>JAVMKO010000007.1:89875118-91282618 GCA_032164245.1 Sternotherus odoratus
GCTCCAGATGATGATGATGTCATCAATGTACCGCAAGCAGAATAGGGGCATTAAGGGACGAGAGCTAAGTCTGCCATAAAAATGTTAGCATACTGTGGGGCCATGCAGGTTTGCTGTGACAGTGTCGGGGATACTGTTCTTGATAGCTTGTAGTCCATCTTTGTGTGAATCTTGGTGTAGAGGGCTTCTACATCCATAGTGGCCAGGATGGTGTTTTCTGGAAGATCACCGATGGATTGTAGTTTCCTCAGGAAATCAGTGGTGTCTCGAAGATTTTTTGTGTTTCGTAAACATATTGGAATCCAAAATCTCAAGAAGAGCTGAATTCCATTTTAAGATGGAAGCAGAAATACCATGTGACATGAAGTTGACCAATCATAACTTTCACAATAGCAGTAAAAGTAACAGCCCACAAAACAGACAATAAACTAAAATACATGAATTGTAGTTGTAGTCATGTCAGTCCCAAGATATTAGAGAGACAAGGTGAGTGAGGTAACATAGTCTTTGGACCAACTTGTATTAATGAGAGAGACAAGCTTTCAAGCCACAAAGAGCACTTCTTCAGGTCTGGGAAAGGTACTCCCGCTGTCACGGTAGATGCAACATGGAACAGCTTGTTTAGCATAATGAGTTATCACATATTGCAAGGGATCATACAAGGTCCATTAACATCTCTGCAGACAGGACAAAAAGATCTCCATCCCAAACACATCGCCAAACTCATCCATTCCATCCTCACGCATAATAATTTTACATTCAACAATAAACACTTTGCCCAAACCATGAAAACAGTGATGGATACCAGGATGGCTCCCCAATATGCAACCTCTTCATAGGCCAATTTACAGTATGTGCTAACTACTTATGCTAAATTATTTGTTTCATGTTGCATTTGCTGTGATGCTGGAAGTACCTTTTCCAGACCTGAGGAAGAGCTCTGTGTGGCTCAAAAGCTTGGTCTGGTCTACACTACAGACTTGCATCAGTATAACTATGTCACTTAGGGGTGTAAGAAATCCACATCCCATAACGACGTAGTTATAGTGACCTAATCCCCAGTGTAGACAGTGCAATGTCAGCGAGAGAGCTTCTCCTAGCAATATAGCTACAGTCTCTCAGGGAGGTGAATCAACTGTGCTGACAGGAGAGCTCTCTTGTTGGCGTAGAGCATCTTCACTGAAGTGCTACAGAGGCAGCTGTGCTGATACAGTGTTTTAAGTGTAGACCTGCCCCTTGTTTCTCTCACCAATAGAAGTTGATCCTATCAAAGTTATTACCTCACCTACCTTGTCTCTGTAATAAGCTACACTGTCTAATTAAAAGCTTTAGGCTGAAATGTTACCAAAAAAACACCCTTCATAGATATCAACGTTATTCATGTAGCTTGCAAACAAGGTGAAAAGGCCAAACCATTCAAATTTGGAAGAATACCTTTACCTCGTGCATGTTATCAGCATGACCACGTATTTTTCTTGTTGGGTCATTGCAACTGAAGTCCCAAAACAAAATAGCATCAAATATTGAATAATGCCTCAGTCTGGAGTGTAAGCGATCCAATAAGAGAGAAACTTAGATTCCTCTCCCATGATGACCACCTTCACCGTTAGGAAAATACTAATGTAAAAATATTGGCTGAAAGTCGGCTTAGCTGAGGGCTGAATACAATATGCCAATTGTAGCAAGAAAATGGTTCTGCTGTGTACTGTGTATTTGTAGTCTGCAGATGAACTTAAAGTAAAATACCAATGGATTCACCATATTCAACATTTATGGCAATATAGTGTTGAATATCTGCACTCAGATTTTCAAACAAACGTTTCATTCAGAACTTTTGCTTTTAAGAGCTGTACTTTTTGTAACAGAATCCAGTGCTGTTCCTGTAAAAGGACTAAAGTAAAATCTTGTAGAAGTATTTCATGACATGTCCATTGGTACTGATCATTACATGTATTTCATTTTCATTAGGTTTTATTGAATGTGAAGAACCCAATAATCGACTAGATAAGTTTACGGGAACATTATTCTGGAGAAAAAGGACTTATCCATTGGATTCTGATAAAATTTTGTTGCGTGGCTGTAAAACCAGGAATACAGACTTCTGCCATGGAGTGGTCATATTTGCAGGTATTTATATAACAAACAGACATATATGAATTATGTCCAGCATAGGCACTTCCATTAACTTCAGTTGAAGCTCTTGTGTGAAGGATAGATCCCTGAATACCCTACCTTTTAAAAGGAGTAGTATTTTTGATACAGGAAACAACTGGAATTGGAGTCCTGACTTGCAGACCCTATGTCTGCAAGCTTACAAAATCTAGTACACTTTTTTATGAAATGATATTCACGCTTGGAGTCTTTCTGTTTATTTTTATTAATTTTGTTTGTGTGGGGTTTTTTTTTTTTTTTTTTTTTAGGAGGAGACACAAAAATAATGAAAAACAGTGGAAAGACCAGATTTAAAAGGACTAAAATTGACTCTCTCATGAACTACATGGTTTACACGGTAACAGACTTTGATAGGTTTTTTACTCTATTAGGTTTTTGGAGTTCATACTGTATAGTTGTGAATGTGGTCCTGTTGTACCTAGTTTCAATAATCATTATCCATAGTATGACATGCTATCAGGTATGTTCAGACTCAAATTTAGGCACTAACCTTGCAAGTTCCACATGGGTGGATCCCGCTTCGTGGTTAGATACTCAATAAAATCAGTGGGCTTTGTGTCAATGATGGGCCTGTCTTTCTAGAACAACATGTAAGCTTGAGGCCTTATTATAAAGGAAAACAATTACAAACTGAGTGAACAAACTTTAATTGATTTTTTTTTTAACAAATGCTCATTTTTTATTTTAAAATTAATTTAAACATTTCACCTGCAATGTTATAAACTTTGGCTAAGTTAGACTTGAACTAAAACAAACCAAAAAAATTACCCCCCAGGCACTTAGATGTTTCTAGCTTTGTTTCCAAACTGAATTAAAATGCAACAATCAAGCTGTCTGCATATAGTAAAATGTGAAAATTAGACCTTAAAAACTTCTTCAGTTCCAACACAGGTCAATTTTGGGAAAAATCTGTCAGGTTAATAACACAGGTAATGATGGTAGTGTCTTTGTAATTATTAATATCTAGGCAAATGTCCTTTTTTAAAACAGAACTTTCAAGGGAAAGGTTCCCTTGTAGATCTGTTTTTCCTTTTATTGAATAACTACTAAGAATATGTCTCATGAGACTCTTCATAGAGGTCAAGGTTGGGAATCCAGCCTAGCAAATAAAGCCATTGACTTACAAAGAATACTCTTGGCACTTTATGTTCTAGATCTTTATTGTATTGATCCTCCTGTCAGCTGGCCTTGCTATTGGACACACTTATTGGGAGCAGCAGATTGGCAATACTTCTTGGTACCTGTATGATGGTGAAGATTACAGTCCTCCGTACCGTGGCTTCCTTAATTTTTGGGGCTACATCATTGTTCTTAACACCATGGTTCCCATTTCTCTCTATGTAAGGTAATTAAATCTCTTTGTTTTTAAAGTTAAAAATGTGGTGGGTCTGGAGGAAAATTAACCATATTTCCATTGGAGAAAACCTCATCAAATCCCCTTTTCCCCAAAATATGTTTTTGTATTCTTTTCCTCTTATTGGTATTTTCAAAGGAAGGCAAGCCACACAAATCTTGACTGAAAGATGAAAAATTAATATTAAAAACACTTGGCCTCTTTGAAATTTACCATCATACAGCATTTAATTTATTAAATATGAACAAATCGCTTCTCCAGTATTCAAACAATGTACAGCGATAGGCCAAATGCCCGCTCATACATGTGATGCCTTCAGGGGTGGCTAGCCACAGTATACAAACCAAATATCCACAGATTAAACAAATTGCTAACTATGCCTTCGAAAGTCAAGGACTCACTCCTCTGGTGGACCGCTCCTATCAACATCTGTGCCGGGATTCCCTTCCAACAAGAACCCCCTTCACTGACCATCACTACAGATGCATCCCTCACAGGATGGAGAGTGCGCATAGGTCACCTCTCCATTCAGGGCTTTTGGTCCTCTACGGAAACCAAGCTTCATATAAGTCTATTAGAGCTCTGAGCCGTATGCAATGTCGGCCTCCATTTCCTTCTCATTATCCAAAACTGCAGAATTCAGATCATGACAGACAACATCACGTGCATGGTTTATGTGAACAGACAGGGGGAACCTGGTCTCACTCCCTCTGTACAGAGGCAGTAAAATTGTGGAATTGGTACCTTCAAGACAATATCCACATCTCCTCCTCATACCTGCCCAGTTCTCAGAACACCACAATAGACAAGCTCAGTCGATCCTTCCTCATACAGCACAAGTGGGAACTCGATGCTATCCTATCCACCATTTTCCAGACCTTGGGTTATCCCCAACTAGAACTACTTACCATGGCAATAAACAAAAAATGCCCAACATTCTGCTCCAGAGCTGGCCTGGGGAGACACTCTCGAGGAGACGCCATTGTGCTCCCATGGGATTGACACACTCGTATGCATTTCCACTAATACCTCTGTTGAACAGAGTAATATAGAAGATGAGAACAGACAGCTCCAACATCATTTTAATAGCCCCAGTGTGGCCGATGGAATCCCTTCCTCATGCAGATGTCGGTCAAGTCACCAATTCCACTTCCCCCCTCCCTCAGCAACTTCCTATCGCAACTCAGGGCCCAGCTATTTCACTCCGACATACAGCGACTCCACCTGAGGACCTGGCTAATAAATGGTTCTCTAATGAGAAGTTAGCATATTCTGAACAAGTGCGGACAGTCCTGCTACACCACAGGACACACACCGTGCACACTACTTACCTACATAAGTGGAAGAGGTTCACATCTTGGTATATGGCCAAACTCACCTCCCCAGTCTCCACCCCACTGCCACTGATACTGGATTACCTGCTATACCTTAAAACATCAGGGGTCTCTGCGAGTTTCCTCCAGGTCCACCTCGTGCCAATCACCACATTTCACCATAAGTTCAACATTCTTTGCCCGTCCAGTAACCAAAAGGTTCCTGAAAGGCATCCAAACATCATATCAAGATGTAAAACCACGAGCTGCACCCTGAGACCTCCACCTAGTCTTCAGAGCCCTGATGGTTGAACTCTTTGATCATGTCTGCCAGATGATTAGGAGAAATGGGACCACTCCTCCGTATACCACATTCTTCCATGATAAGGTCACACTCCGCGCACACCCGAAGTTCCTGCCTAAGATGCACTCTTCCTTTCACCTTAATGAGCCAATACTCTTACCAACATTTTTCCCAAAACCTCACGCTAATGCTTTTGAAACAGCAATACACACTCTTGATGTGCGCAGAGCACTATCCTTTTACTTGGATAGAACAAAACCGTTTAGGAGAACCCCCAAACTTTTCATTTCTACCATTCAGTGATCAGGGAAAAGCTATCTCTACCCAGAGACTCTCCAAATGGATTGCAGACTGCATACATTTCTTCTCTTCTACCAACACAGAAGCACAGACAACCCCCACATCAATTAGTACACACTCTACTAGAGCTATCTCCACTTCCACTGCCTTTCTCCATAATGTTCCATTTTCTGACCTATGCAAGGCAATTATCTGGGCATCAAACCTTACCTTCGCCAGTCATTATGCTCTCATGCACACGGCAGCATCCAACACCAGAATGGGTAGAGCTATCTTGTTATCAATCTCCTTAACTGATCCACAGTCCCAACCATCCTAAGAAATACTGCTTTTCAGTCATAGGGACATCTCTCGAAGAAGAAATTACTTACCCTGTGCAGTAACTGATGCTCTTTGAGATGAGTGTGTCTGTGGGTGCTCCACTACCTCCCCTCCTCTCCTCTACTTCAGAATCTGGAAAGCACTCCATTGAGGAGCAGAGACCATGCACACGCTATTCAAATACTGACAGCTTATGAGGCAGGCACAGCATGTGCGTGGCCCGTAGGGGTACTGCTGTAGAAATCTCCAGTTGAAGGTGCTGGGATGCAACTTGACCTGAAGTGGAGCACCCACTGGGACACTCATCTCAAAGAACATCAGTTACTGCACAGGGTGAGTAACCTCCTCTTTCTCTCCAGTGGTGGTAATATGGGATCACCTTTGACATGCTTCATTTGGGTCTCTTATCTGACTTGTACTGGGCTGTTTAAACTCAGCTGTGCACTTTGAATTGATTGATTTGAGTAGCTTGTATCCTGGGTGAGTTTTTGGAAATAAACTAGCTCCTTCGTATAATTTATAAATATTAACGCATCTGATAACATGGGTTTATTTGCTCTACTGGTGTCCTTAAAAATTCATTCAGACCTCGATAGATCTATATAATGTCTTTTGCATTTTAATGTATAGTAACCTGTTAATGGTATGATCTTGCTGTTGTGTTTTACTCAATTAGTGTTGAAGTGATTCGTTTAGGCCAAAGCTATTTTATAAACTGGGATCTGCAAATGTATTACCCTGAGAAGGATACACCTGCTAAGGCCCGAACCACCACTCTGAATGAACAGCTTGGACAAATCCACTACATCTTCTCAGATAAGACAGGAACGCTTACACAGAACATCATGGCATTCAAAAAATGCTGCATAAATGGACAAACATACGGTAAGTACATAAGAATACAAGAACAGCCATACTGGGTCAGACCAAAGGTCCATGTAGTCCCGTATCCTGTTTTCCGACAGTGGCCAATGCCAGGTGCCTTTTAATCAACCCCAAACTATTTTTTTTGGTGGGTGTTTTAATTCACAGGAAATTTCTTTTAAAAAATAATAAATTTTTTGTTATGTAATAAAAAACTAGGTTCCCACAAGCTCTAATGCTGGCTGTATTTTTGAAGCTGTACTCCCATTTAAAGTTAATTGGAGTTTTACCATTGACTTCAGTGGAAACAGAGTTAAGGCAACACAGAGCACTTTTGAAAATTCCAGCCTATAAACTATGAAATAATGGGAGCCAATATAAAAACCTAGATATACTGAAGTTCCCTTTAATCTGTATTCTGTCTACTTTGAGCAATAGACATAGAAATTGTCAGATACCTCTAAGATTTCAAAACGATATTGTTTCCACTACAGGAGAATCCAGGGATAGGTCTGGACAACTTCAAAACCACGAAGAGGTAAGTCAGTTGACAAGTAATGTGAGAAGTTTTTATCTAGGCATGAAGTAATTGCATTCACCTCAAATTCTGTTCATTTTTCCCTAATCCAGCAAGTTGATTTTAGCTGGAACATGTATGCAGATGGGAAACTCGCATTTTGTGATCATTATCTGATAGAACAAATTAGATGTGGAAAGGAGACTGAAATTCGACAGTTCTTTTTTCTGCTTGCAATTTGCCACACGGTAATGGTGGATGCTTCTGATGGTGAGTATTCTGCTTGTGTAAAATGTACACATGGTAGCTTCAGCTTTAACATTATTCACACAAGTCAGATGGAATACCAGGCTATTATATAAATTGTAGGCTAGTGCTTGCGCTAAAAATGTCCATCTCTACATGTGCCATGAAGTCTCAGATTTCACTTTTGAATTGTCAGAATTATATGAATTCAGTAACTAGATTAAGATCAAGACGGATGTGAATAAATTGGAGAGGGTTCAGAGAAGAGCCAGGAGAATGGTTAAAAGGTAAGCAAACAAAGAGAGAGATTCAAGCAGCTCTATCTATTTAGCATAACAAAGAGAAGGATTAAAGGCTGACTTTATTACGGTCTATAAATACTTGTGTGGAGACATAAGGAACACACATTTGATGATGGATTTTTCAGTCTAGCAGAGTAAAGTTTAACATGATCCAGTGATTGAAAGCTGAAGCTATACACATTCAGACTGATAAGATGTCAGTTTTTAAATGAGAGGTATTAACCATAAGAGCAATTTACCAAACATCATGTTAGAGTTCTCCATCACTGGCAATTTTAAAACCAATATTAAATGTTTTTCTAAAATATTTGCACTATGAATTTTGGGGAAGTTCTATGGCCTGTGTTATATAGGAGTTCAGACTAGATGATCACAATGGTCCCTTTTGGCCTTAGAATCTATGACTGTATTCACTGTAACTTTGTGCCTGTTTTTCTTGGTCTCTAATTAAAATGAATTTTTTCACAGTAGTTAATGTGGCCACAGATTTCTGTCTTGAGGCTGTTTATCTTCCAAAATGCTGCAATGAAATAAATGAGAAATTAAGATGGTACAAATAAAAATCACTTATGAGTAACCGAGCTTTGTTATCTCCATTTTACTGATGGAGAAGCTAAAGAAGAGAGGTTCAGTGACTTGCTTATTTAAAAGGTGTCCAGGATAGGAATTAAATGAGCTCACAGATTCTGTCTTTGAATTGCTATACCATGCCACTTTTTTAAAATATTTTTATTTTAAATCTACAGTAAAAATGGATCCTGAGTTATGCAGAGAAATCAAAAGCATAGAATATTATGCACCCGCTATGGCCCTTGGTTGCTACAAAGCACGGGGTGTTAAAGTCCAAACTGTCTATAAATGCAGCACCCTAGACCATGGCATCAGTTACTAAAATATACTATGGCTTTCTCCTCTTTTCACTCTTTTAATAATATAGGTCAGCTCAATTATCAAGCAGCCTCCCCAGATGAAGGAGCCTTGGTAACAGCAGCCAGAAACTTTGGATTTGCTTTCCTTTCACGAACTCAGAATACCATTACTATAAATGAGATGGGGATTGAAAGAACTTACGATGTTCTCGCTATCTTGGACTTCAACAGTGATAGAAAACGAATGTCTGTTATTGGTAAGCTGATCTCAAAAAAGCTTTATTTTTAGAGACTCCTAAAGAAAAACTCTCTGAACCAGTAGAATGAAGGTTCTCACACTGTGCTGTTATGGTTGTCTTTGGCAAAATGGCTGATTATTGGTGGTGGCTGCTCTGTACTCCCAGCTGCTAAATTGCTTTAAATGAAACTGAAATACACTTTTCTAACCTAACTTTTACATGTTAAGTGATTGTTGTAGTGCTGTCAAGGATATCATTCCTTTATCTGTGCCATCTACCCAATTCTGTGAATGGCAGTGGAGGTGGTCTGTGAACAGAAGCAGATGTGTCCACTGGACAATCTCTGTATTTAAATGTGGGTGCGTGTTATGAAAAGTTGGAGAATTCCTATAATGTCTAGTTCCTCGAGGGGTTGCTCATGTTGATTCCAATTGGGTGTGCGTGCACTGGATGCACGGTGGTCAGAAAGTGTTTCCCCAGCAACACTCGTCGGATTGGCTGTGGAGTCCCCTGGAGGGGTGCCTTTATGGTGCTCAGTATATGACCCTGCCGACCCGGCCCCTCCTCAGTTCCTTCTTACTGCCAGTGACGGTCGTTGGAACTGTGGCATCTTGCTTAGCAAGTTCTACCACATTTCCCTAGTTTAATTTGTTGTTTTCTGTAATTATTAGTTAGTTGTTAGTAGCTAGCTATTGGGTTGGGGGGGTTACTGTCTATCCTGACCGCTTTTCCTTGGGAGGGCTTACATGCCTAAGTCCCAGAGATTCAAGCCCTGCAAGTCCTGCAGCAAGCCCATGCCAACGGGCAACCGCCATGTTGCTTGTCCAAAGTATCTGGGGGAGGTTCACTAAGCTGACAAGAGGAGGATTTGTAAAGGGTTTTGTCCCAGAACTAAAAAGAGGTGAGACTTTTGCCTCAAGCAGCTCCTTATGGGGGCAGCACAGGTCTTTCAGGCCCAACTACAAGGCCAGTGCGTAGCAGTTCTAACGGACAACACCACCACCATTTTTTGCGTTAACAAGCATAGTGGAGCCGATTCCTCTCCCCTGGGCCAGGAAGCCCTACAGCTGTGGGAGTTCTGCATAGCCCACTCCATTCACCTGGAACTATGCTTTCTACCAGGAGTACAAACCACACTGGTGGACCACCTCAGCACGTCCTTCCACACACGCGAGTGGTCCATCCAGTTGGATGTCACACACCTGGTCTTCCAAAGATGGGGGTTTCCCCAGCTTGACCTATTTGCCACCCTGTGCAAAAGGAAGTGCCCAGTGTTCTGTTTCTTCAAGGACCACAGCCCAGGCTCGCTCGCAGATTAATTCCTGCTACCCTGGAGAGGTCGACTGCTTTACACCTTTCCCCCACTACGCCATTCAGGAAGTCGAGCCAGTTGTTCATAGTGGTGGCGGACTGGATGAAAGGGCTCCTGGTCTCATGTCAAAGATTATCCTCCTGGATCATGGCATGCACCACAAGGGCCCAGGCCTCTTCAGCAGCATTCCTGGCCCAGGTCCTGATCTGAGAAATCTGCAGGGCAGCAACCTGGTCTTTGGTACATATCTTTGTCTCTCACTATGCTGTTGTCCGGCATGCCAGAGATGATGAGGCTTTCAGCAGAGCTATGCTACAATCAGCATTTCCTTAACTTTGACCTCGCTGCGTAGGTAAGGTTTGTGAGCAACCTAATTGAAATCGATATGAGCAATCACTCAAAGAAGAAAAAATGGTAACTCTCCTCTTGTAACTGTTCTTCAAGATGTGTTTCTCGTATCCATTCCACACCACCCACCTTCACCTCGGTCTGAGTAACCGGCAAGAAGGAACTGAGGAGGCCCAGGTCGGTATGGTCATATATTGAGTGTCATGAAGGCTCCGGGGGTCTACACACCCAACCCAACGGATGTTGCTAGGGGAAAAAATTTCTAATGACTGTGCACATGGCGCACATGCATCTAATTGGAATGGATATGAGCAACACATCTCGAAGAACAACAGTTATGAGAGAGGAGTAACCATTTTGTTCTCATTCTGAAGTGTTATCTCACTTAATAGTAATGAGAGGTTTTTTAATTTTGATCTTCGTTTCTTCTCTAGCACATGAAGTACAAATTCACTAAAAACAATTTCAAAAGTGGGCTATCTGACCATATCAAATTCAGGGTTAGTGTATTTTATTGCAAGTGCAGGCACACTGCAACATATCTTCATTGTAGTCTCTCTCCTGTCCTTGTGAGCAAATTTTGTGTTTTGATGTTTTTAAAAAATGCTTTCAAAATACAGTTCTAACAAATTTCAATACCTTGTTCATTCACAGCGGGGCTAGAGGAAGAAATTAAGAGTTTGTGAACCAAAATTAAGCTATTCAACCACATCAAAGAGCTTATTACCAACATAAGAGAGAAACTAAATTTAATAATTCTAATTCTAGGCATTCCAGCCTTTAATGTCTCTTGCTGTTTAAAGAAGTTGTGTATTGGTTGCCTTGTTGTTTAACCTTAGGTTCTCTGATGGAATATTTCAGGTTCTCTAATTTTAAAAAAAGAGAACTTCTTGTTAGCAGAAAACTTATGACATAATATCAAGACACAAAAGTCCAGTCAGAAATGTATCCTTTATTACCTCTACCTTTTGAGTTTTTTTGTTTTTGTTTTTTTCCCTTTTCTGATTTAGTAAGAGAACCAGATGGAAACATTAAACTTTACTGTAAAGGAGCTGATACAGTAATTTATGAACGTTTGCATCCAGTGAATCCTCAGAGACAGATTATACAGGAAGCACTAGATGTAAGTTTTGCTTTTTTAAATGCCATTTTAACATGGGTAAAACTAAGCTATTTGCACTTACCTACAAACTGCATTGTGTTCACTTATTTCTAATTTGCTAAATAATTATGAAAAATATAGCTCCATAGTATGTTTTTTCAAAAAAGCTGAATAGCATCCAAAACAACTTATCTTGCTGCTTCTAGATGTTCTGATGTTCGAAATTATAACATGTGATTTTCCCCCTTTTTTTCTTTTGAATGGAATTATATCTTGAAAGTTTGCATTGTACATATTGAAATTAGTGACAAAGAGCATGTTCCAATACACCTGTTAGTCCATACAGTGCCACAGGACTCTGTCACTTTTGCAGATCCAGACTAACATGGCTACCCCTCTGATACTGAAATTAGTTTTTCATTATTTGAGAAGCCTGCATGTCACTTTGGACTTTCCTTCTTTTTTACTTGTACTTTGCAGCATGTTTTTTAGACCTACCTAGAGTAACTGATAAATTGCACTATGTACTATTATTGGATTGATTGTTTTACATTTTTTCCAAATGATTGTAGAATCGTCTATTTAACACCATAAGCGAAGGATTAGAATTCTTTCAGGCTGCAACTCATCTTCGGATATTCTGCAATGTCCAACTTTCATCGTACAGTCTGAGTACATTAGCAGCTAGTGACTGAGTTCTTTCAGATTGATTAGTCATACTGTGTCTTCTCAACTTAAAATTAAAGTCAACATTGAAATCTATGTAGCTTATTTCTTTTTTTTCCACAGATTTTTGCCAATGAGACCTTGAGGACATTATGTCTCTGCTACAAGGACATTAGTCATGGTGAATATGAAGCGTGGAATAAAAAATTCATGGAAGCTAGTGTAGCTACAAGTAACCGTGATGAAGCCCTGGATAAAGTATATGAAGAAATAGAAAAAAACCTTATTGTAAGTTGTAATATTTTAAATTATAAATATGTTTTTATTCTTGTCCAAATAGTAACAGACCATTGTGGAAACTGAATAGCTCTTTTTGATTAGCACATTTGTGAGTATAATTTTAATTAAGATTTTGTGAGACTGCCAAAACTCAGTTCTAGAGAGCTTCAGGGAATAAAGAAAGATGGGTTTTGGGTTTTTTTGGTTTAGCTTTCACTGGACTTTTTCCCTCCAATCCTAAAAGGCTGCTAATATCTCTGTAAGCAGTAGCACTTGCTCAGAAATGAGTTGTATTAAAAAAAAAAATAAGTTCAGGTTTTAAAATTGGGTAGATAAACAGCTATTTGCTATGACAATAACTGCATTACAAATAATTTGCAGAAATGGAATCTTGCGATAGCGGTTCAAAGCTCTGCAATACTTCTAGTATTAAATTTACCTCCATGGTGTGTGATGCAGCTGGTTAGTATGGTATGAGGTTAACTTGCTTTTATTTGAAGGATTGAGTATTGCTTATTGTGCCTGACACAGGGGTTAAGACTAGATCAGTGGCTCCCAAACTTTAACAATCTGTGAACCCCTTTCACTAAAATGTCAAGTCTCACAAACCCCCTTCCTAAAAATGAATATTTCCAGGGATTTTTTTCCTTTACCTGAGTATAAATTATAAAAACAGTGATCTTGGAAATGTACAGATTTTTATGACATGCTTATTGCACATTATTTATCATTACAAGATTTTTATTACATTATGAAAACGGCAACACTCTTCCGAGATCCCACTTTTGTAGCTTGTATCACTTTGAATAAGCCTGTTATGAAACAAGGCTCTTATGTTTCATCAAGGAGTATCAAATGTGAAACAGCATGAAAGTATTTAAGAAGCCAACTCAAAGAGTTCCTCCTACACAAGCATTCAGGTCTTTGGCAGTCCAGGCAAGCAATGCATGTTACAACAAAGCTTAAACTTGTTCTTCATAATAATTTTAAAAACAAGACTAGCTGCCTATTTAACTTTAAAATCAGCAAAAAAAAAATATCCACCTCCCTTTCCGTTTCTTATAAGGAGTCTTGAAGTTTAAATCTCCTCAGTGGGATAGATATGCTGGCTTTGATCTGCTTAGCTCTTGGAAGTCCAGGGGCTCCGGGATGCTGGCGTCATTCTGACTGGGGTCCCTAGTGACAGTTCTGTCTGCCATTAGGGTTTTTTTTCCTGAGAACCCCCTGTAATATTTGCAAACCCCTAGGGGTTCATGAACCTCAGTTTGGAAACCACTGGACTAGATGGACCAAACAGTCTGACCAAGGTATGTCACTCAGATAACTCTATTTGTGTATGTTCTAGACCACTTCATGAGAAGCAAGAGTATAAATTGCAAATAGCATTGAAAACAACAAAAACCTCTCTTCAGTCATTTTGAAGATTTTTTTAAATATTTTTTTTTTATTTTTTTTGTGAAGAAACCCAATACCCTGGGCCAAATCAGGTTCTATTTCATTGGCAAATGCTATTGACTTTAAAGGAGTTTCTCTGGGATAACTAGAAAGCAGAATTTGGCCATCTGAAGTATACCAAGAAACAGTTTGTTGTTAAAATGAACTGGTCAGTGGTGAATTCCAGGATTTCACTGGAACTGCTGATTTCCCATTTGAGCCTGCAATATGTGTTGGATTGCGTTTCTAAAAATTGACTATAGACCAGTGTTGGCATACCATCTCAGTCATGCAGCTTGCAACAGTATTGTTGTGGGAATCTTTCTTACAGTAAATTTTTCTGGATTTAAGAACTCTCGCATGTAGCCTCTGTGGAACTATTTGCTGCAAACAAACTGCACAACTATGACTATAAATGGGATCTACTTACTGAGGAAACTTCATACTGACAGTTTGTTTTAATCCACACCACCTATTATGCTCTATTTAGTAATATCAACCACCTGTTAATCACTCTTTATCTGCTACATTTACCACCTTGTTAGTGGCATTGGATAGTGCAAGACTTCATGGTGTCACTGTCCCACTTCAAAGCATTTCCATTACCTTAGGCTCTTGACATTCCCTCTTTTACTTTGTGAGTTCAGTAAAACATTATTTAAACACTGGGGGGAATATGTCTTTAAAGCATAAAATTCAGTATCTAAGTGGAGAATTTATAATATAGTTGTAACTATAGTTAAAAAAAACCTTATATGTAACTGGGAAGGAATGCAATACAGAGGTGAAGATGTTTCCTGTGGTGTCCTACATAACAATAACTATCAAAGTCATCTAGTTCTGTAATGGTGGTGTTTATTATTATCATTGTACCTAAGAGCCCCAATCATGGACCAGGACCCCATTGTGCTAGGTGCTGTACAAACATACAACAAAAAGATGGTTCTTGCCCCGATGAGCCTACTATCTGAGCACAAGACGAGAGACAACAGTATATTCTTCTGTATCTAAGTAGCTTCATTTTATACTACAAACTAAACCTGTTCCCTCTCTGGATTTTTCTCTTATTAAATGCTTGTGTTTCCAATAACTTCCAGCTCTTGGGTGCTACAGCTATTGAAGACAAACTACAGGATGGTGTTCCAGAAACAATTTCCAAACTTGCAAAGGCCGACATTAAAATCTGGGTGCTTACTGGTGACAAAAAAGGTATTTACATGACTATAATGATAGCAGAAACATGAGATCTTGTGGTTGGAAGCTGAAGCTAGACAAATTCAGACTTGAAATAAAACTCAAATTCTTAATAGGGTAACTAATCACTGGAACAACTCTTGTAAGAATGTGGTGGATTCTTTGTCACTTTAAGTCTTTAAATCAAGACTGAATACATTTCTAAAAGATGTGCAGTAGCTTAGATGGAAGTTCCACTTAATGCTGAATTTATTGGGTGAGACTGTATGGCCTGTGTTGTGCAGGAGGTCAGACCAGATGACCATTATGGCTTTAACCTATGAATTATTTTTAGAGAAAAATCTTTGCTATACTTCCAAATTAGAAACTAATGTCTGACAATTGGCTTTCAACCAATTAACTTGCCCAATCACAAGGGTTACTGAATGGAAAATAATGTTTGACAGACATGACTTTAACAGAAGAATGAGTTGCTATTTCCATTATTAACTCCTGTTTCTATAGTTATAAAGCCGGGCTGATTCAGGAAAGTGAATTTTGTCTTTTAAGTTGTTGACAAAAAGGAAACTTTCTTCGTAAAGGTGGTTTGCAAAAGGGAATAAATGTTTAAGTGACTTGCCCACCATCACACAGGAGCTTGGTGGTAGAGGCAGGGATAGAATCCAATTCTCCAGGGTAATGTTCACTTGCCTTAACCATGGAACCATCCTTACTCTTCTTGCAGTCTCTGCCTCATTCACTATACACCTTCCAACTTCTGCAACAACAAATGAAGTCTCTGCCTGTGTGGAGACACAGGACACGGGTGTGTGTGTATGTGGAGTGAGGGGGGGGGGGGGGGGAAGGTCTTTGGCAAAGGGGCAGGTCCTTGGGGTAGACCCTGGTTTGCCCTTAGATTCAAAAAGTGATCTTGGGCATAAAAAGATTGGATACCGCTGCACTAAAGAGAGCCCTCTGTAGCTCTAAGCTGTAGCATGCTTGGTCTGTCTGAGGGGATGGTGCACGCACAGTTCTGTCACACACAGGAGCTCTGAGAGGAAGAAGCATATTCAGTTAGGGGGATGGAATCTTTAGAGATTTTTTACCTGTTAAAGTCTTGCAAGTATCAGAGCATGTACAAACTGACTTTTTCAATAGGTCTGTTTTGGACAGCAATTCACAGGGATGGCAAAAGGCATATCCATTATGCAAAAGGCCATCGCGTGCTACATTTGGGGGTGTTAGAACTATATTATTTTCCCTTAGCCCTGTTGTCTGAAACAGATGGCCTGTTTAAGTTTTTTAAAATAGGGCAGGCTAATGCAGACACCCAGTTTGGAAAATTTCAGCCCAGTTACATTCCCAAAATTATAAGCCACTGAAAACAAGGTCTTATCATGGGAAATGTCAGGCAGTCTTAATAGGTGGTACTAGTAGTGCGGTCTTTAACTGCTTTATTAATGTTTAGTTTAATTTAAAGGTGCAATGAATTTGATGACATAATCTTTGAGGCTATTGTATTTTTAAGGTTGCAATTAAAGAAAATATAACCTACAAATACAATGATTGTTTGTGATCTTGCTCTTGTTTACCTAATTATTGTAGCATATTTAATAATACCAACCACTATACTGAGACCCCTGAAATATCTAACCATACTGTGACTTTTCCATTAGCTATTATTGTACTTTATTCTTCTTAGTTTTAAGTTAAACCGTTATTTAACATTTTTGTATTTAGGAACCTCCTTCATTATTTAATGAGAAGCCTGCCAATTTATTTGTTCAGTTTGTGTTTTTCTCATTTGAAATTTTATCTTAACATTTCTTTGAAAAAAAATGTTTCTTGAGACAGGATGGAGTCTTTGTACATAGATTGGTCAATTATCCTACATATGGCTAATTAAGTCAGTTGAAAGGTAGCACTGTGTCAAGGTTTACTGGCGGCAAACTTGCCATACTGAAACTTGAATCTTCAAGTCATTTAAAAAGCCCCAGAGTACTATTAGTCACTCTCTATAATGATCAAGGCTATGTTTTAATTATGGGTATTTTTAGTAAAAGTCACAGACAGGTCATGGGCAGTAAACAGAAATTTATGGCCCGTGATGTGTCCGTGACTTTTACTAAAAATACCCATGAATAAAACTGGGGGGGGGGCTGCCTGAGGGCCCCGTGGGTGCTGGGAGGTGGCAGTGCAAGGGGTGGGGGTGGGGGCGATGCACAGCCCGAGACCCCTGCTGGTGCTGTGGGAAGGGTCGGACTGGCAGGGTCAGCAGGCTCCCTACTTGGTTCTGCGCCTCCCTCCCCCCAGCAGCAGCAATTTGAGTGTGGGAGGGGGCAGGAGATTGGGGCCTGGGATGGTATGAGGCGAGCTCTGGGCGGTGCGTACCTGGAAGGCTCCCCAGAAGCCGACATCCCTCTCACTCAGCTGCTAGGTAGAGGCAAGGCCAGGCAGCTCTGTGTGGTGCCCCTGCCCAGAGCGCTGGCTTCACAGCTCCCGTTGGCCGGGAATCACAGCCAATGAGAGCTGCACGGGTGGTGCTTGCAGGTGCAGGGGCTGCCTGAGCTACCTCTGAGCCAGGCGCACTGGCCGCTGCAGAAGTCACAGAAAGTCACGGAATCCGTGATCTCTGTGACAAACTCACCACCTTAATAATGATTCATTAAAGACTCTTAACGTACGTGTGACTTTGTTACAGAAACTGCTGAAAACATTGGATTTTCTTGTGAACTTTTAACAGATGAAACTACGATCTGCTATGGAGAAGATATCAGGTAAATTAGAAGCATACAACATTCCGTTGTGTAGGCGCTGAAACTCTCAAATTTCAAAATATGCAAAGTAACCACACTGTTCCTGTGGCTGGCTCTCTTTACCTGACTTTCTCCTTTGATTTCTCCTATGGTGGTGCTTACGATGTCGTAACAGCATAACCGAGATGCAGGCTGTGTCTGCTCTATGAGCTGGAGGTGTGATTCCCCTGCTCATGTATGCATAATTGTGCTTGCTCACATCGAGGCGATGGGAGTGCAAATAGCAGTATTGCCACGGTAGCATGGGTAGCACAATGGAGACACAGCTGAGCCATGCAGAATACATACTCTTATCAAGCTAGTGCAAGTATGTGAACATCAGCAAGGGGAATCATGCTCCTAGTTTGTAGCACAAATACAGCCACAGTAGTGGCCAATATTCAGTTATGCTGCTGTTTGTGGATTTTATTTTTTGCAAACTATTTTGCATTACACTTTACCAAGGCAACCTACTAATTGTTAGGGTCCTACCAAATTCTCGGCCATAAAAAATGCGTCGCGGGCCGTGAAATACTGTCTTTTATGTGCTTTTCCCTTATATGATACAGATTTCATGGGGAAGACCAGTGTTCCTCAAACTGGGGATCCTGACCCAAAAGAGAGTTGTGGGAATGTCACAAGGTTAGTTGGGGGGGGAGGGGCGTCACAGTATTAGAACCATTACTTCTGGGCTGCCTTCAGAGCTGGGCAGCCAGAGGGCAGTGGCTGTTGGCCAGGTGCCCAGCTCTGAAGGTAGCACCCACGAACAGATGTGCAGAAGTAAGGGTGGCAATACCATACCATGCCATGGTTACTTCTGCGCTGCTGCTGGCAGCGGCTCTGCCTTCAGAGCTGAGCTCCTGGCTACCAGCTGCTGCTCTCTGGCCACCTAGCTCTGAAGGCAGTGCCGCCTCCAGCAGCAGTGCAGAAGTAACCATAGTAGTACTGCAACCACGCCTGCAATAACCTTGCGGCCGACCCCTCCCCCCCAACTCCATTGTGGGTCAGGACCCCTATAATTACAATATTGTGAAATTTCAGATTTAAATAGCTGAAATCATGAAATTTACTATTTTTAAAATTCTATGACCATGAAATTGACCAAAATGGACCGTGATGTGGGTAGGGCCCTACTTGTGGATCAGACAGAAACATGCCTTTTAAAAACAGTGGAGGTAATAAGCTAACCATTGTTGACTTTATAAACTTGATACTACCACAATAACTACATAACTTAGTTCAGCACCTTGCATAAGTACTTCACTAAGTTGGGACAACTGAGGCTTATGTAGCATCTTTCACTCAGAAAGATTCTACAGTCTGTAAAGTATGTTAGGATCTATCTATAGTTAAGTCATGCAATATCTTTATCCACCACCGTAATACAGTAACCTCTAACATGAAAATATAGCAGCTGTTTCACAGAAAAAGCAACACAACATTTTACAGTATACATTGAAGATTTTTTTTTCCCTAAACAAATTTACAAGAATGGGGAAATTTATGATATCAAGTTATAATCGCCTAGATGGAATTTGTCCAGAATACCGCAATTAACGCTCTTTTATAAAAAGTGCCATGCAATTTTTGATAACCATAAGAGGCCAGGATTTTTCCTTTTCATTTAATTTGAAAGATATTATCAGTATCAGGGCAATGCAATTTACCTTTTGTGTTAGGGTTTTGGAGCAATACTGACCCAGAATGCCACCCACTGAGTTGTTAACCACTTTTTTACAGCAGATGCTGTATGCCTTTCTTGCATATATACCATCCAAGTACTGACCAGTTCACACATAGCTTGGTTTGAAGTCTACCTGTAGGTTTCCCATAGATAGGGCCCACTACAGTAGTAAGTATAAAAATCAGTCAGAATTTGTAGTTTTTAGATGATCTGCATTAAAGCTCTGTATTCATTTTCCAGTGCTCTTCTTCAAACAAGGCTGGAAAACCAGAATAACACAGCTGGATCAAATATAAGCTCCTCTCAAAGAACAAATGAGCCATTCTTTCAATCTGGTAGAAATCGTGCTTTAATAATCACTGGTTCCTGGCTGGTACGTATAAAACCTACTTTTCCATTACTTCAATTTGTGGAGTTTTCTGGGATACATAATAGGTCAAAGGCTAATAGTGCTGCAAGTTGGAATCCTATGTTTCGGATCGTTAACTACTCCTTCATTTACTTGATTGCTACCCTGAAGCACCAGATGAAAGATATTTAACCTCTCTGCCTCAGTTTCCTCCATCTATAAAATGCCAAACTATAAAACTGGTCTTTGAAAATGCAATAGATAAAGCAATAAAATATCTCTCATAATCTATGAACGTTACCCAGCAAAGCAAAAAAAAAATCTCTTCTAAAAAGAACAATCTAATATTAGAATTATTTGTAATCAGGGGACTCTGAAAGTCTAGTGTAAAGAAGAACCAGAAAGATGCAAAATTAGATCTTTCAAGCCCCAATGTGCTCTGAACAGACAGCAGTCGTTACTTCATGGTTGAAATACAGGAGGTCACCGGTATATGTCTCCTCCTTACCTGTTGTTTCGCATATCCATCACTCTTCAATAGGGAATATGTTCCGATTCATGTTGGACCCAATCCGCATATCCGTCGTTTGCATATGCTGGAGCATCAGAGCAGGACAAACCTCCATGTTCCAATGCAGCTCCCTGGTTGGAGCTCCAGAGCGGGGAAAGCCCCTGCACCCTGACCCAACTCCCCGGCAAGAGCGCCAGGTGCAGTGGGATAAGTCCCCGACCCTGCTCCCCAGAAGAGGCTTGGGGTGGAGTGGGGCAAACCCCTGACACCAATCCCTGGCAGGAGCACAAGACTCCCCTGCCAGGCAGAGCAGGGCAAGTCCCCGCTTCCACTCCCCTGCCAGACATAGCAGGATAAGCTATGATCAGGAGCCCCGGGTGGGCAGAGCATCGGTGTGGTGCTGGTATGGAGCATGTGGAGGACACACATTTTGACAGGCGCCCCATTTTTCTGGGAGCCCCTGGCCAGAGCATCTATCATTGGTTTCTCCCCCTCTTCTCCCCCCTTCTACCCCCCCCCCCCAGCTGGCTGGAGGTATTTCAAGGTAATTCAGACTTTAAAAAATGTTAGAAGAGCAGTCCTTAGAACACGCTATCTTTAAATAGTGAAGAAGGGACAATAATTACTTTCTCTTTGGTTACGCAGAATGAAATCCTTTTAGAGAAGAAGAAGAAGAAGAAGAAACTTCCAAAACTGAAATTTCCCAGAACAGCAGAAGACAGAGAACAGCAAATTCAGAGTAGAAGGAGAGCTGATGTTAACAAAGAACAGCAACAAAGAAACTTTGTAGACTTAGCATGTGAATGCAGTGCAGTGATCTGCTGCCGCGTAACTCCCAAACAGAAGGCCATGGTGGTGGAGCTGGTGAAGAAATATAAGAAAGCTATAACTTTGGCTATTGGGGATGGTGCCAATGATGTAAACATGATCAAAAGTAAGTCATCTATAAAACTTCACTGGCTATTTGTTTTTGCTTTTGAAGGTCTTGTATCACTTTATTAGCAAGTGCTATTTTCCCCGAGTTCAGACTGTCTTTTTAACAATTAAAGTAGCTGTTCAGATACATAAAGAATAATTTGGGTCTGGAGAAATTCCCAGTAGAGAATGGGAATTGTTAAATAATTGTATAAGCTGGAGTGTTACTGTGCATCTTTATTTGTTGAATAATAGATCTCGTTTTAATAAAACCTTGCTTATTCTATATGGTACATTTTCTTTTTCTTTTTTTATTTAATGTAGCTGCTCATATTGGTGTTGGAATTAGTGGACAAGAAGGCATGCAAGCAGTCATGTCGAGTGACTATTCTTTTGGACAATTCAGATACCTGCAAAGATTACTATTAGTTCATGGCCGTTGGTCCTATATAAGGATGTGCAAGTTCCTACGATATTTCTTCTACAAAAACTTTGCATTTACGCTGGTACACTTCTGGTACTCGTTCTTCAATGGCTATTCTGCCCAGGTAAGAGAAGTGCTTTTCTAACATGAGCTAGAAAAACTTACTTTTTGCCAAAACATAATAGTGGAGTGATGATGTAATTTAAGTGAATGGCATTAAAGAAAGCAGCCTTTGCAGGTTCATGTTTGAGCCTTATGAATTCCACCACAATGATACAAACTTACTAATGCCTTGGAAAGATGTTAATCTCCAGCTATAGTGCTATTGGTATTTTAATCTTCACTAATTTAATTTTTTAATTTAGATTGCTTCTGAATTAACTTTTTTAATGAAAATGATGTAACTAAATATCAATTTATTAATTAGATATTAATTTATATTTATTTTCTGTTACAGACAGCTTATGAAGATTGGTTTATCACACTTTACAATGTGTTGTATTCCAGTCTTCCAGTTCTTCTGGTTGGCTTGCTTGACCAGGTATTCTACTATGCTATTAAGAAAAATTATCCAAATGAATTTTAGAAGCAGTCGTTAAAGAAAAAGATCAGAGTAAATTGAAGCGACTTTTACTTCGAATCTGTGCCATTTTTAGGTTGCTAGATGTCTCATTGTCCCTTAATGAATAGGATGTGACCTGCTAGCATAGACAAAGCTAATCAACATTGGATATGTTCAATGTTGAATTGATCTGCTCAAATGTTTGTAGGTCTTAGCAGACAGCGTTTCTTCACGAAGCTAATAGAAAATGTTCTAGACTTCTTTTCATAACTAGAAATACCTGAGCTTAACAATTGCTGTGACTTTTTGTTCAGTCACTTGCTAGAGAGCGGTTCCCATTAATCCCATTGGTGGGATTAACGTGTAATTTCATTAAAAGGAATAAATCTCCATAAGTGTAGATTAGATTTGGATGGTGATAGCTTTCTTCACAGTGGCCTGATTCAGCACAGCACTTTAGCACATAATTCCAACATACTTTAAAAGAACTGAAGTACATGGTTAAAATTAACCATATATTTGAGTGCTTTGCTGAATCAGTGCCAACATGTATAAATAGGACTGTTGAATGGCAATAATGGGGTTGATTAAGACGTATACTTGCATTGATTATAGTATCAGAAGGTATTTCTATTTTTAAAATAATTTTTCAATGGGAATAAATTTGACAAAAAAATTATGCTGAAAACTTCAATATTTTATTTTTAAACTGACTGGGTTTTAGATATTATTTTGGATTTGCTTGATTTTCCAAATTGGGTTTGCCTATAGATTTTGCATGCATAGAAATGCAATGCATTTTTATGGTGGGAGAGGTTTAAAAAAAAAGAAATTTTAATAAATTAATGCAATATGTATGTGTTAGAGATTTTAAAAAAGAAAAAGGCCAGGAAATTGAGTTGCATTTCCCACGAAAATGCTAGCACTACTCTATATGTTATAATAGACTTTACATTATGCTGGGCATTGTCACACACTATTATGGAAATATTTACAAATAGGTGTGAATGGAAGGTATAGAAATGGTACATCGTTTGAGTGATGAAGGAAAAATTTACCATATTTTTAGATCTTCATATTCAAAGTCTAGGTCATGGTGGCATGTGTGCTGGTATAGAAATGAAAGAAATAACTTGCACCATGCATCCCTGTGCATTTTTTAACTATTTAAAAATACAGCTTGCATTCATATGTGCCTATATGAATTCAAGTTATGTATATTTTTTTAAGATTCTGATTTTTATCATTTTGGGGGTTAATACAGAGTTAATCTGTTGGGTTGTCTTGCTTAGCTCTTCTATCATCCCAACCTAACGATAAATGTTGATGAGGGAAGATTTATACAGTGCTTTAAGCTCTATGGCACCAATTTATTTCTAACTGCAGTAACTTTTCTTTTATTAAGGATGTGAGCGACAAACTTAGTCTTCGGTTCCCTGGTTTGTATATATCTGGACAGAAAGACTTGCTTTTTAACTACAAGAAATTCTTTATAAGCTTAATACATGGAATTATAACATCACTGATTATTTTCTTCATACCATACGGAGCTTATCTTCAAACCATGGGGCAAGATGGAGAGGCACCTTCAGACTACCAATCATTTGCGGTCACTGCAGCCTCTTCTCTCATAGTTGCAGTCAATTTTCAGGCAAGTACATTTATCTTCATGATCTCCCCTGCTGCTCTGAAAGCGCATCTTTATGAGAATAAATACTTAATTATCTTTCAATTTAAATCTTTTTGCATATTGATATGCTTTTGCCTGGTTACTATCTTCCTCTATGTATATTCACAGAATATTTTATATTGTATTAGAATTCTATAATAAATAGTGTGAACAACTGTCTGCATAACAGATAGTTTGCAGAATTATTCAATTACATGCTTCTGACTTCTACATCATACATTCATTGTGTGTTATCTGATTTACTTTCAGATGGGTTTGGATACCTCTTACTGGACTTTCGTTAATGCTTTCTCAATATTTGGGAGTATTGCACTTTACTTTGGTATCATGTTTGACCTTCACAGTGCTGGAATACATGTTCTCTTCCCATCTAGCTTTCAGTTTACAGGTCAGTGTTTTGTTTTATTTCACTATTCTTGTGTTCTACCTCAAATGGTTATGTAACTAAAGTAAACACAGTACCAAAATGTCAGCTTATCAGAAATGATTTGATGCCCGCACAGTAAGTAGAGATGAATGTTAACCCACTTTAGAAAAATATTGCTTATCTTATGGGGTCAATGTGTGTGTCTTAATCAAAATTGTTTTGTTGAAATAGCTAACTCTTGAGGTAATTGTAGTTCCAAATTAGGTGGTCAGTAGAATCATTCCTCCTTAATTATTTGATCTCAAGAAATAAAGAGCAATTAAGTCTTGATACCTGTGTTGTTCAGTGTAGGGTGTTATGTACAAAGGAGCAAAGTAAAAAGTGATCCGCAGCACAGAGTAAAGGGAAACCTGTTATCTTACATTCAAGGCTGCTCTGTGGCTGCCAAATTACTCCTGCACGTCAGGGGAGTAAGGCTCAAAGGTGAATGCTAAGTTGCCTACTCGCACAATTGTATCACATCTCATGACATTCGATGTTTCCTATAAGTTTAGCTATAATTTAAAAAAGAAAGTATTATTCTCAAGATTTTTCTAATCTTCTTGGCTGTGAAAAAGCTTGAAAATATAACCTGACTGCACCCTAAAGGATCAAAAAAGCTAGAAGGCAAATAAAAAGAACTCCAAACTTTTTATTTCTAAAAAGGTCTTGTGATTTTGGGGAGCCTGACTCCAAATTTGTAAATGGTTTGTGTTGG
Source organism: Sternotherus odoratus (assembly GCA_032164245.1). NCBI lineage: Eukaryota > Metazoa > Chordata > Testudines > Kinosternidae > Sternotherus > Sternotherus odoratus. The sequence goes on from JAVMKO010000007.1 coordinate 89,900,288, forward strand.
TAATACTCGAGTGCCTTATGTGTCTTCTGAATATGCTTGAGATTATCTTTTTTTGCCCACTGTCCTTTGTCTTCCCAGCCTTTTTAATTTGTGATCTGGGTAAGTGAGTGGATATGCAACAAGCTTTAGATTTATCTTCCCAAAGACTGTCAGGAGTCTAAACTTACTTGAAAACGTATCACATTTATGCATAACAAATTTCCTGCAGCATACTGCACAGGGATGTTGTCACATCTGAAACCAAAATACTTTGTTTGATATCAAAATCAATCTGAGAAAAATCCTGAGTTGCTTCCTGTACAACATATTCATGCTCTTCACCCTCTGGTTTTTAATAGTACTTCAGATTTTAGAATTTTTTCTACATGGTTACTTAAATTAAACTATAAGATTTAAGTGCTACAGTGCTTTCATATTAAATTAGCACTTACATTCTACACTGTATATTACAGTGATCCTAGAGGTTTCTCTTAATCACAGTTTTTGCCCATTAAAAGTAATCAAAAAATCACATGTATGAGCCAAATACTTGTTCTCACCCTAACTTATACCTTAAAGAGTTTTATAAGTTAATACATTGAAAGGGAAATAAAAAATGTTGTAAATTTGTGGCACACTTGCTGGCTCTCTCCTTACCGCAAACTTTTTCTTGGTAGTGGCTTATTTTAGATTTTGAGACAGTTGTATTCAAATATAATTGGAATACTTCAGTTATACATTTCAGGGAAGGAAACGAGAATTTAATTTGTATACATTTAACTGAAAACAGTTACAGGCTAACTTTCACTCTTACTTCTTCTAGGGACTGCTCCAAATGCTCTCAGACAGCCATATCTCTGGCTGACAATCCTTTTGTCAGTTGCAATTTGTTTGCTTCCTGTGGTTGCACTACGATTTTTGTCAATGACAATTTGGCCTTCAGCAAGTGATAAAGTAAGTAGAAAATTTTTGGTTAATTTTAACTGTATTTAATTATATAACTAATATTATTTAGTTATATAACAATAATATTCGTAGTGTTCAGTAAATAAAATAACTAGTAGTGGCCTTTTGCCAAAAGCTGGGAATGGGTGACAGGGAATGTATCGATTGATAATTATTTGTTCTGTTCATTCCCTCTGGGGCACCTGGCATTGGCCACTGTTGGACGACAGGATACTGGGCTAGATAAACCTTTGGTCTGATCCAGTATGGCTGTTCTTATGCTCCTATAAGGAGAATTTCATTAGGACTGTGCATCTGGCTTCCTCAGGAGCCTGAATACACCCTAAAATGGCAACTTAGGGGTTCTCTGAAAGCCTAACCAAACTGGCAGTTTGCGATCCTTGCTAGAGATTGGTGCTCTGTTGCTTTGCCACCTCAATGGAGCAGGAAGTGTCAGTGCCTTGAGATGGTCTTCTCAATACTCTCCTGCTGAGCCTTCTCTGTATGGCCACAACGGTTAAAACAGGCTTTGGTTTTGGTTTTCCTCTTCTTCGGTTTGCAATCTGAACACATAGCAATGGCTAATGTGAACTCTCCCACGCTCACTTTGGATAAAAAAAACTTGCCATTTTTGGCTTCAGACTATATTATAGTTTTATTTGTATTTACCGCTTTAAGTTTGTGGAAAGAGGCAGCAGTGGTTTCTTTTTGGGTCTGTGTGTTTGTTTTTACCTAGAACTGTCAAGAAAGCCCCTTGTGGGGGTAACGGTTGTGATTATAAAATCCTATGGTCTTTTATATTTTATTTTTAAAGCTATTGCTATCTGTAAGCAAGAAAATAAGCTTAGATACAAACGTCTAATTTTTCATTTTGTTTACTATACAACATATCCATTCTAGCTTGGAATGCCTTAAGAAATTAATAAAAATGCAAAATAAAAAAATCCTTTTTTTAAACATATGCTTCTGGTTTTAACTCAGTCAGGTAAATTTTAACAAGAAACCTCTTGTATAAAACTTGTAACACTTTAAAGTTACCATCACATTGTTCTCAAGATATTAAGTACAAACTCCTGTTTTCCCTCTAAATTAACCTGTTCCACCCTTTCATTTCATAAAGATTCAGAAGAACCGTAAGAAATACAAGGCTGAAGAACAGTGGAAGCGAAGGCAGAGCACTTTTCGTCGAGGGATATCAACCCGTCGTTCTGCTTATGCTTTCTCACATCAACGGGGATATGCTGATCTTATTGCTTCAGGACGTAACATACGTAAAAAACGAGCACCTTTAGATGCCGTGCTACGCCACAAGGTGGCCGAACATAGACAAGTTGGTGAAACCAGCTGATGATTGTCTAAGATTTAAGTCCTAGAAGACAGGCTTTTTAGCAAGATGATTGCACAAAGAATGTTTATTTTTTATGGAAGACTCAGGATTTTTTTAAAATGAGGTTATCAAGACTTCAAAATTTTCTTACAAACCTGCTTGGTTTGGGACTATTGAAAAATAGAAAAACCAAGAAGTGTGGGTTGTTTTTTTTTAAATAAATCCTAATCCTTGTGCAAATATAATGTGAAACTGAAGGATATATAAAATTCTAGGGTCTAAAAACCCAGAGCTTTAATTTTTTAAGTGATGTTTAGAATTGTTAAATTTTATTCCTTTTAAAAAAAATTAGAATCATGAAATAAAATTGCAGCACACATTTCATACCTTACTTTAAAGATGAACGGATGAGAAGCAATCAAACTCTGTGCCATTTTGTTAAACAATTCTATTTATACAATGCTAAAGGTGAATTAGATAACTATTATTTTTCTTCCTTTAGAAGAGCTATGCATTCTGGCCTGTCCTACAGCTAAATTAGGCTCCATAGTGGTATGTTGTAGTCACTCACATACTTGGAACAGAATAACACGTTAGTAAAAAAGCAATCACAGTTGTAGGTGTGGTTACAGTCCATTCCTGTTTACTAAATGGTTAACAGTCTATTGCACTTTTTTTTTTTTTTTTACTCGTAGGGTTTTTTTTTTTTTTACTCTTAGGGTTCTATCACTGTCTTGGCTTATTCTTTATAACTTTTCTGTGTCTCAGGAGGAGAATGATCTGGAAAACAGTGAAGACCTCATAGGATTTTTTTGAAACACTTTCCCTGAAATATTTTGTGTCTACCTACTTGTACAGTATTTTATGAATGGAAAACTGCCTTTTGAGTTGACAGATGTGATTTGTTCATTTCAGTTGAATTTTATAATGCAACAATTTGTAATAGGTAAGGAAGAATAGTCCACTTTTAAGTTGAACATACTTCATTTGGTAATTGTTCAACAGTGTCCTCTAATTGGGGGAAGGAGAAAGTATCTCAGGGTATTTTTGGTACATATTACGTGTGCGCGCGCACACACACACACACACACTCTTTCACATAGTTTCCTCAACTTTAGGATGTATAAATGTTTCACATTTTTTATATATAATACTGACTTACACTGGCATTAATAACTGTTCCAATGTTTTTAATAGGGCATAAACACAATGTGTACAGTTAATCTTTTAGATATAGGCAAAGAAGTGTACATTTCATAATTTTAATGGAGCAAATGCAAGAAAGTTTACAGTTTTTCTTTTAATAAGTAAATGGATGGGAGCAGTATAGTTAATTTTAAAGAAAAGGAAGTATATAATTTGAATTTCTCATTGAGAGATGTGGGAATGGTTGACAGTGTCAGTCCTCTAAATTGGGTGCAATATTAATTTTAATATGCAAATTGATTTGGATATATTCCATTTACATGTAAATGAGGGTTAATATGTAATATTTGTTTATAGATAATAAATGCTTTCATAAAATATCTTAAATTTTAATCTTTTGACCAATGTGGAAAACAAAATGGTTTTTACCATTTTTATGTTTTATTTGAATGATTATTAAACAATTCTGTGTAAATAAGGTTGCTGCTGCTTGTAAATCAGTCTGAATTATTGGATTGAGGAGTTGCTTGTGTAATAATATACAAACAAAACATTTATTAGCTCTTGGGAGAAAACATCGGAGATATTCCTAGGCCTATCAAAGGTTAAAAGTAAAACAGCTAGCCACCTAGTAGAGCAAGAATGCTTCTTAAGAGAAGATAGCACTGATCAAAAGAGTGGAAAGATGTTATATTTTGGGGTGGGCAACTGGTAATACTGAATTGAAGAGGAAAACATTTTTAAAAGTTTATATTTATTTCAGAGTGCAGTTTTCACTTAAACTTGCGTATCTCTGTTACATTTCAGTCTTCATCTGAATTCTTTAAGCCAGTGGTTCTCAAGCTAGGTGGGCCCGGGGCCCCGCTGCTGAAACGCAGTGCACTGAGCCCCAGTGCTGCCCTCTTCCCACCCCATCGGCTGAAGTGGGCAGTGGTGCTGGGCTTCAGCTTGGCACCCCATCCCACCCCTGTGGGGCTGAAGCTGGGAGCAGTACAGGGCTGAACCCCTGAGCTCTTCCTCCTCTTTCCCCTCCCCTGAAGCCAGGGCTGAAACTCTGACGTGGGTAGGAACCTTGAGTCCAAGGGAGAGTTGAGTGGGCACAAGGGTGTTGCCCCTCCTAAACTGCAGTGCCTTACCCAGAGTGGGGCAGTCCTTGGGGCAGCTCCACCACCCCCACCTTCTCTCCCGCAGCTCCCGCTCTCTGGCCAGGTTCTAGGAGAGAAGCTGGAGCCAGGCAGTTCAGGACAGGTAGTGCCACCATGGAGCAGGCAGCCATAGCATTCCCCCATCTACCTTTAGTGCCTGGGGTTGTGGTTGCTTCTCAGCTTCCAGCCCCTTTTGACTGCTCATGCAGCTCTGGGCCCAGCAGAGCCCTCAGGGAGCAGTCACTGGCACACAGCCCCAAACAGGAGGGTGGTCTGTTGAGGTGAGTCAGGGAGGGTGGAGGTGGTGCTCCCTCCCTGGACCCTGCTGTGTATAGCTGGCTAGAGCCCTGCTGGCCCTTGCTCCCTACCCACATCCAATAAAAGTCAAACTACACTTATGCCCAAGGGTTCCCACCCCTGGCCTGGAACCCTGACTCCTCCCCCACCCCTGCTGGGCTCTGGCAGGGAGTTGTTCTAGCATGTAGAGGGGGGGTGCTCAGAAAGAAAAAAAGACTGAGAACCTCCGCTTCAAGCCATACTGGCTTGGGCTGTTATTTTGTCTGATCTCACACACTTACAGCAGTGTCAGCCTGGAGAGAGACCTCCATGGAAACACAAGCTTTTTCAGGAAGTGGTGCTAATTTCATCAGATGGAATTCTTCTTTCAAGTCATTGAACTCATGACTTCATATGGTACTAAAAGACCACTTCTGCTGAAATTAGTGTCTTTCAGATGAGGCTTAGTCCCCGTTCTTTTAAAAAAACCCATGGTACAGACCAGTAACAATTTGGCCAAGTACACTCTGCCTACTTGTATTCTCCCAGAAGCTTTAATTGCCCTGAGAAGTTGTGTACAGTTTGAATGTACTGTGTGATGCCTCTTGTAAACTACCTTTGAGAGCGTTGCAATGCAGTAGTGGGTTTATGGATCGCAGTGTCGTACAGTTGGACAAGTCTTCTGGGATTGTGTAGAAGAATTCAATACTGTCTTGATAACAGCCTGATACATCATAGTGGTCTGATGGGACTCCATAAACTGCTATCCTCTGCCAATTATTCAATGGCCCTCCTGAACCTGACAACATTCTCACAGGTCACCATAGCCTGTAAATTGTCTGTGACAGATGACATGGGAAAGCAGATGGGCAAAGTGCTGATGACAGTTTTGTGCTGAATCAGATTAGCAGTGATACATGAATCTTTAAAATCTCTTGTGGCTGTGCTGAAGACTGTCTTTCTTCACCGCCACCTTTCCTTGCTGAACTATTTAAGACTAGTGTAAAAGCCTGTGTACACGGGCCAACCGTAAGGGCTCGTGCCTCCTCCCCCCCCCCCCGCCGCCCAGCCCTCCTCCCCCCTGCAACGACCCCCCCCCCTTGCCTAGCCCGCCTCCCCCCTGCAATGACCCCCCCTTGCCCAGCCCCCTCCCCACCGCTCAGCTCCCTCCCCCCTCAACTCTTCGTCATGCGCCCGACAGCCCAGCTAACTTTATATGTATAACTGCTCCTTGGTGCTCTAGATCGCTCAGGCAGGAACGCGTGGTGGCCATTTTGTGCCTCCGAACTACAACCCCCAGCATGCCGTTCGTCCGGGCCGTCTCTACTGCGCATGACGGCTTCACACACCGTTCGCTTGTCTTTTATAATATAGGGTGGCTCACAGGTTGGTAAATTAGAACTATTTGCATCCATTCCAGCTTAACTATTGCTCACTGTGCTGTTCCCCTCTGGTGTTATCCAGACCAGTGATCTGCTGGGTCACTCTAATCCTTGACTTTGACTTACCATACTGTGCTGTGAGAACCCCCCACTCCAGAGCTGTTCACACACAGCCTCTGGCATGTAAGCTGCTCCTTGGATTGTGCAACCGAATGATACTAGCCAATATCTCCAGTCCCAGACACGACCCTAGAAGCCAGTCTTGCAGTGTCCAGTTATGCCTGCTGGACTGTAAGCTTCAGTAGCGCTAGGATTTCACCGAATGTTTAATAGTGATGTGGGTAAAAAATTGGCATGAGCGAAGACTTATTCTAGGGCAGAGTTCCTCACTTCTGGTAGAGCCCGTTTCCCCTACGTAATTTTTATAATCTTTGTTCAAGAAGCAAAGAGACAATACATCTACCACAGAACTGTGGTGGGTGGTGTATTTTGGCACACATTTTCCTCACTGGTCTGAATCTGTCTAGCAGAACTTAGAGGTTAGTTATGGTAAAATGAGTGTGTATTTTTCACATGCAGTTTCTCTTATAAATTTTGCTAGCAACCATTTACTTGTATTTGTTGTAAGTCAGCTGTTTGATCTGGTGATTCATTATTGCTGTGATTCATTAGTGTGACTAATTATGCTATGACCGCTATATTATCTTGTCAGAGGGGGGAGGGCCAATTAATGCCACAATTTTACTGCCCTGTCTTCTCACCCCCCAGCAAATTCTCTTTATGAACAAGAAGAGTCGCACACTACTACCAATAGTATATGTACCACCTACGGCATATACCACTTATAGCATATTATTAATTTGCAGTAGTACCTACTATATGCACAGCACTTTCCAGACACTTCCCTGTTCTGAGGATCTCACACCCTAATAAGAGGTGTCCCACATTTACAGGGATAACTGTAAAAGTAGTCTAATGTTTGAAGCTTTCTGCTAAAGACAGAGTTGATAAAGTCAAGCACCATGTTGCAGTGATGAAAAGACTCTAGTGAAACTATTTTAAATGACTGTCCAAAAGACAAAAATATTGTTACATTGGAGTGGTCTCTTATGTCAGGAGGTTGCCTAACAAAGATAGTAGCACAGGTTTCATGGCACACTTGTCTGATGGAATTCCATCAAGATAACTTCCCTGTTCTGCAGTCTCTAAATTTATGGGCATGCTTGAGTGCAACATATTCATCAGTATGCAAAGTCTAGGTGGATTTTAATCTTGTACAGAAATATTTTATAATGTTATTGAAGTGTTGAATACAGAAGGAGCTTGTTCAGTCAATTTATTACCTGTAAACCTACACCTGGGTAACTTTGCTGAGACAAAGGCAGAAAACATGCTAAGGAATGTTCATTAGGGTGATTTTGTGTAAAACAAACAAACAAAAAGCTTAGACAAAGTTGACTCAGCTGAGGCGTCTAAATAAAGAAATGTTTAGTAAATAAGAACATACAAACAGGAAGATTGGCAGGGCCATAAATTCTCCTCCCCTTTTACAATTTTAAAATGGCCCTGGAGAAAGAAGCCCAAGCCAACCAGGAGGGCTCTTGAGTTCTGTCCTCCCCTCCCCTTGGGAGCATGGGATCCAATGCGGGAGGATTTTGAGAGACACTTTTCAAAAGGGCTTCAGGCCCTAACGAGGGCAAACTGTAAAAGGCCCCACCAAAGCTGCAGCAGAGCTTCTATGCTCCAAATCATGCAAAAGGGTTAACGAATCTAAAAAGCCCAAAAATTCCAGGAGAGATGGCTCCTCTGATGACGACTCTTCCACTGAGGAAGGCAAGCGTGTCTGGCTTGGAAACCAGCGTAGGATCCCGAATGGAACAAGCCTGATGACGGCAAGCATATTAACAAGCGTGACCTTAGGCTCTATGAGACAAGGTGAGTGAGGTAGTATCTTTTATTGGACCAACTTCTGTTGGTGAAAGAGACAAACTTTTCAAGCTACACAGGTTTTTTCCTCAGGTATGGGAAAAGTACTCAGTGTGACAGCTACCGGTAAATACAAGGTCGAACAGACAGTTTTAGTGTAGTTAACATGAATTCTAAAAGGACCATTCAAGGTGAAGTGACCAATTAACATCCCTGGACAAAAAGGAGGAGGTGTGTGTGTGTGTGTGTGTTGTGTTAGTGGATTGTTGTAATAAGCCATAAATCCAGTGTCTTTATTAATGCCATGATTTTTACCTAAAAACTGATAGGTTGGGAATGGTAAATATTGTGTAGGTGCTGGAAATAACCACTTTTGGTATAGCTCCAAAGACTTGTTCTGGTTGGCCAATGTTTTGTTTCATATCAAAATTCCCTGAAGTGATAAATGGAAAGACTTTGCATCCTATACCCATTTTTGTAATGTAACTGAATTACAGGCTGAATTCAGATGATGGGAGGATGCTTTAAAAACAGTACTCACGCTTGGACATTCTATTCTTCCTTTAAGCCTGCATTTAACAGCCAGGAAATTCAGGAGTTAACTAGCCCCTGCTGGTGGAAATAAGTGTACAAAGTGGAATTACATCCATGGTGAAGACTGATAATTACCAAAGCTTTTAATGACAATGTAATTGTGGTAATTGTCATTTTAATTCTGCCTTGTCAAGTTTATTAGTGGTGCAAAATGTTGTAAATTGTAGACTTATTTAAAAATGGCTTAATATAGTAAATCCCACATAGTCAGGTTTTAAGGTGGAAAATAAAATTAAGTATAAAATTTAAAGAATTAAAGTTAGCTTAAATTGAGTTAAGGAAATATGTGTTGTAAAGAATGGTGGCCTCACTCGCAAGAAGGAAGGGCTTGAAAATAATAAATAAGAACAAAGAATAAAGCAGGAAGGATGTCTGATTCAAAGAATAGCTAACAAAACAGTTGAACAGCAACTGCATACAATATCATTTGGCTGATGGATTTAAAAAATTGTGGTTAAATTAGTATTTGGTAATTTCCCATATCAATTTTAAAATATTAAAAATTCCAACAAATAGTATCTAGGTCTCCCCCACTCCCCATATCCCAAGGAAAAAAGAGCCCAGGTCAAGACAGTAGTTTCACAATGATTATTCCTCCAAGGACTGTACAGTAAAACCTCCATTTAACGGACTAATTTGGGCGAGGGGGTGTCCGTTAAATCAAAAAGTCCGTTATTTAATAATAATAATAAAAAAAGCTGTCGGAGCAGCAGCCCACCCGCCACAGGGTCGGGGCGACAGCTCTGCAGCCCGCCCGCTGCCTGGACCCAGGCGGCAGCCGGGAGCTGGCAACCCCGCAGTCCGCCCGCTGCCTGGACCCGGGCGGCAGCCGGGAGCCGGCAGCCAGCCCGCCCGCTGCCTGGACCCGGGTGGTAGCCGGGAGCCGGCAGCCAGCCCGCCCGCTGCCTGGACCCGGGTGGCAGCTGGGAGCCGGCAGCCAGCCAGCCAGAAATGGATCAGGAATGCATCAGACTTGCTCAGAAATTTTGTCCGTTGCATCCGAAGTCCGTTAAATCGAGGTCCGTTAAATCGAGGGTTTACTGTAGTTAGTAAGTACGGTTTTGCAAGCTAAGTACACTAAATTTAAAAAAGAAAAGCAAAAAACGTAAGTTTAAAACTGCCACAAAAAACTGGCTAAAAGTGTCAGTTCATTTTTAAATTAATTTTTAAAAATTAAGGAGTTAAAAAACTTTTTCACAAATAACATTGCAGGATAAGAAGAAAATTGAACAGTGTCACAGAATAACACTGCAGGACCTCAGCTCCCCTTAGGAGCAGGTGTACAAAACAATTTCAGAAAGAGTTGTGGAGTTAGGTACTCACTTGGAGAAAATGAAGGGTTTGAAGACCGAGCTAACAAAGGCCAAAGGCTATAATCACTACTAAAGTGTCCGTCTCCTCACAGAATGGATTGTATTATGAAAGAGCGACAAAGAGTATTGTGGCACCTTATAGACAGATGTATTCGAGCATAAGCTTTCATGGGTGAATACCCACTACGTGCATCCGACGAAGTGGGTATTCACCCATGAAAGCTTATGCTCTAATAATACATCTATTAGTCTATAAGGTGCCACAGGACTCTGTTGCTTTTGCAGATCCAGACTAACACGGCTACCCCTCTGATATTGTATTATGGAAGACTGTCTCATCACGAGGACTCAATAGCTAATAGACACTGCCATGGTGATATTACTGAGGGACAGGTTGTTCCATCTGAGAATGATGGGGCCCAGGCCAGTGCCTCTTAAAACTAGTCTCCAATATACTTGCAGTCTGAAAAATGTTATCACTTTTCTGAGTCTCATCTTCAACTGGTTAGTTTGTTGTCAGTAGTGTCTAATGTATTCTCTTTTGTATCCCAACTGCTGGAACTATTGATCCTTCTGTATTATACATAGGGCTTTTCCAAATTCATGTCCAGGAAAAATGTCACCGACCATGAAAACTGGTATCCCTGTGAAATCAGGTCTTTTGTGTGCTTTTCCCCTATACTATACAGATTTAATGGGGGAGACTAAGGTTTCTCTAATTGGGGATCCTGACCCAAAGAGGAGTTGCGGGTGGTGGTGGTATCAGTTATTTTAGGGAGGGGGTCGCAGTATTGCCATGCTTACTTCTGCCCTGCCTTCAGAGACGGGCAGCCGGAAAGCGGAGGTTGTTGGCTGGGCGCACAGATCTGAAAGTAGTGTCCTGCCAGCAGCAGTGCAGAAGTAAGGGTAGCAGTACCCTAGGATAGGGCCTTAGTTATATATAACAAATTGTATATTTTGGTGGTATTATAGAATGGGTGTGACAACTTAATAAGATTCAAATTCTGTTCCTAGTGTGGACATAATGTTTATTATGGAGTAGTACTCTTGTTACCTCCAATATCTGCAACCTGTTCATCTGACTTCTTGTATCTTAGTGTGTATTGGTGCATGGAATGATGTAAGGTCAGTGCTTGACCTGAAGTCACTCTAAATCAGTGGTTCTCAAACTTTAACAAATTGAAACCCCCTTTCACTAAAATGTCAAGTCTCCTGAATCCCCTCCTAAAAATGAATATTTCCAGGGATTTTCTTCTTTACCTGAGTATAAATTACAAAAGCAGTGATTTTGGAAATGTAAAATTTGTTTTTGACATACTTATTACACACTATTTATTATTAATCATTACAGTATTTTTATTACATTATGAAAACAGCAACACTCTTCCAAGATCTCACTTTCGTAGCTTGTATCACTTTGAATGAGGCTGTTTATAAGACAAGGCTCCTATGTTTCATCAAGGAGTGTCAGATGTGAAAAAGTCCAAAGGTATGTGAAAAAGACTGAAGGTAATACACAAGCAGTAGTCCAGGCAAACAACACACATTACAACAAAGCTTAAACTTGTTCTTCATAATCATTTTAAAAACAACACTAGCTGCCTATTTAATTTTAAAAACAGCAAAAAATATCCAACTCCCTTTCCATTTCTTGTAAGGAATCTGGAAGTTTAAATCTCCTCAGTGTGATAGAGATGCTTGCTTTGGTCTGCTTTGCTTTTGGAAGTCCAGGGGCTCCAGGCTGCTGGCCCCGGACTGCCCAAGGGCCCTAGGGACAGCTCTGTCCACCATTAGGGAATTTTTCCTGAGAACCCTCTGTAACGCTTCACAAACCCGTTAGGAAATCACTCCTCTAAATTCATTCAGAAACTGAAACTGGTGAAGAATGCAGGAACCTGCTTTATCAAATAGAATGTATAGTTATGAGCACGACTCAAAATGGCTCCATGTTGTGCACCTATTTGTTTGGTACTTAGAATATATTTTAAAACATAGTCATGGGAATTAATGTGTTTGATCCTGTAAAAACTCACTATTTAAATCTCTCCTACAGCATCACTTCTTCCCCTCTGTGCTGAATATTTGAATCCATCACTACTATTCACTATGAATAAGGAGGGTGGAATTTGGCATATGTAGTTTGCATCTCTGAAACAAATGTGTAAACTCCAGTCAGGGGTGGGACAGGTTTTGTGTTGTACCACTTTATCATTTTGAGATGGTAAATATAATAAGAACAGTGTTAATATACTCTACCCTAAAATGACTTCTACTTTCTCGGTTGGAGCATTTACCTCAGTTCATAATAACTTTTCAGCAGTGCAGCTTCCGGCTTACATGCACCCGGCATAGGACAATGGGCTTCTTATGCAGCATGACTGTAATAAACATTTCAGGGCAAAAAATGAGACGTTACTGCTCAGAATACAATTAAAAACCACAACTATGGTTGCGCAATTAAGATTAAAACAATTAAAATATAGTAGGAAGTAACAGCAGAGACGAATGTCCAGGGGCTTTTATGATTATCTAAAGGTCTCATGACCTCTCTGGAGCTGATTTTTACTATTTCCCCATTAACCTGTTGTGTCATGTGCAATTATTTTTATTGGCGTAGGATGCTAACATTGTACAGCTTTTGTATTTGCAAAACACTCCAGCACTCGATGCTATCCACAACTAGGGTGAGCAGAGAGCAATTGTGAAAAAACGGGACAGCAGGTGGGAAGTAAGGGGTGCCTCTATAAGAAAAAGTCCCCCCAAAACAGGACTGTCCCTATACAAAGGGGACCTCTGGTCACCCTATCACAGTGGTTCCCAAAGTGGGCGATACTGCCCCCTGGTGGGCGCTGGAACGATTCAGGGGGGTGATAGTAGCCTCAGGTGCAATTGGGGGGCGTTGAATAAAAATAGGGGGTGGTGAAAGAATAAAGAAAGAGGAGAAGATAAGAAAATTTTGAAAAACCGTTCGTACATGTTTCATCTGTTGTATAACATAGGAAGTCGTAGTGATTAGGTACTTTATTTTCCAAATTGGGGGGCATTGAATAAAATTATTAGCAAATTAATTAACTAAAAAAAGAAGCCAACTGCAAATAACTAATCGCGGTGATTTAAGAATGCTGCTGACAAAGATAGAGCCGAATATTAACAAATTGATAGCAGCGCATCAGGTTCATCCTTCTCATTAGAATTATTTTTAATGTTATTCGTGATTTTTATTTAAATATTATCCTTCGTTATTGTAATTTTCTGTGTGTAATGCAAATGTTACTATGGTCGATTTCAATAAATAATGTTATAATTTTAAGCTTCAACGTGTCTTATTTGCAACAACATCTTTTCTTACTATGTTGTAGGACGTAGGTAGAAATATAGATACATAAAATAACGCAAATTTGTCACTGCATCTTTCTGTTTGTTCACTTACAGAAGGTAGATTTTCAGGGGGGCGCTGAGTAATTTTTTATCTGAAAAAGGGGCGGTAGGCCAAATAAGCTTGGGAACCTCCGCCCGATCACAACGCTCCGGGCAGGCCTACGTGATGGGTCACCCCTCTCCTTTCCTGGCCCCTTTCACCCGCGCTGGCCGGGCGCTCTCTCCCCCGTCTGGCGTGAACAGGGCCCCGGGTCTGCTCCCCACCGGGGCCAAGCCTCCTCCGGCCCGGCTGGTGGAAGAAGCCGGGGTCTGGGCGTTGCCAGGGTCCCCATTCAGCGCGCCCCGTGTCCCGCCAGCCCGGCTGAAATCCCGCTGCCCAACCCGCCCACCCGTGTCCCTTTGTGCAGGGAGCCAGATTCCCGGTCCCGCACCTCCCCTGAGGCCCCGGCTGCCCCGCTCCCCGCTTGCGGGCGGAGCTGCGGGGCGCCAGCGAGCGACCAATCCCGCCGCGGCGCACCCTGACCCCGGCGGGGCCGAGCCAATGAGCTCCCCGCGCCCGGGCGGGGCCCGGCCGCAGACTGATGCAATCCCGGCGCCGGGGAACCGCCGGCTGCATAACCCGCTGCCGGGCCGGGCGCGCGGGGAGGCTCCGCGGCCGCCATGTCCGCGCTGCTCATCCAGGAGGCGGGCGAGCTGGGCCTAGGTGAGTCCCCGCGGGGCGGCGGCAGCCTGAGGTGGCGGGCGCCGAGCGCGGGCTGTGGGGAGGAGCAGGGGCCTTTCGGGCCCCCCTGAGCGGGGCAGCGCGGGGAGACCCCGGCCTGTGGGGGGTCTGAGGCCTTCCGTCGTGCCTGGCCTGCTGAGCGGCTCCACGCCGCGGGGGACACGTTGCTCCAGAGGTCGGTGTTACTCGTAGTCTCGCTCTGATCCCTCGCCTGGGGAGGTGCTTGGCCTGCCCAGGCCCCTCGCCGAAAAGGGCAGATCCCCGCGTGGGTCACAGAGCGGGTGAAACGTGGGAAACAGAAAGTGGGAGTCAATGGTCAGGTTTCATCTCCCAGAGAGATAAGTAGCAAGGTTCCTGCCAGGGGCCTGTGCTACTTAGTCAACCTGTCTCCCTTTTCCAGATCCGTCATGAATAACTGGTGAGGTGGCAAAGATAAGATAAAATGGAATCAAGGGGAAGCTAATAGGAATTGTAGAAAATTGATGAGGGAAGCTAAGGGACACAAGGAGAAATTTATGGCAAGAAGAAATAGATTTTAAAAATATACTAGCAAAAATACCCGGCGTTGCTCGGGGTATTTGTAATTGGAAACTGGGATGTAAAAAGAGGGGGGAGGGGGCAGAGAGGTGAGCGAGTGCGGGGTCCGTTGGAGGGGGCAGAGAGCTGAGAGAGTGTGGGGTCTGTTGGAGGGGGGGGTATTATTACATCATAACTATGTCACAGAGAACAGCAGGTGTTAACCTGCTGCCCAGCTGATGTGAATGGGCTTTAAAGAATTTCACCCCTGGGGGGGGCGTCAGAGGTGAGATTTGAAATTTTTTTGACTCTTACCCTGATTAGGACCTTAAATCCTATAACTGTACCAAATTTCAAGTCTCTAGCTCAAACGGTGTGGAAGGAGTAAGGCAGCATACATACACGCACACACACACGCATACACCATTTGACTTTTATATATATAGATTATGAGCAAAAAGAATCCTGACAATAGTACTGGCCCATTGCTACCTAGAATTATCAATAATACAGAAAAGACAGAAGTGTTACTTAAATATTTGTTTTTTATTTGAACATAAGACTGGCCCTACTGGGTGAGATCAAAGGCCATCCAGCCCACTACCCTTCCAACAGTGGCCAATGCCAAGTGCCCCGGAGGGAACGAATGGGGTGGCCACATCTGCACGCAGTATTCAAGATGTGGGTGTACCATGGATTTATATAGTGGCATCATGATATTTTATTGTCTATCTCTTAATGATGCCCAACATTCTGGTCACTTTTTTGACCGCCCCTGCACATTGAGTGCATGACACCAAGATCCCTTTATTAAGTGGTACAGTACAGACCAGTTTATGTGCAGATGTTGGGAGTCAAGCCGTCAGGACTGTGTTTTAACAGGCTGTGGGTTAAAAGGGCCATCCTGAAATATGTTAAGATATCTATATATAGATGTATAATTATCTAGGATTTCATACGTATTCACAGCATTCCAAATACTGCAGGCCTATCTGTCAACGGCACTTTGCAGGAATATAAATTAAAATGTGTAATCTAATAAAAACGTTAAATACGATCAAAAGGAAGAAGAAACTCCAATTGGCATACAACATATTTCCGCTCCGCACTTCCTGTCAATTTCTGAGTTAGTGAGCAGATCTGTAGTGCTACATAGCAAGTTCCTGTACTGCATGTTAACGAGTCTCACGTGTTAAATAGGTAGCACTGGGAGGCATGGCGCTATCGCGTGTTAAGCAGATTTGTGCATAAATGGGTCTGTACTGTAACAGCTAATTTAGACGCCCATCATTTTATATGTATAGTTGGGATCGTTTTCCAATGTGCATTACTTTGAATTCATCAACATTGGATTTTATCTGCCATTTTGTTGCCCAGGCACCCAGTTTTGTGAGATCCCTTTGTAACTCTTTACAGTCTGTATTGGACTTAACTATCTTGAGGCGTTTTTTTTTATCATCTGCAAATTTTGCTGTCTCACTGTTTAGCCCCCTTGTCCAAAAGAGTGCTTTGCTTAGGAAGGAGAAATCAAATACATCTCCAAAATGGGGAATAACTGGCTAGGTGATGTATTGCTGAAAAGGATCTGGGGTTTATAGTGCATCACAAATCTGAGCCAAAAATGTGATGCAGTTGCAAAAAAGGCTAATACTGTATCATTTTGGGGTGTTATATGCAAGACATAGAAGGTAACTGTTCTGTTCTACTCTGTACTGGTGAGGCATTGGGCTGGAGTACTGTGTCTAGTTCTAGGTGCCATACTTCATGTGAAATGTGGACAAATTGGCGAGAGTCCAGAGGAGTGCAACAAAATTGATCAAAAGTTTAGAAACATGACATATGAGGAAAGGTTTAAAAAAAACTGGGTATGTTTAGTCTTGAGAAAAGAAGATTGAGAGTCAGATCTAAGTCAGAAGGTAGAACAAGAAGTAATATTCTTAAACTGCAGCAAGGCCATTTAGGTAAAATGTTAGAAAAAGCTTTCTGATTCTAAAGGTAATTAAGCTTTAGAATAGGCTTCCAGGGGATGGACAGGCTGGACAAACATCTGTCAGAGATGGTCTAGAATAGATTTATTTGATCCTGCCTGAGTGCAGGGTGCTGGACTTCCTGACCTCTCAAGGTTCCTTCCAGCCCTACATTTCTATGATTCTGTCTGTCTGTCTCTATATGTATATCTGTGTCTGTCTGTACACCCACCCACATTTAGGAACCTAAGAATTGCTGTTGCAGGTCAGATCAGTGATCCATTGAGGTTGGTAGTCTATATCTCTGGCATTGGCCAGCACTGGATGTTTCAGAGGAAGGTGTGAAAGCCCTATACTGGACAATTCTGCAATTACATGTCCAGGGGAGTGACGGGGAGATGTTTGACTCCATATAGTATCTGGTTTATCTCCTGAAGCATGGGGGTCAATATCCCTTGTACATTATCCTAGATAGTTTAACTGGATATTCTTAACATTGGTATAAATATTTCCTTTTTTATTCTTACTAATCTGGGTGCTAAAGTAATAGTATGTGATAACTAGGTCCACAAGTTAACTATGAAATATTGCTACTAAAAAAATCCCCAATAAAATACCTTTTCTTGTTCCTTACTTTGATTGTGTTGCTTGTTAATTTCCCCATGTGCAATTTTCCTAAACTACTGTTGTTATAAGTGTCTGACATACCTTCTTTGTGTAGCTCCTTGTTTTATATACCCTTATCTCACCACTTCTCATTGCCTTTTGTCTAGAATTAACAGAACTGATGATATTTGAGGTGAGGGTGTGCTGTCAATTTATAGAATGTCATAGTGTTGCTATGGGACTTGGTCCGAGGACTGCATAGGTGTGGAGGGTCCGAGCCTGAGTCAAGCCAGGACCCCAGGGTTCAAGCCCTGTTGCTTTGCAGTGTAGCTGCAGTTCCAAAAGTATTCAACGGGCTGACTTTTTTTGTCCTCTGTCAGTGGTTTGGTGGGCAGTCAAGTTTTCCTACACTTTATCACAAAGATTGGGCCATTGCTGCCACATTTTGGGAGGGTGTTAGGAAGTCTGAGGATGTGGATGGTTGGACTCAGGCCTGCTTAATGCAGTGAAGACTCTGGAGCCCCAGATAGGAATGTGGGGTCACAAATGACTGTTGACACTCAAGCTCTAGGTTAACAAGCCCCGGATCTGGGAAACTGAGTTCTGCTAACCCTAGGCTTACATTGTAGTGTAAACATGCCCTAACAGTTAGAGATTCTCTTGAGACCTGACGCATGAGACTTAATGTCTCTTCAAAAACATGTCTTCATTAATTATGATGATGCTGGATATTCTTGATAGCCATATAAATATCTGGTCCCTTTTAAAATTTTGCCAACTTTTGTGCTTGCTTTAAGATCCCTGTATGTGCTTGTTCTATATTACAGGAGAGATGTACGTTTCTGAACGTGAGGGCTGTGATTCTACTGGTGATGGAACAGAGAAGAAGCCTTTCAAAACAGCTTTGAAGGTATCTGCAGAAAACACACAAAGTCTGTTTCAAGTCCTGTTGTTTCACTTCAGGACAAACAACGAATTATTTAGGGAAATACTGTAAACTAGTGGTGGGCCTGATTTGATTTGACTGGCTTTTTAAGCTGCTGTTCTCATTAAGATATATATGATTTACATTTAAAATCTGGTGGTCATTGATTGTGTTTTGTAAATGTAGGATGTCCACCACATTCTCATTGACAGTCTGATTTCAGCACTCTTATGATGAAACATCTTTTGAACTTTTTTCTCCCTTTAAGGCTTTGATGATAGCAGGAAAGGAACCATTTCCTGTTATTTATGTGGACTCGCAAAAAGAAAATGAGGTGATGTAATTTAAATGGATATTTTTAATTAAATGAGGTGTTAAGGTTCCTATTTTTCAAGACACAAATAACTTCTTTCTCTTCTCCTCCTGCTCCCCCCATATCTCACCGGATCCATCTAGAGATGGGATGTTATTTCTAAGTCACAAATGAAGAATGTCAAAAAAACATGGCACAGAGAACAAATGAAGAATGAAGCTAGGGAGAAGAAAGAGGTGGGTTATGAAAACTTCTAAGTCAGCTCATTTAGAAATTAAAAATAAAAAAAAATCCATCTTAGTTCTCCGAAAATGGCATATGCTAATCCTGAGTGGACTGTTCTAGTGGTGGATGAAGGCTGTAGCAGGCAAAGTTATCTGTAGTGCACTAGTTAGAATTACAACTTTTAAGCCCACTTGTGTGCCCAGGTAGTTTTAAGCTTGTGTGCTCAGATAGTTTCGTTAGGGCAAAGAGAATTAAATGTAACTGGCCCTATTCTACCTTTTGGATATATGGTTTGACTCTTATTAACTTCAGTGTATGTTAGTTGTTTTCACTTCATCAAGACAAACAAATGGTCTGTGTCAGGCCTGTTATGAGTTTCTACACATTTTGGATGTCTCTTAAACTCCTCCAAACTTCTCTAAGCCAGGTTAAGAGCACTCCTAGGAAGAGTTTCATGTCCTGGGAATCGCATCCATGTTTAAGGCAGTATTTTGACATATTGTAGCAGTGCTGAGATTATATGTAAACATTCCTCTTTAGAAATATACATTATGGTTTTGTACTGCTGTCTGTGGGGAGTGATACTGGTATAAATAACCTGGTTGTAGTTATTGTTAACACCAGTACATGACCAATACATCCATTTTATGGAAAAACTTCTTAAAATTAGGCAGAAGACATTTTGCGACGAGAGAAGAACCTGGAGGAAGCTAAGAAAATTACCATCAAGAATGATCCCAGTCTTCCAGAGCCTAAATGCGTGAGTGAAATCTAATGCACTGGATAAGAGGCCCCTGTAACAATCTTTTTTATATTTATAAACAGCGTGATTCTGAGGTGTGCTTTGCATTCTCACCAGCTGTTGAAGACTACTATACAGTTCCTTCATTGAGATTTTATTCTCTCTGGTCATTAGCATAGCCTCATGTTTCATCTCCCTCGTGCACCTCACAGTTCACTGAGCCTGCTTGACTTTAATTTTGGATTATCCCAGTACACATGCACCATAAAAAAAGAGCCAGGCTGTTCTTCTGTTCAAAACAGCCTGATGAGGTTTTTTTGTTTTTTTTTAATTGCTAAAAAAAACCTTTTAATTGCTAAAAAAGCCCAACAGAGGGCTTTTGCCATGGAGTGACATTTGTGCAGCCACACTGTGAAGTCAGTGAGATTTGGCAAGTCTAAATCAGAGAAGAATTGGGAAGCAAAAAATAAACATTCTGCCAGACCACGATCTTGAAGACCCTTCTTACAGCATGTGTGTAAGAAGTTCGCTTCTTTCCACTCCAGATTAAGCAAAAGGACAGTGTCCTCAGTTGCATCTAAGTCCATCTCTGTCTTTGGCCAATGCACTGTAGCAATTCCAACTTGCAGATGGCTGGGGCTTTAAAATCTACTAACCAATAACGAGATAAGTCTGAAGAGCAATACCAGCCTGCCAGTTGGAGAGTCAGTCTGATCACATTGGTGCCTCAATAGTGACTTCACGATGGGATTCGATCAGTACCAAAATAAAATGCCTCAAAGTGCCAGGTGAAGGACAGCTCTATGTTCAAGGTCTCTTGCCCAGATTGGTGTGGCAATTTGGTATATATTGAAGTATACATAGTATCTGAGAGTCATGGTTCTCAAGTGAACTTAAGCATGTGCTGACTGTTGTATTCAGATCAGATGTAAAACCAAATTCCTGATCACTTGTGGTCATTAAAGTTCCCACATTACTATCTGACAAAGTAGGACTGTTAAGCAGAATGTAATAACCTAACATGAAACTTGGTTAGGACATCAGAGGTGCTTAAACACAAGCCTTTCTATTTTAACTTGGCAGGATAGTCTTCCTTCTGCACCCTAAACTGTCGTGCAGTATTGATGGGTGCTGTTCAATCCCTGTTGTGCTCTACCCCAAATGACCGTGCATTTTAGTGGTTAGAAGAAGCTGCTTCTGGGTGCATATCCCTTATGCACCCAGATATGCCCATGTTCCATGAAGCTGTGGAAATGAAAGGCACTATCTAAACATCGTTTCATTATGATTTATTTTAATCCATGCTTTACAGGTGAAGATTCGTGCTCTAGAGGCCCACAGAGGCCAACGAGTGAAGGTTTTTGGCTGGGTCCACAGGTTACGTAGACAAGGTAAACAGTCCTTAATGTAGGCAAAGTAAATAGATAGCCCTTAAATTAACTGAGTCAATGCAGAGAGGAGGAACAAGTAGTAATCCAAAGGGTAGAGTACAATAGGCCACATTCTGGCTCACCTTGCTCATGCTAGAAAAGCTGGGAGGTGCATGGAAAATGAACAGCTTCTGTAGCTCCTGGTAAAGGTAATCCTTACCTCACTGATGCTTCATAGATGTCCTCTGCCAGGTATCCTAGAAGGATTGAATTTGGTGTGACCTGGGGATCGGGGTGTCCTGCTAGCAGTCCTACCTTAACAGCGATTCCTATTGCATGGCATGCTGTGCAATCTGTTCCTCCCTAGAAGGAAAAACTTGAACAAGAGATCTTCCTTGAGTTGTGGATGGGAGGGGCTACATAGTTTCCCACACAATGGGTGTAATTTGGACCTGTATATAGCACCTCTGTATGGCCAGGCCCGGACCTAAGAACATCCAACACTCCCTGTCAAATTATTGGGGGTAAAATCCTGACCCTATTGATATCAGTGGGAGTTTTGCCGTTAATTTCAGTGGAGCCAGTATTTTGCCCTCGGGGATTTGGATGCCTAGCACCTTTTAGGATTATGATCTACATATGACTTCATCTTTCTTTATCTTTTGGCATAAAAAACACGGTTTTGTGGAAAGGATTTTATCTAACAAATGTTTTAATGTCTAGTTCTGGTATTTATTAGTGATCGTGAGCAACCGTTAACAGACAAACTCTGAAAACAAACTGTCTTGGTAAAGTTTGCTGGGTGTGGGCCATCTGAACTGAATGAAGTCATAGTTTTGTCTGACGA
Organism: Sternotherus odoratus; assembly: GCA_032164245.1. Taxonomy (NCBI): domain Eukaryota; kingdom Metazoa; phylum Chordata; order Testudines; family Kinosternidae; genus Sternotherus; species Sternotherus odoratus. The sequence continues at coordinate 89,921,931 of JAVMKO010000007.1, forward strand.
GTCTGGGTTTGTTTTTTGGTTTTTTTTTATAACTAGGAAAAAATTTGATGTTCCTTGTGTTAAGGGATGGCACAGGATTTCTGCAGTGTGTCCTGTCAGATGAACTGGTGAGTTGCGGGGTTTTATTTTGTTCTGCAATGCAAAAGAGAAACTATCAATATCAGCTATCAACTATCTCTGGACTCTTGTAGAGTTTGTAGTGTAGCTGTAAATTAAACTATCTTTCTGTCTCTCATTCTATAGTGTCAGTGTTACAATGGAGTGATCCTTTCTACGGAGAGCAGTGTGGCAGTGTATGGTACACTAAACCTTGTTCCTGAAGGCAAGCAGGTGAGAGAGTTAGTTTCGGCTGTGAGTTTGGGGTTTTCCCTCCGCTCCCCACCCACCTATCACTCTAGCTGAGATTTGTGCTTGTAAGATCCCCTCTATGCAGGATAACCCGTAGGAGCATGGAGACCGTAATTTGGCCGCTTTTTTTTTTTAATAATAATTTGAAGGGACACAAAACCACATAACCTAGAAAGTGGCCTTTAACGTTGTTTGTGTTCTTTAATGATGATTTCGGCATCCCTTCTAACTGCTGGAAATGTACAAAAATACAATAAAGGTTGTAGACCAAAAATCATAGTAGTGTTTAGTACCTTTATAATTGATCATGTAAATTTGAGATTAACACTTACGAAGTCTTTCACCTCTGGAGCTAGGGCCAGTCCTACAATAAGTAGTTTCATAAAGGATGCCCATAAAAAGAGTTCAAACTGAAGTGCTGGGGAATTTTCCAGGAATTCATATGGGGAGAGAAACGGGATGATGATGATCCAAAGTTTCAGGATATCCTAAAATATAGTAATTCCCATAAAATGAATTAATAGTAGGACACTTGTTCTTTAATATCTTCAGTTGCATTTTGTCAAATTAATTCAGTTATAAAATGTTTTCTTCAGAGTAAATATAAATCCATATTGTAAAACCGATGCTTGAATATAGTTTCTTGATATTTGCTAGTTTTTGCTGCCGAGTGGGGTGGGGGGCATTCAGAGAATGAAAAAGAGAGAATGCAATTCTGATAGTACTCTAAGTAGCTATTAAAGAGCCAATTTTGAAGAAGATGAGGCTATTCAACTATCCACTGATGTTAAGACAGAATGGGATAAATTCTGCCTAATTGACACTCCCAGCAGCCCCACTGATATTCAGTATACTGGGTTCTGCCCTCTGATTCACTGATTTCCCTTAACTGTGGCACAGTCTACAGCGAGACTTTGTTGTAGGCCCTTCCTGGAGAATAGTTAAGTATGTGTTTTGTTAGAAAGGTGTTAATTTATCCAGACATTTCATTGTACAGTGAAAATGTATTTCTACACAAACACTTGTGTATGTTTGGAAAAGGAGAAAAAAAGAAATAGTCCAGACTGTGACTTGTTTGGCCCTATCTACTCTCTGTACTTTAGGAGCCATGTTTGAATACAATTCAGCAAACTTGTTTCCAAAATGCACTTGCCAGCCAGTTTGTGAACATGGCCCAACAGTGTTAAACTTACGTTTTTTTCAAAAACTGGGCTACAACATGCTGTCTGGCAGTAACCACACTGGTGGACAAAACACAGTTAGAAACCTGTTAGCTGGAACCGTGTGTTTAAAACCGGTTGTAATCCTCCCTATCACTCTGAGACTGACTGACTGTCTAAAGAACCCAGCCCCAAATGTACTGGAGTTTATAACTGCTAGTATCAAGTTTAAAATATGATCAGGTCAGAAATAACTTATTTTAAAAGCACAATAATACCCTTCCCTTTGTTAGTAATAATACCTGAGGATATTAAACTCTTAACTTCTATCTATTTTGTGCTTTTTTGTTTATAGTCATTAGCTTATTATTACATTTCACTGTCATTTTGGACAGCGAAAGCCAGATAGAATCAGAAAATAAAACTTTTGCCTTAATCCCAAACATTATAGCATTTGTGATGACGCTACAGCGTACGCTACTGAAACTCCCAAGTGGACAATTTGTTGTTTCCTTGTTCAGCAGTTAGCTAAAATTAATAAGGGAAGGGGTTTCTGCTTTCATATGGGGGTGAAATTTCAGTGCAACGCAGAAAGCTCAGAAAAGCCCCCACATCCCATGCAAGCCCTGAGAAGAAACTCCTCCATAATCACTCATGATGGTGGAAGAACCACCATATATAAACTCCCATTGACTTCAGTGAGAGTTACGTGTATCCTTCAGCTGGAGGAGACAGGACAAAAATATACAAAGAACAGAATGCCTTAGATCCCTATCAAGGATTATCTTGTACATAGCGTTCCAAATGTGGGTATTTTTATGGGAGTGGGACGAGAAGGAGGGATTTTTTTTCACTATTTCCACAAGAGTAGTAGTCATTTGGGAACATTGACAAGATACCTCAGGCCATATAAGTTCTGATGATGAAAATCTTTTACACTGAGTAACTTTTTTTTATTAATTATCAGAAGCACAGAATGCCCTTGTGGTTAAATCAGTGGATCTCAACCCAGTCTTGGGTTGCAAATCATTTGTCATTTGCAGATGACATTGTTGAGTTACAAAGAATGGCATTTTAAAAGCATTGCCTTTCTCAGTAGGCCTTGAACATCTAGGGCTGCAGCAGAGTTATTAGCAACAGAGTGAAGTTAGAATATCACGTTACCATTTTTAGGTGACAGTACCAAACTTCTAATGTGTATGTTTCTTCTAAAACCCACAGGCCCCAGGAGGCCATGAGCTGAGTTGTGACTATTGGGAGCTGATTGGTCTGGCTCCAGCCGGAGGGGCTGATAACCTGATCAATGAAGAATCTGATGTTGATGTGCAGCTTAACAATAGGTATATGATGATCCGAGGAGAGAACATGTCCAAAATCTTCAAGGTGCGCTCCATGGTCATACAGTGCTTCAGGGATCACTTTTTTGACAATGGATATTACGAGGTAAGTATAACTTTCTTTCCTTCATCAGAGCCTCAGTGACACTTCTAGATATACTGCATAGACGATGATATTGAAGTGAATTACACAAGAATTACTTGTCAATTAAAAGACCACTTTCTGACTGTTTTTATAGGTGGAATTCTTAACTTAGTAATGAGGTTTTATTTAACAGATCACTCCACCGACACTAGTCCAAACGCAGGTTGAAGGAGGCTCCACGCTATTCAAACTGGATTATTTTGGCGAAGAGGCATTCTTGACACAGTCATCCCAGCTGTACCTGGAGACCTGCATCCCTGCATTAGGAGACACGTTTTGTATCGCCCAGTCATACAGAGCTGAGCAGTCCAGGACGCGCAGACACCTGGCAGAGTATGGGAATGATTGTAGTATAAGTATGTATGTATTTAGAGAGTAAGGGAGCAGCGGTCAGTCAAGAACAATAGGACTCTACAAAAAGGAAGGTAGACCATTATGCTAATTATACAAGGGGCTGACCAAAGCTACTTGGGAAATATCTTGTTCCCAAGGTCAGTGGGTGGGAGGCAGAGCAATAACGAAGACTGACTCCTCTTCTCCAATTTGTCCAGGTGAAGAATGTCTTTTATTGAGCTTCAGTTGTTGGAATATGCTGTGGATGCCATTGTGTAACTTGTGAAGGGAATAAGGTTATAAGTAGGATAAAAAAATGTATCGTGATAAATCGCTCTGTTAAATTAATGGAATCCCATTTATTTAAATATTTCTGGGTGTTTTTTACATTTTCAAATATATCCATTTCAGTTACAACACAGACTACAAAGTGTACATGCTCAGTTTATATTTTTTATTCTAATATTTGCACTGTAAAAAGCAAAAGAGATAGTATTTCAATTTCCCCATTGCAAGTACTGTAGTGAAATCTCGATCATGAATGTGGAATTCTGGAAAAAGAACAACCCTGCATTCAAAAACAAAACTAAATAAAGCTTTAGAGCCTACAAGTCTACCCGGTCCTACTTATTCAGCCAATCACTTGACAAATAAGTTTGTTTACATTGCCTGCTTGTTTACAATGTCACCTGAAAGTGAGAACAGGTGTTCACATGGCACTGTTGTAGCAGCATCACAAGCTATTTACATACCAAATGCCCTAAAGATTTATATATCCCTTCATGCTTCAATCACCAGTCCAGAAGACATGCGCCCATGCTAATAACGGGTTCTGCTCGATAACGAGCCAAAGCAGTGCAGACAAATATATGTTCATTTTCTTCATCTGCCACCAGCAGAAGGTTGATCATCTTTTTGGGTGGTTTGGGTTCTGTAGTTTCCGCGTCAGAGAGTTGCTCTTTGCAGCATGCTCCACACCTTGTCCCGCTCAGATTTTTGGAAGGCACTTCAGATTCTTAAATCTCACATTGGTACCTTTGTGTTTTGTCAAATCTTCAGTGAAAGTGTTCTTAAAATGAACATGTGCTGGGTCATCACCCGAGACTGCCGTAACATGAAATATACGGCAGAATGTGGGTAAAATGGAACAGGAGACCTACGGTTCTCCACGAAGCAGTTCAGTCATAAATTTTAATTAACACGCTATTTTTAACAAGCATCATCTGTGTGGAGGCATGCCCTCTGGAATGGTAGCCAGAGCATAAAGGGGCATGCCAGTGTTTAGCATATCCGGCATGCTAAGTTTCCTCTAAGCTGTGTGGCCACGCATCTGCTTATTAAGCGCTGCACAGGTGCTCAGGGCTTCAGTGGAGAGACATCTCTCCCCGAGCTCCAGATCTGTCACCGTGCCCCTCCTCCAGCCCCAGCCCAACCCTGTACCTGCTGTGGCTGGGGAAACAGGCGCCTGGCCCTGCTGCAGCTGGGGGAGTGGTGCGTCTCTTCTCCTCCCCTCTCCCCACAACCCAGGTGCTGCTGTGGCAGAGAGATGTGGGGATTGGGTCCTCGCTCCCTGGGGAACCGCACCCCTAATGCCCCAGCCCTGAGATCCCTGGCCCCACCCCAAAGCCTTCACCCCCAACTGAAGTCCTCACCCCCTGTACCCAATGTTCCGCTTCAGCCCTGAGCTCCCTCCCACACTCCAAAACTCTCAGCCCCGCCCTGCCACATGATTTTTGTTATATCATCTCCATATTGGTACACATATCACACATACTTCATTCCACATATGGGTAGGAAAAACTACACGGAACACTGTTGGCATGTAAATCCCTTTCACATGGCAGTTTTGTAGCTGGCATTGCATGCCTGTACTCACTTTCTGGTGACATTGTAAATAAGCAGGTAGCGTAATGTCCCATAAATGTGAACAAACATGTTTCTTTGCGATTGGCTGAACAAGAAGTAGGACTGAGTGGACTTGTAGGCTCTAAAGGGGTGTTTTTTTTTTTAAGTGCAGTTATGTAACACAATTCTTCATTTGTAAGTTTCACTTTAATAATAAAGAGATTGCACTACAGTACTTTATGAGGTGAATTGAAAAATGGGGGAGGGATAGCTCAGTGGTTTGAGCATTGGCCTGCTAAACCCAGGGTTGTGAGTTCAATCCTTGAGGGGGCCATTTAGGGATCTGGGGCAAAAAAAAAAAAATCTGTCAGGGGACAGTACTCGATCCTGCTAGTGTAGGCATGGGACTGGACTCGATGACCTTCAAGGTCTTTCCAGTTCTAGGAGATTGGTATATCTCCATTTATATACTTTTTCTTTTATCATTTATAGAGTGCAGATATTTGTAATAAATATATATAAACTGAGCACTGTACACTTTGTATTCTGTGTTGTAATTGAAATCAATATATTTGAGAATGTAGAAAGGATCCAAAATTATTTTGGGGAGGAGGGTTAGCTCAGTGGTTTGAGGACTGGCCTGCTAAACTAAGGGTTGTGAGTTCAATCCTTGAGGGGGCTATTTAGGGATCTGGGGCAAAAATCTCTTGGATGATTTAATTGGGGATTGGTCCTGCTTTGAACAGAGGGTTGGACCTAGTGGTTCTCAAACTTTTTGTATTGGTGACCCCTTTTGGACACCAGGCCTCTAAGCGCGACCACACACACACCCCCTCCCTTAGGGGTTGGGATGGGGAGGGGGCGTGCCTGCAGCCTTCCATGGCAGGGGCTGGGCTGGAGGTGGAGGGTTCCAGCAGCCCCCTGGGGCGGGGGTGGGAGTGGGGAGTTCCAGCAGCCCCCTCCGGGGCAGGGGCCGCCTGGAGACGGGGTGCATGGAGCCGACCGGGGGGGGCGCCGGCAGCCTGCTGCGACCAGCCTGAGCTCGCGAGGGCGCCAGGCACCTGCCGCAACCGGGCTCAGCTCTCAGGGGTGCCTGGAGCCGGCCAGGGGGGCGCGGGGAGCCAACCGAGACCGGGCTCACGGAGGTGCTTGGAGCCCGCCGCAACTGGAGCTCAGATCACAGAGGCACCTGGAGCCGGCCGGGGCCAGAGGGGCGCCAAGAGCCCACCGTGACCAGGGCTGGGCTCACGGGGGAACCGGGAGCCTGCTGCGACCGGGCTTGGGTCGCGGGGGTGCCTGGAGCCAGCCGGGGAGGTGCAGGGAGCCCACCACGACCGGGACTGAGCTCACGGGGGCGCCAGATGCCAGCAGCCTGGCAGGGGTCGGGGCTGGCTGCAGGCAGCAGGGGCTCGCGACCCCCGCAAAACCGGGTCGCGACCCCCAAAGGGGTCCCAACCCCCACTTTGAGAACCAATGGACTAGACGATCTTCTGAGGCCACTTCCACTTCCAACCCTGATATTCTAATAAATTTCAGTTGGTATTCTATTGCTTACCAGTGTGATTAAACTCGATTTATCGCGATTAATGTTTTGAATCATGATTAATTTTTTTGAGTTAATCACGAAAGTAAACTGATTAATCAACAGCCCTAGTTATAAGCTGGAAGGGAGGGAGCAAAATGGCAATTGGGATGAAATCCTCCCATCTCACAGGGAGGTTTTCATTACTCAAGTCCTCTTGCTTGTGCATGGCTGATGAAAGGAGGGGAAGTGTCTTCATTCTAATGACTAATAGTGATGTCACCTTGTTCTTTAGATACACTCACATTGAAGCTGAATGTCCTTTCATGACCTTTGAAGACTTGTTGACCCGTCTGGAAAATTTGGTGTGTGATGTAGTGGATAGAGTCTTGAAATCGTCTGTATCAACCTTCCTATATGACCTCAACCCGGTATGTGGTGGTGTGGCACACAGTCCTGAATATTCGCTTCTATTTGGGGAGAAATATGACTTAATGTCCCTCAGAATCTCAGCCTAGTCTCCTTTGACAGCATATTTGCACGGGGTGAACAGAGCACAGCAGTGAGCTCTGATAATTTGTAAGACACTGAATTACATCAAAAAGAGTACAGCCTCTGCAAGGCTGATACCTACAGCATGCATGGATAAGGGTGGTGGCCTAGTATGGCTAAGCTAAAATCTTATAGTTCTCAGCCTGTAGGCCTTGTGTTCCAGCCATGCTTTACTTATATACCCAATACTCACTCATCACTCCTAAATACTTATCTATTCTATACTTCTATAATCCTACAATTTAAATCTATTTAGTGTGCATTGATTATGGCATATAAAATTGACCATAATCTCACATAATAAAATGACAAATGGATGATGACTAATTGGTTATAGCCAAAACCCCACTGTATTGGGTACTGTACAAACAGAACACAAAGATTCTCTGCCCCAATCTAGGTATCTGACGAGACAAAAGTTGGAGACATATGGAGCATGAGGAAACAGACAATATTAGCCAGTTACTTGTGTGGTTTTTAAGCTGACACACAGTGCTCAGTAAAACAATGTCTGCAATGACAATGAAGTAAAGAGGGTCTCCTTAATTTCAGCCCAAAGCAAGACAACAGCCTTCTACAGCCAGCCAGACAGTCTCCTCTTAGTCACTAGCCAACTCTTTCATGTTGCATAGAGACCAGAGCATCTCCAGTTTCCTTGGCTTGTTCTGATAAGCACTGCCTTCCTCCTACTTGTTTAATCTCTGCTCAGGACCTGGGAGATAGAGCACAGACCAGAGACTGAGGCCTTTCCTTAAAGAGGTGGATGTATCAAGTCTGAACTTGAAGCAAGTTCAGAAGTTCTGACCCTGCCCTGTATCCCAGCAGATGAAAACTTTCTCTTGCCATAGTGTCTTGTAGTGCTCTCTGCAGTATGCCTTGGCACTGGTGCTGATATACCCAATGCATCCATGCATAGAGGGGGCCCAATGAGTGCTCTCTGCAGGAACTAGGATACTATACCATTCTGTGGGTTCAGAAAGCTGCATGTGGAGAGGGATAGATACTCTGTGTGCACATACTCACTTAGCACCCCATAGAATCATAGAATATCAGGGTTGAAAGGGACCTCAGGAGGTCCTCTAGTTCAACCCCCTGCTCAAAGCAGGACCATTCTCCAACAAAATCATCCTAGGCTTTGTCAAGCCTGACCTTAAAAACCTCTAAGGAGGGAGATTTCACCACCTCCGTAGGTAACCCATTTCAGTGCTTCACCACTCTCCTAGTGAAAAAGCATTTCCTAATATCCAACCTAAACCTCCCCCACTGCAACTTGAGACCATTACTCCTTGTTCTGTCACCTGGTGCCACTGAGAACAGTCTAGATCCATCCTCTCCAGAACTCCCTTTCGGATAGCTGAAAGCAGCCATCATATCTTCCCCCCCCCCCCCATTTTTCTCTTCTGCAGACTAAATAATCCCAGTTCCCTCAATCTTGCCTCATAAATTATGTGCTCCAGCCCCCTAATCATTTTTGTTGCCCTCCGCTGGACTCTTTCCAATTTTTCCACATCTTTCTTCAAGTGTGGGGCCCAACACTGGACATAATACTCCAGATGAGGCCTCATCAATGTCGAATAGAGGGGAACGATTACATCCCTTGATCTGCTGGCAATGCTCCTACTTATACAGCCCAAAATGCCATTAGCCTTCTTGGCAACAAGGGCACACTGACTCATATCATCTTCTCGTCCACTGTAACCCCTAGGTCCTTTTTTGCTGAACTGCTGCCTAGCCGCTCAGTCCCTAGTCTGTAGCAGTGCATGGGATTCTTCTGTCTTAAGTGCAGGACTCTGAACTTCTCCTTGTTGAACCTCATCAAATTTCTTTTGGCCCAGTCCTCCAATTTGTCTAGGTCCCACTGTATCCTATCCCTACCTTCCAGCATATCTATCACTCCTCCCAGTTTAGTGTCATCTGCAAACTTGCTGAGGGTGCTGTCCACGCCATACTCCAGATCATTAATGAAGATATTGAACAAACCGGCTCCAGGACCGACCCTTCGGCACTTCACTTGGTACCAGCTGCCAACTAGACATGGAGCCATTGATCACTATCCGTTGAGTCCTACGATCTAGGCAGCTTTTTATCCACCGTATAGTCCATTCATTCGCCCATACTTCTTTAACTTGCTAGAAAGACTACTGTGGGAGACCGTATCAAAAGCTTTGCTCAAGTCAAGGAATAATAACACATGCACTGCTTTCCCCTCATCCATAGAGTCAGTTATTTTGTCATAGAAGGCAATTACGTTAGTCAGGCATGACTTGGCCTTGGTGAGTCCGTGCTGATTGGTTTTGATCACTTTCCTCTCCTCTAAGTGCTTCAGAATTGATTCCTTGCGGACCTGCTCCATGATTTTTCCAGGGACTGAGGTGAGGCTGACTGTCCTGTAGTTCCCCTGATCCTCCTCCTTCCCTTTTTTAAAGATAGGCACTACATTAGCCTTTTTCCAGTCACCCAGGACCTCCTCCAAGCACCATGAGTTTTCAGATAATAGCCAATGGCTCTGCAATCACATCCGCCAACTCCTTTAGCACCCTCGGATGCAGTGCATCCAGCCCCATCGTCTTGTGCTCATCCAGCTTTTCTAAATAGTCCTGAACCACTTCTTTCTCCACAGAGGGCTGGTCGCCGCCGCCGGCCCCCCCCCCCCCCCCCCCCCCGCATGCCGCATGCTCTTTGTCTCTTGCTGCCCTGTGCAGTATTTGGGGGAGCTGACCTTGTTCGTGAAGACCGAGGCAAAAAAAGCATTGAGTACATTAGCTTTTGCCACATCCTCTTGTCACTTGTTGCCTCTCTCATTCAGACAATTTAAAGCATGGCACAATTATCAGAGGATTCTTTGTCAAATTTGCTCTGTCTCAAAGTTCTTTCTAAGCATCACAAACTCTTCCTGGGCTCTGAAAGCCCAGCTGTATTAATTCTGCTACAGCATTTTTTCTAGTTTGTTTCAGGGGAAGAATCTGTATAACTAATTTGTTAAAGCATGAGCTAGAAAAGAGTCTGGCTTGCTCTTTCTAACCCCTATTGGCTGTGCACTGTTAACAGGAAAGCTTGTGTTCACCAAGGTGAACAGAGGACTCTGAACACAGACTAGGAATAGATCTCCTGAGTAGGAAGGTGCGTTTTTTTTGGTTTTTTTTGTTTTTTTGTTTTTTTTAAACCTGGCTAATTTCCTTTTAGCACAATTAGTTAGGAAATCACCTTTCAAACAACACTAAGGTTTTCGTGTATGTCTGATCTTGCATTACAGAACTTCCAGCCCCCAAAACGCCCTTTCAAACGAATGAACTATACAGATGCAATTACGTGGCTAAGGGAACACGATGTGAAGAAGGATGATGGCACGTACTATGAATTTGGAGAAGTAAGACCCTTTTCCCCTTTATTCTTTTGATATCTTAAAAGAGGTTGGAGCTCAACTCTGAAAGTGTACCATACTTGTGGTTTCTTTCTAAATTTTGTGACTGTATCATAATGCAATAAATGCAAACAATGATTTTTATAAAGAACCTACTGACTTTTTTGCGGGGAAGGGTATGGCCTGGTCTTCTAGCTGCCTGAAGAGTAATGTTGATCAGTGGGGCTATTGTACTGTGTTCTTTGTGCCTGACATCTGTAGGAGAAAAGGCTAGTGCTGAACTCAAGCAGTGTCAAGCCATAAATGTTAATAAAATCTTGTTTAACCTCAGGATATCCCAGAAGCTCCTGAGAGACTGATGACAGACACCATTAATGAACCAATCTTGCTGTGTCGATTTCCTGCAGAGATAAAGTCCTTCTACATGCAGCGTTGTCCTGAGGATTCCCGGCTTACCGAATCTGTGAGTTTGTGTCACAGTATTTGTAGTTTCTTTCTCGGATGGGGATGGGTGCTTGTGAGTCTGAATGCACTGAAAAATATAATAAACGACTGGGTGAGAGAGTCAAGTGGGCTAGCTTTCACTGAAATAATAATTTTGCATGTGTCTCTGCATGGCCTGTTTTGCTTTTTTTAAAAAAAAGAAATACTCAAGTAACTATACTTGCCCTGAAAAGAATAAATGTCAGCACTTCACTGGGGCTTTCGTTTAGTCTGATCACACACACACATGCTATATAAAGATAGTATTCAGTCTAACAGTGGGAGAAAAGAACAGTCTGACGGTTAAAGCACAGGACCAGAAGTCAGGAGAGCTGGGTGCTATTCTTAGCTGTGCTACATTTTGTGTGTATAAGGAATGATTAAAAAGACAGAGACTTCTCAGCTTGGAAAAGACATGATTAAGGGAGGGATTTGATAGAGGTCTATAAAATCATGAATGGTGTGGAGAAAGTGAATAGTGGTGTTTATCCCTTCACATAACACAAAAACTAGGGGTCACCTGATGAAAATAGGCGGCAGGTTTAAAACAAAGAAAAGGAGGTGCTTCTTTACACAATACACAGTCAGCCTCTGGAACCAGTTGCCATGGGATGTTGGTAGAGGCCAAGAGCATAACTGGGTTAAGAAAAGAATTGGATAACTTCATGGAAGATAGGTCCATCAATGGTTATTTGCCAAGATGGTCAGGGACACAACCCCATACTGCAGGTGCCCCATAACCTCCAGCTGTCAGAAGCTGGGACAGGATGATGGGGTATGGTCACTTGAAATTGTCATGTTTTGTTCATTCCCTCTGAAGCATTTAGCTCTATCCCCTGTCTGAGACAGGATAGTACACTAAATGGACAATTGATCTGACCCAGTAGGGCCATTCTTATATTCATGGATAGGTCAATTAGCCTTTCTGCTCAAATTTCCCCTCCTGTAAAATGGGACTAATAGGACTTGCTGCCTCCTCCTCAGGATGTGCCTTAGAAGTACTACCATGCTAACCTTTTAAGCCCATGATTGATTTTGCATTGGCTTTTTCTTTTTTCCTGTTGCAAGTAGCTTGTATGTAATAATTTATGGTCTCCTGTCTTGTCTGTTTCAGGTTGATGTATTGATGCCCAACGTTGGTGAGATTGTTGGAGGCTCAATGCGTATCTGGGACAGTGATGAGTTACTTGAGGGTTATAAGCGGGAAGGTATTGACCCCACACCTTACTACTGGTATACAGATCAGGTACGTATATAGATTTTACTCCTTGCATGTCAAATACAGAGGGTGCAGCATTTTCAGATCATGCTAAAATGATAGTAAAAAATAATCTGGACAGTTTATTATAGAAGGATGTGGACTTCTGTCTTTTGGCCACTTGACCCATTGCATCTTACAATTGGTTGCTACCTGTGGCAAGGAGGTTTTTAGGCTATTGAAGTTGCTTTTGCTTGCTGAAGTGCATGCAGCCTCTGTTAGAGCTCCCTGCTTAGAGACTCCAGTGCAGCCTGGAAATGGCTGGCCATGAGTGCAATTCCCTTGGAAAGTTTCTGCTCTGCCTGTTTGAAAGGCAGTAGTTCCTCTTGGCAGCTTCCAAGTATAAAATATTTTTGCTGTCCGTGAACAAAAGAGTAACTTAGTCTGTTGAAAAATTAACAGTCCATCAGCTGTGGTTGCAGGGAGAGGGGAATGGAATGGAGGGGGGAAAGAAAGGAGTGTAGTGTAAAGAATTCTTTCACCTTCCTCTTTCCTTCCTGCTCCCTCTTTCCCACTCCTTTCTTTTCTGGATAATAAATATCAGGAATCAGACTCCCACTCATTCAGTGGGATGAGCCCATTTAGTTTCCCCATTTATCATTCAGAATATGAGCCCCCGAGTGTGATATTTATCCCAGTGTAAATGAGTAACAGGTTGATGAGTTTTTAAAAATTTCCTCTTTGCATTTTGTTCCATAGCGTAAATATGGCACATGCCCTCATGGTGGGTACGGCTTGGGCTTAGAACGCTTCTTAACATGGATTCTGAACAGGCATCACATCCGTGACGTATGTCTATACCCACGCTTCGTCCAACGCTGCAAACCTTAACCACTTCCTCGGGAGAAATTCAAGAGAAAATCAAAGCAGCTTCTAAAATTCTACATGGGGGGTGGGGGGGAGGAGGGAGAAAACAGTGCATATGTCATCCTACAGTCCATCCCAGGCAAGCACTATTGCTCCTTGTTGCTTGAGCCATATAGTACAGTTTTACTAAAACAACTATTTAATGTAGCAGCTGAAAAGGTGAAATTCTGATTTGGAAGGTAACAGCACTTAAAAAAATGCACAGAAAAATTGTGTCATTTTAGAAACACCATCTGGTGAGGGGCATTGCAGCTTTTAGTTCACATCAAAGTTTTCATTCGATTGACATTTGAAACATGCAGTGTGTACAGTACTTAACACAACATTTATTTCTCCTGTGACTGACATTTAATCTATATGTATCTTAAAACACTAGGGCATTTGATTTTCTTTTAGACGCCACTGGGTTTATGTTCTATCTGTGGTTTGGGGGTTGTTTTGATTAAATTAAGAGGCAGATCATTTAAAGTTACAAATACTGTTGTGTGTTAACAAGTGTGCAGCAGAAGTTAATAAAGATGGGATCATGTATACTGTTAAAGATACAATGTTAGAACATTTGGGCCCAAGCAAAATTCACTACAATCAGTAGGAGTGTAGGATTGAGCACATCCTCCTAAGACAAACCAATCTTTCTTTTGATAGAGTTCATTAATTTGGAAATGATGGCTTCAGTTTTGCAAAGTGCAGAGAACCCTCACTGTTTTTGATGTCTGCCAGAGATCAGTGGTCTGTACCTTGCAGAGCTGGGCCTTTTAACAGGACCAGCCATTGTATAGCCTATATGCTGAACTAGAAGGAGGTGGATGTGTTCTTAGAATGTTGTCTGGCTTCTCCTGTACACCTGCATGTCTGAGTTCCCTTAATTGGTTGGTCACTGTTGCTTGACACACAGGAAGAAAACTGAATTTTAAAGACACTGATATAGTTTAATTTCAGCATTAATGATTATTTGGATTAGTGTCCTCTTTAAGAGTATTTTAATTTAAGGAGCATATTTTCATAGGTCAGTAATGTCTTCTCTCCCAGATGGCTCTGTACTGACTAAAGTTTGGGTAATGGGCTCAGTGTACTGTTTCTGCTTCTCCTCTGTCGGTTCCCTCAATGATTGTAATCAAATGTTAATTAAGTGTTTTGGGCTGTCAGTATGCATTTTAGTCATAAATTAGATAATCCACCTACTATTTGTTCCAGTAAGTTATTTGAAACCTACGTGGATACCTGCCTTGGGACCTAGTCTGGACTTCTCATCTACACTGTATTTGTAAACTTAAATTTCACATTTCTGTAGCAAAACTTTGTTTTTCCTTTTTAGAATCTTGCATGTTGCACACACAAATCAGTCCAGCCTGCCAGTCAATAAATTTAGCATAACATACAAAAATGTGTTCAGGGTAATAACTTTGGACTGTCCCCTTTTTGTACTTGTCCTTTTGTTTTCCCCTGGTATGTTACTTCCTTAACACACTCCACCCTTGTCAAAGGACGTGTCTACATGGGAAGATGTAGGAAAGTTTGAACTGAATTAACTAAAGGTGTGAACTTAAAGCACATTAATTAAAGGGCATTAAACCTCCTGCTCTTGCTCAGAAGTAAAATGGCATTATTGCTTTAGCTTAATCCCCTTTAGGTATGGTTACATGGGGATAACAAATCTGGAGCTGGCCCAGGTCTGTAGGGCTGAAAAATGGCAGCGTAGACATTTGAGCTTAGGTTGGTGCCTGAGCTCTGGGATCCTCAACCCTCACAAGCTCCAAGAGCTTGGGCTCCTGTCAACAATTTTTAGCCCTGCAATCTGAGCTGCGCAAGCCCGGGTCAGCTGACAAGTGCCACTGAGCTGCAGAGCCTTTATACTATGTAGATGTAGCCTTTGAAGGCTAAAATGAACTAAGGTTCTTCTTCGAGTGCTTGCTCATGTCCATTCCAAGATGTGTGTGTGCGTTCCGCGCATGCACGGTCCCGGAAGCTTTTTCCCTAGCGGTACCCATAAGGTCGGCAGGGGCGACCCCTGGAGTGGCGCCCTTATGGCAATGTATATATGCCCCTGCCGACCCTCCCCCCGCTCAGTTCCTTCTTTCCGTCCTTGGCGGTCGCTGGAACAGCTTTGCTTCTCTGAGATTAGCGGTATCGTATTGTTGTAGTTAGTTGTTAGTTAGGTACTTAGTGTTTATAGTTGTTGTTGTTGTAGTTCTGTAGTTGTATAGTTAGATAAGATCTCTGGCGTCGGGTTATGCCTGGGGCGTCAGGGTTTAACCCCAAGGTCAAAGAAGACCCTTTAGGCCTCCTCCGCCCCCACCAGCCAGGTCCTATCAGGCTCCCCCGTACAGGAGGGATCAGCCCAGGAGAGGTGGAAGGGGCGCTAGTCGAGGACTTCAACGGTCCTCGTCTCGTCAGTCACAGGGTTCAGGGAATAACCATCCTCTGGGCCCTAGACCAAACTTTTGAAGCTGCGCCCGGGGACGCCGAGCCAGCCTCTGACTTCATAGCTTCCCTCCCGTTTGTGAACAGTCTATCCCATTTCTACCAGGCGTGGTCCTCTATCACTTCGGACAAGTGGGTTCTCAGCCTGGCAGAAGTGGGATATTCTATCCAATTCTCTGTTCTCCCTCCCAACCACCCCCCGTGCCCGTCCCTCTTCAGGGACCCATCTCACGAGCAACTCCTAGATCAGGAGGTCCATACCCTCTTGTCTTTGGGTGCCATAGAGGAGGTTCCTCAAGAATTTCGGGGCAAGGGTTACTACTCCCGTTATTTCCTTATCCCGAAGGCCAAAGGCGGTCTTCGCCCTATCCTAGACTTGCGAGGCCTCAACTCCTACATAAAGAAGCTGAAGTTTCGCATGCTATCCCTCGCTATTATAATCCCTGCTATGGATCATGGGGACTGGTTCATTGCCCTCGACCTAAAAGACGCTTATTTCCACATCTCGATCATCCCGAGTCACAGACGATTCCTGAGGTTCGTGATGGAGTCCCACCATTACCAATTTACGGTTCTTCCGTTCGGCCTCTCCTCTGCTCCAAGGGTATTCATGAAATGCATGGTGGTAGTTGCAGCATTCCTCAGAAGGAACGGCATCCATGTTTACCCTTACCTGGATGATTGGCTCATCAGGGCAAGGTCAAAAGGGCAGCTATTGAGGCAAATAATGTTCATCAGAGCCACTTTCCTAAAGTTGGGTCTCATTCTAAACGAACCAAAGTCAGCCCTCATTCCTACCCAGAGGATCAAGTTTATTGGGGTGATACTGGACTCTCAGTGCGCAAGAGCCTTTCTACCTCCTTCTCGGGCCAAGTCCATCGCAGACATTATTCACTCACTTCTTCGGTTCCCCACGACTACAGCGAGAAACTGTAAGGTCCTAATGGGCCACATGGCTGCGTGCACTTACGTGGTGCCGTTTGCGAGACTCCGCCTACGTCCTCTACAATCCTGGTTCGCGAGTGTCTACAACCAGTGCAGAGATCCCCTAGACCTCGTGGTGACTCTTCCAATACAGGTAAGACAGTCCCTTTACTGGTGGCTTCAGCCCGGATTTTTGGGCATCGGGGTGCCCTTCCACAAGCCCCAGCCATCCCTGATGCTAGTGACAGATGCTTCCGCCCTCGACTGGGGGGCGCATCTCGGGGAGGTCAGGACTCAAGGTCTCTGGTCCCAGGAAGAGCTGACTCTTCACATCAATGTCCGAGAGCTCAGAGTGGTTCGCCTGGCATGCCAGACGTTCCAGTCACTCTTGCAAGGCAAGTGTGTGTCAGTTCTAACAGACAATACAGCCACGATGTTTTATATAAACAAACAGGGTGGTGCTCGCTCCTCTCGCCTGTGCAAGGAAGCCCTTGCCCTTTGGGATTTCTGTATTCCCAGAGGGATCTCCCTCACAGCCGCCTATCTCCCGGGGGTTCAAAACGTACTGGCGGACTCCCTGAGCCGCTCCTTCCGGGGTCACGAATGGTCCCTCAGGCCGGATATTGCCCATTCTATCTTCCTAAGGTGGGGGTTTCCCCTCCTGGATCTGTTTGCCACGAAGGCCAACAGAAAATGCCAGAGGTTTTGCTCCCTCCTCAACCTCAGCCCAGGTTCGGAAGGGGACGCATTTCAGGTGCCATGGACGGGAGGCCTGCTCTATGCATTCCCCCCGTTTCCCCTTGTTCACAAGGTATTGCTCAAGGCTCGGCAGGACAAAGCATCCCTCATACTTATAGCACCAGCTTGGCCTCGTCAACATTGGTACACGGTTCTGATGTCCCTCTGCGTGACGAGGCTGCTGACACTTCCCCTGTCACCAACGTTAATCTCCCAGAACCACGGGAGGATGTTGCATCCCAACCTGCAGTCTCTCCACCTCACGGCGTGGAATATCCATGGCTGAACCCTGTAGAGCTACAATGCTCGGATTCCGTCAGGGATGTCCTCCTGGGTAGTAGGAAACCTTCTACGAGGGGGACTTACACTGCCAAATGGAAGCGCTTCTCATTGTGGTCTCAGGGAAAGGGGACGGACCCCCTGTCCTCTTCAATCTCCAGTATTCTGGATTACCTCCTTGAACTGAAACAGCAAGGATTAGCGCTCTCTACTGTTCGTGTTCACCTGGCTGCTATATCTGCTTTCCATCCAGGCTTTGGAGGCTCGTCGGTCTTTAGCAATCCCTTAGTTCTCAGATTTCTTAAAGGCTTGGAGAGGTTGTATCCCCAAATACGACAACCAGCCTCCCCATGGGACCTCAACCTGGTTCTAACGGCCTTAATGAGACCTCCGTTCGAACCTATGGCCACCTGTCTATTATCTTATCTCTCATGGAAGACTGCGTTCTTCGTGACAATCACTTCTGCCCGTAGAGTTTCTGAGCTCAGGGCGCTCACTTCAGAGCCACCCTACACGGTCTTCCATAAGGATAAGGTCCAGTTACGCCCTCACCTGGCCTTCCTTCCCAAAGTAGTCTCACCCTTTCATTTGAACCAGGATGTGTTTCTACCGGTGTTCTTTCCCAAACCCCATGCTGATAACAGGGAAAGAATGCTTCACTCGTTGGATGTAAGAAGGGCTTTAGCCTTTTACATAGAAAGGACCAAATCTTTTCGTAAATCTCCACAACTTTTTATTTCAGTGGCAGAAAGGATGAAAGGATTACCAATTTCTACTCAGCGCCTCTCGGCCTGGATTACATCTTGTATTAAACTCTGTTGTAACCTTTCGAATGCTACTCCCCCAGCGTTGACCGCATTCAACGAGAGCTCAGGCCGCATCCACAGCGTTCCTGGTGCACATTCCGATCGTCGACATCCGTAGAGCAGCGACGTGGTCTTCGGTGCACACCTTTACTTCGCACTACGCCATCGTGCAGCAGTCAATAGAGGATGCTGCTGTGGGACAAGCGATCCTCTCACTGGGGACTCAAAGTACTCCTCACCCTCCTCCGAAATGACTGCTCGTAAGTCACATCTTGGAATGGACAAGAGCAAGCACTCGAAGAAGAAAGAACAGTTACTCACCTTTCGTAACATTTGTTCTTCGAGATGTGTTGCTCATGTCCATTCCAAATCCCTCCCGCCTCCCCTCTGTCGGAGTACCGGCAAGAAGGAACTGAGCGGGGGGAGGGTCGGCAGGGGCATATATACATTGCCATAAGGGCGTCACTCCAGGGGTCGCCCCTGCCGACCCTATGGGTACCGCTAGGGAAAAAGCTTCCGGGACCGTGCATGCGCGGAACGCACACACACATCTTGGAATGGACATGAGCAACACATCTCGAAGAACAAACGTTACGAAAGGTGAGTAACTGTTCTTTACGTCTGAATGAGTGTGTCCATGGAGGCATTTAATGTGCTTTAACTACTGTATTTTAAACTCACATTTTAGCTATTTGCCTTCTCTTTCCAAAGAGTCCCTGTGTAGACATACCCAAAGAGAAGATGGGTACTGCCTCCGATGTTTGTTCACCAGGTGGAATTTTCATACACAATGTCAAGTGTCCAAGGCATCACCTGTGCTGGGTTTGTATTGGCAGGAGGGAGAGAAGAGTGCCCGAGTGAGGCTTAGGTGCTTCAGGAATTGCAGACATCCCCTGAAATTCCCACTGTTCCTGTTCAGGAGACATGCTGCCATTGAAAGTAAACTGCATCATTTGAGTAATGCCCCTTTTTCAGGAGGGGTTTAAAAGCTATTGAGGAGTTAATGTTGCTCCAAGAAATGAGACTTATGATGAAGTTTTTCTCTTCTCCAAATCCTCCTTTGGCCTCACTACTTATCTGCTATTAGCTTCCACTCCTTTGTGGCCTATTCCTTTCCTCTGCACCTACTGAAGTCTGTATGGAAAAATATCAGACCTTACAAGACTCACTATAAAATACCTACCATTAGTTTTGTTTCCTTCATCTATTCTTTCACGGTTCTTCATGCATTTATAGTCTTTGTCTACTTGAGATTACAGAAATCTTCAGAACAAGGTGGCTGGTTTTTTTAATCTGTTTAAAAGTCCAGGCAAAATTGTAATGTTCTATTAATACTAGACTTCCCAGGGTTTTGAGGTGTTATACTGAACTCATCCACTGCAGGGGACATAAAAGAAAAAAATCTTGAGTTCTCATTTGAATACACCAGTAGCAGCCTCCTGTCAAAATCTGTGCCTGACTTTCTAAATTATATAAAAGTCAGATTATCTTTATATTAACTAAAAACTGGAAAAAAATAATCTCATCTCCTGTCTTCAAAGATAATGTTGAAGTACCAGCAGACAGGTCCCCTGTAGAATTTTTATTTATAAATGTTTCTGAACTAAGATGTGCGGGGCACTGCTGTAATTTATAATATAAAGACAATCCGATGCAACAACTGCAGAGGATGGAAAGGCAGGAGAAGGCTCTACAATCAGTGCTCTATTAGAAACAAACATCACTCATAAGAAGGGCCATACTGAGTCAGACCAATGGTCCATCTAGCCCAGTATCCTGTCTTCCAACAGTGGCCAAAACCAGGTACTTCAGATGGAATGAACAGAACAAGTGATCCCTGTCACCCATTCCCAGCTTCTGGTAGTCGGGGGAGGGCAAACTACAGCCCAGGGGCCAGATCCAGCCCGTTGGGGCTTTCAATCTGGCCCACGGGATTGCCAGCCCTGTGGTGCAGTGGGCATAAGGCAGGCTCCCTACCTACCCTGGCCCCACACTGCTCCCGGAAGTGGCCCCTTAGTAGGACAGAATTCTGCGCTGCCCTAGCCTGCAGGCACCATCCCCCACAGATCTCATTGGCCACAGTTCCCCTTCCTGGCCAATGGGAGCTTCAGAGATGGTACCCACAGGTGAGGGCAGTGCCTGGCAAAGCCACCTGCGCCGCCCCACCCCCAGGAGCTGCTGCTGGACATGCTGGCCACTTCTGCGAGCGGCGCGGGGTCAGGGCAGGCAGGGAGCTTACCTTGGTTTATAATCATACAGTAAAAATGAAAAAGCGAGCAGTTCTTCCATAATGGTGTGCTGTGACATTTTGTATTTTTATGTTTGATTTTTGTAAACTAGTAGTTTAAGTAAACTAGTAGTTTAAGTGAGATGTAACTTGGGAGTACACAAGAGAAATCAGACTCCTGAAAGGGGTACAGTAGTCTGGAAAGGTTGACTACTAGAACCATTGTTCTAGCACAATCAAATTAAATGTTCTTTGTGTCAAGTGATGGTACAGATCTCCTAAAATTATTGTTCAGTCATTAAGAGAAAACATGGCCACAAGTTGTAAGCTTGGTAGAAATTTATTACTATGCCTTGAAGACAATTGCATCTCTTTTTAATCACTGTTGTCCTTACTGTCAGTGAAACTCAGTGATGCTAACAGTGATGAGCTAAACTACTGTGCCAAGCATCTGAATGCATCATTAAACAGGAGCTAGGAATCTAATTTATAATTTATGTGGGGGGAGGGAGGTCTGAACATAGCTATTTTGAAATCTGCAGACCAAGACTAAACTATAAAAGTGCTCAAGAATGTAACAAACTCAGCACTGAGTGACAATTTATAATGACATGTCTTTTTACAAGAGACCATGGCCCAGCTCCACCTAGGCATTGCAACTAACTTTTAGGCAGCGAGCCACCCACTGGAATCTGCAAACCTTGGGTTAGGCACCTAGACTCCCTATACAATGAATCACAACAAATGCCAGCAACCTGAGTGGGGAGCCCCCTAAGCTAGCCAACAGCAGGTGCCAGTGAAATGGGTGTGTCCTAAGCCCTTTCCTAGCATCAGTGATCTTTATGAAGAGGATTAGTCCATCCCACCTCTGCTCCACAGAATCAGACCATGAGAGTATGCAGTATTCTCCATGAGGTTTGACCAGATGTATGTGTCATTCCATCTACCTCCAAGGATTCTCATTGAACCGGCCTCTAGGGATTCCGCTAGTGCTTACATCTGCATTGCAGGCCTTTGTGTGGTAGCTCCCTCTGATGTACAAACACTCCTTTACCCACTAGTTCAGTAGCTCTCAACCTTTCCAGACAACCGTGCCTCTTTCAGGAGTCTGACTTGTCTTGTGTATCCCCAAGTTACATCTCACTTAAAAACTACAGTAAAACCTCCATTTAATGGACTAATTCAGGTGAGGGGGCGTCCGTTAAATCAAAAAGTCCGTTATTTAATTAAAAAAAAAACAACCGAGCTGTCGGAGCAGCAGCCCGACCGCCACAGGGTTGGGGCGGCAGCTCCGCAGCCTGCCTGCTGCTGGGACCCGGGCGGGAGCTGGCAGCCAGCCCGCCAGCGGCTGGGACCGGGGCGGCAGCCAGCAGCCAGACCGCCCACTGCTGGGATCAGGGCGGGAGCCGGCAGCCAGACTGCCCGCTGCCGGGACCGGGGCGGCAGCCGGGAGCCGGCAGCCAGACCGCCCGCTGCTGGGATCGGGGCGGGAGCCGGCAGCCAGACCGCCCGCTGCCGGGATCTGGGCGGCAGCCGGGAGCCGGCAGCCAGCCCGCCAGCCGCTGGGACCGGGACGGCAGCCGGGAGCCAGCAGCCAGCCGCCTGCGAAGGGGACCAGGGCCACAGCCAGGAGGGGTCGCGGTCTGATATGGATCAGAAATTTTGTCCGTTGTATCCGAAGTCCGTTAAATCGAGGTTTTACTGTACTCGCTTACAAAATCAGACATAAAAATACAGTGTCAAAGCACACAGTTACTGAAAAATCTCTTACTTTCTCATTTTTACCATAGCATAATAAAATAAATCAAGTGGAATATAAATATTGTATATTATACACTGAAATGCAAGTATAGAGCAGTATAAAGTCATTCTCTCTATAAATTTTAGTTTGTACTGATTGCACTAGTGCTTCGTGTAGCCTTTGGTAAAACTAGGCAAATATCTAGAAGAGTTGATGGACCCCCCCGGAAGACCTCTGCCATACACCCCGGGGTTCATATACCCCTGGTTGAGAACCTTGGTGCTAAAAGACAAGTTAAATCAAAAAACAAATTAAGGGCAAGACATGCATTTTGCAGTGTCTCTAAAATAAAAGTTGGTGAAGTTCCCAGATTAGTTCTAAGATTTCTGATCTCTATAGGTCTTCCAAATAAGGGGAGACAAATAAGTCAATAGTTTGTAAAGTAGCTATTAGATAAGTAATTTGTTTTTGTCAAGGTTTGATTAGCTAAACAGGGTTTGCTGTACTGATGATATTCATTCTTTTTAAATTTTAAACACCACATTTTAACAAAGAAATGAAGCGGTCGTGGAATTTTCACTCAGCCGCACAAGTGTGGTATAGAATCCAGGGACCTTGCTGCAAAATTTAGGTCTAGCTTGGTGCGCAGCCTATTATATATACTATGGTGATGTCTAGTGGCCCCAGCTGAGATCACAGCTTCATTGTCCTAAATGCTGTACATACACAGGGAGAGCAAGTCATTGCCTGAAAAAGTTTACACTCTAAATGGAGAGGACTGGAAAAGAGTGGAGGGGAAACAGAGGCACAGAAAGGTCATATTGCAAATCAGTGTATCCTGACATCCAGTCTAGTGCCCTCCTCACTAAACCATGCTGCCTCTGATTAGTATGCTGCATGTACAAACAATATCATGGCATGAATATAATGAAAAAGTACAACCCGGCCTGTAATGGTGTGCAAAGGTGCTAGAGGTCAAATCTAGACATGTAGGTTTCTGCTACCCAGCAGAGGGACTTTGTTCCTCAATGTATGTGAAGGGACTCTCATAATAAATAATGTATCCAATAAACAGTGTGTATCCAGCTGTGCAGTGTGCAGCCTCAATGCAAAGCTTCCCTACAGTGCCATGTCAATAGCAAATATTATGCTTTGAAAAGAGCATTCATTCTATCCACTAGAGAAGATTTCAGTCTGCAGAGCACAGAAGTGCCAATCATGGCAGATAATGATTCAGATTTTGTTCCCACAGCACTGAGCTGAAATCAAGATTCATTTTATTTAGGACTCCAAGCTGATAGCAGATATGGGGTCCCATTTGTGGCAGGCTAGAGCATTATCTACTAATTAAGACTCCCAGCCTCAGGTAGAGTCTCCCTAACCCAAATTCCCTGGTTATGTGAATGCACACAGATTAGTGCTTTCTGATAATCTCCCAGTTTTGTTTCTTGTTTGCTTTCTCAAATATTCCCTCCCTCCTCCTCTGCTTTCCTTAAGTAAATACAAAGTACCGGGCTGGGATTTATTTAAAGAATAGATTAGTGGAAGCAATCATGGTGCAAAGTGTTGCTTAGTGCACTACAGAAAGGTGCTCAGCTGCTATGCTGTGAGGACAGTAAAAGAACATACATAGAATAGAAAGGGGAAGATTCAGAGAAACACGGTCATAGAAAAATAAATGGAAAATGCACAGGTATTGCTGTTCCCAAATTAACCTCTCATTTGTGCACATAACAAGACTCAGATAACATTTCTAAACAAGAGCCGTCATGAGAGAACCTACTTTTACAACTCAGCCTTCCAACTTTGCCCTTTACGTAAAGAAGAGTAGAACCTCCAGTGCCTCTTGGAGAATAAAAGGAGTACGTTCAACTTAAAAAACAGACTTTTTTAAAAAAGCTATTGTTACAAGTATCACCTAAGATTATCATGACTGACAGGAGAATAGGATATTTTCCGGGGTTTTTTTTTTTTGTTTTTTTTTTTACTGTTGCTTACTACATATATAATTCATTTCACTGTCTCCCTTGTCGAGTCAGTCAGCTTATTCTGTTTGTGTGGATTTTTCACATAGCAGCTCGGAGAGGAAAATGTGCTTGAAAAAACACCAAAATTGGTGAAGGGACTCACAGGCAGGTCTAGTTTCCAAAACTACATGCAAATTATTTTAAGTTGACAATGTTCCCTTAAAGCATCCTTTATGTGGCCAGAATGAGGCAGCATAGTCTATTTGATAGGGAATTGTACCTGGAGTGAGGTAACCAGGGTTCTGTTTGCAACTTTGCCATTCATTTGCAGTGTGACGTAGGGCAAGTCACTTAGTATCCCTCTGCCTGGAGAAGCTGCCTTTACCCTATGGCAATCCAGAAGAATTTGTCTTATTACATCTATGAATTTACCAATCATACTAGAGGAATTCATTTTTGTGTACATAAGAAAGCTGAATAAGAGAGAAACCTATTTGGACCTCAGTTATCCTATCAAAACGAATTATTTCCCAGTTAAATTATTGAAATGACCTGCATACAGTGTGGCCTATAATCTGCATTCTTGAATCATATTTGTATCTCTGAAGCGTGCTAAGCAGTTAGTGATGTGAAATGTGCAGAGGACTAACATGCACCACATTTTTTTCTCCCAGTTGTGTATCTGCATGGCTGTTGTGTTGCATCTCTCTCATGTGTAAGACAGGAGGATGACTGCTGGAGGTTTTAAAACCATCTAAAGAATACCTGGTAGACTTTGGTTAAACATTACAAAGGAACAGCTGTTCCAATAAATGAAGCAATTATAAAGAAGACATTCAAAAATAAACAGGAACTAAGATTCAGTGAGCCACTCCTCTAAAACCAGGGCCTGATGTGGAAACCTTGCCTCCAATGAATAATGCACTAAAATCAATGATGGAATTCACATGAATGACTACTCCAGTAAGTAAGAGACTACAGGAGTAAGCCTAGAATGTCTGAAAAAGAGGAGCTTCCTGGCTCACAATATAGGGACGCAATCTGGCAACACTTTCTCACATGAGTAGCCATTATGCAAGAAATCCCTTTGGAGCCAATGGGACTGGTTGCATAAAATAACAGTGAAGGACTAGACACTAATTCAACATCAGATTATGCTCCATTATCAGTCACCAACTCTCTCATGATTTTGCTTCCAGTCTCATGGCTTTTGTGTTTTCCTTAAAGCCCCAGCTCCTAAAGCCATGGAAATACAAGAAGAGCATCTCAGCTTTATTAAGTAAGTTTTTTTGCTTTTGGGGCTACAAAGAAAAGTTTGAAAATGTGACCCAATGTAACCTAATGCTTCAAAACTGCAAGGTGGCTAAAAAAACCCAATTAAAAACAAAACAAAAAAAAACAAAAAATCAAAAACCTTGTGATTTTTAAGCCACTCTATGAGTTTTGAATACTTGACATTGACAATAATTGTTATATAGGAATATAGCAATAGTCATACCAGAACAGACCACTAGACCATCTATTCTAATATTTTGCCTGTAGCACTGGCATTTAGATTCTACCGGATACTTCAATGAAAGACAACTCTCTGGTCTAGTCCGTAATGCATCTAAGCAGTTGCATAATACTATAATCTTTGGCAGGGATGATTTACAGCTGTAGGGATTATGGTCCATTGTTAGGAAGAAGCTTTATGAACTCATCCTGCCAATGTTTTCCTTTGTTAATGAAATCTTAGTTACGTAATTAGTAAATAATGGGAATTGGCTTTTTGAGTATCTGCAACAGGAACAGAATGGAACGATCACATTTCCTAGCATTTACTTGCCAGAGCTTTATAGTCTGCTTTCTAATCATGGAGTGAACTTCTTTTGAACAACATGACATTGAGGCATGAGAATATCCATGGTATGGCAAAATGGGGAAGGGGTAGAAGTCTATTGGGCATATCCTTCATTCCAGCAGGTACCTAGGCTCTTAAAAAGTTCAGTGTTGTTATGAGAGAGCTACAGCTAGAGTGACATTGTTGCCAATGAAAGTGGATTCAGATCCAGAGGTTTTCATTTTTCCATTGGAAAGTACCATTTCATTCAAATTGAGGCTTTCTGCAGGAACATGTCAATTCTGATGTAATTTCATTTTGGGAAAAAAAAAAAAAAAGGAAGAGAATCACTTTGATGAGGTTGGAATGTTCCTGTTTTGGCTTCTCAGAATGGAACATTTCAATTTTTCATTTCAAAACAACTTTTCATTTTGAAATGTATTTTATTTGCTATGTTATGGTGCAATAAGATATATTGATAAATAATATAAAATAAAATAAATCAAAATGAGACAAACATTTTGAGTGTATTAAAACAGAACATTTAGATGGACCCTAAACACGACATTCCAGACATTTTGAAATGTGTTGATTTCCTTCCAATTGGATCTGAAAACAACGTTCAAAAGATCAGAATTTCTTGTGGAATGGACATTCTGAGTTTCTGCCAGCTCTAGATCTCACCTTGTTAAAAAACCAACAGAGCAATTGAAAATAGATGCTGCAGGACTGGATGGTGAGAAATGCCAGGATTCTGAGAGAGACAGCGAACACACAGGAGGAGCAGAAGGAATAGTTTTCAGTTCTCATTAGAGAGCAAAGTGAAGGGGTGTATCTCGGGACTTCAGAGAAGTTATCTTTGACGCTCCTGCTTAAAAAGGGATTAAGGGAAGATCTGGGAAGCTTCAGACATGGAAGTATAACCTCTGTATTGCTGGGAGAGAGTCTACTGTATAATTATTGATTAAGGAAAGAAAACAGAATACTTGGACAGGTGTATGCTAGCTAAAAACCACAAAACGGGATAATTTCAGCGATTGGTAATAGTCTTGAGAGGCTTAAGTCTGTAGGGCATATCTACCTGAGGTAGGGATTGAAAGTCATTACCATCTATTGACTGTTTAGCACTTTAGATGAAATGAACTGATGGTCTCAGTTCAGTTCCTAGTGAATAGCCTCCAACATCACAAAAATCACTATTAGAACTGACACTGGCCAGAGAGAGGCCAAGATTTGAGTAAGCAGACACTAACCTCCTCTCTCATCCCTACCAGTGGTCCTACCAGACCAGGTTTAAGATGAGGTAGCAGGGGAGCTTGCATCCTGCTTTTTGCTAAAGTTGTTCTGAGGCTGGATAGAGAACTTCAAAAAGCAGTAAATTAGCTTAGCTGTGAGTTAAGGTTGCTAGACTGTATTGCCCACCAACACAAGTCCTAAAAAGAAATTAAATAACATTCCATCTAAACCTTACTATTTAGTTCCCTTTCTCTGCCTCCAATGCTTTGATTCCCCCAGCACACAAATCACCTCCCTCATCCCAAACATAAGTTTTCTAGCTTTCTCTCCTGACCTTCAGTATACAACTATGTTACATGGTGGAAAGATATGTGGCCTTGTTAGTTTGTTATATATTTTGAAATGTGAAATAAAGAGCTGGTCTGAGGCAATAAAAAAAGCACAGATAATTCATCTCAAGATTATCCTTCATTCTTAGAAGGCCCCTCTGTTCTCACCTCTTTTTTTCTCTCTTCTCTAATGGGAACTTTTAAATCATAAATCTCTTTAACAATTTAAAAAATCTGGCTACTGTCTGATCAACCCCCTTTATAGCAAAAAGATAAAGTTTAATTAACCTCCTGGCCAGATTTTTACTGGTTATTTTAAAAGTGCATCCTAGACAAGTTAGATGGGAGTAACACCAACTGATGTGTTTCCACTGTTTATTTGGCTGTCCGAATGCAAGATTATTTTATTGCCTTTTGCTGTCTGGGCAGTCAAGACACATCAGCTATGCTATAGTAGTTAATGTTTCTGGCCTGTTGAACAGGACTCTCTGGGGGGTGGTATGTTTACTGACCTGATACAATCACCACACTTACCCTTGTTTAATATCCTTGAATATGAGTATGTTTATGCCAGTTTCCCCAAACACAATACATCCCCCACCAAGACATGACAGAGTCAATTAATACATACCTCGGGCTTATGAGTGAACTTAGCCTGTGGCATAAACCTCAGACTGTGTGTGAAATGTGCATTAATGGCCCCAGAAAATATACCATGGAATATTGGATTGCTTAATTATAAAACAGACAGAGGAACTAAGTGATATGATGGAGTGTAAGAATTCTGAACTATTATTGTCATCAGTAAAATCCACTACCTACAGCCTTGAATTTAGAATTGTTCTGGTTATTACAAACAGATCAGAACATACTAAACTCTATTTTGACTATTTTAATATTCTTTAAAACCAATATTTTGGCAATAAGATATTCCATTACCAGAGCTGGGATACATTTTAACGCATGCCTTGTATTGTACCTACCAACAAACGAAGAGTCTGATCCTGTCCCTTCATCACAAAAACAGTCCTTTCTCCCCTGAATACTCCTGTGGAGTTCTGTACTATGCATGTAATATTACACCCCTGGGTGGGTTACCAGTAATCAAACCTGGAACATCTGTATTTTAAAGCATGAGCCAGTGCTAATCTGAGCTAAGGGATTCATCATTGTTAGGCAAGCTTGTAGATGGCTCATCAACTTCTAGATGTGGTCCAGTTGCCACTAGGGGGGGACAGAGGACCAGAATGAGTGGGGTTAGTTCTACTTCTTCCAGTGAGGTTCCCTATTGTATTCCACTGTGGGTTTATTCATGTGCACCAGACGTCTGGAGTCAGAAAATTTAAAAGTAGTGTCCTTTGGCTCATGCCCTGGTTCACCTTCTACTTCTGTCCAAGGTGATAAAGGGCGGGGCAGACTGACCACGTCTCCAGTTCTTTCTTACCACCACATGGTCTGGATTGGAACTTCCAGGGTCCTCATTTCTGATGCATCTTTAAATATGTAGTTGTAAACAGTTTTAGAATTTTAGAGTTGTATTGTAGTTTATCATAGTTTTTAGTGATTAGTGTAGATAGACTGGGGGGGGGGAGGTGTCTTTCCACCTCCCTACTCCCCACCTCCCCATCCTCATATCTACATGCAGGTACTAGAGTATGCCCAGGACCCCGGGCTTTAAACTCTGTGCCTCCACCTGCCCATGCTCCTTGCTCAGTGATGAACACCAGTGCTGCCTCTACTGCTTGGGGGAAGCTCACATTGCATCCAGGTGCACTGCATTATCTGCCAGTCCTTCCCCAGCCCTACTTGAGAAGCCCAAGTAGGGCTGGGGAAGGACTCCGAAAGCACCTCCTGCAAGTTGCCATGAGGCCTCACTTGGACCCAGACCGGCGATTTCTCCGCCCCCCCCCCCCCCCCGTACATCAGCCATAAATGGCAAGGAGTGTGCCTCCTGCTACTGAGTTCAACTCTGGCACTGGAAATATCACCACTATGGCCCTCATGACAGGACCTAGTCAGGAGGTAAGGAAGCATACCCATAAGCATGGGAATAAGTCTTCCTCAAAAGCGAAGATGTGCATGCTCCTCCCATGAGGTCGAACCATGGAAATGGGGCATGCAGAAAATCTCAGATACAACAAGAAGTCCCACAAGCAGGGTGCCCACTGGTGCCATCAACCTTGGTGCCCCATAAGATTCAGGATCCGCCCACTCAGGGGAAATCCACCTGGGCACCACCACTGACTCTGAGCAGAGAGGGTACCTCTTACACCAGGGAGATCCAGAACTGTGTTTGAGCCCAGGATGTATTGGCCTTAACAGAACGCAGATCACTCCATCTGTGGGGGCCTGTCTACCTCTGGGGAGGCTATTTCTCCTCATGATCTGCCACCACTGCGGGACCTCTCGCCTCCAATTCCAACTATCCACACTCTTCTTCTAGCCCTGACAGTACCGCCAATGGATTCTAAGGCATGAACTAGCCCCCAACAATGATTGTAAGTAATGGGGCTAGTTCATGACCTGAATCTAATTCTAACCATGCTAACGAAACCACCCTTTGGACTGCTGGCATCGGGCTCTATGTTCCTCCTTTCCATGAAAGTCACCTACCTTCTTGCTTTCACTTCCCTGAGAAGCTTCGAGCTCTGACGGCAGACGCTCCTTTCACAATTTTCCAGAGTTTCCCTGAACCTGCATTCCAAATTCTACTGATGGTAATCTCCCACTTTCACATCAATCCATTCACTTACCTGTTTTTTTCCCCAAAACCACATGCATCTGCAGAGGAACCGACGCCACGCCCCAGATGTCCGACAAGCTTTAGCCTTGTATCTTCAGGGAACAAGATCCATCAGGAAGTCCCCCAGACTGTTTGTTGCAGTAGCAGAAAGATTTCGGGGGAGAGACCATCTCCAACAATTAAACAGCCTCTTAGAATTGGTATGGTAATGTACAACTTTTTTTGCTTTCTGTGTATATAAATACATCTTACGTCTGTTCCATTCTATGCATCCGATGAAGTGGGCTATAGCCCACGAAAGCTTATGCTGAAATAAACTGGTTAGTCTCTAAGGTGCCACAAGTGTTCCTCTCTTATTATCCAACAAAAGAGACTCTCTAAATGGATTTTGGGTGGCATTAAACTTTGCTATTGACTTTCAGGCCTGCCTCCTCTACTGAAACCCCAGGACCGGGCTTCAACCACGACCTCCCTTCAGGACATGCTGCTCCTAGACAGATGTAGAGCAGCCACATGGAGTCTGTACACACCTTTGCAATGCACTATGCCTCAGTACAAGACTCAGTAGCAGCAGAGCCCTTTGGCGTGGCAGTTCTCTGCATGACCATTCCATCTTCATCCTTGCACCCACCTCTGACTTAGGTACTGCTTGTTAATCACCCTCAGTGGAAGTACTCCTAGGGCATTCTGCTCCAAAAATTAAAAAACTCTATGCCAAAAATTTAAAAATTCTGCACACAATATTTTAATATTCTGCAAATTTTATTTGTCAAAATAACACTACTTAATCATGCCAGTTTCAATTATTTTGGCAATTTATTTCAAAAGGCCTGTCAGCAAGTGCAATACAATACCTGGAACAATACAGACACACAAAAATTTCCCCGCAGGAGTAGAAAGTTAAAGAAACCTCCATGACAACCCAGTTCCTGCTTCTCTGTCCCCTTTGTCACTCCTCCGCCCCAGCCCAGCAAAGGTCCAGACACCCACAATCCCTTCCTCCCCAGAACCCAGCCGCAGGCCCCCCAGCCCATATACCCACATCCTCTCCTCCCCAGAGACCTGCTGTGGGCCCCCCCCCTTGCTCAGACACCCTCCTCCTTCCCCTGCAGAACCCAGGGATCCAGATGGAGAAACTGCCTGATGCTCAGTCCCAGGATTGCATGGAGTTTCCTTTGCACCACCCTCTCCTTCTCTCAGGGTGTGCTGGGGACTGCAGCTGCCAGGAACCCTTAAGCTCTCTCCCCCTCCCCCAGCAGTGTCTTCTGTGTGTGAGCTGAGCTCTGCCAGGTCCAGTGGCCCCTACTGGTGGCTAGCAGCACTGCAGCCCATTTCTATGTGGGAAAGGAAATTCTGGGTGCACAGTGTTAATTTCTGAAAAATTCTGCATTGCGCAGTGGCACAGAATTCCCCCAACAGTAAGTGGAATACAATAGGGACCATCACTCAAAGAAGAAGAAGAGGTTACTTACCTGGAACTGGAGGTTCTTCAAGATCCTTGGTCATTATCTGCATTCCACTTCCCACCCTCCTTCATCTCTGCTGTGAATGTATCTGATTTGCAGTGGAAAAGGAACTGGAGATGCAGTCAGTCCCCCCCCCCCACCCTTTATCACCTCAAACGGAAGCATCAGGAGTGCCAAGGTGCATACACCGACCAACAGGCACTGCTTTTAAATTCTCTGGCTCTGGGTGCATGGTGCGCATACATAAACCCTCGGTGGAATACAAATAGGGACCACACATCTCGAAGAACTTCCAGTTACAGGTAAGTAACTGCCTCATACCAGTGTAAGGGTTAACAGAATCAAGCCCTAGGTATGAATTAGTACAACGCTTCACACCCCGTCATTAATATTGAGCCAAATGAATCTCCCATGTTCCTTTTTTCACTGAATGCTGTAAAAGAAACAATAGTATCTCGACAAAGTCTCCACTGTCAGTAGTACAGGGTTTTGACATGTTGCCTAGTGTATTTGTGGATATCCATGCCTTTGTGATGTCTCTTTGGTCTTGTGTAGTCTAAGAAAAGAGATGCTTTTTTCAACTGAGTTTGCTCAGCCAAGCTAGTCTAACTAGTCTGAAAACCCCACTTACCACAAATCTAAACACAGTTTAACTCCTTTTACTCCATTTGAGCCTAGGCCGTATAACTCAACTCTTTTTCCTAGTCCAGACAAGGTCTTTTATTTTCAGATGGATTTCTGGATTCATGTGTATGACAATGTCAGACACATACTAAACATGTAGCTGTGTTGATATAAATATAAAAAGGGGAAATGAAATGCAATAACTCTTACATCAATTATTGTAAAGACCTTAGAGATATATCAGCCAGTCAGTTTAAAAAAAATTGTCTGAACAGTCATAACCCAATCATTTTATGAGGAAGAACAGCACTAGGAGTTACATAGACAGGGAGCAGTCAATGACCCATGGTGTGTAAACTGGTCCCTTTTGCCAGGGGTCAGTGGGGAAAGGAACTGTTTTGATGTGGTTATTTTCTGTAGTTGCTACAGGACTTGGGACACACCCTGATTAAATTGGCGCTGTCAAAACTGGTTCTCCACTTGTAGGGTAACTCCTTTCTCTTCACAGGTTAGCATATTTATGCCTGCATTTGTAATTTTTGCTCTGCTTGTTAATCACCCTCAGTGGAAGTACTCCTGGGCATTCTGCTCCAAAAATTTAAAAACTCTATGCCAAAAATTTAAAAATTCTGCACACAATATTTTAAAATTCTGCACATTTTAAAGTGGGTTTTTTACTCATGAAAGCTTATGCCCAAATAAATCTGTTAGTCTTTAAGGTGCCACTGGATTCCTTGTTGTTTTTGTGGCTATAGATTAATATGGCTACCCATATTAGTACCACAAGTATTATTACTACCACCAATACTCCTGTTCTTTGTATGGTTACCCCTCTGATACTTGACTGCATAAATGTCACAATTCAATAATGAAAGAGACAATTTTCTTCCATGTTTTGCAGCAATCTTCTATTTTAAAATCACAGAAGATAAATTAGTATAAACAATTACTCATTTGTCACTAGCTATAAAAATAAAAGCGTAAATTTTTCAAACTTGAGTGCTTAAAGTTTGGGACCTAAAGCCCCAAACTGGAAAACACCTATTTCTGGGCTTCCTTTTAAGTGTTTGCAAGATTGGGGCCTAAACAAGCAGCATCAGTTCCATACATGCTGAGCATCCATAAAAGTCTGGAAGTCTCACAGCCTATTTAGGTGCCTAAATATGAATGTAGGTGCTTAACTTTGGACATCCACGATAGAAAACGTTGGCCACGCTTTTGAGAAGATTTGATATCGCTTTGGTTTAAATTAATTTGGGACTCAAATTCCTGCCAAGAAAAGGAAACCTGTTTCCAAATCAGTCTAACTTTTCCTGTCACTTTAGTTTTGACTGTTTGGCCGTGTGCAACCCGCAAGAGTGCTGCCTTTGCTGGGAGACCCGAGTCGCCCTCGCTGTCCGCCAGCGGCTGGGAGGTGGATCTTTGACGAGCAAAGGCAGGGGGAGGATCTCTAGTGCTGGGACCTGCCTCTCTCCCGGTCCCCACCCCTTCCAGACAAAGCCAACGCATGTCTTCCTAATGCGAGAACACGGCGGGCGGCTCTTGGCAGGGAGGCAAGAGGAGGCAGAGAGAAGCTCGCGCTCGGGCTCTTTCGGCAGGGGACGGGAACCCTTTTCCCCGGGCGTCTGCAGACTAAGGGAATGTATTTAGTTCACACAAACATGGCTGCTGCCTTCCGAGCTGCACACCGGGTGTTGTGTCCATGTAAGTTCCCAGCTGCATTGGGAGGGTGGCCGGGATGCCCTGGGCTGAGTGGAGCGCGCTGGGGCCAGGGAGCCTGGCCCGGGGGCTCTCCCGCAGCCGGCTGCACCTGCTGGCTCCCGGGGAGGGGGGCGGACTTGGGAGAGGCGGGGTGTTTCCTTGCACGCCCCCTGGCCCCCCCAAAGCCTCCATTCCTGGGGGTGCGGGGAAGCCCCCACTTCTGAAAAGTGACCCCCCCCCGGCCGCTGCCTTGCTGAGGGAGCCGCGCTTCCGAGAGAGGGTTTGTGCAGGCGGGAGGCGGATTAACGCCCGGCTGCGTTACACGAACAAAGGGCTTTCGCAGCACCGACCCGCTCCCCTGGCTGGGGACCCCCCCACCCCGTGCGGGGGGCAGGAGCGTTTCTGCAGCAAACTCTCCCCCCCGTCGGAGGACGGTCTGCGCGCGGAGAGGGAACTTCTCCCACGTGTGTGGCACGAGCGGCGCGTGTAACACTAGTGCTAAGTGCAAGGAGCGGGCACGAGCAGGAAACGCCTCGCCGCGCAGCCGGGACTGGGTTACGCAACGCGCCCCGACAATGGAAAGCGTTTGCATAACGCTGCGTGATGAGCGGCGGCAGCGGGTGCCCCGGGGTGACCGGCGTGCAGCGAGGTACCTAGTGGCTGGCAGCGGGAGCCCCTGTAATGCAACACATGACGCTGGGTGCCGCTGGCAGCTGGAGCCCTGGGGCAGCGCGCCCTGGTGGGGCAGCAGTCGGGCAGGGCACCGGGCCCTGGTGCAGCAAGTGCCTCCTGCCGGGTGCGGTAGGGTGCCGCCTGCTGAGCGCTGCCGGTGGCCTGGCCAGTGCTGTGCACCCAGAACCAGGGCCCCAGCTCACTACGAATCTCTCAAGCGTCTGCTTTCCATTGTCTCTGCCATTGGTCGTGTTGTTTGTCTGGGTCTTCGGGCCCTTTACGGAGCGCTGGGCCCCTGGGTGGGCACTTCGTCCCTGCTGACCAAGCCTGCTGCCCTCGCACCAGAACCAGTCTCTGGGGTCCAGGATCAGCAGCGCTCTCTACAAGCAGTTGTCCGTGGGTAACCAGCCTTGTGCGCTCTGTCTTGGGGCAATAAGTGTCTCTGGAAGTCACAGTCCAGCAGTGCTGCCCAGAGGATTCAGGGGGTCTGGGGCAAAGCAATTTCAGGGGCCCCGTCCATAAAAAACAAGTTGCAATACTATAGTAACATGTATTCTCATGGGGGCCCCTGTGGGGCCTGGGGAAAATTGTCCTACTGGCCCTTCCCCCTCCCCGGGCAGCTCTGAACTCCAGGGAGGGAGTCAAATTCTGCCATCAACCTCAATCAATGGGATTGTACCATTAAATCGAGGCCGGCTCTACGTCGGTACTAACTGTTTG
The DNA here is from genome assembly GCA_032164245.1 of Sternotherus odoratus. Taxonomy (NCBI): domain Eukaryota; kingdom Metazoa; phylum Chordata; order Testudines; family Kinosternidae; genus Sternotherus; species Sternotherus odoratus. Next base: position 89,957,558 of record JAVMKO010000007.1, read on the forward strand.
CAGGGCAATCTGAACTTCTGCAAGCAGATCCAATTACAGCTTTGTTGACCCAGTGTAAAAGCAAACCCAGTTCAGGTGATCATGGGAGACTGGGAATTGTGTCTCTTATAACTGGGCCTTGCAGACACAGATCACTTATCAGAGAGCACTTAGCTGAGTATCTTGCCTTCATGCAGTTTTCTTGGACCAACTTCTGTTGCTTACCTGAAGAGCTCTGTGTGGCTCCAAAGCTTGTCTCTCTCCCTGGCAGAAGTTAGTTTAATAAAATATATTACTTTACCTACCTTGACTCTAATATCTTGTCTTTATTTGTTCTGTCACAAAGTAGAGCCCTTTGGTGCACTGACAGTCCTTTGTGTTCCTATTGCATGCCATGGACACTTTATGTTTAGCTGCCTTACGACTTGGGTGTGGGTGTCTTTGATTTTTGCATCAAAACTAGATTTTTTTTTTTGGTTTTAAAAAGCCAGAAACTCAAACAGTTGAAGAACAACAAAAATTATTTTATAAAATAGAGTTTGAGAACTGATCTAAGTGCCTGGGTGGTGTTTTATTTTGGAAAGCATACAAAAATTCACATAGAAAGGTCCCATTCACATTGGGTCTAACTCCCCAAAAAAACAGACCCTCCCCACTTAACTTCCCAGCCACTCGCCATACCCCCAGAAAATTCCTGGGTCTGTGAACTGACATTGCTGTCCTCTAAAACTATGAAGTATGCTAGTCCTTAAGTGACTGCCTTCAGTGGTGCAACTTGAGACCATTACTCCCTGTTCTGTCATCTGCTACCACTTGTATCAAAGATCTGTCCTCTTTGGAACCCCCTTTCATGTAGTGGAAAACAGCTATCAAATCCCCCCCCCCCCCCATTCTTCTCTTCTGCAGACTAAACAATCTCCGTTCCTTCAGCCTTTCCTTGTAAATCATGTGCTCCAGTCCCTCACATAATTTTTGTTGCCCTCTACTGGATTCTTTCCTTCTTGTAGTGTGGGGCCCAAAACTGGACGCATTTCTAGATGACACCTCACAATCACATCCCTCAATCTGCTGGAAATGCCCCTACCTATACAATTTATACAAACTTAGGTAATCGAGTTTGACCTCCTATATAATGCAGGCCGGTTAGACTTCCATCCAGTTACTCCTATGATGAGCCCAATAGCTTGACTTTTACTAAAGACTAAAGTTCGTTTGGGACATCACTCTTCAGTATTTAACCCTAAGTCTGCCTCTCTTTTGTTACGAAACCGGAATATGAATCCCCTTCCCCTTCTCAGCTTTGATTGAAAAGGATTTAATATAGAAAATGTTAGTAATTAATGAGGACGAGGCCTATTGGTTCTGAAACAGAACACGTCCCTTACTACACATGCTTTGTGTATCTTTTTTCCACTATCTGTGTAAATGAATAGAGATTATGATGATATTGATTCAAGTGGTACTACTTGTAAAGAAAAAAGTTTAAATAAAAATCCCTGAATTAAAGCAACTGAGACATAAAATCAAAAAGTCAAGAGAAAGAAACTATTGTAAACTCAGCCTGTTTGGTGAACCACGCCTATGGTAAAAGTAAAGAAAGCGAGGAATACTTGTAACACCTTAGAAACTAACCAATTCCTCGCTTTCTTTACGAATACAGACTAACACGGCTGCTATTCTTGAACCTATGCTAAAAGTGAATAACTGATCTACTGATCCAACTCGCTGCAAATGCTTGGGCCCTAGGCAAAACATGGGACTGCTGAAAGACCTCTCCTCAAGATTCCTTGGCTTTTGTGGTCTGTCTTTAATCTAAACCTGGTTATTTGCATTTTGTGGGAAATGTTTTATTAAGATTGTATGGTCTCAGTCTTTCCCCCCCTTTATCACCAGGGCTCTGTGAAAAATAGCATACACAACGACTAAAATTTGAAGTAAATGATAACAATGGTTTAAATATACTTAACTGACCACTTTTTATTTTTGTTTTAAAAAGTACCTCTATAGATATTTTTTTTCTTACATGTTATTTTGTCAGTGTAACAATGTACTAACAGTTTTTAAAAAGGAATAAAGCAATATAATAAGGAATATGATTTAAGATAACTTGCGTGTGCAGATGTATGGTTTTATTTTATTGGGTACACAGGAATGAGGAAGTGGTAGTGTGTATATGTAGATCTAAAAGAGCTACTTAAAATATTGGGAATAAAAAAATACAGCAAACAAAATTCTTTAGAGATAAAAATGTCTAGCTGGATTATTTGGTCATGTGAGAGGTGAGTGACATATACGACAATTGTATTCTGTTCTACTTACAAAGTTTTTATCTAATTGAAGAGGAATGTGAAGCCTTGATATTCATTTTTAACTAAAAAAAAAAAAAAGGAATTTGCAGATATCTAACTTGGCATTTCAAAATGTGTTTTTCCCCTCGTCTCTGGAACCTGGTTCAATAACCCTCCAATATACTTTTTTTCCTTCTCTTAAAAACAGTTTGTTGTAATTATTACTAACTGGAAAATTAACAAGATTGTGCTTTAGAAAAAAAACTTTAGACTCTGAAAAGTTGTGAATAGTTTATACAGTTCCAAGTCAGTTTTCCAGGTATTTTAATGGTGCTTCTCTGTAAAGTAAGCGTATTGTAGATTGTGGTTTCGAATGTGCAGTGTTTTTATATCCTCTTTTGAATGGGGGGGGGGACCCTTTTCCATTCTCCTTTGCAGTATAAGCAATGGCAAACATGGAATGTGTGATACACTTGTGATAATCTAATATGGTAACATGTTAAGGAGGCATTTCTGCACTTATGTATCCTGTGAAAGTAATTGTGTATGCATATTCCAGGGCAGAAGTGGCCTCTTAAAATTTTATGGTGTCCTTCAAAATGTTTATGGTATTTTGAAAATTAAATAAGAAACCTTTGTTCACATAACATTCAGCTTGAACAGTTTAAATCACAAAAGATATGTGAAATGAAGTTCTTTTAGCAGTATTGCATATCCTGTATATTCTATGGGATATCCTTTATGAAACAGAGAAATAAATATAAAAACCACACTTTTAACAAGTCAAACAATGAGTTATATATATTTACAATGCAGCTGAAAGTTTCAGTTTGCATTGTATAGTACAATGTTGACTGTACTATACAACGTTTTAGTAAATTAAGATTTTCAGAGAAGGAGAAAAAACAATCCTTCAGGCAGCAAAAGTCAATCCCTTAGATCACAACCTTTTAACCCACTGTTAATATTTAGAGTGTTTAAGTGCTTAAACCACTAATAACCCCCGTTAACAAGAGAACTCCCCTTATCCGTCTCTGCCTTTGGGCTTTGGGAAAAGTCTGTCTGAGGCTAGAGCCATGGAGTGATGGGAAGAATCAAGCAAGATGGCTGCCTACAGTGAAGTTAACAAGCCCTGGTTGAAGCGGCCTTGAACTGATCCTGTGGAATTGCTGGTTCTGTCTATTCCAACACAGGGTCAAGCTAGGAACAACCCAGGGATCAAATACATTAAGATACATGTTTTTTAATCTGTATAATATTTACATATGGACTGGTGTATTTTAATGTTATGTAAATTTAGTGCTTGTGAAAGGTTCTGGCAGCAGCTTGACAGTCTTGGTGACTGAAGTCATTTGTCCATAGAATAGTTACAATATTGCGGTTTTCACTGCACAGCCATTTCATTGTGCCTCCACTCTGAGCTGAAGGTACTTCACTTCCTTTCATGCTGAAGTGGTGTCTCTTGCAGCATTTCCAGCCCCAGGTGTTCAAAACTCACGAATCAGGCCCTAAAAATCATGAGATTGACTTTAAAATAAGATGTTTCAAAAAATAAGGGTTTTTTTTCTTTCCTTCCTGGTTTTTGAGCCTTTAAGGCACACTCAGGTCATGTTTTCCAGTTTTTCTCTGCATCCACACGTCTAGACACTTACCCTTTTAAAACATTTAATGAAACCCATGATTTTTCCTTAAATCGCTTGGTTCCAGGAGATGGGCTTGAAAAGAAATGCCAAATATCAGGAGACCACCAAGCACATTTAAAGAGATATTGGGGGAAGCCAGCATATGTCTCATAAACAGTAATAAACTAACAATACATTTTAACCCTCTCTCCAGTCACGAAAAGCAGCAGCTGCAGTCAAGTGAGAGTCCAAATACAATGGAGAGGTCGGTCAACAGCAGCAGCCGCCACCGCCACACAAACAAAAAGCACAAAGCCTCAAACTCAGCCTGAAAAGAGGTAAGGGCTTATTCACAGGCCTCATCTGTGCTGACAGCAAATGAAGTGTTGGTGTGTCCTACATATAATAGCTCTCTGTCTCTCTCCAGCATGATATTGCTTTACTTTACAGTGCTTTGGTTTTAAAGCATTGCAGTAGTTTCAGAGTTTCCTTGTGCTTCCCTCATTTGTATGTCTATATCCATCTGTTGCCCCTTGTCGATATTTAGAGATTAACCTCTGGGGACTGGGATCATCTTTTTGTTCTCTGTTGTGTACAGCATCTAGCACAAGGGCATCTTCATGACCAGGACTTCTAGGCACTACTGCAATATAGAAAACAAATATTTACCCTTATGCCCTGTTACATCTTGTGCAGTGTTTGGGATAGAGGGGAGAAAGAAGCAGCGCAATAAACAGTGGTTAAGATTTTTGAAGCAGTCTATGGGATTTAGGCACATATCTTTCATTTGAAAGTTAGTGTCTACATCCCTGAGACTGCTTTGAAAATCTCAACCAGTCATCCTGAAGCTTAACTATTTGTATTTTAAGAAGATAATGTATAGTGGAGTGAGATAACCGTTTAATAATGCAGTTATTGCATAATTTGAGACCCCATTTAGTACACCCTTGTTAATAATAATTAGTACCTTTCATCCAAGGATCTCAAAGGACCTGTGAGATGTTTGCAGATATGGAAACGGCAGAAAGGGGAAGAGGGGCTCCTCATCTCAGGCTGTATAAAGGTTCCAAATTCTATACCTTATACAAAGGCCAAGTGCTCAGACTTCCCACTCTAAATTTGTTAGTTGCCATAACAGGCTAGATTCTGTCCTTCATCTGATACAGGATCCTTGATGGACCATATTCCCGTGGAAGGTGGAGCTCTGGTACTTCCCTGTTCCAAGTGGGAGGGTGGGATGCAGCAGAGCCAGAGCTTGGAGCCAGAACACTTGCTCCAGCAGGGAGTTCCCCTCTGACAGGGGAATTCTTTGCTGGTCATTTGCTCCCCCCCCCCTCCCCACAGTTTTTGGTCTGTCTGTGCCCTCTGAGGTGCATGACAGGGCCAGAGCTGAGTCAAGAACCCAGGTTTTTCAAAAACATGGATTGATGCCTCTGTGTGTGGGCTGGCTCTTCATTTCAGAAAGTAGTTCGAGATGGAGAAGACATACAGGACTAGGACATCTTCTCTAGATCACCCCCTACTGAACAGGATTGTTCTCTATAGTGTAATATATTTCCTGGTGAACCTCAAATGTGCAGCTGGCATTTGGCTGAGTGAGGGAAATCACTGTATTCATTTACTTGTGATGTTTATTATTACTGGATGTGTCCTGGAAAGTTACTTCATCTGTGGAATGCAGAATACTTGATTTTTAAAAAGCCACATGTAGGCTTTTTTACTGTGAGTTTACTGGCTCTGATGCTTCTAGGGCATAAATAAATAGCACTTGTTGATTCGGCACAGTGTTTTGTCAAGTGTGTCAGGGCACTTGAATAGGGACATCAGAATTTACCTCTTGATTATCAGTTTTTGAACATGATCCTCATTTTGCAAAACAGAATGAGAGCAGGGGGCCAGGCTGATTAGCCTGCAGTTGCAAAAGGTGGCAGCTGATTACAGGGCAAAATAGAAAAAGATTGCAAACTATTTTTTTTTCTTTTAGTAGGAAAACTAAAACCGGAATCTTGATGTTAAACATGGGTGGCCCAGAAACACTGGAAGATGTCCATGATTTCCTCCTTAGGCTTTTCCTAGATAAGGACCTGATGACGCTGCCAGCACAAAAGTAAGAAACACTTGGTTCATGTGGCGTGTTAGTATGTGAGTGTTGTTGTAGGCTATATACTTGATCATCAAACAATCCTTCTGGCTAGCTGCAGTGAGTTAGGCCAAGAACTCTGTGCTGACTGTCTCATGTGAACTTGGTAATGAGCAATCATATTGCAGTCCTTCTGTAATTGGGGGCTACAGAAGGAGACATTTAACCCGTGACCACAACTCTTCATTTACCGCCAACTAGAAAATGTATTCAAGAGAATTAGATTAAGTGGTATTATAAAACAATACAAAATAAGCCAGGCATAGAATGAGACTGAACATTATTAGTTTACTGTGTTTGTGAGGCTAGTGGTGGGCTGGATGATTTTTTTGTTTGTTTTTAAGATGCAGGAGGGGAGGGAATGGGGAATATGTTACTAACTCACCCTTCTTTTGAACGTTTCAGTAAGCTGGCACCATTTATTGCTAAACGTCGCACACCGAAAATCCAAGAACAATATAGCAGGATCGGAGGAGGTTCGCCAATTAAAAAGTGGACTGTGACACAGGGAGAAGGCATGGTGAAACTGCTGGATGAAATGTCTCCTCACACTGGTACTTATACCCTTCTGTACAGTTGTTTAGGAGATTGTTCTGTTTGTTGTATTGGGTGTATGTGGGGGAAGACTGAGCCATGGGTGGTCATACCTAGTGGGAAGAGCAGGAGTCAGGCCTAGTGGGCGGATTAACCCAAGGGTCAGAGCCAGAAAGTAGGAGCCACACCAGGAGTCCGAGCCAAAACCTAAGAGCCAAGCCAGGGGGTCAGAGCTGGGAACAGGAATTAGGGTCAGGGTGAAGAAGCTGGAACTGGGAGCTAGGTGGGGGAGCAAGGACTGAGCAGGGAAACAAGGCAGGAATGGGTCTAGGAGCAGGGCAGGAACAAGGCTAGGAGCAGCAAACATCGGGAGGGTCACACCTATGGGCACGAACGCATTGAGCAGCCAGAGCGTTGCTGCTGCTGCGTTTAAAAGCCAGGCATTTGCCGTTCCTGACCAATCAGGAGGTACAATCAGATAATCTGCTGCAGACCTCCTGTGCTTGTTGTGTTGCCGGAAGATGGACTCTGCTGCAGGCCCTGATCCCTGACAGAGTGTGTGTTTGCTCTGTCCTGTTTCAGACACAAAGATAAGACCCCTGACATGAAACACTTGCAAAGTTAGACATGTTTCTATATGCAGTGGGTGGGGCATTTGTTGTGTGTGAGAGAGATCATGACTCCATCTAGTGGCTTCTTTGAGCAGCTATAAATTCCTACTACAGTCTCACAGCTGTGATTATCTACTGTCTGGATCCTTTAAACTGTTCCTGAATCTAATTGACAGTCATGGCTAAAAGACTTAACACAAACTTGGCTTGATCTTATTACAGTCATTAGAGGAAGGGGGTGGCACAGAAAGATGCTGTTTCACAGTTTAATTCTGCAGTACTAAGCAAGATTGCTGCTGTCAGCACCACCCTAGGACATGAGGGATCCTCCCTTGAAGCTAGAGTGATAGATAAGGCCTGACAGTTTGGTTTGGACAGCGTCCACAAGATATAGTACATACAGCCTTTGTACGTTTGCCTTCAGCTAGAGTAACATTTGGAAATGGGAGAAAATTGTTATTCCATGTAAATGTCTATCTCCCCTTGGTCAGCTTAGCCACTCAACTTGATCAGGGAAATTCATATCAAGGAGGGGTGACTCTTGTTCCGATTAACTCCCACACAACCTAACATAGTCCTGATCTACACTACACTGGGGGAGAGGGAAAATCAACCTAAGATATGCAACATCAGCTACTAGAATAGCATAGCTGAAGTCAGCGTATTTAGATCGACTTACCACGGCACTTTCACGGCGCAGAGTCGACTGCTGCCGCTCCCCTTTGACTCCACCTGCACCTCTCGCGGTGGTGGAGTACCAGAGTTGACGGGAGAGCGCTCGGGTATCAATTTATTGCATCTAGACTAGACGCGATAAATCGAATCCCGATAGATCAATCGCTATCCAGCAGATAGTGTAGACATACCCAAAGGTTTTACCAATGGGTGGTGTTTCAACCTGTCCAAACCTTCTTTACTGGTGAGCACTCTGAAATCCTCACTGATTTAAGCTAAATTGATATAAGTTGTGTTTAAACTATTTTAAGAGTGTTCATGCAGGAGTCTGCACCAGCATACCGGGATGCTCCACTCACCGCTAGTTGGGCTTATCCGCCTGGCTGCTCTGGGGATTAGCTCGTGAGGTCGACATCCTCACCCATGGTTGCACTCCATCATGCCGTCTTTCTGGTCTGCGGCCCGTCTCTCACCTCTGGAACAGCAACATCTCCCTTGTGATTTGGCCCTCCACCTGGGTCACTCCATGTTTTTCCACTTCCGGGAGGTACAGTGTTTAAAACCTCTGTCACTCCCACTGTAACCTGGGCAGTCTTCCAGTTCACAGCCCCATCAGTGCCTAAAGTGCCTCTTCCACAGGCATAACACCACTCTGCTCGGGATTCTGGCCTCCCTACCCCGGGGCCTCTCTTCTTGCCCCACCCTCTCTGGCCCCTGGTCACCTCTTGTAGGATCTTGAGCAAGCAGTACTGTTCTTCAGCTAATTGCCTCATATAGTGCCTCCCACTCTTGCTGTTGGTTCTCTAGAATCTCTATCCTCCTTTGTTGCTCGTCAGCCCCCTTCACTGAGGCTGTGGTCCAGCCTGGGAAGGTACATCTGCCTGACCTCCATACATGGTGGCTCCATTGTCCCTTTGCCTCAGGTGTCTCATCTAGTCTCTCCTGCTCCCCTTGAATCACAGGCAACCGTCTAAACAGTTTCTGAGTCTTTCACACTCCCCTTGTATCAGGGACAACTATCATTGCCCACTTTCTTCACCAGTTGAGTCACGGAGTCCACTCATTGCAAGCAGCACCTCCTGCTGGCCATCTTGGGAATTAGCACTGTCAGTCATGTGCTCTTCCTCCGGTGGTGTCTTGCCCCATTTTGTCTTGCTGTACCACTCTACACACTCCTGGATTATCAACTTTCTCCTTATGCCTTGGTCCTCCAGCCAGGTCACTAATGTCCTTCTCTTCCAGGTATTTCACAGTCTTTCCAGACCTGGTGTCTCCAATGCCTTTTGCCACACCCCAGTGTCTGGTAATTCAGCTCTTGGACGGCTAGCGTGGGGAGTCTACTCCATCACAGCCAGTTTAATTGAATCGGTTTAAACTGGTGCATGTTTGTGTGCAGATTAAACCTGGACTACTTCATGTTCATCTCATGCTGGTCACAACGAGCAGCTGTTGGTAAACGTTTGTACCTCTCCTGGATTTTTGTGAGGATGATAGAACTATGGCATATACGGTGCTGTAAATCAAGGTTCTTTTCTACATGAACTTTATGCTGTAATTGGAATATGCTTGTCTGGCACCATGGGAAAACCAATTTCTTTCTGTGTCCATAGAATAGGTTCAGCAGTGCCAGGCCTTTCCTGAGTCCTTCAGCTCTTGAGGAAATACCCTGAAAAGGCACAGTAGTTCTGCCCCTGTGCCCATTGTCACCGGGGATTAAGTACAGAGTATGGTTGGCCACAGTTGCCTTCAGGCTTGGTTCCTTCCTAGTTCCTTGTCATCTCTAGTCATGCCCATTTGGTAGTAACCAGAAAGTAATGATCATCTGCTGGCTGTTCTATTTGAAATGAGCTACAGGGCTCATCTTAGTTCTGTCAGCCAGTCTCTACAGCACGTTCTTCTCCCTTTGGACAGTCGGCGGGCAGGCTTGCTCTGGCTTCCATAGAGTACCTTTACGGTGGATTAATGCCAGAAGTCCTTTCCCAGTCCTGTTAACCTGATCTCACAAGCACTAAAAGTTACCTGGGAAACTGCAAAAGCAAGACAAAGTAAGTCTGGGTTTTTGGCCCACGAGGAGAGCTTCTGCTGAGCCCCATAACTTAACTCTGATTCCACAAACACTAGTTTTCTCCCCCATTTCCTTGGCATTGGAATCGGCTGCTGAATCAGTTGGCATGTCATGGAACCCACATCTGTGTCTGGAAAGATTTCATATGCTTTTGAATCCAAGATATTCATAATTCTTTGAATTTTAGGACCCATTTAAAACTTGGGTAATTGAGGCTTCGATATTAAAATTGTAAAGTTTTGGGACTGGGAAGTGAAAAGCTGCAATCTTAAAGGTAATCGTGCTGAAGCCAAAATGGTCTGGACTTTCCTACATGCACCCCTGACTCATGAATTTGTTTTGTGTGGATTGTATTCAGCCCTTTCTTTCAGACACTGTAGCGTGAGGCCATCAAAACTAGAATCCTTGCAAGTGCAGTCAAAGAATAAGCTTCGTCCAAATCTTGTGCTCACCTGCTATAGCAGCAAATGCAGTAGTTTATTTTTTGTATAAATGTAGTTTTTAAATGGGTTAGGTTTGCAACAGATCCTGAAGCTGATGGTTTTAGAGAGCTTTATCTATTCTTCTCAGAGTCTATCACTCCCTCTTACTTTACAATGTGGTCACCAAAATAAAGCCACCCTGTCTTTATCTATTTGTGCAGCCTTTACATTTGACTTGGTATCCATTATTTAAAGATGTACTTTACTGCCTAGACAGTAGCTGCAATTTTAGAAGTAAGGCGGGCTAACAGTTTGTTGTTAAAGGTGACCTTGGAGGATTTCATGAGGCCAAATACATCACTGCATTGCCTCAAAATAGCTTGAAAAGTCAAAAGTTCACCTTCAGCAAGAGCTGTAACATTTCTGGATGCTTTTCAGAGTTCTGAAATTTCATTAGGCTTGGTCTGCTCTTAAAAAGTTTTACTAGCATAGTTGTATTGCTGAGAGGTGTGATATTTACAGATAGAGTTATGCTGGTAAAAACCCAAGTGTAGATACAGTTCTACTAGTATAGTGCACTTTATACTAGTGTGTCTCATTTTACTTTGCCAAACAGTGATAAGATATGCCAAAATAAGCGCTTTTCTACCAGTACAACTGTGTCTGCACTGGAGTGGGGAGGAGATGGTGAAGGACAATGACACTTTAACTTATTCAATCATAGTTAAAGTGGCAACATTTTAAAGTGTATACAAAACTTTAATCTGTGTCTTCCTGATGTGAATGTAAGTTATGGTAAAAGAAAGCAGATTTTTAAAGCAGTACACATGTTTTGCAGTGTTTTAACAACCTAAATTTTCAAATGTAAGAAACAATTTTGGGTGCCAGAATTGAAACACCTTAAAATCTTTGGATGATACCTTTATAGGGGCCTGATTTCCAGAGGGTGGATGCTCAGCACTTTCTTAAAATCAGGCCCTTTTAATGCATTTCAGGTTTGGGACCCAGAAAGATCAAGGCAACTCCAAACCACTGAACACTTGGAAAATTTAGGCCTTTGCCATTCTGGATGCCTGTTGCTTCCCTTAAGACATGACCATCATACACATAAGCACAGGAGTAATTGTACACATGCAGGCAATCCCTATGAATATAATGAGACTACTTATGTGTCTAGGGGTACTTATACACATGTTTGCAAGACCGAGGCCTTGATTGGTCAGAATAATGCTGGATTTCTTATCCGAGCTGAAATATCTTTAACATACATGAATTGTTAGTACAGACTATATGGTCTCTATATCTAATAAGAAACGTTTACTCCTTTATCTCTGTTTATCTGTGCTGTTTTTCCCAACTCAGCTATAACTTTTCCCAAATATTTTTGTTTCTGTTCCCTTAAAACTTTAACAGAAGTTGTTTGGCTCTTTCCCTTAAAGTTGGGTTTGGCAGCATCCTTTGCATTGTTGTTTTGATTGCAGTCATTTTAGATTTGATTACTAGACGGGTAGCAGAGTTACAATCTGATAGTTCAAAGGACAGCATTTTACATTTTTCTGTTCTCCAGCTTTCACCTTTTGAGGTATCAGCATATAGTCCGTTCTAGGAGGAGAAATGTGGATTATTGAAAAGCATGTATCGTTTCTGCCTAGAGGTTTTGGGTCACGAGTGACCTAGTTCTGAAATTATAATGTACAGTAAACCCTCGATTTAACGGACCTCGATTTAACGGACTTCGGATGCAACGGACAAAATTTCTGAGCAAGTCTGATGCATCCGAAATCCATTTCTCGGGGGCTGGCTGCCGGCTCCCGGCTGCCGCCCGGGTCCAGGCAGCAGGCGGGCTGGCTGCCGGCTCCCGCCCGGGTCCAGGCAGCAGGCGGGCTGGCTGCCGGCTCCCGCCCGGGTCCTGGCAGCAGGCAGGCTGCGGAGCTGCTGCCCCGACCCTGTGGCGGGTGGGCTGCTGCTCCGACAGCTCGTTTTTTTTTATTATTATTAAATAACGGACTTTTTGATTTAACGGACACCCCCTCGCCCGAATTAGTCCGTTAAATGGAGGTTTTACTGTAATACAGTTTTTTGGAGGAAGCAGCTGTATCGGGATAGATCCCTGGTCTTAAAATTTATTCAGATTTAGGTGAGCAGCCTTGGTTGATCCCAGCGTTCCTCAGATCAGCTAGGAGCAGCAGTAGCAGCTCAGACAGGGCCAGACCTCACTAACGCTTTAAATGCATAAAGAAAGGACTTGACTAACCATGGGGAAGACAGTATTGCTTTAACCTAGGGAAGGGCACAGTGGGAATCATGGGAACTGCTTATATTGCCTCTACTATATTTTCTACTACTGCTTATATTGACTCTACTATATTTTCTACTACTGCTTATATTGACTCTACTATATTTTATCTTTTGATCATAGGCAGTGGGGGAGGGCATGTACACACGTGTATATATTCTCATTTACTATTTGGATTGCGGTAACCTCTAGGAGTCCCAGGATCCTAGTGTGGTAGGCATGTACATACACAAGCCAAAAGGATGGTCCTGGCTCCAAAGAGTTTACAGCCTAAGTAAATAACATGCCCTGATCCTTTAAGCTTTTGTTCTTCCCACAGCAAGCAGGGAACCTTAAAATCACACCTTGGAAGACATATAAAGAATTGCCACCTTTTTTTATTTTTAATTAGAAATGTGCATTTTTACAATATACTTCAATACAGGACATCTGTTGATAATGAATTTTACACCAGAGCCCTGGAAATATTTGCCAGAAGCTAGGACTAGATGACAGGGGATGGATAACTTGATAAATTGCCTTGTTCTATTCGTTCCCTCGGAAGCACCTGCCACTGGCCACTGCTGGAAGACAGGCTACAGGACTAGATGGACGAACGGTCTGACCCAGTATAGCCATTCTTATTAAACTGATTCCTCTATTGATGTGCCTGTGTGATCTGCATTAAGTTGTTTGGTATATTTAGACTGACATGCTCACATTCCTTAACCCAATCATTTGGAATACAACAATTCTATTCCCATTGAGCTAACTGTTCTTAGGAAGTGAGCTGTGTTATGATTCTTGTATTTTAAAGCGACATGGTTCACATCTGGCATGAGCAAGGTTGATCATTTCCTTTTAACTTAGTTGAACATGCCTTCTTGATACTGCACTATTGTCAAAAATGTAACATGTCATTGTACTCTGTCTCATGCTGGCCTGTAGAATACATTTAAATGATCCCCATGTTTGGAGGGGAGGGAGAATTTTACAGGTTCATGCTGCTACTGTTGGGGCTAGGATCTTCAGCAACTAAAATATATATATTTCCAAAAAAACGGATTCACAGCTCATGGTAAGCCTCTAGCATATAAAGTGTACAATTATTACTTCTCCACAGTCTGACTTATCACAAACCGAGGAGAGATTTTCAGCATCTTGTAAACATCATGATTGTAATTTTGGTGGTTGTTCAGTCAGGGAGAGTGTATTCCTGAGGAGGCTGCTTGACTGCAGCTGGTCAGAAGGGGATTTTAAAATCAGAGCATTTGCAGATAAAGTGATCAGCTGCTATTTCTTTTTCTCTTTCTGCTGGCAGCGCCCCACAAATATTATATTGGATTCCGGTATGTCCATCCTCTGACTGAAGAAGCAATTGAAGAGATGGAGAAAGATGGCATTGAAAGGGCTATTGCATTCACACAGTATCCGCAGTACAGCTGTTCTACCACAGGTGAGTGTGTCTGTGAAAGTGCAGTAAAAGAGGAAGCTAAACAGCATACAGACAAATGTATCCAGACAGCTGAGAGTCCCAGCACAAGAGGCTTATGAAAGCATGTGGGAACTTTTGGGATGAGAGTGAAAAACTTGCTTGCCTTCCTCAAAACCAGCTTCCTGGTTGGCCTGCTTTCAGTTTTCTAATTCTAAGTAGCAGCCCGTTCTATAACAATAAGGAACTTTAAATGATCGGCCTTGTTAGACCTCCAGGCCTCAGACCATCCGTATGAGGGGTTATATCAATTTTGCAAATAGGTAAACTGAAGCACAGCACCATAAAAGGGCACTTTCCTGAAGTCACATAAGTGAGTTGTATAGCCAAAAATGGAACCCAGGAGTCCTGATTCGCAGTGTGTGCATGACAGGAGCAGGTGCATGTTCTAGAGGTATCTATTTCCACTCCCCTTCCCTGGCCCTATGACAGGTGGTCATGCTTTGTGTACAGTTCACTTTAAAGCAGAGACTCATCCTCCCCATACAATGTAACATGCTTTTGGGTTTTCTGTAGCACACACTGATGCATAGTATAATGCTCCCTTAATAGCTCCTGAAAATAATGTTGCATTAGTTGAGGATTAACATGGCAGGTAGAAAAGGCCTATTTAGTTATATAGGGTTCATGAGGTAAGTACTTTTTTCTACTCTTATACTCTCAGTTCTGATTTGCAGTGTAATGTATTTGATACCTAGTCCTTAAAATATTGAAATGGCTGGATGTAAAACTCTTTTTGTCTGGCAGCATCCACACTTCTGATGAATTTATAGCTAAAGCTTCTGCTAATCTCCTAATTTGTGCATTTCAGGAAGCAGCCTAAATGCCATTTATCGCTACTATAATAAAAAGGGGGAGAAGCCAAAGATGAAATGGAGCATTATTGACAGGTGGCCCACACATCCCCTTCTCATTCAGGTATGGAGTTTGTATGCAAGCCATTGTGGCTGTCAGGAAAACTATCTTTTTGCTTGTCAGTTAAGCAGATTGGGTATGTCTACACAGCAAGAGAAGGCCCACTGCAGTGAGTCTCAGACTTGAGCTTCTGCCAGTGGGGCTAAAAATAGCTGTGGACACATTCAGGCTGGGGCCGGAGCCCGGCTTCTGAAACCTGACGAGGGAGTCTCAGAGTCTGGGCTCCAGCCCCACCCTGAACATCTACACTGTTATTTTTAACTTTGCGGCACAAGCCCTGCGGGCCCATTAGCTGACCCAGGCTCAGAGACTCGCTGCCATGGGGTTGTTTAGTTCTGTGTGGATGTACTCTGACAGACAACGATGGAAACCCCCATGGGACCACTTGTCTTAAAGGGACACAAACTTGTTCCCTGCGTTAGATGGTTTCAAAATTTAAAAAACCTCAAAAACAAAGGAATGTTTCAATTTTCTCATGTATTTCATAATATAAAATATATATCCTCTTCGTTAGGTCTGAAAGTAGTGGGGGCAGTGTTAGTTCAGGATTAATGTGTGAAAGCTTGAATTGCTTCCATAGGCCTCCACGTAATCAGTGCTAGTAATTCAGTATCAGAGAGGTAGCCGTGTTAGTCTGGATCTGCAAATGCAACAAAGAGTCTTGTGGTGCCTTATAGACTAACCGATATAGAGAGCATAAGCTTTCATGGGTGAGTGCCCACTTCGTCGGATGCAACATTACTGGTGTGTGACATTACTAGCATTACTAGCAACTTGTGCTGGTAGTGTCACACAGATCCACAGCCTAAGGGGCTTGATTATCCTCCCATTGATGTTCACGATAGACTTCTCGAGCAGAATCAGGGCTCCCTTCAAAAAGAAGTGAGGGAGGAGGGGGAAAACAGTAATGTACTTGACTGAGGGAGGAGCTCCCCCCCCCTTTTTCAGTTTAAAGAGGTGGCGTGCATGTGCTGGACCTTTAATAATAGCACTAATGTGGTTTTGTATCATTGTTCTAAAGCTCTTGTTTGACATCAGAGAGGTAGGTAATGCTGGCCACAGCAGTAGCTGCGTCAGAAACACTTAGCAGCAGCCACATTCTGCTCCTTCCTTCCCAGGGACGATGTTAGCAGCTGCTTTTACTGGAGAGAGCCAGAGAGAGATGCCAGGGGAGCGTGAAAAGCAGAGTTGGGAGCTTTTCTTCCTCTTCTGCCTTTGACTTTTGCATTTTCATGCTGGTCTGTGACTGAGGGGAGACCAAGGCAGAACAGTAGTTCTTGGCCCTTGTGCATGTCGTTCACTTCTTTCACTGAGATGTCTCAGCAAAATTTAGGAATCCGCTGCGTGATCAAATAATCTACCCAACGTAGCTCTCCATTAGATGGATTGCACACAAATACAGCTGCGTTTTGTAAGCTAACCAACATGCATTTCTCCAGGCCCAAGGGAGCCTGTAAGTGAAGGGCTGGCACAGCCTCTGAGTGTATCATTGCAAGAGAAATTAAAGTTTAATTTTTTGTAATGTTTTTATCCTATTGGTGGTGCAGTGTGTCTGGTAGGGAGCTGCAGACAGTCACGGCAAACTGTTTTTTCCTTCTGGCAGCACCATGTGCAAGTTGTTAAGTCAGCTTTTCCTTTCTGTATGATTCTTGCTGCCTGGACATGTATATCTAGGGCTAGGTTTTGATCTCAGTCACTGCTGTGACTCGAAGGTCAGAATCATTCCCTAGTCTTCCATGTGGGGAAACAAGGCTTTGGTTTTCAAGTTTTGGTTAACTGAAACCATCTGTCTCCCCGTGTTCTGTCCTATCAGATAAGAAACTCATTCTATCAGCCCACAGATTTAAATATCGGGTTGGAGGGGTGCATTCTGAGAGAGGGGAACCTGATCTCCTTGTAGGTCCAACAGAATCCATGTTTGTTATCCTTTAGGGCACGCATTTTACACAGTGAGCTTCTGTCAGAGAGAGCAGCTTGAATGAGGGTGTGCTGGCAGACACTGATTCAATTTGTTACAATATCTTGTGTCCTGTACCTGAAGTCCAGGTAGTTGATCCAAAGCTCATTGGGAGCCTATCAATGGACTTCAGTGGGTTTTGATTTAGGCACTATAATTCATTATTTACTGAATGTTTTGTATCGATCAACCTCCCACTGGCATGCTACTAAAAAAAAAAAGAACCTCTGCTCTCTTGTTAGAAGTTCTTATGGTGAGCTAAAGCAAAGCAGATGGAATCCCAGCAAATCTGTGTGCATTATTTTCAGCAGATGGGTGCATCTCCTGTTACCGATCTTTGCTCTTCTGCCTCTCTCCTACAGTGCTTTGCAGACCACATACAGAAAGAACTGGATCTGTTTCCACCTGAGAAAAGGAAAGATGTTGTCATTCTTTTCTCGGCTCACTCGCTCCCAATGGCTGTAAGTAACATGAAGTCACTTCTGAAGTTGTTAAAGCTCCATCGCAGGGGGGAGTCACATTATTGGTCTGATGGGTTGCATCTCAGGCAGAGCACAGTTTTGAGTAGCCTGCATCTTGTAGGCCATCGGGATTAGAACAGACAAGGAACAAAACCTACTTGTTTGCCCATGACTTCAACATGAGGATAATGGGGTGGGGGGTGGGGGGGGGGTGGAGACTAATTATGTTTTCTCATCTTTCAAAAAGAAATTAGTCTCCCTGAAGCAATGAAAGTAGAATCTTTGCACATTTGGAATAGACCCTCTAAAGTGGGAGATTTTAACACAGTGGGCTGACAGTAACTAGCAACTTCAATACAGTGGCTTCTAATCATTTTGGGGAAAAAAAATCAGTGGCACTGGCCCACATAAGTTGAGGCTGCAGACTGTCTTCATTGGTGTGAAGAGGAGCGACCAGGTGATGTGGCAAAGGACAATTTCATAATGAATTCTTCTGTAAAGCTGTCTTGTTCCATAAATACACATTTAAAATGCTTTCAGTACAGGCTCAGAGCGTCCCTGTTCAGCCAAATTGTGTCTGTCGTGGTTCACCTTTTAATAATGTCTACTGGGGTCTACAATTCATATTCCATGAAATAAAAATCTCATGGAATATGTCCCAGTCAATGGATGTAATTCAGAATGGTGTTCTCCGTTCTGGAAGTCATTCCAGTGCCAGTCAGGGATGAGATGTAGGGTACTGCTGCTTCAGCAGCACTCTACTAAAAGTAATCTTTGGTCCTTTCCTTTTGCTATGGCCTAGCCCCGGGACACTCCTATTCTTGGACTCTGCTGCCATCTAGTGGTTAACAGCAGAGAGCACAGTGGACATCAGCAGAATTATTTATTTATTTGCACGAAGCATTTAGACTCGCCCTCAACAGAGATCAGGGCCCCATTGTGCCAAGCACTGTACAAGCACATGATGAAGGACGGTTCCTCCCCTGAAGAACTGAGTCTAAATAGATAAGACAGAAAAGAGGTGGGAAGGGAAAGAGAGTTGTGGAGAAGTTGAGTTATCTCCCCAGGGCCACACGTCAGGTGAGCCGCTGACCCGGGGCAGAAGTATGACTCCTCGCTCCCAGATATTAATGTGCATTTCTCTTGCTTTTGTTTTTCCCTTGTGGGTCTGCAAAGTTCCTGCTTTTCAGGGCTGTAAGGAGACACATCTTGTTTTCTGCTCTAGTTGCTCCCCTTTTCCTGCAGTGATTTCCTGGTTACCCATCCTTTGTTTTACTGATGAAGACAGGATGGCATTCACTTGTACACCCATCACCTCAGCTCCTTGATTCAGCCAATAGGCGTCATGTTGAATGGCATGGAATGTTCCTCTTCCCCCCTGTTCCATTCCCCAATGTGTTGCTGCCTCCACCGCTGTCCCAGATTTTGCTGGCAAGGGAAGAAATTAACTCTGAAAGCACTGAGTGGCCTGTCCCGTAGTGCACAGCAGTACCGCAAGGGCACTGGGCGCAGTAAGGAGCTTTTCCCCAACATGTTTATACTGCTGTTTCACTTGAATTGGAGAGAATATAAGTAGTAAACATGAGCTTTCTCCATTCTGAGGCAGGGGATAAGACTCAGTACTCCTTGGCTTTATTTCTTGTTCTGCTACTGGCTCACTCTGTGACTTGGCCAAGTCACTTATGCTCTTTGTGCCTCTGTTTTCTCATCTATAAAATATTAAAGTATCTGTAAAATATCAAACCCAGAGAGGTATTATAAGGATTAAATATTTTTATAATACTTTAAGATCCTCTGTTAAAAGACAATTTACATGCATTTAAGAAAGGAAGCCTGTGAAATGTCAGTTTGATGCTAAAATAATTGAAAGGAAACCATTTGCAACTCCAGCTAGTGACTGAAAAACACACATGAAATCTGTCGGGCAGGAGCAAATATTCTTTACAATGGCTAGGATAGGCCTATTACATGTCAGACTGTGAGTTTCTAACTCTCTTAAATTACTATTATTTTACTGGCTAATTCAGAGTTACATTCATTGTGGTATATGTAACTGTTAACCATGATTTCTGTTGCCTGCACAAACATCTGCCATTGTATGAGGCACAGCTGCTGTAGCCTGTTGCAGGGGAGACATGCACTGTGCTTACGCATGGAGACTTTGCTTGCTTCCCCACATTTAAAATGAGTGATCGAGATTGAAAGTTTTTAGATGCTCTTTGCCCATGAGAAAACATAACATTCACAAAGAATGAAAGGCCAGTGTTTCTGTGCTGCAGGTAGTGAACCGTGGCGATCCATACCCTCAAGAGGTGGGTGCTACCGTCCAGAGAGTCATGGAGAAGCTCAGCTTTTCCAACCCCTATAGGCTCGTGTGGCAGTCCAAGGTATGTGGTCAGAAGGAAGTTGCTCTTTGTGCCTGGGTGTTATCTTCTATATATGTTTAACAGCCACTTAAAGTTTTTGCCACTTTACAGAAGCTCGTGATGCATCATTCCCAGGTAAACTTCTGATAGCCCAGAGAGTCTACAGTACTCCTAATATGCTCACTCAGTAGTGGAGATTTTTCTCTGTTAGCAGCTGGAAATGGGAAGGAAATGAACTATTCTGAAGTCTGCTGAAATATTGCTTAGAGACCTTCCAAAAGATAGCTTATATGATTGCATCCATTTTTAAGGACATGAGCCCAATCTAAATACAGTAAAACCTCCATTTAACGGACTAATTCGGGCGAGGGGGTGTCCGTTAAATCAAAAAGTCCGTTATTTAATAATAAAAAAAACAACGAGCTATCGGAGCAGCAGCCCGCCCGCCACAGGGTCGGGGCGACAGCTCCGCAGCCCGCCCACTGTCGGGACCCGGGCGGCAGCCAGGAACCGTCAGCCAGCCCGCCCGGCTGCTGGGACCTGGGCGGCAGCCAGGAACCGTCAGCCAGCCCGTCTGCTGGCGGGACTCGGGCGGCAACCGGGAGCCGGCAGCCAGCCCGCCTGCTGCCTGGACCCAGGCAGCAGCCGGGATTTGGCAGCCAGCCCGCCAGAAATGGATCAGGAATGCATCAGACTTGCTCAGAAATTTTGTCCGTTGCATCCAAAGTCCGTTAAATCGAGGTCCGTTAAATCGAGGGTTTACTGTACACTTCATTTTTTAAAAGCAGGTAACACAGAATGGTTGATTTATCTCTCTCTTTGCACATCACGTTTGTAAACTCCCAACTGAAATGAAGGCACTTTACGAAATGTGAGCCTCCTCAGAATTACGTAGTGTCAGTAATTTACATTTCTCAAATGTATGACAGTTATGGGGGCAGAGTTGTTTTGTTCTAAAGCTAGGAAGCAGCAAGTAAAGTATCGTGTTACCTCAGCGTCTGTACGGATGTCAAAGTAACACCATCGGCTTATTGAGTCTTAAAAATGGAAAAACTCTTTAAAGGCAGGTAAATCCTGCTCAGTAGCTGTGGCAGGGGAGGGTCAGAATGAAAAACAAAGGATGCTTGTTTTATTTGTAGTAATTTTTTAAAGTGTCCCACTAAAAGCCAATCATCCACTCAAAATATGTGTTGTTTAATATAAATATAAGTAAATGCACTCTCATAGGATTCTGCTTGTTGTCAGGATGGATTGTCTAGGGGCCTAAACAGAGAGGCAGTGTCTCTTCATCAAAAAGTAATAGATAGAGAGACGGACAAAGATACTGCTAAAAATTATAACGGGTTGGCAACATTTCAGAAGTGGTGTTTCCAGTCTTCATTTATTCACTCTAATTTAAGGTTTCAGGTGCCAGTAATACATTTTAACATTTTTAGAAGGTCTCTTTCTATAAGTCTATAATATAGAACTAAACTATTGTTGTATGTAAAGTAAATAAAGTTTGTAAAATGTTTAAGAAGCTTCATTTAAAATTAAATTAAAATGCAGAGTCTCCAGGGCCCGTGGTCAGGACCCAGGCAGTGTGAGTGCCACTGAAAATCAGCTCGTGTGCCACCTTTGGCACTCGTGCCATAGGTTGCCTACCCCTGAATTATAAGATAAACACAAATTTGATTCTTCATTGAATAAATAAGAGTATCTGTAGGTTCATTAAAGGATGTCAGAGGATAATTCTTGTAGAAATGAATTTATCAAGGCATGAAGAAAGATTTTTTTTTTTTCCTCCTCCTTTCTCCTAGGTTGGCCCAATGCCCTGGCTGGGTCCTCAGACAGATGAAACTATTGAAGGGCTCTGCCAAAGGGGACAGAAGAACATTTTGTTGGTTCCAATAGCATTTACCAGTGACCACATTGAAACTCTCTATGAGCTGGATATTGAATATGCACAAGTTTTAGCAAATGAGGTAAACATCACTTCAGGTTTCATATTGGCTCGTGCAATTCTACTCCCAGATTTCTTTCCTCCTGTTTTTAGCTCCGAACTTAGGGTTAATTAAATGTTGGTATGGAATTTGGGTCACGTTCTGCTGTTACACTGGTGTAAACCTGGAGTTAATCTGAATTGGCTTCAGAGATGTTACTTTGAATTTTTATCAGTGTAGCTGAGAGCTGATTTTGACCCATTTAATTTTAACTAAGATCTAAGAAATATGGTTTGTATGATCATCAGTAAATAAGGGGTTGGGGGATCTGGTATCAAAATAAAATTTTATCTCCTCATCATTTCAGCCATGCTGAAAAAACATGACTACATTTAATTCAGTCATTTTAGGGCAACCTCTAAACGATATAGAAAATTATGTTCTTCAAAAAAGATACTAGAGTATTATTTTTCCCATAACAGCTCTTTATTTTTCTCTCCTCTCTCTTGTTTTTGATTCAGTGTGGAGTTGAAAACATCAGAAGAGCAGAGTCTCTTAATGGAAATCCATTGTTCTCCAAGGTATTTATATTGTTACTATAGCTTTAGTAGAAAATATAGCGTAGCAGACCTCTGGAAAGCTTCAGCAGGTTCTGAATTTGACTATTAAAATAGAATTCCCTATACTTTATAGTTCATAGACCACAAGCCATTTTCTTTTGTCACTGTTATTTTTTAATTGATACTTATTTTCAACTTTGTTTTGACAAAAAAAAGCCAATTTTCTGTCATTTTCAGTCACCTATTTATTGAGATGGCCCTAAAAAAGGAACATTTCTGCTTTTCTGGCAAATATTGTGCCAATGAATTTTTAAAATCCAGGGCCCCATTGAAATCAAAGGTAAGTTATATTAAAAAAAACTGATGTCACGATACATCCCTTGGTCTGACCAATGGTTGATCTGGCTAACTCATTAATTTGGTAACGTGCATGATTTTTTGCAAGTCGTTCACTCACTTCTATTTTTTAATACTGTGTCTTTCAGGCACTGGCAGACTTGGTCTGTTCACATATCCAGTCGAATGAAATCTGCTCCAAGCAGTTAACCCTCCGCTGTCCGCTTTGTGTAAATCCTGTTTGCAGGGAGGCAAAATCCTTCTTCACTAATCAACAGCTGTGACTTGCAGCATAGAAGAACACACTTGATTTGTACAGGGAAATCGTGTAATGGTGCAACAATTCAAACATCAGAAATTGCACATCTGTAGCCAAACTCTAGCATTCTGGTACACTCTTCAAACCCCAGTGGCTTCAGTGGGGTTGCAGTTTTGTAACAGAGAGGAGAATTTGACGTTTCTTTTTTTTTCTCTTTTATTTGAGAGAAGTGGGGGGAAGGGAAGGAAGGAGAAGGGCTTGATGCAATGAAGTGCTGAGCGACCTCAGTTCCCCTGGGTCTAATGAGCACTTCAGAGCATCATGCCCAAAAGTAAGCACTGAAAAACCTTTGATACAAACTGGCATCTGAAGCTCTTTGCAAGGAGTTCTTTATATGCACTAATATCATGAATATATTCATTTCAGCCTTCCAGGTAGAGTACTATTATTTTTTTTTAATGATACTGGTGCAGTATTCCTAACACAGTTACCAGTCATCTTCTCTTACAGATATATTTTCAGATGTGTTTTGAATTCTGATTTTTTAAAAAATAATATGTATATTTTTTAAAACAGAGAAGATTATTTTGGTTTTCCTGGGAGAAAAGAGATCCTGCAAAAGCCCAGACAGGCTTTGCCTCATCGGAACAGTGGCATTGTAGGAGATTTGTTTACATTTTCTTGAAACTTTCTCATTGTCTGAAGGAAAATCTCTGTCTGTGGACAGCATGAAGTGAAAGAAATGACCCAGGACTGCATTATATTTTTGGAGCACACTCCACTTAAATGGAGTTCTAACTATATTTCAAACCTCGTTACTGTCAACAGCAAACACTGTAGCTGGTTGTAAGGGTTGGCTTATCCTTCAAACCAAATGCTTTTCTCTTCTCCAAAGGGCTTTCTCTGTTTGATTAAGCAAATTCAGAAAGTTGAACTGGCTCTTCTGAGGGTTTATAGATCTGCTCTGTGCTTTCCACTGCGTCAGGACATTGTGGTTTTTGTGGGATATCTGTGGAGCTACATGGGCACAATCGATCCAGTTTAATTCATGTTGTCAATTAAAGCCCCAGTGATATATTAGGAGTCATTTACATTGTGGTGGGTGTGCCAGATGAGGGGTGCAGGGTGCCTCTTATCCTAACAGCTGCTGTTCCCTAACCCAGAAACAGAGTTCTGTCCTATTACATCCCCTGGGCTACTTTTAGGGCCTGATCCTGAGCTCCTGATCCATCTAAATCTCCATTGATTTCAGTGGGGCATTTGGATACACCAGGGATGCAGAGTCTAGTCCTAACTATTTCAGCTATGGAGGTTTTATACAATGAAGCAATGGCCATTCATTGCTGGCACCGGCATTAGAAACCAGCGTTGTCTTTGAATGTCTCAGTTGCTGGTCACCCCCCAGCATTTCTTAGTTTTGGGTTGACATACTTTCAGAATGGAATGATCATAGAGTCTGGATTAGCAGTCCCTTCGGATAGGGGCCATTCCCTTCGGGGCCCGAAGAATCCATTAGAAGTATTCTGCGGGAGAGCTCATTTATAGGCGTTGGTCTAGCTGTCAGCTTCATGAATACAAATGTTTATCCTATGTAATTAGCACCGAATACTGGAGGTTCTTTGCAAGTCGTTCTAACACACAGACGTTGCTTAAATTGATTAATCAACTAATCATAAGATGTGGAAGGACAGGAGCTGTGATTATTAGACAATTTTACTTAGATAATTGTGAGATGCACATAGTTTGTGCTCCTGATCCTCCGGAGAGAGGGTTATTTAAGGATAACATAGGCCCCTGTTGCCATAAGACCTCGTTTTGCTCCATTTTATGTTGAAAGACTTGATATTTAGGATGCTGGAGACATAAATTAACGTAATTGTTTATCAGCCAGTGGACTAGATACACTGCTATAGGGAGATGGAAATTACACTCCCTGATTCAGTCAGCCACACACACGCACCCCGTGCCTAATACTCTCCCTAAGGGAGGAACAAGGTTTTTCCACTGCCACCCCTATTTCAGCTTCCCCGTATGTATAAAGAGGAAGGTTACATTGAAACTCCTCCGGGGGCTGCATAGGAGGTTGCTGCAGGGCTGCTGAATCAGTACATCGCATAGCGGGCCTGCACCCTGTACTTTTTGAACAGGTTCTTACAGTCCCCCAGCTCTTCAGCAGAAAGGAGGCTGCTTCCGCTGGTCTGCTGCTGCACCCTATTTTCATGCTGGACTCCCCACCGCTGAGGGGTTGAGCTGGACTTTATGCCTGCGGAAGCCGGATGAATTGAAAGTACGCTCTGTGTAGCGTTCTGATTTTCAACACTTACGCTGCATCGTGCTCCGTGATCCACACTGTCTAGCCGGTGGGTTTGTATAGTCTCTAGACTGACAAACCTTCATATGACATTTTTCCCTTCTCTGTGTACACTATTACACTGGCCTTTTCCCTGCCTAGTAGGGTCTGTGTTGGAGAGACTGAAAGAATGATGGCTAGGCACTGTACAGCTAAATTTGTCTTTCTCCAGGAGCTCCAATTGCCTTTAAATTCCTTCAGTCCCAGTCAGAGTGTATTCTCTTGCCTAATGAGGGTCCAGGGGGAGCACTGGTATGCTCATAACTCCTCTTAGCACTAATGGGAGTTAGTTGCATACGTTTCCATCTTTTCCTTTTATCCTTCCCTGCATCCACACACCGCAAGGATGAGAGAATAGGCCACCAAGAGCCAGCTACTTCCCCCAGATGGAATCAGTGGGAGTTATCCACCTGCATTGCTGGGCAAAATGGAGCCCCAACACGGGAAAACCTCTGGCCATGATTTGAGGAATCAGAACACCAGCATACCTTGGAGTACATTTTTAACCCTACACTTTCGATTATACAGAAAACTGCTTGACTCCAATCCCACATCTCTGCTTTGACTGTTAGGGGGTAACAAAATATACCATATTTATAAAATTTTCCTTGTGAATGCCTCTTAAAAGCCTTGACATTGTAGGTCTTCTGATAAGCACTGTTACCTGCACAATGAGGAATCTACCCAAAGTTGGAAACGGAAGGCTAACTTTACGTGAACATTGTAATATTATACAAATTGATTGGCTTTTTATTTTCGTACTGAAGAATGTAGAGGGAATATTAGTTGGCATTAATTATGAGGCATTACATTTATCCCCAGTTAATAGAAGTTATTCAGTTTTTATGTATGCTAACCACAAGTGGGATAATTACCAAACTTGTTCAGGCTATTATTGCTATTAGCCCATAGTGTGGAAATCATTTAATTTTCTAGCTTTTAGCAGGCTGATCCTTTCTCGGTGAGTTGGTGGTTTTTTCTTTTTTTAGAGCATAGCATCACTCTCTTGCTGTTTCACCACAGCATCAAAATTATAGTAAAATACAATTCCAGTTAACTAGCACTATTACTGATTGTTTTCTTTAGAAACTCTTTTTTTTCTTGCATTTTAAAATAATAATTGTTGTAGTTGGAAGGTTAAAATCTTCTCTTACCTATTGACACATTTGTATGCATTCAGCTGCAGCTAAGGCACGTTTTTAGGGTTTGCGCTACTAACTCCAGTCTTACCAGATTCTGAGCTTCTCTGCTCTGGATGAATTGGATGGGAGTTGAAGGTGTTCCCTAGCAGGCTCAGGTCCTTGGACAATAATCTAGCTTCATGGTGGTTATAAACAGTACTCCATTGATAGAACCACAGTTCATTTTCCAGGCATTGCTCGAAAAACCTATGGAGGGGAGAGTGGATGTAAATATTTGTAGGTGGAGTGCCCAGGTTTGGCGGTGTAACACCTATTTCATTAATAAGAGCTCAGCAACTAAATCCCAACATGTCACTTCAAAAACCAGAGGGAGAGGGGAAATAGAAGCAATGGTGTCCTGAGGAAAGCAACAGGAATTACAAACATTTGCCAACAATATGTTTTGGAAGAATTGGCTTGTGATCAGGTTGTCGTCATGATAGTTTTCTGTCCTTCTGGATGCTGAAATTGTTTTCTTACTTGTGGTTGAATACAATCTCCTTAATTACCTAATTAAATAAGTGAGCACTTCCGAAAGTGGTGCCCTACTTCCACAGTGGAGTGTGAGATTTTTCACTAATACATAAGTGGAGAAACCCTGGCTCCAGTAAAGTCAATGTGCATTTTGCTCTTGAGTCTAGTGGGGTCAAGATTTCACCCAAGGTATTCAGAGGCTCCTTTTAACTTCCCCCTTTATCCCACCCAAAATGTTGCAACTTAGCATGAACTGAATGATGTAAAAGAGAGAATAGTTCCTTTTATTTCTTAATACCTTACATGTTCCAATATTTGCTTTAAATGCAAGACATGGATACTAGGTTGAACAGGAACTTCCATTTAATGTAAAACGAATGATTTGTAGGATCTGATGTACCGATTTGCCATTAAAATGGATATTGACATTAAATTTTTTTTTGAAAGAAATGCTTGAGTTGTCTGAATATGCAAAGGAAGATTTTTTCAGACCAATATCCTGCATTCTCTGTGTTAACTTCTTTTCCTTCGCATGATAAGGAGAAAGCCTATATGCAGCCATGTTTAACTCATCTATTCTAGGCGCCCTTGATTTTCAATGGAAATAATCAGAGAGGTAGCCGTATTAGTCTGGAATAGCAGAGGTAACAGAGTCCTGTGACACCTTAAAGACTAACTAAAGTATTGAAGCATAAGCTTTCATGGGTTAATACCCACTTCGTTGGATGCATCCGACGAAGTGGGTATTAGCCCACGAAAGCTTATGCTTCAATACTTTAGTTAGTCTTTAAGGTGCCACAGGACTCTTTGTTACCAATGGAAATAATGGTGCTGTATTCCTGTGGGGGAAGCCTGGTGTCCTACAGCTGCACATTCTGGGTACATCAAGTTGGAGTTCACTAATCTGTTTAGATGCGCTTTTTCCCCCCTTCATGGTGAGCAGTGGGTTCTCTACACATGCAAGTGTCTCCACATGTTTTGGTAAATCAGCAATCCCAATAGTCAAAGCTGTTAATTCTGTGAGGGTAGACTTTTATCCCTCTGTATATCTTTCAGTAATCGATACAATTGAGATCTGACTTTTTCAGAGGTGTGAGCTTCCATAACTTTCACTTACTTCCATTGGGTTATTGGCAGCTCTTGACAATTAGACTTTAGTATCTTAACTGATCACATAACATGGTGGTTAAAACAATTGAATAACAAGACTTTCAGGTAAGAGGAAACAAAGCCACAGAAGATCACCTGCAGCACTTGCTTCTTGTGTCATTCTCTCTATAAGGAGTAAGGTCTAGTATATTTGTGGGCAGCTTATGTACAGTCTATTTTCTTATGGATAAATGTTTTATCTTTCTTGTTTCTGGGTTCCCCAATGCTCCACTTCCGCCCCCAACATTTGTCATGACCCCACTGAGCATTTGATACAAACCCAAGTTACAGATCAATATATGAAAGGCGATATAAAATTTATGCACAATCCCTTGTAGTCATGATTCAGCTGTGAAGCAAAATTGGATCACAGAGTATTTCCCATTATGAGAAGGTGTGAAATTTAGCACAAATCCAAGGACACCATTTGTAACAATAGACTCAAAAAGATGGTGAGAGACAGATTTGACCTAGTTTCAAATCCCACCTACAACTGTTAATTTATTTGGTTATCTATTAACAGTCTCTAGGCAGCTTACTTTTTATGTTTAAAATTAAGTGCTTGATTGATTATTTTCTAGAACAGTGATGGGATGTTGTTCTATACTTAAGCCAATCCATTAGCGAGCTCTCATTACTGATCTCTCTCTCTCTCTCTCTCTCTCTCTCTCTCTCTCTCTCTGTGTGTGTGTGTGTGTGTGTGTGTGTGTGTGTGTGTGTGTAATGATATGGTTGGATGGGAGAAGGGAGAGAGAGTTCAAGAGGGTGGTGGTAGGTTGTTTCTCTAGCAGCTCTGTTTCAAGGGCATTTCCAAAGGGATTTTCCATCTTTAAAAAACACCGACTACTTCAATAAGTCTAAATAACATCCAGGCTTCTGAAGAATATTCTGATTTTTTTTAATGGAAGCCCCATCGCTTGACACTTCTTAAAACTAGACTGAACAAGCGCTGGAGAACATAATATAGAGAGCAATCCTGCACCGGCGGCGGGATGGGTGAAATAGACCTTTCATGTCTTCAATTACTGTGAGCATAATTCTGGACTCCCATGCTTGGGTAATAGACTCTGCACAAGGGATTTCTGCATGGGGAGAGGGAACAATCCCTCCATCTGTTTGCTATAAACCCTAATTCAACCAGCACTTCAGTGTGTGCTTAATTTCAAGTACATGAGCAAACTACTCATGCATAAAGTTACACGTGCTTAGGGGCTCTGCCAGACTTGTCCCTACTCCCCTGCATGGAGTGTTGCCAGAGTAAGCATGGCAGGATTTGGATTTGTTGTTTGAAAAACAGATACAGTTGCAAGAAGATAACTATTAATCTTCGGTTAACGAAGGAATCAGAAAACTCATTTTTACTTGGGTTGTAAGACCCTCTTAGGAATCTGAAAATAAAATTTGTCTCTCTCATTATTTTCTTCCTCAAAATAGAAAGGAAACATTTAAGTTTATTTTCTCCATAAATTTGGCATGCAGCACAAGGCAACATATCTGTCTACTTTTTTGTTTTGACACCCTATCTGTGGTATTGGCACTACTGCTCCTGAAATAGTTCCCTTGTTTTTATGCCTCAGCACAAGTGGGGTGATGGAGTTAAGCCAGTGGTTCTCAACCTTTCCAGACTACTATACTACTTTCAGGAGTCTGAATTGTCTTGGTACCCCAAAATTTCACCTGAGTTAAAAACTACTTACTTACAAAATCAGACATGAAAATACAAAAGTGTCACAGCACACTGTTACTGAAAAATGGCTTGTTTTCTCATTTTTACATATAATTATAAAATAAATCATTTGGAATATTAATATTGTACTTGCATTACAGAGTATAATATATAGAGCACTATAAACAAGTCATTGTCTGCATGAAATTTTGAATTGTACTAACTACGTGTGCCCCTGGTTGAGAACCACTGCTTTAAGCTACTTTTACGCCTCCAGTAATCTAGGTCAGCCAGGTAGCTACCTGGGTACCAATGTAAATTGGACCTCATCAGACTGGTCTCACTTACACTATGCTTCCCATGACACCACATGGGAGACAGAATAGCCAGAGCATAGATTGTTCAGGCCATATTAATGCCCCACCTGGCCCAGGCCCCATTGGCTGAAGATTAGTTGGTGGGGCCAGCACAGAGCTCTTACTTTGGCCCAAAAGAGGTTGTGGAAGCTTTGTGTGGAAGGTTTCTCTGGTTGTTCTTTCTACCCCTATTATTCCACTGGAGCAGTGCACAGGGGATGACCACAAGAAAGAATTGGGCTTAGTGCTTCTTGGCTACATGTTACCGCTCATTACAGAGCCAGCCGAAGAAGGTTGCCCATTGGCTTTTTAATTCCTCTTAGTGCTGGCTTAAGTATGTACCTATTTGATTTAATTGGCACTGCCCAACATGTTACAACTTTAAGTTACAGGAGTATCCTTAAAAATCCCTGTTGCGACTTGGTATTGCATGAGACTGGAGCCACGTGGTGCTCTTAAAGATGGTGACATCTCTGCTGTTGGGTGAATCATAACTTTTGCAAGTTAATCTTACCGTGTGGGTGGGTGTGCTCAGATAGACTAATATTGTCTGCATAAGCAGGGAGTAGGCCATGTTGAGAGGAAAATATACCACGTGGAATGGCATCCCATTAGTTCAATTTGCTCAGTGGGAGAAAGTCAATGCTGGCAGGCAATGAGAAAGACATAGCTGAGTTGCAAGACTGCACTTTGGATCTGCAACTGCCTTGATACCAGAGCCTCGTGCAGTGAGGAACAAAGAATGCAGTAACCTTTCCCTTCAGTCTTCAAGAATGCCCCTTCCTACGTCAGACAGACTCTGTAGCATTCCCTCTCCCCAACCATTACCCATCTCCCAGAAAAATGCTCCTGCAAAGAGTGGAGGGGAAGACAGGCCCCATGGTATCTGCCCACTATTAATTTTGACTGCCTGTCTTTATACCAAACTTTTAAGATGATGCTATGAACATTCATGATTTAGTTCAACCTTTGCTATCCTTATTGGAGCTTTGTGTAGCATGTGTGCCGTGCGATGAATGCTGTATCTAGAGGGAATCTGCATAGTCCCGGAGATACCATCTGTTTTTCAGGACATCCCTTATCCTGTTTATGCCAATGCGGTGACGTTAATGCTTCCATTGCATAACACCTGTTAACACAGGGTTTGTAGGGAGCTCTAATGGCCAAATAGGCAAGTGATACAGCAGCCAGCGGATTACAGACTAGACTAAACCTTAAACAAACAACCAAAAGACTGATCTATAAATCCATCGGGCAACGTGTAAGTGACTTATTTATAATTCATGACTTTGAAGCCCTTCTGTTACCACAAACCCTCCTCTCTAACTTGGAACACACTGAGTTCTAAATTTCGAATGCATTTCCAATCTGTTTTTGTTTCCCTCCGAAGCTGGATTCGGCAATAACTGCCAGGAAAATGTTATTTAATTTGCATCTACTGTCTGATGGAGTGGCATTCTTTATGTGACTGTACTGAGATGGATTGTCTCCTTGAGCTGCACAGTCTTTTATCATTTGGAGTTCAGAGGTTACATCAAAAATTGCCTGCCTGCTGCCTGATGTGACATTTGAACTCCAAAGGGCAAGAGATCATGAGGCCATAAAGTAAGGCGAAAGCACTAAAGGTGTCATTCCTATTGTTCTCAAAGGACAAGAGTTTAAGACTGGATCACATGATTCATGGGATAGGGAAGGGTGAGATAATGTAAGGGAAGATCAGGAAAAATAGTGAATGCACATTGCAATTAAGAAGCAGTTGTATCCACACTGTATTACAGATTTGTTTGTGGGATATTTTCTGCTCATTACTGGCACACTGCTGACTTGATCTCTGCAGGAATAGTAATCTTCCTCTCTTTTTTGTGCATGCGCGTGGGTGAGTATTTGCGTGGCCTGCATAAATGAGTGGGAAAGCATAAACTTCTGTGTGGAGACATTGCATGATTCTGTGTGTGCATCCGCAAAATGTTCCCTGTCCAGAGTAGAACAAATCCGAAAATTCCCCTAGGATATATTTCATTGTCTCTCACAGTGGGGAACAAAGGAAAAAATATTGCAACTGGAGTACTGGGGTAAGTGGCTTTAAAAAGAAAAGTGCTATATTAGTGCTATTACTGTTTTTAAAATATAGACTCATTGGCAGTGAGTCAAACCTCAGAACAATATGTCATTAGAAGGAGAAAGTGTATTTGGAATAAGGGTAAAGCTATGTTTGTGGCTACTTAGCATTTCAGTATAAAGCAAAATTAATATGAAAGGTAAGAACTGCTGAGTTCAAAATAAATATAATGGACTTGATGGTGCTGACCACTGAATGCTCCCATTAACTTTAATGACAGCTGTGGGTGCTCAGTACCTCTTAGGGATAAGACCCACTATGAAGGGCTTAGAACTAGAAGTCAAGGCTGTGCCTCATTACCCTGACATAAAAATACATTATCCACAATAATCTAAAGCCCCAAACTAACTTGTACTGATTTATGGAAGGGTTTCAAGGGTCTTTCAGAAATGCATGTGAAGACACATTTACACTCCCTAGTGGCAGGCAAAACCTTACACAACAGCAGAAAGGAGAAATACTCTAGCCGAGCTGAAAGCATAACAGCTACAAACATACTGCAGCATCTGAAAAGAGCCATTATAAATAGCAATCTCTCCCCAAACAATATTCCCAGACAGACATGGCAGTGCACCTAATGCAGTTGCAGAAGACAGGCTTTGAACAATATAAAACCACAGTGTAGGTGAGTACAATTTAAAGGGGAAGTTGAATTGTGGTGGTCTGACCAGGCACGCAGGCTGAAGAAAGGATGATCTGGAGATTATTCTGAATTAGAAATCCCAGAGATTATAATAAAGTGAGATGGAGATGTCAGAATCCAGAGAGATCATTTATTGTGATGAAGATTAGGGGTTAAATCCTGCCCCCTGGAGACAATGACAAAATTCCCATGGTCACCCCGGAATTTTAGAACTGGTTACATTATCCATCACCTATAGTTTTCAATGGTAAGGTGTGAATATTATGTTCAAACCTGATATACTGACTCCTGTAATGCATATCATTATGGGAGACAGGCTCTTAAAAATATTATGACACTTGTCTAAGTACTGCGCCCATAACCACAGCCAGTGAGGAACTAACTGGTAGACAGGGCACATAGCAACCCAAATTGAAACTCAGAACATATGTATAGAAACAACATGGCAAAATGCTTATCTCGGTTGAAGGCAAGAAATGCCTCGGTATTGTCTGAAGTGGATTCAGAATTTAGTTCTTACCACGAGTGAGAGAGAATCAAGTATTCAATAAATAATGCTCTGAGTTTTCCCCATACATGTTTATCATGGCTTCAACTCCTAGGAATTTAATTTAAAGGATTAAAAAATTCCAGTGTCCCTTGACCCAATGGGAATATTTCTGTTGACGCCAATGGGCTCTGATCAGGTCCTGGGTGATGAAGAACAAGATTAAAACAATAGTCCGGGAGATAAATTTAAGTGATTTTTTTTTCTCTGATGCTCATTGGGTTATGGTAGTAAAAGAGCTTGTGGAAACACAAGAGGGTGAACATTAAGCCACATGTTCAGGCACATTAATTTTGGACTCTTCATTGGTATAATTGGGAAGAAAAAATGGAAAGAACTTTTCTTCCTATTTTCCTGCAAACTTTTGGCCTGTCTAATAATTCCCTTGTAGCAGGCCTGCAGAAGTCAGAGATCCCCATGCATATGCTCAGACCATGAAAAATACATCCAAATGGTCATTTTAAACCTTGTTTAAACATTTATTAAACATACACTAAAATATTTGAGCGACATGTAAAACCATCCCCATGCACATGCATCAGTGCCCCAAATCAGGGGTGGAATCAATCCCATTTGGTATTTCAGAATGAGGGAAATTCAAAAGCCATCCTTACCTTACATCATTGTTCCTCTATATTGGACAGAGTAGGAGTCTCCCAGGATGATACCTCCTGTATGCAGCAATCCAGTACCAGAGCCTCTGCTGATGTAAATTGGCTAAATTGATTTATACCAGCTGAGAATCCTTGCCCAATCCCACTTCTCTCCATCCAACATCATAAGTAGAACTGATACATTTATTATTATTATTTTATTAAAAGGGACTTTCAAAGGAAATGACATTTCAACAAAACTTCTCAAAACATTTTATTTCCTATTGAGCTGAAGATTTTGTGTTTTGGGGGAGGTTCTCCTTCCCCTCCCCCCTTTTATTTTGGAGGGGGGAAGGGAGAGGAAAGAGGTCTGGGGAGGAGGGAAAAAAACTAAAATGAACATTTTTATTTAATTTAAAAAAATAGATGTAATTTGTAGCATAGTAAAAGTTTTTAAAAAAAATCTTGAAAAACTTTGATCAAAACAAAAATGTGTAATTTTGTTTGAAATAATTTGCAGAAAGATATTTTTTGACCAGCCTTAAATATAAGATTTTTTGATAACCCATAATCTCTGACTTGAACTAATATTTCTCTTTTATTGCTACAAGGTAGGGTATGTGTGGCGTGTGTGTGCACATTGTTTATGTACTAAAATGGCAACCATGTTATTTCCAAGTGCTTAACTAGGGCTTTGGCCAGTATTTATATGAATTATTTAGAGTCAGATGATATCTCCACACTACCTTCTAAAGCAGGCATGGAATAACCACTGGGCAAACACTCATTTGAAAGAGTCATAACACAACTCAAAGAAGATTTAAAGTACTATCTGAAAACCAGAGAGAACCATTCCAGCCCTGCACTCCTTTCTCTAGCAAAGCTCTCTCATTGACTTCTTCATGAGTTTTGCTTGAGCGAGGGCAGCATTGTCAGCTCTTCTGTAAGAGAGACTTTGCCGCACACACAAATGCTTGAACCATTAATGCATGGAACATGCATCCCACATGTAGTGTTTCCCCAAAAGAATCCATGTATTGTGCAAATGCTATATTTTAGGTCAGGGTTTTGTTTACAGTACTCCCATTCCTGACGCATCCATATCTGGTAACTCATGGAAACTGATGAACTTGTCCAAGGTGCATTAGACTTGTCTGTGAATTATGGAAAATTGAGGGAAATCTTGACTTGAGCACAATTAATGGCACTGAGATCTTTGGTGATGGATGGATCGAAGTGAACGTTAATCTACTCCCATAAATTCTAACAGAGTTGTGCATCACCAATACCACGAAGCCAGCCACGTGACAAAACTGTAAAAATGGGATTTACTCTTACTGAGGAGCAAGGTTACAGAAATTTCAAACTCCGGAATGATCATCCTGACATACTCATGTCAGTAAGGCTCTGTAGAATCAGACACTTACTAGTCAAGAGGCAGCATAGTCTTATAGTAAATAGACCACTGGACTGGGGGAGTCACAAGATGTGGCTTCTATTCCTGGCGCTGCCCCTGACTTGCTGTGTGAGTTTGGGCACATTACTTCACCTCACTGAGATCCTGTTTTCCCTCTCGTCCATTGTCTGTCTGGTCTATTTAGAATGTGAGTTCTCTAGGCCAGAGATTGTCTCTTGTTATATATTTGTATAACACCTAGCACAATGAGGCCCCACTGCCTATTGAGGTCTATTCTAATATAGGTACAGTAGACTCTCGATTATCCAGGATGATAGGAAAAAAATTAATTCTGGTTAATAAAATCCCGGATAATCACCATCCATAGGAAATATGGAGAGAGGGGGTTGGTTCACCAGCCACCCTGCACCAGGGGTAGGGGGTGTTGGTTCACTGGCTGCCCTGTGCCCTGGTAGGGTTTTTTTGTGTGTGTGCTTGGGGTGGCAGCAAAGCCAGAGCCAGCCCTACGAGTTGCACATATTTTTTTTTTTGACATCCTGGTTAATCCACTTTCTGGTTAATCCAATCCTGGATAATCGAGAGTCTACTTTAATAATGTTTGCTGTTCATTTTTTGTTGGGCGTTAAAATCTCAGCTCTCCCTCTGTCCACTATCTTAAATTACTACAATTTATTCATGTTTCAGATTAGACGAAGATGCGCCATCTTCTTACCTTCAGCCATTGCCACATGCGACAGCAACACCCGGAGTGCCACACTCAAGCAATGCATTATTAGTGGGGTTTTTTCCATGTGAGATGATGGAGAGAGAGGCATAATGCACACTTCAGTGTGCTGGGACATTTCCCCCCCGCCCTGTCATTTTTAAGGATGATCCACAATGTGTGAACATCACCCACAAGTGAGGCCTAATTACGTTTCTCAAGTGAGCATGTTGCATTTTCGAGGAAGTCTTAAACGAGCACTTAAGCTGTAATGCTCTTGAGTACACCACTGTGGATTTTAAGGATTGTTTTGTATCCTGAAGACTGTGCTGAGCTAGTAGCAGCCTACTCCCACAAGTACTTTTATCGCAGAGTTATTAGACCATTATGGTCTACGATTGTCTTTTACTGCCTTTGATTTCTTCTGTTGTCAGACGTGAGGAAAGTGATGTGTAATCTGATCCAAAATGCTCTTGTTTGTTTTAATCTACTGTTTTAATATATTATGGCTTCCTGCCATTAAGCTTTTCTGAGCTGGACCCTAGAGTCATTCGCCGAGATTTTATATGTACAGAATCTGAAGGGCACTTTTCAGATGTGCCTGACCTATAACAGGCAGTGATAATCTTATCTTCCTATGGCTTTTATGGATGGCAGTGTGTGTGGGTGTATGCATGTGCCGGTGCCTTGAAACAAAACCACAATAGTGAGATGCTGCCATCTCTGGTGTCCTACCATCCTTTGCAATTAGTGCTGTTACCCATCCTTAGGCCATGAAACCAAAGACACACAAAGGTCAGATTTTCCAAGCTATGATACACAATTGGCACATTTATATATGCCCAACTTATAGAAACAAATACTTAGTGATTCAAAAACATACAGTGGGGTGTGTGTGTCCCCACAGGTCGGTGGGGTGAGTGTTGGGTGTGCAAACTACAGGTGATTACTTCAAAATGTGATTCTTGGGGTCTTCACATGTGATGATGGGGGAGTCAATGTCAGTGCCCAAAGAAATACATCCCGGAGGTGTTACACTTCTGCATTGGGGTGTTGAAAGGAGTGTTCACCAGGAAGACATAGGAGGGGCACATGGTTGAGTATTCATATCCAGGGATAGTACGAGATAAACAGACTGGGCTCAAACTCAGAGAGTGGCATGTTCCTCATCTCAGCCTCTGTTAAACAAATAGGTGAATTAAGGGAAGCAGGTTTGTGCATGAGATGGTAAACAGTTTGCCCTTCCTTATGTAAGCAGTGTCCCTGTTGGCTATTAGGCCAAAGTGTCTGCATGAGTCATCTGCCACAGAAGTGCCAGTGGTATCAGTGACAGGTTCTCACCCCAGGCCAAATCCGATTCCTGTGAAACTCCCTATAGGGACAAATCTCACAAAAAGAGACTCAAGTCTGATGTTTAAGAATTTTAAGTCTTTCTGCCTGGATCTGTTTACATGTTCTTGATTCTCTTTTGTGTGTGTACATCTCGCCTCATGTCCTGCTGACAGAAGGCAAGAGCATATCCTGTTTTCTGGGTGAATATGGCATATTTCCAATTTTCCTTCTCTTCCACTGATTTGGGCACAGTAAGTCCTCTGAGAGGCTTACTATATTGAAGGAAGTCTGCCTATTGATATCCTCTACGAGGTGATCCTTTCCAAATAATTTGATCTGTAAACAAAAATGATCCATGTCATAGTAATATTAAAGAATATTCCTGTTTTAAACAGCAATACATTTTTATAGAGTCCCTCATAATAGAATCACAGGGCACTATACAGAGCTACAGTGTTTGGGGACAGATAGAAGCAGAAGTAAATAAGTATGTACTGTATTTAGGAGTTTATTTAATGTGACAGACTGAACATTTTCATTTATCAAGTTGCACTGAGTGCAAACAAAATTGTCTGCTATTTCGGGCCTGGGTGAATGAGGAGGAGATTTTGACAACATATACCCCATCGAATATGTTGGAACACAGTCACCTATACACAGGGTCTCATCAGGGTGAACCTGCTTTTGTGTGGCCAATTTTGCATCCTCCGAAAGCAGGGGAATTTTCAAAGCTGTCCATGCATGTCTGATAATCAGGTCAACGATCTGGCTGCACAAGATATCTGGCATGCATGATAGCCCAGCCAAGGGATTTTCAAAAGCCCCCTGTTCATGAGTATCCAGGTTTCCCCCTCTCTTTCAAAATGTCTTGAGTTCTCTCCAGCCCCATACTATTGCTTGAGAACCTCTGCTAGAAGAGGATAATAATACAACCCCTATCTATGCTTAAATTGGGCCAAATTATATTTAGATGAAAGCAGGATAGTTTCTGCTAAACTAAGGAGATCGCAGGTCACAAATCCTGTTCCCATGAACATTTTTGCACAAGCATCAGTTTTGCAACTAACTGAAAGAATAATAGAATGTGCTGTGTCCTACTAACCATCTTATTTATGGTAGTGGTATCCTTAATATTTCTCTGGGGTTTTAGGAAACACCAGAGAAATAGGAACTTGGCTCAGATCTAATAACATTTCTCGCCAATAAATATCTATAAAGCTGGCTTTGCCCAAGCTCAGATATCTCATACATTGAAAAAAAAAGCCCATTGGTATTTTGCTTTGCGGGAAAATCCCTGGCTGATTCACACAAGGAAACCACTTGGTCTTGGACTCCTAAGAAAAAACACTGGATGCTTAAGTGGAAACACGGGGGTCTGATGTGAATTGTACTGTAAGGAAATGAGAAAAGATAAAAGAGGGACATTTGGAGAGGGTAATGATTCTGAAAGTTCACTTCAGGAATTATTCATACTTATTCTATAAATCTAAGATCCTGCTTTTTGCTGCTACCAAATATAGCCATTATCTTTGGTGAACTGTCCAGCAAAAATCCCTTCCTGAAATGGAGCACGGAAAATACAGCAAAAACCCACCCATGCACCCACCAAAGCAACCAATCAACCATTCCACACTACAACAATAGGCAGCCTTTCCAGTCAAAGAGAACTAGGGCAAGCCTGATGCTTCAGATCTATTCTCTACAGAGTCTAGAAAATATCAAAGTATCTAGGTGCTTGTTATATAGGAGGCAGCTGTCAGCTTGAGTAAACCAGTACTGACGTGTTAAACAAAACTATCAGCTGGCTCTTATTTCTATTCTTTATCACACAATGAACTTCTGGAAGGAGGAAAAGTGGCACTTTAGATGTAAAAAGAACTAAATAACTTGCAGCCGTGTAACACACAGAAGAGTGAGCCTGATCTGAGGCCTGTTAGGAACAGATACGGTCAAAGGCCAAAACTTTTAAAAGAACAGCATTTCAAGGGAAATGTTCAAAAGCAATTGTGATGGCTATCTCAGTGCAGAATCTACAAAACATATTTCAGAGGCTAAATCAAAGGCTTAGGGGGTTAACTATTGTGATATTTGAGGAATATTAGTGTGAATTGTTCAGGCTTCCAAAGCTGAGGAAGAGTTTTTTGTTTGTTTTAAATAAAAAAGTAAGTAGTAATGCTGTCCATGAGACAGAATAGTTATCACAGATAGCAGCAGCATCCTCACAATGTTGTCATCTGTGGTGGTGTGTCTTGAAATACAACATTGTTGTTGAAGGCTATTTGCAAAACTGGGCACGAGTAGCAGCAAGCCTAGAGCACATCTTTCCACATCTAGACATTCAAGAAACAGTAGTTGTCTAGAGTGAGGTCTGGAAGGAGGCTGTGTCTGCCACAGACCTGTTTTAGGCTGTATGACTTTAGGCAAGCCATTTAGGCCTGGATCCTCAACGGTATTTAGGCCTCTAGATCCCATTGAAATCAAATTGTAGAGCTATTGACCCCCTTATGGCTCATTCAACATCAATCCGTAGCCAGTCTGTGCCTCGGTTTCTCCATGTGTAAACAGGGAAGGACTACTTTACCCACATTTGTGAAGCACTTTAAAATCCTTATGTGAAATGTTCTACAGAAATTATAAGTATTGTCTACTATGGTATGCCTGTGATCACCAACCTGAGAGCACCAAAAATGTGGCTAAAGATAGGCACCACGGCCTTCTTTCCTCTTCCACAGACTAAACAAATAAGGCCCAAGGGTGAGATTGTGTAGGTTATGATGAGCTGCCTAACGTGTGGCAGTCTCCCTCGGTTACTCTGTGGACTTGCTGGAATCTCCTCAGTGCTATGTGCTTTGTCCCCATCCCAGGCATGCCCCCTAGGCCACAGCTTGTGAGGGGATCCTTGGGAGGCAGCTTTATGTCTGCCTTCCCCACTGTCTGCCCCAAAGAACCTTCTTTAGCTGAATATGGGACTTTCAGGGCCGCTTTATGCTGCTCTGGTTCATTTATGCAGTGTAGAGAGGCTGGAGCAGGGGTGAGGATCTCACACCATGTGCTTTTGTAGAGCCAATCCGCAGTAAGGTATGTGCAGCACAGTACTGCCAACGGCAAGCACTTCTAAATCACGAGTCAGGCTCTACCATATCATGAGATTTGCTTAAAAACAACAAGATTACAAAACAAAACAAAAACCTACACTCCCCCCTTTCTAACCCTACCTTTTTTTCCTTTTAATTTACGTTCTGTTTTTTAAACTTTAGGTACACACGGGTCACATTTTCTCCACAACTATGACAGCCTGGAACTTACATTTTTTTAAAAGGAAAGCTGTGATTCTCATGTAACCCCGTGACTCCAGAAGTTAGTGATTTAAGGAAAACACCAAACAACTGAAGACTAACAGTAAAATCATGAGAGCTGGTAACAGTGGGACTCACCTCCTTCTCAGGGAAGCAAGCTCTGCTCTCCCCTTTAAACTGTCAGTTCCATTACATAACTCATTGATGATGCCAAATTGGTGTGGAGTGAGACTTGGTCGTTTCTGAGCTGAGTGCTGAGCTTGTTGGCAAAAAGTTGTTTTTTGGCTTGTTGGCTTGTTGGCTTGTTGGCATTGTGTGCGCGTGCGTGCGTGTATGTGGGCAAGGGCACACCCATCTGTGTGATTCGTGATTTTCCTAGAAATCTGACTGTTGCTAAATATCTGGTGAATATAAAACAAACCAAGCTGGACAAGTGTCTATACAACGAAGACCAGTAGAACATAACTGCAGTTGCAGCTGTTTAAAAATAATTTAAAGTCTTTGGTGTTCCTTAATGGGTTTACTAAGAATCCTAGTAGAAAGTAGGGCTGGAAGGGAACTCAAGAGGTCATTTGGTCTATCCCCATCCCACACTGAATCAGGATTAAGTATATCAAGAAGATACTTGAATCAGGTTTTCTCTAATAACACACCACTTCAGATGTTACACTAATGCAGTGCTTCTCAAATAGTGGGGCGCACCCCCCCAGGGGGGGCGCGAGGCTCCGTCAGGGGGGGCGCGAGGCTCCGTAAAGGGGGGCTCGGGCGGCCGCGGCGCGTGGCACGCCGGGAATGGTAGTCCCTGCGCTCCCCGCCGGGCCTGTTCATTGCGGGTGGCGGGCGTGCCGCGGGGCGCTGGGCGTGTCCGGGCGGGGCGGGGAGCGCGAGGGAAGGCGGCTCAGTGGGTTCAGGCCGCGCTCGGTGCCGCCGCCATCGTGGGAGCCGCGCGGTAAGTGCGGGCCCAGGTAGGCGGGCCGGGCAGGGGAGCGGAGCCGCGGGCCGGAGCTGGCCTTGGCGCGGCCGGTGGGAGCGGGAGCTGGCCCGTCGCTGCCGCCCGCTGCGCCCTGACAGGAGGGGCGGGGGTCGCAGGGCAGCGCGGTGACTCGCCCCAGCAGAGGTGTACTTATAACAATTTTATACTTTTACTTATAACTTTATACTATTTATTACTTTATACTATTACTTTATACTATACTTTATACTATTTATTACTTTATACTATACTATTATACTATTTATTACTTTATACTATTACTTATTACTTATATTTTATACTTGTACTTATAACAAGAGGTGTACTTATAACAATTTTATAGACAAATGATACTATTTACAGTCGCGGGGGGGCGCGAAATGTTTTCTTCTTCCTAGGGGGGGCATGACAGAAAATACTTGAGAAGCACTGCACTAATGTAAAATTGTGTCCCCTCCTATATTACCTATCCACGTGCACCTCAACATGACCGGCTTCTCTCCTACATCTTCTGTTTTGTCTGTCCACCTTGTAATCCAGAGGATAGATGCAAGGAAGGTAATGGCACTACTGGCCTGATTTTCAAAGGTGCTGAGCATTTGCAGTTCCCATTGACCTCCATGGACATTGTGGGTCCCCGGCACTTCTAGAAATCAGGCCATCTAGGTGTCTGGTTTACCTGGAAGGCAGGTGTGTATAAACCCAAAGCAGTGAGGCAATGAAAGGAGAGTTTTTTGTCTCAGTCACAAAATTGTAGGTGTGCAAAGTTCTGTAACTTATATAAAAAAATGGTGCTGCACTTTGTGTTATACACCACTCCTGCATTACCCAATCACCTGCATTATTTTACATTTTTTCCCATTGATTTAATTCCCTTCAAGATGAGTGCTACAGAAAATTGTAGCCTGCCATGCTCTCAGCATGAAATTTTATGATTTTAGGAAAATGAGCTTTCAGGGCAGGGAGTGTCTTTGTGTGTACGCACAAGTAGGTAGTAGCACAATGGGACTCCGAGCTTGGTTGGCGACTCTGCCCCTGCTGTAATATCAAATAATAATGTTTTATTAGCTGTGAACATTTCACAAAGCAAGAACTGCTGCTTTCCCTAGAGCTTCAGAATTCAGATAACCAAGAGATGCCAAATCTTTCTCTATGAGTATTTTTTGACTCCAGGGACAAAACTGGGATTTGTAACATGAAATAATCATGTGAGACCTAGTAGCGTCAAGAAGTAGAGAGATGAGGGCAAGACCGTAGGAATAAACCATTGTCACATGGGGGAAGGTAATCCTGCTAGCACCGAATGCAAATTAAGTATAAATGGCATGACTTTAAACTGATAGAAATAACAGTGTGATAGAAAAGTGGTTTTTGTCTTAGGAGGTTTTATTAATATTTTGCCAGTACAGGAGGGGAAGGAGGGGTATTTTCAGTGTCACGAGCAGGTGGATTTTCACCATGTGACTCCCAATGCCATTAATTAAATCCCTCTGCTGACAATTTACACTAGATTTTAAAGAAAATTTAGAGTCTGAAAGGTATGATAGCAAGTACAGGAGTTTAAATTGGTGTGTGTGTGCGCGCTGGTACGTGTGTTGGTGTGACTGCACTGAAGACAATGGGATTACACCAAGACTGAAAATCTTGTAATCGAATGTCTGTAGAAAGCAACACAGAGCAACATGAAATAATAAAACAAAAGCTTAGCACTTGTGTAGTGCCTTTGGGCAAAGGATCTCAAAGCAGTTCACATATGTTAAGGAAGTCTTCCAGCACCGTTGTGAAGTACCTGTGGTGAGTATCTTCTCATCTCCCTTCTTACATTTATAAAATGATCATGCCCTCATCTGCAATCCTGTTCCCATTGAAGCCAGTGATGAAAGTTAATAGAATTACTCCAGACATACAGTGGAATAACTCAGAGCAGAATCGGACCCGATGAATCCTTTCCACCCAAAGCATCTGTGCATATAAATACCTCACTGACTGAAGTCAACCTGATTGCCACTGCAGTGCTGACTTAAACCCTGCCAGGCTCTCAGGTCATCTCTCAGCTCTTTGTCAACTTAATGAAATGGTGCGGTCACCTTATTCCAGATGTGGCCACTGTTAAGTGCCTGCAAAATGCTTTCCCAGGGGAATGAACTTGCAAGAGAAATGGAAATGACCCACCATAGACTG
Organism: Sternotherus odoratus; assembly: GCA_032164245.1. Classification (NCBI taxonomy): domain Eukaryota; kingdom Metazoa; phylum Chordata; order Testudines; family Kinosternidae; genus Sternotherus; species Sternotherus odoratus. The sequence continues at coordinate 90,001,417 of JAVMKO010000007.1, forward strand.
CATTTGTCTCAGTGTAATCTATTTTATTCTATTTTTTGCTGGCCAAGCACTTTTTACCCTCACCGGTTGTCAGCTCTCCTTCCAGTTGTTCTGATTATTATTGCAGTGGGAACCCACTTTTCTCTCCTATAGGATACATTTTACTGCTAGAGGGTCTTCAGTTGTAGGGCTTTGCTAACCCCCTTGCCACTAGACATCGACCAGAATCAAAATCTTGTATGTGTTGCGGTGGGGATGGTTTCAGAATCCATTCAGAGAGGAATATCTTAGCTTATGTTGCCTCACCATAGTAGTTGAGTGACTGTATCTTTATAATGGATGAACCAAAACCTGCATACCCTGAACTTTGAAGCACGTACTAATCTCTTGCAATCACGAATGCCATTAGATCCCACTATAAGGAAATGACTCGGGTGATGGAGAGAATTTTGACAAAGGCTGCTTTTACTTTTACCTGTTCCGTCCATTCCAAAAATATCTGCACATTCCAAACACTGCACAAGAAGATGAGTAGCCTTAGCTCATCCTGGCAGTGTATTTCATGACATTTCCCTTTTTAACTTAAAACATCAAATTTCCTTGTTGTCTACTGTTGGTTCTGCAAGCTATTAAAAAACAAACAGCCCCCCCCTCCCATCCTCCCCCCTATATGCATGCACATGCACACAAACAAAATTCCCCTATGGTTAGCCTATTGACCCATTTTTTAATTGACATACAGATGCATTTTTCATAGAATCACAGAAATGTGGGGCTGGAAGGGTGTCTTGACAGGTTATCAAATCCACACCCCTCCTGTGCTGAGGCAGGACCAAGTAAATTGAGATCATCCCTGACAGGCATTTGTCCAATGGGTTCTCAAAGGACCTCCAATGATGGGAATTCCACAGCCACCCTTGGAAACCTGTTCCAGCGCTTACCTACCCTGATAGTTAGATAGATTTTCCTGTCACCCAACCTAAAGCTCTGTATAAACCCATTTCTTCTTGTCTTACCTTCAATGGACACGGCGACCAATTAATCACTCTTTATAAGATCCGTTAACATAGTTGAAGATTGTTATCAGGTCCCCCACCCATCCATCTCCTTTTCTCAAGACTAAATATGCCCAGTTTTTTAATAGGTCAGGTTTGATAAACAGTTTATCTTTTTTTTTTCTCTCCTCCAATGTATTCATCTCTTTTCTAAAGTGTGGTGCCCAGACAGAGCCATCCTTAGGGTACAGCAAATCGGGGTGACCACTCCAGGCCCCATGCTTTGCGGGGCCCCATGCTTTGTGAAGAGGCAGGTGAGGAGGATCCACTCTACCAACCCCCCCCCCCCCCCAAGCGTCTACCGTCGATCAGCTGTTTTGCAGCATCAGGAGGTGCTGGGGAGGAGGGGAGAGAAGCTAAGGTACAGTGCGCTGGGGGAGGGGGTGGAACTGTGTGGGGAAGAGGCGGGGCAGGGATAGGGTCCTGCGGGGAAGGGTTGGAGTGGGGTGAGGCCTGGGCAGAGCCTGGGGAAGCACCTCCCAGCAGATAGAAACTCAGCGCCTATGTCCTGGGCCCCACACCCCGATAGAGATGGTCTTGTGCCCAGAACCGGACACAATTCTCCAGTTGCGGCCTCACCAGTACTTAGTACAGTGGGAAAAAATAGCTACCGTGACTTTCCTGCAGCACTGGTGTTAAATATACCCCAGAATAATATTAGCCTTTTTTTTCAAATGAACCACACTGTTGACTCATACTCAGGTTGTGATCCTTTTCATCAGTACTTCAACCTACCCAGTCATTCTCCATTTTGTAGTTGTGCAGTTGATTTTTCCTTCCTAAGTGTAGGACTTTGCACTTGACTTTATTGAATTTCTTGTGGATTTCTGTCCAATTCTCTAATCTGTTAAAGTAATTTTTAAATGCTAATTCTGTCCCCCAAAGTGCTTGCAACCCCTCCCAGCTTGTTGTCATCCACAAATTTTATAAACACACTCTTCATTTCATTATCCAAATCATCCATGAAAATATTGACTAGTACCAGACTGAAGACTGACCCCTGTGAAACTCCAGTTTGGCAGTGAACCACTCATAACTATTCTTTGAACATGGTCTTTCAACCAGTTGTGCACCCAACTTATAGGAAATGCATCTAGACCACTTTTCCTTAGCTTGCTTGTAAAAATGTCCTATGGGATTGCGTCAAAAGCCTTTCTAAACTCAACATACAACATTTTCACTATAGCTTCCTCAGAGTATCAGGTCAGAGCTATTTAAAAGGCTTTCTATGCATGCAAACCACACATCCACAGACCTTACCTCCACTTGGTGGAACCAAGAGCAGACACACTTTACATGGTGTTCTTCATTGCTGGCATTTGGCTATGTCCTCTTTTGGCTGTGCACATTTAGATGATTTCTTCCATATGAAGTATGACACAAACATTGGTTTCGTTAAGAACTGTTACCATTTGGGAGATCTACATGTCTTGTTTCCTAGCCAAAGACATTGAACCTTGGCATATTATTTATGGGCTAGGTAGCACAAATGTGACTTAAATGTCCTCTGAGAAAGTGTTGGCTAAATTTACCTCAGAATAAGGAAAAGAAGGCATTGTGATCCATTTTAGGTGAATTAAAGCCGTTTATTTGACATTAATTGCAGAATTTACAGCACTACCATTTAATGATAGGAATAAAAATATAAAGAATCCAGTGTAAGCAACGTTGTAGACAAGAACACCAGGATGGGAGAATAATGGCATCATGATGAAAACATAGAAAATAGCTTCTCAAACTCAACCAAATTAGCAAAAGGACTGGGAATTTAGCAAAGGGTTTAAAGTGCCCCAGTATGTCAACAACTACCACCATGTTCAAGCTTTAATCAATGCAGTAGTTGAAACATATAAAACCAGTAACAGCTTTTTGCACACCCCCCCACCCCCCCTTTTTTTTCAGTTGATGACTTAGAGATGCAGACTATGGAACATTCCTGTTGCAACAAAGCTCAGAAAGAATTGTATCCCTACACGGAAGGAAAAGATGTATGTGAGAAAATGCATTGTTCTTATAGGTGCATGTGTGCCAGCTAATTAACAGCTCTCACTAATCTTTGGGAGGAATACTCCTTTCCACACACACATATATGTTAGCTCCCCTTGATGGTCATGCCAGTTTCCGTACTGTGTTGCGAGGCACCTAACTCCTTCTTATGGAGCTTTCGCCTGCAGTTTTCACATAGCCACGTTGCCACCACTCCAAACAACACAGAAACCGTGACCCACGGCAGTGTGTCAGGACTGCAGACTCTGACCTGAAAAGTAACACGTTTTTCAAGGAAGACTGAGTGTTGAGAAATTTAGGAGCTGTCATTTTAAAAAGTTCTTTAAAAGGTATATTGGCCTAGATTCTCCACTTAACTTGAATGGGGCTATAGAGTGTGGGTCTATGCAGTATAGCACTTGGCTGTGTTTTCATTGACATGCACTGTTGCTTTAAATGGGTTATGAATTAGGCCCATAGTGATGGATGTTTTGATTTTTTTTTTTCAGTTTCTGATGCATAAATGGCCATTTTTTTTCATTCTTAAAATAAGAAAATAATGCAGAGCTTTAAAGCAGAGCTGCAGAGTCCCTCTTGCTCCCCTCTCTCATTCCAGGCCCATCCTGCTGTGTGGCTCACCGAGTGGAATGACCTTTCATCACAGAGCTGCGTGTGGACAGTGGGTTTGCATTTGTCTTGCATTGACAAGAGAAGTTACAAACTGCTACTTCAGACCAGTGGAGCTGGTTTGCAAAGCCTGGACACCAGCTGGGCTGCCAAAGGAAATGATTGAAACAAGTTGACTATGGTATTGGCTTTGTTTTAAAATGGATTTGTTTTATTTCATTATATGTAGAAGGCAAGTTTAGGGGACAGCTGTGCCAGGGAAATGTGGCGCAGTGAAGGCATGCACAGATGGAACATCTGGAAAACTGCTCTGGGGCCAGGTCTTCCCTATAAACTGACATCAGTAAAACTACATCGCTTAGGGGTGGGAAAAATCCACACCCCTGGAGCGATGCAGTTATTCCTCCTTAACTGCCAGTGTAGACAGCGCCATGTCGACAGGAAGACATAGCTACTGCCTCTCTCAGAGAAGTAGCATCTTCACTGGAGTGCTGTGCTCCTATGCCACTGCAGCGTTTTAAATGTAGACCTACCCTGAACTATGGCATCTAAGAGACAGCAGATTCGTGGACATGAAAGAGAATTTGATTCTTCTGCTCTCCCCATCAGCCTCAAAGCATTCAAGAGACCAAACGAGGAAAAGAGAGAGGAGACTCTTAGAATAACATCCTTTAAAATCAAACATAAAAGGCATATTCTGCTTTGGTCCAGACTATTGACTCCCAATGAAATTAAATGAGAGCACCATCTGAGTCAAAGAGTTCAAGAGAGGCATATGAAAAGAATTAGCACCAAAGTGCAGCGTTAAAATACTTTATTTCCCCCAAAATGTTCTAGACACTAAAGCCCAAACTGCCCTTTTGCTGACACTGGTTGTCAACAACCACACTACAATTGACCTGTTCTGTAACCAGGGTAACTGCTAGTTTGGATGGGATAAAACTACTTTCAGCACTATTGCAGGAAGTTTTCTTGAAGCTTGGTACCATCATTTTGTCGCATCTGTGCTGATGGTAGAACTGTTGCCCAGAGGTTCAGCAGGACTGATTACTAGCAACCCAGGGTCAGCAACAGGTCAATTTACTGCAGAGAAAAAGCAATGGAAAATGATGTCTGAGGTGTATCTTCCAATTTCTCCGAGACCAAGGAAGCAACAGGCTATTTTTAAGTGCCTTTTTTACTCAGAGAGATAAACAAAGGAAAACTTCACCTTTATATGCATTGCTTTGTTCACTTATTTTGCATCTGGTTGACTTTGAATGAGGCCACTCAAGGAGAATAAAAGACGTTCCCATAGCTATAGTAAAATGAAGGTTAACTGAATTTGTTGTACCTTCCCAATACCAATCCTTAAATGATTTATTTTCTTTTAGACTATACCAGGAGCCTTGCAGGAAGATACAGAATAATGATACATGGTTCTTCTGAGTCTGGGATAAAGAGCCATGATCAGAGACTTGCACAACATTAACAAGGGCAAGTCACTTTATGGGAACAGGACATGGGACCTCAGCTAGAGCAGCACCTCTGCTGCTCCTTGCTGCTACAGTGGTGGATTCACACAGTAAAGGCTGACTCAGGGTGTTAGGCTGTGTGTAGTTTACTTCAGCTTCTTGTCATAAAGTGAGTTATACAATACTGTTCAACTTCCAAAGGTGATTTGCTTTTTATGCCTGTCACTGAAGTACGTCCTTTGTCATTGTTGGCCTAGATAGCAAATTAACACTAACAACTGAGGTACCCGAGGGAATTAGGGTTGACTGTCAGCTTCAGACGACCAGAGAGACTGTTGAAAAAAAATAAAGGGACTATTATGACTTCTACCTTGGCTGACGTCTGTGTAGTGATTTGCCCGGAGCAATGGCAAAAGCCCTAAAGATAACCTTGGGATAAAATTCGTCCCTGGATTGGATTCCAATTACTACAAGAGGGAGGTATTTGGGCCTGTGTGTGTGAATCATATTCAACAGTAGAGATGCAGAGGTATAGAAAAAGATGGAGGGGTCTGCAGCCTGCCACTACTGTGAGGAACGTCCACAGGAGAGTAAAAATTAAGGTGTATGTCCTGCTCATCTCCCCCAGCAGCTGTGCCAGTAATGTCATCAACTGCCTATTGCCCTTTCCTCTGCCATTTAATGGACTACTGAAAGGCCAAGATATGTTGCATTGCCAACAAGAATGCACAAAACTTACAGCAAGCAAACCTGTCTCATTCTCAAGCTTAATAGTGAGTCCTGAGCCTGCAACAACTTGTGCACATGCTTAATTTTAAGGACTCTGAGTAGTCCCATTGAGATCAATCGATCAACAATCAGTTCATACAGTTAAGGACATATGTAAGTCATTGCAGGATTGGGGCCTTGGAAAAGAGGTTTGAAAAGAGGGTTCATTAGAGAGCGTCTGCAGCATAATTAAGATTTTTTTTCCTTTTTACCCTGATCTTCCCCATTCCTTTATAATTCACCTCTGGTGTTAGCTAAGTTTGTCACAGTCCTAGGTTAACATTTAGGACAGTTTTACATCTGCTCACATGGGGCCCGATCCTGCATGCAATGTAGCATTTCTCAGGATCAGGCGCTGCAGTATTCCAAACGGGCCCAGCTCTGCTTTAGAGTCCGCTACCAAATGTGGTATTTCAGGGTCTGATCCTGTGCTCATTGAGGTCAATAGCAAAGCTCCCATTTACTTCAGTGGTGCAGGATCAGACTCTGGGTGGGTTTCTAATAACTATAAAAGGCACCTGAAAATAAAGGACCTTTTCATTGCACAAGGAAGCAAAATATCCTGGGTTTTCCTCCTTTATTGAACTTTGGCAAATCATATGTGTGTGGTTTTTACATCAATAGCTATAAATAAAAATTTGAAAATTATACAGTATTTGTTATTAAGATAAAGGACGTCTATTGGCACAAATCATTGAGTAAAAACCTTTAATAATAAAATAACATTCACTCTGTAGCTACTTTATTTGTCTGGAAAACTCAGCTTACACTCAATTCAACATATCACCTCCACAAAGTTAAAAAAAAAGACATAAAATGGCATAATAAAATATACCTTAAATTTCATAATACAAGTACCTTGGCAAATCTTAATAAGCTGGACCATCTACTGTTTGTTATAAGCAGTAATGGACATTGTCATTGTCTCACATACCCCTTGTTTCCTTTGCACTGAAAAATTAATTTGAACTTAATGTATAGATATTATAATAATTGCATTAAGCAGGAATAGTTTGTGGATCTGTTAGCATGAGTCGAATTTACTGAAACAAATATTGATTCTGTTTATTGCGGAAGAACATATAAAGCTTTCTGGAAGATTAAACACTATTACAATCATTAACTGTCTTACAAAAAAACCTATTTAAAATTCTTGTATCCATTACCATCTTTGGCAGATAAATAAGGGGAAAAAATAAACAGACTATATTACAAAGCTTCCATTATCACAATCTACTTAAGGTCAAATAAAAATATGTTTCTTTGCACTAATGAAAGCATATCTCCAATATATTCTTAATGCCAGACAATATAAACACTGTACTGATGTTAAATTTAGATGTTGTGTATAGTAGACTGCGGCTTTTACACCTTCTGTTTCCTAAATGGCACTCGCCTAAGTGAAGTAAAGTGTATTTAGTAAGTGATTTGGCTTTATGCTTAGCAGGGTCAATGAATTAGGTTTATGCAAAAGTTTGCAAGTGGGTGAGTGAACCCAAATATAAAAAACTCTAAATTTGCCAATACCAAATAGTGCTACTACAAAATTAGTTTTTGTGGGTTCTTGAAGGGTAGATTAGTTTAGGATATAGAGATAATTTTAAATTGGGTACAAAATATTTTATTAAATACTAACCCTAAACTGAGGGAAATAAGGGTTCGGTGTGTCCTAAAGGGACTGAACAAAAAAGAGCTTCAGTATTCTTTCAGTAAGATTCAAATAAAGCCAATGTATGCACTTCAGACTAGAGAGAGATGTGAAATACAGTTGCATAGGCAAGACAGATGGGAGGGGATTCTAACTGGTTTTTAGACCGAATCACTGAGGCAGTCTGAGTTGTTGTTCTCCATTAGATCTGCTAATACTGAAGTTTTTGGTTCATGCTAAGTGCTGTACTTATTACAAAATACAAGAAGAAACTAAACACAAAAAGAGTCAGAATGGTTATTCCCAGCAAGATCAGTGGAAGAGGTCTGGAATTTTTATGAAGCTCCATAATATCTACATTTACATTTGAGGGTATTACATGTTATGTCTAAGGTTTCCACCATAAAGCCAAAATAACTCCTTTTATTTTTGGAAAAAAATGCACAGTTGACTCAATTTTGAATAAGACGCATTTGGAAATGACCCACTCATAAATTAAATGTATTGGCCATGAGGAACTGCCAATTGGTCAAACTTTGCTTTAAACAACATTTCCTGTTTTATAACTGGAATCCAATTTGATTTTGTTGTTTTTTAAACATGGACTGATCAGGATAGAGTTTAATCATGATGTAACTTCTCATATAAACTAGTATTTCAACTGCATGAGGCAGAACTGTGCATGTTTTCACAGATTAAATGAATACACAATTGTTCCACAACTGTTAACAGATAACAGGCTCCCATGCATAAATTCCATTAAAAGAAAGGTTAAGGTCTATTTCTGAACAAAACAAAAAAAAGTTGCCATTAAGACCCACAATGCATCACACTGCTAAACTTTTTTTTTTGCCTCATGCATACAAATTATAGCACTGATTGGCAGTTGCTAATTATAATACTACACTGTAACACAGAACAATTAGTTGTTCAGACCAAGTAGCACAAATGTAGAAAATAATCATATTTTTTTTTCAACAGAGCAAATTAACACAGATTGTTTCTTCAGCAAAATATGAAACTGTAAACTTTGGGCTCATTCTGCAACTTTCCCCAATCCAGAATAAATAAAAATCCAAAGGGAAAAAAGACGGACGTACATTATTTTAGCGCACCTTTTTTGTCTATTACAAAAGCACAACCTAAAACGTATAAAGCTTTTTTTTCTTTAAATCACAGTTACCAAAAAGAAACAGTGAATAATTTATTACATACACTATAATAACATTACTCTAAACACTATTATCTATGAGGTATATCTGAGAAAATTCGGTAAGGAATTGCGCGGTCTGCGTTGCTAACATGCCCAGTTTATATTAAAGCTTTGGAACCGTGAAGAAATAGAAAAGGAGGAGAAGGAGGAGGAAGAAGAAGCAGCAGAAGAAGAACCTTTGGTATTATTACAAATATTGTTCTTTGTGGGGTTGCATTGCAAAGCACCACAGTACAATAAGCCCACCAGGTACAGTATGGCGGCCCAGTTGAAGCTGAGGTATTCACAGGAAGAATTTAAAAAAGCACAGAGAGGTCTAGACTGGCAAAATCGTTGCTTTGGTTCAAGGAAGGCACTCGTCCCGTGGTAATGTCACACTTTGCAAGTGAAGCATGAGTCTGGTAAGGAATGCAATTGCTGTAGGGGATCCTGCCAATTCGGACTATTTTTCTGTGTTCACACTGTCAGTGGTCTTAGATGTACCCTGGGAGGTGAAAGGGGATGGTATAGTATGGAAGGTATCACATAATGCAAGGAATATATCATCTCTTCCATACCTAGAAGGCATCCTGAGAATTATTATAGCTCCATGTTGAAGGTGGATAGACTGATAGATATCAAAAGCACACGTATCAAGCCACTGTCTTTTTCAAGAAAGAAAAGACTTTTTTTGAAAGAAAAAAAGAAGGAACGTTATAAAATGAAGCTTTTGGATTGAGCTGATGATTAAAATAATTTGATCAACAATCCACTGCTGATACAAACACCTTATTGTACAGCTCAAATATCACTATAATATATGCAAGTGCATTAGCCTATTACAGTGTTTTATGTCCCTGATCCTAGCAGACCTATCTGCCTGAGTGGAGTCCCACTGAAAACAATGAGATTCTGCCTGGGTACAATCCTTTTTACAGAACCAGGGCCTTTGTATCTTTGCAGGGCTGGATTCTCCAGTTCTGTTGAGGAGTTTCTATATCACTGGGATCAGGAGCAAGCCCATAGATTCTATGGGCCAGATAGCTAGCTCAAAAAGAACAAGGAGTCCTTGTGGCACCTTAGTTGCTAAGGTACCACAAGAACTCCTCATTCTTTTTGCAACTTAGTTACTTTTGTGTAACTGAACTCAGTGTTTGGATTTACTTCTCTACAAATCTTCTGTGTATGTTGGCACAATCTTGCTCTTTTTACTCAGGAAAAATGCCCATTGAAGTTGATGGGATTGTGCAGGGTCCAAATGAAGACAGAATTGGGCCTTCTATGTCTGAACCTAGTTGATATAAACCTGTGAAGTGTTAAATATGGAATAGAAAAAGCAAACCATGCTGATGAATGGATTTTAGTAGTCATTCAAACATAATATGTTAAAAGAAACAAGCATAAAAGGACACTATTTATTCCCTGATGACAAAAAGAGGCAACCAACTTTTAAGTAATCACTTAGGAGCATCTTACTAATGGAGCACAATGTGTCTTCATTTCTCTGCTAACTCGAGAAAAAATAATTAACGCAACAGATGAGAATTTGAAAAAAATGTAATTGTAAAAAAGGAAAAAAAAAACCAAGCAGTCTTTGTTGCTCTTGTAGCTAATATGTTGGTTAGAAACTCAGGGCTTGTTTCTGATCTCAGTTTCACTGGTCTAAAGTCACAGTAATTCCATGACTTCCTGGGAAATATCCAGATTTACACTGGTGCTCTTAAGATAAGACTGGTCCAGAGGGTTTACTGTACTAGGTTTGACCTTTGATTCACTGACGTATGTCTACACTGCAGTCAGGAGGTGTGATTGCATCACAGGTAGACATAACAAAAGCAGCGACCCTCTGGCACCTTGAACAGCTCCGCTCAATTATGTACCCGGGGCCTTGGGTGGCTGGCGCTAGCCCATGGAGTTGACTGGGCTGGCCCGGCTTCGTTGCTATTGGTTTGTTACTCAAGCTAGCTTAAGCAAAGTTAGCTCAGTTATGTCTACACGTGCTGTAATCACACCTCCCAATTGTTATGGAAACACACCTTAATTAATCTGCTATTTTGCTTCTTGCAGCACCCAATGCCTGATGTTTTAGAGGAAGTAAAAAAATAATAATCCCATAATGCACACAGTCATGTGTGCAACGCTTTGCATAGGGCAGCAGTTACTTCCTGACCTCTCCACCGTCCACTAAAAATAGTGCTGTACTTCAGCAGAACCTGGCTTTATGTGAATTAGAGATATTTGTGTGAGTTTGCAGGAGTGAGCCCCATGCATCTCATTCCCACTGAAGTCAATGGAAGCCTTGTGTGTGGAGCATCTACTAAATCATGCAATGAGCAGAGAGAAATACCTTCCTAACTGGGTGGATTTCTCCTGATGATTTCTGATACTGTACTTACATCTCTAAGGCCTGTCAATGGGAGTTTTGCTTGAATAAGGACTACAGGATCAGACCCATAATGTTGTTAAACAGAGATAGAGACACTGGTCTAATTTCTGCCATTGATTCAAATGCAAAAACCACAAATATTTCAGATGGAGTTCTGCATTTGGCAAGATAACAGGATATAGATCTGTTTTACCAAGGTAACAGTCAAAGAACAAAAATCAGATACCAACCAAGAGTCAACACAGTTGCTCCAACCGATTGAATTAGGCAGGTGGGAGAAGCAAAGTGGTTCTACCAGGCTCTGAACTTGCCTGACTTGGTCCTGGACATTTTTGGCTGTCAGGGAGGAATAAGATAAACACAGAAAATGCCCTCATCAGAATTAGCAGCCCCCATTACAGGAATTTCTTTGGGGTATGTGAGTTGCAGCGGTACATTACTGTATGGAAGAGAGAAAGGTGAAAACTATCAAAGAGCACGAGCAAAATGCAGACCGCACAGAGAAAGAAATCTTTGGTATCTTTGGTATCATCAACACGATTAAAATTACAAATGGAAAAAGTCAGTGAGGTAGCCTCTTTGGTTCTCACTAGAAATAGAAAGGTTTTTTTCTTTATTTTTTTCTTTGTTTTTCCTCTTTTTTCCCCCCCCACACACGCAGAGTTCATTCTTGGAAGCAGCTAGTTTAAGGGTTTCTCCGTTTTTGCTTGTCATTCTATTTCCCCCTCCCCCCCCAGCTTAAGTTTTTAGAAGCCACAAAGTTCAGGCAAAGTATCTCAGTGTCTTTTTTTCTAAATGCACAGTTATAGGTTGAATATTCATTGCTTGTCCACAAAATGCGCTCTGTTGTTCTGACAGCAAATAAACTGTAGTGCTTTAAGTTGTTTTAAATAAAAAATATAAAACTATACAAGGACATCTTCTGCAGATGCTGAATAAGTTAAATAAATAAGGTACATTGGGAAGGCTTCATGTGTCATTATAATTAAAGGAATGTCCCATTTTCTAATGAGAGGGGAATGGAGATTAATTTAAATAATTTAATTATTGATATTTAAACAATTTAAATCAATTAAAAGAAGAAATAAAACTTAAAAATCCCTTTTTAACCTGTTATTTTCCCTATCTGTAACAGAACTTGCCTGCTTTATGAAGCAATACTAACTTTAAAGTGTATATTATACTAATATACGAATTGCATCTATGATGAGCTACAGTTCTAGAACTCATAAATAGGTAAAATTAACTCAAATGACAAAGTAATCAGGAATGATTAAATTAAATAGTTACAAAAGATTATCACTTGAACCTGTTCCTGTAGTTTGCAAGCAGGCAAAACTCCCACTGAAAATTAAAATAAAATGAAACCATATGGGAATTTAGCCTGAATAAAGACTTCAGGATTGGTCTGAGACTAATTTAAATAAATTACATCATTGATAGTTAATATATTGGGTCACAACCCAAAGGAGTCAGGAAAAAAAATAAAATCATTCAAAGATTACCATTTAGAAAAAATTTTAAACAATAAAAGTTCCCCTTAATAAATATAAATTAGGCCCAGTATAATCTATAAAGTTTTCCCACTTTTAAAAATACTCAGGTGTTGTGACAAGCAAGAAAAACATCAGATTTTCCCCCCATAGCTAGCACAACTTTTCCAAAGCTATGTCATTACCATCTCTCCTTCTGGAAGAGGAGATTCCTATTCCCTTAAGTAGGTTTGAGCTTTGCTTTGCTGGTTTAGTCCTTCTCAGGTCTTTGGATTTAGCTTTAGTTAAGAGAAATCCAGAATAAAGCTATTCAACCGAAGTAATCAAGCACATTCTTTGTTCCTTCAGAGATGATTAAACAATATCCAAGGGTTCTTGAAAGTTGAATTCATCTTGGATGTGCCCATGATAGTGACTCCAAGTATATAGTAAAGAAGATGCTGGGATACTATTTTTGTTAGTGTTTTTTGCATCCAAACAAATAAACAAAAAAGATACAAGTTATAGCCATATAGCTATAGAGAGTTATAAACAGATGACATATAAATGTAACATGCACATTTTGGATTTTTTTTAGTATAAACAGAATATACTGTATATCATACATATGTGTATGCATACCCACATATATATCTACACTCAGTTTAAACTGTTAACACTAATTTTCTGTGTTATATACTACACAAAAAGCCTGCTACAGTTGACAATGAAATGGAAGACTTAACATGGGCTGATAAAACATATGGGAGTCAGAAATGCAGCAGTATTTTCATCAGTTCATATCAAAATCATTTTTGACAAATAGGCGTATAACAGAAACACTGACAGGACCATGGCCTCAAAATGCAATCCTCTCTCAGGCAAAATCTTACACTGCTTTTGCCTGAGCAAAGGCTGCAGGGTTGGAATCCTAATCATAACAGTAAAATCAGGAAGCTGCCACTGTTCAATCAATATATTGTTTCCAGTGTGTGATTGTTTTCCAGTAGTTTAAATTTAAAGAGTGGAATTTGAGCCATTATATTGTCTACCAAGCACATTCAAACATTTGCGGGGATTCAAAAATAGCATATTTTATCTTAAGGATAATTTTTGTTTGTTAATAAGTCAGTATTTAACCTGGATCATTCTGGCTGCAGAGGCTGGCCTAGAGTCAAATAAAAAAGACTTACACTCATCCTTGAATAAAAATAGCTTTTTTTCATTGTGTGGCTAACAGCTTTTGCACACCCCATGAGATCTTAAGCTTAGACACAAATATCCTGGCCATGCTCTTTCCAGAGATAGTTCGGCATCTGCTGAATTGTTTATTGGTGAGATGAGACAAATAAAGCCTAAAGGGTGTTTAGATTTTAGACATTAAATTATGCTATTTTGGTCTGAAACAATCAAGGACCTGATTCTGATTCTGTCTTGTTGCATAGCAACATATGCCACAAGGTGTCCCATTGAAATTCATAAGGCTGCTCACAGAATGCAATGCTACTCAGCAAAAGTCGGGGTACTAGAATCTGGCCTCAAACAAAGAGAAAGAGATGTGGCAGGTATTTCAAAAAATTCATTGAGCATCAGTGCATACGATGTAAAATGGTCTTTGAAGTTGTCAGCATTTACTCACTTTTCTCCTTTTACTAGTTAAAAGTTCACAAATCACTCTAATTTTCCAGCATGAAAAATTAATAGGGGAAACATGGCACTTTCCCCTTGATTATAAAGGAGAGGTTAAATAAAAGACAGAGCCCATCAGCAGGTGGATGTGCTTAATGTTAGAAAGCCCTCTGTATGGAAAACTTACTTTGGCATGGACAGCTCATTTTGACCACATTCCTTAAATAATGGCTATTCCTTAAATGATGGGATATTATTTTTTGTCAGACATACACATCAATTCATTGCAATCATAAAGAAAATTGACAGTAATATAAAAGAGGTTAAGAATTATTTTCTGTGCTTTAACTAAAGTACTGTGTCCATCTCCTTTATAGGACAGCAAAGGGTATATAACATTATGGAATGAGATATGAGAAAAGCAATAAGAAAAGGAGCTTTGTATAATACTGCTAGAAAATGACAAACAACAGTATTATAATGGAAAATTGCTAGTATGGTCAATGATCATACTCAAGACATGTGTGGCGATAGGCATTCTCAAACCAACCCTGATCTGAACACTAGCTCCATGCCAAACTTTGAAGGTGAAGTTTAGATTTGGATCAAAGCTTCATAAACTGGACTCTTTTTCCATTATGGGCCAAATCAAAAACTGAAACCCCAACACCTTGATTCTCTGGAAAAGTGTGAGTCCAGATCTGACTTTTGCAACTCAGTTCCATCGCTGATAATGAGGCATCACTTGTTCTTTGGAGACTCATATATGACCAACCTTCTCTGGGAAAGAGTTATGTGGAAAGAATAATTCCCCTCCAAGCTAACATTTATTAGGTTAGTTGCTGATGCTGATTCCCAGGTAGCCATCTTGAATTTATTTCTAAGAGAAGGTCCTTAACTATCCTTCCAGTACAGAAACATTTTCTATTTTTCTTTCTTTTCTTAAAAAAAATGTAAAATGTAGAAACTGATTATATTATTTTTATATGCAGTATTATCTGAAAAGAAGTTGTAAGTCATATGTAGAGATGGAGTTGAATTGAGACACTGGTTGCAACCCTTCTCAGATTCCCTTCCCCCACCCCTCCCAAATTTTGAGGAAATTCAGATTTGGTCCTGGATCCAAATTTCATTATTTGGAAGTATAATAGTTCAAACCAGAACAATGAATGCAAACCATCTGAACCGCTGGAAGCTCTGATCCAATCTGAATTCTAGATCTGATCTTTGTGACTCAGGCTTATCTCTAGCGGTATGCAGTATTTACAATAAAGTATTTCATTACCTATCTTGTGAGATTCATTTAAGGGAAAGGGGAAGAGGATCTAGTCAGTTAAGTGTTTTTTTTCCATATGGGATGGTTGTTTAAAGCTCTGAACATACAAGATAACAATTCTACCTGTTAAAAGCAAATAATATTAAACTGACACATTTTCCCACATACTCTTATGGACCGAGAAGACAGATTAGTTTAGTATCCCAACACCTTATACTTGGAGTCCATGGAATCCTTGAAAGATTCCATGTGGGGGGAGAAACAGAAAAAAAATTAAAACCACCCTTTTTGTTGCTCAAAGAAACAGAATTGATTACCTTTACACAGATCAATGGTGCTATAAGCATTTTAGCCGTGCAAGAGGAGATAATGAACTGAAACAAAAGTTGTGAGAAATCCTCATCTTTGGTATTGTAGCTGTTGAGGTTTCGGTTGCTCTGTTCCTTGTTCTTTTGAAAAAACTGCATAGGCACAAATTAAAGACAATCTTCAACTTTAAGATTACTGAGTTGTCAGATGAAGCAGCACTCACATTGGTTTTACTTTGTTTTCATTCTTGTCAACCCTTTCTTTGAAATCTGCTTCCTAAAATGTCCCAGATGTTTGTTATAACACAGTGTGTTGTGTTGGTTTTGTTTCCTGACGTGCTTCCTTGGTTTTTTATTTTATTTTATTTTATTAAAATGGAACAGTTTGTTGCAGAAGAAGTAGGTGCAGAAAAAGTTTCTTTGGTTTCGATTAAGTAGTACATAAAAAAGTCTCAAGTGTCTTTAAAGAATCATTACAGCGTTTGGCTTGCTTTTGAACACTCAATTGGTGTTTCAAAAGGGGCCATTCACTGGTAAATATGCACATCAAGTGACCATAACAATTTCAGTGATAAGGATTGTTTATACTATTTGAAGACTACTGTAACTGCAGCTAGTATGGCCCTGTTAGCTCTGCTACTCCACTCACGACTTTGCTAATTTTGTCAGAATCCACTTTCTGCTCAATTGTACAACAAACTAAAATGATAGAATTATATATTTTTTGGAGTTTGCAAGGCTTTCTGATTTCTAAAATAACCACACTACTAGGATGATGATGGTGATGATGATGAAAATAAATGGCGTGTTATAAATGTCTTTGGCTTGCAATATATTGCATCTTTGGTGTACTGTGTTCTCTTCAGGTTAAATGAATTGATAATGAAGATGTGATAGATTTTGATGTCATATTTAAGTCATATGCAGCACATCTAAATGGTCAATGACATCCTGAAAGTGGATGCTTTTTTTCTGCTAAGAAAATACCAAGGAACTCTAATACAGAATGCATCAATTAAAAAAAACCCCACCCTAAATAGACTTCAGTAACAATGAAATGATAAGGAGAAACTAGATGCTAATAACTAAAAAGGACATATTAATGACCTAAAGAAATCTAGTGTTGTGTTTGCTCCATGCACTGTAGCAGTTAAATTGACCTCCTGAGTGTGCATCTGCATTGTGTACAAACACAGAATTTGTGACAAATAGCAAAATGTGCTTGAAGCTTATGTGGTCACATACTTTTCATTAACAACTTCATAGATTAGAGTGTCATGAAAGAACAGATGTAGCAAGTTTAGAACCATTCTATTTCTGTATCTATTGTCTTTGTGCTTGATACTTTGAGCTCAAGTGAACTGAATTTTAGTGATCCAAGACCATGTGAGTGTTCACGGTTAAGTTTAAAAAATAAACCCAAAACATAAAATTGGATCCATTTTTTTTCTAAAACATCTAAACAAAGCAATGCCTGAGATTACAAAACAGGTTCTTGGATTTTTCAATTTCCGTCTTTTAAAATTTGTGCTCGGTTCTCATGTCATCATGTTATGGGTGGAGCTTTGGTATATTGTGGTGTGGCAAGTCTAAGCATTTGGAAAACAAAGTAGGTCAGACATGTTTGTACTTATGTTTAGATACAAACTGGGCAATCCTTCAGCACTCCCATCGCCTTCGATGCTGATCCATAGTTTAAATCTTCATTGGCTCTCAGGAAAAATTTGTGTCATGTATGACCCACTTATATTTCGGATATACTTAGTCTGCCTTGAATGTAATACTATATAGAAAGTGATTAATTTGTGATTTGCGCCTCCTAAAATTGACTAAATAGCCATTAAAAAAGTGTCCCATGTTTACAGCTAGACTAGAATTACTTTCCAAGAGAATTGTGCTTTCAAATCACCAGTGAAGGGCCCCACTCAGAATCCATACTTTCTTTCTTTTCTTTCATTGGTTTTTTTCCTTTTTTTATGGTTGACTTGTGCCCAATTTAGATTCCTTTCTTCAATCATGCTTTGGTACAAGTGCTAGAGGCTGAAGAGGATCCCCCTGTACTCAAATCATCCTGCCATTTCTCCAGGCTGCGCCTCCGAGCGTTCATGAAGAAGTTACTGACGGTGGTAAGTTCCAAGCCCAGCTGCTGGGAGATGGTGATCTGCATTTCTTTGGATGGACGTTTGTTCTCTTTGAAGATGGCAAAAAGTGTTCTGCGCTGGAGATCGGTGAAAACCAGACGAGATTTCTTCTGGGAATTGTTCCTGTCTTTATTCGGTTCTTGTTCTTTGCGTTTGCATGCTTGGGGAACCAGAAAAGAGAGAGAGAGAGAAAAGAATCAATGTATGCATAAGTACCAATAAACTGAGCAGGGGATACATTGAAAACATTGATAAAGCTGTACAGTGGATGTAAACTGTTAAACTTTATTGTACAAATTGCAGTGCTGTCAATAACCACCATTCTCAGGTTCATCTCTTAAGAATGTGAGTCACTGATATGCCTCGTATGGGCAGTAAAACCAAAGAGATCAATGATCTGAATTAATACTGAGTAAACAATTAGTACTTGAAAAAGCTTTCTAGGAGGAATTAGATAGGGGTGCCTTTGGTCCCAACCACAGCTAAAAGGCCTGATTTTTAAAAAGTGACTAGTGATTTTAAGTCACTCCAAATGTAGGTGCTAGCACCCATCCACTGAAAATCAGGCACTGTAAGGTGTCATCAAAAAATTAAGGCTCCCCAAATCACTATCCTCTTTTAAAACTGTAGGCTTTTAGGTCTATTCCTATTATAAATGACCCCCTTTAAGAAACATATTACTTCCCTGTAAAATTTGCTTCATGATCTGAAATGTAAAATACAAAATTTCAGCCTAGAAAAGAATGTTCAGACTATATTTGTCTTACCTTTCCCAGTAGCTAACAGAAAGCTTCACTGTTTTCAGATACTTTTTGGGTGCTCTTATAGCACACAACAGGCTCAGATTTCATTTTGCGAATGAAATTTTGGAGGCTGTTAGTCCATTATGTCAAGTAAACCATTTAGGAAGTGGAGCTATGCACAGAATAAATACAAAATGGAAATTACTATTATATGCATGCAATATGTACTCCATTGTCATGTTGGGGCAAAGAGTCTTTTCTTACATCTAAAATTACATATGCCCTCCAGTAAACTGCAAAAGGCACTGCACTGCAGTGGTGAGGCGGAGGCATGAAAATCTGCTGTGTAAATTTACAGGTGAAGGTAGAGAGCTGAACCAGCATAATCCACCCTTCCCCTTTTACAAAAGCCTCACCACACCGACACTATCCATCTGGAGCGCTGTGGATTGAAAGGATATGTCAGCATGGCAGCAGTTTGAATCTAGCAGACACCCCTCGATACTGTTATCTACCAGCAAATCAACATAATTTCAATGGGAAATTCTAGACGGAGTGAATGCTGACTGGTCCAGCATTAATTCCTGCTGCATACCTTGAAGGAGGAGTAGAAAGGCATGAACTCACCAAGGGGAGGAAGGGATGCTCAGAGTTTAGCATGGAGAGGAGGCTGTCAACACAAATCCCTGAAAAATCTATGGAACTTCCCACCAACTCACCCCCTCCCACACCACAGATCTCAAGACATAGGTCTGAATAGAGGATTATGTCCAACTCCTATGCCTTGAACTATGAAGTCTGGGCCAGATTTTTAAAGGTATTTTGGTGCCTACAGCTGCAGATGAGGACCTAGTGGGATTTTCAAAATTCTAACTCCCAATGAATTCCTAGTGTGAAAATCCCCCTTGGCACTTATAGCATCTTCACTCACTGAAATACCTTTAAATTCTGGCTCTCAGTGCTGTGCACTCTACTGAATTTCCCCTAGCTTTTTTCTTCCTTTACGTTGTCATGCGAGAGGATGGTTTGGCCTCAAATACTCTCAGACGCCTGTGTCGCTAACTTGAAATGTGGAAAAGGAGAGGAAGAATTGCAAAGGACAGGCCAGGACTAGGCCTCTGAACAGCTGTGTGCCAGTCCCAGCTCTGCCACAGACTTCTTGTGCAAACTTTTACCCCAAACGAAACCTTTTTTGAAATTTAGAACTGCCTGGACACTTTTCTCCACATCTCCTATTATTTGTCATTTTCATCCATATCTGCATCTGCTGCAACCAGGAAAAGAGCTGCTGAAACACTCCAAGAGTTGTGGTGCTATTTATAGCCCAACTAGAGACAAGAAGTACCAGAAATCTATCAAGCATGTTTATTCTCTTGAGATTTCCAGGCACATTTTTGCAGACTTGAGATGTTCCAATAAAGTTCAGCTAAGAATCAAAAGTCTCAATGTTTATCAGACCGTGAACTAAACTTCTGGACCTTTTGAAGTTCCTGCATTGCTACTGGGAATGTGTAGCATGAATGAGACATAGAGGTCAACCCAGTCTTTTAATATTATTGATATGGAAATCACACCTAGACTTCAGCAATTTTATTTTGACTAGCCTAGCCCAAACTCCCCACAAAAACCAAACCAAACCAACCAACCAAAACTCAAAAAAATCCAAACAACCCCCCCCCCCAAATTCCCCATATTAAATTATAAATCCCTCAAATGATATGCAGATTTTATTATCCTCTGTTAATTATTTAAAATTAAAAACACAAAACCAAGAAAATTCAGTTAAAATTAAAATCCCTGTTTAAAGAGTACATTTCATGATGCAATATCCTTCTTACTTGTTTGTAAAGTATGAGGTGATGTAGACACAGTGCTTTCATTCTATGATGCTGAGCATTGTGGAGAAACCCTAGACAGAGAGTTATTAGCATGCCCTTTAAAACCTCGATTTAATCAGTCTCAAAATAATATTTTTAATCAACAATTTAAAGGGCCACTTTCAAAATCAGTAGGCCTGAAATGTCACTCAACTTTTCTTCTCTTCCATCTGTCTGCAAACTCTACGCAGTTCTTTCTGGCTTTGCTCCTGCAAGGTGCTGAACACTCTGGCCCTGATCCAGCAAAGCACTTAAGCACATTCTTAGTTTTAAATACATGACTAATCCCATGAAAAGCAATGAGGCTAATCACATTGTTAAAATTAAGCATGTGCTTAAATTTGTTGCTGGATTAGGACCAGAATGCTCAGCACCTTGCAAGACTGAGCGAGGTATGTCAGTTTAAACCTCCTCCTTAAAATATCAAATACTTCAATGATCTTATGAAACCGGAAAGATCAAGAGTAGGTGCCCCAAATTCATGAGCAACCCTACAATAGCAAATCAATTTGTGTGTGCCAGAAGACAAAATATGAAACCAGATTTCAGTTTCAAGCTTCCATAGATTACTGTAAATTGCAGTTAGAAGAAAAAACATATGAGATAACCCTTTTGTGGCATTTTTTGCTATTGCTAAAAAATCTACATCAAGCATATGCACGCTTGGGAGTGGAGTATCTGTGATGGCCATTTCATAACCCCGCCCTTTCCCCCCCCAAAATGGAACTGTTTTCCAACCAGCCCTATTAGAAATTAACATTTCCTTTAAATCACCACCCTACAATGCTCTACAAGGGATCCTCTCTCCAGCCCAACCCCGGCCTCCTAGCAACATGAACAGAGACACCATTCCCAACTCCCCCTTCTAACTGTAACAAATAAACTGGTTATTTGAGTCACACCCAGTAAAGAAACAGGTTTTATGGTTACTATAAAATCCAACATAACCTGTCAATTATGGTATGAGGCTCAACAAAACCCTAGTTAGAGCTGGTTTACTTGAAACTCATCACAGGTTTGTCAGGCCAACAGATGCCCTCAGATTAATTTAAGGCTAGTGGGGTTGACCAGGTTTCGCTGAGGGCACAATCTGAAGACAATGGGTGGCAGAGGCTAATGGCATAATTTGGCCTGCATGTTACAATGAATATGGAACCCTAGAAGTCTCTTTTTATGATGTCATTTGTCAGGGTGGATCAGCAGTTTAGTGACAAAATTCCATCATAGGCCTAAGGGCCATAGCAGGCCCCAAGTCAATGGTTCTACTGTACTGGATAACGCAACTGTCGAGTAGGATAGCTGAGGAACTCCATATGACTAGCTCCATGCCTCCTATTCATAGAGCAGAATGCAGTGGGCCTTAGCCCCAGGCTGAGGAAAGCTAGGGGGCTACTTCTCCTCTGATACCAGTTTTACAATAGTAAAACTCCATTGACTTCAATATCTTCTCCTATTTTACACTGATGTAAATGAGAGGAAAAGGGAGTTCCCAGGTGTCATGGCTCCCCCTGCGCCTTGCCTGCAAAATAGACTGGATTCAACCCACTGCAACCATGCATATAGGCTGCTCTGTATATATGTTCAGCACCTTGTGCACAGCCCATCCACAGCTCTCTGGAAGTCTCACGACTGTTTGGTGCAGTACAGGGTGATTACAGACTCAGAGTCCCATAGGAAAGCATTTGGAACTTCTTGTGCAGACTAAGCCAGAGATACAGTCTGTGACTAGTCTATGAGGCTTTCCACAGGGAGTCAGTGAAGGACCTGCTTGTCTGGGATGAGTTGAGGGGGATGGAAGCAGCCTCCAAAGCATCTGACTCTTCTGATGGGCTAAGCTCCCTCTGCAGCCTAAGTGGGGAATTGGGGGAACCTCCTAACAGGACCATGGTCAGCAACATAAATGGAAATGAACATTCATGCACAAGCCCAATTAAATATTGTTATATGCACAAATGAGCTCCACACCGCAATGCCAGTTGTGCGCCCAACCGCTGCAATCGGGTATACAATGTGCCTTATTCAAACAGATGTAGGTGGATGCATCTCCAATTGACTACATTTACTGATGGTACTGCAGCTCAAAACATCTCATAATCCCCCCACCCTTGCCCCCAGCAGTCTCATAGAAATTGTGAACTGCAGAGGTGACAGAATAGAAGTATACAAGATAATAGGTGCTGGAACTACAGGTGCTGGGGTGCCGCTGCACCCTCTGCCTTGAAGTGGTTTCCATTATATACAAGTATCAGAGGTGTAGCCGCGTTAGTCTGTATTCACAAAGACAACGAGGCATCTAGTGGCACCTTAAAGACTAACAGATTTATTTGGGCATAAGCTTTTGTGGTAAGAATATGTGCATCTGAAGAAGTAGGTTTTTTACCCATGAAAGCTTATGCCCAAATAAACCTGTTAGTCTTTTAAGGTGCCACCGGACTGCGCGTTGTTATTATATACAAGGTTTACAGTTTGGTTCAATGCCTCTCTGCACCCCCACTATACAAATTGTCCCAGTACCTCTGTGCAGGATCCTACACAAGGGAGCCTGGGGTGAGGGATGTAATTACCTCACGCTGCCCATTACACATCTCACAGAGGAAAGGAGGAAGCCACCCAAGAGCAATTCCATCCACGCCAGTCAGAATTCATATGGGTGGGTGGGTGGGTCAACAGATCAATTACATCAAAGGCTGCTAATGGATCTAAAAAGTTCAGTATAAATAGGTGATTTTTTTATCCATTAGCAGGATGAGAACTTCTAGTAGGAAAACCAATGTCATCCTCATAATGTGTCCAAGGCTAAAACTAGACTGATAGAGGTATTTGCACAAAATCCATGTTTTGACATGTGTAGGTAACATGCTAAGACCAAAATATTCCTATTAGATAAGTGATTGGATTTGCAGATGTGCTGTTGGCGCTAACCTAATGTTAGGCACCTAAATTTGAAAATTTAGCATCTCTGGAACTTAGAACAGAATTTGACTCATCTGCCTCCCTTCACACCAGATGGAACTCTAGAGGTGATCCCGGCAAATACAGACCGGTAAGTCTAACGTCTGTACCAAGCAAATTAGTTGAAACAATAGTAAAGAATAAAATTGTCAGTCTCATAGAAGAACATAAATTGTTGGGCAAAAGTCAACATGGTTTCTGTAAAGGGAAATCGTGTCTTACTAATCTATTAGAGTTCTTTGAAGGGGTCAACAAACATGTGGACAAGGGGGATCCAGTGGACGTAGTGTACTTAGATTTCCAGAAAGCCTTTGACAAGGTCCCTCACCAAAGGCTCTTAAGTAAATTAAGTTGCCATGGGACAAGAGGGAAGATCCTTTCATGTACTGAGAACTGGTTAAAGGACAGGGAACAAAGAGTAGGAATAAATGGTAAATTTTCTGAATGGAGAGGGGTAACTAGTGGTGTTCCCCAAGGGTCAGTCCTAGGACCAAGCCTATTCAACTTATTCATAAATGATTTGGAGGAAGGGGTAAACAGTGAGGTGTCAAAGTTTGCAGATGATACTAAACTGCTCAAAATAGATAAGACCCAAGCAGACTGTGAAGAACTTCAAAAAGATCTCACAAAACTAAGTGATTGGGCAACAAAATGGCAAATGAAATTTAATGTGGATAAATGTAAAGTAATGCACATTGGAAAAAATAACCCAATATTATTATTTTATTATTTTATTAAATAATAAATT
This sequence comes from Sternotherus odoratus, assembly GCA_032164245.1. Lineage (NCBI taxonomy): Eukaryota > Metazoa > Chordata > Testudines > Kinosternidae > Sternotherus > Sternotherus odoratus. Next base: position 90,025,658 of record JAVMKO010000007.1, read on the forward strand.
ATATTTATTATAAAATAATAATGCGTTTGAGAGCCCCCGCTCGGCTCCCCGCAGCGGGAAGCCGGGCGGGGGGGTTTGACAGCTCCCGCCGGGCTTCCCGCTGCGGGGAGCCGGGCGGGAGCTGTCAACCCCCCCGCCCGGCTCCCCGCAACGGGGAGCCGGGGGGGGGGGGTTGAGAGCTCCCGCCCGGCTCCCCGCTGGGGGGAGCCGAGCGGGAGCTGTCAACCCCCCTGCCCGGCTCCCCGCTGGGGGGAGCCGAGCGGGAGCTGTCAACCCCCCCCGCCCGGCTCCTCGCAGCGGGGAGACGGACGGGGGGGGGGTTGAGAGCCCCCGCTCGGCTCCCCGCAGCGGGAAGCCAGGCGGGAGCTGTCAACCCCCCCGCCCCTCTCCCCGCAGCGGGGAGCCGGGCGGGGGGGAGGGGGTGGGGTGGGCTGGCTCCATATAACGGACTAATTCGGGCGGGGGGGGTGTCCGTTGTCACCCAAAAGTCCGTTATTTAATAATTTAAAAAAATTATTAAATAACGGACTTTCGGTTTTAACGGACACCCCCCGCCCGAATTAGTCTGTTATATCGAGGTTTCACTGTATTGGCATTAGAAAAGGTTCAGAGAAGGGCAACTAAAATGATTAGGGGTTTGGAACGGGTCCCATATGGGGAGAGATTAAAGAGGCTAGGACGTTTTAGCTTGGAAAAGAGGAGACTAAGGGGGGATATGATAGAGGTATATAAAATTATGCGTGGTAAGGAGAAAGTGAATAAGGAAAAGTTATTTACTTGTTCCCATAATATAAGAACTAGGGGCCACCCAATGAAATTAGTGGGCAGCAGGTTTAAAACAAATAAAAGAAAGTTCTTCTTCACACAGCGCACAGTCAACCTGTGGAACTCTTTGCCTGAGGAGGCTGTGAAGGCTAGGACTATAACAGGGTTTAAAAGAGAACTGGATAAATTCATGGAGGTTAAGTCCATCAATGGCTATTAGCCAGGATGGGTAAGAAATGGTGTCCCTAGCCTCTGTCAGAGGGGGGTGATGGATGGCAGGAGAGAGATCACTTGATCATTACCTGTTAGGTTCACTCACTCCGGGGCACCTGGTATTGGCCATTGTCAGTAGACAGGATACTGGGCTAGATGGACCGTTGGTCTGACCCAGTACGGCCTTTCTTATGTTCTTATGAACTGGTGTAAACTAAATTGTCATTCATGGACGTGCATCCACCTGCACTGGTTGCAGTAAGGCCCAGCTGCACACCTGATTGCTCAGTTGGGTACATAGCTGGGATTGCACTGACAAGATCATTTCTGCACATCAACATATTTCTTTGGATTTGTGCAAGAAGGTGTGCACTTAATTGAATTAATTGGGCCTGATTTCTCTCTTATGCCAGTTTTATACCAATATAACACAATTAACTTCAGTGGAGTTACACCTCTTTTACACTGGGCCCTCTGAAATGCAATTCTTTGTCTCTGCCTGTATTTTTGGATTAGATTGTAATTCAGAGTCACTATTGCCTCTCTGATTTTCCTCCCTTCCCTGCCCACCCACTATGCTGAATGAGGAATAGGCATGCAGGAGGCTGCTCTCCCTTCCCATACTGTAACCTGCAATGCTGAGTAAGAAAAGGAATGGCAACAATTCTGCCCTTATTTATTCCAGAGTGACAGGCTAGTGTGGTAATATCTTTAATCAGACCAACTTCTATTGGTGGAAGGGACAAACTTTTTAGCTTCGCAGAGCTCTTCATTATGCCAGAATGACAGCTGACATGCCAAATGCAGGGATACTGAATGCATCACTCAGAGACTTTAAGTGGGAACTGCTTTTATGGCGTAAGCATCAGGAAAGAAAATTAGTGCACGTGGCATGATTCCTTTTCCTACAGCGCACCAAGACATTAGTGTAAGTCACAGTGCATCCATCACTGTATATGGACCCTATACATGTCCAAAAGGAGAGATTAACTGTCAAATTAGTGAAAGTAGGGCCATGCTTGCTGTCTACCCTCCTGCTCCAGAGTTGACGGCATGTAAGAGATGCAGCACTTTTGTAGCAGGGATGAACTATTGGGGAAAGGGTGCTCAGGGAGCACCTCTCTGACAAGCCACCAGTGGAGGACACTTTCATGGATCTTTTGAGTGCTAGGAGGAGACCTTACTAACAAGCCTGCTGGTGATCCATAAAGCCTCAGGGTGTATTCTGCTGGTTTGAAGCCACAGTTTCTTAACCCTTTTTGCATAAGCTGCAGCATAACTGAGTGGGGGCACGTGTATTTCCATTTCAGAGCAGAGGTAAGATGCACTACAGCATGTATCCCTCTGGTCACAATGAGTCACCCTATCTTACCTCAGGAGGTGGCTCTGAGACCTACAGCAAAGACCTCCTTTGTCTTTCTCTGTTATGTGGCCACTAATAACAAAAAGAGGATTTTGTCCAGAATTTGGAAAATGCTTTTGGCTGGAAAAGACGATTTAAATGTGCAATGTTATTATTGTATTATTTTGGTACTAGAGATGGGCTTGAACCAAACCCCCAGGTTATTATTATTTGTATTGAACTGGTCAACAAAAGTTGGAGTCCCGTTGTGCTTGGCACTGTACATATACAAAGCAAGAGACTGCCTTGCCTTGAAGAGCTTACACATTTAACAGACAAAAGAGAAGTATTATTATTTCCATTTTCAGATGAGTAGTGGAGGCACAGAGAGACTAAAGACCAGAATTTCATAAAGAGCTCAGGACCAGAGAGGGCCAGAGCTTCAGAAGAATTTGGCAGATGGGGTGTTGAGCTCATTTGAAAATCTAGGTGTAAAGTGTCACAATGGTAGCTGCTGACCTATTTTGAAAATCTGGGCCCAGGTGTCTTGCACAAGGTCAAAAAGAAAGCTTGTAGCAAAGCCAGGAATTGAATCCTGATCTCTTAAGGCCTAATGCCTTGCTTACCACAAAACAGTCCTTTCTCTGAACAGCCATGAGCTTTGGAAAAGTTCTGATTGGGATTCAGTGCTGCACCTGAGCTTTTTTTCCGTAACAGGACTAAACTATATCCCTATCTCTAAACACCCCAAACCCTGGGAAAGTTTAGACCTAGATCCAGAATTTCATAACTCTGACTATAAAGGGATGAATCAGAACTCCAGATCCAAATATCCAAAACTTTGGAAAAGCTCAGATTGGATCTGAATGGTATAGCTTGGGGCCTTCTCTAATTATGACAACAAATAAAACTCTTTCTTCTATTTATGATAAAAATAAATGTTCCTAAACTCATTTATCCTATTTCCATTATATTTCCAGGTCTTGTTTATTTCTCCACTGTCTTTTTGTTTTACATCTCTGCTTTCCCCACATTCCTTTTTGTATTATATTGGAACTTCTTCTTAGTCTTTGTTTGGGAACTAATGACTTGTTTTTATGGGAAAAAATTACAGAAATTATGGATTTGTGGGACAGAAATAATTTTTTCACACATTCCCCCCTGTGCCTCCAAATAACCAAGTCCTATTGAACTAATATATTTGGGGCAAGGGGTGGTGAATAGAGCAAGAGAGGAAAAGTATGAAATGGATGGTGTTTTTGTTTGTTTTGTTTTTCTGTGCTGGGGAGCATAACCCAGTATTTAGCTCAGGAAATGTCTCAGGCGTGATAAAAAGTGGCCAATTTTTTTTAAATGAGCCCCTTATTAAAATTTTGACAGCATGTCACTGCCTCCATACATTTGGCTGCAGCCTGTTCTCTCCTGTTGCTTTTTATATTTTATAACTCTTCTTCCTTTTTCCATTTGTCATGTCATCTCTCTAGCTAAATGTTTCCTTAATTTTTATTTCAGGTTAATTTCGTTCTTCTATTATTTCTCTCTCCACATGTCCAACTGTTTTTTCGCTCCTCTCTTTCTTGTTCTCTCCCTCTCTCTCTATTTTTCACCATTCTTACTGTATCTTCTCTCCATGTTTTTCTTTTCTCACCTCTTCTTTCCTTTCTCCTCTTAGTTTTGTCCCTTTTTCACTCCCTCTATCTTCTGCCATTATTTTCTTCCTGGGTGTCCTGATATTTTGCATGAATTATCTTGTGTGATGTGCTTCAAAACTATATTTTGTATGGCACATTTAATGCAAACCATATCCAAAACCACTTTACACTATTATTTTACATAACCACAACTTTTCCTGTGATATTACTTTGGAAACACAATGGCCCTGATTCTGATCTCACACTGGTTTTACACTGGTGTAATACCAAAGGTTTCAGTGGATTACTCCTGATTCACACTGGTGTAAATTAGGGGAGAATCAGGCCCAGTGAAAACAGAAGATTTCATTGTGATAATTTTCTACAAGACAATCACTAGTTTTCCCTGCTAATCTGGTAAGGGTTCATAAGAGGAACCTGGTTTGCCATCTGTTCTCTTAATGCCCTCTGTTCCCCCAATGAGCTCTCTCATCTCCTCACCAAGACTTTTCCATGATCTCTCCTCCCCTCAACTTCTCCCAGTGCCTCCCCACAGGTTTTCCACTTGTCTAAACTCCAGTCCACTCCTTAGTTCTCCTTCTGAGTATTCTCTTCCCCACAAGTTCTGCCACCTATGAATTCCCTGCTTCTAAACTCTCTCCTTATTCCCTCTGGAGCGCTCCATAAACTCTCTTTCAGACTCAAGCTCTTTCCACTGAGAGGTCTCATCTGTACTCCAAAGCTCTTATTCTACCCTTAAGCTACTAGATAATACTATCCAAGATAATGTTTTATTATATGTCTGAGAGAAAAAGAAGGTTTTAATGTAGTCATACTGGAATTTTCCATACTGTATTTTTCTTAGTCTTTTGTCTCAAATCCAATTCCATGATATGCCAATGAAAGGCAAGGAATGTAAGCTCTTACATATTCGCTACAGTTTGTAATAGGTTTTGGGACATTGGGAGGACTATGATATTTTCTAACATCACTAATTTATGTCCAAAGACATTCTGTGTATTACAGTTATTGGTATCTAATAATAAATAATGCAAAGCTACGTGCTTCTCAATGCATTCAGTAAATACTTTCCTTGAACTGTTAAGTTTGCTCTTGAAAAGGAACCATAAAGGCAAATGTTTTTCCTTGATGTGCATTTATCAGAAAGGAAAAATGGCGTGGGAACTCTCTTGTGAGATACAATTATGGTCTAGGAAACTTGCCTACAGAGCGAGACTCATTTTTAAGGAGGGAGACGAAGGAGCCATTTTGATTTTAGAAAAGTCTTGATTTTATGTACTGGAGTTAATATTGAATGTTGTCTGTAAAAGACAATAGGTAGTTGGTAATAAGTGTGAGCTTTAACTGTGGACACTTGGAGCAAGAAACGCAGATGCATCTTTCTTTGCATTAGACTGCACTGGAGAAAATAGGAGTTTCTATAGGAACACTTTGAAAAAGGTCATAGCCTGACTCACCACTGTGTTACTCCAGTTTTACGCAGCATAATGCCACTGACTTCAGTGGAGTTACACTAGCATAAAATGGTAGCAGCACAGTGGTGAAGCAGGCCCTCAACATTTTTCTGTAAAAGAGGGATTGTCCTTCTCTAATAAGGACTGTGGGGGGTTTGATTTAGACACAAAATCTAACCCCAAAACTCAATGGGATCTGAAACCAGCAGAGCTTTTTAAAAAAATCAACAGAATTTAAAAAAACCAAAGAGTTTGTCATGGCTGCATTCTTATAATGTCACTTGAGATAGCAAGGTGCTGGAATGCATTTCAAAGTGGGAAGTCTGCAGTTCAGTCTGAGAAGTGAGGATGAAACAGGAGCAAGCTGTGCAGTTAGGTATTTTTAATCGACCTTCATTGATTAAAATATATATATATTCCACTACAGAGAGCCAGATTTGATCCCATTTACAGTTGTTAAAATTTAGAATATTCTTCATTGTTACTCCATCTTTTCACAGGTGTAATTGTATCAAAATTTGGCTGAAGACTCTGGTTTTGACAGATGTCACTTGCACCACTGCAAACCCAGAGAAACTCCAGTGAAGTCAGTGGAGTTAGACTGGTGTTAAACCCTGATCCAGCAAAGCACTTACACACAAGTTCAAATTTAATTTCATTGACTTCAGTAAGACTACTCACAGACTATAAGTGAAGCATGTGCTCAAGTGCTTTGCTGGATCTAGCACTCAGTGTCAGCATGGTAAGGCTCTCATTTTTTCCTTTCTAACATATACAGCAGCCATTACATAGCTTTGCTCTGAATATATTACTTTTATAAGTGAATTTAGTGTTCAGGAAAGCTGCCGGAAGGATGAAGTCTTCCCTTTATCAACTGAACAGGTACAGTAACTATGAACAACAGTACAAACTTCCACTCACTGCACCTGATTTGGTGGGATGAAGTCTAGGAGTGAGAGGATAGTTCTTATTCCAGGCTCATTCCATCCTTGGTTTCTCTACAGAGCTTGCCAAAAAGACTGCCAGCTAGCATCATCTGCAGTGGTGATTTTGTGATGAAGCACCTATGTCCAGTAAATCTAGCCCGAGACCACCAAGTCATTCCATCTGGGCCACTGGGTGGCTTTAAGGTGGTAATGACTTTTGGTTACTATCACCCAGGACTGGATACAAACTGATAATGTAGAGGTGAAAACCATCCTACCTTACTACCCATCCTCTGAGTCACCCAGCTCACCTGGCATTGAGAATTTTACTATACAGTATTACATATTCCAGGGCATCTTTAAGAGGCCAGTTTGCTGTATATGTATCACAAGATACATTCTGGAGTTGTAATTAGAACTGGACATATCATGCAAAATACTTTTCCTCTAATATTTGTTTGGATTTTTAAATGAATCAGTTTTGCCCATGCCCCTTTTCTATGAATATTCTAGAGAATGAGTTGGCAAGCAGGAATATTTGTGGAAATAGTGAATTTAAAGCAAATAATGAAGAATGTTGCTGCATCATGTCTAAAATCTAAATTGTAAACTCTTTAGTGCAGGGCCCTGTCTTTTGTTTTCTATGCAAGGTGAACATTTAGTTTACAGGAGAGCTGCACAGAGAGAAGAATTAAAGTTGCAGAGGCAACCATAAATCTAGCTTTCCCTAACTTTCAAGTGGTTTACTTTGCAATTTAAACAACGTTCTTTTTTACATAGTATTTTGGTGTGTAGTTATTATAACTATGGTAATTTTTGGGTGACCTCAATAATATCTAATGATAAAATACATTAACGCTTTGCTCTAATCTTTTGCTTCTACATTCAAATAACATATACATTCATAGTATTTAATGGTGGCCTAACCTAAGCCTGTTTCATTAAAGATTTTTCACAGTAATTACCTCAGCTTTCCAGTTAATATATTTTTACGACTCATTAATCACTTACGCATTTTCACATATGGTCACCTTGATGCAATGCATGCAAGAGTTGACATTTCTTATCCACAAATAAGGGCTCCACTGTGCAAAACATTGAGCTCTGGGCCCCAACCCTGCAAAGAGACACACGTGCTTAACTTTACATGTGATAACCCCCAGTGTCCACCACTGAAGTCAACTGGAGTTTTTCCATTGACTTAATGAAGTGGGTGCAAACCCTTTGAATAGTTCCATTTAAATCACTGGGACTATGAATGAGCTTCAAGTTAAGCTTGTATTGCTTCATCAGGCCCAGAATGCTCAGTAACGTGCAGGACTGAGCCAAATGTCATTAGGTATTAGTGACATTGAGAACTTGGTTACACTGGCACTTTATAGCACTATAATGCTTCCAGGAGCGCTATAACTCTGCCCCCGAACACACTGGCAAGGCACATATTGTGCTAAAAGTATGGGCTTATCACGCTACTCGTAAACCACCTTTTCCAGGGGAATAAGGGCTTTTGCGCTACTGCTGTAGCACAACGGCGCGAATGTGAACACCCATTGTGTGTTAATGAGCCTCCAGCCTTCTCCAGCCTGGCCCATAATTCCCGTTCGAGTCACTCTGGCCATCAGTTTCAAACTCTTCTGTCGCGTCCTCAGGTGACCACACATCAGACCCGCCCTTTAAATTCCCAGGGAAATTTGAAAATCCCCTTCCTGTTTGCTCCAGCCAGGCGTGGAGTGCTCCTCAGGTAACCCTTTTGCTTGGCCATGACTCCACGTGCCATGCCTGCTCGCAATAAGCGATCTCCAGCGTGGTCCGATCATGAGTTGCTGGACCTCATCAGTTGTTGGGGGGAAGCGGCTGTCCACTCTCAGCCGGCGGAATTACGATACGTATGGCCTGATATCACGGGTCATGAAGGACAGAGGGCATGACCGGGACACTCTGCAGTGCCGGGCAAAAGTAAAGGAGCTTAGGATTGCATATTGCAAAGCCCGCGATGCAAACAGCCGCTTTGGGGCAGTCCCTGTGTTTTGCAAGTTCTACAGGGATCTGGATGCGATTCTTGGTGGTGATCCAACGTGCACTCCAGCGACCACCCAGGACACTTCTTCCGAGCCCACCACTGAAGGGGCGGGGGAAAGGAGGCTGGAGAGGAGCGGGACGGCGATTCGCAGCAGGACTGCGAGGAGGAGGAGGAGGAGGCGTCCGTGGCAGCGAGCCAGGGCACGGAGGAGTCACTGGAGACATGCAGCCAGGAACTCTTCTCAAGCCCAGAGTGCAGCCGGAGCGAGCCACAGCATCCGGCGGTTGCAGGGGCCAGGGCTGCAGCACCGGTTTGCGCAGGTACAGATACTTTTCTATTGGGAAGGCAGGCAGCTTGGGCGAGGGTGGAAAGGAAAGGGATGCTTGCATGCTTGCCTACATGCGGAATAGTGCATTTATGTACTCTATCACCTCGCGGTAATCCTCATCAGTGATTTCTGCAAAGGTCTCAATAAGAGCTCTTGCAATGTGCCTGCGGAGGTTTCGCGGGAGCCCCAGCGTGTTCACTGTCCCGGCCCCGGTCACCAGTCTGCGCCACTCTTCTAAAAGCGGTGGGGGCAGCATCGCTGCACAGATGCAAGCCGCGTATGGCCCTGGGCGGAAGCCACATCTCCTTAAAATCCCTGCCCTGTCCTGCTCCGTCACCCGCAGCAGCGAGATATCTTCCAGCATGAAAACCTACACAGACTGTTGGGAGAATGCTTATCAGACTGCAGTTCCCACTAATGCCCGCCGCTCCCACAAAACAATAGTATAGAAAGGCAGGGAAACAGTGCTTGTCCCCGCCACTCACCATGCCCGGGGATCCGTGGGTACCTCTGTGTGTGATATGGCTTGTTTGGACAGGGAAACTGCACAGAGATTCAAGGAATGCGTGGGACTCCCCAATATTGTCTGTTGCAAACAATGGGATCTTGTGTTTTAACTGCAAACTTGTAACTTTCCCTAGCTTTGCCCTTGACATCGTCACCAGTCTTATCTGTGGCTCAAAAACTAAGTAGAATTCGAAACAGACTGAGGAAGAGCAAAGAGGAGCTTCTGAAGCAAGTTCTGGAACAGGCATCAATGGACACCCGTGCTGACAGCGACCGGAGGGAGGAGGAGAGGAAGCGTAGGGAACAGCGGAGAGAGCAACAGATGCAGCTGAGGGAGATAGCTCGCGAACAGCGTGCTGATAAGTGCGCTGACAAGCTGCTTAGAATATTAGAGCTGCAAGTAGAAACTCTGCAGCGGATCGCTGCCGTTCAGGAGCAGCAGCCCCGTGCTTGCCACCCCCCTTGTCACTTGCCCCCTAACCCTTCCCCTTCTGGCCCTCTGGCCTCTTCAGGCCACTATGAACAGCTGCCTGGTTATTACCACCCACAGCTGCCTCCAACCCCCCCTCTCTTCACCGACCAACCCACAGACCCAGCCAGGGCCGGCGACAGAAATTTTGGGGCCCCTTACTCTGATCGTTTGTGGGGCCCCCCAGCCGGTCTCCCGCTGCCCGCGCCCTGCCCCGCCCGGGCCTACGTGGGACTGCCTTGCCGGTTGGGCATAGCGGGGGTGTCATGTTGCGGGGGTACCGGGCGCGGTCGGCGGTAGCACGGTGGCGTGAGGCGCGCCGCGCATGCGGGCGGCCTCTAGCACACCACCCCTGCCTGGCCCACCTCCCCCCCCCCAGCCTATTCTCCTTCCCCCCCTGCCTGACCCGGCCCACCCAACCTAATCTCCTCCCCCAGCCTAACCTCCTCCCCTCCCCACCCATCCCTGCCTGGCCCACCCCGCTGTTGGGGGTGATCTTCCTTTACCCTCCCCCCCAGCCTCCCCCCATCTAACTGCCTTCCCTCCCCCACCCCTGCCTGGCCCTGCCCGGCCCATCCCACCGAACCTAACCTCCTCCCACTCCCAATCCAGCCTCCTGCCCCCCATGCCTGACCCGTCCAGCTCAGCCTCCCCCCCACCAAACCTCCTTCCCTCCCGCACCCACGCCTTGCCCACCCCATCCAGCCTCGTCTCTTGCCCCTCTCCCCGCCTGCCCAGCCTCCCCCCCACCGCCGCCTTGCCTGCCCCCCAGCCCAGCCTCCCCCTCCCTCTCCCTTGACACCTCCAAACCTATCTGCACCCCGCCTCCCCCCGCCTCCCCGGGAGCCGGGGCTGTTCTCGGAGACTTTCCGGGTGAGGAGCAGCAGCGCACTGAGCTAAGCGGTGGCGGCAGCAGGTGCTGAACCCAGGCGGGTTCCTCCTCCACCTGGCAGGGAGCGAGCGACGGAGCGAGGGAGGGAGACCGGGGCCACCATCCGGCTGGGGAAGCAGCGCGGCTCAGGCGCCCGGGGACGGCTCCCCCAGGCGGGGCGGCGGGGGGTGCCGGGGCCAGCTGCAGGACTCGCTCAGAGCGGGGCTGTTCTCAGGTCCCCGCTGGGAGCCCGGTGCCAAGCCCGCGGTCACACTCCCTCCAGCCGGCGCCCCGAGCCATGGCCGCGCGTCCCCCCAAACTTTGCCTCGGGCCGGGCCCGCGGGGGGGGGGCACAGCTGGCTCCCAGCCCCCCGCCCGCGCCCTGAGTCCCTTGGCCCCACCCGCCCCACGCACTGGGCCGCCGGCATGGACGGGCCCCTGAAACGCCACCACCCCGTGGGCAGCCGCAGCCAACCGGAGTGGCGGCGGCCGCCCCGCCCCCATATCCCTAGACCCCTCCAAACCCGGGCCTACGTGGGGCCCCCTTAAGTCCGGGGCCCGGTACAGATGTACCCGTAGTCCCCCCGTCGCCGGCCCTGGACCCAGCACCCTTATCCACTGCACTCAACCCCTACTAACAAGCATAATCACCCTCCGCAAATGGGGTTGGGGGAATACAGCAATTTGGAGGGCATTGGATGTTATGAGTCCAGGACATACGCCAATCTCTGACTGACCCCTTCCCACCACAATTGCACACCCCCTCCTCCCGCACACATTTTACTGTTTTCAACTTTTATTTCAAATTATGAGAAAGCTGTTCAATAAATGAATTCTTTTTAATAAATGGGTTTCTGTATTCGGTGCACAAATGTATGTAATAAGTACAGAAAAGCAAATGCCTTATGCTATTAACAGACTGCTCCCTCCCTCTGCAATTCCCATTAGAACTCGCTTTCAGCCTCAAAATGCTCCCTCAAGGCTTCCCTGATCCTTGTACCCTCCGTCTGGGCCCCTCTAATAGCCCTGCTCTCTGGCTGTGCATACGTGGCCTCCAGCTGTTGAACCTCTGAGGTCCATGCCATAGTGAAGCCTTCGCCCTTCCGCTCACAGAGATTATGTAGGGCACAGCACGCGGAAATAAATGCAGATATACTTCCCTCTGCCAAGTCTAGCTTGCCATAAAGGCATCTCCAGCGGGCTTTAAGACGCCCAAAGGCACACTCCACAGTCATTCGACAGCGGCTCAGCCTGTAGTTGAACCTTTCCTGGCTGGTGTCCAGGCTCCCCGTGTAGGGTTTCATGAGCCAGGGCATTAGAGGGTAAGCGGGGTCGCCAAGAATCACAATGGGCATTTCCACTTCCCCCATGGGGATCCTCTGGTCTGGGAAAAAAGTGCCTTCTTGCAGCTTCCTGAACAGGCCGGTGTTGCGGAAGATGCGTGCGTCATGCACCTTTCCCGACCAGCCTGCATTAATGTCAGTGAAATGCCCACGGTGATCCACAAGCGCCTGAAGAACCATGGAGAAGTACCCCTTTCGGTTAATGTACTGTTCTGCTAGGTGGTCGGGGGGCAGAATAGGTATATGGGTCCCATCGATCGCCCCTCCACAGTTAGGGAACCCCATCTGCTCAAAGCCAGCCACAATGTCACGCACATCACCAAGAGTCACGATTTTTCGTAGCAGGAGGCGATTAATGGCCTTGCACACTTCCATCAACACGACGCCAACAGTCGACTTTCCCACCCCAAAGTGGTTGGCCACCGATCGGTAGTTGTCTGGGGTGGCCAGCTTCTAGAGTGCTATAGCCACCCGCTTCTCCACCGGGATGGCAGCTCTCAGTCTGGTGTCCTGGCGCTGCAGGACGGGGGCGAGTTCAGCACACAGTCCCATGAAAGTGGCTTTTCTCATGCGAAAGTTTTGCAGCCACTGCTCATCGTCCCACACTTGCAAGACGATGCGATCCCACCAGTCAGTGCTCGTTTCCCGTGCCCAGAAGCGGTGTTCCACGGTCGTGAGCATGTCTGTTAAAGCGATGAGCAGTTTAGTGTCCAATTTGTTCCTCGGCTCGATCTCGTCTTCTTCTCCAGACTCATCACTACTGTCACGGTCCATTTCAAGAATGAACTCCGCCGCGCAGAGAGTTGTGCTGGCGACACTCGCCAGCATGCTCCTCAGCAGTTCGCGATCCATTACAGCAAAGGAAAACGGATGACGGAGCGCGCGTGCCTTGCTGAAACCGTTGAGAGATGGTGCCTGAGGTGGCCAGAAAAACAGGGATTGCTGGGAAATGACACAAAGCATCACGGGGAGCTGGAACCGGATGCAGAATGGCCGCAAGTGACGCCCCCCTTCCCACAAGGCATTGTGCCAGATTGGGAAGAGGTGCTCTGTGGGATACCTGCCCTATTGCTCTACTCTCAGTGCCGCCAGAAGCGCTGCAAATGTGGCAATGCTTTAGCGCTGTCGGGTCTGAGTGTGCACACGCTCTAGCGCAATACCTATTGCGCTATATGGGACGCACTATAACCAAATGCACTATAATCCTGTAGTGTAACCTAAGCCTAATACTGGCTAGCCGTGGCCCTGAGCCTGCTCATGGGGGACTCCTCCGGCTGCCATTAGTTACTTCATCTAGTGGAAGAAGGTAAGCTCTGAACAACTCAGCTTGATGTGGCAAAGGCTGTACCATGCTGAGCACAAAGCAGATCACACGAAGGGGAGCTGGTTCTGTGCATACCCTTCAGATATGGGAGGGAAGTCAGACTGAAGGAGACAAATGGGGCCTAAAGGTCAAACTAAGAATATGATTCCCAGGAGAGATACTCCTTCTCTTTGTGTAACTCCTGGATTGTTCCTAGCTAGGATAAAGCTTAATTGGAGTCAGGCAGCCACTTTTCTATCCTTCAGAAGTGCCAAGATAAAAATCACCTAGAAAACAGATATCCATTGCACATAACGAAACATGAAGGCAATTGCAGCGTACAAAAAATGTTAACAGCTCTGTCAAAAGGCAGGTCTAGTCAGCTCAGAAAGGGGCAGCTCAGAAAGGTGCTTTAATCTAGCATATGTAAAAAAAAATAGAAATAAAAATTTACAAAATAAAATAACAATAATAAAAACAATGAAACTGAATTTTCCCCATGAATACTATATATTCAAAATTACATATGTCATATATATTCCTTTGTTTGTTTGTTTGTTTGTTTGTTTGTCTGTAAAGAAAATCCCCATCCAACCTAATTTTTCAGCATCTTTTTTTAAAACAAAATAAGTTTCCACGGTAAAATATATTGCACAACATAGGCTTATTCTATATAGAATTTATAGAACAATTGTTCTGATTTTCTTTTTCTATTTTTCATTGCAAATAGATTTAAATGGATTTATCAGTGATAGGGTTGGTATTTTTTACTAAGAACATATCCCATCAGAAACTTTTGGGCTCATAAGAACATAAGAACATAAGAACATAAGAACGGCCATACTGGGTCAGACCAAAGGTCCATCTAGCCCAGCATCCTGTCTACCGACAGTGGCCAATGCCAGGTGCCCCGGAGTGAGTGAACCTAACAGGTATGATCGAGCGATCTCTCTCCTGCCATCCATCACCCCCCTCTGACAGACAGAGGCTAGGGACACCATTCATTACCCATCCCGGCTAATAGCCATTTATGGACTTAGCCTCCATGAATTTATCCAGCTCTCTTTTAAACCCTGTTATAGTCCTAGCCTTCACAGCCTCCTCAGGTAAGGAGTTCCACAGGTTGACTGTGCGCTGTGTGAAGAAGAACTTCCTTTTATTTGTTTTAAACCTGCTGCACGCCAATTTCATTGAGTGGCCCCTAGTTCTTCTATTTTGGGAACAAGTAAATAACTTTTCCTTATTCACTTCCTCCACTCCACTCATAATTTTATATACCTCTATCATATCCCCCCTTAGTCTCCTCTTTTCCAAGCTAAAAAGTCCTAGCCTCCTTAATCTCTCTTCATATGGGACCCGTTCCAAACCCCTAATCATTTTAGTTGCCCTTCTCTGAACCTTTTCTAGTGCCAGTATATCCTTTTTGAGATGAGGAGACCACATTTGTACGCAGTATTCAAGATGTGGGCGCACCATGGATTTGTATAAGGGCAATAAGATATTCTCAGATATGCTCAGTTCTGATCTAATTCAAATTGGTTTAAATCAGAAGTGAATCTATTAGTCATGTTTAGATTGTAAATTCTTCAAGGGAGGTATTCTCTACTTCTCTGTGTTTGTAGTGCATGAAGCCTAATTGGGCTCCAGACTTGTTTGATCCCCAGGTACTACTGCAATAAGAATGATTAATAACAATAATAATGAAACATTGGAGTTACCGTATCAAGCCAGTGTGAGTGAGAGCAGTCATGGCTTAAAGTTTCAGACATGAATGTTTAATATTTCCAGTGAATCATTTTACTGGTTTTCTAATCAGTTTTATGGTTGTGACAAAAACATCCCCAAAACAGAGGAGTCTGACTTACGTTCATTGACAACTGTGGGCTTCATCTTCAAACATTAGCATCTAACTAGAACATCCAGATGACACTGAAAGTGTCTCATTAGAATGTAAAATGCATAGTAAACAAAAGACATGGCCCTGCACTCAAGAGGTTACAATTTAGATTTTAGACATGACGCAGCAAATGAGGAGAAAGGGATGAGAGTCTTGGGACAGGTCTAGGGCTACAACCATAAGATCATGTGGCTACTTAGCTTTGACATATGCACATCTTGTTGGTTCTCTTTTGTTTTGATTTTGAATAAAATAAAGCTTCAACTCAAAACCACACACATTAGTATAACCACAATAAAGTCTGCATATGGCAAGATGTATATTAGATTAGGTCCTGATTTTGGCAAGGATATAAACATGTGAGCTAAATAAGGAAAAGCACATAGTGGAACTGCCTCAGGAGCAGCTCTGAAGCACAATCCCTCTGTTGGCTTGGTGGGGAAGGAACTGCACCAGCCTTTACAAGATGCAGTATACTCCCCTGTTAAGTCTAGCTTGGGTTAGAGGGATCTATATGGGTTTGCCTAGTCTGCATCCCTTCCTGTCTTCCTTACTGCCCAATCAATTGCAGAGGGATGTAATGGGTGCACACAGCCAGTGCTGTTTCTTCTTTAAATTCAAACTCCAACGTAAACCTAATCTAATTCTGAACCCCTCCTCATTCTATCTCTAATGTTACATAAATCAAGCAAAGGAGCTTTAACCATGTCTCTTGGGAGACTATTTAACAGTATAGAACATTTCACAGAAAGGGCACTTTTCATATCCTCATCTGACATTTTCCCTTTTTAGACCATAAGAATGGCCATACTGGGTCAGGCCAATGATTCATTTAGCCCAGTATCCTGGCTTCTGACAGGTGCTTCAGAGAGAATGAACAGAACAGGTAATCATCAACTGATCCATCCCTTGTCGCTCATTCCCAGCTTCTGGCAAACTGAGGCTAGGGACAGTGCAGAGCATGGTTTTGTATCCCTGCCCATCCTGTTGAATAGCCATCGATGGACCTATCCGCCATGAACTTATTTAGTTCTTCTTTGAATCCTGTTAGTGTTTTGGACTTCACAATATCCTTTGACAAATTGTTCCACTGGTTGACTGCGTGTTTTGTGAAAAAAATACTTCCTTTTGTTTGTTTTAAACCTGCTGCCTATTAATTTCATTGGGTGACCCCTAGTTCTTGTGTTATGAGGAGTAAATAACACTTCCTTATTTACTTTCTCCACACCAGTCATGATTTTATAGACCTCTATTATATCCCTCCTTTTCTAAGATGAAAAGTCCCACTCTTTTTAATCTTTCCTCATATGGAAGCTGTTCTATATCCCTAATAATTTTGTTGTCCTTTTCTGTACCTTTTCCAATTCTAATATGTTTTTGAGATGGGTGATCACATTTGCACACAGTATTCAAGATGTGGGCATGCCATGGATTTATATAGCAGAAATATGTCTTATTATCTCTCCCTTTCCTAATGGTCCCCAACATTCTGTTCGCTCTTTTGACTGCCGCTGCACATTGAGTGGATGTTTTCAGAGAATTATCCACAATGACTCCAAAATCTCTTTATTGAGTGATAACAGTTAATTTAGACACCATCATTTTAAATGTATAGTTGGGATTTTGTTTTCCGATGTTCATTACTTTGCATTTATCAGCATTGAATTTCATCTCCATTTTGTTGCCCAATCACTCAGTTTTGTAGTTCTTCGCAGTCTGGCCGGGTCTTAACTATCTCTAGTAATTTTGTATTATCTGCAAATTTTGCCACCTCACTGTTTACCCCTTTTTTCCAGATCATTTATAAATATGTTGAACAGTATTGGTCCCAGTACAGATCCCTGGGGGACATAACGATTTACCTCTCACCATTCTGAAAACTGACCATTTATTTCTACCCTTTGTTTCCTATCTTTTAACCAGTTACCAATCCATGAGAGACCCTTCCCTCTTATCCCATGACAGCTTAAGAGCCTTTGGTGAGGGACCTTGTCAAAGGCTTTCTGAAAATCTAAGTACACTATATCCAGTGGATCCCCCTTGGTCCACATGCGTGTTGATCCCCTCAAAGAATTCTAGTAGATTGGTAAATCATAATTTCCCTTTACAAAAACCATGTTGGCTTGTCCCCAACAAATCGTGTTCATCAATGTGTCTGATAATTCTGTTCTTTACGATAGTTTCAACCAAGCTGCCAGGTACTGAAGTTAGGCTCACTGGTCTGTAATTGCCAGGATCACCTGTGGAGCCTTTTAAAAAAATTGGTGTCACATTAGCTATCTTCCAGTCAGCTGGTACAGAAGCTGCTTTAAATGATAAGTTACGTATCACAGTTAGTAGTTCTGCAATTTCATACCTGAGTTATTTCAGAACTCTTGAGTGAATACCATCTGGTTCTGATGACCTTTTACTGTTTCATTTCATATTTAATTTCACGCTATCACCCCACTCCTAATTTTTACCCCTTTTAGTCTCCTAAACAAATCCTCTCCTTCCTCAATGCATCGATCCTCCAACACTCGATTTTTAGTGCTAGAACAATAGTGACAAAAGAAGCCACAATTTTTTGGAACTGTGAAATGAACACATGAAATACCTACTAACTGGTAAAGGAGCCACACCTATTATGAAAAATTAAACAGTCCTTCTAATTTGAATTTAAGTAATTTATCCATATCTTTTGAAAGGGTAAGTCATGCATATTTACCTCTAATATTTGTTTTATATGTGTGCAGTACAAATTCAGCTAAAACAAGTTATCTGCCTGATGGAGCTCAAAAATGTTTCTCAATTTGATTTCAGACAGAACTCAGTGTGGAGGAAATGTAATTATGTTAGTAATACTAAACACAATGAAATGACCATCAAAACAGTTTCCAGAGATTTAAAATGTTTTTCTTTTGATATAATTTAGTTAGGGCACCTCTTGTATGTCTGTGTTAGTACAATCTCTTAAAAAGTAGGCCTCAGAAATCAATTTGATTATCTCTCTGAATTAAGTATGCACAAATGAGAGCAATTGAGATCAATATAAATTAGGTTAAGTACTCCACTGTGTACAAAACCATTATGTAACAAGAAACAATTTGAATGAAGACGCAAATAAACACATTGTAGGGGTGTTCAGCTTGCACATGTTTATCTGCTTATTTCCGTCAGCTACACATAGATTAAACATGCTTGACTCTTTTTATCCTTATGAATGCCCTTTAAAGGCACTTGTCCATCATGATCAAATATGCACACAAATGACAATGCAGTATCAAATGTGGATCCTGTTATTTCAGGGAAGATCAAGCAATGGACTTTGTGGACTGGAAAGATCTCTTAGGTCACCTAGTCAAATCCCCATGAAAGGGTAGGAATGTTCTCTATCGTATATTTTCTAGTGCTTTTCCCAGGCTACTTTCAAATGCCCCAGTATGTGGGGATTCCATCACTGCCCCAGGTGGGCACATTTTACACTGTAGCGGGGTGAGAGTCTCCCAGGGCAAATTATCAGACTTGTGCTAGTACTGCTCCAGGTAGCATGGTAAAAATAGCAATGTGGCTGTTCTGATGTTCAGGATCTCAAGCACAGAGTGACTGATAGACTTGAGAGCCTCAGTTCCAGGCCAAGCTGGAGCATCCATATTGCTATTTTACCATGCTAGCTTGAGCCCCTGTAGCATGAGCCTGTTAACCCAGGCTGGGAGACTTCCCGGAGCCTCAGAGATCTCATTGTCCTGATAGCCCAAATTTTCCCTTTCTCTGTTTCATCTCCAGGATCCCAACTATACCTTGGCTCACGTGAAGTAATTCCTGTCTATCCTCAGTATTTGCCATCCTTCTGATATTTGTAATCTCAGCAACAAACCTAGTTCTAAAGTGGTTAGCAACGAAATCTAATAGTCAGCACCTTGTTACCATTATTCATTATTTTAGAAAGGTACTTCACTCCCTGGAAATTACACTTCTCAAGTCTTACAAGTCTCAAGGTAGTTCAGTGACATGTCCCTTATAAATTTATTTATGACCTATAATTTAAAGATTAGATTAGATTGTTATTTTGGGGGGGGCAGGGACTGTTCTTTACTATGTTTGTACAACACTTCTTATTATAGGGTGCTGATCCCTGACTGGGGTGTCTAAGCAATACTGTAATATCCAACAACAACAATAATAATAGGGCCCATTTACTGCACTCTAATGCAAGCCTGAGTAGAGGCGTGGTGTGGGTACAAGATAACTTAAGTGTCGTCCTTTCCACTGAGTGGTTGTCAGCCTCAAGCTTAGACTTGTGTAGCCTCCACGGAGCAGCTCTGCTCTGCATCCAGGTGAAGACCCTGCCCCCTATATATTTATAAACCAGTTTCAAAGCCCGGTTACTCCTGCTGGACACTGGGCAGGTAACTTGCCCTCTGGTTATTAAAAATGTATTAGCTCTGGTTTGGAATACCAAACTGCTTTGGTGTGCTAGTAGAACCCTCTAAACTTAAGGCAGTTGTATTCAAAACTCTTTCATCGTTGTGAATGTAAGAATTGGTGCTATCCATTTTATAGCTCTGTACAAGTCATTGATGCACCAATCTGTTCCTGGGTTACCATTCTCCAGGTAGATTGTATAGCAGATTCTGCTTTAACAGAACATTGCAAGCAGGCTTAAAATAAACCAAATAAAACTTACAAATTGAAGACAGTAACACATTACTGTAAGTCATGGAAACCATCCCTCAATTAAACAAAAAAGTTTGGTGATTGAATCTAACTAATTACATTTTGAATGTATTTCCTATCATGGGTCACTTGTAGGGTAATTCACCCTAAGCCTGATCACAATTATGGCAGGACTGGCACAGAACTGGCCTCAGGACCAGGGGGAGGCGAGGTCAAACATCTCTGTTTTAGCGTCCCTCTCTTAGTTGAATGCCATGTTCTCTGAGCACAAATGAGGATGAAGCTCACCATGTCCGTTCAGACTTTTCATGCTACATTTACTAAACCAAATCAAATTTTGTGCCATTCAGCACATTAGGTTCAAACCATGTTCATTATTGCTAATTATTAATGACTTTGCCCTCTGTACTCACTAGACGGTCTCAGAGCACTTCAGAATCAGCAGAGAATTAGGCCTTCCCAACGCTTCCGTGAAGTGACTATAATTCTGTTATATTCAAGGGAAAACTGAAACCTGCCAAAGGTATGCAGGAAGTCAGTGGCAGGAGTGGTACTTTGATTTCTAGATTCCTAGACCTATGTTTTCTCAGAGATTGTGATTCATGACTTATAAGAGATAATAATGACTTACTTGGAATGGCTCACATTAATGGGATACAATGGGGACTAGTGGACTTTTGTGCATTTGAGTCCTTATGTGTAATGTTTGGATCAGGAAATGTTTATAGTCAGCAACTAAGCCATTATAGGCCTGATCCAAAGTCATTTAGAGTCTTTCTATTAATGGCCTATGTAGACTGTCCCCAGCCCTTGCTAAGGATGGTTCGGGGAGGGGACCTTCCTCAGCTGAGGAAGGGCAATTCAGTCAGATTGTAGCTTTTTGCTGCTGAGGGGACCAACAGGGGCTGCTCATACATCTGACTGTGAGCAAGTGGGCAGGGTGTGGGCAAAGAAGGCAGGGAGTAGAGTGGAGAGTAATCTGCACCTCCAGAAAGGGATGTAGTAACATCCCCCCTCCCAGAAGAAGAAGGAGCAGGGGAGAAATTGTCTCTCTGCAGAACAGTCCCTTCCTGGAGCACCTCTTCCTCTCCTTTGTGCCATCCCTGAATCCGGGCTGAGCCTAATGGCTCAATCTAGCCCTTAGCTTTTTCTCTCTCCGTATGACAAGAGGAGATCTACTGGAAAAAATCATGTTCATCAATACATTCCTCAGTTATTTAGAGACAATTTTGGTCTAAGAGGTAATGTGGGTCTTCAAAAACAGTCTGCATCCAGTGCTAGCCCAACACTTTTTCAGCTGTGCACTTCACCAGTGTTTTGAACCCACTTTTTCACAATGTCATTGGTTGAATTTTGTGCCTTTTCTTACCCTAAAGGCTTTTTTCTTTTGCATTTTCCTTCAAAATCAATGCAATGGCTGGTTGACTCCTGAATATTTTGACATTACTAAACCCACATGAGAGAGGAGCAGAATCCTGCGTGCAAAACTCACCCAGAAATCAATGAGAAGCTTGTGTAGAAAAGGATGCAGGAGCAGGACTGCACACCAGGATCTTTCACCAGGGAGAAAAAAGTAATATCTAGCACACACAAACCTAATGCTGTCTCAGCACATTCATGTCCCAGTTATGACTGCCTTTGTGCTAGCAGTGCCCTCTCCACCCTAACAATTTCCATTCTGAAGGCACCCATAAAAGACCTGCTCATCTCTCTGAACCAAGGAGGGGCCTGCTAGTACTAGAGCTAAATGCCCCAGAGGAGGGTGCAGTGGGGGAGGCTAGCCATAGCTGAGAGATATGTGTCTGGAAGGGATGGAGGCATGACCTCCAGTTTGTGGCTGATGGCCACACATACTATATCTTTGCAAGGACCACCAATGGGTGTGCTCCTCTGAGTGCACCTACAAGCATCCTGCAGCAGTTTAAGTCTTAGTCAAGCCTACCTATCCCCATGAAGAACAAGGGGAGAAGGACAAGTGAGAATGATTGACAAAGATCACTTTTGTTCTCCTTTTACAAGTTTGCCTGAATGTGAATTAGGGATAGGCAAATATGTTCTGCCTACTTTAGAACATTGGAAGTTCATCTTGAATGCCAGTAGTCAAGAAGCAGAGAGGAGTGAGTGAGAAAAAAATATCTAATGAAGAAGCAGAAACCAGAAATAGCAAGAGTGAAAAAAAATACAGAGTAATTTTTTTTTAAGAAAGGAGAGAGAGGGAAATAGAAATACATCTAATGAAAAATAGAGTCAGACCTGCATTCAACAACCAATCAAGAAACTGACAAAAACTCCTTGGTTAATAGAGATGACCTTCAATTAAAAGGAGAGCAGAATTGTGATCAGTGTATTTGGGGATCAGACGGAGCAATAAGGTAGGACTAGAGGTTGCTTTTAAAAAAGCTGGCACATGAATAATGCAATTTATCACACGGCAACTCAACTTCTTACATGGATGGCAGGTATTACCTACCAGTCCATATCTGGTGCAACTACTTCTAACATTTGGAGCCACTAAGCACCTTCAAAACAGTTGATAAGAACTGAGATATTTAGTTCAACATTAAAAATACAATTCAAGAGATTATTATTATTATAAACTTATACTATTTACAAATAGTAATTGTATTTCCTTTAATATTTATATATGTTGTTTCTTAATTCTGAGCTACATCTACAGGAGATAAGATATGTAGTCTCACAAATCCATTCAAAAATTTTACTACAATATAGACAGACATGATGACCTAGATGGCAAAAATGCACCTGTGAACAGTGAATCATGATGCATTCAAAGACCATCTAGAGGATAAGGAAGTCATAGCAAAACTATATTCTTATTCTTACTGCTGAAAGCGGTGAAATAAATATAAACGTCTGTGTGTGTCCTAGATTTCACCAACAGGTTTCTCCTTATCTAAATAAGAAATGTGTCTCAGAATCCTAACCAGCATTCCTAACCCCTTTCTAGTTCTTTATTAAACCAGCCTTCAAAGGGCCTGCTTAGCAACATCCCAGGGAGAAAAACAAGCCATTGGGACTGAGCCCTCTGGTCTCCAAAAACATGCAGAACTGGGGCCCCACCGTCGCATGCTGGTCCAGTTCTTACCCCACATGGTCTCTTGGGAAGAACACTGGCCTGATATCTTTGAGGTTGAAAGCAGTAACTGTTCATGGTACTGAAATAAACAGGAAAATCCAGTCGCAAAAAATATTTGTATGCTTGGTATTACCACACGCTTGCCTTCCACCACAGACAGCTCTGGCATTCAGGACATTTAGGTCCATTGACAAAGAATGCTATTATGTATCCCAGTGTGCTCCTCTAATTTCTCGGTAAGTGCTGTTAAGATGTCTTAACTTTTTAATGAATGTAATGTCATGAACTTCTGTCTGTTATTATCTTCCTTTGTTGATAAAAAATTCATATTGAATTTTCTAATCTTAGTTAATATCTTATATTGGCCACAGAAGTTCCAAGATATTGCCCATTACATACAAATAAATGATTTTACCATACAGCAATAAAGCAGAGCAGCAGCACATGAAGGGTTTCAATCTTGGGGAAATCATCACTGCATCTATGTAGTAGATAGGCAGATATACAAGAAGAGGAAGAAGAGTTTTCTTGGGCGCTGGTTCAAGACTGTGGAACAAACATCCACAGGAAAAAGTACCACTTCAAACCTTACATCTTTCTGTACCAAATGCAAGGTACACTTCTTTGCTAATAGCAATATATATATATATCTATCACTTAACAACAACTATAACAATAAAAGCCATTTCACACACAATTTCTCCCTTGGGAAAAGCATGAGAGAGAGCACGAGAGCAAACCACACATGACAGATATTAGCTATATCTCTTAAGGAACCAGAAGGTGCTCAGATACCATGGGGTTGAGAGTAATCTAAGAACCTAAACAGAATAGATTTTGCTAGCAATTTTTCATACAGTGAAAGTTGTTCATTGCTAACGTTTTCAAAACAGAATTATTATAGTCACCTCAATCCTTATTTAGGCCTCTTTCTAATAGTGGCCTGATTTTTTCAAAGATGTTGAGCATCCACAGCTTCTTTTGACTTTAATGGAAGCTGCTAAGCCCAGATGTTCCTCCCACTGAAATCAATGGGATTTAGGCATCTAAATCCCTTTGAGGATCTGGGCCTCAGTAACTTTCAAAGGTGCTGAGTACTAATAGCTGCCTTTAAAGTTAATGGAAGCTGTGCATGATCAGCACCTTTCAAATGTAAACTTCCTTTATTTGGGTGCCTGAATATGGATTTAAGTGCTTAACTTTTTTGGCCCACTTTCTGAAGATAAACAGTTTACAGACAATACAACAGAAAATATCACAATGCCATTATGTAAATCCAAAGTACGCTCACACCTTGAGTTCTCCATGCGGTTTTAGCCAGCCCATCTCAGATAACATATATTAGAATTGGAGAAGGGCAACGAAAGTGATTGGGGTATGGAACAGCTTCCATACAAGGAGAGATAAAAGAGAGATGACTAAGTGGGGATAAGATAGAGGTGTATAAAATCATGACTGGTGGAGAGAAAGTGAATAAGGAAGTGTTATTTACCTCTTCACATAACACAAGAACTGGGGGTAACCCAATAAAATTAGTAGGCAGCAGATTTAAAACAAAACATAAGGAAGTACTTCCTCACACAACATACAGTCAATCTGTGGAACTCATTACCCGGGGATGTTGTGAAGGCCAAACATATACCAAGGATCAAAAAATTATTAGATTAGTTCATGGAGGATAGGTCTATCAATGGCTATTAGCCAGGATGGTCAGGAATGCAACCCCATGCTTAGATTTCCCTGAACCTCCAACTAGTAGAAGCTGCAACTGGACGATGGAGGATGTATCATTTGAAATTGCCCTGTTCTTTCACTCTGAGGCATCTGGCACGGCCCACTGTCAGATACTGGGCTACTTGGACTCTTGGGGCTGGTCTCCACTACGGGGGGGAGGGGGGGATCGACTGCAGATACGCAACTTCAGCTACGTGAATCACGTAGCTGAAGTTTGCGTATCTGCAGCCGACTTACCGCTCGTCCTCATGGCGGCGGTGGTCGGCGGCGCGCTCCCCCGTCGACTCCAGCTTGCGCCTCCCGGCAAGCTGGAGTTCCACAGTCGACGAGGGCGCCGCACGCAATCGATTTCTCACGTCTTCATAAGACGCGAGAAATCGATCGCCAGAAGATCGATTGCTACCCGCCGATTCGGCGGGTAGTGAAGACATACCCTTGGTCTGGCCTGGTGTGGCATTTTTTATGTGACAATAAAGCCACCAGTAGGTGGTGCTATGGTTCAGAGCTGGAAGGGACTCTCTTCCACCTCTATTAGGAAAACAGTAGCTCAGAATTCAGTGTCTATCTCCAGCAATATTTGCATATTTGTCTTCATCTTGCTCCTGCATTTATCCAGACTCTATTCCAAATAAAAGCACTGTTTGCACATTCATGTTTGCTGAAATGCACAGTGATCAAGTGAATATAAATAAAAAGTGCTTCGTGAGAGTATTTTGCACAGATGAATCATTGATGGCATTTTGGTACAAAAATGTTTCATCATCAGTAACATGATTCAACAATCAGGAAATGCAAACAAGTTATGCAAGCACTTTGCTGATCAGCCCAGAAAAATCAGAAGTATTTACAGAGTGCAGGACTGGCCTTTCACAGTGTTTTGCCCTCCCTGTGAACTATCATTTTTTGTACACTAGGGCTAATTGTGACCCTTGGCTTTTCAAAGCAGTAAACAATTTGGATGGGGTTAACTGCACTTGCTGCAAGCCTTGACTGTGTAAACAAATGTCTTATCCATTTTAATAGGAGCACATTATTCTGAGAGCTGATTTTCAGTCCAAGCCGCAGCAGCTGCTCTACAGGTCACTGGTACCAATAAAGCAATTTTCCAATGAGAAAACACTTCTCACCCAAGAGGACTCAAAGGTTTTACCAGGCATATAACCAAGTTGAGCTCGGTAACTTACATAAGACTTTGTAATGAGAGCAATTTTAATTGCATTCTTCATATGTCTGTTTACCTTACGTTTGGTGCAGTATTTACTTAACAGGGATTTGGTGCACCTTCTAAGTGATAATATTCTGACTTTTAGTACTTTGCAGGCAACACAGACATTAGGATATAGCGTTGTGTTCAATTAACCTGAACCATAGTTGAACTCTGCCCTTTGAACTCCCTAACCAGATAAATACATTAACTCACCTGGGGATCATTAATATTTTTCATCCTGACAAAAATTTAAGAACTGCACAATTAAGCCCAGATCAAAAAGAGAATTAAAACAGAATGTCTCCTTATTTGTTATTCATGCAGTTAAAAGGCCACAGAATTAGTGAGACTGATCTAGCAGATTAGTGCTGTAAGTGAAAGGGCCTTTCACAGTCTGTAGTTATTGGAATTAGCACAACACGTTAGTATTATCCAAGGAATGTAGCAGTCATTCCTGTACTATGTCCTGTATTATCCTATTCTTACAATCTTATGGACTCTTTCCAGGGCCCATCTAACATCATATCTACCTCCAAAATGCTGCATGAAAACTGTTTGGAAGAGATTTCAGATGGTGCAAATGGTTGCAAACCCACTGGTTACAATTAATTCTATATTTAAATAGAGCAGTTCAAAATTCTGGCCTGGACATATATTTGAAAAACCAATTGGCACTGAAATACAAGTGAAAAACACATGTATTAAGGCTACCTTACAATTTGTAAGTTATTTGTACATATGCTTTCCAACATGTAAATACACTAAAGACTCAGTAAAAATGAACATATGTGAAGGAGAAATAACTGCACAATTTGGCAAATATTTTAGGGCGTGGCCCCGCGAGTCCTTTCTCCGCCAAAACTCCCGCTGACTTCAACATTGACTTCAATGGGAGTTTTACTGGGACAAAGGCTGCAGGATGAGCTCTTAGTTTTCTAATATTTAAAATCCCATTGTATTTTTCTGTCCTCCCTTTTGTTTAGATCTTTGTTTAGGTTTAATGCTGCCATACTACCCTAGATGAGACCACTTTAAAAAATACTGAAAGCACAAAGGATAAATCTATTGAATGGGGGTCTTTAACTATGTGGTTTCCTTAAAGGGAAAGACTGGATCAATAGGATCAACACAAAAGGTTTCCCTGGCCCTGCATAAAACAGTAAAGAGCTTCTGTTTTCACTGGTTTAACTTTCCTCTCTGACAAATGCAAATCAATGGATCTGTGTTTACAGCAGATTCTCTAACAGACTCAGAGAATTCCCGCTTAGACCAGGGGGATAAGAAGTTTGCCAGTTGGGGGCGCTGTACTGGAACCGGGGAAGAAGTCGCAGGGTCATATCAATTTGCATAAAATTGAGCAGATTGAAACCACCCTCTTATCTTTAATGTGAAAGTCTGATCCAAGGACATAGGAACATTGGAACCTACGCTCAACACAGGCCATGCTTGCGTCATTATTATTAATTATTATTATTATTGTTGTTGTTATTTTTAACAAATTGACTTTAGCTATTCACTTAATAGTATAATTAGCTAATTAATAACTTGGGCACCTCTGAACACTACACGAAAGTACATATAAATCAGTCAAATTCAAAAAGGGTAGTAATGCACAATCACTAAACAAACTGCCTGCTCCTGCTCCCACTGAAATGAATGGAAGCTTTGCCAATGACTCCAGACAGAGCAGGGGCAGGGTCTGAGCATTCAAACCAACGTACTGGGCCTAACTCTGATCTCTAACTTGCTTTGCACCAGTGTAAATCCATTGACTACAGTAGTGTTGCTGCTACTGCACTCTGAGTCAGGGAGATTAGAATCAGATCCAAAGAATCCAAACCAAAATCAACCGACTGGGGAAGCAACTGGGCAGCTCTGTAGAGCCAGCACTTTGGCCACTCCTGACCCAGCAGTCCTCAACAGGCAGGACTCCAATTGCAAATGGCTATTTTATTATTTATAAGACCTGATCCTGCACTCTTTATTCAGGCAAATGTCCCATTGGCTTCAGTGGGACTATTGGTTGCGTAAAGATTGCAGGTTCCTGGTCAATATAATATTAACAGAAATTAATCGATGATGGGGGTGCCTGCATTACATATTGAGATGATAAACACACTCTGAAAAAGGGAGGTGGATACACAGGAATGCACATTCCTTCCTCATTAAAACCAAATATAGTTATTTTGTCCTCTACACAAAGTATGATTCTTTTCCCTTAAATATTCCCATTCCCTTCCCTGGTTCCATATGATTAGTACTTGTGACGTGCTCCAAAGTAAATATAGACTATATACATTTAAACTATTTTCTTCCTGCAGGAAAAAAGTATATGTATATTTGATTACATGAGCTAAGGTCCAGGTGTGATTAAATTACTTTGGAGGTATGCTTATAATCCAAACGTCTTCCTGTTTTCATGAGAATAATTAATCCTATAATGATATAGGGAAGCCCTGCGTGAATACAAATATGTCTTCCCTTTGCATATTGTGGTCCTGATTCTTCAGACCTTACAAAGAAAAAATTCCCAGTGAAACCAATGGGAGTTTTATCCTGGTAAGCATTGCAAACTGGCCCCTTTGTGTGCAATGTGGTATATAAACTCTTACAGCCATTTTTAGACATTCTGACAACTGTTATTTCAGATTCTGGCCTTTCCTTATAATATTGCTATCTCAAAGTGTGTCTTTTTAATAAATATATGACCGCACACTATAGAAAACTTTTGGAAAGACTTGTACACACATGCACAAACACCGAGACAATGGAAATAATGTGTTTTTATCTACAATTATTAGATGAACAACTAATTCTTAACAGAGACATGGGAATCAAATCTTGGCCCTATTAAAATCAATTGCAAAATGAATGAGATTTGGCCCATAGATATCTATCTATCGTGAGTTTTAGCTGTATTCCCCTAGTTCAATCAATCCCAGATCAGGACTGAAATCTGTACCTCCGGAGCTTCTTCTGGCCAGACACTGCAGATAGTTTTATAGCTATGCACCGAAGGCCATAAAGCTATTAAGCAATTTTGATAATTCAAGTACAGAAACGGTTGGAGAGGATCAACCGACCTGTTCATAATCGATGAAAACAACAACAACACTGGATCCAGCCCCCCAGCTAGCGTTACCCGGCGAGCAGGGACGGGATTCTCCCGGCGGGGTAACCTCGCTCCATTGGAGAAGGGCTGGCAGGCAAGAGGCCAGCACGCGCGGCGAGTGTTATTGTTGGGCTCTTCCAGGCAGGGGTGAAAGAAGAGGAACGGGGAGAAAGGCAAGGCGAGCACAGGGGCAAGGGGACTGCGTGATCACACGTGCTCGCCAGAAATCAATGCTCCAGAGAGCGCTGTCCTTCCCCGCTGGGAACCTCTCCGGGCCTCCTCACGCGTGGCACGCACAGGGCACTCTTGTTCTGCCCTCTCCGTGCTCCTTGAACCGGGGGAGGGCTCCCTGCACCCTGTTTACAAGGCACTAAAAGGCAAGCAACAAAATGCTTAGGCCACGGTTACAGAAAGTGGGCTGCTGGAGCAATAATTTATAAGCAATAATTAAATATATTCCATCAGGGGCGTTTAACTGTTACCAGCTGAGGTCAGGGAGGAACCGCGCCCCGGATTTCCCGGGGAGCCAGGGCACGGTATAGATCATCTGTATCTTCCAGCTCATCTGCCCGATCCGCTCGGAGATGTTTACACGGCATCCCGGCTCCGTGGAGGTGACACACACACACACACACCCTGCACTGACAGTGCTGGGGGACTCGCGTTTCCAGACAGCAGCTAGAGCCGGTGGCAATGCGGCATTGAGACTGGAAAAGGATGAGCGGCGGGGGGTGGGGAATACACTGGTGGCACGGATGGAAACCCAAAGCTGCCTTGCCTCATCATATCTCATCCGACACTGAACACGGCTAGGTATGGGCTAAGCCGTTCCCCCTTCTACACCCGACCAGCTAGGATTTCCTAGCAGCCCGGCTCAGATCAGCTGAAAACCACGGCGCTAGACTTGCCAAACTACTTCGTGCCGGAAACGACACAAATTAAACGGCAGACAAGTCCCCTGCAGAAACTCCCTCCGTCCCAGAGCCTATCCACCTACCCCCGAGGGGGAAAACACCTGCAGAGCACCAGTTAGAAGGAGAATCGGGGGGAGATAGATTTGTCGTTGTTGGGGTTTTATGTTTGACTTCAGTTTGTTATACGTAAAGGTTTTTTAATGTAAAGAATGATTGGATACTTCACATTAAAAACACGGAAAATTCTTTAGATGGGATCTAAATACCTTTAAAAAACTAAATATCCAAACAAACAAAGCAAACGAACGAACCCTACCAACCATCTCATTTTGAGGCGTCATCTTAGCCACAAACAAACAAACTCGGGTTCACTGACTACATTTGATTTTGTTCTGAACTGAAATATTTTTGCGAGAAAGGTGGAAAGAACTATATGGCAAGGACGTGTGTGTTGTGCGTGAGTAAGACACACACAGACACAGAGGAGAGAGAGAGAGAGAGAGAGAGAGAGAGAGAGAGAGAGAGAGAGAGAGAGAGAGAGAGAGAGAGAGAGAGAGAGAGATCAAATATATAAATGTTAACCTAAGCCTCAAAAAAGAAATTCAAGTTTAAAGTTGGAATTTCCTCCTTATTCACAATTGTGGGTAGGGCTTTCAGATTCCCTAGTCCTTCATTTAGTGGGGTCAAGAGTGAAATAATTTCCATTCGCTCGCGGCAAGACTACACAGAGATGTCAAATAAACCCTGAACGCTGACATTTTTGTGTGGTTTCATCGGATCTTTACTCCCAAACTATTTGGTTGTGCTTTCAAAAAACTGAAGCTTTAAAAAAACCGGCCACAAATGTAAAAAAACCGAATGAAGGCCGAGTATTTAGAGGTGTTTAAAATGTTTGTTATTGCTCAGAGAGCAACTGTCTACTGTGTAATTTACCTGTGTGGGGAGTTTTTAAACCCCTGTATTGATCCACGAGCACAAACCCCTGGCTAGCGCATGTGACTAGCTACGGCTGGTTTGCGGGATTTCCATGGACATCACATACACAGTCATTTATCCGATGCAGAGTTTGTCAGCGGGTTAGGGGAAGCAACCACTGCGCACGCACAGCAGCGCTTGTCCAGATTTGGGGGGCTGAGCGAGGGAACTGGGGTGCAGGAAGCCCGACTTCAATGTGATGCAGTGTCAGACAACTTCGGTTCGGAGCGCGGGGGCTTCCCCACGGCCATCTCCTAGGAGGAGGAGAAGGGCACAGGGGTCATTTTGTACTGGTCCAAGTGAAAGGTGTCCCCGCTTACCCCGGCCTTTCCGTCTGCACTGAAGCTCCCACTTGCTATCCGGCCTGGCGGAGAACGGAGAGCGACCCCGACTCTACAGCCTGCTTCGCTGCGGGATCGGCTCCCTCGGGGAAGCGAAACGTGGCTTGTAGGGTGAATCGCCAACGTTTTGGGAAGGTTCGCAAGGTATGGGGAGAGAAAGGGATTGCGACACGCACCACACACACACACACACACACACACACACACACACGGGAGTCTTGTGCTGGGAAAGCCAGCGCCATCAGCTTTCCTGGAAACAAGCCGGATCAGGTTCCAGATCAATGAAAACTGGGTCCACACGTTTATGTTACTGTTGCCAGCATTAATGCTCTTTTAATCTTCTAAACATTATCAGCATCGATCTCCCTCCATATACACATTTGTTTGAGAAAAGTGACATAACCACATGGCTGGAAAGACTGGAATAAAAATAAATGTTGGAGCCTTCTCGGTTGATAGGATCCTGTTCCCCGGGTTATTTCGCGTGCGGTGTTCTCTCTCTCCTACCCTCAATGCTCTCGGGGACCCAGCACTAATGCATATTAGAAAGGTGTTATTGATTCACGGGGGACTCGAAAAGACAAGGACAGGAGCGAGCTAGCTCTTCAATAATTAATCTGATCAGCCCATCAAGCAAAAGTATGTCTGTGTTATGTACAAATGTTAATAGCCGGTTCTATAGGGCGCAAGGTGCATATTGACTAAAGGGACTTGACACCGTAGGTACAAGCATTATGTTTTGCGTGGGTTATAATAGAATATTGCAACATGATAGTATAGGACAAGATGTGGCTACACATATAGGCATAAGGCTATTCCCTTGTGTGCAGCTATCTCTGTCTACACACAAACATAAAACATATTCAGAAATATCTATTCTCTCATTGAAATGGTTGCAGAGAAATGTGAACTCTGTCTAATGTAATTATAGGAAGAGGTTCAAATATTAGGATATCTTATCCATAATCATTCACAACTAGTAGATGTGTCTCTTTACATCGTTCGCCCCTCTCTGGGTTTAGCTGGAAGGCATGCGGTTGGCATAAATGAACAGGGCTTCAAATACGAAGAAGTTGGAGCTCGATCCTGCCGTCCCAGAAAGCAGTAGAAATCCCATGGACTTCACCGGGAGAAGGATGGGGTCTGGAGCGCGGAGCTCGCCACTTTGGTGCCAAAGGGGCCGTGTATGTAACCGTGCCGAGGAAATACCGTCAGTTACAGGCTCCGCAGGGCGCATCCGCCATGCGAACGACACTCTTTTGTCGAGGGACTGAGGCTGGGACCCGGTGGATATTAATCGAAATGATAATGTCCTAAATGAGCCAACTGCAGGAAAAGTCGCAGGTTAGAATTAGCGCCACAACAGTCCCCCCGCCCCCAATGAAAGCTACAGCCGATGACTGGCTTGAGTTTTAATTTTCTTCCCCGATGTAGAGAAGGGCACTAATCCGTCCCCTCATTACGGTATGCAGATCTCCTCTGCCTTCACTGGTGATGTTTCCCTAATTGAAAATCGTTCCATTTAGTGTGCGCCCGCGTAAGGGATTGTATCACAAAGGTGGGAACCATTAACGCGTGATCTCTCTCGCTTCCAAGGCGTCGTCATTTGATTAGGAACATGAAGTGTTACATCCCACTCCTTCCGAAAAGATCCCAGAATTGATCCTGCTTCCAGGGTCACCGCGCCGCAGACAAACACAGACTCTGCGGCGGAAAAGGCGAAGGGATAAATACACAGCCCCATCTCGCCCTGGGTGCGCTAGAGAAGATGCCATGAATTTTTAATAGCCTACTACGGAGTCAAGAACAAAATCACCTTCCCAGTCCTGTGCTCTTTCTCCCTCCCCCCAGCCAGACGAGCCAGTGGGATCGACGGGGAAAAATAGCCCAGCTCACAGCACTGCTGTCAAAATGAATGTACCCAGGTGGCTTTGGGCGGCTTCATTCCCCCTGAAAATCCCTGAGACCCTCAGTGGTGGATTTAGATCCGAAAGCCAAGGCTCCAGGTTTGTGCCTGTTTAACCCCAAACCAAAGTGACGCTGGCATCTCCTCCGGTGGTGGGGCGTGCAGAGATTTCTATCAATAATGCATGGAGAGATGGCTTCTGGTCTCCCCCCAGCCCCTGTAGCTACACTGAGCCCATAATCCCCACTACGGCATATTTTACAACAGGAGAGTGATCTATTGACCAAAAACAGTCTCCGATGATATACAGTACGTCC
The DNA here is from genome assembly GCA_032164245.1 of Sternotherus odoratus. Taxonomy (NCBI): domain Eukaryota; kingdom Metazoa; phylum Chordata; order Testudines; family Kinosternidae; genus Sternotherus; species Sternotherus odoratus. Next base: position 90,059,007 of record JAVMKO010000007.1, read on the forward strand.
TTAGCACACTTGTTGTTGCTAATCAAACCACACAATTAATGCCAAAATCTCATCTTACTTTAGATACTAGATACAACCCGGATACTTGTATGCATCTATGTAAACGCCTCTCAAGAACAATATATTGTATATGCTGCTTTTCTTTATACGGGACTTCAGGTGAACGATCAGACTTTATCCTGCAATCTCAGCAACTCTGACCAATTCCAAACGGTATCTCTAAATGAACCCGAATAGATGAACCCCAGCTTCTCTGTTTTGTACATTGCTATTGGGGAAAAATGGTAGTTCACACAAAGCTTGTCATATTAGCTACACTACTGCCAAAAAGACGCACTGCACGAGTCCCCCTTGACCACTGAGACAGGCCAAAGAGATCTGTCTATTCACTCGGGACTTCTCACACATGAAGTGTCCTCACGAGCGAATGAGAAAAGAGGAAGGGAGTGGAACTTGCCTTTCATTGTATTCTGTTGCCAAACTGCATTGTTAGAAAGTGTGCCAACCCCCAACCCCCACAGAAACAAAGAAGTTCAAATATCACACCAGGCTTCAATGGGACATTGTTAACACCAACAACGTACACAACTCCCCCCCCCCCACCTTTTGCGTTTCTTTCCACACTGTAGTGCTTAAATAAATAATTATGATGATGATGATGATGATGATAATAATAATAATAAAAATAATGTAAATGTAATTGTAATTAGTAAGAAATAATCTGAGAAGCTCCAGAAATAAATTCACGCAGGATTTGACACAACCAAGAAAACAACAACCACCCCTTCTGCGCACAATTGGAGGGTGGATTTTGAAACAAAAAGTAATCTTTCCGAAAGGTTGTTTCCTATTTACCCTCTGCTAATCAATAATACCAAACGATTAATTGCTACAGATTGGAATCAATCCAACCACAGGTGAACGAGGCAGTTGTCAGAGTAGAAATCCCATCTCATATGCATTTGTAAACATGCAGCTGTCACATTATAAAAATGAGCCGTACACACTATTATATATTTGTATAATGGGAACAAATGCGTGACACGGGGCTAGTATGTGTCAAAACCAGGTCGTCAATATTGTATTAAAATGTGAAGGAAATTCTAATTAATGCAGATATGTTAATTCTTGCCTACATGTCTTTCTTTCCAGATGTAGAGCTAAAGCAATGTTGAAAGCACTGCAGATGTTCATCTAGGCAAACACTTTCTCTTCACTGTTTGAAAAGAGATCTTCTCCCCAATACAGGTTTTTTCCCAATCTTAACAAGTCTATTTTTGAAGCATAAATACTCTATTGGTTCGCTCCTCCGCGGCACACTATATCAAGGAAAGAAACATCTATACACTTTCCCAGATAGCGATTTATTTTTCAACCATCGGTATTATCATCCCCAATCCCCCTCAAATAGCAATCTTAATGGACGATTTCTTGTAATCTTAGAACAATAGAGGGTTGTACTTCTCTTTGATTACAGCAGAGGGAGCACAAAACAGCTCACCTCACATTAGAACAATATACCAAGTGTGATTTTCTTCTCCCTCGGCTTCAAATCCATCTCTGTGCTCTGTACAAAAATAAGTGCCCGTGTATGCAAAGAGGGTATTGCAGCTTTATATTTTTAGATGCAATCATCTATAGCTTAATTCCTCGGCACGTAATTTATCACACACCTAATGTGCTTCCTTTTAGTGGGGAATCTAGGAGACTTGGAAATGATTCACACAACCTCGGCAGGGCAAAGGAAATACACATTTTGTGATTTGTCTAATAAATGCGTTGATGCGACAACTACTACTACCAGAAATGAAAGGCACTGGTGTTGTGGGTAAAAAAATCAAATCGAAGCACTCAAAGCCTGGAGAACAGCTATCCTTAAATGCCCCCCCCCCAAATGTGCCATTCTTTATAACAGATTTCCCAGGGTCTGATGCTTTTTCCTCTCCTAAAATTGCTAACTACATCAGACACCACCCCGGGACCTCTCGTTAGTTTCCCGAGAGAAATAAACCTGACCAAACATCTCTATCCTATAAAGAAGGATGCAATGTACCTACCAGGCATCCTTATTGTGGGTCAAAACTGAAGAGCCTTTTGGTGGGTATACTGGGGAATTTCCAAGTGCAATAGGAAATGTCAAAAACTCGGCATTATTCTAGCCTAGATCGTGCGTGCAGATTACAGAGCAGAGTGAAAACAAAACATCCAAACCATTATCTTCTCAGCAGTGCCATCAGACAAGCCAGTCTGGTAGCACACAGTAGCTCGAAGTAGTCAAATTAAGAACATTAAAGAGAGACGTTAAATCAAGACAAGGGCAATCTATAAAGCTCCTTTAACAACTGCCTCTTGAATACATCCAGCACTAGGCTATGCCTAAAGCCTGTACCCGCAGCATCACATTACACTTTTCAGTGGCTCTTTCGCTGGGACACTTTTGTCTGTTTGCATGTGCCCAGAGATACGAGTAGGATTGGGGCCAGAACTCACCTGCAAGTCTTAAGGCCGACATTCGCTGGAACTCGGGTTCCTGCAGCCATTTCCACATTCTCCTGAACGTCTCCCTGCCCGATTTCAGCTTACTCCAAGGTTTAGGGTTCCTTAGCAGGTCTGAAAGGGTCCCCTGAGAACGGCACAGCACCCTCTGGGCAAAGATCGCCTGGGGGATGCTATAGCGCTTCAGCTCTGCAGTGATCCTTTGGGCCACTTCTTTGGTGTTGATCTCTTCTAACTGCCCCGAGTTGTTCATTTGAGCTCCAGAGGAGGAGGGCGGCCTTTCCCGGCTGGAAGCCAACACGGGCCCGTGAGGCTGAGCATGGCCGGGGTGTCCAGGGTGGTGCATGCCGTTTAAGTGGGACATCATGGCCGCAGGGGGGGTCGCCAGCCCCCGGGAGAGGTGCTGCTCCCCCCGGGCCAGCATGGCCGTGTGGGCGTCGAAGTTGGGGCTGAGCATCTTGTCGTGGCCGGGGGCTCCATAGTTATGGAGGCTCTGCTGGGTGTTGTGGATGGACCCCAACCCGTTGCCCAGCGGGGTGCCAGCCAGGGGGGACAGGCTCTGCCCCATGCCGGGCATCTCCTTGTAGGGGCCGTAGAGGTTGTTCATGGCCGGCAGCCCCCGCTCGTCCCTCATGAGGGTGAAGCTCCCGCTGACGTTGCCGGAGAGGCGCTGGTGGTGGTGGTGATGGTGGTGGTGGTGGTGGGCATGGGGGTGGTGAGGCGGGTGGTGGAACTTGTCGGAGACGGTGGAGATGGGCGGCAGGGGCTGGAGTGGAGTCAGCGTGGTGTAGGTGCTGCTCATGCCCATGCCGGGGGGCGAGGCGTCGCAGGGCATGCTCATGGCATGGTGCAGGGGGATGGACAGCTCCGGCCGGTAATCCCCCGCCCCGTCCAGCAGCGAGGCCATGCTGGACACCATGGCCGAGCGGGACGAGGCGGACGCTAAGTCCTGGTGCGAAGCAGGCGGGTGGACCCGGAGCGATCCGGCGCTGCGGCTGGGGTGGTGCGGGCTGGGGCTGCCCAGCAGGTCCGGCTCATGGCCGGCGGCCCCGTGCAAGCCGCCCAGGCTGTCCATTGTCATCTCCGGGTTCATGGCGCAGGCACCCAGCTCTTTGGTGAGGCATCGATAGGCGGTGTAGGCAGCCTTCATTCAGTCCATGGGGGGGCTGGGGGCGGGGGGGAGATAAGGCCTCTCAGTTGTGTGTGTGTAGGTGTGTGTTCGTGTGGGGGGGGCGGGGGTGTGTGTGCGTGCGTGTGTGTGTGTGTGAGGGGGTGGGGGGGGGGAATCACCAGTCGCTATCAGCCGGGCCAGCGCCGTCCCCTCGCCATGTCCTAGCCCGTTCCTCCTCTTACGTCTTCTGTGTAGCTAGCTGGAGCTGTCCAGCCAGACAGTGGCTTTGCTGCTCGAACAACCTAGCCTAGCCCGGCTGGGCGGGGCTTGGGCCGGGACTGACAGGCAGCCCAGCCAGCGCCCGGGGAGGACACGCGAAGCCCTCGCGCTGTCGGGGAGAGCCCGCCAATGGGCGAGGGGAAGGGTGCGACTGGAGGCTTCAAGCTTGATTGAGACTTCAGAGCTCCTGCTCCCCCCCCCCCGCCCGCTGGAATCAAACGTCAAAGAGAGCGAGCGAGGGAGTTTAAAGATGCAGCGTCCCCCCTCGTCCAGGGGAGAGGCCGGCGCTGTGTCTCCGAGGGGGAAGCGCCCTCCCCCCCCCCGCAGCAGCAGCAGCTGCGAATCAGGAGGCAGAATTTGCCCTCAAGAATAGTCACAACGCAAGTAAGATGCTACAATCGTGACTTGACACAAATACTCGTGTAAGCGACCGTTCGCGGCTGTCCTGTAATTCAGTGTCACGGGGAGGGCACACGCGCCCCCACCCTAATTGTCTCTGCACCGTGCACTGGTCAGGATTTTAACCCCCTCGCAGAGTCTGGGCGGGTGGCGTTTGCACAGCGCCCGCCAACTTACTACAGAGGCATGGTTTGAATTAGGCAATTGCTCGAGTTTATTCTCCTCCACCCTTCGTTGATCACAGTATTCCCTCTCCCTGGATCCCCGCGGACTGCAAAGCAAAGCTGCATCCCTCGGCGCTTTCGAGGCGACTATTTTAAACTAAAGTGAAAGGCCCCGTAAAAACAATGCCCCAAAGAGTCTAGCTACAAACCTGTTCTAATTACTCGCACAGTAGTAACAAAGTTTTGCAGCTCCCTCCAGTTCTGCCGCACGCCTGAACCGCCTGCTCCAGGCTCATTTGACTTTATAAAAAGCCGTGCACCACTTTTTCTCCCAAGGAAAGCCAGGCATTGTGCAGCACACGCTGCCATATGGCTCTGAAATCTCTGCGCTCCGGAGGGTAATACACTTTTTGCATAGTCCTAATTCTGTTCTGAAATGGATCAGTGGATTCTGAAGGCATGACCAGGGCCTGTCTTTCAGTTTTCCCTCCTCTCTTCAAAAGCCCCTCTACATATCTATTCCTTGAATCCGTGTCCTCTGTAAACCGTGAAGAAAGACAATCACCAAGAGAAAGGGTAATGCAGCCAACTGCCCCCAAAGTAACAGATTCTTGAGGAGCAGGTTGCTCTCCCTGTGTTATTCTGGAGGTCTGAACAGGCTGAGGTTGCGCAGATGTTGCCTTTGTTTAAAAAGACAGTAATTAAGGGCAGGGTGGACATAAGTTTGAAAAGCGTGACCTATTTTCTTTTGATCAGCTGTCAAAAGAAGAGCAGGGGGTCTTCTTAAGGCAGCCTCTTCCAACCACTTCCAGCTGTTAAAGAAAACTTGATAAGAAAAGAAGGAAAAGTGCCCCCAAATACTGTATGTGCCATCTTGGCTAGAAAAAGGGTTGATTCGTTTGGAAAACACTTCTGACTCCCCCTTGGCCTTTTCCTGTCTCCTGCTATCTGCACAGGGAGAATACATCCCCTCACATGAATATACAGTAATGTTATGGGATCAACTTTAGAGAGTTCTGGTCAGAGCAAGTATTCTCTTAACTGCCCCTTCCTTCCCTCTTGTACCAGATCTATTTAGTAAGTCTTGTACCAGATCTATTTAGTAAGTCTAAAAGTGGATCTCCTTGGTTGTCAGGCATCTATAATTCACTACAAAAGCTCAAGCTACTGAAAGCTCTCAGTCCCTAGTTGGTTGGTATCACCATTGATACCCAAGGCGCTTTAACATTTCCTGAAGCATCCCATTAAGTCTGAAAAAAGCCATCCTGAAGTACACTGCTCTTAATGCCTTTTGTAACCTGTGCTTCATATGCAAAGGTCTAACCCTACTAACTTCACACTTGCACAGATAAGAAGCTCTTCCATCAGCACATGAGCATATTATTTCTCTTTCTTTTCTGTGAGTGGTTTGCGGGGCGGGGGTGGGTGTGAGCCACCTGTAAAATGAACCTATTTTCTACCATGATCAAGATGTCCCCGGTGATCCGCAGTCCTGGGCTTGGAACGATCACGTGTGTTGGAGTTTAAAGGTGAGTTGTTGCATGCTCCCACCTCCGAATCAATACTGGGTTTCTCTGTGAAATCATGCAATCCTGTTTGTTTCTTTGTGTATCAAGCCTGCAGGATTTCGACAGGTTTCACGTTTAGTTTCTAATGGAAACGGGACATTTTGAGGTTTACCCTTAGCAAACATTTGCATGAGAGATGCCCAGACTGAATGAGCCACAGGCTAAGGTCCTAGTTTTAAATGAAGTCTCTCCTCCCCCTTTTAGTAAAATATGGAAGTGTGTTCCCATTCAGGTTCATTTATACAATGACAATTTTGATAGCAGTCACATTCCTAGTGTTAACTTATTTTTTTGGCTTTTTAAATGGTGCCATTAGATGAAAACTACAGTTGTAAAGGCCACGAGAAGAGCTTTGAAAACTGCACTTTGCAGAATTTAAGAGTCCATATTTTACTCTCTTGATTCCATTGAGTTTTTTCCCCGTTTGAATGATTTTCCAATACACTGGTAAACAATGCAAAACGTGTGATATATGGTCAATACAGCTCCTTCATTAATATTTGGCCAAACTATCCTGTAAAATATTTTATCAAAGCACATTGTAATATTACACTTTAAATATGATATAGATAGGTTGCAGAGTATAATCACATAACAGTGTGATAAAAGTAGATATTATACAAATATTTTGAAAATGAGGTGTTTCATGCTCTATTTTATTCTTAAATCAAGACCATCTCAAATTAATGAGATATAAATACTTTCAACTAGATTAAATATATCAGCAACCAAAGCTTGGCAAATATACATTATTAATGTAAACTAAATAATATCTATAGTTACAGAAATAAACAAATCTCACAACTGTACATATCTAGATCTGTCTTTACTTATCTTGCTGATAACACAAACAGCTATTTTAGAGACCATTTTAGCCATTTTCAGAATATCAAAAAATGCCTGCAAATTTTTGCATGTAGACAGACCAGAAACACATTTATTCTCCAAGTAGGGGTTATTAGAGAAGCACAAAAAGGTACAATAACAGTGAGTTGATTTGAAGTACTTTATTTTTGTCCTTGCCAAAACCATCTGGCATGTGAGTGCAGGGGTATTGATCAGAATCTGTGTGCTGCAGACCCCATGCTAATCTATAGCGTTACTGGCAATCAGCTTCGCCAATGAATTGCATCTGTCTGTACAGCTATCAAACAAACATCTTCCAAAAAGTTTCCCTTCCCCAGCATAATCATCCATTCAGGGGTAAGTCAATTCTCTTCCTTTCTGATGCTGCTAAGGAGAATTAGATAGAAAGTTTGTGTTGTTGGGTTTCAAAGGGATGAGAGCATTTTTTCCCTAGCCAGTGAATGATAATGGTTTTCCAGAAAGGCCTCAAGCGTTTGTATTAATCTGGCAACAAATTCAATTTCAATATTGTAGGGGAATTTTTAGGAGAAGCAGAAGAATCATTATCCTACCGAAAAATGAAGAGCTGCGTTTTAACCACGAAATGCTATTTTAGTAAGAGGACTACGCGGAAGAGGGTGTGTACATTGATATGCATATGTACGGGGATGTATACAGACACAGACAGACATAATCTCCAAAGCAGATCAGTGACACGTAGCTTGATTATATCTAACCATTCAATAGGTGTAAGAGGAGAGGAAAAGTCCATAAAGCCAGCCTTCGACTGAAAAAACGGTGTGATCCGCCTAGAGACAAAAAAATCATTTAGCTCAGGAACAAGAATTGTTACCCTGGGTAACTGCCGGGAGGGGAGGAATGGCTGAACGGGGCAGGGTCGCCTTCCCCGTTAACCACAAGTGAGAAGTTTTTTTGTTTGGGCTAGAAGTGCAGTTTTAAATCCCACTGGCGCTTGCTCTGTTGTTACCTCGCCAGGACTCCTCACGTCGGGGTTGGGCTGCGAAGACAAGCCGGGAAAATATTGGACCACCAGGGAGTGAGTTCTCCGGATTCATGGCTCTGGAAGTAACCAGAGCGCAACAACCAGCTACATCTCCGGCCTTCGCGCGGATTTGGGAACTTCCCCCGCTACTTTGATCGAGGGAAGCGGTTGCGGGGTCGGGGGGAGGGGAGCGCGAGACAGGAGGAGGAAAAAGAGCAAATCAGAGCAAACGCAAATCAGGCACAGTTAGGAACGGGACTAGCTGGCTTGGAATCGGCTCTTTGAGGAACCAGCACCAGCGGGACCCGCGTCTTCCGCCTTATCTTGCAGAGGCTGGGAGCCGGGCTGGGAGCTGAAAGGAGCGGGGTGCAGGGCAGTGGCGACCGCCTGAATCTTCCTCGGTGCTGAGTTCGCTGCTCCCAAATACACCCCAATGCTCTGCTTTTTTCTCAGTGCCAGCCGATAACTTTGAGAAATTGTTCTCCTTGTGCTTTGTGCTGATCTTACCGAGGACCCTGAGAATCAGCGTTGTGGTTTTTAAAGGTTGCATTCTTTTTTGGGGGGGAGGGAGTGTGGATAAGGCAGAGGAAAATGGCACCTTTTTGACAGGACCAGAGAAAGTTCAGTCTGTTCTGATCCCCGAGAATACCAGAGAGAACAAATACTAATAGGAGAAAGGAAAAAAAGAAAAAAATCCCTCAACATTAAGGCAGCTCAGTATTTTATAAAGAAAAGGGTGTGAATTACTCTCCGTTCAGTTTGTGCATATGCAAACGACAGCTCTGCCCATTCTCACTGTTTGCGTTAAAATGTACCCATCACTGGATTCCATTTAAAGCAATTTTACAAGTATCCTCTTTCTGCGGTTAAGGATAATTGTGAGTTTGAGGGAGACATCATTTTAAAAAACCATATGATCAGCAGTTTGACAACCCTGTTTTCAATTTACATCCATATCTATCTGCAAATAGCTATACAGAAAAGTAGACATAGGTATAACTATAAATATACTTTATAGCAAGATATACTTTGTATATAGCTAGATAGACTTTATTATACTTTACATATACATTGAATTTATCTAGGTAGATATATTTTATTATACTTTTACTGATGCGCTTAGTCTAGCTACACACACTCTACATATAATAAAACTTGGCTCTGATACTGCGCTTTCCTCTGTCGATCTCAAAGCGCTTCAGATACTTAACTGTATATCTGTACTTTATATTCACTCATACAGCTCAAGTTAGTTTTCAGAACTAGCCCCCCAAGTGTGTATAAAATTAGGTCCGCCCCCCACCCCCGTTGTCAACCTACAACAGAAAAAAACTGGCGTGAGGTCTCTTTGTTCAGGGCAAGTTATGCGTGAAATCTTTTTGTTGTCCTTTCTAAAGAAAGGCAAAAGTTGCAGTTGATTGTAAAAAAGACAAATTTAACTCTCTGAAAGCGGAAATGTTTCTAAAGTTGGCCTTAGACATTAAATTCTGGCGTCGCTTTTAATTTATGGCCTCTTTAAATGTTTCATTTGCCCTGGAAGCGCACAGTTTTTTGACCATGGAAATTCAACCGAGCCACGCCAATAGAAGTTTAACAGGAAAGTGCTCAAAGAAAGATGTTTAATACAAATGTTTGTGTACTGAATATTTACAGCGTCAACTAATGACTTCTATTTGGACAATTTTCTCGGTTATTCATTAACTGGAAAGTGGAACTTTTGTTTTTTTAACAACTGATGTTAAACATTTAAAAAGTTGTTTCGATTTTAAATGTTAGCATTTTGCTAACGTTTTATATCCATATACAGACCGTTTGCTAACATTTTATATCCATATACACACCGTTTGCTAACATTTTTCTGTATCTACGTCTACGTGTGTTTAAATCTAAAGATTTCTAGCGAAAACCTTCACTGAAGGACATTTACAGCTATACGATTAGTTATTTAGCTGCATAATTTCTGTGCTCATCGGATTTCCTCAACTCTGCAGTTCCCCGGGAAAGCAGAGGGCTAGCTAGCTCGTCTTTAATACTGTTGTACAAAACTTTGAAAAGGGACTAAAGGTTTAAAAGCTTTTCATTGACTTTCAAAAAAGTGCAACAGTTTCTGCAGAAAGCCGTCTTTGTCAGTTGCTCTAGCAATAATATAAATAGCTTTTTAACCGTAGTTAAATGTTCATTTCTAATGGCCAAATTAATAAAATATTTATAGCACCTCTAATTAAATCAACCAGTATATATAGGGATTGGGATATATAAGAGAATATATATGTGGCTGTGTGCGTACTCATATACATATATTACCAAACACGCATAGAAGTGCTGTATGTACATGAACATGCAATTCAACTTATTCCTTTGAAATGTACTTTGCAGTAACGAGATCTTTCACGATTTGAAATACTATTTAGAAACCCTTTGGGGATTATGCTGGTAGATCCAAACCACTGCGTTTGAAGGAAAAGATGGCTTTCCCGCTACCTAAAAAACTTGGATTAGAAGGCATGGAAGCGGGGGTGTGAGGTCGGAGAAAGCAAATTCAAAGCGGGAGGGAGGGAAAAAAAATCAACCCGGGTTAATTAATTCCCTGCCTGGTTCTCCCTCCCCTCCCCCCCGTGCACCGTGCGGTGTTGTTTTGCAATATGCCAGAGTCAAAGGAAATATGCCTGTATAGACTCCTAATAGCTGTTTTCTTTAAAGGCACCTGCAAAGAGTCAGGGGCGTGGGGTGGAAGGACAGTGCACCACCGGGCTGCAAACAAACAAACAAGGAAGAAAAGCAACCCAGAGAATCATTTTGAGCAAAAGACCCTTTTCCACGTGTGTTCTTGAGCCTGCAACTTGCTGCGGATGTAGCCACGGGCAACGGGAAAGTGAGATCTCTCCCCCCAGCCGTCGACAAGGGGAACATTTTCAGTCTTGGGGTCCGATCCTATCCCCCTTTAACTTCTATGGGAGAAACGCGCGTGGCCGCACGCACGCCGGGGGGGGGGGGGGAGGAAACACTTTATGACACGCTGTTGTGGATGAACATTTGTTTGTGTTCATCTTCTCCAGAAGCGTCTCCGCAGCTCTGCAGAAACCAGTCAGTGTCGTGCAGAATTTAACAGCCCCGCCCAAAGGATGGGGGAGGGGAAAACCAGCCACGAACGCTTAAAGGGGAGGAAAAATTGGGGTTAATCAGCCAGTTTAGTTTGGGAGGTAACTAGAGTGACAGGAACCCAGCCGAGCTCCCGGGGCGAACTCGGGATCCGGCTCCCTCGGAACAGCTTTCCAGGGAACTCAGCTAACTCCTTCCCTCCCCGCCGAAGAGTCACCTCTCCCGGTGGTTTGGGTTTTAGCAACAATCAAATGTCTCACCCCAACCAGGCTAGGGGCGCATCGTGCGACAGGCTGAAAAAGGAGACACGGCTCGGAATGAACATGTTGAGCGCGCACCTGCATTTTCTAACGCCGAATATTTGGCACAAATGGCCCCTTCCCCTCTTCTCTAGAGGCGGATTTGATGAAGTTAGGAAAATCTCAGAAGACGATCACTCTCCCCGATTCCTAATATGTTTGAATGCCAGGAGGCCTGGTCTTCTTCCATTTCATTAGCCGCAGACAGCTGCAATTACTGTGGAAAAGCAGCAAGTCCCATCGCTTTGGCTAGAATTTAACCAGGGTCCTCACCTGAAACAAAGGTTTGGACCATTGGAAACTTTGTTCCATCGCCCTGCGCTGGTGGGTGAGGGACATAATCCTATATGGCCCCAAAGCAGCTAATCTCTTGGTGCAATTGGAGGAATAGCATCCCATTATGCAACTAATTAGATCTGCTGATTTTGGGGGTCGGGCAGGGAGAGATCTGGGATAATCTCAGGAGTCAATGTACCCTTTCAAACGGTTTCCCTTTTAAGGTCTCAGTTCCAGGCTACTCTATTGCAAGGATTATTTCCTTCAGCAAAACGAAACCAATAATTATAGTGCAATTCAGCTTTCTCCTTCTGCATATGCATATAAATGTATATGTGCAAAACACAATTTATATATCTTTTCTTATTTCTCTTTCTTTCTAAAACAGAACTTAAAACAAGGTCTGTATTGCAACACACACACACACACACACACACACTAGGAAAAGGCACAGATCCGGTTAACATCAAAACAGGTTGCTTGTTTCTACCCCGGTGTAAATAGCTTTATAGATCACACAGCCTGCCATGATATATTCATAGCAGCTGCACAGAAATTCCCAATGGCTTTGTGTGTGTGTGTGTGTGTGTGTGTGTGTATGTACAGGAAGAATTTCCTTCTAATACAGCACCAGAAAAGTTGTTGCCCTCATGGCAATGTCCCTCATTCACTGGGCAAGGGCGGGCTGTATATTGAGAAGGATGGACATGGGAACACTGCACTGTGCTTATGTCCCATTGTAACATCTCAGAGGTCACTTGATCCATGGACTGCCAGATTCCCCCTCCTCTGCCCTCAGTCCAGGGCACAGAGAAGCAAAGGTCAGCACCTTCAGGCCTGGTCAGCACTGGCTTTCCTATTAGCATGGGCCTTTCATTTCGGAGAGCTCTGCATTATCTCATTAGGAAGGAGCTCACAAGTCACCATCTAACCTTTATTTCAACATATTTTGTAGGGTTAGAATTGCAGACGAGACAAAAAAAAATCCACTCTATTAAAAGATTGAGTTTGTTACTAATAAGTAATGACATTTGATTATTAAGATTAGTAGTAAGAATACATAAAACAACAGCATCAATAGGCTTATTACACTGATAGTAAACATTTATGTTAGTGAAGAATCAAACTTTCAATGCAAAGCTATTGGCTTCATTACATTAATAAATTATGCAGCCACATGTCACCAGCAATTATATTGTATACCCATCGTGTGTGCTTAAAGTGATATCGGGATTCCCAATCTCCTTGCCTGAGAGCTATCTTAATATTCGGTTTTCAGGTATTGCCCATGTAAGTCTGTCAGGAAAAGGTAATTGTGCTGGAGAGAAAAGCAACAAGTGTTAATCTCTTAGGGAGAAATTGAAGTATTCTAGGCAAAGTGTCAAACCCTGACCCTATCTAATACTGTATCTGAGTAAGAGGCATGGAAACTTGTCAGAGCATGGAATGGATGGATGGATGGACAGATCTCATGACCCCTTTCAGGTTCCCTGGGTGAACTCCTGGTCCCATTGTAGCCAACTAGAAATCTCCTGTAGACTTCTGCAGGGCCAGGGTTCACCCTCTCTCTCTAACTGCCAACCATTTGTGGAGCCCTGCTCCACCCAGTGGAGATGGGACTGTGCAGTGTATGTGTCTTTCTGATATCAGGATGGTGACTGGAGCCATTAGGTCAATCCAAAAACCGGATGGGGTGAGACCTGGATACCTCAGCAGCCCTTGAGTAGGATACTTCTACTTAGGATGGCATGCTCATTGGCCTTACTGGCTCACAGATTCTGTCTTTGAAGTGGATACCCAAAGGTTTTGCTAGTAGCGTTATTTGCTTCCCTCCAAACCTCCCCACAAAGCGACACCACCACTCTCTATGACAGAACAACACTGAAAAACCTTACACTGCGGTTAAACTATACAAGACAATATGACCAGCTAGACTGTCCCAGATCTTGTCTGAGGAGTAATGGACTCCAACACACAGACTGCTCATAACAGCCACATAACAAAACCAAAACCAGACTGACAGCAACCAATAAGCAGTGACAGATAAGAAACAAAGGAAGTGACTGCTAGCCACCATCATCACAAATGAAAACAACTGAGTCCCAGGTCTGGGGCTAGTAAAATATTCTCTTCTGTGAATTGTATTTGCTGCTCATACCAAGCAAGTGCACCTTAACAACAATAAGGGGTTTGGTTTCCAAGTGACAATTTCCTACTTCAAAAGCTATGGCCTTATGGCTGTAAGAAAAAATAAGACAACTATGAAATAGTGATTCACTTAACAACACTTAGCAAATAATACTCATTGCCCATTAAAACAGGGGGAACCTCAACTGTGTTATGAGAAAAATGTGAATTACTTACCTGTATGCTGAAAAGGTACCTTCCTGGGTAGCAAAAGGAAAAACATCATTGTAAAATACCTGCTTATGTATTTAACTGTACATTCACTCGCCATCATATCTACCTATGTATTCACTAATAGAATATAATAAACTGCTATTTCAGAAAGATTATGCCTCTTTTGAATATCAGGCCCACAAATTTGTAAAAATGTTACAATACTCGTTGCATAATTTAGGTGAATTAAAATATTTTGATAGAACAAAAATTGAACTGTGCTTCCCTTACATTATTTCTTATTGATACATTCTTATTTCTGGTTTAAGATTAGCAGAGTTTACTGTCCACCCTCCATCACCTTCCTCTGCAATGTCCTGCTGCCACAAATCACCCTATCATTGGTTTGGGGGCAGCATTCGTATTTGTTAAGGTTCTGTAGTTAGCTGCTGTAAGCCTAGCGCTTGTATCCTCTTTTCAGATCCATCAGGCAGATCTGAGATTAGTGGCAGAGATGATGGATTATCTCAACTGTAATGCAAAAATGTTCTTTGATCCCTCCGTGCTCTAAATCAATTGACTTAAATAAGCCTCAGATCAGGCCCTGAGAGACAGCTTTTGCCACCTTTGCTCACAGAGAGTAGTACCCTGCTCAAGAAGTAAGGTGCTAATGATTGTGGGCAAGGGTGGCAGCCTTTGGATGAGAGGCTTTAAGTGTACATCTAGGTGCCACAAAAATGGGGCCTGATCACACCAGTGCTCTGTGCACATAACTCCACATAAAGGCCAGATTCTGTTCGCTGTCATCATATTAAGTAGGGTCATTGAAATCAATGGCCTAGATTTTGGGAATGCAGGGTTTGTCCCTTGCTCTGGGTGGGTGGGTGGGGGGGGGGTTGTTAGTGCACCATTCATTTGGGTGCCTTTGAACAGACCCCATGAGCTAGGAAAGATTGTTTAGCCTGTCTGGCCTCTCAGTGAACATTATGGATTTAATTATTTTTCTAAAAATCACAACAATGGCAACTATAACAAGACCTTGGTGCCATTTTGCTGCCAGTGTGGATCAGTCCTACTCTGAACATTTAGAATCTCATTAGACGCTGAAATATGCGATGTACCAACTCTCCTAAGCAGGATGGGAGATAAAGATTTCTCCTTATCATCCAGTCAGGTACTTTAAACCACAAACAAGGGAAAACCAGCCATGAGAGGAGGGGAAAGATGTGTATTCTTTTCAGTAGGACCAGAGAAATGAACGCATGCTTGGCGTTCAGCACCTGCTTACAGCACTGATTCAGCAAAGCACTTGAGCATACACTTAACTTAAGCACACATGTCCTGCCTTGAGTGCAGGGGACTGGACTAGAAGACCTCTCGAGTATCCTTCCAGTCCTACGATTCAATGATATCAAAGCCCTATTGACTTCAATGGGACTTAAGCATACGCTTAAATTTAAGTAAGTACTTAAGTGCTTTGATGGACTGGTGCCAGAGAAGGCAGCACCCTGCAGCCTTTATCCTTGAACGAGTAGTGCAAGCCCACCCAGGTTAGCAGCAGGTCTATGTTGATGTCTAATACAAGCAACTTGTCAAATTTACATAAAATGTGGCTGGTAATAAAATTTAAAAATATACAAATAAAAGGATAATGTACAGAAAATAAAATAATTAATAAAAATACCACAAAAGAAAATCGGTCTATAGCTTTTTATGGGACAGATCCTCAGCCTTTGCTCCCGCCTCTTGGTGCCTGAGGAAGCTGCCTTAACAGGGCATCTGGAGATTCACCATTCCTAGTGTAAGGTTTGTTTCTTCTGTGGAAACGGCACATGATGTGCTCTGACAATTTATGCAGACATAATAGCCTCTAGGGCCATTACAAGATGGTTCAAGTTAGAGCAGCCTTAAGGCTGCTCTAATTTGTACTGAGGAATCAATCGGTTCCCAGGAATCAAGGGAGTGCAAAAATGACTTAACTCCATTTTTGATCACCCCATTCAGCTATGCGGAATAAGGTTACAGCGCACTTGAGCATCTATATCCTCAAAGCATTGTATTGAAGTATTAAAGGCATGATTTTGTTCAGCCATTGCATGGGAGCACAAAGGGAACAGAGAGAGCAGAAAAAGGTTCTTTCTAGCTTGTGGCCTCACAGTGCAAGAGCCAGGAACAACAGCAATCTTTTTATTAAGGGACCACAGGACATCACAGAGCCAGCACCACCAACCATACTTACCTCTCCAAAGATGGTTGCAATCCTCTCAATATGAGACCATCAAAGCATTTCCATGGCCCTTCCTCCTTCGACCTCCCCCTTACTGGCCAGCAGCTCTGGCTGAATACAAAGACAAGTGGACATTGTACTCTTTTCAAAGGATGTAGACCATAAGAACTGCCATACTAGGTTAGACCAATGGTCCATCTAGCCCAGTGTCCTGACTTCTGACAGTGGCCAGTACCAGATGTTTCAGAGGGAATGAATAGACCAGGGAAATTACTGAGTGATCCATTGCCGATTGTTCCGTCTTCTTGCAATCAGAGGCTTAGGGACACCTAGAGCATGGCTAATGATGGCCCTATCCCCTATGAAGTTGGCTAATTCTTTCTTGACTCCAGTTATACTTTTGGCCTGGCAATTGCTAGGTACAATATAATTTCACAGGTTGACTGCGCATTGATTTAATTATGTCACCCTAATGACTGCTGGCGCAAGAGTGGCTCCACTCATTCGAATACTGGGATCTGTTTAAGTGACAGTAAAGGATGCACACGCCCTGTATGGCAGCAGAAGCTGGCTTGACCAGGTGCCATGGTTTTAAACGTGATAGTCCTTCTCTATGCTGAGTGCTAAATAGTGCTTTACTTCGAATTTGTTAACATGTGTTACATTTCCCAGGGCAGGCAAGCCATCAAGGACCAGTTGATCCAGCAGACTAGAGGGCCAGATTTTTATGCATATCCCTCTCAAGGGTGAGAAGTGCACATTTGTGAAACCTGGCACCCAGTTTCATTCAGAAAAGTGCCACCTGCTTCTGTACCAAGTCTGGGTTCTCACTGACCAAGGCTTTATTTCATCCCGATCAGTGAACAAGGGTAACTCCTCAGTTTCTATTCAATAGAATCACTGAACAAATTTTTGGTGTCACTGCCGGTGAGCCCAGGGGCTGACTGGAAGGAGATGATGGAGACCCAGGGCAACTAGCTTAAGGCTTAGACTGTAACAAGCTTTCGCTGCCTAATGGGAAGAGATGTTTGTCTTGACACATGGTTGCATTTGCCAGGGGCTTTTCTTCTTTCTCCTGAGTGTGTGTGTGTGTGTGTGTGTGTGTTGTATTTCTTTGTTTCTTATTTCTCTTGTCATCCCTTTCCACATCCTCTCTGTGTGAGAAGGATTCCCCTTTCCATGATGCCCAGTTGCTAGGTGCAATACAATTTCTTTTTCTCTTCTTCCTCTGAAACATCAGGTATTGGCCAGTGCCTGAGGCAGCCTACAGGATTTGCTGTACCATTGGGGTCTGACCTGATCTGACTCTATATATTCTCCCTTCCATACCCTTTCAGCTACTTCGCCCCTGGTTTTTTTTCATGTTTACTTTGCTTCCCTTTCATACATCAGAAGCTCAGCCCTGCAGTTCCTTGTACACCCGAAGCTCACGTTGCCTTCAATGGAAGCTTTTGATGTCCAAGGAATATGGGACCGGCCCTTCAGCATTGCAAAATCTACTCTCTTCCTCCAACTCTAGAGCAGGGGTCTCAAACTCCCGGCCCACGGGCCCCCTGTGGCCCACGAACCTCCCCAATGTGGCCCACGGGGCTCCAGCAGTTTTCAAGCTGGGTCTCTCCCTTGGCCCCATCTGCTGCCCCTGGGTGCTCTCCCCCCACAGCAGGGCCCCAGCAGCGCAGCAGGGCATCTGCCTGCTCGCTCACGTGGCTGCTGGCCCCTCCCTGCAGCCCCGGGGTGGGGCAGGGCTGTGCATCCGCACGCTGCCTCCGCCCCAAGCGCCCCTGCGGCCAATGAGATGCTGTGGAGGTGGTGCCTGGGGGCAACAGTGTGTGGAGGTCCCCCGGCCCACCCTGCCTTGGAGCCCCAGGTAAGCACCATGGCCCCCCTTCCAGAGCCTGCACCCCCTCTCCCAAAGCCCCCTTCTGCCCCCAAAGTCCCTCTCAAACCCTGCACCCCTCACCACACCCCCCCAAATTCCTTTCCAGTGCATGCAACCCCACTCTCTCCTCCTGCACCCCCACCCCCCACCCCAGCCCAGAGCCTGCACGCGGGACCCAAACTCCTTCCCACAACCTGCTCCACAATCCCCTACCGCAGACCTCCTCCCCCACCCAAACACCCTCTCAGAGCCTTAGGCCGGTGGGGATGGAGGTTTTTTTTTGGGGGGGGGGGCGGAGATGTGGAGGGGTGAGTTTTGTGTGGCGTGAATGACATTATTGGACTCCTAAAACAGTAACTACAAACTAGCAAGTGACAGACACAGACAGGCCTTTTTGCCTCCTTTAAACGGACTTTTCCGAGTATTTTCTTTTAATGTTTACATAACATTTGCAATTTCGTTCCCTTCTATTGAAATCAATGGGAGCTTTTTCACTGGTTAGGTGAGAGCTGGACTGGGCCATAACGGAAGCATTAGTAAAACATTTGACCTTGTGTGGACTCACTGCACTGGGGTGAGTTTCACTTAGAAGGAGGGAGCAACAAGGACTCTCCCAGCCTTTCTATGGCCACACAGGATAGCCAATTTTGTAATAAGAACAACTGGCAAAGCAATACTGGGCCATAAGTGATTTATTTGTTCCAGAATTTGGCTGAATAGGATTTAGAAAATTGAATCTATCGTAGAATCTGGAAAGTAGCAGAATGATAAAGAGGAATGTTGGCCAAGTGGTTTGGGTACTGCTCTGAAGCTTGAAAGATGTTAGTTCAATACTCTGACTTGTCTCAGATTTCCTGTGACACCTTGGTCAACTCACTTCATATCTCTGCCTTATTTGTAGAATAGGGGCAATCATGCCCCCTGCCTCATAGGGGTGCTGTGAGGATAAATACATTAATGACTGCAATGGGCTTTGATGCTACAGTAATAGGGGGCCTATAAGTACCTTAGCTAGATAACAGTTCTTACATTTATATAAACCACAGCACATCCTATGGATCCTAAACCACTTTTCAAATGCTAACAACTGATTGTACAAGATACGGGCTGTATTCTGGCTATGAACATGGAGATCTATTCACCTATTGGGACCACGTGCCCTTATTTTAAACCACACATGTTCCAATAAAACTAATATGGATAGCAGAGGCCCTAATGCTCACAGACATAAAATACATGTCTAATCATTCAATAACTCACTTGCATGTATAAAGTGTATTTCATGCAAGCATCGCTACAGCAATTTACACATCAGAACAAATCAAGGAAAAAGCCAGCTCAGACAAGCATGCCTTTCAGATGGGTCTGAATTCTGGCAGGTATTCAGAGAGCAGTAATCCTCAATGGAATGGAACTTCAGCAAGGTCAGAGGGCCTGAGACAGTTGCACTTACACCTGTTTGACACTTGTGGTAACTCCATTGACTTCAGTTGATTACTGATCCTGATTTCCATCAGTGTAAGTAAGATCTGAATCAAGTGTGTAAAAAGCCTCCTCTTACCAAATAACACTGTTCTAAAAGAAGCAGCAATGAAAATTTTGTCTGCGGATCAAGGATGCTAGGGAGGGAATAGGAGACAAGGAGCATCCCCGGGACCCAGGATAATCAGGGAGCATGTAACAGTAAACAAACGTGTGTATGTGTTAAATAACAACTAGTGGGTGTAAGGGGTCTTAGGGGTAGATTCTCCATTGATTTCAACGGAGCTTTGACAATTTACACCAACTGAGGATGCTCTTTAGTATTTCAAAATGTCCTGAGGGGCCAAAAATGATCTTTTTAGCCTACCCAGAAAGTTCTGGGTAAGAAGGTTATGCAAGTAAAATGAAAAACAAGCACACAAGCACAGGAAACTGAGTATCTACTCACTGTCTTTAAAAATAAGGCAGTGTAACATTCAGGAGACTACAATCAGCTGTGACCAGAACCAGGATTTAAACTCAACTCTCTGTAGAATAAAGGTGATTTCAACCATAGGATTGTATTTATCTGGTTATATGCAAAGACGTGAGTAGTACATATAATTATTTGTGCACCAAACCAAACTGGCTATTTCAGATCTTGATACATACAGGGGTGGAGACTTGGAACACCACGGCATGTCTCAGCTCTTTTATGAGCAATGAATGTTTCGTTCTCAATCTGGAGTCTGAGAAAGCAAAGCTACAGATGCAATTATTTTCACCTGCTAGGCAAGCCACATGACTGCATGGACAATTCAAGTGCTTAGGCATCTACTTGACCTAAATTGCATGGGAAAATATGTATCAGGTCAAACACTGTTCCAATATTTGCTCCTGCAAAAATGGATGCCAGTGTCTTAAAAATATGATCCTCTATATTTTGGTTTTACATCCTATTCTGTATATTAACAAAATAGAAATATACATGTATATCATGGTTTGAACCTTATAAGCTGGCATTAATTTTCATTATACACAAGTTCATTGTCAAGGTTCACTTTTCTGATGTAATAAAACATATTTTTATTAACCAGACTGAATAAAGCAGTAGAAAATATATAGTCCAACAACCCTGGAGCTGGCAGGGAATGAACTAGATTATCCAATAGCCCCATTTCTCTAATTTCTATGACTTTACAAAGAACCATCCAGTCCAGACAGCTTCTTACCAAAAGCACAGATACTGACGGGTCCCAAAACTACTACTTCATGTCATTTTTATTTTTGTTATTTTTCTGCGCAAGTATATACACGAACAAAACCCTAAACATGTAAGTTGTTTTGCTAGTAGATAAGGCTTCAGTGAGGGCTAGTGGCTCAATAAATAAATAAATAAAATAAAGCAATAAATAATGTTAGTAATAAATTATAATATTTGTACTCATATGGAAGTTTTCATATGAGTATCTAAGTGTGCTTTACAGCGATTTAGGCCTATGCTTTCAAAGGTACCTACCAGTCTGAAGAGTCGCTTTTTTTGGCTGCTCGTTCTGGGGAGCCAACAGCTGAGGGATGAAATCCTGGTCCCACTGAAGTCGAAGTGAGTTTTTCCATGGACCTCAACAGGGCCAGGATTTTATTCACAGAATCTAAATTCAGAGGATATTATATTAATCTCTTGAAAGCACGGGAATAGTCCTGCTTTTGTGGGGAACTTGTAGAGTCTTGTAGAGTCTATGGGAAACTATCACTGTGCTTCGTTGGACAATAAACCTGGCCTGGGTGCCTTTGTACCTTACTAGAGTCTGTGGTCTTTCGGGGTTCTCTTGGGTCTGCTATGCCAGCGATCTGCAGAGCCGGGGCAGCAAACAGAGGGAACACGCACGCAGCCGACTGATATCATCATCGAACAAGAGCAGAGCACCACGCTGGTAGCTACTGACAACAACAAGGACTCACCTTCCACTCTCCTGTTCGGCAAAGTCCTTGCAACTCTTACTAGGCTGGGCCTAAGATTTATGAGAGGCTTAACCCCCAGTCTTATCATGGTCACGTAGGACAGGGGCTAGGGGTCCCCACTCTGGGAAACTCTTGCCACAA
The DNA here is from genome assembly GCA_032164245.1 of Sternotherus odoratus. Taxonomy (NCBI): domain Eukaryota; kingdom Metazoa; phylum Chordata; order Testudines; family Kinosternidae; genus Sternotherus; species Sternotherus odoratus. The sequence goes on from JAVMKO010000007.1 coordinate 90,080,557, forward strand.
TGGAGGCTTCCCTGACCCCATAGCTATAGTTCAAATAAAATACAATTTATTAAATAACAGTGAGAAAATAAAGAAAAATGGAAAAGGTTAAGGGAACAAGGTACTCCACTCTCTGGGCATAGGGAACACCACAAACAGCAGTGTCTGGGGCGTAAGAAAAGTTCACAATCTATTCCTCACATGTCCCAGACCTCCCTCTCAGGCCCTGGATGCACTGAAGGGACCCTTCTCGCCAATACTGACCCTCCAGTTGGGTTCATGTGCCCCCATACAAATCTAGCCTTCAAGGTCTTCTTGTCTGGTGACATCTCTCTGCGCTTTGGGTGGAGACTCTGGTGATATTTGGGAGGAGTGGTAGACACACTAGAGGGTATGGATAGGATACAGAGGGACCTAGACATATTAGAGGATTATGACAAAGGAAATCTGATGAGGTTCAACAAGGACAAGTGCAGAGTCCTGCACTTAGGATGGAAGAATCCCATGCACTGCTACAGACTAGGGATCAAGTGGCTAGACAACAGTTCTGTAGAAAAGGACCTAGTGGTTACAGTGGATGAGAAGCTGGATATGGGTGCCCTTGCTGCCAAGAAGGCTAACAGCATTTTGGGCTGTATCAGTAGGAGCATTGCTAGCAGATTGAGGGACATGATCATTTCCCTCTGTTCGGAATTGGTGAGGCCTCATCTGGAGTACTGTGTCCAGTTTTGGGCCCCACAGTACAAGGATGTGGAAAAATTGGAAAGAGTCCAGCAGAGAGCAACAAAAATGATTAGGGGGTTGGAGCACATGACTTATGAGGAGAGGCTGAGGGGACTGAGATTATTTAGTCTGCAGAAGAGAAGAATGTGGGGGATTTGATAGCTGCTTTCAACTGGGTTCCAAAGAGGATGAATCTAGACTGTTCTCAGTGGTATCAGATCACAGAACAAGGAGTAATGGTCTCAAGTTGCAGTGGGGAGGTTTAGGTTGGATAGTAGGAAAAACTATTTCACTACAAGGGTGGTGAAGCACTGGAATGGATTACCTAGGGAGATGGTGAAATCTCCATCCTTAGATGATTTAGTTGGTGTTGATCCTGCTTTGAGCAGGGGGTTGGACTAGTTGACCTCCCTGAGGTCCCTTCCAACCCTGATATTCTATTATTCTATTCTATGTTTGGGATGAACAATGAGTGTGCCATTGGAATTATGGGTGATAGTGAGGTCAGGGCTGCTGAGGTTATGAGGCTGGGTGTCTGTGCTGAGTGTAGAGATTGGGGTTATGTATGGTAGGGGCAGGTGGGGTTGTTGGGAAGGGGTGTTGTGTTGAAAGGAAGGATCACTTCTGTCATCACTGTGCTGCCAACACAGCACTCAGGTCTAGGGGCAGCACCACACAAAGCTGTGGCGCTCCAGTGGGAGTGGATTAGAGGTGGACCGAGAACAAGACAAGAACACGGCAATAAGGAGAAGCAGTATTCCTTCCCTCCTCTTAATTTACTCACTGCACCAGGTCTCAGGCTTTAAGGGTCTTTGAGTGCTATTTTTCCACTCAACCTGTGGGTTGTGAACCAGTGGATCACAGTCACAAGCTACTTGTGGGTCAGACCCTATGAGCTGAGAAGACTTTTGATTTAAGCTTCAGGGAAGACCCACACTCCGCTCTTTCCCAGAGACTTTCCTTAGATTGAAACAGTGTATTTTGCTCTTTGTATACAGAAAAACAATGGTTAGAACATGTACATTCATTAGAAGTTAATTGTATGGGCTGGGATCTTTTTCAGTCAATCTGATCACAGCCACTTTATAAATGCTGAATTATTTAGTTCACACAGGCATTAATCCAACCAAATATTTCAGAGATTTAATTAGTTCTGAGTGCAGTGGGCGAGTTTTTGGTGTTGGTTAACATTGATTTAGCTGATGTAGAGTGTTTAAAATGCTGTTGTAAGTAGACTTTGTGGTGGTTTGATAACTACACTGCATAAATGGAAAAAAATAAACAAAATTCCATCTCTTGACATTTGAATTAAAAAATTGCCTCAAATTACTAAAGTCTTCACTAATTATAGGTGTCCAATCTGAGACAATCTAGATTCAAAACCTGCAACTCCAGGTGAAGCCAATGGGAGCATTCAGCATTTTTGCAAATAAACACATTTCAGGTTGGGTGCCAACAAATGGAGACACCCAAAATTAGTGGGAACTTTTGAAAATGCTGACTTTTGTCATCTCTGCTGTGCTCTGTAATTTAGAGAAATATTTCTATCCAACTATTGTAAACTGGGAAAAATAGGTTAGTTTTATTCATGCAAATAATCTGAATATATTTATATTTCAATTAGCAAATAATCACTGATATTGAGATAGTGTAGTAGCTGATCAGGATCATTAGCATGAAATTTAATTTGTGCTAATCAGCTTGAGGTAGTAAGTGTGTGAAAAAGATCTCTGCCATTTTATTATAGTTTGCAGTGATCAGAGTGACTGGTGGTATTTTTTTAAATCATTTATTTCTGAGTTAATTTAGTTCTTGGGAAGTATGTTGGTATGATTATGCACTCAGATATAACAGTCTTAGTTAGGCATGGTATAAAACTCCAGCTAGAATAATGCAGAAGAATAGACCTGACAGGCCTGAAGACTTTACCAAACAGAGTAGGTGCAGCAAGTGTTCCCCCCACATTAACCCACCAATGCACCTCAACTTCTGACTTGGAGAGGCAATCTCCAGGGCTGAGAGGCTAGTCCATCTGCTATTGTCATAGGAGCTCAAGCCTTCAAAAGAAGGCTGGCCTTGGAGTAAAGGCAGTAAACTGGGATTCATGAAAGCAGAGTTCAATTCTTGTCTCTGCCACAGACTTCCTGTGTGTGTCCTTGGACAAGCCATAATATTTATCCAGGTAGACTATAAACTGTCTGGGATGGCACCTGTCCTTTCCAGTGTGTTCGATCAGCCTTAGCAAATGGGGCTGTATTCCAGCAGCACCTCACTTGAGCTCGTAGGTGCTATTGGAATACAAATGATAATACCAACCCTGAAAACTTCTGAGCATCCTCAACTCCTATTAAAACCAATGGTACTTAGAGATGCGTAGCAGCTCAGTCCTTGGTCTCCCAGATAAAACTGTTTAAAAAGATACCATTTAACACAGTCTTGTGGACACTTGTCTACTATGTACCAGACTCATATGATGCTTAGGCCACTGAACATATATAGCTGTTTGGTCACTTTCCTCTTGAGAAGAATCTACATCAATGACCTTGAAACGAAAGGCTACATATTCCATTCTCAGTCTCTTGATTTGCCCAGTAAGAATGAAATTAATTTGTGTGTGTGTGTAGCCTTTAGATGTTAAAATCAGACCCCAAGAAGACATACTATTGTATAATTTGTTCTCAGATACTTCTGTGACTATCTTGTATCCTGCAAAATATAAACATGCTTTTTGATGAAAATGATGTTAATGAATTCAATACAGTGTTGGCATCTGACACAGCTCAAGCAGTCAAAAGCAGGACTACAAACTACAAACAGTTAAAAAAATATAGGAAGAAAGAAATAAACACTACTGAGTTCCACAGATTTCCAATGCACAATAAAATATTTTATTTAGAAACAATGCATTCAAGATTGTGTTTTGGCACATGAGTCAATGTTGCAGGCACATTCACACGGAACAATAACATTGTGAAAAGATTCAAAATGAATCATTGTGTTTTTTCTCCTCACAAATTACAGTCACAATAAATACGCAGGATTCCTCTACAAAAGGAAACAGGTTTCTTGTTCACAAATATGACAACATATTTACATGTACATTACACTGTGCAGGCCACATTCAAATCTCAGATGTGTGGCCACATTGAGTACATATTAAGTAATGCCCTGGGGTCTGATCCTGATCCCACTGAAGCCAATAGTGACTTCAGTGGGAGCAAGATCAAATACCAGCTTTTGCATGCAACACATTTTGCAACATGTGCAGCTTTGCACGCCATTCACCTGAGATTATATCCTGGGCCATAATGGACATTAATACTATTTTAAAAATAAATAATACTTGTAATATGGCCATTAACTAATAAATGCTTTATTACAATTATGGCAGATCTGTTTTTAATTTTTTTATTATAATTTTAATGTTTTTTTAGTGAAAACAACTCCATCAAGCATTGAATTGCATGGTCATTAGAATAAAGACACACTCATTTACATAAAACCTGCTTTCTAAATCTTTTTTTTGTTGTTTGTTTTTTGTTTTTTGCAGCCTCCATTCACAGTTAGTTATATTTCACAATTCTCACTTTTTGGTATACTCCACTGTTAAATAAACAAAGTGATAGTGAGAATGACTTTTTTTGTGTGCCCTACATACATATAATATTCACTGAAAAAATGCTAGGTACTAAAATGTTAAATAAAGATATATAAAGTAACAGAAGTTGTACACATACATCTCCAAAATTTTTATGTACACTTTTTGTTTTTATGTTTTACTGCTCTCCTGCCCAGTCCCCAATATACAAGCTAACACCTAGATCAGCACAGCTCCTGTGTTACAATCTCACATTTCTTTGTGAGTTTACACATGCATATCCTCATACCCTCACAGGTCTTTTTTATAGGTGGATGGCTTATACCCACTAAGAAAGGAAATAGGCATGCAGTTGCTCACATACATTCAATCACTGACTTTATTGGAAGCAGGATAGGCCTTTATGGACTGTGCAACAGTATCACGAACATCAACAAGTCCTGAGGTGATCAGAGCTAAGATCTTAAAACTTAAGCTAGAAAGAGCTTAGGGCCACTATTTTTAGAGAAAAATTCACGCTAATGGATATTGTGCATTGAAAGCCCTCCATGGCACAACAGTCAACTTCACCAGGACAGCAACCTGGTGCTCAGCCAGGGACCTCATAACCCTATCCTACCTTGTCTCCATTTGCAACCTGTTCCATGGTAGTCATTCTACCCTCATGTGACAGGGCTGTATTGGTTTTGACCAGTTTGTGCCCTTCTCCCTGGAACCAGTAACCATGATTCAATATTTTAAACAAACATTCAAAACAATGTTTTGAAATGACACATACCTGCATACCATGTCATATATCTATGACTATCTATTGAGACGTTCACTTGTATTAGTGCATATTTACCCTTCGCCATCAGAAATCCATTTAGATTGATATAGACAAGAATGAATTCAGATTGCAAGAGAATGGAAAGAAGAGTGTATCCAACAAGATAACAATTGTAGGCATGATTTACCCTCTTCAGTACCTGGGGTGGGTGCAATTTTTGCCACTTGACACTCAAAGAATCTAATCGGCTGGAGGAAAGCAGCTTGACAAGTTGCTTTAATTTATGTGAGGTCTCCCTGTCAGTCTGCTTGGGAGATGTGCTGAGCCAGCACACCTATTGGGGGCTCCTGGCCCTGCTCCTTTCCCTGCTCCTTTCCTAGTCAACCCCATTCATTTGCTTGTCTGCATCACTTGGCTTTGATCTCTGCATAAAACACAACCAGAGTCTGCCACAGGGAGTAGTCATGGAGTCAGGTGCTAACTACTCATTTAAAAGTGGCTGAATCGGACCTTGGCTTGTGAACACTGAGGTGTCAAACAGGACCTTTGACTCTTTTCAGGTTCACCTGCCTGAAAAAGGTTACATGGGCCATGAGTGAGACACAAAAGGAAAAGGATACTGATCTCAATCCTGCAGATCTGACACAGGCAAATACCTGCTGATGTCAAAGGGAGTTTACCAGAACAGATACTTCTGGATCAGGCTCTTAATGTAACAAGGAGAGGGGCTTGATCCTCCGCTGAATGAATTATATAGGAGTCTGTCCATTCACCCAGTGAGAAGAGTACTGGCCCCCAACATAGTGTTCCTTTTAATTTGCTTAATGAGTCCAATCACTTTTGTCTCTAAACAAAAGCAGATTTGAAAGACCATCTAGAAAAACAGAAGGATACAAGTAATACATTGTTTTAAAGCGTGGTTTCCACATTGCAGCAAACTTGAACAAAGAATATTGATACCAAAAAGCAATTTTCTTTGGGCCTTATTGTGTCATTGATTTTGAAGCAGAACTCCCCGCTGAAATCGATGGCTCTGAAATGTTCAATGGGGTTCTGAAAAAACAATGGGGAGTTATGCATAAAAATCAATGGTATGATATGGCCCTTTGTCAATAACTTTCTGAATTCCCATTTCTGATATTTAAAAATATTTGTGTTTTCACTTAGCACCTAGTTCTTCTTTCTCCCTGCTATAGCATCACTGTGGTGCTTGTCAAACCACAGTCTGTTTTGAAGGGCAAAATTCTTCTCTCAAGTGCCCAGAGTGGATCCCATCCCTGATATTCTGCTCTTGAGAGCTCTGTTCCTGTGGAGAGAGCAGAACCTGGAGTCTAGTTCCACTGTGTAGCTTTGAGAGGAGACTTTTGCCCTACAGTACCATAACTTCACTGCAAGGGAGAGTCGGGGGAGAGAATCAGTCTGTAAAGGAGGCAACATATGTTTAAACTAAACAAATTCAGCCCTGGTATAAGTGGAACAACTCCATAGTTACTTCCTTCAACAATTAGGGGTATAGTTTCAGAAGAGTGACCTTCCTTTTACAGAGCCATTTGTTCCCATAATTTTTTCACTTGCAATTCATTTTGTGCAAAAGAGCAGGCACAGAAACACAATCCAGCCTGTAGATAAAAATAATAGCAAGCCAAATTATGAGGAAAAAAAAGATGGAGATTACAGCTGTGTGGAGACTGGAATGTCCATTTTGTACAGGATTTTGAGTTTTCAAAATTTGTTTTTGTTCTGATAAAGTAAGAACCTGAACATTTCAGAATTCTTTGCAAAAGAACATTTCAGAAAAAAAAAAGAATTTGGGCTGAATGAAATGTTTTGTTTCAATTTTTGCTTTTTACTTGATATTATATTAGAATATATATGTAATATATAATACAAAACATAAAATTGAAACAGACACCATTTTAAAAGGAAAAATTGAAACATTTTGTTCTGAAAATATCAAAATGGGACATTTTAACATTAGAAACTTTTTTCCATTTTTTCCCCACACAACTTCATGAACACTTTGATTTCAATGGAACCTCTTTTTTCCAATGGAAAATGGTAACACTGAAGTTCTTCTGACTAGCTCCACTGGAGAAATAAATCTATCGTGTGAACAGGAAATGGTAGAGCAGTGCGAAACAAAACTCCAGATCAGGACACCAACCCAAAATACAGATTCAGTTCCAAATGTTGCCACTATGCTAAACAGTGCACTAATTTCACAGTGAACAGTGCACAGAATTCACAGTGAACTCTCATAGCATGGGACCCTCTAGTGAAGTGGATTTAGATCCAAAATTGTTTTAATATATTGAAATGTACCAGATGAAGTTTTGGATCTAGAGAATTTATGTTTGGAGTGATACTGTGGAAAAAATTATGATTTCATCATAAGAAGGTCCATTACATTTTAAAAGATTCTGATACTCTTACTCAGATTCAGTAATACCTTACTCCATGAGTATTCCCATTGAAGTCAAAGGAAAGAAGAAAGTGGAACAATCCACGCAGTAATTAAACTGGATATTAAATTAGAATAAAGGTGTTGGAATCTGGCCCTAAATAGATTGTTCCCCTTTGTGAAAATGTCTCTTGAAGATGCTCTATGTGACTGGATAGAAAGAACATTCATTTAGACATTCATTTAGATGAGTGCATATTTGCTTGTGATTACATCTAATTAAATTCATTAGTAATCTAAACTTATACATAACTATGTACCTAATTTGCACATAACTATGTTATGTAAACAATGTACAGTAGCCAAATATTGACACTGCTGGTCAATATTATATCTTATTCTTGAGAGCCAGCAACTGAAAAATATATACAACATATTGGCCTCAACATTAAAACAAATGTGATGCTAATTGTTCATATCTACTTAATTAGATTAAAATTATAGTTTTCCACTGCTGAAATTAATAATTCATCACTTAATGAAAATGTTACCAACTATGAACCCTCTTGCAATATTTTCTCTTCTCCAGTGATTGAGTTCCACACAGTACAAAATGTGATACAATGTTTATAGAAGTAGATGTGTATTGATGACCATTTGTATATATTAAATTAGATGAAGAATATTCTAATATACATAGCAGTGAATTAAGAATGGATTTAGCTTCCATAGTGAACACACACATACTGTACAATCCAATAGTAAAGTACACTGGAAAAGATTAACTGACGTACCTAGTTAATAATTAGTGCAGAACCCTACCCTATATAACTCTCATTCTTTCCCTTTGAAAAATATGTAAATAAAGTTTTCACCTTCCTTAGACACAGGCACCCAGAAAAAGACAATTGCTCAGAACTTAATTCTGGGGATGTTGCTCCTCTCTTACCCCCTCTGCACCCCCAGCTGCGATAACTGGGCCTAAAAATTTACCTGAATTGTGAGTTCCATTGTAAAAAGCTAGTGTAAGTTCATAAGATGTCACAATAGCAACAAATATTGATGGGAAAAGGTATGAAAGGGAGAAAGACTGAATTAGTCTATACAAAAAGGCCCACTGATATAACTCAAGGACTCTGTTTAGATCCTGCTTGTTAGCAAGAAAAGTGTGGAACCAGAAATTAATGAACCCAACTGGTGTGCCAGAAGTAGACCTAATTGGTGGAAAAAATAATGAGGGAATGAGCTATTCCACCCACTATTCCCAGTTGGGGTCCTTAAAAGAAAAAGACTTTGTGGAGAAAAATTGCTACTGGAGCAAGCTTCAACACCATGGCTTGCCACCCCACGATCTCCTTGGACCCATGGGCCTTTATCATTCTGATCTTGAGAGATGTCCTGACCAGACCAGGCCAGAGAGGGAGAGAGACCCAGAAGACATCACCACCTCTACTTGGCTCCAGCTGAATCCCAGACACCATCTGGGATGAAATAGGATCAAACTTTTACAATAATACCAAGAACAGCTCCAGCCCATCTCAACTATCTTCATCAATTTTTCCCCAAAGGACAGTTATTACTATATTTGGTACCATTTAATGACTGTCAAACAAAGATTTTTCTTCCTTCTAAAAATTCTCTTCAGCTAAAGGGAAAGGGAACAAGGGATGTTGTTAACATGAAAGCCTTACTTAATACTTTGCATTTTGCATCCGTTAACTGTTTTTCTCTTGCTGTATCTTTAATAAAAGGTTAAAAGGGATATTTAATAGTGTGGTTGCCATGATACTAAGCAGGCTGAGGTTTCTGTATACCAAACCCCAAACCTTGTTTAACACTGTTTAATATTGGACAGTGACTGTGCTATGCTAGCACATTTAGCCCATCGATCCCATCTAAATTAAAAGAACACTTCCCACACTCTTTCCTCAGTCATACTCTTTCCTCACTTTGCAAAGCATCATATGGCAGTTTCTCCTAAAGGACACAGCAATGCCACTCCATGGCTAGAAGAAAGTGGTGTGTGGATCCCACGGTACTTCAGGAGAACCATAATCATCACACCCACAGTGTAACATAGCAGATTAGGAGTTACAAGGGATGGGTCCAATCCTGAAGACCTTTACTCATCTGACTTCAGTAGGACTAGTCAGAAGGTAGAGGTTTGCAGGCCTGGGCCCTAGATCCTTAACCTGAGTATATCTTAATTTGTAAGCTCTTTGGGGGCAGGGGCTGTCTTTTTGTCCTGTGTTGGAACAGTGGCTAGCATAATGGAGAACTAATCCCTGATTGGGGACCCCACATCCTACTGCAATGCAAATAATAAATAAAATAACAATAATTAATCATATGGAGCCATGATACATTGGTACCTCACCACCATGAGGCCACTTAATACTAACACCTATAATAAGTAATACTCTAGTGTATGAATTCTTAAGACGACTGAGCAGGAAAAACAAAGATATCAGGAAAGCATATGCAGGCTTACGCAACTGGGCAAGAAACTTTAGCAATAATACATTCAGGCTTCAGAAGTGTCTGAAGTCATCCATTAACACTATGATGGCATATTCTATACTCTGTGAGTTTGGATACAGGCTGACCTCCTCTTGAATGGTTTTAAATTTCTATTTACAAAACAAAACCAGGATTTTTTTGGTGATTTATGTCCTCTCCACCAATCAAAGAAGAATTTTGAACATGCAGTTTCAGGATCTCCATTCAGTGAATGGGCCTGGTGTCCTTCACTGGTGGAAATACCACCTTAAGAACACTGCATAGCACAGGCTGAGTTTGATGATGCAAAGTCAGCTGGATAGATTTTGCCTTTCTGCCAGAAGACATGGGGGATTCAGAGTTTTTTAAAGTTGTTGCAAGGTGGCTCCTTGCTCCCCTCACATGGGAATCCTGAAGGAGGTGAAAGCTTAGAAAGAGAGCAAATACTCCCTTTAACCTGATTAGGGCCAGAATTTCACCCTAACTCTCAGGCAGATTTTCACTCAGAAAAAAACTGAGGGAGAAATTCCTATTGAAATCAAAGGCAAAACTTCCACTGAGTTCATTAGGGTCAAGGATGGAAATGGGGGCCACTGCTTAGGGGAGTATGCTAAATAAAGCAGTGGCCCCCATTTCCATCCTTCACCAGTCCCAGCATGGCCATCTCAAGTCAAGGTGCAGAGGTTTCAATGGATTCCACGGAGGAGCGAGACCATTCCTCACTGATTAGAACATTCTTTATATTACCCTGGAGTTTTCCTTTCTTAAATTCTATTTCTACTTTGTAGATAAAAAATATTGGGAAATTAAGATAGCAGCATATGTGATATTTTACATCATTATCACAGATACCTCCAAGGCTTAGTTATTCTTCACTTAAAGCCATACAAAATAATATAAAATTGTTAGAATATTTTAGGGTATAATGGTTTTAATTTAAAAATATGAGAATCAATTGGCATGAGACACAATGGCCAACATTTTCAAACTTAGGCCCCAAAAGTTAGGTCCATACATAAATTGCCTGATTTTCAAAGTGGATTAGAAACCTGCATCTCCCATGGACTCAAGTGAATGCTTATTTAACTAAATGGGTAAATAACTTTTGGTGATTAACTTTTGGCACCTAAGTTTGAAACTTTTAGCCAGTAATTTTAATCTGTTCCCATTGTTGACATTGAACTTATCCTCACGGCTCCCAAATAAAAAAAACTATCAAAGATTTTTGTTGAATTATATTTCATCATTACACTTTTAAAAAAACATAACCATATACACTGGTTTCTGCACATCTTTTTAGAGGGACATGGAGAAGGAGCAACAGGATGGGGTATAGTATTTCTAATACGGATGCCACTTTCGGAACATAACACAATATATCACCCAAATACATAGAATAACTATGCTTGAGATACAGTAGCAATAAAAGGAAAAAGAAACAATGTAAATGAAAATCTAATATCTATCTTGAGCCCTGATTCTATAACAAGACCTGCATGGGTGGACTCCAGAGGCCACACAGAGCTCATTGTAGGACCAGGGCTAGGAAGTGGAAAACTTGTTTCTTGCAGTGGCTTTAGAAGATATGAGTTAGGCTTGTGAAGACTGGGAGTGCAGCAACAACACTGATGAAGGGAAGTTTAGGAATTAAAGAGCCCTAGGTCAAAGAGTCTATTATAAACTGTGCTCCTCCTCCAAAGGACCTATATTCCTAAAACAGGATAGAATTAGGAAGGGCCCTTCCTTAGACGCCTGGGGTCTCCTGATCACAGAATAGATTTTTTAATAAAAATTGTATTATTAATCTTGATACATTAATTTTAAAATCAAACAGCCAAATTCTGTTACACTGATGTTAATGACAACATACTCATTGATTTAAATGGGTCCATCTCTAGGATTTGTCTCAAACTGAATTAAAACACTGAAGTAACCTAAGAACAATTTATGTATCTAGCTATGACAAGGCTCATCCCTTTAATACTATTCCTAGGAAAATGTAAAATACAAGACCTCAGATCATATAAAAGCTGTGAAAATCAGAGTCCTTTCTAAAGAACTAGAACTTGATAGTAAATGGAAATGGTTAATTAGCTTTCTCCAATTAGCCATAGCAACATGTATATGTTTCACTACTAATAGTAAAGCTGTAAGATAAGCAAAATATTTTAAACTAATGGTTCTAATTTTAATCTGCATGGAACATTAAAATGTGGAGGTTAGAGGCATTTAGTGTAATGTTAAAATATATATATGAAAATATTTTAAAACATGTATTTAGTAGCATATCTATAAATGCACACTATCTATCTTAAAGAGTTTAAACTTTCCTGGTCCATGAATAGTATCAATAGATTTTGATAAACACTTCTGCATTGCTAAATATGCTGAAACCTTTTGATGAGCTGTGATAAGCATGATTAAAAAGCATCTTTATACTATGGAAAATATTTAGGTTTTTTTCTTTTCTTTTTTTTAGAATTATATTTTAAAGAATGTTTAATTCAGTTTTGGGCACTTTTTAAACAATCATTTGGCACTTCAAGTTTTAAGTTCTTAGGCACAATGTGACAAAGTCAATTTAGTTAGTCCTTCACCATGCATTTTGTAGAGCAGCTGGAATTCTGCAGGCAGCTGGTGGGACTCCTGCCACTTGGTAGTGAACTTTGTTCCTTTTTTATCGTAGTAATGGTATGGGAGGTCTTCCCTGGTGTTAGGATCAAATCCAAATGGCCAAAACCCATACAAGTGGATCTCTTCACATATTGCAGAAGCAAGGGTATACATAAGAATACCTGTGCTCAGTCGCTTGGGTGACAAATGTTTATTTTTCCAGTACCTGTGAAATAATAAGCAGAGGCTGATTCAGGTACCAATTCTGTATGTGACGATTTATAAGAAAACAGGATGGTGGGTGAAGAATGTCAATATTCATAAGTGATCATATGAATAATATTAGGGTTACTATTGAGGTTAGGCCTTATTAAAACAGCATGAATATAACACACTGATACTGAAAACACTATCCTTGCACAAGTTTATCACAGACCTTTTTGTTCCTCTATGCAATGCTGCAAATTAGGACATCTGTTTGTATGTCCCCCAATCCTGAAAAATATTTCCTGTCTGCAGAAAGATACCTTCATTTTTGCAGAGCCCCACTGACATTCTCCATTTGGGCTACACATGGGCTTCCGTTTGCCTATGTGGAGGCAACTGCAGGATCATGGTTTTAGGATTAAATTAACCCTTGTGCAGAACAGCCATTACAAGGCTATGCACTACTTATGCCAATATTATTGCATTGCATTTACAGTCTTCAATGTGAACAAGAGTGCGTAGAATTTAAACTAATCTGAACTGCAGCCCTGCTTATGTCAAGTCACCTTGTTTATATGATCTCTTTGGCTATAGGCTGGCTTATAATACTTACAGCCAAGGTTGATGGTGCTCTAATGCTATATTCATTGTGTCATTCACACTTGTGCAGCGGGACAGCACAAAACCCACGCAACCACTTACATCCCAATTATGTTGAATTAAATGTCACATTGATCTTGTGCTACTCTTTTGCATGGGAAGAGGGAATTTTACCTTACCGGACCAATTATGCTTCTCACCAAAGTCAATGGCAAAACTTCTGTTGCCTTCATTGGGAGCAGGATTAGGTCCTAACCTTTAGACATTGCATATCAGGTGAATTGTGAATGAAAAACCAATAAAGTAGTTGATTAGTGATATATGTTTCAATGAGTGGAAATACATGGAAAATACAAACCTGTTGACATGCTGCATTATATTTCCTGGCCAAGCCAGCTGGACCTTTAATTGCCCTCTATGCTCAACAAAGAAGTCAACCAATGTTCTTGTAACAGTTGCTGAAGTGTGGAAAAAAAAAGCTGGGATCCAAAGAATGGCCCCATCAAGCTTTTTTAAACTTAGAAAAAAGTTATTGCGATCCTGAATGGTCAAAAGATTGTTGTAATACTTTTCCAGGATGCTGGGATTGAAGGTTGTAAGGTTGGTTTTCCTTCCAACATCTTTTTGGAAAGCCTCAGTTGGAGCAAAGTTGCAACGAAAAACAAAATCAGACTTATCTATTTCTTGTCCACACTGACTCCCTGTAAGGATTCCACTATTTCCAACAACAGCACAAATGTTATAATGTTTATTCACGACAGGTGAGACATCTGGAAGCAGTGATCTGAAGTTATTGCTAATAGAGAAAACATACTTATGGCTGGAATAGTCATAATGCATCAGCTGTCCAATCCGAACACTATTCTTGGTCAAAGAAAAATTTTTTATTACATCAACATGCTGGAGAATTCCTTGCCTAAAATAAAATACAAAAATACAAAATAAAACATTTCATTATATTTCTCTCCTTTATACAAAATAGAGGTTTTTCTTTCTTATGTCATGATTGGTTTTATTTAAAACAACTGGAGTAAAGTTATTCCAGCTGAGGATTTGAGTTTGAGGCACATGATTGTAACTGTGTACTGTTTACATGGGATGAAATTCGCTGCTGTGCCTCAGCAAAAAGACTAAATCCTATTTAAACCCCAACTAGTGGACAATGCATGGGCCTTGTGCTGATCCTCTGGAAAGGGGTAAATTTTACCCATGGCAGTGAACTGAAATGCTTTGGTGAGACTGATAGCTCTCATATGCCAAAATGTACTTAAAATAAAATGAAGCAGTCAAGAATATTCAATTGTATTAACAGTAATGTAGCTAAATTTTTAATACGAGTGCTTCTTGTACCTCATTAAGAAGCTTTGAGTCACAAAACAAATGACATTCAACTGTCTCCTCTTACGTAAACATAATACCGTAATATCTCATTTGGACAAGCAAACTTGAATTTTTAAAAGGGCTATTATGAATCCTAAAAACATTCTGGAATTTCGCCTGCAGTGGATAAAACGAGAAAATGAACCATTACTGCTTTATTTGCTCATGTTTATGAAAAACAAACAACCTCTCTTCCAGCTCGTCATCCTCAAATGTCTAAGCATTAATGGAATCCCAGTGGGTACCCTAATTATGGTCTATTGCTAACAGACAAATGCAAGGCAGATCTTGAGGCATTAACTAACATCAACATAGAGGTGCAGTTGAGTTATTTATTTAAGGATAGTCTGTGCTGCAAGAACACAGGCAATAGTGGTGGCATATTGTGATGTCATTCCAGGAACACCCCAGGGAAGAACCACAATTTCCTCTCTGCTCTTCTCTGACCCCTGAATGATTTAGTGTTGGACTACACCAGCCACAAATTATTTCCCACAGCCCCACACTGCCTCATCTGCTGTGTTGACTAGTGACCAAAGAGTGGAGGGAGTGGAGCCAAAGTTCACCACCTCTCCTACACATTCCAAGGAAACAGTTAGTGGACACATTGCTCAGCTCTCTCCTTTGTTCCAAAACCCAAGACTGGGTGGCCTGTACAGGGGTGTTAAGAAAGTTCTTACTCCTCTGCCTGGTTGTGTAATCTAAGCCACAATTTAGTCTTTAAAAACAGTGGGCAATTTTCAGGCAAAATTTGTATGCTGATAATGTTATTGGCCCAGATTGTGGCATCAATCTCTAAACAGAAATCTCCACTGACTGAAGAGCAATGGCTAACCCCAACGTAAAGAAAGAAAGAAGATTGGCCCACCATTTACCAGCATTAATATAATATGTTGAAGAAGAGGATCAATGATCAGCTAAAAAGCAT
Organism: Sternotherus odoratus; assembly: GCA_032164245.1. NCBI lineage: Eukaryota > Metazoa > Chordata > Testudines > Kinosternidae > Sternotherus > Sternotherus odoratus. The sequence goes on from JAVMKO010000007.1 coordinate 90,096,254, forward strand.
TTAACCTAATATTAAATTATTGCAAATGTTGAGTTTTGAGGAAATGAAGGGAAGGAACTAAGGAATAATTTCTATTGCCGTGTTGTCATCTTGTTAAATGGAATTTGGTAAAGTTGAGGTGATCATTATGGAAGGAATTAATTTTAATTGGATCAGATATGTTTCCATCCTGTTCCCCATGTTTTAGCCAACTAGGAACAACTATGGTTATAGACAGTGCTAGTCTGTGTTTTTACAGAATTACTGCTTGCTATTTGTCTGAGAAGTTTTACTAAAACAATTTTTGTATTTTAGTGAATATAATATTAGATATTTTTATATTTTGATTCTTACAGTTTTTTAAAATTATTTTGAAATAATAGAAAATTAATTATTTTTATAAACTGGTCACATCCCATTAGTATAACAGTAATATTCCACTGTTGTAAAAGATCTTCTGTTCTTTGATGAAATAATAAATTACCCTAAAACTGATGTATTTTATTTTGTATTTTTTTTAAACACTTCACCTTGCTGGGAAATGTTCGGACTCACTCTTTGTCTCAAAAGTTCTGGCAAGTTTCTCAGAGTTCAGTATTTATAATTGTCTGATTATATTTTCTAAATATACACCAACCACAGGTACATAGGGAGAGGGGTAATTGCACTACATGGGGCTAGACTAGAGCCCCATGACTAACAAAACAGTCCCTTGGTTTGATTCTCTCTCACCTTTGATGTAAGAATGCTGTTCTATTAAACGTCCATTTGGAAGGCTTTTCCTGCAGCTCGTGTGTCAAAGAATTTGTAATTGGTACAAATGAAGGGTCCAGAAACTTCAGTGCAAACTGGGACCTGAAAAATGAGGACGCACGCACGTACACACAGGGAATTAACCAATTGTTCAGGACTTGAGTTTAAAGATTCCCTCTGTTTCAGTGTGGATGCCTTAATGGGCAGGGAATTAACGGAACAAAATCTCCATTTCCCCCATCATAGTCTGGTCTCCCTGTTTCAATCAATCTGAACAGAGGAGAAGAGAGACTTTACACATTTCTGTAACGCTGCAGAATTCATAAAATGGCCGTCAAAAATATTACCGTGCCGGAATTGAAGTCAAAATAGATGGGCAGGTTCAGAGCTGTAAATCAGCACCACGGACAGCGATCGACCAGTAGGCAGTCTCCAGCAGCCAGCCCCGCTCCCTGGGCCTGGGTTATTATAAGAGGGTTCTGCCTGTTCATTTCATCCTGCTTTCCTGTCTCTTTCCTCTCTCCTCCCCCACCCCCAAGCCTCAGAAACTCCAGCAGTTGAACAACTCCCCTTCCCCTCCACCGGAGTGTTCCGCATTTCTCGGAGGGATTTGGCTGGTGCAGAAAGCCCAGCACTGTAAGGGAGGGTAGGGAAGGGAATCTCTCTTCACGTGTTTCTTAGAAGATGCAACGGGCTTTGCACACCGACTGCATCAGCCAGCACAGAGCGCTTTTGCAGGGCGGTTCAGCCCCACCGATACGACCCAGACCCGTTCGCCCCTCTTCAGGCTCACCCCCTCGGATTCCCGGGGGAGGCTGCAGGGTGGCGCCCTCAGGACCCCCATCAAATCAAAGCAGACGCCCAAGCGCCATGCACGACGGGGATCGGAGCCACTTTTTCTCTCTCCCCTGCAGGGAGAACTGCAGGCTGGGGAGGAAGCAGAGGTGGGGTCCAGAGAGCACCTTGTGCCGTGAGTCTGGAGCCCTCTGCCGGGAGCGGCTTTGCGCTGGACCCCGGGCTGGAATCTCCCTGGTGGGGGGAATAGCAAAGGGGGGGGAGGTTGCCAGGGAAGACGTCTGGGGGGAACTCCCAGCCTTTCCCCCACCTCAATCCAGGGGACCAGGGCGCCTGCGCCATTAGCTCGCCCCCTGGAATATATATGAACCGGGCGTGGAGCCACCATGATCATCCGCTAACATGAGCCTTTCCCCCAGCTCAGGCAGCAGCATCCTCCCCACCACACCCACCAAGGGGCCCTGTGGTTTTGGCCACGGAGGTGAAAGCAGAGCGAGCGCATCGATGGACTCGGGGAGGGGGCGGTGGTAGTTTAAAAGCGACGCTCAAAGGGGGCCTGGGAACGGGGAGAGCCAAGATGCAAGACTCCCCCCTCCTCCCCCCCCCCACCCCGTGTGCACCCATCCGCCTTAATTCGGAGCGAGAACGAGCAGCACTTACCTGAATCCCGCATGGAACATGTACATTCGGGGCACCCCCGAGCTGGCATAGCGGGGCGTGGTGAAGATATTGTCCTTTTTCAGGGACACGTAGCTGATGAGCGATAAGATCAGCAGAGCCACGCTGAGCATCACCAGCCCCAGCACACTAGCCACCCGGACCATTTTGCAATTTCTCATGCCTGGGAAAAGCGATGGAGTTGCGAGGGGTGGGGGGGATGGGGTGGGGGAGAAGCTAGAGGAACCGGCCCATTGGCGTTACAGCGAGCGAGCTGCGATGGCGCTGGGGAGGGGGGGGGGGAGCGAGGGCGGAGGAGGCAGCTCGGAGAGACAATCCGGAGCCACGGGATCTGCGAGCGGGCACGAGGCGGGATCACAAATAAAATGGAGGGTTCGGAGCTGCGGGCGGCGCTGAAATGGCAGCCGGGGAGCGCGCGGGCTGGGCGCGGCTGCCCCTCAGGCCGGACCGTTCCCGCCGGCAACCGTGAGGGGAAACCGTGACCGGACGGCTATTAATGAACCGCCGCCTCCCAAACAGCCTGTGTCCAGACTCCCGACCCCTCGCTCCCCACGACAGAGCCCCCACCACCCAACCCCCCGCACTTCCAACGCCAGAGCCCCCCTTACACCTCCCGAACCCCACCCCATCGCTCCCCACGCCAGAGCCCCCCTCACACCGCCCGAAACCCAGCCCCATCGCTCCCCACGCCAGAGCCCCCCTCACACCGCCCGAAACCCACCCCCATCGCTCCCCACGCCAGAGCCCCCCTCACACCGCCCGAACCCCACCCCCATCGCTCCCCACGCCAGAGCCCCCCTCACACCGCCCGAACCCCACCCCCATCGCTCCCCACGCCAGAGCCCCCCTCACACCGCCCGAACCCCACCCCATCGCTCCCCACGCCAGAGCCCCCCTCACACGGCCCGAACCCCACCCCATCGCTCCCCACGCCAGAGCCCCCCTCACACCGCCCAACCCCCCGCACTCCCCACGCCAGAGCCCCCCTCACACCGCCCGAACCCCACCCCATCGCTCCCCACGCCAGAGCCCCCCTCACACCGCCCGAACCCCACCCCATCGCTCCCCACGCCAGAGCCCCCCTCACACCGCCCGAACCCCACCCCATCGCTCCCCACGCCAGAGCCCCCCTCACACCGCCCGAACCCCACCCCATCGCTCCCCACGCCAGAGCCCCCCTCACACCGCCCGAACCCCACCCCATCGCTCCCCACGCCAGAGCCCCCCTCACACCGCCCGAACCCCACCCCATCGCTCCCCACGCCAGAGCCCCCCTCACACCGCCCGAACCCCACCCCATCGCTCCCCACGCCAGAGCCCCCCTCACACCGCCCAACCCCCCGCACTCCCCACGCCAGAGCCCCCCTCACACCGCCCGAACCCCACCCTCATCGCTCCCCACGCCAGAGCCCCCCTCACACCGCCCGAACCCCACCCCCATCGCTCCCCACGCCAGAGCCCCCCTCACACCGCCCGAACCCCACCCCATCGCTCCCCACGCCAGAGCCCCCCTCACACCGCCCGAACCCCACCCCATCGCTCCCCACGCCAGAGCCCCCCTCACACCGCCCGAACCCCACCCCATCGCTCCCCACGCCAGAGCCCCCCTCACACCGCCCGAACCCCACCCCCATCGCTCCCCACGCCAGAGCCCCCCTCACACCGCCCGAACCCCACCCCCATCGCTCCCCACGCCAGAGCCCCCCTCACACCGCCCGAACCCCACCCCATCGCTCCCCACGCCAGAGCCCCCCTCACACCGCCCGAACCCCACCCCATCGCTCCCCACGCCAGAGCCCCCCTCACACCGCCCGAATCCCACCCCATCGCTCCCCACGCCAGAGCCCCCCTCACACCGCCCGAACCCCACCCTCATCGCTCCCCACGCCAGAGCCCCCCTCACACCGCCCGAACCCCACCCCATCACTCCCCACGCCAGAGCCCCCCTCACACCGCCCGAACCCCACCCCATCGCTCCCCACGCCAGAGCCCCCACCGCCCAACCCCCCGCACTTCCAACGCCAGAGCCCCCCTCACACCGCCCGAACCCCACCCCATCGCTCCCCACGCCAGAGCCCCCTCACACCGCCCGAACCCCACCCCCATCACTCCCCACGCCAGAGCCCCCCTCACACCGCCCGAACCCCACCCCCATCGCTCCCCACGCCAGAGCCCCCCTCACACCGCCCGAACCCCACCCCCATCACTCCCCACGCCAGAGCCCCCCTCACACCGCCCGAACCCCACCCCATCGCTCCCCACGCCAGAGCCCCCACCACCCAACCCCCCGCACTTCCAACGCCAGAGCCCCCCTCACACCGCCCGAACCCCACCCCATCGCTCCCCACGCCAGAGCCCCCTCACACCGCCCGAACCCCACCCCCATCACTCCCCACGCCAGAGCCCCCCTCACACCGCCCGAACCCCACCCCATCGCTCCCCACGCCAGAGCCCCCCTCACACCACCCGAACCCCACCCCATCGCTCCCCACGCCAGAGCTCCCCTCACACCACCCGAACCCCACCCCCATCGCTCCCCACGCCAGAGCCCCCCTCACACCGCCCGAATCCCACCCCATCGCTCCCCACGCCAGAGCCCCCCTCACACCGCCCGAACCCCACCCTCATCGCTCCCCACGCCAGAGCCCCCCTCACACCGCCCGAACCCCACCCCATCACTCCCCACGCCAGAGCCCCCCTCACACCGCCCGAACCCCACCCCATCGCTCCCCACGCCAGAGCCCCCACCGCCCAACCCCCCGCACTTCCAACGCCAGAGCCCCCCTCACACCGCCCGAACCCCACCCCATCGCTCCCCACGCCAGAGCCCCCTCACACCGCCCGAACCCCACCCCCATCACTCCCCACGCCAGAGCCCCCCTCACACCGCCCGAACCCCACCCCCATCGCTCCCCACGCCAGAGCCCCCCTCACACCGCCCGAACCCCACCCCCATCACTCCCCACGCCAGAGCCCCCCTCACACCGCCCGAACCCCTCCCCATCGCTCCCCACGCCAGAGCCCCCACCACCCAACCCCCCACACTTCCAACGCCAGAGCCCCCCTCACACCGCCCGAACCCCACCCCATCGCTCCCCACGCCAGAGCCCCCTCACACCGCCCAAACCCCACCCCCATCACTCCCCACGCCAGAGCCCCCCTCACACCGCCCGAACCCCACCCCATCGCTCCCCACGCCAGAGCCCCCTCACACCGCCCGAACCCCACCCTCATCGCTCCGCACGCCAGAGCCCCCCTCACACCGCCCGAACCCCACCCTCATCGCTCCCCACGCCAGAGCCCCCTCACACCGCCCGAACCCCACCCCCATCGCTCCCCACGCCAGAGCCCCCTCACACCGCCCGAACCCCACCCCCATCGCTCCCCACGCCAGAGCCCCCTCACACCGCCCGAACCCCACCCCCATCGCTCCCCACGCCAGAGCCCCCCTCACACCGCCCGAACCCCACCCCATCGCTCCCCACGCCAGAGCCTCCCTCACACCGCCCGAACCCCACCCCATCGCTCCCCACGCCAGAGCCTCCCTCACACCGCCCGAACCCCACCCTATCGCTCCCCAGGCCAGAGCCCCCCTCAAACCGCCCGTACCCCACCCTCATCGCTCCCCACGCCAGAGCCCCCCTCACACGGCCCGAACCCCACCCCATCGCTCCCCACGCCAGAGCCCCCCCACACCGCCCGAACCCCACCCCCATCGCTCCCCACGCCAGAGTCCCCCTCACACTGCCCAACCCCCTCCCCACTTCCAATGACAGAGCCCCCCTCACACCATCCGAACCCCCCCACTTCCAATGCCAGAGTTCCCCTCAGATCGCCCGAACCCCCTCACACTGCCCAAACCTCACCCCCATCACTCCCCACACCAGAGCCTCCCTCACACCATCCGAACCCCACCCTATCGCTCCCCATGCCAGAGCCCCCCTCACACCGCCTGAACCCCCCACTTCCCACGCCAGAGCTCCCACACACCCCCGAACCTCCTCAGACCGCCCTCACACTGCCCAAACCCCACCCCCATCGCTCCCCACACCAGAGCCCCCCTCACACCGCCCGAACCCCCCACTTCCCACACCAGAGCTCCCACGCACCGCCCCCCTCACACCACCCGAACCCCACCCCCATCGCTCCCCACACCAGAGCCCCCCTCACACCACCCGAACCGCCCCACGATCTCCACGCCAGATACCCCCTCACACCGATCAAACCCCACCATTGCTCCCCATGCCAGAGCCCCCTCCCCACCGCCTGAACCCCCCTCACACCACCCAAACCCCACCACTACCTCCACACCAGAGCCCACCTCACACCGCCTGAACCCCACCCCACCGCTCCCCTTGTCAGATCCCCCCCTCACACCACCTGAACCGCTCCCCACACCAGAGCCCCCCCACTGCCCGAACCTCCCCACGCCAGAGCCCCCCCACACCACCAGAATCCTCACATCGCTCCCCATGCCAGATCCCCCCTCACACTGCCCAAACCCCACCCCTTCCCCCCCAGACCTCTCCGTGGTTGGAGAAGCCCACTGAGAGCCCACGCAAGAAGGGTTTGTGGGGTTTAGCTCTGGATGATGCTGGTATTACAAAGACTGTTTTAAAAATGTGCTTCTAGGAGCTCTGCCAGAGCTGCACAGCGGGTGAGCATTAGAGGGAAGGATGGTGGAGCAAAAGGAAGCACAGGAGTCAACATTCCCATTCACACCAAATATTCCTCCATGTACAAACCTCAAATGTGCTTAGTTTCAGATGAAATTTGCTCCGTGATTTGTTGATAAATCAGTTTAGTTACATTTTAAAAAATCATTAGGTCTTATGCTACGTTTTTAAGAAAACGTAGCCAAATGCTACATGTTGAAATAAACTTTGAAGTCAACATCATCTTTTTTTAAATTGCCCAATACCACTACAGGCTCTTTGTAAACTGCTTGCCCATCTACAAACAGTGTGTCTAAATACTGTACTATATGCATTACTGATTCAGTCATCCAAAGAGCAAGTACAGTCTCATAAACACACAAGATATACATTTTTCATTAATAACCTTTGAATAAAAAAGTTTGCACACAAAAATTGCATTAAAACTGTCTTAAGCAATCATGCAAGGTCCAATTCTGCAAATCCTTTAGCAGCTAGTCACACTGAAGTCAATGGCCTATGTGTGTGAATTAGGACTACTAGGGAACGCATTGCTACTGAAACACCAACACCGCAAATGGAGAGATCTGTGGTTGGTGGCCCATACCCCGGCTGGGGGGTGACGGGCAGAGAGAGAGAGAGAGAGAGAGAGAGAGAACTCTCGTGAATATGGTGGGGATGGGGGAAGGTGGCAGTATAGAGCCCCAAAACACCGTCAGAATTAATGTGTCTTATTAGAGGCTGGTCTTTAAACAAGGCTTTAAACTAGCCCAGATTCGCTGCTAAAAAGCAGGGGGGGGGCAAGAAGTGAAGAATAAAGAACAATACTGTCAGACACATAGATGAACATAATTTGTTGAGGAAGAGTCATCTTCCTCATGAGGAGTCTACTAGAATTCTTTGAGGTGGCCAACAAGCATGTGGACCAAGGGGGATCCACTGGACCAAGGGGGATCCGAGGATTTAGTGTACTTACATTTTCAGAAAGCCTTTGACAAGGTCCCTTCACCAAAGGCTCTTATGAAAAGTAAGCTGCCACAGGATAAGAGGGCAGGGTCTTTCATGGATTGGTAACTGGTTAAAATATAGGAAAGAAAGGGTAGATATAAATGGTCAGTTTTCAGAGTGGCGACAGGTAAATGTGGTGTCCTCCAGGGGTCTGTTCTGGGACCAATCCTATGCAACATATTCATGAATGATTAGGAAGTAGGACTGTTTAGGAAGTAAGGGGGTAGATTTAGTTATATGATTTCTTTGTCCTCTGGTCAACTCTCCTATTCCCTTCCATGGAATGGGTAGTGTCCCCCACCCTTTGCATGCCAAATTGGTCTTCCAAGACTAGGCGATCCCAGTGCAAAGCAAGCGTTCATATTCAGATATTATGGCAACGAGGGCCATATAAATATCTTAAACAGATGAAGTCTTCTGGGACTTTTGCACCCCCACAAGGCCAAGTATCTGCTGGGCCTTAGAACCCCATAAAAATAACAGTATGTATCTGTCTTAGCACATCTCTAACATTGCTTTTGAACCTCATAGAGAAAATATAGGCCCATCCCTTGATTTTTATACAGAACTTCCACTCTCATTAATAGAACTTAAAGAGTGAGAATAGAATATTTCTCATAGTCTTGTCTACATAAACATTTGATTTGCGGCAAGCTCATCTGTAAATCTATCCCACGTTTAAAAGCAGGGTAGATCAAAGTAAGCAAGGGAACATTAGTGTGTGGTTTCAGGGTCCACAAGGACACTCAGAGCATGGCAGGCTAGTGTGGGGTAGACTGACCACCCCAGCTTGCCACAAAGTGTTTGTGTAGATGTGCCCAAGTAGCGCCTATCCCTTCCACAAATGACCTTGGAAAAGAGTTTTAACATGATATTACAATACATTTAAAATATTTAATTCTTGGAGTTCCAGTGAAACTTATGAGTGAATCAGATGTGATTTATCACAAGTCAAGTAGAAAACATGAAAAGTCTTTATATAGTATTTGTGGTTCAACTGAAGAGGCTTTTATTGAATTATGCACTTGTATGCTGCTGTATCTACAATTCCTTCTGCACACACTGCCTCATGTTGGCTCATGGAAAGAATAGTTTTTTCATCAGTTGTTTTAATCATCATCTTCTGTGTATGTGAACAACATGATGACACTGCAAATGATTAAATAAAGCAAATATGTTGTACATTTCCAATTTATGTACAAACTATAGTTCAGGAGGGAACCATGTGTTAATTCAAGGTGTTAGCAGCAGCAGTGAAATCAATGTCAGTGCATTCTGAGTGGTCTTTGGTACATAGGCAAACAAGATTTTATAATAATTGGTAAACCAAGATACAGAATAGGATTTATTGTAAATGACTTTTGATGTTATCTGAATGCCAAACTGTATAGTCAGTACATCCAGACTGATATCACACTGATGCCAAAATATCTGAAGAGTCCAATTAACATTCAGGGGAAAGAGTCAGTTTCTGACACACCGGTACTAGTTTTTGGAACCACTTTGAATATCACTGGAAGTCTCCCATTGAAATCCTAACCAGGTTCAATCCTGTTTAGCACGTGAGATTTAAGGAGATGGCCATTTAAAGTTTCTTGGCTACAAATATTTAAAAGGTTGGATATCGAATTATACCAAACACCACTTTAATTTTTGTTTCACTTGTGTGATACACCCCAGCCTTTACAGAGTCACAGACTAGTTTCAGGATACCACGCTGTGCATTCGAACAAGTTGCAGTAGGAAACAAAGGCAGTTTTTCCTTCAGATTCTTCAAAGATAGCAATATGTCAGTAGCCCCCAGAGAGGTTGAAAGTAAATGAATCAGTGCTAGAAAGTGAAGGATATCATCTGCACTGAATGGTGAAAGGGAGTCCTGAACAGTATCTTCATTGATTTTTCTGTAATTGACAGAGAATCTTGGTTTGCCTTAGGGCTTCTAAATGGAAGAAGTGGGGAGGCCCAGGTACAAGAAGCTTCCTTTGCTAGAATCTGTGAAAATTTCTCTTCAATTATTTGTCTTTTTATTCCATGCAGCTTCAAACAAGGGACTGGTGTGATAAACTTGGAAATTTCATTATTCGTTCAGTGTTTTGCAAAGTATATTGGAAAAAAAAAGACATTCATGATTTAACATTACAGGGAATCCCTTCATCCTTTGTAGTAGCCATGAAAACCTTGGTGTCTATGATGGCTAAAAATTCTTTGCTGTTGACGATATGCATTGATAAATGTCTGCTCTAATTTGCCTATGCTCAGTAGAAATACCGGTATGGTAATAATACCCTATAGGAATTTAGCAGGAACTATTGTCTTGACTACGGCCCTGTCTTCACTACCACTTTAATTCGATGTTAACGACGTTAGGTCGAATTAAACGTGTACCTGTCTTCACATACATGCCCTTAACGTCGATGTAAAGGGCCCTCAAGATCGATCTTGGAACTCCAGCCTGACGAGAGAAGTAAGGCTAAAATCGACATTCCAAGCTCGACCGTGGGCTAGTGAAGACGGAACCCGACATTAATAGCCTCCAGAGGCTGTCCCACAATGCTCCATTCTGACCGCTCTGGACTGCCTCACTGCTCCACTGTGACCGCTCTGCACTGCACTCTGAACTCGCTGCTCTGGCCAGGTAGATAAGACCCGGGAACATTTGAATGCCATTTCCTGTTTGGTCAGCGTGGCCAGCTCACCTGAACTGCTCAGTCGCCATTCAGAGCTATCAGCAGCACTAGCCGCCATGCAGAGCTCAGCATCACAAGACTCCATGCAGAGCTCATCTACCCTGGAGACCAGCCAGAGGAGAAGAGCTCCAGCATGGTCCACTCGTGAGGTGCTGGATCTCATCGCTATCTGGGGAGAGGAATCCATGATGTTGGAACTACGAAACAACAAACGGAATGCCAACACCTATGGAAGAGTCTCCAAGGCCATGCTAGAAAGGGGCCACAACAGGGACACCACACAGTGCCGCGTGAAAATTAAGGAGCTGCGGCAATCGTTCCAGAAAGCCAAGGAGGCAAATGGACGATCAGGGGGCGCGCCACGGACATGCAGGTTCTACAATGAACTAAATGCGATAATGGGGGGCGCCCCCACCACCATCGCGCCGGTCTGCGTGGACTCCACCGATGGGATCATCGTCAGGGAGGAGACTGATTCAGAGGAGGACGACCATGAGGAAGAGGAAAATCTCACGGAGCAGCAGGAGCCCAGCGGAGAACCCGTGTTCCCAGAGAGCCAGGAGCTGTTTGTCACCCTGGAGCCAGTACCCTCCCAAGCCTCCCAGGGGGGTAAGTGTTTCTTTTTTAAGGGATTACATGACGCGTGATTTTCTAAAGGAAGCATTTATTAATGAGTAACTTGCCCTAAGGACTTAGCGTGCTTTCATTGCTGGTCAATGTCTACTCAAAGAGTTTGTCAATATACTCCGGGATTGACCATAAGTCCTCCGCGGACATTCCAAGGAAGCTATCCAGGAGGTAGCGATGAATCCAGCACAGCAGATTTCTGGGGAGAGCCGCCGTATGTGGTCCCCCGTGATAGGACACCAACCCACGCCACAAAAGTAGTAAGTTGTCTGGTATCATTGAGCAGGCTAGCATTGCGGCATATGGACCCGGACTTTGCATGGAGTCAAGGAGCATGCGCTCCCTATCTCTCCGAGAAATTCTCAGCAAAGTGATGTCATTCAGGGTTGCCTGTTTGAGATACGGACTGCAATTAGTCGGGAGATAAAGATTCCCAGCTGCAAAGAACTCTTTTCTGCTGAGGGCCGACCAACCGCACCCCCCCCCCCCCCCCGAACGCTGACCGCCCCCCCCCCCAGCCCGTAGCGGTAGCTAGCAGGGAATCTGGGCAGTCTGCACGCGGTTCCTTCCGCTTCAGATCCAACGCGCACCCAACCCCCCACCCCCACCCCAGCCCGTAGCGGTAGCTAGCAGGGAATCTGAGCAGTCTGCACGCGGTCTGAAGAGCCCCAAAAAGACCTTAGCCCTTAGCGAGAGATTTTTTGGCATTTGCTTTGCAGTTTGCGGTTTCAGTGGGAGCCAGCCACGCGGTGGGGGGAAGGGGGCGGGGTTACTCTACAGTATGCAAGCGCCACTTTTAACTTACCATGGCCGGCTGCACGGTGATTTCAGAAGCCGTCTTGGGCTGAGGCACGCATATGTGTCTGAGATGCTCTGACTTTTCTGTGAGCTAGTCAGTCACTTTTAGGTGTAGAACATGACCTTGTACAGAAATCATATCAGGCCTCTGAATACTGAAGTTGCAAATGGCATAGTACTCCCATTGTGTACCGTCCGAGACTGCATCTGCCTCCTAACCTTGAATGTATCTGTCTCATAACTTTCAAACTTTCTTTTCCCACACTCGCCCACAGATGAACAAGTATGTCAGAATACCCCGTCCTGCTTCTCTTCCCGCCGTGCACCGCAGATAAGAAAGCGTAAAAAGAAAACGCGAACGCGCGATGAGATGTTCAGTGAACTCGTGGAGAACTCGTGCGCTGAGGCAGCCCGCCAGACAGACTGGAGGGAAAGAATGATAGAGGCAAGGGATTGAGAGATACAGGCAAGGGATCGAGAGAGAGAGGCAAGGGATCGAGATAGAGAGGCAAGGAATCGAGAGAGGCAGGAATGGAGAGCCGCTGCAGAAAAGAGGGAAGCCGCTGAAGAAAAGAGGAAAGAGCGTGAGGAAAGACGCATGGATGCTTTCCTCCGCATAATGGAGGACCAGAGCGACATGCTGCGATCTCTGGTGGAGCTGCAGCATGCCCAAAGACCACCTCTGCAGCCCCTGTGTAACCACCTCCCCCCTCCCCAACTCCCATAGCTTCCCCACCCAGACGCGGGTGAGAACACGGGGGGGCAAGCTCCGTGGGCCGCTCCACTCTACCCCACAAGCCAGCAGAAGCAGCAGCAGCAGCAGCAGGCTGACATTGTCGGAAAACTTTTAAAAGCTGCTGTGTCTTGCCCACCCCTCCTCTCCTCCCTTCCCAGCCCCCCCTCCTTTGCCCGCTCCTCCCCCACTGCGACTGCCGGTTTCCCTCCAGGATACCAGGACAGTGATCCCCTGTATTTGTATTTCCGATTAACCAATAAAGGAACCATGATTTTTCAAACAGTGATTTTATTTCCTCTGCAAGCATGGGGAGGGGGGAGGGAAAGAGGGTTCAAGGGCAGCAGGCTTAGAGCACAGCAAGGGAGCAGATTCTCAAACGCCATCTCGGGCACTCATAAAACTGTCTTTCAAGGCGTCCCTGAGGCGCAGGGCCTCACGGTGTGCTCTTCGACTTTCCCTGCTGTGTGGCTGCTCATAAGTAGCAGAAAGTAAATTTGCCTCTGCCTCCCAGCCCGCTATAAATGTTTCCCCCTTGCTCTCACAGATATTGTGGAGCACAGAGCAAGCAGCAATAACAATGGGGATATTTCTCTCACGGATGTCTGAGCGAATCAGTAAGGAACGCCATCTCCCCTTCAGACGGCCAAATGCACACTCCACGGCCATTCTGCACTTGCTCAGCCTGTAGTTGAACAGCTCCTGACCCCTGTCCAGGGCTCCTGTGTAGGGCTTCATAAGCCAGGGCATTAGGGGGTAGGCTGGGTCCCCAATGATCACGATCGGCATTTCGACCCCCCCCCCACGGAAATTTTCTGGTCGGGGAAGAAAGTGCCTTGCTGCAGCTGTCTAAAAACCCTAGAGTTCCTGAACACTCGAGCGTCATAAAGCTTTCCCGGCCACCCCACGTAGAGGTCGGTGAAACGTCCCTTGTGGTCAACCACTGCTTGCATGACCATTGAGTAATATCCCTTCCGGTTTCTGTACTCGGCGGCCTCGTGGTCCGGTGCCAGGATAGGGATATGAGTCCCATCTATAGCCCCACCACAGTTAGGGAATCCCATGGCGGCAAAGCCATCTATTGTGGCTTGCAGGTTTCCAAGGTTTATAACCCGGTGTAGCAGCCGCTCGACGATTGCCCTGCTTACTTGCATCACAGCAAAGCCCACTGTAGACCTACCCACCCCAAACTGATTCGCCACTGACCGGTAGCTGTCTGGCGTTGCAAGCTTCCAGAGGGCTATCGCCACTCGCTTCTCCACTGTAAGGGCCGCTCTCATTTTGGTATTCCTGCGCTGGGGCCGGGGACAGCAAGTCACAAAGTTCCATGAAGATGCCCTTTCGCATGCGGAAGTTTCTGAGCCACTGGGAGTCATCCCAGACCTGCAGCACTATGCGGTCCCACCAGTCCGTGCTTGTTTCCCTGGCCCAGAGTCAGCGTTCGATGGCATGAGCCTGCCCCATTGCCACCATTTTTGACAGATTGTCAGTCGCCCTACTTGCAAAAACGGCAGTGTCCATGTCGTCCCCGCTGTGCACGTCTTCGTCCATCTCGTGCACGTCCTCGTCCATCTCCTCCTCACTGTCGTCGGTTTCCAGAAAGCGCAGTTCTCCCCGGATCGCATTCCTCCTCTGCAGACGGTGCAGCAGGAACTCAGCAACCGTGATCGAGGTCCTCACAACAGTCATTACTGCAGCCGTGGTGTCAGCAGGCTCCATGCTTGCAATGCTATGGCGTTAGCACGGCGCGGAGAAAGGGCGCGAATTATGGGATGCCTACCTACAGTGCACCGCTCGTAATGGGGGTGGGCGGCGCGGAAAAAGGGCGCGAAATTATGAAATGCCTACCCATAGTGCAGCACTCGAAATGGTGCCTGCTGGGGGATCAGGGAACTGTGGGATAGGTACCCAGAGTGCAACACTCGTCATGTCGACGCTTGCAAAAGTTTTGCGGACAGACACTGTCGACTTGCTGTGCTTAGCTGTGCCTAGTGAAGACACACAACATCGACTGTATACAGTCGCGTTCACAACATCGAAATAAAGGAAATCCAACTACTGCTGTAGTGAAGACATACCCTACATTTGAAACTCTCCCAGGAGGAGCCAGTCTTCCCTATGAAATCTATTCCATCCATAATTCTACAGCCATCATTTAAGGGGATAGTTCTGAGTTCATTCCTAGTTCTTGTTAGCCAAAGTTCCTGGCCATTTTGGATCAGACTCTCAGAATACATAATTTCTTTGGGAAATGTAGTTATGAAAAGCGAATGTTGCTCCTTATTGAATTCAGTCTGAATAAAGCAAAGATGTTAGAATAACAACTGAATACAGGACGGGTTTAGGGCATAAGCACTTTAGGTCTTCGCCTAGGGCTCCCAAATCCTGGAGACAGATGACTACATCAAAATGGCAGTTTTCGTTTAAGTCTTGAGTCCTCATTCTTGTGAAGAAAAGCTTGAAAATGTCACATGAGTGTACCTGATGCAGTGATCAGAGTCTGCAGAGAGCATGATACATATCTCTGTGTTGTGGTATGCCTAAGGCTCTGGATTTCCTTAATCTGGCCTTGAAATAATAAATTTGGAAGTGGTACAACCTCCATATTTATTAGGGCTGTCAAACTATTAAAAAAAATTAATCATGCTTAATCACGAGATTATAAAAGTCATTATTAATCACAGTTTTAATCATACTGTTAAACAATAATAGAATACCAATTTACATTTATTATAAATATTTTTGATGTTTTTCTACATTTTCACATATATGGATTTCAATTAAAACACAGAATACAAAGGGTACAGTGCTCACTTTATATTATTATTTGTTATTATAAATATTTGCACTGTAAAAAAGATAAACAAAAGAAACAGTATTTTAAAATTTGTGACTGGACTCCTTGGGGGAGAACTGAATGTCTCCTGATCTGTGGTTTTACCTGTATTCTGCCATGCTGATGACATGTTATGCTCGATAATGATCCAAAGTAGTAGGGACTGATACATGTTCATTTTCATTGTCTGAGTCAGAAGCCGCCAACTGAAGGCTGATTTTCTTTTTTGGTAATTTGGGTTCTGTAGTTTCTGCATCAAAGTGCTGCTCTTTAAGACTTTTGAAAATCGGCACTTCAGAATCTTAAACTTGGGCTGAGTGCTGTAGCTACCTGTAAAAATCTCACCTTGGTATCTTCTTTGCGTTTTGTAAAATCTGCATTGGAAGTGTTCTTAAATTGAACAACATGTGTGAGATATATGGCAAAATATATGGTAGAATGTGAGTAAAACCACAGAGCAGGAGACATACATTTCTCCCCAGGAGTTCAATCCCAGATTAAATTAACACATTGTTTGTTTAAGAAGCATCATCAGTATGGAAGCAAGTTCTCTGGAGTGGTGGACAAAGCATGAAGAGGCATATGAATGTTTAGCATATCTGGCATGTAAATATCTTGCAATGCTGGCTACAAGAGTGCCATGCAAACACCTGTTCTCACTTTTAGGTGATATTGTAAATAAGAAGCAGGTAGCATTTTCTCTAGTAAATGTAAACAAACTTGTTTGTTTTAGCAATTGACTGAACAAGAAGTAGGACTTAGTGGACTTGTTTTACATTGTTTTGTTTGAGTGCATTATGTAACAAAAATAATCTGTGTTTGTAAATTGCACTTTGACAATAAAGAGATTGCACTACAGTACTTGTATGAGGTGAACTGAAAAAATACTATTTATCTATTTAACTCACTGTTTATCTTTTTACAGTGCAAATATTTATAATAAAAATAATATGAAGTGAGCACTATACACTTTGTATTCTATGTTTTAATTAAAATCCATATATCTGAAAATGTAGAAAAACATCCCAAAATATTTATAATAAATTTAAATTGGTACTCTATTATTAACAGTGCAATTAAAACTGTGATTAATTTTTTAATCGAGTTAATTTGTTTTGAGTTAAATGCATTAAACAGCTGTGAGATGGAGGAGAAGTATATGGACAAAGGCCTTCTCCATCCAGGACCAGAATTAGTTCCTGCTTAAAGTGCCTAGAATGCTAGAGTGCTGCCAGCAAGACCTTACTTGTGTATCATGTAGGAGTGAAGACTTAGAACTTACAGAAGAGACATTTGATCCAAAGGCTACAGCAAAGGGTTCACCTGTTGAAGGAACTCTCATTTTGTGCCCTTGGGAAAAATCACTTGATCTCTTTGGATCTCCATGAACTCAGCTATAAAACTGAACACAAAAAACAGACCTTCAGTGAAAGCCAGAGATGATAGACATACAGTATCCTAGGCAAATAAAACAGTGCCTACCACAATGGGATCCTGGTTCATGACTAGGGCTTCTAGCGTCTACAGTAATACAAATAAATAATAAAAATATAATAATCAAACCTGTGGACCTACATAAGAACCATGCAGCAGCTGATTCTATACTACTTCTAATAAATGTTCAAGTCAAGCCGTATGCAATCTTACCCCACACATATTCTTGCTGTTAGCCTAGCTGACAATAAGAAAACAGCCCTCCAAAAGACCTTTATAAGAGAATGTTTCCATTCCCTTTTACTGATGCTAGAAAAGCTAGTTGAATAAAAGGGCTTCAAATGTAACCGGAGACAGGGAGCAAGGTTTCAAACAATCCAATAGAAGGAGAGGCAAGAATGTATCAACAGAGAAGAAAAGGAAGGTGTGATACATAAAAGAAAGCAGGAGCATTGATTTACTTTGAAGTTACACAGAAGAAACACTCACCGGGTTGAGTGTGCACTTAAGAAAGGTCCCCACTTTTTAATCTATTCATAAAAATGGGACATAGTCTTTTTAACCCAACAGGGAAGTTGTGCTTTGAAGATCTGCCCTACTAAAATGAACCTTTTCAGTGCTAGATTCCCTGTGTTTTCCCCTCCTTTGAAGCTTATCTTTAGGGCTCCCAAACTGTAAGGCAGGGAGGTCTTGATCTGATTGACTGCACTGAAAATAGTTTTAAAATCTCTTTAAAAGCCAACACTTGTGTGTCTATTGGGGTGTGAAGCTCTATGAATTTATTATCAGAAGCATTCATTCTCCTGCCTTATTTTGCTTTGCCCACTAGTTTGCAACTTCTCCATGTTCACTGAAAGCCCATTCCCTTGGGAAAGAAATAAATAAAGAAGCACCTGCTGCTCTAATAATTGTCTTCTATTAATAATGGACCAAATCTTGAAGTCCTTCAGTTTTGTGAAAGCCAATGTGAGCCTTACATGGGTAAGAGCTGAGTAAAAACTGAGCTAGGGCCTGTGGATCTGGCCTGATATGAATGAAAAAATAAGAATAATGAAATGTGATCTGAAAGGCCAAATCCTATCTCCATTGAAATCATTGAGAGATTTCAACAAGACTCTGAATATGGCCCTACATGACTATTCTGCCATGTGGAACTTGGCTGGTATCTCAATGAGATTGGGTGTGCAGTGCCAGCTGCTATGAGATAAAATAGATAACTTGAGCAGAAAAGTGCCACTCATTTTGCTGTCTAGAAATGCTTTTAAAAGAAGGCCTATCAATAGGCTTAAAGGATTAGATTTTTACTGATAAATGTGAATTTCACCATACATACACAGTGATAAAAATATTTCCACCAATAATAATGGAAATTTGCAGATAGGCAAAGTAAAAAGAATGCTGCTTGAGAACTTAGAGTTTGATGTAAAGATATTTTCTTTGCATATTTTGACACGTGACGTTGAATAATTGAATGATCCACATTGTCCCAGACTCACAAGATCTAGTTTCTCTCTTTCTCTAGCCGTGCCTGGTCCCACCCTCAATCCTATCTCCACAGCATTGTGGAAAGAGGCTCCACTGAGCTGGTCACCTTCTGCATGGGTTCCTGGTAACGTTCATCCTGCACCAGAATAGAAGTGCTCTATTCAGGTGTTGCTTGGAACTACAGAACAGAATACAGATTTTATTCTTAAGTGTGTCCTTGCTGTCTCCTATTTCCCTAGCACCAGAATATCTCAGAAGATCCCTACAGATACAGATGTATTTATTAGGAAAGGCACATTTCAAAATGTATTTCAGTGAAATGAAGGACACTTAACTTTTTGTGACTATATTATGTATAATAATTTCCACTGCTCTTCTTATTTTTACTCTTTTAACAGTTCATAATAGCCCAATAATCATTAAGCTTCACACAAGCATCCCAGTTAAGGGCAGTTCCACAAATTGTTAATGTTTGCCATTCCACAGACAGAGTGGATGCAACCTATCATCTAAGCAGGACAGGATATAAAAAGAAATGAACAATTCTGATGTGCCAGTAACAAAAAGAGCACTGTGAATGCAATTATCTGTTCCATTCACATTTGATATGAATAAAAGACAAAGGTTAATTAACTAGGGCTTTACAAGGGATCTGAAGATTGGTAGGTGAGAATTATACAGAGAAGTAAAATCACTGTAACAGGGAGAGAGAAAAATGCTCAAGGAGACATTACCAAATTACTAGTGGCACTTTTAGACAAATTAACACCAAGCTGGTACTCTCCATCTCAGCATCTTAACACCCAACTTCTCATGTTTATTTTGAACTACTGTGGGATTGATCAGCTAGGTACCAGGCAGCAAAGATGGCTGTAGACAACTGCCTATGGAAGCAAAATGTTTAGTGGGTGTTTATTGTGTGAAGGACTGAATAGTGTGAAGGACAGACCTTTCATAGTTTGCCTGGGGCAGCAAAAACCCTGGAGCTGCAGTGATGTCAGAGTCCTCCTGGGATGGGGCTACTGCAGAGGAAGGCTTCTGAGACTCTTGTTCCAAGTAAATGAAAATCACAGCTATGGATGGCAGATTAATATCCAGGACAGTTGTACTCCTAGCCCATATTATGGCTTTTACCTTGTTCTGCATATGGACCTGGTTCCTTAATATTCCATCTCTCCTGCAGGGTGAATTCCATCGAATAACACTGAGCTCCTTGTAAAAGATCTTTCTTTTCCTGCAGGCCAGCAGAGATTGTATAGCTCCAGCCTTGTTTTCGATATGTGTGTACTCTGTTCTGCTGTTATCTTGTATGCTGTCTATATTCAGGACCTGCAAACAAATGCACTAAGGATAGTTTCCCGTGTAATTTACACTGCACATATTTTAACATCCTAGTGTGTCTGTGGCAGAACAGACCCAGCAGTGAGAGTGGAGACAGACAGACAGATAGAAAGACTGAAACACACACAAACCACAACCTTTTCCAAATCAAAACTCTTCCCCTTCTACAGCCCAGGGAGTGTGATCCACTGTCCCCTGAGACTGGGATCAGCATTCCCGTTCTTTTTTCCCCTCTTGCCACTCCTTTCCTCCTCCTCTTTTTGCACACAACCTCTGGGTCCAGTAGATTAATGAACCCCTGTGGTACTGGTTTTCTAGTAATTTAAACTCAGGGAAACTTAACTGTGGTTCTTGGGACAAGCTGCACAATTCCCTCCTAGGAACTGGACAGCACTTTCAACAGTTGGGAGCGTTTGCATATGGCATTTTGGTTTAACCCATTCTAGAGATAGAATCCAGCCAGGCAGTTTGCATCCACACCTAAATCTGGATGGGAACATCACCAGTGCGTGAATGTTTGGATCCATGGTTTTGATAGGCCTGACATTGGTTAAAGGGAACATTGGGGTGGGGTTCTCTCTATTGCAGCTATTAAAGAGGCATCAAAAGGAGATTAATTTCCCACTTGATGGACAGGTGCATTGTACCAAGTATCAGAGGGGTAGCCATGTTAATCTGTATCCACAAAAACAATGAGGAGTCTGGTGGTACCATAAAGACTAACAGATTTATTTGGGCATAAGCTTTCAAGGGTAAAAAATCCCAATTTGCCCAAATAAATCTGTTAGTCTTTAAGGTGCCATGGGACTCCTTGTTGTTTAGGTGCATTGTAGGCAGCCCACCCTGTCTCAGCAATTTACCTCAGTCCCTTTCTGGACAGTCTGCTTTCAAGGGGTGAGAGAGGAGCTCGGCCTTCATGACCTTTCAATCCTGAGCCCATCTGCTGAGACTTACCTGTGTTGTTTTCTGTGACATGGACACTTCCCTGCCAGACACTGGACTGAGCTTTGCTGTCCCTCTTTATTTGCAATTTCTTTTCCCCATTTTTAAAAACATTTTCTTCCTACTCATTTCTGAGTGAACCCAACCTTCCTGCTTACCTTCTATGGACTGAATGACATGTATCACCATTCACTGCACCCTACACAGTAGCAATGGGAGACCTGAGCAACAAAAAAACCCAGGGTTTCCTCAAGTGTTGCTGTATATTCCATGGTAAAATGAATACTGAGCTAAACCCACCAAGGTGGGACATCTTGGTCATGTATTTTGGACGATCTAGCAGCAGAATTTTGTGCAGAGTATTCAACGAGCTTCATAGAAGAACCACACTGAAACAGTAACATGGTGTTATTCTGTTTTTACAGTGAGTAGCACAATGGAGCCCCAATCTTGGATGGGACTTGCAGACATTACTGTAATAAAATAACAATAATGCATATAAATATCAAGTCACATTTTTTCCATTGTTATCTAAGTTAACTAACTATGTCAAAGGGTTGGATATGTTGTAGTTTACTTCCACTGCTTCTCATCACACAAATCCTGAAGCCCTTACTTTGGGGAAGGGGATTGCTGCCTACAATGGAAAAACTCCTAGGACAGCATCTGGGTGAGTTAGTTCCATGAGGTTCCTCTCATACAGTTTCCTCTGAATTCTTCTGCCAGTGGATTAGTTTGTCCTCACAAGGGACCCAGGGATCCAACTCCATGGATCCAGTGAGATCTCTGAGGACCTCATATGGTCCACTAGAGGCAAGGGATATCTGCTCATTGGTCTGGTGAACCGGTTGTGTCCTACATTTTAATTCAGTCTGAGTAAAGATGAGTTAAAAAAAATCTAAGTAAAGATTTCGGATTTAAGTCAATTATTTTATTAAGTTAATTTATTTATTTTTAACTAGAGATCCCACCGAAGCTTGTGGGGTATTGTATGAGAAACTTTCAGTGCTCAATACTGGAAAATGCCATTACCGTTCCCCTCCAAGCCAAAAAACCGATCCAAACCCCCCAGTAAATCAATAATAATGTCTAAAAATCCAAACCACAAACCTTACTACAAGCAGAGTTTTGACTCTGAAAAGGGAGAAGAGCCAGAGACTCTATGAAGTCCACTAGGTTTTTGCTATTGTTATGGATTTGATGTGGAAGTGTAACGGAGTCCGTCACTCACCCGGCGGCGCCCCCGTCTGGTCGTCTGGGAATTAGCTCTTTTGACCCGGGAGCGCCCTCTGCTGGCCGACGTCCGCTTCTCCACACTGGCTCCGTGCCCCTCCCGGACCCCGGAGCCCCTTGCTGAGGGTGCTGCACTCTTGCAGTACCCCCCTGGTCTTAGGGTCTCCCCTCCCTGGGGAACCCAACACCCACTATCCCCAACTTGCCTCAGATACGGCCACTGCCAGTCACCACTGCCTCAGTCTCTCTGAGGCTGACTGCAGTCTCATGGCTACTCATCACCGGCAAGAAGGGGTTGGCCTGCTGCTCTTATCAGCCCAGGGGCCGCCCCCTTGCAACCCCCCAGTACCCTGTGGGTCGGGCCTTCCCTAGGCTCAGCAAGCTGGGGCCCTCTCACTAGAGCAGGGGTCGGGAACCTTTTTGGCTCAGAGAGCCATATAGTAGCCCCCCCCTGCCCCGGCCGAGCCATATAGTAGCCCCCCCCCGCCGCCGCGCTCTCCTCCCCCCCCCCGCCGCCGCGCTCTCCTTCCCCCCCCCGCCACCGCCGCCGCGCTCTCCTTCCCCCCCCGCCACCGCTGCCGCGCTCTCCTTCCCCCCCCGCCACCGCCGCCGCGCTCTCCTTCCCCCCCCGCCACCGCCGCCGCGCTCTCCTTCCCCCCCCCGCCACCGCCGCCGCGCTCTCCTTCCCCCCCCGCCACCGCCGCCGCGCTCTCCTTCCCCCCCCGCCACCGCCGCCGCGCTCTCCTTCCCCCCGCCACCGCCGCCGCGCTCTCCTTCCCCCCCCCGCCACCGCCGCCGCGCTCTCCTTCCCCCCCCCGCCACCGCCGCCGCGCTCTCCTTCCCCCCCCCGCCACCGCCGCCGCGCTCTCCTTCCCCCCCCCGCCACCGCCGCCGCGCTCTCCTTCCCCCCCCCGCCACCGCCGCCGCGCTCTCCTTCCCCCCGCCGCCGCCGCCGCCGCGCTCTCCTTCCCCCCGCCGCCGCCGCCGCCGCGCTCTCCTTCCCCCCGCCGCCGCCGCCGCCGCGCTCTCCTTCCCCCCGCCGCCGCCACCGCCGCCGCGCTCTCCTTCCCCCCCCGCCGCCACCGCCGCCGCGCTCTCCTTCCCCCCCCGCCACCTCCACCGCCGCCGCGCTCTCCTTCCCCCCCCGCCACCTCCGCCGCCGCGCTCTCCTTCCCCCCCCCGCCGCCGCCGCCGCCGCGGCCGCCGCCGCGCTCTCCTTCCCGCCCCCCCAACTGACCCACCCAGCCCGGCCTGCCCCCAACGCCCGCCGGCAAACGGCTCCCAGCCCAGCCTCCCCCCAACGCCCGCCGGCAAACGGCTCCCAGCCCAGCCTCCCCCCAACGCCCGCCGGCAAACGGCTCCCAGCCCAGCCTCCCCCCAACGCCCGCCGGCAAACGGCTCCCAGCCCAGCCTCCCCCCAACGCCCCCTGGCAAACGGCTCCCAGCCCAGCCTCCCCCCAACGCCCCCTGGCAAACGGCTCCCAGCCCAGCCTCCCCCCAACGCCCGCCGGCAAACGGCTCCCAGCCCAGCCTCCCCCCAACACCCCCTGGCAAACGGCTCCCAGCCCAGCCTCCCCCCAACGCCCCCTGGCAAACGGCTCCCAGCCCAGCCTCCCCCCAACGCCCCTTTGCTAACGGCTCCCCCCCGTGCTTACTTGTTCGCTGGGTCACGCTGCTGTGACCCAACTCCAGCGAGGGAAGGAGAGGAGCGACACGCCCCCCAGCCTCGCTTTCAGAGCCGCGCCACACCGCCCCGCCCCCCAGCCTCGCTTTCAGAGCCGCGCCACACCGCCTCCCCCGCCTTGCTTTCAGAGCCGCGCCACACCGCCTCCCCCGCCCCCCAGCCGTCACAGCAGCGCCGCGAGCCAGATGACAGGCTCAAAAGAGCCACATCTGGCTCGCGAGCCATGGGTTCCCGACCCCTGCACTAGAGCTTAAGCTCCCTGGCTCCCAGCTGCCTTGCCCTCGCCCTGTCCCAGTCTGGGTACTCTGATAAAGGCTCCCAGCAGCCAGGCCTTGTCTCCCTCTGCTTGCAGAGGAGACTGCCCCCTTGCAATCCCCAGTACCCCGTGGGTCGGGCCTTCCCTAGGTTCAGCAAGCTGGGGCCCTCTCTCTAGAGCCTAGGCTCCCTGGCTCCCAGCTGCCTCACCCACGCCCTGTCCCAGTCCGGGTACTTTGCAGCCAGGCCCTGTCTCCTGCTGCCTACAGAGTAGACTGATCTTCAGAGTAAACTCACTCTCCCTCTCTCTCTCTCCTGCCTCCCAGGCTTTTATACAGTTTGGAATGTTTGGGGCGTGGCCACACAGCTGAGCCTGCTTTCCACTTAAGCCTGCTAGCAGGCTCCCAGCCACAAACCCTCTTTCCAGGGCTATTCCCTGGCCGGCAGGGAGCGGGGAGCACCCCGCTACAGGAAGGTTCTCAGATACTATGGTGATGGGCAGCAGTATAAAACCCTAAGATAAACAGCATCTTGTGTCATGTGATAAAAATGGACTCAAATAAAGCCAAAGTGACACCATGAAAAGAAGGAGGGAGGAATGTGGAACAGTGGGATTGCCAGGGATTAATAAAGAAGAGACATCTGAAAAAGAAGTAAAAGAACCACGTCTGATGGGATGAGCTGAATCTTCAGAATGAGTGTGTTCCTCACCCAGGGGCTACTTACAGTGAACATTCAAGAAGTCCAAGAGCAGAACTGCTCCCACCTAGTGAGCCTGGGAATACAAACCACCCCAAAGGGAGAAGGTAAGGGAAGAGGCAGGGCCCTGCTGCTGACACCTGTGCAATGGTCAGCAGAGCTGGCTAGGTGTAGAGATGGGTGTATCTACCCACTCCTTTAGGACGGTGCAGCGTGTGTGCATTTCCCTTGCACACTGGGAGCCCCCCCAGAGCCCTGATATAGGCCTGTGCCTGAAAGCCATGACTGAGCCCTAAGATACCGACTCCTAGGGCACTAACTGAAGAAGCTCCCACTCACCTTGGCCATTACAGCAGACAACCTTACCTAGACCTCAAAATGAAAATTTTTCAGTAGACCACGTTTTCCCAAACACACCTATTGAGCACTTGGAAAACGTATCTCCATGTTTCAGACGGTCCCATCGCCAGGGGGCAGACATTTCTGTTATGGCGAATATTGATGAAAGGACTAAAGAAGGAAACAGTAAAGGAGAGATTAGGAGCATGTAGGCAGCAGGGCTTCCCACAGATTACTTGTATTTAAGCCTAATCCTTTGCATTCAAAATACAAATCTCCTCATTTTTTTATGGAGTGATTATCACAGACTCTGGGATGATTGTGTAAAAATTAATCTCGGGGGGATGAGATCAGTTTGGAAGCAGAGCTGCAGTAAGCTGTTGGCCAGAGAGGTTCAAATAGCTAGTAAACAAGCTCTTCCAAAGCTACGGAATTAGGCTCATGTCTGTCTCTCCTCACTCCTTTGTGCTGCTGATGTAGTTTATTTAATTGCTTCAGATGGGTGTGACAAAGAAGCTTCTGGAAGGGGGAAAGAAAAACAAGTTTCAGAATGCTGCATGCTTGCATTTTTCAGAATATGATCCCAAAGCAAGAATGTGGAAGTAGGAAAAACAGGGACGCCGAAGAAAACAAATATGCGAAGCAGTCCGCAAAATGCAGAGAAAGAAATTCTCCAGGCAACCACACATTGGTGTGCCAAAATGAAAGTAAAGGAAGCTCATTTCTATATGATATTGCAGAATACTGAACTAAATGGCTCTTTCCTCAGAGCCTATTGTCAAGGATACTTTTGAGAGGGAAAGAAGCACTGCACTCGGTGACAATCAAAGAAAGGACTTAGTCATCTTGAATAGTTGGGCACTCAGACTCAATTGTGATGGGTGTATAGATACACGGACAGATAGAGATATGCCAGCTATAATGCATTGCGGCACTGCTGCCTCCCCTCTCAAAGAGCCCCAGTTCTGTTTTTGGAAAGATTTCATAAGTAAAGTTAGGCCTGGGGAAAGGTTTCGGGTGAGACTGAAATCCTATGTGTAGCCACAGATTCAGCATGGCCAGTATAGGTGTCGGTATCCCATCCCACCAGCATACAAGCAAAACTATTCTCTCATCATTTGGGCTGTGATTCAACAAGGTACTTAAGCACGACATTAAGCATGTGAGTAGTCCCACTGGCAATGTTCGTGCTTAATCTGCTTGCTGAATTTGGGCCTAATCCTCAACAGTACCTTGATTTGTACTAGGAAGGGTTGAATGAGAGAGAGAAAATTAGTTTAGAAAAGGGAGTGAGAACATGAGAAAAGGATACAACTGGTCTAAGCAGGTAATTTAGACCTCTTCTTTCTGTAATCCAAAAAAAGCAAGAGGTGACATCCTGAACCCATTGAAATGAATGGCAAAACTCCCACTGAATTCCATAGAACCATGATTTCACCTGAAGTCTCAGTTCCTCCAGAATTACATTCATTACCAGGTAGAATTGTTCCAGATATTAAACCGATAACAGCAAGTCATATTTTAACTGTCCAACTAAAAGCCACTAAAAATGAATATCTCCCAGTCATTTAATGAGACATACAGTTTATTGTTTAATATTGTATCTTGTTTTAATGTATTAGTTAATCATTAAGGCAGTGGAACATTTTCTTTTTACGTAGAAAGGATAAAATTCTGGTTTTGTTTACACCGTGCAACCCTATCAACTTCATTTTAGATGCCCGAGTGTAAATAAGAGCAGATCTTAGCCCAGTTAATTAAGAGTACTATTGCCAAAGGCAGAAAAATGGAATATAATTAACTGTGATTAAAAGTATATGATGCTGAAAAGAAATACACAGTTCAAGATTCAGGAGTCTGTTTTGCAATATTAATTGCATGCAGCATGTCTGAACAGCATGACACAACCAAAGTCTTACTGCTCATTAAGGAGTCACTGCTGAAGGACGGATGAGGCTGAAATATCGTTGTGTTTACTCTTGACTTTAAACGGTAAGAAGGAGAATCAAATGGGAGCGACAATATTGTAAACAAATGTAAAAGGTTGGTTAGAATGGGCTGTATTATGGCTTATGACTGGAATCCTGACTAGGGGTGGATGGGAATGGTACTGCCTGAGTAACAGCACTTGGGAGGCCTTGTGCCTCTTCTTGGACCTCCTTGCTGGCAGGGGGAGCATTCTGCAGCTGTATCCCTTAAGGATCTTGTAGCCTGTGTGTGGCTGGCCAATCTGCTGGCTGGTTTAGAAAGGATGTAATGGGGTTATCGCCTCCTCATCCCTCCCTGCCCTCTTTGGCATGGAGACTGGAGTGAGCAGGACTTGCTCTCAGAAGAGCACAGGGAGTGCAAATGTGGCCAGCTCCTGTCAGAAGGATACAACATGGAGGGATAATTCCTGCTGACATCCCCCCTCCGCCTACACATTCACACAGGGGGCAGCTGCAATTTGCCCCCGGTGTTTAGACTGGTGTGCTTTGAAGGGGGCATTGCCTGTGAAGTACCTGTCAGTGTAACTGTTCCAGGTGGTACAAAGCCTAATGAATCTGCTCTGCTTTTGCCTGGAAGAAGAATTGACTACTGCTCACTGTGAAGAATTTACTACTTAGTCTGTGGCAGTGGATCTATGCTGGTAGGGGAAAATGCAGTGCTTTCTCAGGTTGAGTTTCAGTCAATTTAATTCACTGAGGTTCTAATTGTGCTGGGGAGCTTTGATCTGCAGCCTGCCAGTAAGACGCTTGCCCTTTGTGGCAAGGAAAATATACCAGGAAGGTGTTGAATTATTCCTGTTGGGCAGATTGTCAGTACCTTCTTCACAGCTATAAAGTGCTTTCCATCTTCACATCAGATAACTATAAAAGATCTAGGCATTAACTTTCAAAAGCAACAGCATGAGAAATACTAGTCCAATAGTTAATTTCTGGAGAAAGCTATAAGTGAATGCAAACAGAAGAGGCCTCAGCTGTAATTATGATCTAATAGCTGGATACTGTATTTAAAAACTCCTGTGATTTTTTTTTAACACAAAAGTACTATGTCAGAACAAGATGTAATAAGAAGAGCCTTAGAGACTGGGATTGTCAATCATGCTACTGGTGACGAAGGAAGCATTTAGCATCTGGATAATGTTAGCCGGAGGATGTTATCACTTTTAAACAGTGGGTACTTACAAGAGGCTAAATATCCTGGTACATATTATAGATGGAGTGACAATCAGCAGCCACTGAAAGCATGAGTCTGTGCGTGGAGCCAGTGAAAGACAGCTACAGCAAAGACTATGGTTGCTTAGCAACAAGTCAGCAGGAGAATTCTCTCTTTCTCTTGTTTTTAGATAACAGGAAGTCTTGATCAATTTTTGGCTCCAAAAAATAAGTGTTTGTGTTTTTTTGAGAAAAGAGTTACCTGGTAATTAGTGGGGAGCAGGTATCTTCCTAGGTAATCAGATGGTCCCATTGCTATTTTATAGAGCACCGTTTACATCGCTGAATGTAATCTCATAACACCCCTGTGAGGTAGAGAAGTATTATCAGCTCATTGTCGCTGTTGGGGAACTGAGGCACTGAGAAATTAACATGGTTTGCCCAAGGACAAACCAAAAGTCTGTGGCAGAGGTAGGAATTGAAACAAGGTCTCCTAAATCCTGTTCCAGTGCCTTAAATCCCAATACTACCGGTAGCAATTCTACCCATCAGGATAAAAATGACTCACATGACCATCTACTGGCTGCAGCTCAGGATACAGATTCCAGATTAGACTAATAGAAGTTAAGGAACAATTATGATCATCTTGTCTGACCTTCTGCACATTGCAGCCCATAGAACCTCACCCACCCTCTCCTGGCTGAGTTACTGAAGTCCTTAAATCTTGATTTAAAGATTGCAAATGACAGAGAATCCACCATTTACTCTTCTTCAAGCCAGCAAATGACCCATGCCCCATGCTGCACAGAAAGGCAGAAAAACCCAGGGTCTCTGCCAAAACTCTGCATGTGATAATGCCCACCAGACAGACACCTGGGACAGAATTCTCTGTAGTAACTCAGAGTCCTCCTCATTTAGTGTCCCACCTTCAGTCATTAGAGATACTCCAGTCAGCCAAGAAAAACCAGGATCATGATAAAATGTGGAAAGTGAATGGCACTGAATTGCAGTGTCTCCTGGGGCTTGTCCACACTTATCAGGGGATCGATGAGTGGCGATCGATGCATCAGTGGTCGATTTAGTGGGTCTAGTGAAGATCTGCTAAATCGACTGCAGATCGCTCTCCCATCAACTGTACTCCACCGGATCGAGAAGAGTTGGGGAAGTCAATAGGAGAGCGTCTCCCATTGACATCACGTAGTGTGGACCGCCTGGTAAGTAGCTCTAAGCTACATCGATTTGAGTTACGCTATTCATGTAACTCAAATTGCGTAGCTGAGATCGAATTTCCCCTGTAGTGTAGACAAGGCCTTGGTGTCCTTGGGTGGAAATCTCCAGGGCATGGTCTCTGTGGCCACCATCTGTGAGGTTCCTATTACATCCAGAATGGGCTTGATCCTTAAGGGAATCTGCAGGTTCCAGATCACATCCAAGCTGATAAAGTTATCACTGCACCTGAGTCAGTGCGAGTCTGCTGTGGACAGATTGGAAGAGAGTGCTCTGCACACATAGCTCAACCAGTGCTTGAAAATGCAGTGTTTGCCAAGGGCTCTCAGCATGCATTTCAGATAGGACAGTGGCTCGAGACTCAGGGGAATGTCTTGCCATGGTGCTCAGGCCAGTCCTCTTCACTGGCCCTGGGTTGGCTTATTGTGTCATGTCTCTTTGTGCTGCATTCCGTGTGGGCACCCAGAGATAGCGTGATCCAGTTTGCTACCGCTCTTTAGCCTCTAATTCATTGTAATTTTGTTTTATTTAACTTGATGTTTGACAGGATTAAATTAGAATTAGCATAAATACCAACATTTCATGAAACAAAGAAAACTGTGTCTAGAAGAAACTATGTCTGGTAGGCAGTTCTTACAATTCCTG
This sequence comes from Sternotherus odoratus, assembly GCA_032164245.1. NCBI lineage: Eukaryota > Metazoa > Chordata > Testudines > Kinosternidae > Sternotherus > Sternotherus odoratus. The sequence continues at coordinate 90,126,224 of JAVMKO010000007.1, forward strand.
GGCCTGATTTTCCACTGCTTCCGACCACCTGTCATTATCTGCGCCTGCGCATAGTGGCTGTAAATTACTATCATTCTGGCCTGGTAGCATTTTACAACCATTTTGCATTCACTTTACCTGCATGTAAACAACAAAACAAGGCAGTGGAAAATCAGAACCCTATATTTTACCCAGACTTTACTTTTCCCATCTACCATACCTAGATCCCTTGCTACCATCTTGCATGAATTAAGTTACAGTCCTGCTGACCACCCTGCTCCACATACTCAGTTAAAGACTATCCTTTTGGGAAGTAGATGCCTGATGAATGGCTTGATGATTGTAGTCTGGGCTATCAACGCTCCCTCTTTTCCTAACTCTGTGCCTGGATTTAGAAATTAAGTAGCTATCATCATACAGCAAAACTTGTAGAAAATCTACATAACAAAATATTCACAGAAAGCTTTTGGGAGTTCAATAATACATTTCCAAAGTTAAAATAAAAATAATTGCATAGGGAGGAAGGGAGAAATTAAAAAGCAAGGGCAGGGGAAGTACATTTTCAGTTAAGGTTCATAATGAAATAGAGAATTGATGAGAGAGAGAGATATAGGGAAATTATTTCATATGATATGCACTTCAGAGGAACCATTTCTTTCACTGGCATTGGGGAGTTCTTCTCAGAATATGCACAATGTGCCTCAGGTGGAATGTGACCAGGATTCATCACTGAATTTGGTCCCATTTGGATCAATAGCTTCCCCAACCCGCGTACTATGATGTGATCCATGCTCCCCAGATGGCTAACATTAGATGTGGGAGGGAGAGAGAGAGAGAGAGAGAGAGAGAGAGATCTTGGGTAAGTGAGTAAGGGCCAGGTTTTCAAAATCAATGGGTGTTAGGCAGTCAGGCCCTTATGAAAATCCCACGAGTCTAGGGTGACCAGACAGCAAATGTGAAAAGTTGGAACAGGGGGATAGGGGGCAACAGGAACCTATATAAGAAAAAGATCCAAAAAATCAGGATTGTCCCTATAAAATCAGGACATCTGGTCACCCTACACGAGGCATCTATCTGCTTCCGAAGCTGCTTAAATACCTTTAAAAAGCTGGCCCTTCCCCTCTCCCCTCTGAAAGGGGTTAACATTGCCCAACTTAACAAGGTGTTCAATAAATACATTGACAGTTTTGAAGCGTTCACATACAAGGGCCATAAGTACCTAGCTAGAGCAATACAGCCATCTCCCTTTCTACAACATGCTGGGGACAGATAGGGCCAGATCCCCAATGGGTGTAAATCAACATAGCTCCACTGAAGTCAGTAGATGATCTGGCCCACATAGAACGATAATCCTGTGATGGTGGGAGACCTTTTTTCCATAGCAATCCTGGTGGTTGGAATCAGCACCACACAGTGCTGTATGTGGGCTGCACGCCTTTGGGATAAGAACGGTAGAACAATGCTTCCCACTGTCATGCTGTTTAGTCACCAAGCCTGTAGGTGAATCTTATTTATCATGTGACTCCTACCTTTTATACTCAAAGACAGCTCTGTAATTGTTAAGGGAGGGAGAGAAAGGTACTGGTGAAAAATCAATTAATGTGTATTTCCTGTATCATTGTTGTGAATAACAAAGTACAACAAACACCATCTCCTGGTTTAGTTGTAGGGTGTGTGTGTGTGTGTGTGTGTGTGTGTGCATGTGAATTATTTAATAAATGACAGAAAGCCCCTTTAATGGAAAATAAAGCAAGGCAATTTGCATCGGAGAACACTGTTGGTGTCTGGAAATGCAGGCTGCATATAGTTTCTGGTCACAGTCAATTATGAAACATGGAGTAGATTCTTTCAGGGGGCCAAATTCAGTCTGGACAGAAATGGCACAGCTTCCATTGATTTCAGGGGGACTTCTGCTGGCTCTTGCCACAGCAAGTGCAGCAATCACACATTACACAAAAGGTTACGGATTGAATGAAGGTTTCAAGTGAACAGACTTTAACTGTGAACTGTTAACTGTTACAGCTCCTCTCATGGTACCTTGTCAGCTAGCCTGTCCAGAGGGGTACTCAGTGCTGCAAACTCTCACAATTTTATTGTGTTTTGTGACAGTTGGTATTCTTTTTGCATGATAATCTCAGCTTTCATATAATATACCAGTTTCTTGTCCTCATGGCTGCACAAGAAAAGCTTGAAAATGTGACCCAGGTGCACGATTAGAGCTCGAAACCAATAGGCAATTGAAGAGAACCTCAAATTTATTATTTAAAATCTCAAGATTTTTAAGCCACTATCATAATTTTTAAATCCATGAGTTTGACAGTACTGTGGTGCTCCATGTTTATCAGCTGGCCTGAAAAGACCTAACCAACATTAGGAACATCGCCCATGGCCTGAAACCCATCCCAGCAAAGCCTCAAGAGCCAGCATCTCCCCTCCCTCCCTGATCCCTTTCCTGGTGAAAACACTTTGGGCACTGACAAGGAGCCCCTCCTTCTGTGCTCAGTGTTGAAACCCAGCGCTCTCCTAATCCTCACCGCAGGACCTGGCTAAAATCATTCCAGGCCCTGTGCTCAGGCCTGAGAGACGTGAAAGGCTCTCGCTAATGCACCGCGCTCACACTGAACTCCTGCCAAAAAAATTGCAACAATAGAATTACTACTATGAAAACATAACTAGCTTTTGAGACCTCCTCTGTCATGTCCTTACAGTTATCTGCTGCTTTTAGCCAGGCCTGCCAAACGCTTTAAGGAAACCATGATCTCATAATTAGCTAACCAAATATCAGTGCTATTTATTAACAGAGCATGACCAAGGGGTTTTGCATATGCAAAGTACTGCACAAATATTTGACGGGGTAAGTGTATGTTAGGGGTTGTGGGCTTTTAAAAATGCTTTTATTATTGTCCCACGCCTTTTGAATTACATGTACAATATAAGGCCAAATTTCAACCAACTAGAAAACATCTAATAAAATGAAAACTTTACATATTGTTAAATGTAAGTTTGAACCAATTATTTATTGTACTTTTATAGTACTAGTAAGTGCAAAGGTGACACAAAAGTAAATGCTTATAGTTTAATGGCAGTGAGTCATACCAAACATCACAGTTCAAGGAACTTTGGAACTAAGCCTTCTCATTGTCTCAACTGTCATTAGTATCTAAGTAATTATTATATCTGTTTTATATGTTATCCATTATGTCTAGAATGTGTGCAAGTTCAAGCGTGAACGGAAAGAATGCTATCTTTCATCTTACTCACTGATTTTTATACTGATTCAGATGTCAAGAGATAAGAGCTGAAAAATTTTTCTTTTTACAGAATCCTGTTAAGTTTACAGCATTCTTAAAACAGCTTTTAATGATCTTTGGAAACATGCTCCTTAGACACCTTTGCTGTTTTAGATCAGGCCAGTTTAAGGGATAGACCCCAAAATGGCCAAGTTTGGTTCTGGATTGGAATTACCACAAAGTTCAGTGATGCTTGGATCTGGAGTTTTAGTTTAGCTTATTACAAAGAAAGGATGTGAATACGTGCAGAGTTTGGTTCATGGTTGTGACCCATAATTAAAGTTAAACATTGCTATTTAAAAATACATTTGGATGATTTAGAAAATACCAGCTCCATGGCCATAGTCCATGCACAGATTTTACTATGTACAGTACTCCATTTGAACTTCATAGTATGATGCATCAAACTTGATACCATCTGTCCCTGAATGGGATACTACTTACACAGCTCCTGGATAGAACTCATGTGTGTTGGTATTTATTACCTCTGTTACAGTTGCACCTATGCACTCCAAACAAAGAGCAGAGCCCCATTGTGCTAGGGATTGTACAAGTTAACAGCAAAGAGGACAGTCCACCCAAAGAGCTGCCAACCTAGGTTTCAGTCAGGATGCAATTGGTGGATGAAACACAGAAACAGAGCAGTGATTGGTTAGAAGGATGAGGTAACAATAGAATAGACTTTAATTGAAAAGCAGAAGTCTCAGCTCACCACTTCTCTAATCCATGAAAGGCTAGGGAGTCAAATCCCTGAGAGGCTTGTAATAGCTGCTCAGGGGTTCTTTTGCATTATAATGGTTTTTGTTTTGTGTTCACTGTATCTTTAAATTTCGAAGCACTCCATGTGAAGAGTTCAGCAGTTCTCAGATGGACAGAGAAGAGACACTCAATGGTCAGTGTCTTGGAGACTCATTTTTTTGAAGACTTTTTTTTGCTTACATTATTTTTTAATTAAACTGTGTTTTTAAATCCTAGTTCCAGATAATGAGGTATTTGTGTGATGAATAATACACTACTTACAGGAAGGACGTTTATTTTTCTTAGAACAAGTATAAAACATATCGCTTCTCTAATCTCTGTGTGTACCCACACAGTGGTGGATTTTTCCACATTTGCTTATTACTCAGATGAGTTCCACCTCAGACCTTAAATGTGCACAAGGAATAATTTTGCACACAAGACTTTGTATTTATAAAAGAAATCCCAGACAGAATACTCATCTTAAAGTACCCCCAGAAAAGTTAAGGAACAGAATTTAATTCATCTGATTAGCTCTTTGTTTTGATGAACAGAATTTTTAATCTCTCACGCCGCATGCACACGCACAAGCACACAGACAGAGTTCAAAGCAATGGTAGGGGAAAAGGGGTATATTGGTCTTTCCGATATCACACTGGCCTCACAGCCATTGGCACTGTGCAATAATTCATTATATTTGGCACTGTTTCTTTCAGATCTATTGATCAGATGACAAAACAAACAAACACAGATCTTGTTTGAATCTGATTCATTTAACCATTTTTGTAAAATTACCTATTATCAAGAGAGGTTGGTTTGAAGCAAGCATTTCAGTCTCCTTGATTCAAGATATATCTGTACGGTTCGCTTCTGTGACACAAATACCATTAAGCCCATGTCTCCAATAATTAAATGCCTGCTGCATGACAGCTAATATCATATTTGTTGTCAGGTATAGCACAGGATACAATGGTGATATATGATAGCACAAATTCTGTGTGAGAGGCACCGCACTGCAACAAAGAAATTTACCTTTGTCATATTATTCTAGTTGTATATTTTACTTTTATTTGGCTAACCATTAAAACATGCATGCCATGCAATAGACCAAAGCCAACAATGGCTGGACTATTAAGGTACAGCTTTGCAGGAAAGCTGTACGGTGCAGTTAAAATCAAATACGATTAATTGAAGACCTGGTCAGCTTCTCTACTTCACCCTTAACAGATTTAATACATTTACTAAACCCTTCCCCTAATTCTATTGTGCTGTAGAATGCAAAAATCCATTACTGTAATCACTTTAAAGTGCCACCATTCCAAGGGTTTTTACAATAGCTTCAAATAGGAATTTAAATAAAACAGAAGAAGCGTACTGTGCTTTTCATAATTCTATTTCATTCTTCTCTTCTGGGATTACCATATTTTTTGGAAAACAAAGACCCCATTCCTGTCATTGTTCTACATGCAGAACTCTAATGGAAGGCAGTGGGAGTTTGAATCATTTGCAGCTTTGGACCCATTGCTATGAAAATCACTCTCCATTTAAGTCAAGGGCAAAATTCCCATTGACTTCAGTGGGTTCAGGATTTCACCCTGTCTTGCCCATTTTGCAAACTGTGCAAAGTGGGTGAAAAATGTTATCAAATTAGAGTTCTCCAAGCACTTACCCTGGTGGTAGCATTTTACATTGCTACAAATGTCTGCATCCAACATGACTTTTTGATGGAAAACTGCAGTTTGCAGAAAAGTTTGATTTTGTGGAAATAACAGAATTTCCTGGGGGACAGAAATTCCAGTTTTCACTCAGTTCTCATAATTAAGCCATCTGGGTGTGAGTCTCATTTACACTGGTCAGTCCTTGTCTGAATCGGAGTCATTTACACTAAGGGGTGTGTAAACAAAGGCTCCTTTTCACTTCCCTGGTGTCGCCCACTTTATGGCTCCTTTACACTGCCAGAGCAATGCAAAGAAGCCTTAGTGTAAACGAGAATCAGACCCTGTATCTTTATTTTCTTGTCAGTGCCACCTCCTCTCTATCCTCATCTTCTCCCTTCTAACCTCTCATTTTTCCTCCTTAATCTAACCTCCTTTCTTATTCTTCACTCCTCTGCTCTTAGTTTTCTCCCCCGCCTCCTTGTTCTTTTCCTCTGGCCTGCATACCGATTCTTTAAAATTCTATTCTCTCCTAAGATCACCTTTCTCTCAATTTAACTTCTACTATGACACTGTCCAGGATACTGTCCGAGTTGCTGGTGGCTCAGAACTGATCTGACATTCCATCCATTTCCTTCTCTAGAGCATGAACTTAGGGGAAAGCATTTTATTTAGATACCCAGGACTTCTGCTCCAACCCCCTTCTTTCATTTTCTACCTTGTGGGACTGCAGCAGACAGTTGAGCATTTCCTCATGATTATTATTGCTTCACTACAAGAGAAAACGAGGTATCTTGAAAATAACTTTGTATACCGTAGCCTGTGCAGATGTTCCAAAAGGTCCCTCCACCATGAGTACTCTAGTTGCCAGATTCACCTTCACTGTTGAAATCCCTTCCTCCTTGTTGCCACTGCTTCTAACCAATGACTGGTGGGTGGGAAGAGCCCTGTCTTGATGTACCAACCCACCCTGTCGGTCAAATGTCATTTGTGTTGATTAGGTCAATTTCTCCGATAAATATGAAGGCAATTATGTTTTTGAACCATGAGCACAAGAACATGGACACTACATACTGACATGCTTGTTACCTATCTCAGTTACACATGAGTGACTTCAGCATCAGCTGTCTGCTTCGCATTAAGGATGTGGTCACCTTGTCATTTGCCTTCTTATCTAGATAGCGAATAGATAAAATATTTTTCTCCAGCAGTGAGATGAGTAGACAACGGTTTCTAACCATCAGAGGAGAGAACTTCTGGAACCGCCCTCCAGGGGAATTCAAGGGGGCAAAAACATAACTTGTTTCAATACTGAGTTTAGTAAATGTACGGAGGGGATGGTATGATGAGATTGCCTACAATAACTTATGGCCCACCTGTTACTAATATTAGCAAATATCTCCAATGGCCAGAGATGGGACACTAAATGGGGTGGATTTTCAGTTACTACAGAGAATTCTTTCCCAGCTATTTGACTAGTGGGCCTTGCCCACATGCTTTGGGTCTGATTGTCAGATACCACCAAATTTATGTCCATCCTGGACTACATGTAAAACTTTTGTATTGCTACATCCTGCTGTTTCAGCATGTACAGAATGGGATTCCACTGCATCACAAGCATTTTGCTACTCTATTTCATGCTGATGAGATATTATTTCTATTCCAGCAGTGGTAGAAGTGAATAACTGAATAATAATAATAAATAATTATTATTATTATAATTGAAAAGGGCAATGCTCTGGACTAGGATGAAGGCAGTCAAGGATCAGTTTCAGATTTCCTTGAGCAACTCACTTAATTTCTCTGTGCCTCAGACCTCCATCTGTAATAATACTCCCTTCCTCTGCACCTTTATCTATCTACCGTATTTTTCGCCCTATAAGACGCACTTTTTCTTCCCCAAAACGGGGGGGAAAAAGTTGGTGCGTCTTATAGGGCGAATGCAAAAAAAAAAAAAAAAAAAAAAAGCGCCTCGCTCTCCCGTCCCCGCCGCGCGGGCGGGCTGCCGAGGTTCCCCCCTCCCCGCCGCGGGCGGGCTGCCGGGGTTCCCCCCTCCCCGCCGGACCCAAAAAAAAAAAAAAAAAAAAAAAAGCGCCTCGCTCTCCCGTCCCCGCCGCGCGGGCGGGCTGCCGGGAGCGTCCCGGTTCCCCCCTCCCCGCCGCGGTCCCCCCCCCTCCCCGCCGCGGACGGGAGAGCGACGGGGAGGGGAACCGGGACGCTCCCGGCAGCCCGCCCGCTCTCCCGCGGACGGGAGAGTGGGCGGGCTGCCGGGAGCGTCCCGGTTCCCCCCTCCCCGCCGCGGACGGGAGAGCGAGGCGCTTTTTTTTTTTTTTTTTTTCTTTCCGGATTTTGTATTAAAAAATGAGGGGGCGTCTTATAGGACAGAGCGTCCTATAAGACGAAAAATACGGTAATGTATTTAAATCACGTAGGGACTGTCTTTTACTATGTATATGCACAGCTCCTAGAACAATGGGGATCTGATCTTGTTTAGAGCTTCTACACACTGCCATAATACAAATAATAATTTCATTATGTTCTATTGCATAGAACAGTTTTATGTTTGACCTGAAAAGCTATAGAGACAAAGCCTCGTATATTAAAACTGAAAAATGAAAATGAATAACCATAAATGTTATGGACTAAATGTTGCTGTTAGTTACCCTGCTGCCAGCCTGGTGTAGCTCCAATGGCATTACTGTGCTACTCCACAGTAACTGAGACCAGCATTCCTGATGGTTTATACAAAAGGAAGGAAAAGACAAAAAAGAAATCTTTGGACTATTTAATGTTAGGAGTTTTCAGCTCACATGAGGGGGGCTTTTCAATGGAGAAACTGCTTTTTTGACTTGCAAAAAAAATTTAAGTTGTGTGTTTGTTAGTCTGGAAGGGTGAGCTGAAGGTCAAAGTGTAAACTCTGCTTGCTGCACCATGATTTTGTGAGAGGAATCAATACTTCCATGACCATCAGCATTCACACACTCCTAACAGAAAAAGCACTCACATGAGAGTCGGAGAGAAATACTGAAAGAAAATGTGCTAAGAGTGGTGAAAAGGCATTCTCTGCTTTTCAGTGGGTTCCTTTCCTCACCTGTTTTCGAAATTAGAAAGAAAAGATTGATTTTCGCTTTTTTTCGGGGTGAGGGGAGAGCACAGAAGGAAGACAAGTGTAAAGAATGAGGTGGCTGGTAACAACTGAAGCTCAGACTCTGGGGAGGGGAGAAGGCAAATACAAGGAAAAAATGAATATTCTACCTATTCATTTACCAGTCCATATTCCTATATGGAGGCCTATCACAATAGCACACAAGCACCATGGTTACTGTAGACCAGGGGTTGGCAACCTTTCAGAAGCAGTGTGCCAAGTCTTCATCTATTCACTCTAATTTAAAGTTTTGAGTGCCAGTAATACATTTTAACGTTTTTAGAAGGTCTCTTTCTATAAGTCTATAATATACAACTATTGTTGTATGTACAGTAAATAAGGTTTTTAAAATGTTTACGAAGGTTCATTTAAAATTAAATTAAAATGCAGAGCCTCCCAGACCGATGGCCAGGACCTGGTCAGTGTGAGTGCCACTGAAAATCAGCTCACGTGCCGCTTTTGGCACACGTGCCACAGGTTGCCTACCCCTGGTGTAGACTATGTTAACCTAGGCCATGGTGCATCTTTAATTCACTCCAACAGGTATTCATAAATGCTCCATAATTTTAAAAAATCTCCAGCATTCTCATGGGATTAGGTAAAATATCACATCAGGACATTGTTGCCCCACAGAACAGTGTGAATTTGATTCTCAGACCTAGTTCTATCCCCAAAAGCTCTTATATTTGAGACAATCTCAGAAACAGTAGAAAAGACAGATCGTGATGGGCTAAGATTTTGTCAGGACTATCCCTCTTTTTATAATGGACAGCAATTGTCAGAAAAATGTGCTTCCATTTGATGCTAAAGAACATACAAGAAATGTTATGCAAGGACTTTGCTACCGTCACATCATATCATAATCATATCATATCATCTCACAACAGAACCAGACATGATTTGGTAGGCAATCCATCTAATTTCTTTATCTCCTGTCTTCTTTTAATCTTAACCTCTGTAAGAGATTTCCCTTCCCCCACTCTAAACTCTAGGGTAAAAATGTGGGGGTCTCTTATATGCAAGACCAATTAACTTCAAGCTACTTTCCCAGCCTAAGTTAAATCTTTCCCCCCAAAACCCAAACTTCTCCAATTGGGGCTTGAAATCCGCTGCCACCATTAATGTGATTTCTCCAAAACTATGGAGTGGGGCACATTAAAATCCCCTATAGTAACACCCCCTCCCCCTTGCCACCTGGGAGAGATAAAGAACACAGACTCCGCTCCACCCCCACCCCCTTGTTACCTGGGAGAGATTGAGAACTCAGCCTCCGATCCCAAGCTGGGATCGCTCCAATAGAATTACCAGACAATTCTTATAACAAAAAAAAAAGGTTTAATAAAGAAAAGAGAGAAGCATACAACTTATACAGACTTCACAGATACTCAGTTCTCGCCTTAACCCCTCCCTTAGGATTTCTCTCTCTGATGAGGTTAAGGACACCATAGATTGATTACAAGCTTATACAATTAACAATTTCACTTACTGCCAGCACTGACTTAGAAACTTATTCAAAGAGATAAGTAGGAAGGTGATTCAATTCCCCAAAGCTGGAGAGAAGATGAGAAGATGCAGACAGGCGGAGTGCCCAGGAAAAAAGTGAAACTAAAACTCCCCTTTGTCTAGAGGAATTTGCATCCCCAAGACGTCATTGCATCTTCTGCTTCAGGTTAACCCCTTACAGGCAAAACAGTAATTCTAAGGCACTTCATACTTATGACAACCTCATATAAAAGGGAAGAAGTGTAAACACAACAGTCATCAGTAAAAAGTTAACATTTGCCATCAGTTACTGTTATCTGAGTATCATGGTTATTTATATTTTTGGTATAGTGCCCCAGCGTCTCCCTTGGGTCCAATCCTTCAACTCAAGGTCCAAGGATATAGTCCTAGCACATGCAATAGTCCTGTTAGAGCCACTAGGACTCATGGCTGTAATGTGAGGACATAAACACAAAGATCCATGCATTAAGCAGCAAACAGAGAACTCCCCGATCAAGAAGTCCCACTGTTTATTAAGCTCCCTTTGCAATGCATCCTGATCCTGTCCAGTAACTATGGAAGACCAGGAACTCTAACCACTCCACAATGCCTCTCCCTAATTTCTGTGAAAATCACTCATTGTCATTCCTATCTGGACTATATTCCACACAGATCTGGTGCCCCTCATTTTTATTGCCAAAAATTATTTACATCGGACATAAAGAAGCATGACACTGAGGTTATCGAACGAGTTATTGACACTTAAGGAATAAATCCCAGAGGGTGTTAACTTTCCTACATGAATCATGTTTTGTCTCCCCCATTTTGGGTCTTTGATACACACTCAGCCCACCTCTGGACTCTGGCAGGCTGGCAGGTGTGATGGGATACCTGGGTGAGTAATGCTAGCCAGGGTGGGACTCTCTGATTTGGAGAGCAATAAGAGGGCTGTGAAGTTCAAGATCATCCTGTGTGTGTGTGTGGAAGGAAATTCTTTATTCCCTTTCATCATTAATCTTGCCTGTTTTGTCACTCTAGGGATCTTGTTTAGACTTGTTACCTGCATCTTAAATTACTATTTGGTGGCTGTGTGTCATGGATGCTGGATCTTTGAATTTATGGAAAAGACAGAACATTCCAGCTGTAGAATGCATGGATCTAAAGTTTCCGTACATTGACCCTGTACCCTCCATCCAAAAGGCTGCCCTCTCAAGGCCACACTTGTAATTCATTTCTACTCTTTCATGCCTTGATTTCAGTTCCTCCAGCTCTGGCTGACAGGACCTGAAACAAGAGACAACCTTCCCTTTGCAGAGTGGTTATAAATTCACAGCTTAGCAGATTTCAAGCTGATTGCCTTCTCTCATGTTGTCCCTCTGTGAATGAGGCTTTTCACAGATGACAGATAGCATTGCTCCTCCAAGACATAAATTCTCAGCTAACTCCAAGCACCACCAGAAACTATTTAACAATTTTGTATCCCAGCCAGCCAAAAGTTCAACTCCTTTGGATGACATTGGCCATCTGATGATAATTTTTAATCATTTAGAATTGTTGCTGAGCCTGAAGCCTTCCAATATTATGCTTTGGTATAAAGTCTTTCTTTTCTTTGGTACTAACCTCAGCTCCCAGATAAACAAGACTGCCAAGGATTACTTTCTCTATTTCTGGCCAGTCCTAAATTAAGCAAAATGAGGTGATAAATTTCCTTTATTCCCTGTAATCATAAATGTATTTTTCCCTTGTATGTTAGATTTTTCAGGAGAGTTTTTCATCGTTTTTCCTGCCTTCAGTTTCAGGGTTGTCCGAAGTATAATTTCTTCATATTTCTGACCTTTGGAGAATACAATATCTTCAGGGTCAGGAAGTGTTATTGGATGTCAGGTCTGACTCTCACAGGTCTGGATTCCTTTACAATGCTACATTTAATCAGGGCTATGTAATTGTGGTTGAAACACCTACTTCTGCCATTAATCCTGGAGAGACCACCTATCCTACTAATGACTATTCAGTATTTGTCCATCTCTTAAGTCCTCATAAGGGAAAAGCAACTTCATCATTGTTTAATTTCTCTTGACTAGCTTCAGGGAGATACATTATATGACAGGCTGTAACGTTCACTCCCTCTGTGCTGGCCCAGATCTCCTATGATTCACCAATGGTGATCTCTCACAAGCTGAAAACTCCATGTAAGGAATGGACAGAAAACACTGTCAGTGCAAATGCCCTTGGGTGTCACAGCAGCTGCAAAGCATCATATGAAATTTCATCCATATTGTTTCTGGGTCCTGGGGAGGATTCTATCTTACCAGCCCTGATGTATGTTCCCCACCCAAGGCCCACTGTCTCAGGCTTAACATAGAGGGACTACCATAACCCTACTGTAGTTATGAAGAATTGGTGATGGAGTGAAATTCTAGTTGTTTCTCTATAAGCTACTGTCTTTCCCTTTTCTACTGCCACCAATCTCCTTGGTCCTGCAACCTTTGATGACCCATCTGCAAGACCTGCGGAGAGCTGAAAACAGCCCCTGCTCACACACACACACAGCTTCAGGGATGTTCAGAGGAAGCACACACAAAAGTTCTTTCCTCAATCCTTGCCTCCCCCCCAGCATAATTACCTAGAATGAGAAATTGAAATGCCTGAGATTGCCTATTGGCTGCCCCTGGATCATTGTCTGGCCCACCTCCACAGTTACACCGTTTTCCCACCTGTAAAATGGAGATAATAATACTGGCCTCCTTTGGAAAGTGCTTTGAAATCTGCTAATGAAAAGTGCTATATCAGAGCCAAGTATTTCTTATTAATTAATTACTTATCATCATCATCTCTGATTGTTCACTCCCATTCAGAGAATAAATTTTAATTTGTTCCATGTTCAATCAGGAAAATAATTTATCTTTGACTGATGTCCGTTTCACTATTCTCCTGGGCTGTATTCTAGAGCTCAAATTCTGTATCACAAGCATCATCTGAAAACAAAGCTCAATTAGAACCCAGCTACCTCACTGTATTGCTCTGGGCACACCTTATCAAGGTTTCCCGTTTGACTATTGTAACGTTCTGGATGCCTCCTTGGGCAGCCGAGTAAGGATAGCAGCAGGCAATCCTGGCACCTCAAACTGGGCTTCAGATTAATCTTCCTTCTTCTTAGTATATACACTTCTTTTTTGAGGGACCCTGGATGACCTTTTGCCCCTTTTCACTGCTTCAGTTCAAGTCCCAATCCTCACCATCTCTTCTATTACATTCATAAATACCTTGACCTGGTGGAAACCAGGCACTAACGACCATCAACTCTGCTCTTCAGCGTGCTAGCTTCTTTATAGCCTAAGCAGGCCTAGAAGCTCTATTGTGCTTCACATTATAATTTACTGTTATAATTCATACTTTTATTTATTATTGGAGCACGTTTTCCTCCCTAAGATTTCCAGGGTTGTTTTCCTCTGAAGGCTTTTTTTTTCCCCCAGCAGGGTCTTAGTATGTCATTGGCCTCATTTTTTTTTCTTTATTTCCTCTATTGATGTACATATTTTCCCCCTGGAGTTTCAAAATCAGCTGTTAGCTGAGAAATTGCCATGAGATGCACCAAGATTTTATTCATCTGGTGAATGTACAATATTCCCAGGCAGATTAGCTCTATACATATAGGTACAATGGTCTTAATTTACCAATTGATGCATTTTTAAAGTTAACTTTATCCACCATAAAGATAAGGGCTACATCGGGGTAGTCAATAGGAGGATCATTGGCCAAATCCAGACCGCCAGATGCTTTCGAATGGATCCCAAAAACGTTTTATTTACTTATCATTATTATTTTTTTTAGTATTTTCTCTGGGGCCTGGACCTTGACTATACCTTGACCAAGAAATCTGGGCCTTGGCAAAAAATAATTGAATACCCCCAGGCTAGATTGGATCAGTCCTTACTCCAGTGCTTAGCCTTGTTCTGACTGTGACTGCCTAGGGTAAAGGGAAAGCTAGGAATTGAACCTAGGGCGCTGCCATCACTATCCTAATCACCCAACTATTGAGAGAGTCTCTCTCTCTGGTCCCTACCCTGGGACCCAATATTCTCTGACCCTCCACAAGAAATGGGCTAGGGTGAGGGCTGTAGCAAGAGGGAGCAATCCTGGCTTTGCCTGTCTTCTCAGTAGTCAGAGTAGATGGCTGGGGCCAAAGGGGGAGTAAACTGCTCCATGCAAATGGGTGAAGTAACTCCCCACAAAGAGAAAAGGAAGAACAGGGGAGGAATTGTGGCTCTGAGTCCTCATTCATCCCCAGTCATGCTCCTGAGCTTGCAAAGCTACAGCCTTTTTCAGGAGAAGAAGCCATGGACCCAATCCTGAAATGTCCTGATTTCTGAGTCCTCACTGGGAGTTCAGAGTGATCACCACCTAGGAAGATCACAGCCCTGTACACATGCAGTGAGGATCTTACTTTTGCCCCCTTCAGCATTCATGACAAGGACAGGGTTTAAGATACTAAAAGGCAAAGCTCTAACTACTTTAAGGATTAAATTACCTTTATTTTGTTCTTATTTTAGCAAGACATGTAAAGCATGATAAGACCCGAGTGTAAAGTGTTGTAATCATTTTATAGTAGAAAAGTAAACTGATTTCACTTTGTCTTTGCAAATCAAGACATTTTCATTAAATAAAGAAGCAAAGAAATAGAGCAGCAATCTGCTAGATACAGGGCTTCTGTGGACAGAAGTTTATACTTCTCCTGTGTATTTCAGTGGTTATTGGAGAGTCCCACTGCATTATTCAACTCCATGAGTTCTTCTCTATGTAGAAATAGCTTTGTTCAATAGGTTTGGTTTTAGTAAGTGAACTTTTAGGACCAGCTCCTTACATATGGTCAAGATCAGCTCAATGCAGGACTTAAGGGAGGTGCAGAAGTGGCTGCAGGCCATTTTCGCTTCTCCTGGACCCAGAGGCTGCTGGGGACATGTGAAACAAAAACACATTTCAAAACCTTGAAAGTTGCCACAAAATGGAACTGCTGTCCTCTGATACATCATCCATTTTATGGGACTTGTTGCATTTCATAGAATCATAGAAGATTAGAGTTGGAAGAGACCTCAGGGGTTCATCTAGTCCAACCTCCTGCTCAAAGCAGGACCAATCCCCAGCTAAATCATCCCAGCCAGGGCTTTGTCAAGCCGAGCCTTAAAAACCACTAAGGATGGAGATTCCACCACCTCCCTAGGTAACCCATTCCAGTGCTTCACCATTTCATCAGGCAGCCCTGGGTACAAGTCAAGAGAAGGCCAAAAGACCTATTGTTACACATCCGGTACCCTAAACAATCAGAAAACAGTGGGACAGACATCATTTCATCACCACGTTCTAATCTCGCGTTGAGAGGGAATGGTCTTATCTCCCCAACCCCCACCACCACACTTCACCAGATTAAACCCCAGTTACTCAGGTTTCATTCAGGTGATGTGAATTTCATCATGGTGCTATCACAATATAAATTGTAGGATAGAACAATAATCATAGGAAAATCTTCCAGCCATAATATACTTGTTTGCTTTAAATCAAAATACAGGCAAAGTTTACGACAACATGTCTGAAATGAAATCAAAGGCCATGGTCCCCCGCTGATGTAAATCAGCATAGCTTCTCTCACCCACTTTGTTTAAACCCAGTTTTGAGACAGTTTCCAAATAAATACAAAACTGTAAACACGAGAGCTTGACACAGGACTGGTTCTCTTTTCAAAATGGTGTAAATCAGAAATAACCCCATTGAAGTCAATGGAGTTACGCAGGTAAACTGGTGTAAATTAGAGGTGAATCAGTCTCTTAGTTCTTCTTAATTTTGCCAGTGATTCAACATGCTCATTTCTCAAGGCTCTTGTAGCAAATAAAGTTTGAAAAGCGAGAGAAACATTTTAAAAAAATATTATCCTTTTTTTTACAGGGAGATGGTTATTAACCTATTTGAGAATAAGTTCACATTCGTGTTGAAGCACAGAGACACGGCTTGATGTTCATTACTCTACTCCCAGATGAACAGTAAGTCTTTGGAACAGTACTTACAGCCTGTAATAATATTACTGCTCGGTCTGCTACATGGTCCCTCAGTCATTTTTTCAATTAAAAAAGGACCAATGCTCTATTAACCTTTTGCCTGCTACTCCATTCTTCATACAGCTGTTGTACTGAGATTGCAAGCCATGTATTAAAAAAGGCATATATTACTGTAAACCATCTCCAACTTTTCTGTCATTAGAAAGATGAAGTATCATTTTTTCATTTAAAAATATGAGACAGCTTATCAAATTCACAACCTCTGAACCCACAGTGAAATCTCTTTGTTACAACTGAAGTGCATTGTAACTCTTATAAACTCAGCTCTTAAAATGCTTTGGAAACTATGACGGGTTCCTTCATGCTTGTGTGAAATTGCAAAGAGCAGGCTTTGGTGTTGGCGTTTGGGGCTGTGGGTTATTGATATTTTTGACAGCCTTTCCGATATGGAATGACATATTCTGCTTACAAAATACTTTGGCAGGAAATGCTGACAACTCAAAGTAAATAAAAATAAATAAGTAAATGCATCTATTGAAAAACTGGCCCTAAAGATGATACTAATTGGAGTACGCTCCTGCATGCCTCTTCCTGTGCACTAATTAGCATTTTAAGGGTTTGCTGTGTATGTTATGGTTAAAGAAGAAGATACACTGGGCTTATTTAAATCCGCACTTCCACAGAATTCCACATCACATTCATGAATGTGCCAGACAACTCCCAATACAGGTTGGATTATCAGGGGAAGGGTGAAATTCTGGCTAAGGGGGGGGAAACAGGGGGGTGCTATGGCTTTGGTGGTAAAGCGCTAGACTGGAACTCCAGAAACCAGGGGTCAGGTGCTGGCCTTGCCACAGACCTCCTGTGTGACCTTGGGCAAATCACTTCATCTCTCTGTCCCTTGGTTCCCTAGCTCTAAAATAGAAATTACAGTAAAACCTTGATATAATGGACTAATTCGGGCGAGGGGGTGTCCATTAAAGCCGAAAGGCCGTTATTTAATAATTTTTTTAAATTATTAAATAACAGGACTTTCGGCTTTAACGGACACCCCGTCGCCCGAATTAGTCCGTTATATCGCAGCTGGGAGCCGTCAACCCGCCCGCCCGGGTCCCGGCTGCTGGGACCCGGGTGGGAGCTGTCAGCCCGCCCGCCCGGGTCCCGGCTGCTAGGACCCGGGCGGCAGCCAGCAGCCCTCCCGCCCGCCCGGGTCCCAGCAGCCGGGACTCAGGCGGGCTGGCAGCGGGGAGCCGGGAGGCAGCGGGGAGCCGGCAGCCAGCCCGCCCGCCCGTTGCCGGGACCCAGGCGGGAGCAGAGAACCGGCAGCCCGCCCGCTGGCAGGACTCGGGCGGGAGCTGGCAGCGAGCCCTCCAGCTGCCGGGACCCGGGAGCCGGCAGCCCGCCCGCCTGCAGGCGGGAGCCGGGAGCTGGCAGCCAGCCCGCAGGCGGGAGCCGGGAGCAGGCAGCCCGCCTGCAGGCAGGACCCGGGAGCCAGCCAGCCCACCCGCCCACAGGCGGGAGCCGGGAGCCCGCCCGCAGGTGGGACCCGGGCGGGAGCCAGAAGCCAGCCCGCCCGCAGATGGGACCCGGGCCGGAGCCGGCAGCCTGCCCGCCCACAGGTGGGACCCAGGCGGGAGCCGGCAGCCCGTGAAAAACGGATTTCGGATGCATCGGAAATTTTGTCCGTTGCATCCGAAGTCCGTTAAATCGGGGTTTTACTGTATAACACTTCCTTTCTCTGCTTTGAAACTGTGCACCTTTGCCCCCTCCCCCATCAGCAATGTTATTTTGGATTCCATATAAATGCAAAAGTTGCTTCAATTGGAGCAAGTGCTTGACTTAATTTTTTTTAAAAAGGCCTATTTTGATGCCCCACAAAGTCCTGACAAACTCCATTGATACCAAATCAAATGCCCTCAAACTTTGGGTAGCTTCTGGTGAGCAACTGTTCTCCATACTTCAACCTTTTGAAAATGTGCTAAATTGAATGAAAGAGAATTTATGAGTGCAATAGCATGAACTGGATAACTTTGCAATCATTGCTAATATTTGCAGCCTTGCAAGATGAAGTCAGGATAAAAAGTGTATTCCAGCCTCATAATTCAGTGCATCAGATGATTACCTGCATGGATTAGGAAGGATATTTCACTCCTTATTTAGCAATACACAAATCAGCTAGAGGCAATATGTGTTTTTTAATTTTGTTTTGAGGTTGGTTGGTTATTTTTACTGCCTTTCGTGAAGTATAAGCTAAAAACGATTGCTATAAAGATCTGTAAGACAACTCTTATTTCTTTTATAACAATCACAGATATGATCACTGCTGATATTTCACCTGTCTAAACCTTTTAATACCTATTGTAACAGATCGCCTTCTCACCCCCACGTCACAAACCAGCAGGAGACTCTTCTGTGGCTCCAAACAGTGCTCTTTATTCACAGTGCAGCTTATGCAACCCCACCACCTACTATACACAGCTCTATACACAGCTCTACAGTTTAGCTCCTTCACAGCTCTACAGTTCAGCTCCTCTACACACCACCACACTGGGCTTCCTTCCTGGCAGGCTTTTATTCCCCCGCCCCGGGAGGCTGCCAGGTGCAACCCATAAGGCTGATTACTCTGCAGCCCAGGTGGCTGATTAGGCTTCTCTGCAAGGGGGTTTGCAGAGGGTTTTTCTCCCTCTTAAAGGGGCAGCAGGCTGGGTCAGGCCCACCCTGCCACACTTTGCATATGCAAACAGGAATCTCCTACCTCAAATGTATAGATAAACATTTACGCACAATGGCACCAAAAAACACCTATTTGTTTGGTCGTACTTCCTATAGCCCCAAATCCAGCAAAGGACTCCTCCCATGCTTGGTTCCATGGGCTACTATAGAAGTCCTGTTTGTACCACAGAAGTCCTATTAGATGTAGTGGGAATTTGAATGATGCTCCATATTTGTTCATTTCAGTTATGAAACACTAAGGGAATTAGAAGTTCATTGTTAAAGTCATGTATTGGTTTTTGCAGCAAGAGTGTGCCTGGTTAGTAGCACACCCAGCTGACTGGGCTGGAATTTTGCTTAGTGTTAATAAACATCTCATATCAAGGCACTATCATGGAGGCAGCATTTGGTTACCTTACATCTTTCATTGTGTATATCAATGAGTTGTTAAGTTATGATTTTTCTCCACTGTAACAAGGAATGAAACATCAGAATTTCTGCTCTGTGTTTTATCCTTTTGCTGATGCTGTTAAATATAAGTTTTCACTCTGTGTCTTATTGCTACTCCTTCTCTTTGCTGTGTTGGCTTCATTCACAGTGAGCCAATAAATACATTTTAAAAATAATCCCAGTTTTACTGTAGGATCATTTCAGCTTTAACAAAACACACTTCGTTTTTACATATTTTTTTTAAATGCTGTTATGAAAATTAGCAGGCATTAATTGGCATAGCTCCACTGATTTCAGCGCAGATTTGTACCAGCTGTGGAATCTAGCCCAGTGACTGTATTTTATTATAAATACATGCTTGTGAAGCTATTTGCTCTACATCACCTAGTGCAGCTATTTATCTCACAGTACAGGAGCCAACGCAACACAAAACAAGGAGAAGAAAAGCACTCTCTTCTGTAAAAACAAATCTCAAACATCTTCCCCGATTAGACCTGCCCTTTTATTTATTCATCGTTTGGGGGAAGGGAATGCCTCGGGCATGGAAACGTGGACTTTCTTTTTCCACACTCTACCATGATCAAGACATATGCCACTGAGACCTTCACCTCCCTGAGGCAACAGCTTAATACCACTAGGATGAAGCCATAGAGTTTTCAATCTTCCCCTACCTCCTGGGCCACTTCGTTTGTCTCCCTATAACCCCTCCCCTCCTTATATTCCAAACAGTCATGCAGGCAACACAGATGCTGCTCTAACTCTGCCAGGCAAGAGAAAATTAAATTCCTCAATATTCCCAATTCTTCTATGTGCTGCATGTCACATGTGGGCAGGCTTCGCATGGCCACAGGGCCTGCCCACAAGTGTCAGATGGCAGGACTGGGGCCCAAGTCTGCAGAGCTGTACTTAACCAGTTAAGGCCTGATCCCAAGCTCAGGTGGTACAGCTACATTCGGACCCTGTGCAAGTATCTCTCAGCTCCTAGAGGCGGAAGCTGCAGTGTGGACATGGCATGAGGATTTCCACTACCCCCATCAGCGGACTGTGCTCAGAGTTTAAAAATACAAGCAAAAAGCTGACTGACAGCACGGTTAGCGGCCCAGTGAGCCGTCATGAAAGAACCCAGTTAGACAGCAGCTCTGAGATGTCTGTTCTTCCAGGTCCGATGAGTGAGGGGAAGGAAGCCTGTCTCAACGTCTGTCAAATTCCTGGGGCCTGATTCTGATGTCAGGTGCGATGAGCCGGATTCCCAGCTGGGCGTCAATCAGCAAAGCTCCATGGAAAGCAATGAAGTCACACTGATTGACACCAGCTGGGGATCTGGCCCACTGATGTAGATCAAGAGTAATTTCAACTGAAGGTCAGGTGCCTGGTGGTAATAATGCTTCTGCCTGCTCGGCAGAGATCCTTCCCATCGTTCCTATTGACGAGCACCTCCGTATTTACACAAGTATGACTGAGAGCAGAGTCTAGCTCTGAGAATCCTCACCCCACATCCAAGCCAGAATAGCAGGGACCTCCTAGCCACTGTCACGGGACTCTGCCATGACAGCTCACAGATCTGCCGCCCATGCTGTCATTTGATAAGAGTCAAAACCAACCACCGGTTTAAGCTCACAGAGCTTCCACACGTGCTGATTTTTATCACTCTCCTTGGGCATGAGGTGGGATCTGTCAATAGATATGGGGAAAAAAGGTGTAAACTATGAAGTTTCATGAAAAATAGGCCTTGGTCACTCTGCATCTGTATGGGGTGGACTGGGAAATGGTTGCAAAGCGTTAAACTCTATCCCCAAACCGAACAATGGGGTGGATTCTGTTCACCTTATTCACGAGAGTGCAACCAGTGAAGTTACTGGGATTGTTCATGTAAGTAAAGAGAGCAGGATTTGGCCCCATACCTTTCAGCTTTATCACCTGCTTTACATTGCTAAGCTACCTGGAATACCAGGCCAAGCTTTTCAACAATGGTTAATGTTTTGGGTGACAGGGTCTGATTTTCAGGGATGCTGAACTGGTTTCAGTTGGATCAGCTCTTCTGAATATCAAGCCAGAACTATATGGTATTGGAAACCCAAAGTCAGAGGGCACTTTTGAAATTTTGCCCTAAATTTCCAACCAGTGACATTTAAAAAACCAGCTCCACAATCATTTCTGTAGCCAGCAAACTTTCCAGATTTTCCCCGACCCCCTGCCTGTCCATTACACCCCTCACCACTTCCCATGTACTAAATAAGGAAAGAGGAAGTGACCCAATAGTTACATGAAGCATTTCACTACCACTGAAATGCATCTGCCTCTGGGGTAGAGGATGGAAACAAGGGGTGGATAATCCGTACACAACATGTTACACGACAAATGGGAAAGGGAAATATTGACTAAAGACACCAGGGCAAACCTCTATTTAAACATAAAATGCCACAAGACCTTTAATGCCCAAACACGAGACAGGTCTCACGTTTAAGATCTTTTCCAACAACCAACAAAAAGTAAAACTGAAAAGGAAACAGTCTGTGTACCTCGGAAAGACAAGGTGGGAGTTGAACCTATGGCTCCATATACCTCTATATTATGGAGACAGGCCTAGTAGAGGTGTGATGGGTAGGTGTTCAACCTCCTTCCTGTGCTTTTCCCAGATTAAAACTCACAAGGGCAGAGCTCCATGGGGCAGCATTTGATGAGAATCAGAGCAGAACCACCACCAGATAAAGCACAAAAGGCTAGTTCAACTAAACATTGAGAATGTTCATCAACAGGTCCGTTTTCTGGAGACTCCTGCAACCCAAGTCAGCCATCATCGACCCTGGGAATCTGAGGGCTGAGTTTTATAGACAAATATTGCAAGGAATAAACAACATATATAGAGAGAGCAGAATAAATAAAAAGATTCAGCACCATCAGTCCTTGGGCAATGCTTGCCAGACCTCCTAACAAAAAACAAACTACCCCAGACTAAAACCAAAGCTATCCTAGCTGAGGATCCTGATTTGGTTTCTGTCCTATGCAGCGGCCACCTGGTGGTAAGATTTTTCCCCCTAATCTGATCCCTCTACAGTTAAAGGAGATAAAGCCAGTCTGTTCCTTGCAAAGCTTGCACTGGCTAACGGGACCCAAACAGCAGATTACTTCACTAGTGCTGAAGGCTGGTTCCATTCCTGCATTGACTGAGCACAGAGCAGCTGGAAAGTCAAGTGGTTAGTTAATACCCTGTCATCATAGGACACCTTCTGCATAAAAACCAGAACGACTCCATCTCATGTTATTTATGACAGAGGCTCTGTATCAAGAGCAACCTCACTCATTGCAGAGTTGCTTTGTAGCCAGTACTGGAGCCAGTCCAATTAGCTAGGTAACAGAGAAGCAGGGGACATCTATACAATTTGGCAATTAGCCTGACCAACGCAGGTCAAAATAATTTTTAACCCACAGGAAATTGGCAAGACAACCTGAGGAAAAACCCCAAAGGATTCATTCTTGGATCCCCTCAGATGAACAGCAAATGTATCATTATTGGTTAAAAAAAATATGCAAGCCACCAAAAAGAGTTTCGAAGTGGCTAAGCTATGTTTCCCCTCTTTTATTAAAAATGGTAAAGTGGGGAGCAGTTGTTAAAAAGGGAAGGACGTCATTTTAGCTTATGACGATCAATGAACTCCTCATGCTTCATCAAGAAACACATCTGAGTGCAGCTCCTAGTCCTGATCTGGTTTTCACCATTTCCTTATGGAGTTACACCACCATAAGCCAGATCAGAATCAGGCACAGAGAAGGCAAAATTCTGAAACACAACAAAGACATGTATCTTGCAGGAGGCAGCACTGAATCTCTCACACCATTTCCCCTGCTGTCCTATCAGGAGTACTCTGTTCACTGCCTGTCAGTGCCGTATAACCCTAATAAACCAGCAGGCCAATTGCTGCGTACACTCACCCGAGTTGTACTGTAATAAATGTTATGTGATCCACTTGACACTCACTGCATGTTCAGTAATGACCTTGATTATTGGTGGGTGACCAAGGCTCAGTGACTGTCCCTGCAAATTTCCTTCAAGCTTTGTTTCTTCATAGGTACTTGCTCCCTGGTTACTGGGAGATCTCTGACTTGAAGGCTCTGCAAGCTTTTCATAGCAAAGCACGGAATCTTAAACACAAGCTAGTTTATCGTGATTTACATCTTTATTCAGGTTGCCTGCCATTTATTCACGCCCTTCCTGACAGATAGGGAATGACTGAAACCCCAGTGTATGTCAGAGGCAGTGTGCAGTGACAGCCAGATGATTGTATTGACTATGTTTTTCATTTCAAGTGTTTCTGACTTTAAAAAAAAATTGTATGAAAGGAAGAAAAAAATATGAATTTTTCATCCAGGCTCTGACTTAAAGAAAAAATATCTAAGAAATTCAGAGGCAAGATTTAAATCTCACCTGTAGCTCACTCTGCTGTGCCTAGGGATTACAGCCTACATACGTGGTTTAAAAAAACCCCACCATCCTGATTTCTTTGTTCCAATGTACAAAATCATCAGTTTATATGTTATAAAATGAGTGATGTTACATGGGTCTACTACATGCTGCTTAATCATGCTGGTTGCAGGAGGTTTCTGGAGCCACAATAACTAAAACACAGCTCTCCTTTTCATAATCCAGATGCTGATGTGTCAGATCCCACTGGGTTATTGTGCTGACTCCATCAGGATCACCAGATAGACGCTATGCACATGCCATTTGTGCAGCAATGCAGGGACTGGAGAATACTGGCTTTGTGTGTATGTACGCAATGTTGCCCCCTAGTGGCTGGTTCACAGACAGACTAAGGGATTTGCGGCTAATACCAGGAAAGGACTCGAGTTTGACTGTCTCTGGAGCCCTCAGCAGGGCGGGGTCATGTAGCTGCACCACCCTAAGAGGAGGTGATTGTGGCTCAGAGACTCACCTTGGCTTCACTGGGGGGAAAGCAATTGACTAGTGGCCCACAGCAATGCCAGATAATCCCACCCCCCCCCCCGGCAAAGCCGTGCTGGCTGGCACATTGGGGGACCGAGCCAAGGTTCTGTCCTTTCCCCGACCTTGACCCGCTCACTGGTGCAGGGGCCAAGGCTAGCACCTCAGGGAACAGCTACTATTTGGCTTCCCGTTACTAAGGCCCCTCCCCCAGCCTTGCGGGAGGGACACTGGACCCGGGTCCAACTAAGTACTTGGGACAACTAATGAAAAAACAGGGAAGGGAGTGAGGGTCACAGGTTCAAAACGAGGGTACCGGATGGGGACACCGAGCAGAGAACCCCGCACAGCGCCCACTGCTCCTCAAAACTGTTGAGGGAGCCAGTGGACGCTGCCCAGTGGAACTCTGCCCAGATGCGTGAGATCAGGGAGGACTGGAAATAGGCCCCACAGTTGCAACGTACCCCCTCATCTTGCATCCTCCTCCTGGTGTTATAGATGGTGACTTTGGCGAGCGCCAGGAGGAGGTTGACGAGGAGGTCTCGCGACTTTGTGGGGCCATGGATGGGGTGCCCGAAAAGAAATAGATGTGGGGAGAAGTGTAGCCAGAACCTCAGTAAGAGGTTCTGGAGGAGCCGGAATAGGGGCTGCAGCTTGGTGCACTCGAGGTAGGTGTGCGCCAGGTCCTCCCTCACGTCGCAGAAGGGACAGGCTTCGGGTTCAGGGAACAGCTTGGCTGTCCACCCGCTGTCGGATGATGCGGGAAGCTGGTATGGGGCATAAGAGGATCCTCACATGCATTTGCATAGCTCCCCTTAGGTCACATGGCACAGAGACTTGTGCTTTGAGACAAGGGCTCTATTCCCTGATCCCCCTGTGTGCGATGTATATAGTACTTGTTCTCTGCGCAGATGGGTGTGCTCATGATCAAATGAGAGAGACTGTGTCTGCTGATAGGAGTTGCCCACACAGTCACAGCTTCATGATCGGAGTGGCACAGACTCTTCCTCCCCATCATCATAGGCCCAGCTGGGATGTCTGTGTCAGTGTCCTTGCTCGTCTCACCCCTGCCCACATCAAAACATGACTAAAAACTAATAGGAATTAACATGACTGCTGCACATTAAATAGGAACCAGCAGGCACTTTCCTCAGGAGAGAGGCAGAGGTGCCGAGGGCCCTAGCTGGGGGGGATAGAAACTTGTAACCACGGCAGTTCTAGGATCTGTCCTGTACCTGGTGCAAATGAAGGGATTTACCCCACTAATGATGAGAAGCATCAGTGGAGGGCACAGAGGTAGGACTGTGAGAATTCAGACCTTGATAAAATAGCAGCTGATAAAGGAAAGATTTAGATATCTCTCACCCATTGATTCTATGGGCCCTGTTCTGATTTAGGATTTTATGCCCATTGGCATCTGAGTACCATGGACTTCAGTTTGAGCTACACCAGGGATAAACCTAGGCTCATGTTATCTAGATTAGAAATGGTTTGGAAAGAGAAGTTTAACCATATAGAACAGGTATCAGAATAGGGCAGTGATTCTCAAACACTGCTCTGCAAACCACAAGCTGCCCACACAACTATTTAGCGTGGCCCCCAGAACAAAAAATATTTTGAGAACTAAACAGTGGGATGCTGGGAAGAGAGGTGGCTAAGGGAGGATCCTTCACTATCTCTTGAAAGGGTTCAGAGAATGAAAAGGCGGGTGAGCCTGGGTATACAGAGGGGTACAGATGTGGGACTTTTTTCCCATTTTCAGTAGTAAAGCCACTAATGACTTCAGTGGAAATGGGATCAGGTCCTTAGAGAACCAGATTGTTTACATGCGCATGAACCTTTCTAAAACGAGCTCTCTGCTCTGCATTGGCCAACATGAGCTAGCCATGGATTTAGGAAATATTACACAAAAGTGAAGGGAGATGAAAACTACAAAATTCAGAACTGGATCCAGATCCCAAAAGGATCAAAGTTTGGGGCTGTTCACAACTGGGTGTTTGGTTTGACCCATTATAAAGTTATGGTAAACCACCCGAAATAGGGAGGGAACCGGACAGCTGGCAATGCTGGGCAGCCCTAGATGTATGACTTGGACCTACCTTATACTTAGAACTTCTATAATGCTTTGCAGTCTTAAAGCATAATAGTAATTATCTAATGTCTCCATATAAAATGAAGGAAAAACCACATTTTCCTCTCCTGGTGATCAGTCAGACCACTCAAACTTCACTCCCGTTGTTTCTGTGTCACCAGAACACTTCGCTGAAATGTGCAGCCCCTTTTATTTCATGTTAATATACCACTCTCATCTCCTTAGAACCAATATCCGATTGAAAACAAATAAAATAGGACAAAAACCCAAAATCATATGTATTGACAGTGGCTTCTTACTAAAGTACTATCCAAAATAAGCATGTACTAGAGAGACCCAGGTACTTCAGTTCGATTTTCAGGATCCACAAATAATGGTTTATCATACATTATTTGCTAGAAATTACCTAAATCTCAGCTCTTCTGAGATCATTCTGCCATATAGAAAAGAGACCCCATTGCAATCAATAGGTTTCCCATGGTCTCTGCCTGTCCAGCTATTATTTTGCTGGTTTTATTTTGCTTACAGTCACAGATGCATCAATACATGCATTCAAACTGCTCCTGGGTCTAATTGTAGTAGCAGTAATCAGATATTTTTTTAGAGGTCTAACACTCTCCCTGGCAAGGTTACAATCCCTTGATCCAGAGAGAGAGAAAGAGAGAGATATTCACTGTTAGTGTTATTGTGATCCACTTCAATTTCATGGCTTTAAGCAAACATAAGCCCCGTTACATTATTCTCTTAATGCAACTCCTACATATACAGTGTTCACACTCCCACTTGAGTTACTTTGCATTATCCCTAAATATAATTATAGAGGCATAAAAATGAGCAGGCTGAGCATGAATTGATAGGATTATGTAATTATTGTGGCATTATGCTAATACACTTAGTAGTGGTTAAGGTATAAGATGGGCGACAGCAGTCAGAGAGATGGAGAGAGAAAAGGAGTAGATAGTGGGTGTCATAGTCTTAATTTCAGAGAGTTCATACATATGTTTTTTAACTAGGCATGTATGACGTGGTTCAGAACCAAGCTAGATTTCAACCTGAATCTTAAACCCCACAGTTCTGGGGGATACCTCAGTATGAATATTGGATCAGGCCCATATTTAGGAACAAAAGAAGAAGCATAAGAAATGTTAGAGATAACAAGAAGGGGTTCTTCAAATATGTCAGACAAAAAAGAAAGATCAAGGCTGGCATGGGTCCATTGCACAATAAAAAAGGTGATCTGGTAACAGAAGATGATGTAGGTATGTAGAGCAGACTTATTAAGTTTGCAGATGGCACAAAGCTAGGGGGTTGCCAATACTGTGGATGACGGAGCTAAATTTCAGAGTGATCTTGATAAATTGGAGAACTGAGCTATAGACAACAAAATGAAATTCAACAAAGACAAATGGAAGGTGCTATACTTAGGGAAGAAAAACCAAATGCACAAATACAGAATGAGGGAAAACTGGCTTGGCAGCATCACTGCTGAGGAGGACCTGGGAGTTGTGGTGGATCGCAACCTCGGCATGAATCAGCAATGCAATGCTGTTGCAAAAAAAGCAAATGCAATTTTAGATTGCATTAACAGAGGCATAGATGCAAGTCATGGGTAGGTGACAATACTTCTCTACTCTGAGCTGGGTAGGTCATGCCTAGGTGACAGTATCGCTCTACTCTGTGCTGGGTAGGTGATAGTACCACTCTACTCTGTGCTGGGTAGGTGATAGTACCACTCTACTCTGTGCTGGGTAGGTGATAGTACCGCTCTACTCTGCGCTGGGTAGATCATGTGAGTGAGGGAGGTGACAGTCACACTCTACTCTGCGCTGGGTAGGTCTCAGCTGGGTAGTGTGTCCACCAGTGTATAGAAAGGATGTTGAGAAATTGGAAAAGATCCAAAGGCGAGTGACAAAGATGATCAGAGGGATGGAACGTAAGCCATATGAGCAAGGGCTGAAGGAACTGGGTATGTTTAGGTTTAGAAAAGAGAAGATTGAAGGCGGCACGGGGCGGGGGAGGAGTAATATGTCAGTAGTCTTCAGATACTTGAAAGGCGTCCATAAAAAAGATGGAGAAAAGTTGTTCTCTTTTGCCACAGAGGACAAGAGGCAATGAGTTCAAACTACAGCATAGCAGATATAGATTAAATCACAGGAAAAACTTCCTAAGTGTAAGAAGGGCAGGACAATGGAACAGACTGCTTCAGGAGGTTGTGGAAGCTTCTTTAATGGAGGTTCTCAAAGGGAGGCTGGATAGTCGGGAGGCTGGAACAGTTTTTATGGGGAGGGGTGCTGAGAGCCATTGAGCCCAACTAAAAAACCCTATATATAATGGTAACCACTTCAAGCCAGAGGGTGAGGCAGAACCCCCAGCACCCCTAGTCCAGCACCCATGTGGATAGCCACCTGTCTTGGACGGTTTAGAAAAAAAATCCTGCCTCTTGGCAGGGGATTAGACTAGAGCAGGGGTTCCCAAACTTGGTTCGCGGCTTGTTCAGGGTAAGCCACTGGCAGGCCATCAGACACTTTGTTTACCTGGGCGGCTCCCAGTAGCTGTGGTTCACCATTCCTGGCCAATGGGAGCTGCAGGAAGTGGGCAGGACGGGCCACTACTAGATGACCCTTGCAGTCCCTTCTAACCCTATGATTCTAAGCACCAGGCTCTCAGAGGGTAAAGTGTGTGGTTTTAAAGTCACACTTACTGTGTATAAGCATGAGATAAACCTCACATGAACAAACAATTGTATGGAGATATTAGAACGTGATAGTATAGAAGCTGACCAACTTTTCTCAGTGTTTTTGCTGGAATCTTCTCTAGTAAAAGGCACTTGACAGTTATATACTTTGAAAGATTACTCTGTTCTCCGCCCCCCCATGGGTTAAATTGTTCTCAAACAAGTGCTGGGCTCTATCACTGCTTAGTCATGGAATTCCCTGAATTTATAACAAAAACGGAACAAAGGGTGGGTTTTTTCCTGCTCTGCCACAACTTTCCTTTGTAACCTCGGGCAAGTCCCTTAACCTCTCCATGTCTTAAGTTTTGCCATCTGTAAAATGAGGATAATATCACCTACCTGTTACTCTACAAGAGGCGGGTGTTCAATTCTGTGGCCAGATCCCTGGATTCTGCAGTACTCCCTTAAGGGTCTTTGTCAGTTTTAGAGAAATTAAAAAAAAAAGGCTTATTTAAAATTAAATAAAAAATGTTAAAGCAGTCCGCATATCAGCCCCCCCCATTTATTCTGACATTCAACTCCCACACTTTTAGTTTTTGATATGAGGTAGCATTTTGAATGGAAAAGGCATAACCGCGCCACAGAGGGGAAGGAGTTGAAGCGAGCATATTAACCAGATATTTACACTAAACAAACAGAGGCAAAATAGTTAACCCTTATATTGCCACCATTTGATGGAAGCATCACAGATATCCCCATCCAGTGTGCTGCAGCCCTGATCCAGAGAGGCCACCTCTAAGAGGACTAAGCAGTTCATTTTCCATGGTCCATTCACTCTTTGGCCACTCTGCCAAGACGATCAGCAAGAGTGCCAGACAGCACCAGTGATGATAGTGGTTTGGGCTCTGAACACCTTCTTACTAGGCAATGGAAGGAGATCATGATGTCCTGTCACACAGGCTACCAAGAAGCCTTATGATGTTTCTGATTTCTGATCCATTTGAAGTCATGCTGGTTAGGGTTTATTTCGCTTTGTCTTGTGTTTGGCTTCCTGGCTATTACACCAGCCAACTTTTAGCAACGGCAGCACTGTTCGGATATCCATTGTGGTTAACTTTGCATAATTACTCCCACCCTAATGACTTGCATAAATACAACCAACAAGAAGGAACACAAAGACAGGAGGTAAAGAGCCTGCACTTGTTCTCACTTTCACTGTTAGAAATCAGAAATTGTGCCACTGAAACTGACAGAGTTAGAGCAATGTAAAACTTGTGTAAGTTTGAAAATCAGGTCAACAGCATCTGAAGAGCGAGTCAAAGAGAGTATGACTGCCTCCCAGCTGGAACGGGCTATCATCTTCATGATGAGGAGAGTGACTTGCCTGTCTAGGAGAAAGACTAGATAAAACATTCCCTTGGTCATTACTGGTCCTTGCTGAGAGGTAGATGGCTCACGGCTTATGTGGGGCTGGATTCTGCTTTCTGTTACATGTGTGTTTATCCAAGTAACTCCACTGAAGTCAGTGGGTCTTCTCTGGATTTTCACCAGCATACCAGAAAGCGCAACCTGGCTTTTAAGTTCTGGCTTGGAGTGAAAGCAGTTGTGGGTAGCAGTTACAAGCTGGTAGTGTAACAGATACAGTATCTCCCAATATGGGTATCTTAGTCACATAATATTTAATGGAGTTTAGCACTTGGTTTTTACCTTCAGGCTTTGCTCTCTCCCCCACCTCCCTTTCTCCTTCTGTTTCTTTTCCTTCATGTTCCTCTTACTGTTAACTGGAGATGGCAGGTGAGAAGCTGACTTCCATGGATTGGACTGGCAGGGCAGGAAGCTGGTATATATTGTGGCTTTCTCTCTCTCTCCCTCTCTCGCTCTCTCCCCTCACAGCAAAGATCAATGTGCCCTAAGGAAGTTTTATTCGCTTTGCCTCCTGCATAGGGAGACACTAGTCTGTAGACATCCTCCCCAGCAATACATTCAGTTCTGACACTTGCAAGGGCTGACAGCAAGTCTGAGAGGAGCAGCTCACTGTGTGAGATCTGGAGGGTTTTCTTTTAACTTTGCCCAGGTTTCAGAGGAGTGCACCATGGTGTGTGGTTTTACATCACAGCACACTGGAAATCAGTGCGACATGAGGCAACACAACTGAAGGGAGCACAGGCACATGCAAAACCTTTAATAAGAGAAAGGCGATTTTCTGGAGCTGGCATCTGCTCAGTCCCTTTGGTTACTTCCATGTGCCTTCCCTCTAACATGAAGTTCTGTTTCCCCAAACACACTGATGCTTCTTGTGTCAGGAATAATTTTTATACCATGTGGCCACAGCCTTTTGTTTAACACTTCTGAAGCCAGATCTTCGGCGCTGGGGTGTGGTTTTCCAATCCAATGCTGCAGTGCAGACCCAGAACCATAGGATCATGTCCCTTGCTTCAAGTAGCAGATTACTACCCACCATGCCAGCTCAACATGGGGGAGGGAGGAGGGGCCAAGGCTCCACCCTCTGCCCACCTCTCCCCACCCGCCTGCAGTGGAGAGGGAGTAGTGGGTATGCAACATATGTTTACACTTGTGTGCCTGGACACAATATCTGGGAAAGCCATGCAGAGATGGTGTGTGTGGGGGGGGGAGGGGGCAAGGATCTCTTACTCCCCCATACGTCCTACTCCCCCATACGTCCCTTCTCAGCCATGCAGCCCCGGCTACAATCTGCACCTTTCTGATGTCAGTTGCCTTATTTTTGGATTATGTCCCATTTCCTTCAGAATCCTTCCTGCTTCAAAGAGATCATTTGGATGAATAGGTCCCTCCATATTAGCTATAAACCCTTTTAATTAGGCTGATCCCTAAATTACTTCTCTAATGAGATTAGCCCACCTTTCGGAGTGTGTCTTTGTACCTTTTATCTTTAAGACAAGCTGTTGCTCCAGTTCCTATATACTACATCATCCCAAGGGTTAATTAGCATGCTGACTGCTGACCAGGACTCGTATGTAGGTATCCAGAAGGAGCTAACCAGTGCTTCACATAAGTATTATCACCCCTCATTATTTAAATTGCATTCCCGATGCCAGCATCCTATTTCTTTCTTAAGTCAAACTGCATGAAGGCTTTAAAGGTTCTCCTGTAATAATCTGTCTAACTTTCTTTCCAGCCATTGTTCTCTAGCCTCGTCGCTTTTAGCTGATATTCTTTCTTTTGGCTCCTTGCTCTTAGATTTATTATTCTACAGCGATTGTGTTGAATTGCATTTGAAATCAATTAGCACAGGTACTCAAAGATGAATGTTCATGCTCTGAACAAGGTGATGAAAACATATCATTTAATAGAAATCAATTTCCGTTTCATGTATTTCTTCCTAGCTTTTGCCCCCAAATTAATAGTTTTTAGATTTTTCTGTGTAAGGAGGGGACTTGTCTCTCATAAAGCACTTCTTTCTCCTCCTGCCTACTTGGATTTATAAGGCATAATCCACTGAGAGTGATATTACTGGATTTTCACTGTAAAATTTTCACTGTCACAAATAGAAAACTAGAACATTTTTGTTAGACTAAGGAAGACTAGCCAGCTCAGGAGTGGGTAGAATTTGCCCTCCTCCCCATATATTTTAGTGACACCATTGGCTGTATCTCCACAGGAAACGGTTTAATTCTAGTAATAATAAATGTAAGGACAGCAGCCAATGAAGCCCATGTGGCTACAGTAGCTGGCATTGCTCAGTAGGCTTCATCTTTTCCATAAACTTGAATGAACCCACTATGCTCGCAATGCAAAGAGAGTCAAAAAGAACGAACAAGAGAAGGACTCCACAATTTGCCATTGGGCCCTAGGACAATCCATTTCCAAACAGTGGAGGCGAAGGAGTTGTGGAATCACATTCAGAATTCCATCACAAGGTCATTGCAAAAGTCCAGGGCCAGATTCTGAACAACAGTGCAATCTGAGTCTAAGCAGCATCACCCTGACTAGATTCTAATCCATGGTTTAGAAAAATGCACCATATCCCTATAAACACTCTGCTAGCAGAATGGACAGATAGTTAGCATACAGGTGCCTCTCGATAGGCGAAGACTGGCAAGAAAATTATCTAGCCTGGCTAGTAGCCTATTGCTGATGAGCTGGGAGCATCCACTTAAATTAAAAACCTTGATTCTCTCCCAGAGCCAAGTAGACAAAATTGGATTTACAGATAAGGAACCTGCTTTACTTGCCTTACCCAGGCAAGCAGTCCCATTGGCTGCAGTGGAACTAGTCACCTCAATAAAGTGTGCAGGCCTGCAGCAGGCCTAAATAACACAAGCACAGAAGTAAAGTGAGCAGGGCTAAAACCTCAGCCGGGGATCAGCCTAGCTTAGGGCACTGTGGCCAGACACCCTTTCTTACAGTCCCATCACATACACTGGTGGCAAGTAAGGGGTGTGGAGTAGGGGGACTCTACACGGGCTCTGTGCCACCAGTAGAGCCCCCCTAGGGCTAGGTATGCTGGCTTTAGGGCGATCCTGTAACCATGGCAATCCCAAGGATCTTCCCCCTTCATCCCCAATTCCTTCATCATTCTTAAATATAATTCTCTTTTTAAATTGCTTGTCAACTTGAAGACCTACATTTTCATAATCATTTCATATATCATCATCTTTTGCCAAAGAAATCTAATCCCTGAATTTAAGCAAGCATCTGTCCTCTTCATGTGCTCTAGGGATGTTACACAATTGTTCAGTCTCCCTGATAGGTCTTGATTCCCTGGTTCTAATTTCCCACCACTATTTCTATTGAACTCCTCCAATCAGTTTTTTTCACCACTCATTTTCAGAGCAGGAGTCCTGTGTTACAGTGGCTAGAACAAAAGACTAGGAGCCAGAAAAATCCTTGATTCTAATCCTGGCTAGGCCCAAGACTCATTCGGTGATTCAGAACAAGCCAGCAACTTGACCTCCTGGATACTGGTCAAACCCAGTTGAAGCCAGCATGAAAGTAGGACATCACTAAAGCCAAGATGATGCATTTATGGTGCACTTGCACGGACAAGTCACAAAGGCAGAAAGCTTTTTTGAAGAGTGTTTCTGGGACTGACTGCGCCAATCTCTGTTTGGTCTTTTCACGATTTTTATGGACTGCTAATTAAATGGTGTCAATTTTAAATAATTGTAGAAACCAGACAACACTGCGAGGTTCAGATTCAGCTCAGAATGTCCCTGAACTCTGGAGTTGCTTGGATTCAGACTTTTGATTCTGGCTTCCTCCCCAGTAATAGTTTATTCCTAACACACTTCCCATTGAAAGATAAGGGGCCAGATGATGGCTGCTTCTGTGGTCTCTTTGCATTGCTCCACCAGTGCCAGGCAGCCATTAAACTGGTCTGACCAGCCAGGCTTCCATCAGCATGGGAGCTCATGGGTGGTGTAGAACGAGGTCACCTAGTCCTATGCAACCCCTGCTTGCAGCCAACAGCATATGGAGCATGGAGCTGACATGGCTGAGGGTCTGGAGTGCTTCTGCATCTCAGTGATCCCTGGATGGCATGACAGACCCTTTGGGGGCCACTACCAGCACACCAGTGCTGTGGCTTCTCTCAGAGGCTGCCTTTGCCTGCTCTCAGGTCATGCACCAAACATAAATTGGCCATCCCCAAGGACTGTGGCCATGATATGAGTCTACCCAGCAAGAGTCAAGGATCCATGAGCATGGAGCCACAAGCAGGGAAAGAACTAACAGGCCTCAAACCACCAGGGTTATAAAAACTAGGCTTGAGGAAGCAGGCAAAAGTTCCAATGTTCACACAAGCACTGAATTAAGGAAGGCTGGTTTAGTGATCATTTCACATTTTGAGCAAAAGCGTGGATTGATTGATACTGAAACAAACTGGCTGGAGCGTACGGGTACCACTACCCCTGACTAGATTCGATCGGGATCACAGAATGATAGCTCTCCTTAGGATCTTTGGCCCTATACTGTTAGTAGCCATCAGAGACTCTGTGTTAGCTCCAGTAATAGGTGCCTGAGTCTTTGCAGCGAGAAGGGTGCTAGTCCTACTTTGCTGAAAACTTCTTAAAGGCTATGGGGTGCAGCAGAGTGATGATGACTGTGAAGTCCTAACTGACCACAGGTTTATAATGATCTAAACCAGCTTGCTTATCCCTATCAGGACCTGGCGATCTACATATTGTAAATGGTAGCCCAGGTTCTGAGAAGCTTACAGTCTAAATAGACAAGAGACACAAAGTATTAGCACCTCCATTTTACTAACAAGATACAGAGAGATTAAGTGATTTGCCTAAGATCACACAGGAAGTCTGTAGCAGAGCTGGAGCCTGAACTTTGACCTCCTGATTCCCAGACTAGTGTTTTAATCACAAAACCATGCACCCTCTCTAGTCAAAACATCCAGGCAATGCCATAGGCTCCAGTTAGATATTGATCATGTTCTACTTTCACATCTCTAGATTTCTATCCGCAGTAAGCTCTGTTATAAAAAATCCTTTTCTCATTGTCGACCCATTTACACTGCACTTAAATTTCATTGGTAGGAATGTAGATTTTATGGTAACTGCTTTCTGCAGACTGTACTTACCATGTAAGCCAAAAGAAGTAGTAGTTCTAAGAACTATCTTCATCCCATTCCCTACTACTTCATACTTTTGAACTGCTAGCTTTCATGAGAAATGTCAAAAATCATTTCAGTTCTGCTGATAAAAACCATCATCAGAGGCATCCACTAGCTATGTATCATATTTGGGCCATTTCAGAAGCTACCAGACAAAATAACCTGAGCCTGTCTGTAATGGCAGCATAAGGGAACTTCTCTGAAGTCCCTGCTAGAATGTACATTTTTAAAAATAATGATTCTTCTATTGTTATCTGAGCCAGTGTCAAAGCCATAGGTTAAGTTAAATCCTACATGATCAATGCTTTAGTCTTTTCACTAATCTCAGTCTCTAGCAAAAGCTTTTCTGATTTGTCTACCTGTCTTACTCTGGGAAACCACTTAGGGGATATTAGAGTGGATTCCTATGATACATTTTCCACCATGTCCTTCATTCATCTCCACTCTTACTGTCTCTACTATGAAGCCCATCTACATATCAAACACCCCATTCTGAATATCCATCCATCCCATACTCCAAAACTCCTCTCACAATTAGCCAGGAGGAAGCTTTCTCTAGCAAGTTTGGGCAGGTGCAAGAGTGATAGGGAAGAGAAAGCAGGGGGCAATTGGGAAAGACAGCTGGCAAAGGAATCAATTTTACATTTCGTTAAAAATAAAATAAAATAAAATTTCCAGGTCTTATATCCATGAATCTGGCCTTCCAAACGTGAATCAGAGCAGTGCGGTACCCCTTAATCTGCAGAAAAGACAGTCCAAGGCCTCCAGTGTGTTTCACAGCAGTGATTTTTCACTGCTTCTATTCAAAATCTCAGTAAAACTGAAAACAGTTATGTCATTTTCACTCTGCTGCTGCTGCTTGGAAAAACAATGAGCAGCTGCAGCGGCAGGCACTAAAGTTTTCCACTGTTTCATGTACCGTATGCTGGGTGATAACTTGAAGATTTCATGTTTCTAAAACTAAACTGTCTCTTTGTTAAGAGAACTATTTACATAGAGGCTAGCATCTATCTTAGCTTTTTCCTAAAGTGCCTATCGTTGAATTGAGACTGGAGGTCTTTTTGACGCTACTCTGGGTCAACCACAAGTTACCAAGCTTGATATTGTGTTCACTTACATCGTAGAAAAGAAGAATTTTCTCTGCCACAGGAGTTACTGGGTGAAATTCTTTGGCTTGCGTTTGGCAGGAGGTTAGACATCATGGTCCCTTCTGGTATTCAAATCTATGGTACAGATCATCAGTGGGTGCAAATCAGCATAGCTCTATTAATTTCTGTTAACTCTGGCCAGTGTGACCAAATGTCCCAATTTTATAGGGACAGTCCTGGTTTTTGGGTCTTCTTATATGGGCTCCTTATATTACCACATACCCCCTTGTCCCAGTGTTTCACATTTGCTGTCTGGTCACCCTAACTGTGTCTGAGATTTTCAGATGTCTAAGGGATTTAGATGCCCAATTCCCATCCAGTTTAAATAGTCGGGCACCCAACACCATCAGTCTCCATTGAAAATCTGAGTCTAAGTGGATTTACACCAGCTGAGCCCCATGAATCTACAGCTGTGGTATCTAAAGATAAGCATGGAGTAATGAAAATTCTAACCAGACTCCTAGGCTTTTCCACCACCTTGACAGTCAGGGGACAAGTCCCTTCAGCAAAGAGTGAGATATCTCCTGGAATTTCCTCAAAGCTTTTTCTCTCTTTCCTATCAGCATTACTTCTCTCCTACTTTGGAGCCAGAGAGAGGACTGATCTGAGGTCTGCAGGACTCTGTAGGTGGGAGGTCTCAAACAGGAGTAGCAGAAGCACGAGTCCTTCATGAACTTGTGGGACTTATCCAAGAGGAAGGAGCAAAACCAGCTAATGGAACTCTATTCACATCTGCCAGGCCTTGTAGGTACAGAAGTAGCAGTTAATTGTATCCAAGGCTGTTGGTAGAACTAACATGAGCATGGATTTGTGTCCTCTGCTCAGAACTGTTAAAGAAATTATCCACCAATGCTGCCAGCACTGTTTGCATGCATGCCATACTTTGGTTTGAAGCTTAACTCAGGAAGGCCTTGTTTGTAGGATGAGACTGGGTGTTGCTGGAGTTGACTTGCTACCAGCATCTCACTGACTTTGCACAAACTGCGGATGATAGAGATAGATGGATAACTGGCAAGATCATTTACCCTGAGTGTTTTCAGTTTGAGTTTGGTTTTTTTAACAAAAACTGGTCTATTGCATAATATGAATACCCTCATTGAGATGATCTCAGTTAAGAATGGGTCAAAGTGTTATCTGTGGACTTTTATCAATCATAGAATGGGAGGGATCCATTTCAAGCATGGAGTTTCAGACTCCCTAAGTACTTTCCAAGATGTCTAGTTGCATCATTATCCAACCTCTATCAAGGAAGATGTCATGTTTGCAATTGTCTGCTATGATTCCTTTTCTCTGGACCTGGAGAAGTCATCATGAATTCTGGTGATCTTTCCTACTAAGTATAAGAGCCTCTCTTCTGAAACAGGCTGAAGACACTAGTCCAGCTAACCAGAAAAATTCTGCAGATGGAAATTTTGCTGACATTATAGCATCTCATAAGTATATGTACCCTGTTTTATTTACTATTTTACAATTATTCTGAATCCAGTCCAAGCAGATCAGGGAGTGGAAGTCAGAGCCATCTGACTGACAATGGTTTGCTGCCTACATTCAATTTATCATCCGCCATGTCAATTGGAAGCATGTGATACTATTGTCTATATGCACAGAATCTAGGGCCAGAAGGGACCCTCATAATCATCTCCAGGGTTTCTCAACCTTTTTCCTTCTGAGGCCCTCACAATATGCTATAAAAACTTCACAACCCATCTGTGCCACAACAACTGCTCTTCTGCATATAAAAGCCAGGGCTGGCGTTACAGGTTAGCAAACAGGGCAATTGCTCAAGGCCCCATGCTAAGTTGCTCAGGCTTTGGCTTCAGCCCTGGGTGGTGAGACTCAGCACCTGGGGCTTTGGCTTTCTGTCTGGGCCCCAGTGAGTCTAATACCAGTCCTGCTTGGAAGACCCCCTAAAACGTGCTTGTGATGCCCCAAGGGGACCCAGATCCCTGGCTGAGAACCGATGATCTAGCTGGACCCGCTGTCTAACAAAGAACACAGAACTTCCCCAAAATAATTCCTTGAGCAGATCTTTTATAAAAATCACCCAATCTTGATTTAAAAATGGTCAGTGCTGGAGACTCTACCATGATCCTTGGTAAATTGTTCCAATGATTAATTACTCTCACCATTAAAAATGCATGCTTTATTTTCAGTCTGAATTTGTCTAACTTCAAGTTCCAGCCATTGCATCATCATGTTATATCTTTCTTTGCTAGATTGAAGAGCACATAATTAAATACTTGTTCCCTACGTAGATACTTATAAACTGTAATCAAGTCACCCCCTTAACCTTCTGTTTGTTACACTAAACAGACTGAGCTCCTTGAGTCTTACTATGAGGCATGTTTTTACAGTAGATTCTCGATTATCCAGAATGATAGGGAAATAATTAATCCTGGTTAATAAAATCCTGGATAATCACCATACATATGAAATATGGGGGGGGGGAGGGGTTGGTTCACCAGTAACCCTGCGCCAGGGGAAGGGAGTGTTGGCTCACTGGCTGCCCTGCGCACTGGTGGGGTTTGGTTTTTTTTGTTCTTGAGGCGGCAACAAAGCCAGAGCCGGCCCTGTGAGTTACGCATATTTTTTTTGGACATCCTGGTTAGTCCACATCCTGGTTAACCCAATTCTGGATAATCGAGAGTCTACTGGAAATCCTTTCATCATTCTCATGGCTCTTCTCTGAACCCACTCCAAGTTATCAGCATCCTTCTTGAATTGTGGCCACCGGAACTAGACACAATATTCCAGCAGTGGTTGCTGGATAAAATAACCTCTATATTTCCTCTTTACTCCAGAGATTCCCCTGCCTATGCATCCCAGGAGCACATTAGGTCTTATGGCCACAGCATCAAAATGGGGGCTTATCTTCAACTGATTATCCATCAAGACCCCCCAAATCTTTTCTGGAGTCACTGCTTCCCAGATAGAGTGTAAGAATGGCCTGCATTCTTTTGCTCCCAGATGTATAGATTTAGATTTAGCTGTACTGTATTAAAATGCATGTTTGCTTGTGCCTTGTTATCAAGAGATCTATAGACTTCTATTTTCAAGACTTGTCATTGTGAGCTTTTCAGAAGTGTTAAATTCACATTAAAGATGTTTCAGCAAAAGCCCACATTTAAATACATCTTGTTTTTTTTGTTTTTTTTTACACTATCACTACTCTTTTGCTAGGAGAAAATAGATTGGCAGTTTAGTCGCCTTGCAGTACACACTGCATGGATCGGTAATAAAAATTGTTCACCAGTTCTCTTTTTGTTTCTTTTCTTCGAGTATTGATCACACTCCCATTTTTCCCATTCTCTTCTTTATTCCTGACACTGTTTATTTTGGTTTATGTTGCTTGCCAGTAGCTTCTTCTAAAGCTTTTCTTAGGTCCCTTTATTTGTCTTCCAGACTGACTACACATTATAACAACTCCATACAACAGCACTGATTCTATACCATACAGCCCATAGCTCCAGCCACCTTGGTTTATTCCCCAAACTGTACCAATTATCCACTAACAATGCAATTTTATGTTGACTGATCTATTCACAATTCTGTTGGATATCTTGTGTTCCTACTTAATGTATATCAGGAAAGTAGAAAACTCTTACATCACATTGCTGCATTCACAGTTAATGTCTGAGCCACATACTTTAGCATTAGATTGCTATTTAGTTCTTTTAAACCTTTCCTTGTTCACGAATCCCTGCAACTCTTTAATATGTTTATTGGTTAGATCTGAATTCCTTGTTTTGTTTTTATAGCTGTTTAATTTCCAAAGTATAAGCAATTTTACCTCTGGTCATCATACAAGTACCAAAAATACCATGATAACACTTACAAAAATTACTGTTTCACTTTTTGGTTAGAGGATTTTAATAAAAGAATAGTTATTGAAATTTTCTATGTGGCTGGATATTACCAAGTTAGAGAATAAACTTATTTCATCACCCAGGATTTTCTCACAAAACTTAAAAACAATATGCTCTACAGCTATATTAACAAACCGAAGCTAGTCTATTATACTTAATATTAAAAAAGTGTCAAATGTCATATATTTTTGCAGGCAAGTGCACTTTGTCTGAATAATGAATAAATGGTAACCAAATATCTAAATATCTGTTTGGTCTCTGCCTTTTTTACTTCATGGGTACTTGATGCAGTCACTTTTCCATAACAATAACCACTCATATTTTTTGGATCCACTAATTTTTCCTTCGGAATTCTGTTGACATCTTCCAGATATTGATGTTCTCAGAACTGGATGCAGTATTCGACTTACAGTCTCATAAGAGCTGCATGGGTGAGGGCTGCCACCTTCCTGGTCTAATATGGGACAGCATATAAATTACTACAGATTTTTCACTGACATACAGTGTATCAAGCTGATACTCAGTTTGTGGTCTACCACCATCCTTAGGTTTCCTTCAGCTATGCTGCTATCTTCTTTCCAACTGCATCTGATTTATGTTCTTGGGAACTGACACCAATTGTACATTTCTAATCCTCCCTTGTATAATTTCTCTCTGCTGCATTTCCTTAATTACCCTCTTTCTGACCTTCTCTTTTACCTTCTCATTTCTCCCTCCACCCTACTCTTGTGCTTCTGTGCCCTCCACTGACTCATTCTCTCAATTTACGGCCAAGTATATTTATCCCATCCCAGGCTCTAATTCAAAGCAAAGCACTTAAACCCATGCTTAAGCCCCATCGAGTCAGTGAGTCGTAAGTACAGTGTTTAAGTACCTTGTTGAGGCAAAGCCTAAGTCTCTCTACTCCACTCTCCATTTTCCAATCAATGGCTAAGCAAAAAGAATCCACCATATGCAGGAACTGACTGAGCAAATAAATGCAGCACACGTGAGGCCTGAAAAGACGGGGCTGTTCGCACACAGACATGACCTTATTCCCATCCTTCTAGTTCTCCCACCGAAACAAAAACCTAACAAACCAAGAACAGACTGAGAGAAACCCATAGAAAAGGGAGGGAAAGAGCATTCACTATAGAGATTGCAGCAGTCTCATTTAGTCTTGAATGGCTGTGTGACCTTTATCTCTTCTTTCCTTCAGTGATTCCACTTTCAAGGGAATACACGCCTCACTTCTGGAGAGACATTGCAAGTGAAATCAGGGAGGCAAATGTATTCCAAGCCCCAGTCACTGAAGCAAGCATATTCTGAGAGAGGACGTAGTGGCAGACACAAACAGAGCATGTGGCCGAAATTCAAAGCAGCAAGAAGCTAAAAACAGAGAGAGCCAGTCTAATGTTTCATAGTGGGTGTCTAAAAATAAAATAAAAGCCCAAGTTTTAAAAAATCTGCCCATACAAGTTGAGTTTTGGATACCACAGCTTTGCTAAATCTATTAGTTGCTTTAGATTGATTCAGCAGTCCATCTCTATTCAGGAAAGTATTGAAGCATTTCACTTCATTTCAAGCATATGCTTAAATCCTATTGAATTCAATTGGACTTAAGCATGTGCTTAAAGTTATACATCCTGTTTGATTTTGGCTCATCTTCCCCGAAACTCAAAACTCAGGTATTTAGTACAGAGTTCAATAAGCTTTGCAACTAATTTATTTAGCCCAAATGAGGATTTCTAAGTAAAGCTGTCAGGATAGAGGTAAATTGTCAGTATGAACTGGCATAAATCCCACCCTACTTAGACTTTCAAAAATGACCTGACTTTTCTGGATCTTATAAGGAAAGACTACAGCAGCTAACTATATATAGATCAGCTGAGCAAGGATTAAGGGAGTGGAAAGGCATGATAATGGTCTGTAAATATTTCAGGAGCGTAAATATCAAGTCACTGCCAAAACCTAAATGTGGGATGCAATGTACAAGAGAAACCCAGAATGAAGGACAGCCAAATATCATCAATCCAGGAAAGTTAAAATACTCTGGGATCCATTCCCTTAGGTGAATGACTCTCTAACCTCAATGTCAGGGCTCTTTATGTCTGATGTCAGTAATTTTCAACAACAAATGTGATGGGAACATAAAGTTTGTTTGGTACTTGGATTAAATGGAGGCTCAATCTCCAGAATGA
Source organism: Sternotherus odoratus (assembly GCA_032164245.1). NCBI lineage: Eukaryota > Metazoa > Chordata > Testudines > Kinosternidae > Sternotherus > Sternotherus odoratus. The sequence goes on from JAVMKO010000007.1 coordinate 90,169,225, forward strand.
GGAACACTTGAGAGGTAGACTCTTAAATCCACATTTAGGCTTTTAAATATTTGTTTTAGGTACTTAAATCAGCATGTAAGTGTCTGAAATGCGCATTTATTAAAAAGTTTTGGTCAACCAAATAGGGAGTAGAAACAATCTTATATCATCTGAATGACTAGTCATTCTCGGTGGATAGCTGAAGTGAACAATTGAAAGCATGTACGTTGTGCATCCAAAATATTTAGCAAATAGTAGCTCTGGTCCAAACATAAAGATTTTTTTTATTCCCCAGAAAATTTCAATTGTTTGGCATAAAATAGAAAACTGCCAAAACCAAAACCCAAAAAGTTTGACTTGGAAATGTTTCTACAGTGCCTCAGGGAAACTGTGGAGGGCATGAATAAGAATTCATATCAAGCTGCCTGTTAATAACTGGCCCAGATGGGGAAAGCTAATGATCCAACCAGTGGACCAAAGTTGGTGATGACTCTTGGTCATGTGCCATCTGAGGCAAGTTGCACATATGCTAAGAGGCAGATGGGAATTTGTAGGTCAGGTGTCTCATGGTCCTATTCTCCTCTGTGGGCTAGGTTAATTACCAGACCATAGCTGCCAACTTCTGCTCCCGCCAGTGGGTGCTCAACCCCCTCTCTGCCCCCGGCCCTGCCCTGATGCCACCCTTTCCATCAGGCCCTGGTCTGCCGCCATTCCAACCCTTTCCCCAAAGTCTCCACCCCAACTCCCCCAGCTCTTGCCCCTATTCCAACAACTTCCTCAAATCCCCGCCCCAGTCCAGCTCTTCCCCACCTCCTCCCCTGAGCGCACCACATTCCTGCTCCTCCCCACCTCCCCTGGAGCTTGCTAAAAGCTGTTTGGCAGTGGCTGGGCGGGAAGCGCTGGGAGGTAGGCAGAAGACCAGGGACATAGTCAGTGGGGGAGGTGGAGAAGGAGGTGGGGGCGGGGGGAGGGGAGCTTGGCTGCCGGTGGGTGCAAAGCACTCACTAATTTTTCCCCAGAGTCAGCACCTATGGACCAGACAACATCTCACAAGATCTACCACTACCGCTCCACTTCCTAAGTCACTGCAATTCATCATGGGTGTCCCATGGCTGCAGTGCATCATGGGTCATGTAGTCCACCTGGGAAGTCCAGTCCATAGAGGAGAACTGGAACAAAAGGCATCTAAACTACAACTCCTATGAGGCACTGTGTTAGCATTTACAAATCAAAATGTTCAGTCTAAAGTTTCTAGGTTTGGGACGAAACATTTCAGTTTTCAGATCAAGTTTTCATGAAAAGTGAAAATTTTCAGCAGAAATCAATCTCTTTTCACTGAAAATATAAAACCCAACTTTCCACCCAAAAATAGTTTCAACAGAAAATTTTCAACCAGTCCCTATTAAATAGTCATAAAGAACTGACTTGATCTACTCCCACTGAAATTTTTCCAATGAATCCAGTCACATAAATCAAGATTGGTTCACAAAGACCAAAAAGGGCAAAATTCACAATAAATATTTTTTCCTCCATGATTAATTCAACTAGTTCTAGTGTATATCATTTTAGGGCTTCTGCTGCACAGCAGGTTCAGATGGAAGATATATTGTTGGGCAATCATCATAAGTCTAGTTTGGCTATCCTACATTGTCCAGAGAAAAAGAGTGAAATAAAAAAGAATGAGAAACTAGGGGGGAAAAATGAAATAAGGAAAAAAATTCAGAGAACCATCAATATAGTAAGGGGTCTTCCACTGAGATTAGATTGCCTTCAAATGGAATTGGCTACAAATAGAACACAAGAGAACCTCAATACACTATAATACATTTGTGAGGAGATGGATGACTATAATGCACATTTTTGTGGAAAGGACCTGCTAATGGTCAGCTGAAATTGTTGCAGTGAATGCAGTACTATTGGTTGGTGATGTCACGTCAATGAAAAGCAAAATGTTTTGTCTGGAAGACGAATAAGAGGAAGAACAATAATGTTCACTGCAATTGGGTTTGTATTTACTTATCTATACTTTTGTTCTCTTTTATTAGCAGCATATTAATTCATAATGAATAAAGGATGCATTTTAATATGTGTTGTAAATAACATTATTAGTAAGGAGATCTGAAATGTTTGAAAATCTGTGTACATCCCCCCTAAAAAATTTTTCAAAACTGGGTGCCTAAAATTAGGGCTGGTTAAAAAATTTCTGCCAAAACTCTCAGTGGGAAATTTAACTTGACAAAAAAAAATCCACAGAAAGTATTCACTTTCCACAGAAAATTTCAAGTTTACACTGAAAAAATGATAACCCAAAAAAGTTATGGTTGAAAACTGAAAACTTTTTGATTTGGGGATTTTTTATGAAAAGTCAAAATTTTTAGAAGAAACAAAAAACAAGTTTTTGAGCAGTTCTAATCTACATCCATATTTAGGCACCTAAATAAATGCCCTGATTTTCATTTCCTTCAATAGGAGCTGTGGGTATTCAGGTCACATATTTAGTTACCTTAATCTGTATTTAGACACTTAAATTTACGCAGCCCTATTTGAAACTATTGGCTACATTCAGGGGATGGACTTTTTAACCACTTGGCAATAATATTTTGATACAATCATTCCCTGTAAAACACAAACTGTTCCTAGGATTTGATGTAAATATTTTAAGTGGTTTTTTTTAGAAGTTATTTAATAATCAGTTTTTATTGTAAATAGCTCCATTCCGTGATATTTCTGGGTTGCACATGAGGAGCCAGTCTTGATCGTTACAAATTACTTGCTTCTTAAATGAATCAAATACTCACCACATCCTTTCTCCAAGAATTTGAAGAGCCTTTACTAGGGCCGGTTTGAAATGCTAGAACATTATTATTCTGCAAAAAAATGACATGCCCTGTGCAATCAGTCATAAAGCTAATCAGTTTTTGCAGAATAGTAACGTTTCTGCATGCAGCCTTCTCACAGCATTTCCAGGAGCGAGTCTCTGTACTGAAGTGAGGCCGGATCTATTAAGTAGATTTTTTCAGGAAGGTACGATATTCCCTATTTAACTAACACACTAGCTCGCAGCCAAATAATCTGTACACAGCTGTGCTTGCTTTTGCATGAGTTCATCATCTGCTTAGCAGAGCAGATTTGTTTTCTTGAGGAAAGGCTTCCTCAGCAGATGGACCTATTTGCTGCAGAGCCAAGATATTTCCGGGCTTACACCGATATCTGCTGTTGCATATGGTAGAATGCAGACTGCATTTCTGTTGGGATGTGTAGCAGACCGAGCACTCACTGATGCAGCGCCTCCTGCTGGTCATCCGGGAATTAGCTCAATTCCAGCCTCAGAGCACCCTCTGTTGGTCGGTGTCTCCCCTGCCTCAGGCCCCCATGCCCCTCCTGGATCCCAGTGCCTTTGCCTTGGGGTTCTTCCCCCAGCAGTACATCCACACTCTGGGTCTCCTCTCCCGGGGAACCCCCAACCCCCTATTCCCACCTTGCCTCAGTACCTTTGTCTCCAGTACTGCCAGTCATCATCTAGCCCCTGTTCACTGAAGCAGCATGCAGTCTGTAATGGCCGCTCATCACTGGCAATGGAGTAGGACCAGCTGCCTCTGCCTATTCCCGGGCTGCACCTTTGCAGTTCCAGTACCTCTTTAGGCCTTAAACAAGGCCTCAGCTTGGGGAATTGCCAGGCTGGAGCTCCGCAGCTCTTTCTCTTCCCCAGCACTATTCTGTGTCAGGTACCCTCTGTTCCCATGCGGGTAGGCCCTTCTCCCTCCAAGGCTGGAGTGAGAGTGACCCAGATCCTCCTTTAGCCCTTATATCATGGCCAGCTGTGGCCTGATTGGGTGTGACCACAGCTGTGGTTGCCTCCTCAAGCTGCCTACCTCAGCTGCCTTTAACCTTTTCTCCTAGGAGGGGGGTAACGGCCTTGCTACAGATGGCTGGTGTATTTTCTTATGTTTATCTGGAAAATAAAACAAAAATATACACTACGTTATTCTAATGAGATTGAACTGGCTCTGTTTCAGCATAAGCTTTAAGATACCTGGCTTTCACTGAGAAATCACGGGCTATATTTCTGGTGTCACCCAAAAGCATCCTGAATATGTCCTGATCTTGGATGTCAAACTAAAAACGCTGACTTGCTCCTCTAACTTCTGAGGAACAACACCTCAGACAAAAAGAAGGTGTTTCCGTTTCTTTTTAACACTCATTTTACTGCTTGTGAAAAGTGCCTGAGTGGCAACACTGGAAACTAAAGTCATCCATGGGGCAAGTACAGCACACGGAGGAGTGCAAGTTTCACTAACCTCTCCCACCTCCTCCCCCTACCCCCGACATACAACACTGGAACAGACCATCAGCCCGTCAAGTCTTGTTTCTAGAAGCGGCATGTAACTGATACTTCAGAGGAAGGTACAGACCCTTCTGCGACCTGACTCCCTCGTTTCAATAATACACTCACCCAAATTATGCAGTGACTTTACAAAGAAAGAGCAATTCCCACCGCCCAGTCAACTACATGGTAATCAGAGTGAACCTGGATGCACAAGGTCTGATATTGTATAGACTGATAGGGTGGCGCCCCCTCTAGGAGGAAAGGGTAGTTGAAATCGCCATGCCCATCAAAAGCTTAGCATTTCTACTGTTTCTGCCAATAAACATTTCAACTGGTGCCATGTCTGAGGGTGTTTTTATGGTCTATACAGCGGTTGAGAGATTTTTTTTTCCTTCCATAAGGTGGATTATGCTCATTTGTTGATTAGTCCAGATTATGGAAGTGACCGAAATACTTTCAAATGGGACTCTAAGGCATCCAATATCTGTATGTATACTCAACCCACATTACTGCTAATGGGTTGACCATGAGTAGACAAGAGATTAGATCCCAACCATAAAATTAAATACAATGCAAAACTCTTATGTGCCTGGAAAAAACAGATGTATGCGCCGCTGCGGCGGGAGGGGGAGAAGAGAGAGAGGGGGGGTATGTCTGAGTGAATGGGGTGGCTAAATGTTTAACATTTATGTGATGAGTTGCAAATTAGGTAAATTGCAGGATTATTCAATGACCTTTCAGAATATGGCTCATATCCAGCCATTATCAAAAAGAAGAAAAAAATGGATAGATTAAATGACTGTAGAAGGTTCTAACTGTAATGTGATTTATGGTCTAAGCACATTCCCCAGCAAATTTTTTTTAAAAAGGTTAAACTCAATTCTACATTGCTTTTCCCATTCAGTCGTATTCCTCTGTCTAAGGTATAACAGTGACTGGGGCCATATTGAACCATAAGGGGGAGATTTTTCCAAGGCACAATGGGAAATTCATGGTTTTTCAAAGGGATCTCTTCTTAAATGCATGAGACGTGGTTTTAAGGTGCAGTGGTTTTGGGGAAGGCAATTTTGGAGAGTTGCCAAGGGAGCAAGAACAAGGGGAAACTAGAAGTAGCTGTTTTTCTGGGACATATTTATCATCTGCTGCTGCCTTGATGGGCCTAAACAAGGAGCTGCCGGGGGCATACCAGGCATGCCAGCCAACAAAGGTGGGAGTGAAGACACAGGTCTGAGGGCTGGGGGAATAAAGAGAATGAGGCAGAGGGAGAAGCTCCAGAGACAGTGAAGACAACCTGCTGTAGCATGGGAGTGATACAACCATTTGCTCCGTGAGCTGTTTCTGAATTGGCACTGAACCGGTATATCAAGCTTAAAAAAATCTGGGGCTCACCCAGTTTTTGAGCCTATTGCACGTAATGAGGCCTTGTAGATAGAGTGACCAGAAAGCAACTGTGAAAAAATGGGACATGGGGTTGGGGGTAATAGGCGCCTAGATCAGAAAAAGTCCCCAAAAATGGGACTATCCCTATAAAAAATGGGATATCTGGTCACCCTACTTGTAGAGAGCAATGTGACGGCCTTTGCAAATCTGGGAGCCCAGAGTTAGGCATACAAATCCATATGGATATAAGTGGCCTGGATTTTCAGAGGTGTTGATGGCCCAAGTCACAGAAATATTTCAAGTGTATTGAACAATATTGCAGACAGAAGTCAATGGGAGATGAGGTGCTTGGCCCCTTTGGAAAACAGGCCATTTTCATTTGGATGCTTACAGTGGACTTTGGACACCCACATTTGAAAATCGACTTGAATATCAATATCCCAAACACTTTCACCCACTGCTAATGCCATGTCTGGGAAGGAGGGTACTAACTGGCCAGAACATCCTAATCAAAGATCCTCACATAATTAACGGCATAAAACTCACTACTTTGGAAGAATGAAGAGCTAAGGGCTGGTCCTCACGGGGGGGGGGGGGGGGGGGGCGGGAAATCGACAGCAGATATGCAACTTCAGCTACGTGAATCACGTAGCTGAAGTTTGCGTATCTGCCGCCGAGTTACCGCTCGTCCCCACGCCGGCGGCAGTCAGCGGTGCACTCCCCCGTCGACTCCAGCTTGCGCCTCCTGGCGAGCTGGAGTTCCAGAGTCGACGGGGGAGCTCCGGGTGATCGATTTATCACGTCTTAGTGAGACGCGATAAATCGATCGCCAGAAGATTGATCTCCGGCAGCGCTCGTGAAGACAAGCCCTATGTCTGGCTTGCTAGGAATTAAACCTATGGCTGCCCAGGACACATAAAGCCTCAATTCAGCAAAGTAGTTAAGCATGTGCTTAAATTCAAGCATTTGCTAAATTCTGTCCTTATTCCGCAAAGCATTTAACCATGAGTTTAAAGTCAAACATTTATGCTTCAGTGTTTTGCTGAATCAGGACCTACAGAAAGAAGGCCTGAGTTGTCTATTCTAATGCATGTGCATAAACATTAACAGTATTTTTTTAGATGCCCACCTTGGGAGAAGAATACATCAAATGAATACATTCGGCTTCTATTCCATTAGCTCAGAGAAACAATAAAACCCACAACCGAATTAAATATTACCAACAGCATGAAAGAAAAAAGTCCTATCAGAGGTTTTAAACCACTCTGTCTCCATCTTCTTTCTCTCTGCTGTTGTTCAATGTGCAAGCACGAGACAACCCACCGCAAGCATGAAATTAGAAATGTTGAGGGCTATTAAACTCCGTGGATTTTCACAGTGGTTCAACACAAAGTTCTTCAGCACAGGTGTTTCTGTAATTGTAATACACTTTGAAAATTAACAGTGTTCAGTGGGCCACAAACTCACACTGCTTTCTCCACGGTGTGCTGGTTTAGCATTAGGCTGTGATATAGAAAAGATGAGGATTCTTGCTGGCTTCAGATTGCCTGAATATTTTCAGTTCCCTTAATGCTGGCGGGACTGCTTTGTTTATCGAGATGAGTTTCTTTCCTTTTGTGTTTATACAATGAAATATCTTTACAGTAAAGGAGAAAAATGGCTTATAAGGTTGAGGAAGGATGGTTTGTGTTTAAGGCACTGACTGACTTGGAGGGACTTGCTGGCTTTAATTTGCAGTTCTTCCACAGACTACCTGAAGCCAATTCCTTTAGTCTCTCAGTGTTCCCCCTATAAAATGGGGAATGATGATATGTCTGTCTGTTTTGTTAATTTGGATTTTAAGTCTTTCAGGGCAAGGCCTGACTTTTACTCTGTGTTTGTACAGAGCCTGGCAAAACAGAGCCCTGATATTGGCTAGAGCCTTCAGGCATGACTGTACCACAAAAAAAGAAAGAAAGAAAAAGGAATAATGGTAATAATAAGGCTAGCCCTGCAACTGGGAGTCTCCCATAGGGTGTGCTGATGGTTTCCTAAAAGGATATGGGAGCTGCCTATGAGAACAAGATGACAGGAATAGAAGGGACCATGATAAAGTTCCTGTAACCATAAAAAGTCTTATCTTGTTATTGAAGTCAATGGGCATTAATCAACAGGATGTGGTCCTGTTCATTATCTTCAGGTGTCTCTGTGTTTATCTCCAGGGATGAGCAAATTAGCTCTGGTAAAACACAAACCAATGTGTTCCTTGGCACAACATCTGGACTGGACCTTTTTGGAGATTCTAAAACAGTGATAATTTTGTCCTGTTATTTTTCATTTTCACTCACCTCTTGGTTCCAACCAGGACTGGAAGCATCAGGCAACAGAACCAATTCCCAGGCAACCTAACAGTGCAGCTGGCTTGTAATAGGCTGCCTGACTGGCTGGAAAAGTCAGCAGACCAGCTCTTAAACCCAGCAGCAGTAACAGTTCAATGGCTGCTCAAAGCATTCACCCAAGCTGGGAGAGCTCCTCCTTGTTCCCAGCCTCACCTCACTCCAGGTCACCTAGTACTGACTGTTGGCTCCAATTCCTGACCTCTGACTTTGGCGCAACCCCAGCTCATGCAGCTGGCCTGTGACTCCAGTTCTGAACCTAGGCTCTTATTCCTGGCTTCCAACTCCTGCTCCAACCACTAGGCACAACTGCTGATGTCCCAGTCAGGTGACAGCAAGCACAAACGCCAGATTACCATGAGAGATGCTGATCTCCTGGTGCTATCCTCCCGGAAAAACTGACAGCAGAGATTACTGAAGTCTTCTGAGAGCCTATTCTCGCAATATTTGCAGCCCAGGTTTGGAAAGCCAGCAAATTTGATAATCCATGTGAGGCTGGGAGAAGCAACTGGAGCTTTGGCTGCCTTTCTGATCTCAGCGGTTTGAGGCCCATCACTAAAGTGTTACATGGCCTTTTTTCACTAGCAGTTTTGGAGACATTTAAGCAAACACAGATTTATATCTGAAGGACAGCAAGAGTTTAGGAGATTGCTGGATAAGGGGCTGGAGGATGCAGAGCAAGGGTAGCAAGAAACACTGATGCTAAATAAAAGTGCTGAACCATGTGGAAATATAAAAAGAAAATGTAAAAATCTTTCAATGAGAAAAAATTCTCTCCTCTCCCACCTCTTTCAAAGGAAGGTCTGAAAACACTCCAACATGAGCTGGTTAGAACTGCACAGGACTGCAGGAAGGAATCATCATAGATCCATAAAAGTTAAGGTTAGATGGGACAATGGGACCAGTGATGGCTTGAGGCTTCTGAACCAATTCAGATTATTTTACTGCATTGGATCCACTTTTGGCCCTATTGCATTAGGTAGAAAATCCTGTAATGATGCAAGGGGCGGAGGAAAAGGGTTGCTGAAAATGTATTGTCATGGGCGCTCCATCTGCAAGCAGGTCTCGTGTTGTGGGAAGCACCACAGAACCAGCTTATGATAGGTCTGCAGCCCAGCCAAATTTTCTGCAGTTACTTAGAAGGAGGAGATGGAAGCCAGATCTGTGACCTTCAATGGACTTCTACAGCACAGGAAGCGAGGGGATCTTTTCTGCTGAATTAGGCTCTTAATTACAGCTGCCCGACTTCAGAAAGGTCAGTGCTGCTTTGAACAGAGCAAGCAGCTTGTCCTCCTGTCATAAAGTTTCCTAGATTGGATTTGAATCCTAGATTGGATTTCATATTGTTTTACTGATGGCAATTAATTAATTATTTTAATATCCACTACCTGATACATCATAGTAGGATGATATTTTCATACTAGCATATTATTGAAAAGTACAGCCCATATTTTTCAAACCATCAGCTCCTCAGACTAATTGTATGTGGCCCAAAATGAAGATTGTGACTATCTGATAAAACCAGAGAAACTTTAATAGACCTCCTCTAAATTACTAATAATACTTTCATTGAGAACTAACGGAAGCCATGTTATAAGCAGGGGAGGGAAAATCACAATGGTTAACTTTAAGAAATCCCTGGAACATCTTCTTCATAATTAATAAATGAAAAATGTTACTGCAGCTAATCAATAAAATTGTTAGAGAGAATTGATCGGACGGGGAACTCTTTTTGTGGGTACAATTTTTCACCTATTCAGAACAAAAGACTCCCGAGGGTGCCATCAAACTGATAGACACTTAAGAGTCTGACCCAAAAGGGGAAAGGGAAAAAAAAAGAAGAGAGAGACAATTAATTAAAACCGTGGAGAGTGACGTCTGGTTTGAGTTTTGCAGAAAGGAAGCAGACTCAGGTGTGGAGGTTGTTAATAAGCTGCTCTTGCTGGGCAGCGTGAAATGACAGCGGATAGCAAGCATTGGGAGGTACTGGACCACTACTTCCCTTTCCATTTTGTCCTGTGCTTTCACTAGACAAAGCGGGAGGGGAGGGGGTGCCAAATCTAGTACTGGTGTAACTCCACTGAGTTCACTGATGATTTCCTGCCTCTACCTCAGGGATCAGTTTGGCTCAATGTGGCCTGTGGTATTGCTATGAGAAAGAAATGGTTACATCTGATTTACTATGATCTGGCACCAGGTTGCTTACATTGATGGTTAAGAGCTGGTTTACTCTATAATATTGGAAGCGTGGACATGATATTGCAAGTTGATCTGCAAAAGCAGACACCTGCACAAAAGCGGAACCCCTCTGATTTCTTTAGGGCTTAGCACAAATGGAAGCCCATGGACAACTATGTGGCTGCAAAGGTCCGTCTGCCTGAATCAGCTCTGCCACCAGGTTAGGGAACAACTTACTGTTATTATGTATATGCACCTAGAGGCTCCTTTAGAGATCCAAACCCCACTGTGCTAGGCCCTGTACATAGTAAGACACAGACCCTGCCCAAAAAGCTTACAATCAAAATAGGCAAAGCAGACCAAGGACAGAAGAACAGAAGTGGTAACCTCAACTACAACTTAACTTTAACTATCACCCTTCTGTTGCCAAATTCCCCGACATGAATATATTTGCCATGTAGACCAAGCCTTACAAATATTTTGTGTATAACTTGCAAAAAAGGACTGTGGGATTGTATTGTTAAAATGCACCTACTTTTAAATAAGCACAGATATCTGAGTCAGGACGAATGTCTTTTACCTCATTTCAAATCCACTTGGATATTGTGGATTCAAAGGTTCACCATGCTCTCACTCCTGTGCTACTGAGTGTGTGTTCTGCATAGATATGGGTGTGAAAGAAAGGAGCACAGAAAGGAGAGCCATTGAAATGGGAGGAGGGAACAGGGGGGACTGGTGGAAATTTGGTGGTGGGGGGGTTGTGGAAACTTTTTCTAAAAAAGAACAGTTTTAATTTTGTTTCACATTTTTCACATTTACTTCATTTTTTAAAACAAAACATTATAAAACATTTTTAAACACGTGAAAATTGTATTCTCATTTTGAAAAATTTCATTTTGAATTTTTGTGGGGGTTTCCCCCTCTCCTTTCATTTTTTTAGCCTTTCCTCCCTTTTGGGTGTGTGTAGGGGTAAAGCAAGTAAGAAAAAGCTGGAAAAAATCCCCTCCCCCCCCCCCACTCTCTTTCCACCATTTCAAAGACAAAAACTCAAAACAAACTTTTAAAAAAAATCTTGTGAATTTCATTGAAAAATATTGACAATGGGGCAATTTTTCTAGGAAAAAATGCATCAAAATCCAGTTTTTTGTTGAAAAAGCTTTTAATTCAAAATTTTTGATCAGCTCTAAAGAGTGCTTAGTTCATGGCAAGCAGAGCATGAATCTACACTGCATTAGCCTGCTGCTGACTAAGTACCTGTGTGGACCGGATGCCGTGTGCTAACAATTCCCTAGTGCACTTTGACCTACTCCCCCTTCAGAGTGGCGTAGATCAAAAAACACTAGGGAACTGTTCGTGTGCATTAGCAGGGTCCACCTGGCCACAATGCAGGGCAGGTTATTGGGGGTAGATTTACACTCCACCTTGCCATGACCTAATTGTTCATGTAGACAAGCCCTGAGTCTGGCTTCCCGGGGTGTTGGACAGACAAGTGGAGCGGTGCAGTGTAGGGTGTGCTGTTATTTGTATTAAAGCATGAGAGTTTGTATTTAACAGATATTATTTTATTCCACCAGAACAGACACCAGAGCTGCCACGGTTAGCTCTGCCCCTTGCAGTCCAGGCTCCCTGCCTATGGATAAAGTGCAGGCAGCTTTTAAACCCACCCAGCTCCAGAGAACCTACCTGCTAGAACCTTAGTGGTTCCCCAACTCCCTGCAATGCTGGCCTTCCCCTCCCCCCCCACCCCAAGCCTGTGTGTGTGTGTGTGTGTGTGAGTGTGGGGGGTTCTTTCACTGCCTTCTAGGGGATTGAGTCGTATTAGCAATAAAGGAAACCTGAGATTAAAGTAGATTGAGGGTGGGCTAGGGGACGTACCCATGAGCCCTGAAGGTCCTAGGGGGATACAAAGGCTTTACACAGTCGGGTGTTTGGATGACCAGAAGTTCCAGCCCTGACAAGTACAGAAGTGAAGATCTTGTGGAGATTCTAAGTGTCCCAGGAGTGAAGTTTCTGCACTTAGGATAGGGCAGGATAGTAGAGATGGATGGTGGGGGAATAGCAGTGGGGCCTGGGAAGGGAAGTGAGTTGGAAGAGGAAGGTTGTGCAGTGTTACCCTGCAGCTGGTTGATGGATGTCCCTAGAGCAGGCATCCTCTGGGGGTAGCAATGCACAGCACTACTTCTTCCTGTTCCCCCAGCCTGCCCAGGTTCTGGCTTGCTCCCTCCAGCTCTCAAATGCTCTGTTACCCAACTATTCCCTCTCCCTCCTCCACAGCTCCACTGAGGTGCTCCTTCATCTACACATAGCCCTGGAGAAATAAATTCAGATTGACTGGAATTTAGTCATTTGGGGTTTACCTGCACTTGAATGAGACTTGGTTATTGGGATTATGGGTAGAAGCTCGAGAGTCTTTCAGAACCACCGGGTATCACAATAGGCAGGGAGTAGAAAGCAGGCGGTGCCTCCTCCATACCCATACTGACCCTTCAGAGGAAAGGGTCAATAAAAGGAAAAGCATTCGGAATCATAGACTGGATGGGCCTTTGGGTGGGCTAATCTGGTGTAGTTAGGGGCTGTTTTCTGATTCAAGAGTTGAGTGTATAAGGGTCCAAGCACAAGCCTAGACTAGTTCCATGTGAATTATTGCACTTTCTCCTGGGAAGGGCTGAAGGAAGGTGAGGTTCTGTATTTCTGTATGGCTGGGGGATTTAATATTACATCAAGGTCCATGGAAGGCAGGGAAAGGGTTAGCATCTTGAGAGGTGGTGTGCAAAAAACCCTGTTAAATTAACAGATTTTTGTGTGTGCACCAGAAACCAGTGCATGGATGTAAGTTGTTTGGGTCAGGTGTACATATGCAAGAGAAACTCCCCTGATGGCATTGAAGGGGGAATGGGAGGCATTTACTCTGCTGCTGGAATAGACAAGCTACCTACACCCTTCTCCCTGTACTGCGTAAGTGGTGAAACAATCGTTCAGGCTAAAGGATAAGGGGCTAGTCAATGGTGGATTAACCTATAAGCAATAAAAGCATGTGCTTAGGGCTCCAAGAGAAAAGGGGCCCCAAGCAACAACAAAAAATGGTTACAAAATTACAAGTTTGCACGGCCTTAAATTTAAAAAAGTCTCAATTAATGTCTTGGGCCCCCCAAAATTCCCCAATGTTGCGTCAATTACACTTTGCTAGTAAAAGCTGGGTTGTGAATGGGGGTGAGAGTTAAAAGGAGGGGCCCATTGCTTGGCAGTGCTTAGGGCCTCGGGAGCAATTAATCCGCCCCTGGGCTAGATTCTCTGTTGGTGTAAAGTGGAGTCAATAGAACTGCAGCAGTTTACACCAGATGAGAATTGGGCCTTAGATCATCTAAAGAATGTGAATCCTTCCCTTTTCAGCCTCCCACCTCCCCCCCTACAACAGCTTCTTTAGTGTCAGTTCAGTTTTTTCATCAGGATGTGCTTGAGGCAATATCGCATTTCACCAGATCAGCTGCAAAAGGGTGGGGGACACAATCAGACTCCCAATTTCATTTCTTTGTCACAGAAGATGAACAAATCTCTCTCTCTCTCTCTCACTTTCTCTCTCAGCATCATTGCTTCTTATCTTCAAAATACCAATAGTGAACATACTAGTGTAATTAAGGTAGGGTTAATGGCCAGGAAAAATAGAGATTTAAAAAAAATGTTGTACCATTTCCTACAACATTAATTTTATATTACGCTTTTATGGATGTGCAATTAATTAAATTGGAGACCATGTGAGTAGTTCCAGAAAGACTCTGCAGTGCTAATGGCCAAATCTTCACATGCATGCACACACAGAGACGACCACGCACTGGTGTGTGAACCTACAATAAACACCCCGACAACAAATACTTTGACTTAACACCTGATGAAGAAGGTCTTACGTGAGTCACATTGTCATGTTTATGGACAGTGCTGGAGCACATTTTGGTAGGTTGTGGGGCGGGTCCAATAGCTGGGAGGACTGGAAGGGTCTCATCAGGCTAAGCAGCTCGGTGGTGTATGGCTGGAGAGAAGGAGGGGCTTGCACTCAGGTTGCTGGGAGATCTGGGTTAGGGTTTTTGCCAGTGGGTTTGGAGCAAGTAAAGCATCTAGGAGTGGGAATCTGGTGGGGTGATCTGAGAGAGGAGGGATGCTGCAGGCAGCTTTAGCAGATGGGTGAGGAGCCTGGTTTGGCTGTTTTCAGGTGATTGTTGGCAGGAGTTACAAGCAGGATCAGCAGGCAGGTAAGGTTACCAAAGAGGGATTCAGCATCCCCTGGGAAAGCGGTCTGTTTGGAGTAGTGCACATGGAAGGACTGCAGATGGGTTCAGCCGTTAGTCAAGGTATTTGTTGTCGGGGGTGTTTATTGTAGGTTCACGCAACAGTGTGTGGTTGTCTGTGTGTGTGCATGCAGGTGAAGCTTTGTGCTTCCTACTCCTTTGCGTGCATCTCTCCAGATTTGGGGGCAGGCGGAGCTATGGGAGGAGTCATGCCTACATGTCTTTCAGTGCTCTCTGGCATGTGGGTTTCATGGGTGTTTCCTTGGCCATTAGCCTGCTTTGGGGAAACGTTCACACTGTAATAAATTCATGGCCAGAGAGAGCAGACATGCGGTTACCAGCTAAGCTGGTACATGCAGCACAGGGGACAGAGCCCAGAGCGAATGGAGAATTCCCTGTAGTGGTCAGATTGCTAGGAGCTATATTGATCCGTAGGCTGCAGATCACAGATGGTGATATCATCTGTCATGCTTAGCAGCTAGAGGGCACTAGTACAAATACACCCCGAACACTAGCATGACAAAGAACTGCCCCCTTTTACCAAACCCTTGAGGCAAAGCCCCAGGTACAAGAAAGATGGATCCGCATTTCATGATTGCTTTCCTGAGTGGGGCTTTCCCCCGGTGCCCCCTTTTCAGTCTCAGGAGAGTATGGAGTACATGGCCCTGGCTCAGCAGCTCTTTGGTGTAAATGATGAAATTTCTGAGGGGGGAGGAGGGGCTCTCACACAGGGACCGCTCAGGGCTCACGTCTGGGGCAGCGGAGTGCTGGTGCTGTCCTAGGGCTTGTCCTCACTACGGCAGGGAAGCATCGATTGTTTGGTGATCAATTTATCGCGTCTCGTTAAGACGTGATAAATCGATCGCCGGCGGCACCCCTGTCGACTCCGGAAGTCCAGCTTGTCAAGAGGTGCAAGCTGGAGTCGACGGGGGACCGCGCCGCCGCCTGCCGCCACCGTGAGGACGGGAGGTAAGTCAGCTGTAGAGACGTCTATTTCAGTTACGTTATTAACATAGCTGAAATTGAGTATCTACAGTCGCTTCCCCCCCCTAGTGGAGACCAGCCCCTAGAGTGTTTCACTCTCTTGAGGAGCATCTCCCTGGCTAAATTTCGGCTCCTATCTCACTCTTGTGGATGGGTGCACTTGGGCCTGGCTACCGGGGAAGACATGGCAAGCAATTCCAACTGGCAATTTGGTCTCTGGGGAGGCAGCTTCCGTTGGCACTGGGCAGTACAGGGTGGGGTTTGGAGTGACAGGACCTCAATTGCTCCATTTCCTCTTACTAAAATAAAAATCAACACTTCTCTAAAATCAGTGGAGATAACACTTATCAATATCCCCCAAAAGCTGGGAGGGTAGCATAGCTAGTTTCCTCCAACAGCCCAGTCATGGACACCTTGCAGAAGTGGACAGTTTCCCAGGGACAGTGGCCAGAGCTACAGTAGCAGCTGTAGCAGGGGTGGTGCTCTTCTAATTCAGGTTTGCTTAATGAACGGGAACATCCGGAAGATCCTCAGTGAGTGGGGCCCATAACAACGGCTCCCATCACATTTTTCCCTCCCCCACACTCTAGTATGAAAAATGTGAACCACGAAGTATGAGTAAGAGAGCTCTTCACAACAAGGTTTCATGCAAACATTTTCTTTGCCATCAGTCCGCACCGATTCACATGTCAAAAGTTCCGGAGTTTCACTAATGCAGGTAAAACAGAAACTACAAAAAACAGCCAGCGTTCTGACCCCATTGCCTATCATGCTGACAATACCGCCTCACTGGTTCCTTGTCCTCTCCCGTCTGCCTGCATCCACCTGTCTCTCGTCTTACTCTTAGACTGTAGGCTCTTCAGTGAAGGGACTGTCCTTTTGGCCTGTGTGTACAGCGACCAGCACGGAGGAGTATTGACCATAACTAGGGCTTCTAGGTGCTACCACAGTACAAGCAGTGAACAGCAGAAATGGGATTTTGATGCAAAACCAATAATCCTCCTAAACTTTTGAATCTTCTGATGAGTCTAGTTTTCAGCTTGTTACAAGACCCAGCTCTATGGTCAATAAACCATTCAAGGAATTGCTGAAAAAGTTACATTGTCTGGCACTGGAAAGATAGATATAAACATGTGAAGAGTTCAAAGCACTAATCACCATTTTTAAAGTACTGGACCCAATTACATTCCAGTTTTGTACTGTTCTAACTCCACTGTCATCCAAGGAGCTACATATCTTAAACCAGCAACCATGTGGTGGCGAATTAGGTCCAGTGCACTTTAAAATGAAGCCAAATCTACTGTCAGTAAACTACTAACCCTGGGCTTTCATGGGGGATTCTCACCAGGATATCTAAACACTCAAATGGAAAGGAGGTGCTGGCATTTGTATGCATAGCTACAGACTACAACGTGCAGAATGGTGATTGCATATATCAAATTACAAAATTACAACATGCAAGGTTTGAAATCCTAGAGGTTCTGATCACTGATAAGAGACCTTCAGTTCTCAAGTGAGGAATTTCAGGTGTTAGCCGAGACCTACCAAACTGAGCACGTTCTCACTTCAACATACTGCCTCAGAGCACCAGGATGGTTGAGAAATCACTGGGGCGTCCTTGAAACATCTCATATCTGTTGATACGGAAGAGCCAGGTGAAAAAATGATTGCTCCAGGAACAGATAAGGGAACGGCAGAAGCCGCAGGAGAGCCATTGCAGGCACCAGCCCCCCAATGTTACACACCTCAAAATCATTCCACACATCAATATGCCAAGGTGGGCCAAGTCCATGTTGCACCCGGTCAAAGTCACAATGTAAACCAGCCAAGAAAGTCACAGCCTGGGAAATCCAGAAAGATTCACGCCTACAGGACAGAAAGGCAGCACAAGGTTAATTAAGTGATTCTGAGAAGTATTTCACAGTCTACTTACTGGCTACATGCACTGTTATTTCAAAATTGAGAGAGGAATTAAAGCAGCTAAAACCAGTTTATGTAAGGGGAATATCTCACACGAGTCTGTCAGTGGCTTATGCTAGTGTCTGTCCTGAGCATGTCCAGTGGAAGCTAGAGGTCTGCAGAAGTCCGAGGGGAGGCAGACTGAGCTGAATGCTCATGGCAGCTAATAAATACGCTGGGTCTGATTCACTCTCACCCCACCCCATCTGACTGCTCTGGCAATACAAAGCAGCCATAAAATTGCCCTAGCTGCTTTCCCTTTGTGAAGGAGAATCCTCGTGTGACAGGCTGGCATAGCTGGGTCTATGCCACCTACTCCTGCCCCCACCCACACAGGCACACAGGGTATTCCAAGGTGGGTTGGAAGTGTGCTTCCGGGATCCTGGAGGGCCATAAAGCCAATGTAATGGAGCATCCCTGAGCTCCTAGCAGCCCTAGGGATCAGGGGAGTACAAAAGGGGCAGAAATCCCACGTGGCCCCTGCCCAAGATGCACGGCTCAAAGCTCTGGTGCTCCTGACCATTGAGCTCTCTTTCCTCCCCTCCCACTTTCCCCAGTAAAGCGGAGTTTGACCATAACAATAACTGCACCATGCAATCATTGTGACGGCTCTTCCCCTAGTGACTGTAAATGAAAATACAAAAGGGTTTGCTTGTTCTACTGTATGTGACAGGAGAGCATGGAGGGAAAAAATCTATTTTCTTATATGAACTGGGCTGTGCACATTTAATCCTGGGAAGGGGACTCAGTGACTGATGGTGAACAGCTCCCCTTTACATTCAATGCATGACTTGCAGACTGTAACAGCTACAAATGCTAAAGACCTCCCCCGGAATTTTTTGAAGGCTGTCACAATCTATAAAAGTCCTTTTCAAAAAGACAGCATTAACCCTTCTGTGCCTTTGCATGGAGAATACCTGATCAATTGCAGACCAATGTAAATTTTCTTGTGAAATAACATGCAAGGTATTTTCCCATAACAGAATCATTTGCATAACAGAGGCATATCTGTGCTGCTACTGTAAAGGCTGGATAAGCTTTTCCATAACAAATCAGTCATTGCTGGTGGAAAATAAGTCCTATTTTAGGAAGTTTATAGGGTGATAAATGACCATAAGAGTGCACTTGAAACCCATACTTGCCATGCAAGTATTTGCTCTGGGACACAATTTAAACCAAGAATCAGAGAGGTAGCCGTGTTAGTCTGGAATAGCAGAGGTAACAAAGTCCTGTGGCACCTTAAAAACTAACTATAAAGTTTTGAAGCATAAGCTTTCGTGGGCTAATACCCACTTCGTCGGATGCAAATTTTACCATTTTTTAAAGTGGTTTGATTGTTGTACCATGCTTCGAAAAAGTATGTTTGGGTTATGTTGAGCTGCAAGTCCATGCTGAGTACCATGTTGCAGGGCCCATTTCTTCTCCAGTTTTATTTAAAGACAAAATTTGCATTGACTTCAATAGGAGCAAGATTAAACCTTCTGTAGCAGGGCAGTGACTCACCCCTGCGGCGCCTCCCGCTGGTCCGTCCGGGAATTAGCTCTTCCAGTGTCCAGAGCACCCTCTGCAGGCTGTAGTCCCACTTGCACTCGGCCCCGTGTCCCTCCCGGAACCCGGTGCCCTCTTACCAAGGGTGCTGCACCCCTGCAGTACCCCCCCCCCAGTCTCAGGGTCTTCCCTCCCTGAGGAACCCTCACCCCCTATCCCCACCTTGCCTCAGTCTAGGCAACTGCCAGTCACCACTTGCCCCCGTTCTCTGGGGCAAACTGCAGTATCATTGCCATTCATCACCGGCAAGGAAGGTTTGGCTGCTGCTTCTGCCTCTATAGCCCTAGGCTGCCCCCTGCAACCCCAGTACCCTTTGTTGGGCCTTCCCCTAGGCCCTGCAGCCTGGGGGTTTCCAGGCCAGAGCTCCCCCAGCTCCTCCTGCCTTGCCCCAGCCCTGCTTCACTCTAGGTACCTTATCAAGCTTCCCCAGCAGCCAGGCCAGTCTGCCCCTGCTGCCAGAGGAGACTCTCTTCTCTGCACCAAACTCAGCCCTTTTTATCAGGGCCAGCTGGGCCCTAATTGACCTAGTCACAGCTGTGGCTAATCAGCCTGGGAGCTGCTTGCTTCCAGCCACAGCCCTTTGCAGTGTTCTAAACCCTTTTTTCCTGGAGCGGGGCAGCCACCCCATTACACCCTCCCTTTGTAAAATCTTTCTTCTATACTGTGCATGTTATACCAAACTCAAGTCCTGATCCAGCAAACAAGTATGTGGGTAACTTTATGCAAGTTGAGTAGTCACATTCACTTTGGTGGTACTGTTCACCTGTATAAAGTTAAGCATGTGCCTAAATTTTTGCTTGATTGTAGCTTCAATCATCCTTTGCACTAGGGCAGGGGTCTCCAAACTTTTCAGCCCGAGGGCCGCATTAGCTATCAAATAGCAGTTCGGGGGCCGACAACACACTCGAGGTCCAAATAAAAAAGAATCAAAACATGGATGTTGTTTTTAATTATTTAATATTATTTTATTCAGTTATTATTTAATAACACATTGATACACTATACCTGTTCACTACACATGAACACTACACATGAACACCTGTTCACTACACATGAACACTACACATGAACACTACACATGAACACCTGTTCACTACACATGAACACTACACATGAACACCTGTTCACTACACATGAAAACTACACATGAACACCTGTTCACTACACATGAACACTACACATGAACACTACACATGAACACATGAACACTACACATGAACACTACACATGAACACTACACATGAACACCTGTTCACTACACATGAACACTACACATGAACACTACACATCAACCCCCCAACTGACCCACCCAGCCAGGTCTCTCCCCCCAAAACCTCCTTTCCTCCAACCCCCCTTCCCCAAATGACCCACCCAGCCAGGTCTCTCACCCCAAAACCTCCTTCCCTCCCACCCACTCCCCAACTGACCCACCCAGCCAGGTCTCTCACCCCAAAACCTCCTTTCCTCCAACCCCCCTCCCCCCAAATGACCCACCCAGCCAGGTCTCTCACCCCAAAACCTCCTTCCCTCCCACCCACCCCCCAACTGACCCACCCAGCCAGGTCTCTCACCCCAAAACCTCCTTTCCTCCAACCCCCCTCCCCCAAATGACCCACCCAGCCAGGTCTCTCACCCCAAAACCTCCTTCCCTCCCGCCCACCCCCCAACTGACCCACCCAGCCAGGTCTCTCACCCCAAAACCTCCTTTCCTCCAACCCCCCCCCAAATGACCCACCCAGCCCGGTCTCTCACCCCAAAACCTCCTTTCCTCCCACCCACCCCCCAACTGACCCACCCAGCCAGGTCTCTCACCCCAAAACCTCCTTTCCTCCAACCCCCCCCCAAATGACCCACCCAGCCAGGTCTCTCACCCCAAAACCTCCTTCCCTCCCACCCACCCCCCAACTGACCCACCCAGCCAGGTCTCTCACCCCAAAACCTCCTTTCCTCCAACCCCCCTCCCCCAACTGACCCACCCAGCCAGGTCTCTCACCCCAAAACCTCCTTCCCTCCCACCCCACCCCCCAAATGACCCACCCAGCCAGGTCTCTCACCCCAAAACCTCCTTCCCTCCCACCCACCCCCCAACTGACCCACCCAGCCAGGTCTCTCACCCCAAAACCTCCTTTCCTCCAACCCCCCTCCCCCAAATGACCCACCCAGCCAGGTCTCTCACCCCAAAACCTCCTTCCCTCCCACCCACCAACTGACCCACCCAGCCCGGTCTCTCACCCCAAAACCTCCTTTCCTCCCACCCCCCCCCCAACTGACCCACCCAGCCCGGTCTCTCACCCCAAAACCTCCTTTCCTCCCACCCCCCCCAACTGACCCACCCAGCCAGGTCTCTCACCCCAAAACCTCCTTTCCTCCAACCCCCCCCCCCAACTGACCCACCCAGCCAGGTCTCTCACCCCAAAACCTCCTTCCCTCCCACCCACCCCCCAACTGACCCACCCAGCCCGGTCTCTCCCCCTCCCCCCCCAACTGACCCGCTCAACCCGGTCTCTCCCCACAGACCGGTTCGCCGCCTGGCAGTGGGTGGCTCCTTGTTTCGCCCCCTGTAGCTGCGTGGCGGTGCGGCGCGTCCCGGCCCCAGCTCTGAGCCGTCCCTGGCCGGCGGCGGCAGCTGAGCACGCGGCGCGTCCCGGCCCCGCGGCGGCAGCCGAGCACGCGGCGCGTCCCGGCCCGCGCGGCTGGCGGCCCGCGCGGCGCTACCAGGCCCCAGCGCGGAGCCGTCCCAGCGAAAAGCTCAAAAGAGCCAAAAATTCAAAAGAGCCCAAAAGATCTCCACGGGCCGGATGAGAGGGCCTCGCGGGCCGCATCCGGCCCGCGGGCCGTAGTTTGGAGACCCCTGGTCTAAATAAAAAAATAAATACAAAATTTCTGTGGTTTTAATATATTAAAAGGTAAAAAATTATTAAAATAAATTCACTGTTTTAAGCATTGTGATAACAAGAAGGTTTTGAAGTGAATTATATGACTCAGTTGTAGGTTTATTATTTTGCTACTATTATTTTCCAGAGGAAATTACGTGGTGGAGAGATTTAACTTTCAGGAGTGATGGCTACTATGCACATATAGTCTAATTTTACTGTCTGTGGCCAGTTCTACACTACTCACCAGATTAGCAACTAGTGATTGATTTATCGGGGATCGATTCATCACGTCTAGTTTAGACACGATAAATAGATCACTGAGCAGTCTCCCATCAACTCCGGAATTCCACTGCCGCGAGAGGCGCAGGCGGAGTCAACGGGGGAGTGGCAGCAGTCGACTCAGCACCGGAAAGACGCTGCGGTAAGTCAACCTAAATACGTCGACTTCAGCTAAGCTATTCCCGTAGCTATATTATGGTCGATCCCGCACCTTCCTGGGCTGTGTTACTATGACTGGAATTTCCAGAAGGACTCAGCACCCATAACTGTGGCCAGATTTTTTTTAAAAAAAGAACTCAGGATTGCATTTAGGCACCCAATAAGTGGCCGGATTTTCAAAAGAGCGCACTGCGTGCTGAGTTCTTTGAAATTCTGGCTGTAATTGTTGCAATGGGAGTTGCTAGGAGCTGAGCATTTTTAAAAATCTGGCACCAGTTGGGGGTGCTGAACACTTGAAAAATCTTGGGTAGAACTTAATTCCCATAAGGGCTGAGAGTACAGTTTCACACAGTAAAGACCTGCTCTGGTAGAAAGATTTATACACATGCTTAACTTGGTGCATGTGGAGAGTCTAAGTCTTTGTGTAATTGAGGCCTAAATATCCTTACCATTCCTAATACATGCTCATGACAGTGTCTACTTCAGAGTGGTTCTGCTCTCTGACCCAAGGGGAGTCTCAAAGGGGCTCTGAAAATTGTCTGTTTGCTCCAACCTCTCAATCTCTTCATCAAGCCTCACTCCAGGCTTTCCCCTCCTACCCTGATCCCCTTTTTCTTTTCCTCTGTGCTGTCTCTCTCACTCTCTTTCCTTCCCTTGTCTTTCTATTTAGCTAATCCCCTCCTAATGTCCTCCCCACCAACAATAAAAAAGCTTGTAACTAAGATGACTTTTGCTGCCATCAGATTGGTTGCTCTGTCTATATGTTCTCCTCCTGTCCTGTATTCTTCATCTGCCTTGTCTATTTAGGGAGTGAGCTCTTTGGGACAGACTCTGCTGCTACTCTGTGTCTGTACAATGCCGAGAACAATGGGGTCCTGATTTTGGCTGGTTCCTGGGCTCTCCCTTAATAAACAAAAAAATATTTCTGTCTTTCTTTTCTTAAGTAAAACCACCACCGTTTTTACCACAGTACTGTTTGCACCCAGGACACATTTCCTTCCATGGCTCCTGGAAGTTGCAGAATTAAACATCCCAATGTTCCAATAATATTAAAATACTTGTGCCACAAAATGAAAACAGAAAATCAGAAAATGTGAAATAAAGATTCACCTCCATCTTCAACATGTGGGATAGTTGTGCTAGCATGAGTCAAAGCAGCAGGCGAGCTGAAGTCAGTGTATTTACTCTGGATTTGCCATGGCAGAAATGAGAACAGTGTGTGCCAGGTTGATTGTAAAATGTGCTGCTTTATTTTATGGTCCTACATTTACAGTAAAAACCTGCGCAGCATGTCACGTTCTCAAGAAGTTTGGAGACTTAGGAACATTCCCACCGGCTGCTCCAAACAACAACATTCACCTCACTCCGCAAACCTGAACGGCACACAAGTAACTGAGCAGATCTCAGGTCAACATGTTGGAATTTATGAACAATTAATTACTATCATCCAGTGGTACGCTACTCAGGGAAGACAGCACACATATTTATCAATTACTAATTAGTTGCTCTTGCCTGGCTGACAGTTGTCTGTCAGCCAAGGGAAAAGCCTCAGTGTGTGGCTTTCAAAGAGGTCAGTTGCTTTGTGGTAATTAGGGACGGGCCAGCTTATCTGGAAAAAAACATGAAGCCCGATCTACAGCTCAGGTTTTTTAAAGGCTATGAATTATAAAGGAGACTTTGGGTGCCTGAATCCCCTTGCAGGTCAATGAATGTTGGATGCCTAACTCCCTTAAGATCCTGAAAATTCCAGCCTCAAATCAGTTTCACAGATTCAGAACTGAAAATTTTCTTTTGTTGCTCTTTGTTGCTTGTAGCTGCCCAGCACGGGGCTCTACTAATGGTGGCAGCGGTGGTCTGCATATTAGAACCCTTCCTGCCGACACAATAGCAACAGGCCCAACACTGTTCTCAGGTGTATCCCGTTCTTGTTCTGTTTTGTAACAGATTGGATTTGTAAAGCAAAACAAACCTGACCAATGAGGTTTTCCAAAATCAAATCCACTTGTATATTTCCCCCAATTCAGTATATTATTATTTATTACATATCTAATGCCATTCACATTCATGGAACTTCATGGTACAGAATAAGATAGAACGCCTGTCATGAAGAACTTACCCTCAATGTTCAGACAAGAACAAGAAAGGGGAAGGATATGGGATAAGAAAACTTTTAAATGCAGTTACTTGGGAAGTTTAAAACAAAATGCCTGAGGATAACAAAGAATTTTTTCATGTCTTATTTTTATTGTTTAGATTTAAGAAGCTCTAGTTTGAGGCAGATTTTGAGAGGGGATTTAAAATAAAAGAATAAAATAAAAGGGAAAGAGAGGAGGGCCAGAACTGGAAGTGTTCATCCCAAAGCCACAGACTCCCAGAGTTCAGTGTGAACAGGACTCCAATCAGGAACACACATGGTAATAGTTCTAGAACACCTAATCCACACCCAGGTTTACCAGGATTGCCAATTCTCATAATTTCATCACATCTCATGATATTTGGTGTTTTTCTTAATGTCCCAACTCCTTGAGTCACGTGTTTATGTGAAAATCTCAGCTTTCATGTAAAATAATATATTTCTGGTCCTCACGGTTATGGTGAAAAACTTGAAAAAGTGGATGCTAAAGGCTCAAGAACAATCAGGCAAATAAAAAAAACCTCCCAAATTTATTATTTTTTAAATCATGATGTTAAGAAAATCTCATTTTTCATTGATGGTTTTTTTTGGGGGGGGTGACTCATGATTTTTTTAATTCTTGGGGTTCACAACATTTCTGACACTGACGAGAGATCATCCCAAGAAGGAAAGTCCACAGTAAATTCTGGATTTTGAATATCTCCCAAATATACACCAGTGAAACTATATAAATGTCAATGGAACTATTCCCTTTAGTTCCACTGACATTTACATAGTTTCACTGGTCCTAAATTTAGGTCCTAAATCTGCAAAGCGTTTAAACACTTGTTTAACTTTAATCAAGGGTTCGAATCCATCCATAATCAGTAAAGTACTAAAAAAGATAATTAAGCCACACTGACTTTGGGGTGTTAAACCTGGTTTATGTGAGATCAGCATTAGTCTCAATATTTCAAAGTACTCTTGAATGTATCCTCTGACGTGACCATATGTTTAAGAGGCTCAAAAAAATCAGAAAAGCCTAATTTGTTTTAAATATATGTAGCTGACATTTTTTATCAGGTGTAGAGAGGTGCTGTCTCTCTTCTAAGGGGGCATTTACATCACTAGATCTATTATTTAATTTTTTTTTTTACTGGATAACATTCTAAGGTTGTATTTGGCATTAACAAGCTCTTATTCACTTTCCAGGCATAGCTACCCACCTTGCTTACCATTTTTAAAAATAAAGTTTGTGCTTATATAATGGACTATGCTTCTGTTCTAATAAAGTCATTTTTTCTTAATTTAATATTTATGAATAACTTTTTTTCTTGCGACGTACAATAGCTTTTGAGTTTTATTTAATTTTGGGGGGTAGAATTATGAATAAATTACCATTTAAACTTTTCTTTTCAGAGTTTGAAGATTAATTAATTGATTTATCCCAGTCATAAGGAAATAACACTTTCAATTTGACTTTGCTAAAACTTCTGGCTCCATGTCAAGTAGATTATTGATGGTGGTAACCATTTTATCTCCCACAGGTAAGTGATCCAAAAGCACACTGTTGATCTAGACCCATGTCAACATGTTATCACTGCACCAGCATTATCACTTTTCAAGAACAATGGGGAAACATTCCCCCGACTACCACGCCTTCCAAAGAGCAAAAAGGTATCATAAGTTATCGTTTGTAATTAACTTGATCAAGCAAAACTCCCATAAATCAATCACACCTTGGCTAATAAATAAATCTTTGAGCAATTACTATCTGGTAAATATGTAGACAAGGGTCAATACCCCAAATTTAAAGCTTTTCTTGTGCTGAATTGTAAGATCAAAGATGAGTAATGTCAAAAAGGGAATGGAGTGGCATTATTTAAAATTTCAGTGAAAATAAAATTTTCAGAAGATTGCCCCATTAGTTCTGCATTCCTACTGACATTTCTTCCACTAGGAGTTTTGTTAATGATTTTATATTTCCTCTGGCTTCCTTTTCTTTGGCTTGTTTTTTTAACTAGTACCTTAGGCTCTGTTCTCACAGTGTCACCCTTTAGAAGCCAGGAGACTGATGACTAAAAGCTTCTCCATCCAGCAGAGTACTCACTATTAATCTAACCAGTGCCATGCACTTGCTTAATGGCACACAGTTGCTTAGTCATTTCCTCCTTTTTGTTTTCTCTTGGTCCCGTGGAGAATAATTGCACTGATATGTGGCCCCATCTTGGCATCGTACGGATCTTTGCTAATTCCAGAGCCGCAGTTCTTAATCTAAGTCCTAATTCCAGGAATCTAACCATGCACTTTAATGAGCTACTGTCATTAGAGACTTTCCAAACACTCACATTTTTATTTTATCAGGCTCTGAGACACAGAACAATAGGGTATACCTCCAGAGGAGGGTAATGCCCGGCTTTCAAATGCTGAAAGCAGCCACTCAGTTGCCTCATTATCCTACCACCTAATAATATGTGTCTTGGGATATCTCATCAGGCCCAGAAAACATTCTGAAAACACATTATTTTGGAAACAAAGGGAAAGAGTCTATGTAGGGGTTTCTCTTTTTCCTATCACCCACCACAGGAAAACTCTCTGAGGGGAGATTACTGGCTCCTAACTATTTTAAAACCAAAGGCAATTTCTGCTTTGATACACTACATTATAACTAGGGATTAGCAAATCTCCAATGCAGGGATGATTTAGTTGGGGTTAGTCTTGCTTTGAGCAGGGGGTTGGACTAGATAACCTCCTGAAGTCCTTTCCAACCCTGATAGTCTATGATTCTAAAAGCCCAGAGCTTGGATAAGCATTCAAAAGCTAGACTTTTCCATATCCAAAATGCATGGCTGTTCTCTGAACATCGCAGGCCACCCAGGGTCACATCTCTGTTACAAAAGAGATCACTGTCTGCCCCTATGAAAACAGTGAGTGGACGGAGCGCCAGAATAAGGGGGCCCACATTTGTTGTTGCTGTGCACTGTAACTTGTTTCCTTTGTTCAGCTGTTTACATGGACTCTTAACTCTTCCCACTCAGGAGACTCCTCTCCCTGGAGGCCAATACCCTTCTCCAACAGATTTATTTCCAGCCCAGAACACTCTCGGTTCTCTCTCAGCCCTTGAGCAGTGGCCCTTCTTGTGTTGTGGAATCGCATGTAAATGGGGGTCCACGGGGCTGCTTCTCAGAGGGAAAGCCCTGTTAGCATGGCTCCTCTGAAACCGTGCTAACGGGGAGCTAGGGGACAGGAGCTGGGGGGGTCCGCACAAAGCAGCTGTGAAGATCTTGGCCTTCAGCTGAGCCCTGAGACCCATGCCTGTGGCAGAACTTCATGCTTATTCCAGGGTGAGGAAAGGGCAAACCTCACCCTGCCCTGGATGGTGCAATGTTCAGGACTCTCTGCAAGGAGAGTTTTCCCTCTCCCTTGCTCCCTTCCCACAGCAGGGCAGTCAGCGTGGGCCTCCCTCAAGAACAGGAGTGTGTGTGTGTGTGTGTGTGTGTGTGTGTGTGTGTGTGTGTGTGTGTGCGCAAGAACAGGAGTGTGTGTGTGTGTGTGTGTGTGTGTGTGTGTGTGTGTGTGTGTGTGTGTGTGTGTGTGTGTGTGTGCGCTGCATACCTGCCATTCAAATCCCATTCCCTGTGTCTTGAAGGCTGACTGAGCATACTACACTGAACAAAGTCCTGGAAGAGGCAAAGCACCTTCCCCCCGCTAGAATGTGACACCAAACAAATCCCATTGGAGGTTTTGTTATTCTAAAGCAGGAATGAAATGGTGAGGGTTCTGAGGCTTCATTAATATGTTTATTAACTTTATCTGACTCATTCACATGACTGCATTTTCTGTGCAAATAAATCCCCATGGGACGGCAAACATATCCTTGGACTTTACCTTTTAACCTCCTAGTAACCTTTGTCTTTGTGCTCCTAGCAACTTTCAGGATCTAAAAGTATTAAGAGAAGGTGAAGTAATGATTAATGGTGTTGGTTGTCACTACTGTGAACGAGTCACAAAGCAGACTTAAATCCAGCATATTTGAGTAGTGGGGGACCCCTGGCATGGGGAAATTCCCCAAGCGACACAGTGTGTGTTTCCTAGGGAAAAGGGAATATGGGTGGAGAACCCTTCTTCTCTGAAGAAGAGCCTTTGGAGGCTGTGGGCAGACAGGAGTAATTTAGAACCACTCCAACATTTAACATTGATATGGACCTAAAGCCCCCTTTCATCACTCCCTCACCAAGCTGTATCAAGTACAGAGGGTAAGGGTAAAAGAAAGGTATCATTCTGTGTAATACGGCAAACAGTCTAACCACGGCATTGCCTCCCTCTTAGTAATATGTTTTTTAGAAAAACATATCATAACAAATGGGCCAACTTAGGATACTAAGGACAATCAATGCCACTGACTCCCTGTGAGTGACTCCCTTGCTCGGCCAAGTCATTTAAGCCCCCCAGTGGCTCAGTTTACCTGTCAGCGAAATGGGTTTGTACCTCACAAAAAGATTCATCCTTTAAGGCAGGCAAAGTACTTTGGGAGCCACAAATAAAAGGTGCTATATCGAAGCAAACTATTATAATGAACCACTGACAGAGAGAGAAGGAGAGGGAGAGGGAGAGGGAGAGAGAGAGAGAGGGAGGGAGAGAGACCACAGCTGGAATCAGACTTGCTTAACTGTGTGCCATTGGCCCTACAATACTGATGGTCACTCTTCTTTAGATCAAGTGCAGTGAGGAGATCTCAGTTCAATCCCTGCTACTGCTGCCTTGAAACTCCAGGTGGCCAGGGGTTGTAGCACAGTGACACCCAGAAAGCCCTAAGTGGCTGTGGATCTGTTCAAATGCCATTGCGATTTAAAAAATAAAATAAAAAAAAGAATAAAACTTTGAGGTTTGAGTGTTACAAGCAAAACAGTCCAGGGTTCAGGCTTAATATAGCTCTGAAGTTCTCCAGCGCGGATTGAGCTATCTACAACCGCACTGGTAGAAGAGCAAAAAAAAGCGAAACAATCCCGTCAGCATAAGTGATCTCTTTTTTCAAACAAAGCAGTCATAGCTCATATATATATTTCATTCCAGCTGAAGGTACAGTGCCAGCTGATGACCTTTGTCACACCCCAGTGCTTTTTGGGATTTAAGGGCTTTTCCCCCCAGCTGGACAGATAATATGTACCGTACTTGTATATCCTGAAGTAGATATTTATTGTAAGCCCAGTGCTACTCTCAGCAGGGTGAATGAAGATAATAGTGTCATTATATGCTCAGAAAATGCTTTGTAAAATTTGGTCAAGTATGCAGAAGACACTGAATCAGATAACGTGCCTGAAAGGATGGTAGAGCTGTAAACAAGGTTTAGAAAATAGCACCCACTACTTCTCCACAGGAGTATTGATTTTTGGTGTTGGAAGGGATGAAATTCAAATCGCTGGCACAAAGAGCGGCTGTATCCCCTCCACTGTAGGTCTTTTAACAAAGAACAAAGTCATGAAATGTTAGGGAGACAGAAAGGAAGACTAAGGCAGAGACCGGTCAGACTCCTTCATACATTTCCCAGGGGGGTGGCCCGCTGCCGCAGTCTAGAAAGTGTCACCCCATTTTTGTTCATAGTTAAGGAGCCTGAGAGAAGACACTGCTCGGTAAAAAACGACCAGATCTTCCTATGGGCCCCAGGCCCTATTCACATTAAAGAGTCTCGGTGAAGTCACTAGGCTAGGGTGACCAGACAGAAAATGTGACAGGGGTTGGGGGTGGGGTAATAGGAGCCTATATAAGAAAGATATACCGCAAAATGGGGACTGTCCCTATAAAATCAGGACATCTGGTCACCCCACACTAGGCAGGGAGGTGGTGTTGCCTAGTGACTAGACCATGGAGCTGGGATTCAGGAAATGTGAGTTCTAGTCCTAGCTCTGCTGCTGTGTGACCTTGCATAACCTTCCCCCCCCCCCCCCATCCATAAAACAAGGTTAATACTAGTAATCTCCTGTATAAAACATGGTAAGAACTACAGATGAAAAGCCCTATATAAGGGGTAGGTATTATTATTACTACCCACTGGATCTGAGACCTGACTCACAAGTGAGGGCAGCTGCATCAGGCACTGTTATAGAATCAGTAACTATAGCCCTTTATTAGCTACACCTGATAAACAAGTATTTTTAATGCACCTGGCAAATAAGCTCACCTCACCCCATCCTGTCTTTAAAGTGCCCAGGGAGCTGCGACCTGTCCCCGACCTCTGTGGAGTCACTGGCCACAGCTGCTCAACACGCTGGGAATAAAGCACTCCTGGATGAAAAGAATGAAGCAGTAGATGATCTTTCTCCTCCTTTCTGTTTCCTTCTAACTCACAGTGACCCCAATCCTGCTCCCACAGAAACCCCCAGGAGCAGGTTGGGGATCTGGTACTTCTCTCCTAACTATCCCTCATTCTACTTGTTTCGGGGGGTCAGTCCTGCCTGCTTCCACTGAAGTCTCCATATTTCACTCAAATGAAGCAGGATTATTGGGTACGCGAGAACTAGGGTGACCATATTTTCCTATGCTGAACATGGGACCCCCTGGTAAAATTACTCGTATTCAAGCAAATTCAGTGGCAATCAATAAGAACTATGCAGTATAAACGTTCAAATTAGCATCAGATTGACTGAGCCCCTGTTAAAAAGAAATACTGTGTAATGCCTTCTTATCTTTAAGGCTTTAGAGTTCACCTGAGGAGGGGTGACACACACACACTCCCATACCCCTCTCTCACACAGGGAGGGTGACCAACTGACCCGAGCTTCCCTGCTTGGCGCTCTCTGCCCTCCATGCCTGGCTGGGCCCCCAGGACAGACCCGCCTCTCCTGGTACCTGGTATCGCAGCTTCCCAAGGCAATATGTGTGTGTGTGGGGGGGGGAGGTGTCACATTGCCATTCACACCACAACCCGGCCAGCAGCATTCTTTCAGCATTGTGAGGGAGGGAAGGGACAGGGGCTGCTTCCAGCCACAGGAGGGGAGGAGCACGACCCGTGTCTTTCCAGAACTCATCCCTTCCTACCCCTGCTCCCCCGTGGCTGGCTGCAGCTTGTCCCTTCCTGCCCACAAGGGGTCAAAAGGCAGCTAATGCCTCCAAGCTGCTGCTAGCCACCGACATAACCCAGCCGCCTCCTGTCCTATCCCCGCAGCTACCATGGGGGCAGGAAGGGGTTAAGTCCTAAGGATGCCTTGTGCACCAGGGCCCAGGGAACCTGACCTGAACCTGGCCGGAGAGATGGCTCAGGAGAGGAGGGGCCTAGAGGACAGAGCAGCCCCATGCTCCCTGGGGGCAGGACCCCAGGGGGAGGGGATGGGTGAAGAGGGTGCTGTGGAGCCTGCAGGTTTGGGGTGGGAAGAGGCTGGAGATCCCTTCTCCCCCCCCCCCCCCACACACTCCAAAGCTGGTACCCAGCGGTGGCTGGATTGATGGCCTGGCAGAGGGGGATGGCCCAGTCCTGCATGTTGCACCTTCGCCCTGCCACCAGCCTTGCACGACCACCCCCATTGTCAGCCGCTGGACCCCCTCCCCCCCCCACCCCTATCCCACTCACTGCTGGTGGGCAGGTCAACTGGCGAGCAGCGATCTGGCCAGCAGTGGGACCCACCAGTACTGATGGGGGAGAGGGCCGGAGGCAAGACTCCAACAGAGAAGACTGGCCCAGATTTACGGCACAAACCTGTATATTAAGGACTGCAATATCCAGTGCGGTGAGAAAATCTGCTTAATCTAGATTTTGCCCCACCTAGTAGGGTTGAGAGTTTAGACTGCGTCAACCAATTCATTAATCTGCATTGCCTGTTTTGAGCAGTGCAAGATGGTATATTCCTAAAGCGAAGTGCTGGGAACTAGGGGGATTGGGCTGGTACCTTTCTCTGTGTGAGTCAGGAGTGGCTCTGGAAGCATTCGTCCTCTAGCTGGGTGTGGGGGGGCTCCACATGCGGTTGTGCTGAGTGATCACAGAGCCTGGGGGGTTTGCTGCTGGTCACTAGCAAGGCATTGTGGGAGACAGCCCAGGCTGGAGAGAGTTAAGAGGGCACAGTGGTCCCTTAGTCCCAGCACCCTGGGGATCCCGTCACAGGGTCCACCCCCCTTCACTCTAGCAGAGGAGTTGGAGCTGTACTCCCCCACCCCTTCCCATGCTCTACCTCCTGGTTACTATGGTGATCCTTTCAGGGTTGCAATCCTGGATTTGACTGTGTGGCTATTTGTCTAGGTTACACTCTTCTTATGATCACGCTCTAGGCAGCGACTTGGATGATAGGCCCTTCAAGACAATAAGAGCCCTCCCCCATGCAAACCTGGCCCTTCCATTGTGCACATAGGGTGCTGCCTGCCTGTTTGCTCCCCCACCAGAGGTGGGTGGCGAGAGGCAGACTTAGCCCCACTACCCCCATTGACTGAGAAGAGTACCTGCGCTAGCCGGGGGGGGGGGGGGGCGGAGGGGAAGGGTGGTATTGCTAGCACAGGCCAGCAGCAATTTACTGCCCTTCCCAGAGACAGGCTGATGCCAGGAAGGAATTGTAACTCACAATGAATCATGATGCCCAATGGGGGCTTGCTCCAAGTCACAGTCTAGCCCTTTAACACTTGGCAGACCACCCTCCCTGACCGAAATGGAGCCCCAAGTAAGAAAACAGTCATATAGGAATAGATCATTTATTGCAGCAATGACCATTGCACTACGTACTAGGATCCTCACTGGCATGTAAAACAAGAGAGGTAACCAATTACCCAGCTCTTACCTAAGATTTTCAGGTGAGGTCCCCACCACGCCCTGCAGTCAGTTATCCAGCTCTGCTGAGATGCTAAGGCGATTGCCAGAATCTCTAGTAGCCTCGATTGTTTCACAGTTGTGGAAATAGGTCAGAGAACTTTCACTCCCACAAGTTGCTGCTGCATTGCTAGAAAACTGGACCCAGTCTATGTGCACCATCCCCTGACAGATGCACCCTCTTCCCTCACGTCCACGGGGGAAGCGTAGTCACAGTTCCACCAGCCATATCCTTGGTCTGTCTCCACACCTACCCCTCTGTGCTTCTGCAACTGGAGCTCCGGGGAGGACAGCTTTGCTGTTGGCAGGGGTGCTGATTCCACACGGTAGCCTTCTAGAATGCTATCCCCACCTACCTCATGCACCAGCTCCCACATCCCTGGGGGCAGGGAGAGCAATAGACAGAGGGAATGACTTGGCCGTATAACAGCAAAATCTTTGACACTCAAGGACACCCTTACAGTGTGCATACCCCGAATAAAATAGTTTCATGTACAGTCACAATGTCCTGCCTTAATTAGTCCACATAATCCAGTATGTGAGCGGAGAGAAGGTGAAGGGTGGAGAGTGAAGCACACAAAATTGAGCTACATTGAATTAAAGGCCTCAGTGATCAGATGAAAGCCCCGGTTAAAGAAGATAACAGAGGTGACTGTTAAGGCTTAGACAGCTAACAAAGCGGTGATAATTCTATGGCACTGATGGTTTCGATATGTCCGTTTCCAGCCATGGATGTCATGGCGGGAAAACCCAACTTCTGCATGAAGGGATTGGAATCTGATGAATAAATATGTAAATATGCCTGCACACGCTCCATCTGCAGTAGACACAGGCAGTTGCGATAATCATTAAGTATTCAGCAAGGAGATACAATCTCAAGTAGCAGGGCTGCTACTTACTCCTTCTCATTGTTCTTGTGACAAGTCTGAGATTAACCTGTATTTCCATTGCACTTCCAAATCCTGTTTCTTACTCACCCTTCATCTGTTCTCCAAAGACACCACAAAAAGTAATCCAGCATTTGTAGCACATGGGAAGACTTTGCACACTTTTCTGAGGGGCTGTTGAAGGACACTATCAGAGCTGTCTTGTTGAGCTATCCATATATTTCTAGAATGATGCCCAAAACCTTATTCAGTCACACATCGGGTAGTGTGGTGTGCTGTATTAATGGCTTGTTTTTGTACAGGAGGTAGAAACTATGGGGCAGATTCTGGCCAACCCTTATTCTAGATTTGAGCTCTAAGGGTCTAATCCTGAGAGTTGCTCAGCCTTTGTTATCAGTGGAATTTACCTCTGCTGAGCACCAGCCAGGATCAGGCCCCAAGACTCAAGAAAGGGTTAATAGACACAGGTCAACAATGCTTCCCTTTGCAACGGACCTATCTGTGCGTACATAGCACAATGGAGTTGAAAGTCACTCTGGTCTCTTGTGCTGTGTGTGCACTGTCATCTCAGCTGCAAAGCTAAACTTAACAGCAAGTCTGTTCTCCATTCGCTGCACAGACGGCACAATCGCTGCCACTGCACAGACAGCAGAATAGCGGTGGCTGGCTGCCTGGCTGGAGACACTGAGATGTATTATACAGAATCTAACTGTCCTGGCCTTTTCTGGTTATAAAAAGTGTCTTCCCATTTGGAATTAATACACTCCTGCAGTACTTGCTCGGTGGCAAAAAAGGGTGAAGTAATGCAGCACTGTTCACACCCCCCATTCAACTGCTAGAAGAATAACCCACCCTCCCTGATTGGAGATAACAACCTGGTTCAGCCTAATTGGACTAACCTTGTTACCTCCCACCTGGTTCTTGCCTACTTTTCTATACCTGCCTCTGGACACTTCCACTGCTTGCATCTGACGAAGTGGGTATTAGCCCACGAAAGCTTATGCTTCAAAACTTTATAGTTAGTCTTTAAGGTGCCACCAGACTTTGTTACCTCTGCTATTCCAGACTAACATG
The DNA here is from genome assembly GCA_032164245.1 of Sternotherus odoratus. Classification (NCBI taxonomy): domain Eukaryota; kingdom Metazoa; phylum Chordata; order Testudines; family Kinosternidae; genus Sternotherus; species Sternotherus odoratus. The sequence goes on from JAVMKO010000007.1 coordinate 90,204,408, forward strand.
GCTACCTCTCTGATTCTCTACAGAAGTGGGAACTTCTCCATTTGTTGCAACAGCACATGAACATCAGAGTTTGGCTTTGCCCTTTGTAATTTTTACAGTTTTCATGGCATTTGGAAGGTGGGCCCATGCCACAAATTTAGAGCCAAACCTGGATCTGCAGCTTCCCAGGCTGCCTGGGTATTTGGATCTAGGCCTGGTATAGAGCCAGAGTCCAGCAAAGACAGCATCAAGAAAAGAAAAACCAAACCAAACCAAAGACCAGTCCTGCCCACACTCTACAGGTAAAACCCTTGCAGTTCAATGGGGAAATCTTGAGATTTCCTTAAGGATCTTGGGCACGGAAACACCTATGTTTGGTGAACTGGTTCAGTCTAAAAATTTTACTAAAAATCCCTTGTCAATTCTTACAACCATTTTTTTCTGAAGATTAGGGATGGTCCATTTAAGCAAAAAACCAGAGGATCCCAATCTCATCTCTCCACCATCTTCCTTATCCTGATCCACCCTCTGCATATGCGTGTTAATGAGTTTTGACGGAAGCTCTGTGTACTTTCACTCATTTCTATCACAGAGTCTCCCCTCCAGTCTCTCATGTGCTAACAGAGCGGGCTGGGACCGCGTAAATCCTCCAGTGAGGTTCAAATTTAGAAAGCATTCTTCATCTCTTACCTCAAAGTACACTTCTAGTCATGCATGGCAACACAGCTTTACCTGAAGCATTGACAGGGTTAATAATTAAAGACACTCAGGGCCTGATTCAAAAAAGTAGAAACCGGCACATGCCTACTTTGCGCACACTTACCCCAGTTGCTTATGCAAGTCGGTCATCTGCCTGGGCAACAACCTAATGACACACACAGCTGGCCATTTGTATGATTAGGCATGATAAGTGTGTGCCTAAATTAGCGTCACAGATGCAAACATATGCTTTCAATGTTTTAAAAATTACTCCCTTAGTAAGGAAGGGTTACCAAGTGGATGGTTATATATCATCAGTTACACAGGACTATATGTTAGAATGCATAGGGTATGTGATACTCTTCCTGTTGTATTTTATATATATAAAACTTTTTAAGCAATACCACATTGGCGCTATTAGTTTCTGTACTGAATAAAATTCCATGTAAGCAGACAGATATCTGTAGCCGTGGTTACAGTAAAGCAAATGAAGATCAGCCTCCAGGTCCTGGAGCACTTATTTCATAATGTCAGTTGTGGAAATTCACCATCCAAGTTATTGTCCCACAGGAATGCCTTGAAAATGTTTCCTAGACACAGTCTAACGGGAAGCAATATTCTCAACAGCAGAAAATAAAATGCAGAAGTGGCACACACAAAGGCTAATGTTTAAAGTAAAAAATTCTACCCAAACAGCACACTGCAGATCCAAATCCTGTCCATCAACAATTCATTATTTATTCATATTCATATTGTACATACTGTTGATTTTTAAGAGAAAGACAATCAATAACCTGTGCATTGCTATCGCTCAGAAGCACAAAAAAGGCAAATTGCTACCACACCTGGGTTTAAAGCTAAGAAGAGAGGAGGCCAGAATGCCAAAATCTTATTGCAAATAATAGCCAAAATAAAAAAAAAATAAAAAGAATTGTTCCACAAAAGAAATTGTTAACTAGACCTATTGTCTTATAATCATAAAGAAAATGCAAATAATAAAGGATAATTGTTATTATTCTAGCACTGCAGTTACATTGCTTGCATCCGATGAAGTGGGTATTAGCCCACGAAAGCTTATGCTTCAATACTTTAGTTAGTCTTTAAGGTGCCACAGGACTCTTTGTTACCTCTGCTATTCCAGACTAACACGGCTACCTCTCTGATCCTCAGCATTTATTTAGCACCTTTCATGCTATCTACTTTACAAAATTAATGATGTAGAGATCACTTGTCCCATCAGTGAAGCACTCCTCCTTCTGGGGAAGAACACAACTGTTTAACAGCCTGTGCTAACAGTACACAAAAATTGAGGAGAGGAAGTGAAGACAAATACAGCATCCAGTTAAATGTCCAGGGAAAATGTAGGTAGACAGAATGCATTTACCTAAATTGTAATTTAACCAGTGTACAGTGTTGAATATCCTTATTCTAGCAGAAAGTGCCTTGTGATCTTGAGTGACCATAATTTTTCTGTATAAGTCTCCTGGCTCCTTACTGTGTTATTGGCACATCACAGAGGCAGGTAACTTCCTCCCACTGCCCAGTAAGTGCCACCTATCAAATTACCAACACCACTGCAAGCAACATTTATGTGACCTTTTAATCATGTGAAAAGTGCATTTTCCAAAAAAATGACCCACCCTGCGTGTTCTTTGAGTGCATCCCAGCAGAAGACACGTCTGTAGGCACCAGCGCTATCCGCTGTAGTACAGAAAACCTAATCTGGGCACTAATTTAAGGACCCTCATTCTCTAGATGGGGAAACCTCAGGTATATTGCAGGTGTGACATACTTCAGTCCAAGAGGTGGGAAAACCGTCTGCTCAGCATTGGCCTAACTCTGCTTCTATGGAAGTAAATGATGGCCAGCTCCTCAAAGTAGCTCCATTGACCAGCTGACAGGTACTGGGAGTTTTACCATGGACTTCAATGGAAGCAGAGTTCAGTCAAAATGGAATACTTTAGAAAATCCTTCTGTATCAGCATCTCCTTCCCAATGGCTTTTGGTGGAATGGGGATCAGCAACAGAATAGCCCCCCATACTCCTCCTTGAAGAATGATCATCCTATTTACAACTCTTTAGAAGGCAGAGTGTTGATGATTACAAAAGAAAAATGATCACACTGTGGCTCATGTCATACTGCTAAGATAAAAGTCCTTATTTCAAAAAGAAATACAACAGTATTCTGCCCTAATGGTCCAAAACAGAACTGTGAGCTGAGAGGTTAATGCAGAATAATCTTGTATTTGTTTTAAGCAGTTCAAATGACAACACACAGGTAACATCCACTTGCAGGTATTTAAACTACCTACCCACACCGTAAGTACAAGATCAAGAAACTTAAAGGTGAGGATGATTGAGCTGCTCTTGGTTGGTTTTTCATGGACAGTCAGTGCTTCTCAGTGTAATCATTGCATTGAGGAGTGTATGCTTTAGCCAACATAATATAAATTTGCTCTGTTAGAGGATGTATTACAAAAGACAAATAAAAATCAGTCTCCTCCTCTGTTTAAAATAAAAAAGAAGGGCTCTTTTGGCTCCACACTGCGTAACTGCCGCCCGGATCCGAGTGGCTCTCAGGGCTTCCTCTCCAGACAAGAAATAAAATTTACTGAGATTTTTCTAAACAGCAGCAAGAGGGGCACCTTTAATAATGGATGCAGCAAATTTATGATTTGGCTGCATTGTGCTCATCCGTTCACATCAATTGGGACCCCGTGCATCGTAAAAGTAAAATGGAAGCCGGGCGCAGTGTAAATGTGAGCAAGGAAATATTATTAGATCATTTAAAACTAAATACTATGTTGTGGTCTTCTCCTTGACAGATATATCTGCTGGGGGGGGGGGGGGGAGTGGGGAGAAGGCAGGGAATGTCCCTGCCGGCTCACCTGCTTCTGCAGCACACTAGCAAGAATGCTAGCTGTGAAATATGCTGAAAGAGCAAGACTCAGCCCCTGTCTTGTCTTGCACAAAAAGACACAGAGATGATGCTTTTTTGTGGTTATGCACAGAAGAGATTTGGCATCTTTTGAGGGAGAAAATAAATGTCTTTTCCCACTCAATTAAACATAACTGAAGGCACTGGAAAAGAAAATGGGCTTCCATTTATGGATTCAGGATGGCAGGAGGGCAACCATTTGATAACAAAATCGTGACAGGAGCCCATTTCAGCAGCGAGAGATTTGTTTGTTTAGCTTATTGATCGACTTTTATCATGCAAGTAATTAACACACATTATTCAAACCGCGCATTTTTCTAAAATGAACCTTTTAAATAATACTTCCAAACAAAGTACGTCGGGTCCATGTAACAACTGACAACACAAATACAACCTCAGGAGGAAAACAAAAAAGATGAGGAAAACGCACGCAAATCTTAAACGTAATGAGCAACAGCACGGCACAAAAGAATGCTGAGCAGAGAGAATGACAGCAACTGGGGCTTTCAAAGGGGCTTAAGGGAGGTGGGTACCCAACTTCCATTCACTTTCCACTCCCTTAGGACAAATCCCAACCTTGGGATGAATCTCAGCCAAAAGTCTTAGCCCTAGGGTGGGATGATCCACCTATTTACAAAAGTCTGATCTGTGCTACAAGGCTTGGCATGGATGCAACTTTGTACAGAGCAATGCCCATTTCCATACTAGAGATGATTAATAACAGCAACATAAGGAAGGTAGTTTTAAGTACAGTGGTAAGTTCAATCTAAGCAAGAGAAAGGATGTTCCAGTGGTTAAGGTACTAGCCTGGGACTTGGGAAAGCCAGGTTCACATCCCTTCTCTGCCAGAGACGTCCTGTGTGAGCTTGGTCAAGTCACTTAGCCTCTGAGTTTCACTATCCCATCTGTAAAATGAGGATAATAGTAACTCCCTTCTACAGAGAAGTGTTGTAAGTACCATGCATAGATAGTCTGATTGTCCACTGCCCTGAGTGCAGTAAGGAGACAATGCTACTGGTCTGAGTTGGCCATATTATGCACTCACAGGTGTAAATGGCTTCACTAAAGGCAGTATTGGATCACAGCCATAATGCTACAGCTTGAAGACTCCCCAAATACTCTGTAGGCATTGAACTCTGACTGTTCTCATTTAATCAAAAGTCTGTTTAATACTTTATTCTTGTAGCCAATCAGAATAGACATTACAATGGTGCAGGGGTGTGTGTGTGTGTCACAGCTCTTTACTGGGAGGAATGTCAGACTTGCTCAAGTCTCTGTGACTATGTTTCCCTCTATTACCTGGGATATGAACTCGAATATTACAGTACTACAAGTAACAGAGATTCTCCTTTAGCTCAGCAGTGGGTTGTGTTTTCCAAGTGAAAAACACTGAATTTTATCCTGAACTCGGGCCAGCATAAGGTCAGCCCTTGGACCGCATCATCCAGGGCAACAAACTCCCTCCTCTCTATCATATGAGCTTGTGATAAGTAAGGGGGCGGAGTGCCTTAGATGGATACCCAGCCCACCAGTTAGCTGTAAAATCCCTCTTGGTATCTGTTCTCTGCTTGCTTTACCTGTAAAGGATTAAAAAGTCCTCCAGGTAAAGAAAAAAAGTGGACACCTGACCAAAAATGCCAATAGAAAGGCTAGAACTTTTTAAAACAGAGGAAAAGCTTTTCCTTTGTTTTTCTGTTGTTCTCTCTGGCTGCAGGGACATGGAGCAGCAATGCTATAAGCAGGAATGCTGTACAAGTCTTGAACCAGGTATGCAAATTCATCAGATCATGCCTAGAATTACTTATTTGAAGCCCCCCAAATATGTAAATAAATTAGAAATGGTTAGCTGGATGCAATCACGTTTATTTTTTTATTTTAGCTTGTGCATATGCTGTTTGATTAGCTGGTGGCAACAGCTAATTTCTTTTGTTTTCCTTCTCAGCTCTTCCTGGGGGTGGGGGTGGGGTGGTGAAAGGGTTTGAGTGTACTCCCCAGGGAGGAATTCCCAAGTGCTCCTTCCTGGGTCCAAGGTGTTTTTTTTGGGGGGGGGGTGTTTGTTGGGGTTTTGGGGTTTTTTTTTTTGCCTTTGGGTGGTGGCAGCATTTACCAAGCCAAGGTCGTAGAAAAGCTGGAACCTTGGAAGTTTAATACAAGCCTAGTGTGGCAAGTATTAAGGCCCCCACTCTATGTGACAGATTAGGGATCCAGCCTTGACAAGGCTGGAGCAGAAAAATGGACTCCCCGGGAGGAGCTCGCCCAGGCAAATGAACACCTATCCCCGGCAGGAGCTGGGAGCCAAGGCAGCAGCGGCAGGGCAGGAGTGAAGCCATTTAGACACGATGACTCCATGAATTATGACCAGGAAGCCCTATATGGCTATAGAATCATTACAACACAGAGACTAATTTACAGCGTTCTCACTGTATCCATGTAGTCAGAGTAATCAGGAAGCTTTCAGCAGGGAGTACTGCAATAACAACATGCTGGTGAATAGGAAAGCTGTGGGCCATCTTGACTTTCACTTCTATGGCAACAAAGGAATCTTTATGCTTTGCAAGGAACAGTCATCCTTCCAAGATGTGAAAGCAGGAGTCAAACCAACAGGATACCAGCTTTGAAGGAGACTGCAGGAAACCCTATTGATAAAATGGAAAACCAGGATACATACTCTGGTGGGAGTGGGCTGTGGGGTAGGAGGGTTCACTGTTCACAAATGTTGACCTTTTAATGCTAAACATGGGGAGTCTGTTGTTGCAGGCTCACCAACCTGTGGTTTTTCAGATATAACCTTTCTTCCCCTTGCCAGGTAATTAGGCCCGCACCGTCAAAATGGCAGCACTTTTTACTCTGGTGCGTAGCACATACAGGAATCATTGGGGTGGAATCTGGTGTCTGTATAACATCACACATCATGTAGGCCGTGAAAAATACCATCTTCAGTTGAAACCGCAGGGGGAATTTAGGTATTTAGAATGCCTGACCTCTCTTGCAGATATTGCTTCAGTACAGTAGCTAAGCACAAAGAAAGGAGTTAAAAACAGGGCAGCAGCCTTAAGTGAATCTTCCTGCTGTGGTGGTTTTACATTAGCCTCCTTGCTGTCATTTTAACACTCCTTTCCTATTTGTTATTTCTTTTTTTCTTCTTTTCCTTTTGTAAGTTTCGCAGACCTAGGAAGATTAGGTTTCATTCTGATCATTGCATTACCTCATACCTGTATCATATTTCATATCATCTATTGCTGCTGGATTAATGTAAACCTTCCTATGACATCTCAGATCATATCTCATTACTGTGACTGGGTGGCAGACTTTATCCTGTTTGCTGAATATGAACTGAATATTTGATTGAATCTAAAAGGCAAATATGCAGTGTGGCCTGTTTGTTCATGAGGAATTTTACAGTACAGTACTTGGCTCTATCACTCCTAGGTGATAGCTCAAAGCTAAGCCTACATTTGTGTGTATCTTACTAACCTACTATTTCTTACTGTCATTTTGGATAAGAAACACAGTGGGAGAAAACAAAATGTGCTGACAATCACCTGGAGAAGAAAGAGTGATCGTCTAACTTTATAAACCAAATCCCAGCAAGAAGATTGCCTTAAATTCCATACAATATAGCAATGTCCGTGAAGAGCAGTTTTAAGCCTTTTAAAAATTTATCTCTGGACTGATTATTATGCAGACCAATTTTTCATTCATCTTGAATCTACAGCAGCATTTTAATGTAAGAAGCTCCCTACTCTGTTTCTCTTCCCCTGAAGAAAAATAGCTTAATTTCTTCAGCTTGATAGATTTTCCTGATCCTTCAAACAGTAGAAAAAGACTCTTGAAAATCGGTCGTTGAACTATCCACAGGCATTTTATAATGGCCGTAAATAGGTCTATACTGAATAGCTCTCCAGGCATCAGCTTGAATGGTGTCCTTGACACTATTATTATTATCCTACTGCAAAAAAATAAAATAAAAAAGGATCTGAGCTGCAAACAGGTTAGAACTAAATTCCCTCCAGCATATATATAACTCCTCAGAGCAATGCAAACAATCCATTTTCCAATTCACAGCACTGTCATAAATTTCATGCATAAATAAAGATCAATGTACATGAGAAATTTTCCAAATATTTGAGTAAATTAATTGTAGGGAAGAGAAGTTGGGATTCATTTCCCCCCCTCACTTTAGTCCCTTTGTCCTCTTTTTCTTGTCTAAATTCCTCTTCTAGGTTCTAGTTTCCATTGGAAAAAATGTATTCTTCACTTCTTGTGCTGTTAAAGGGTTGCATCGTGTTGCTGTTTGCTGCTAAATGGCTGCTGTATTTCAGCTCAGAGGTACTTCAGTGGTGGACTAAGTAATTACTATTTTACAGAGTTATAGTAACAACTCCAAAGTTAAGAGTTGTAAGATGTCTTCAGTTCTAAACTAGTCTCTTACATAACTTTAAGGCATATTGTACAATGTTTTCAGCTCTTGGAGACTAACTTTTCTTTGTCTCTTGCACCACATCTGGTATGCCTCTTGACTGTCTCCCATATGGTAGCTCAAATAGGGAAAATGCTGTCCAACCTTGTGGTACTTCCCTACTGGTAAAGAGTAGTGCCAGAATTAGTAGGTCCCAGTATCGAAGGTCCTGGGTAATGAATTTCTTGGGCATTCTCTTTAGCATCTGATTGAATTTTTCCACTAGGCCATCCATCTGTGAATAGTACACAGATGCATAATTCTTTGACTTTCAGTAGACCACAGATCTCCCTCATCAGTTGGGTTGTAAAATTTGTTCCCTGGTCCCTCAGGATCTCTTTGAGAATCCCTGCCTACATGATGACCTTCAGCAGTTCATTAGCGATAGTCTTCGCATTTGTTGACTTCCACAATAACACGTATATGCTGGTGTCCAGAGGCACTCCTCTCTAAAAAGCCTGGGGAACTAGTAATTGCAGCCACATCTCCTGTGTCTGTTTGTCCTGGTGTCTGTGATATAACAAGTCCATCTTATGGACAAAATGAAGGTATTGCTCCCTTTCTGTTCTCCTTCCTTTACAAATGGGCATGCTTTTGTTGCTGGCTAGAGCTGTGGGTGCGTGATTCCATGATTGCCAGCTGTGGCAGCTGTGCTGGGGTGTGCCCTGCCTGAAAGACTCTCCTCTCCCTACTGCCTATGGTTGTAAGCCTCATTACAGGCAGACTACCTTCTGCTTTCAAAATACAAATATATAACTTTCTATTTAGGTGCTTCACAGCAGGCGTCCATATTTCTGACCTATTGATCAGTGCCTGCTCAGAGGCTACTTCTCTGGAGGCTTCACCTTAACAGAATGGGGTAGCTTGAGAGTTTAGTGACCCTGAGAGCTGTGTCGGCAGGAATTTAACTCCTGCTAGGGGCACCCCAGCCAGAAATGTCAAAGGGTAGGGACCAGACAATAAACAGTCCATTGTTGGGGTAAGACTAGACTCCTTAGCCCCTTTAGGAGAAGCCTCTGCATTCAAACCCAGCCTGTCGAACCCACAAGCCACTCACGGACTTTGCTGGAGCCACTTTCTGCTTCACTCTACATTTGCATTAGTGAGCAAACTTCAGCACTGCTGCACAGCCCAGACACTGGGCTGTGGTCCCTTTGGCTTTTAATGGGTTCTGCATGCAATTGTCTCAGTTGTCTCTCCTGCACCTCACAAAAAAGTGCAGCATCTTTGTTTGTCAGCCCCCTCATTGCAACCCTCTGAAATCAGTGGACAAAAGGGCCAACAAGAAGAAGAGACTGTGACTAGTCATGCACAACCTAGTACCACTTAAAACAGGACTTTGTGCAGATCTACAGTTCTTATTCCTCATGATGGGAGATTCCATCATCACCATTAAGAAGCCATATTCTTTGGAGGCAAGATAAACGATTGCTAGATTGCTGTTATCCTCTGTTTGTGCCAGAGGCACCATGCAAAGAAAGTGCGAGGTGCAGGCAAAGAAAATGGCTTGGTTTAAAACGATATACACCCATGAAAATGAGAGCTTAGAATATAAATGCCATGAGATCCTTAGTTATAGCAGCCTGGCCACAAGCCTACAACATTGTATAATTCATTCCTTGACATTGTCTTCAATCCCCTTTCTCTCGCTTCTAAATAATAACCCTACTTACTTCTTCATTAACCTATTTCACAGGGAAGAAGGACTAAATTGGGGTTTGTCTATACTACCACTTAAGTTGATGTAACTTATGTCACTCGGGGGGTCTGAAAATGGCAAAGCTCAGACTGATATAAGTTATCTTGACTTAAAGCGGTGTCCAAACTGCGCTATGTTGGCAGGAGATACTCTCCTGCTGACGTAGCTTCTGCCTCTCATTGAGGTGGAGTAACTATACTGGTGGGAGAGCGCTCTCCCGACGGCATAGCCCATCTTCACCGGATGCGCTACAATGGCACAGCTGCACCGATGTAGTGCGGTAGTGCAGACTGGCCCTAAGTATTATCCCTCTTTAACAGATGGCAAAACAGCAAGAAAATAGTTTTCCAAGACCACAGAGAGTATGTCTCTGACACAGCCAGGATTAGAACAGAGGAATTCCTGTCTTCTGCTCTGCCAATTCACACACAAACATACACAAATTTAAAATCAAATTTTTGGAAAATATACACAAATATACAGGCACCTACCTTGTTTTAATCATGGAAGAGATTTCTAATTGTACAGGCTTTCCCCAGGCCTCATTCAGCCCCTTCCAAAGTAAGGCTCCTAGGAAAACCTTCTAGAGCAAGGCGTCATGGTACAACAAAATGAATCTGAGCGGTCCCCAAAAATTCTACTCTCACACTTCTGCTTTTGACTTTCGGCCTGATTCAAAGACCTATAGTCTTTCTATTCACTTCAGTAGTTTCTGGATCAGTTCCTTACAGATCAATATGTCAAACTACATCAAACCAAGAACTGCCTTTGCCTCTTCAGGGAAGTAACACAAAGACAAATTTTGCTGGATTCGTTTTGTGTGTTGAATTTTTCCTCTACCAATCAGTCTTTAGCATTGGCTGTATTCCTTTCTATGCAACTCACTCAAAGACCAAGCCCAGCATTTGCATCTCTGTGCTCGGTAGTTATTCTCCCCAAGCAGAATATTGTATTACTTTAAAACTGCAGAACCCCTCCCCCGCCAGTAAATAGGCACATATACAGACACATCTGTCCCGCTTTCAGCAGCAGTGACAAACCTTATTGCAGAGATGAGGCTGTGAAAGCCAGCATTAACAGCAGAATTCTGAAGCCTCTGTGTCTTCATATTTTCCAGGTGAACCATTTAGAAACAAAACCAAAAAGCAAACACAAATCAATTCAATTGTCCTAGCATATGACAGGTTGACTTGCGACCTGTCTCATCTGGTACATGACAATGTTGTTTGCATCCTATTAAAGCGGGTGACTGGTGCAATATTTATACAGAGCAGAGGTTCCTTTTGATGACAGCTTTTGAATCATAGCTCTTTCTTCATCATACAATTCACTACAAAACACCTCCACCAATTGACATTGTAACATGAGTGTCACTGTACAAAGCAGTTTATCCTTCAACACCAAGAATGCCATTGTAATTTTTTTCTATACCCTTTTACACTTGCTAGTCTGCTCAGCTCCTTGTAAGAGCAACATTTCACAGTTATAGACAATTCATTATTTTCTATCACAAGCTGTATATTTCTGGTTCCCTTTCTTAGCAGTGGCAACTATAACAAGCACCTTTGCAAAAGTTTTTATGAGCTCTTCATAGGATTTTGTGTTTAATCTGACATCATTGTGAACATGTTATAATTCCACTATATAAATCCATGATATGCCCACACCTTGCATACTACATGCAGTTCTGGTAGCTCATTCTCAAAAATGATATATTAGAACTAGGAAAGTACAGACAGAGGAAGAAAGGCAACAAAAATGATTAGGAGTATAGAACATCTTCCATCTGAGGAGAGATTAAAAAGAGTGGGACTGTTCATCTTAGAAAAGAGATGACTAAGGGGGTTAGAATAGAAGTCTATAAAATCACGAATAGTGTGGAGAAAGTAAAGAGGGATAAGGACGTTTTATTTACCTCTTTAAGTACCACAAGATCCCAGGGTCACCTGATGAAATTAATAGGTTTAAAACATCAGGATTAAAATAAAAATAAGGAAGTGCTTCTTCACACAAACTCACAGTCAACCTGTGGAACTCATTGCCAGGGGATGTTGTGAAGGCCAAAAGTGTAACTGGATTCAAAAAAGAATTAGATAAGTTCATGGAAGATAGGTCCATCAATGGCTATTAGCCAAGGTGGTCAGGGACGCAACCCCATGCTCTGGGTGTCCCTAAAATACCTATTGCCAGATGGTGGGACAGGGACGACAGGATCACTCGATAACTGCCCTGTTCTGTTCATTCCCTATGAAGCATCCGATATTGGTCGCTGTTGGAAGACAGGACACTGGACTACATGGACCATTGGTCTGACTCTAGAATATTTAAGCGTGTTAGGTCTTGGCAACTTAATAGCCCAGTGACAATGCTCTACTGTGCCACACTGGCGGTTCCCGGTCTTGGACACTGATGATTGGAGGTGAGACTGCTATGGAGATAACACACCCGGCCTCTTGACAAAGGAGGAAAGACTCATGTCACTTAAGTGGTCCCTTTTGGATGACAAGAGGAAGGTCTTACGACAGTCTTGTCTTTCCCTCCTTGGATGAAAAATAATGGCTGTGACATGGGGCCTTTAACATGTGGGGTCTTAAGAAAGGAACACAAGCAGATTCTCAGAGTTCTGACTGAGGGTTGTCTGGCTGAGCTCTAAGGCTCCACCCTTTCAGGTTACTATGTTTGGGGAGACCCACTGCAAGGAGCCCCATTAAAGTCTGACATTCCTCATGGGCGCAATGGCCCACCTGCATGGAGCAGCTTGCAGAGTCAGGGCCAAATGACATTTGTCTAGAGAGAAAATTCCTTAAAAGCCTTATATTCCTACTCATAGAGAAAACATGAGCAAGTAATATATAACCACTGTACGTAACTGGCTCTATGCACACTGACTCTACCTGTACCATGGACAGAGCATGTGCACCTTGATACATTCCCTTGTTTTAATTTAATCTATTTGTATTTACTGTGGGTTGTTTTGTTATTTTTCCATTTCAAACTGTTTTTTCCCCTTAAGTCCATTAGCTGGGCATGAGCTGTTCTGAAAAGGGCTGGTATTTTCTTTGCCTTCTGGCTGTAATTTTTTCATCCAATCACAGTCCACAACCCTAGGGTTCACCAGCATGCTCAACAAAGCAAAGTGAATAATTCATAATTGCTGATGAATTTGGAGTTCTCCTCTGTTGACAGAGCATCCATGAACTCACCATGGTTTTTGCCATTGGAAACTATTCAGCTACAGTTTTTGCATGTCATGTGGTGTTTGAAATTTGAGCTGTGTTGCTGAAATAAGCATCTAAACCAATGGGAGTAAAATGTGTGAGCCAGATTCTGACACCCTCACTCAGATATTCCCACTGCTTCAGAATCTGCTCCAAAGTGAGGACTTCTGGATTTAGTTCAGACTGACTTGCTATCCTTTGCAGCGGGATGCGTCTCTTTAAAAATCACAATCAGCCTATCTCCACACTTGGATCATAATACAGTAGACTCTCAATTATCCAGGATGATAGGGAAAAAAATTAATCCTGGTTAATAAAATCCCGGATAATCACCATCCATAGGAAATATGAGGAGGGGAGCTTTGGTTCACTAGCTGCCCTACACCCTGGTGGGTTTTTTTTGTTTTGTTCTTGGGGCGGCAACAAAACCAGAGCCGGCCCTGTGAGTTATGCATATTTTTTTTTTTTTGACATCCTGGTTAATCCACATTCTGGTTAACCCAATTCTGGATAATCAAGAGTCTACTGTATCTTAAAACTTATTAGGGGACAAGTGATTTTCCTACTAGACTAATATTATTCAGTGAGGCTTAGATTGTGGAAGCCCCGCTGCCAGCATTAGAAAATTTCACCCTAAGAAGAGATCTAAATAGAATTTCAGCCAATGCAACCCTCCACCCCCAAAGGCAATAGCTAGTTTCTCAGACAACAAGGTCCACATTGGTGAGCGGTTTGAAAGACCCTTGCTTAGATTGCACACTCTTTGTGTGTGTGTGTGTGTGTGTGTGTGTGTGTGTGTGTATGTGTGTGTGTGTGTGTAAGCAAATGGGGTCCTGATTCTTGACGGGACCTCTATGTGCTACCATTGTACAAAGAAATGAGAATAACTGCAGACACCTTAACTCACACCCACGAGTGGGAAACCAGGGCAGAGCTCTGAACAATGATGTTTGGGGGTGAATGAGGGAGTTTCAAGCCTTCAGCTTCTTTAGCATCCTTTGTCATGTGGCTGGAGAGATGCCAGACTGCTCAGTGTACTGAGCACACTAGCTGCGTCTTTGAACTTGAGAATACATTTTGAAGGCTGAGAAAAATGGGTAGCTCAATAGCAGAAGTTCTAACTGAGCCAAACCCTTCCCTCTCTTTTACTGAAGTCAACAGGGCTGCAAAGAGGAATCTGTCCCATTAGCTGTAAAACATTGGCTCAGCTGATCCCAGACTCAGGGGAGATCTCAGTAATAGTTTCCAAAATGCTTTTCTTAACTTTGGGATTTATTTCCTCATGCCCTTTCCTCCCCCTCAGCTTGCTGAGTCAGCGCTCTGCATTATTACTGGCCACATGTGGCATTTTCATGTGCCATATGAGTGTACAGTTACATGCTACATCATAATGAAACCAATACATAGAAACATCCCTTCGCAGTTGTACTGTTCTTTCCAGCTCCACAGGTCTCTACAAACATTAACCAATTAATCACCGATTGGTTAATTCATTGATGTGCGGGGAACAGGGTCTTCATAATATACTCCTTTAAAAATAAATAGGTTAATTTAAACATCATTACTCACAAATGGGTTGGGGTTGGAGTTTCTTCAAACCCTGCTGGTTACATCTGAGCTGCATTGGCCATAAAGGAGGCACGTTTCCAGATGTTAGCAATCCTGGGAAAGGAATGTGCATCTCCACTCTTGGGTTGAGTTATCCAACCAAATCCCCTTCTTCTTCTGCTTTATAAACACTTTGTCTTTATCCTGCTCTTTATCTGTGCTCACTTGCCTCTCTCTTTTTACTGTTTGACTCCTTAGCCTCAATATTTTTTTCTTTTGCCTTTTACTCTCAGCAGGATATCTGCATCTCGTATTTCGTCTCTCACTGAAGTCTGACATCTCTTCAGTGCTTAACAACACAAGAGAATTCTCTGGACTCCAGTTTCCATCCTGTTGTCCTCCAACACAGTATGTCTGTAAACAGAGAAGTTGAAGGGCAACCCAGTCTAGTGATCTCCACTACAGACCGTTTTAAATTATAGATGTGTCATGTCCCTGAACCAAACTGACCCTTCCGAGGTTAAACCAACACTAAGTACAGATTTTCTATGTGCCGCTCAAGATCAAAATAATAACTAACTAACAACAGAGCACCTAGATTGTGGGAAAGAACAGGAAATTGTCAGAAATGGTGCGTATGTTGGGCTAGATTCTGGGATTCATTTCCTCAGAGGTGTAGACCCTGGAGGTAGATTGTAAGCTCCTTGGCGCACGGGCCATTTCTTTGTTCCTTGCCTCGCATAGTGGGGTCCTGGCCCATGACTGGGACTTGCAGGCACTATGGTAATACAAACAAATAATAATAGAGGCAAACTACTCCTGGGGTAACTGAGCAGTACCTTCCTCTCTAGACAGCCATTGATTTGAGTGGGACTGCTGAGAGTACTGTACAACATGAGTAAGGGTGGCAAAATTGGGTCTTATTTCCCTTTCTCTCATACACACATGCACTATTTCCAGCTATGGTTTGCACAACCAAGGTATTAGTGGTGGGCTGTGTGAGCCTGCATGGCCGTCCTTCTTGGTCTGTCTCTGAGGGATGCCACACCTCCTCGCTATTGGGCCCTTAGCACTGTAATTAGTGGGGAACTAGCAGTCTTTAGAGCTCAGTCCACTTGATCCAGGCTGGGCAACAGCGAGTCTATGAACCCCGGCCCTTAGTCAGGGTGGGGCAGTGAGTAGGTACGGGTCCTGGCCTTCAATCAGGACAGAGTAACACTACCTATAAGGCCAGGCCTCAATCAGGGTGGGGCAGCAAGCAGTTAGGGGCTCAAGCCGGGCTGAGCACCCAGCAGTCTAGGGTTCAGGCAGGGATGAGCACCAAGCACAGGCCTTCCAGGGAGGCTGCCACCCCAGCCCCAGCCCCAGGCCCTAACAGTGGTGGAATGGTCTGACACTTGGTCAGCAGGGATCTGCCTGCAATATGCTGACCTAGTATTATGCTAAAGCCCAACCAAACTGTTGTCTAGTTTGCCCTGGACTACTTCCTACCTCCATGCTATAGTGGTCCTCAGTCTCCCTGGGATCGGCGGTTGCTGGTAGCCCCAGCCACTCATTAGCATCTCGGCTGGCTGGCGGCCCTGGTAGCTCTGGCCAGTCCTCTGGCAGTAGCCCCGACAGCTCCTTGGCGTCTCAGTCAGGTGGCAGCCCTGGAAGCTCTGGCCAGTCCTCAGATGGCAGCCCCAGAAACTGCTCCTCAACATCTGGCTCCAGTAGCAGAGGAGAAGCATCTGTCTCCCTCAGTAGCGCCAGCCCAACTAAGCGGCAGGGTCCTCTTTTGTACTCTGCTTCCTGACCCACTCCCTTGGCTTCTGGCCTGGTGGGTGGGCTTTCCCTCCTGGTCTGTCTCTGAGGGGGGCCACGCCCCATTGGTACAGGCCTGAATGAAAACCTCCAGATCCAAACACAATGAACGTTGAAGAAATTTGGAATCACATCTTTGTGCCTTAGGCCAGGGGTCTCCAAACGTTATGAGACGAGGGCCATATTAGATTTTTGAAGGGCTGAAGTGACTGAAAAATTTCAATATATGAAAATATATGCAAAATCCCCCCATTTTCTCCCCTGGCCACTGCTTCAAACCCCCCCCCCCTTTACTCCTCTGGCTGCTGCTGTGGGGGCACTCACCCCTCTGCACATGGAGCCACCGGCAGCAGCTCGCAGGGTGGGGGAGGGGCGCAGCGCCGTCTCCACGTGCCTGCTCAGCTGGAGAGCCAGACAAATGAAAGCTGCAAGCCGGATCAGGCCCCTGGGCCGTAGTTTGTAGACCCCTGTCTTAGGCCACAGATGCTGACTTTCCAAACTGCCAGGAGGTGCTTGACCCCTGGCTCTGATCCATGAGCCATTTTCCAAATACTCAGGAAGGCACCACCACTGTCCCAAAGTGCACACAATCTCTTGTACACAGACAAAGGTTATGCCTATAAAGGTTATGTCTAGTCTGTGTGTTTCAGGGTCGAAATAATAATAAATCATTTGAATTGTGGAGAGAGGGTGAAGAAAGGGAATTTAGCTTTTAATGTTAAACACAGTAACAAACTGTGATGGAGAAGGAATGCTCTTACTGTTTCCTCTGAATAGTGTGGTGGTGTCTCAGTTTCCCCAATGCATTTCTTGAGTGTCTATGTGGAGGGATAAGGATATGTAGTTGGTGCAGAGCAGAGAGACAGCATAAGCAAATAGATCTGTCTTGGGGCCTGGTCCCTCCTCCCTCTCAAGGGATTATCTTCACTTATATTGCTGTGAATCCAGAGTAGCTTTATTGAAGTCAGTGGAGTACAGCTGGCATAAAAAACTGAAGAATCAGGCCACAAAACAGCCTGTTACCAGGGTATCTAAGTGGTTCAAACAGAGGTGAGTTTCCTATAAGAGTCCTTTGAAGATAATACTCAAGCCCAAGGGAAGGTTCTGATATTTGTGGTAGGAAAAGCATCGCCAAAATTGCAAAATGCTGGATTAAACATTGTGTAATACCATGTGCTATAATTACAGTGTTCCATAACACTTTGGGGGTTTTAATACATCCTTGAAAGAGTGGAAATGGCATAACAGTAAAGCACAACAAAAACAAGATAAAAACATTACTAGCTTGCAGCTAGTACAGCTTTATGTCAATGGTAAATCTTGAATTCCACCTCTCCAGGAGCCCCTTGCTTCCGATCACTCAAGAATCCACTGATAGATTCCCCAAAGGTAGGGATATCTCCCTCAGTGTCCTCACCAAATTCTAATTGGAATAACTACATCCTGCCTACTTTAAATTCTCTTGTTACTTTAAATGGATTCAAAAAAATCCTTCACTTCCTGTGTAATGTTGCTGCTGAGCATACAATGGCTACATGTAACAAAGAGTCCTGTGGCACCTTAAAGACTAACTAAAGTATTGAAGCATAAACTTTCGTGGGCATTTCAGTGATGGAAAAAGTCAAGCTGTGTATGGTGTAAAGAGCTTATATGCACTTGAAAAAGACACTGAAAACTCAACAAACAGTAAGAACAGAGGGAGAACAAACATTAAGCTATGAGGGCCAATAGCATTTTCTGCCCCTTGGATATTCACCTGGATCACCTGGATTGATCGGTCTTCAGCTGTCATTAAGACTACGCTGATCACAACACGACCGCCATTCTTCTCGGGCTCTTGCTTTTCTTCTCCACATTTGTCCAGAACATGCCTTGGATATTATAGCTATAAAAGGATGAAACTACTTTTTTCCTCTGCTGATCAGTTCTGGATTATATACCTACAAGCACACAGCTGATTGCAACTATAGCAGCTGTGTTTTATTTTCTCAGTTCCAGTTTCCACATTATTAATATTTAGCTGCATTTTGCTTCACATGCAAGATGTTACTTTTGAAGTTCTCTTTCTCGCTCTCTCTCTCAAACAGATGTTACAATTTTAAGAGATCTCCCCCTGAAACTGCAACAGTAATTGCCGTGTGTTCCATTAGTCATACAGATGAGTCAAACCCACCACAGTAGTAATTTGTGCTTTGTGCAAGTTGTTTTCCCCCCACATGGAATTTTTTAATGTTGCATCCCCGGTATATAGCATCAAGGTGAAAGAGTCTGTCACAAACTGAAAAGGAAAGATCTTAAGGAGAGATGTACAGTGAGGAATGACTCAGTTGAAGCTAAAGATGGCTTGCTCATCCCTGGGGATCTTCTATTTGTATTAGCCTTAATAGTTGGGCTTATTTGTATTTGTGTTTATGTTTTATGGGCTTTTTAATGCTTCAGGGATCTGGTTTCCTCATGGAATTTCAATTCCTGGTTCACAGAGTTGCAATGAGGATCTCAGACTCTGTGGGGTTTTGGCCCTATCAGTGGTTCACTGGTGCATTAAAAAGTCAGTGAAAAGTGCGAACACAAATACAAACAGAAAGCTGACTTCATTTGGGTTCGCCCAAGCACCGCTATTTTTGGTGTTGTTTGAATGTATGGCTATAGGGAATAGAGCAGGTCAGGAATTTTTTGGTAAAATGTTTTTTTGTCTGAAAATCCAGATTCTCTGAAACCAAAATTTTTCACAGAAACTTATCAGTTTTGACAAAATTTCTGTCGGGATGCTCGCTCTGGTCCAAGATGAAATTTCTGGTCAAAAACAGAGAGAGATCCATCCCACAATAGCCAATAACTCAGTGGTTAGGGCCCTCAGATCCCAGGTGAGGGCTCCAATTATGGGCTGTTGGCTATTCTGGAGGGGCTCTCTCATGTGATCTTGCCCTCATTTTTCATGTAATTTTTGAGAGGTCTTGGTTGCATTCCAAGGCAGAATGGGAAACGTTTTTGAAATTGTCAAAAACCATTTCCCAGCCCACTCTGATAGCGAGATCAGAAACTGGGAGTGGAAAAAAAAGGTCTACTCAATACTAATTCCTACTGTATCTCCCTCAGAAGATGGTAGGATCCTCCATGGAGAAAGGAGGAAAAGCAGTGCAAAGAATTCCAGGGAGTTGGAGCAGCGCAATGAAACAACTGCAAAGAATTATAGAGAAAGTTTAGACAGAGAGTGCAAGATCAGGAGGATTTGAACTCAGGACAGCAGACTGAGCCTCTAAGATGTTACCTTGTCACTCAGTAGGAAAAGGTCCTGGATCCAACACCATCCAGTGCCGAAGCTCTCTGGCAATCTGGGGCAGTATCTCCTGAGCCCCTTTAGATACCTGTGAGAAAATAACATAAATGAAGGTGCTCTGAAGTCACCTTCTACTTGCAGGTTATGCAAGGAGGTCTCCTTTGCCACTGTCCTCCCAGTGCTCCACACTCTGCAGAATGCATATGGCAAGAGTGGGGAACAAAGCGACTCAAAAGAGGACGTCTGTGCAACAGGTGACTGAGAAATGTGGCCTTTTCTTTTTGTGCAGTTCTCCCTTCATTGATGAGATACTCCACATGAATTAAGAGAGGACAAGGGAGAAGGCAAAGCAGAAACATGTATGTGAGAAGTAGTTTGTTCCCAGCAGTGTACGCAGATAATTACTAGACTTCCCCGGAAGTGGAGAAGAGATGAGGAAAGGGATGTTTTTCAGCACAATTCCCTACCTTCTATTAAATAAAAAAGCAGCTAGAATCAGAGAGAAAGTCTGTAGCACCCCTTTGATCACTGGATTAGGTCTGATGTATGGATCTCCTAAGAACTGCAACATGTACTCTGGGTAAAGAATCTCACAATTACTATTGATTTGTCAGCGCTGACAGTGGGTTCTGCCTCAGTGTGGCTAAGGAGATATTGCAATTATCACTTCAAGGGAAAAGAGCAGAACTTCTAGCAGAACTGTGACAGGTAAACAGAATTTGAAGAAGGGGATGAGGATGTTACAGCAGCAGGAAGCTTGAGGTTCAGCTGTGATTACAACAGGGAAACACAGGAAGCTTTGGGATGTGAATTCAGACACTTTTCACAAGGTAAGAGGTCTTGAGTCTGGACAGCACTTGGGTGACAGACCTTCAAGGAAAATCCAAGGCTGCTGCTCTAGTGATTTATCAGGTCACTCCTTGGTTCAGTACTTAGAGCAAAGCCCCTGTTGTTGGGAGAACTAAGCTACTGGAAGTGCCATCTTTTAGACTAGACGACAGATAAAGGGCATTGACTTTTGAGTATTCCTGTGCTAGGAGAAACCACATGCTTCCAGTATACTTTTGTGGTTTGAGAAAACAATAAGAAGAAGAGAAAAAGCCCATGTGAGAAAGAGAGAGAATACAGTGTGTGTTTCTCCTGTGTTACAGGCTGCAGCCACGCTCAGAACAAAATGGCTGCCAGACACAGAGAGAGTTCTCAGAAGCTTCAAGGTGTGTGCGGCACACACACAAAAAGACATTGAAATTTTATAGCCAAACATACCATGCTAATTACTAAATTTAATCTAATTTACTAATCTAAAGATCCTGTGTCCTATGCTTGGGCCCAGATTTTTAGAGGTATTTAGGAGTTCCTCTGCCTAAATACCTTTAAAGGTCTGAGCCTATATTAGCCCCTTTCCACTAATGAGGTCACTGGTGTTATTCCTGTGTGTAAACAGAGAGAACTCTTGTAGACTTTACACATTATTCACTAAGGACTCCGTTTTGACTGAGCGAGGACAGCCCTGTCATGCCATGAACATGCCAGGAGTTGAAGGCACCTACTACATACAAGGAGCTGCTCAGTAC
This sequence comes from Sternotherus odoratus, assembly GCA_032164245.1. Taxonomy (NCBI): domain Eukaryota; kingdom Metazoa; phylum Chordata; order Testudines; family Kinosternidae; genus Sternotherus; species Sternotherus odoratus. The sequence continues at coordinate 90,225,602 of JAVMKO010000007.1, forward strand.
CTGAGACGATAGAGTCCATAGCTTCCAAAGTGCTCTGGGATCTTTCATGACAGCCCAAGCATTACACATTGTCAATGTAAACATGTTCAGCCGCCACCACTCCAGTCATCCTGCACTCTCAGAACCGTTCCTGAAGTGACTTGTTACCACCACTACAGAAAGATACTAATTCTAACACAGATTCCTCCTTAGTCGCTCTGAGCGCTGAATCTTCCTTTGCATCTGATGTCGACTCTACACAGTTTGAAGACATTTCAATTTTGCCTGCTAGCTTAACAAAAAACACGAGTGCAAACATCCTGGCAGAAGTGGCGTCTTCATAGGGGTTCTCACCCCAAAACCTCTGAATTTCCTGAATGAAGACTCCTTCATGCAAATACCCTCTCTTTTGCTTTTAGTTCTACACCTACAACCTACCAAGGAGTTGGGGTTCATGGATAATTAAAATGATTCACAGTTAAATCTTTTTTTCCTGTATTTGGAGCTCAGGAGTAAAATGTTCAAGAGGACCCTCCCCTTCCCCCCCCCAATGTTTTGGACATGCAGGGAAAACAAACCCTACATTTATTTCTAATGTATTATCCTAACAATAAACCACCCCAAACTCTGCAAATGACATCGTAGCCCACTGAAGTCAATGGCTAATGTCTCACTGAGTGCAAAGAGGCCAGGATATTCCCATGAGTATCTCAGCCTACCCCCTCCTTGAGCAGCACTGTCAATAACCCTGAAACAGTTTATTTTCCACAGAGAATTTGTGCTCATCAGAATCATCAGTCACAGAACTTCCAGAAAGTAAAAGACGCCGTTGTGCCCTAAAGGCTGTTTGAGGCTTTGATTTTAAAGCAAAGACGGGAGCGAGCACAAAGGTATGGTTACATGCCATCCCTGCCCTCAAAGTTACACTTCAGGGGGATTTGGTCTTGTCTGTTGCATAACTAAAGAGCACCATAAAACATGATCATTTCCAGAAAACCAAGAGGTTCCTTTCTTTAAAGTGGGTGAATCAGCTCATCTGCCTCAGGATTAGAGTAGGATGCAGGAGCCAAAAGTCTCTGCTGTGTACCAGGGAACCGCCCTAGGCTTTACAGAGCTTACTGGAAAGGGACTCACTGGTACATCCCTTTACTCCCCTCCTTTTTGCCCCAAACACTCATGATAGTTCCTCCTCCCCTGAATTCACTTACTGTTCATTTGCACCACCTCTCACAGCCAAGCTGAAAAAATCCTTTCATTCCACAGCCTCTTATCTATTCTCAGCCCCATTTTTTCTCCTTTTAAAATATATGTATTAATGAAGGGTTTTTAAAAATCCCTCTTTTCCCTGGATTGCTCTATGCAAACCTGCACACACATGATCACTCTCATTCCCATCACCCATTATGGGGCAATCCCATAAGGAGTCAGTTTGGCTGAGTATTTGGGTTTACTCACCTGAGTAACCATTGCAGGATCAGGCCCCTACTGGGTGAATTTTGCAATGCAAAATGTCAGGCATTAGTGTCTAGGCCGGTGTCCTCCAACCTGCTGCCCAACCCTTCTTAATTAGACCGGAAAGGATTCATTTTCACATATCGTGTTATTAACCCATTGGTTCCCATCACTTGACCAACAGGAGAGAAAGGTACAAACGTCTGCCATCTTGGCTCCTTTTCCAGGACTCCAGGTTCTGCCCATTCTACACAGCTGCCAGTAATCCAAGCCTGGTCAAGTTGAGCTTCAACAGCTCCCTGAGGAACTCACCTTCCAGACCCTAGGGCAACGCTGGTCACTCCTATGATACACTTTCTACTGGCTGCACTTCACAGCATCCTGCTGCACCCCCCTCCCCCACATTGTTTTATGAAGTCAATCTGAGGGACTCATGTCAGGGCCAAATTGAGTGGAGACATGTAAGGAAGTTAGCTTAAACCTGTTCCTAATTTAGTTAAACCAATATAAGAGTTTAAAATTGCCCCTTTATTTAAACCAGTGCACGTCTGGTGTGTAGATCTTGATTATAGGTTAGGGTGATCAGACATCAAGTGTGAAAAATCGGGACAGGAGTGGGCAGTAATAGGCGCCTATATAAGAAAAAGACCCCAAAATTGGGACTGTCCCTATAAAATCAGGACACCTGGTCACCCTATTATAGGTTGACGAGGGCATCTCGGTGTCAGGGAGCCTGACCGGTGTAATTTACATGCTGAGGTGCTGGAAGGACGTGTGAGTTAAAGCTGGGGGTAGATGGGGAGATGCTACTTTAATATGTACTTGCTTGTACCCTCCTGCCAGCTGTCTGGCCTGCTACATCCCTCTCCGGTGTCCCCTTGGCAAGTGACTCCAGCTTAGACTCCATTGTACCCACATGCTGACATGTAACGTACACCACCTGGCTACTCACCTCTAAATTTGGCCCTGCGGAGCAAGTTTCTCTCTCAGTTATATAGCTGCAGCCCCTAATTAAGTCAATGGGGACTGCAGCCATGCAACTCAGAGCAGCATTTGGCCCTTAGACTCTAATAATACCTAGTTCTCACCATACATCTCAAAGTGCCCTACAAGCCATTTAGGACCTAGATAAACCCAGGACAAGGAGCAGAAGAATGAAGAACAGGACCCTGGGATGTTAGTTGTCAGTTTCAATCTCTCAGACTGAACATTGTTAATCAAGATGTTGGACCAAAGGAAAAACTTGTCTCCTACTTGGCAGACTAGTTCTTCTCCATCCCACTCTAACAGGTCGTAACGATTTGACCCAGAATGGACTGTGATTTTATCATTAATTATGATGATTAACATTTCCAGAGCTGACAGTAGCCGGATTCTGCACCCATAGACATTCAGATGCTGAGTTTCTAATCGAGCAATATCCTCAGCGTGCTAATGCAGGCACGGAATCATGTGGAGCAACATGGTTGCCAGCTTCAGCTGCAGTTGGCCGATAGTCCGGTCCTCCCCGCCAAAAAAGGGCAAACATTTTTCAGAGGCAGTTATCCACAACCAGTATTTTAACACTCTTCGAGAATACTTGCATGAGCCTGACTGGTTGTACCTATGAATGCATTTCCCAGCATTACTCATTAGAATAATTATCTTATATTTAAACAGCATCTTTCATTCCTAAGGATCTTGAAGCACTACGCAAATTGTGTATGTAAAGGAATCACTCTATTTACCAATGAGGTCCAGCTGCTAATGGGGTGGGAAAGTAATAGCTTCACTTTTAGTAAACAGTACACATGAACAGTACAGACATTTAGGACAGGAAGTGAAGAACGTGGGGTGCAATAGAAAATGTAAGTGTGATTAATAGTAAGCAGCCAGATACTAATGGCCCAAACTGGAAATTCCTCAGGGGGACACTGGAATGAATACCCCTACTTTTGCCAAAAGTACCGTGGGAAGCCTTTGACAACAACAGAGGCAGTGTTTGTACAGCCCCTGGCACAGTGGGGCCCGTCAGTGTCTCTGGAATTCAAATCATAAGAATGAGAGGTAGGAGCAGGACCTCCATTTACATGGCCTTCAGCAGAACAGCACTCCCTTCTACCATACAGTTAAACATTAACTCAGAGGAAATAGTGCCTCCAACTGAATCACAAATACTAGAGATTTTCCTTGATGATCTCCCATCAAAGTTCTAATCAGATCCACCATTGTGTCAACTTGTAAGACCTGGTTACCTTCCAGCCACATAGGTGCCACCCCTGAAAAAGCTGGTGGAGCATTTTGATGCTTGTTTTGCTGTTATTTTCTTGCTTTTTGTTGTGGTTTGGATTGGTTTGGGTTTTGAGGGTTTTCCTAGTTATTGGTTGTATGCATTACAGAGAGTAAAACTTTCAGCTGGGTCAATCATTACCTGGGCTGAGAGAATGTAACATCCAGAAATCTAAACCTAGATTAGCAGGCAATATTATTTTAACCCTGTCACCTTATGTCAAAGGATAATGTGTCTCCCTTCACAAGTGAAGCCTCTTTTACTGCTGTAGGCTGGGATAGAAACTGCTAGGATATAAAAGCTTCTATTGCTAGAAGCTTGGAGTGATTTGCAAAAAACTGGTTGAGGATCAGGGATATTTCTGAAACTGAAGTTGATTTTTAACAGATCCAAAGTATGGCACGAAGGGTAGGCGATAATGAGTTGTACTGATTGCCCCACATTTTAAAACACGGGTAAATGGTCTCTCTCTCTCTCTCTCTCTCACACACACACACACACCCCCCTCTCCTCCTTATTATTGGAACATACGAATGAACAAAGGTAAGGCACAAAATTAATCCCACCAATCACATCTGATATGTTTAAAATCTATTTTCCCACAAGGAAATGTGAGAAGGATGGGAAATTAATGAGATGCTATAAATAAAAGATTTTATCTAGCAGAGTAATATTTAAAATGTGTTTAATATTCTTCCTAATTAGTCAAGGTGGGCAAATATTACAAAAGCATTTCAACAAATAGTTACTCAAATTTTTAAAAACTACACACTTTGGCTGCATTTGTGCCTCCTTTGTATTTGCAGAAAGTGGCTTCTGGGCTTGCACAAAAATTGTCACACTTAGCAGTAGAGCAAAGTGTGATGACAAAGGTATTCTGATATTGACATTAGGCTAGAATCCTAAAACACACTGATTAAGCTGATATGATAGGGATTCGTCAATACAGCTTCTCCAAGGAAAATCATGCATCTTCAAACTATTACATCTCTGAGAGCAATCAGCAAGAGTATGAATAAGTGAGATCCAGATGATATAATCTGTTTATCTCAAAGCTCTTGTTAGAATCCCAGAACCAGTGTTCCCTATAGGTATACTTTGCTATATGTGCAGTAGGATACATATTTAGAACTCTTCCTGCTCTTAGAACATTCAGATTTTTGTTAGGTACCTATCCACCAGCATATTCAGTTTTAGAAAAGGGACTTGAATTGTACTCAGACTCATCTCAGAATGATCACAAATGTTGCAAAGTGTCATCTAATGGTTATAGCACAGCAGGAGTGAGCAGACACGATTCCCCCCCCCCCCCCCCCGATTTCTTGGCTGCGCCCACCTCAACTCAGACAGGCTGGAGGTCCACTGAGAGAGTCAGGAGGTAGATGTGGTACTCCTCAAAACCCCACCACGCGGGGCCAGCACACAGTCCACATCGCTGCTCATCACCCTACCCCAATTTTCCAGCACACCCTTCTCAGCACACCCCACAGCTTGAAAACCTCTGTGGGGTGGTCATGTGCCCCACCCCCACCCAAACCTTTAAATTGAGCCCCCGCACTATGAACAGCTACATGTCACATGCAACCATGGGAGCTAGAAACCTACCTTAAAAGCAATTTTAAAAATTCTGAGATTCTATTGTAATTACATGACAGCAAGAGACTGGACCCTAACATGGGCTTATGGTGTCTATGCATTAATTCAGCCCTGTCTATGAGCACCATATGTTTGCCTGCAGAATCCACATATTTCTTACATTCACTTTTTAAAAGAGTTGATTTATAATAAAAGAGTTGAACCAACCTATGACCCTAGTGGTCTTTACCCATATCATAACCTCTAGCACAAAATACTTGACAACTCTCACATCTAAACTTCAGTATCACTATAGTTAAAGAGAGCTAAGTCTTACATTGTGTTGGAGTAACACAACGGGGAGAGCAGTTACCGGTGGATAATGCCAAACCCACATGCAGTCAAGTGTGACTAATCTCTAAAGATGAGATTATCTCCTGGGCAGTTCACCCCAGAGGATCTTGTTTCAGTTATGGAAAAATTGTGCTGTGGAAGGAAAAAAGGTATATTTGGGGTGAGGGGCTGGGGAGGGGAGGAAAATAAGTTAAAATACACTTGAAAAACACCCCTAGTTTCCTCTTTCCTTCAGAAGTGGCTTCTTGCCCATGACTTTTATTAATTTAGCTAATTTCCACCAATAACTTCTCCTAATTTCTATAACAGGGTTTTCTTTAATTCTGCTTCCAAAGGCTGCAAAACCCACAAAGAAAAGGAACCCACTTAAGATACTCATGTATATTGCCGTAATTGCCGGACATAGGCTAAAAACATGCACCATTTGCTGTGTCTGAATCATGGGTTCCCTTAACTTTCCATTTTAAAATCCCAGCTCAAACCATATGCCCCACTCTACATTTTCCCTCATTCCACCCCACCCTCAGTCAAAAGTGACTCTGGCCTTGCAGTTATTGTTTTTATATTTTAATTTGTTTGTTTCTCTCCCTCAGTATAGACTATCCCAAAAACTGCTCTTCTGCCTCAGATTGTATGGGGTAACTGCAACAAGTTTGGGGTAACTTGGTGACATTTAATTATCATGCCACAGTCAAGCTTATTTGCCTAGTGGGTTCTTTTCTGCAACAAAGTAATAATGTAGCTGAAAAAATTGCCGCACGTGGGTTTCAAATTCAGGAGCCAAAGAGCATAATTTCCTGTGTGACTCAGCTGTGACCGCATGACAAAAGGCTAGTATTAGATCCCCTCATTACAGCAGCATTAACTTCTGCTCTGAAAGGGGGTGGACAAGTGCCTTTCATTGAAAAGCTTGCCCCATTTAGCATGCAATATTTTTAACCCTTTCAGCACTTCAGAGGAAAAACAACAATCCATTTGGACGTCTCCCCAGTCTAGCTCCCTCCTGAAACTTGATCCTCTTTCTTCTGTAACACGCATCCCCTTACAATGGAATGGGTGGATGGTTTCTAGACTTCTGCTGTCAGCATCAGTTGCCATTTGACAGACATCCGGACACAACCTCTGCCACAGAAATTTTAAAAAAAAACTCACCAAAGAAGCATTACCAGCAATTAAAAAATGAGACATGCCAGACATTTCTGCCAGAGATAAGGGCTGTACCACCCTGTGCCAGATTCATCCCTGGAATAACTCCATTATATTCAGTGAAGTCATAGCCGGAGATAAATTTGACCAAATAAGACCATTTCCCCTCTGAAATACACTGCTCCCATCCCCTGACAAAGTACTGAGTGGGAGGCTTGTCACAGGGGGACAGTACTTGAGGATCTAGGATTCCATTGGTGGAGTGGGGAAACCTCTAGTAAGAACATCTTAAAGTACAGCGGGTGTCTTCCTCCTGGTAAGTGAGGACACAGGCATCTAGTTAAGCATGCTCCCTCTAGAGAGCCTTAGAAATAGCGGATTGTTTCCAGAGATATTGCTCTGCAACTTTCATAATTATTTACTGCTGGATCCACCTTCCATTGAAGTCAATGGGAATCTTTCCATTAACTTCAGTGAGTGCATCAGCCACTGAAGTAGGATTAAAGATACTTAGTCTGAACCAAAGTGGGTGCGATTTTGATGGGCTTTGGATCTGGTTCTTAGTTACCAAAGATAACTCTGGTTTGGATATAGACTAGGGATATATGTATTTGATCTAATTGTCTTGGCATTGCTCATCAATACACTTTAGGACTAATGCCTTAAGACAGAGAGGCAGCTTGCATTCTCCTTTTAGTGACCAATGAGATTTGAAGTTCTCCTGTCTGGGATCTATTGGCTTTCACACCTGCTGTGCCACATGCTCCCTAACACTGTGTCAGCTATTGAGGCCATAGTTCAGAAGACTATTGAAGCACATGCTTAAATCCCACTGAATTAGTGAAAGTTAAAGATGTGCTTAAGTGCTGCTCTGAATGGGGATGCATTCCTGAATCAAGCTCTAGATTCTCAGAAATTGCTTTGCAATTTATTTGTTCAGCATAGAATTAGAGCATTTTAAAAATCTCTACTCTGCTAAGTACCTCTGGATACATTTCTCTCTAATTTTTTCTAGTGATTCCCCACTCCTTTTCAAAAGCCTTTCTTTTAACGTCTCCCCATCTCTCTCTTCCCCTGCCCCTCCACTTTTGGAAAAGGAGAACAGGATATATTCCTTTAATCGGACAGATATCTGGCTGAGTTGCTTTCCACACAGGAAATTAATAGTAAACGATTGTATTAATGTGAAATGTTTTAATATTGAGAGTGTGAAATAGCTTCTCTAGTGGTGGATGGTTTGCAGTGAAATACAACAATTTAAATGTTTGATTTTTCATTTTATTTGTGAGGTGCAAGTCAAGTAAATATAATTACCAAAGTGACCTCTTTTGGAGTAGATTTCTGTTCTGAAATATACTAGTAACGTTTTACATGAATCAAATATTTTAACATCCACTTGTGTTTATTTGTGAAGGAATATACTGTGAAGGAAGGAAGGAGGGAAGGGGATGTGGCATATATAGAGAGAGCAATGATTTAAAGGCTTCATGTTTAGGGACCAATTAATTATCAAAACCCAGATTTGGGAAGGAAGATATTTAATCTCCTCTAATCCCTTGCAACTCAGACCTTTGACCACAAAGTCATGACCTTTGGCTTCACACCTTGCCTCCCTTAGGATCTGACTAAATATAAGACCATTGTTTTGTAAACAATACTTTCATAAATGTTATACAGAAATACAGGATAGCTTTGTTGTCAGTCTTCTTTCTAAAATAGACAGTTGAGGGAAGTGGATTTTAGCATCCTGGTTTGCACAAAACCCACAAACACACTGTAAATGCTACCATGGTAACTGAAAAAGGATGGCCTAAAAATCTGCATTACACAGACAAGAACATATCCAAACATGGAACATTCCTGTTTTTTTTCCTTCAGTCTTTAAAGTTGATTCTAAATCTAATTCATCAGCAGTAGAATTTGGAAGGTGATTGCAGGGTGCTGCATATACCTTGCTTGCTGCATGCTATCAACTATATTATTGACATCTACTTTAATTATTAGTGTTATTTCTCACCTACATAATTCAAAATTGACACTACCTTGTGCAACATGGAAACTGGTTACAAGTTCAGCGGGAGTTGCTGAATATTCTATAGCCGGCCCTCTGCCTGCTTTCTGCATATTGTACCAAATAGCTGGTGTCATTTTTTCATATGAAAAGTCTTTGATAGATGATCATACATAATGGAAGCTCTGCAGAAAATACAGCATGAATCTTCAGAAGGCATTTGTATCTCCATTTTATCATTTCTAAAATAGCGAAAGGTAGTTTGATGTGTTTCATTTCCCACATATGATTTTCTTTGGATGTTTTTGACACTAGAACTGTTATTTCCAGCCACTGAAAAGCAGATTTCATCTCAAAGGCTATGAAAGAAACTTGATCACATCAAGCTCTTGACACTGAATGTCTGCAAAGTGTATGAAAGGCAGGTGCCACAAACTGAACATTTTTCCATTCAAACAGAATAATTACTAGTTGTCGTGAATCAGATAAATAAGATATCCCCAATATGTGGTTTATGATTTCCATTTATGCTCCCTCCAAATATCTTATATCATCAGTAAGACAGCAGACCCATGAGGGAGCTGATATTAGCCTTACCTGCAGGCTTATATTTGAAGATGAATTACTGCACGTAGTCAAAGTATCTCTTCAGCAGGAAATACAATACCAAGCTACAAGTAACAAAAATGAGAATATTGAACAAAGGTTTAATTTAATTTATCCATGGATATTGCTATGTGCTTGTATTAACCATGGGATGGAATACTTTCAATGGGTAAGATTGTGCTGGCATTAATAATGAATGTTCACCTCATGAAAAATCCACTTCCCCGCTGCTATGGGTCTACACCAAGCAGGGGATATTTTCAATAAACTGAAAAGTACAGAAAATTGACATTGAAATAATTAATCATAGTGGTGATGTCTGAAGCTCTCTTTTGCTTCCAATTTTCCATAGTAAACATCCCCCTGAGAACACATATGCCTGACCCTAAACTTCCCCCATTTTTCAAGTCACTGCACTTGATGGGAACTCATATTGCGGCTCTATCTTTGATTATATACCCTTTAGTTATGGAACTGTTGCCAATTTACAGTTGGTTGAATTCATCTCACTTATGGAGCCTTCCAAATATTTTTTTTTCTTGCTGCCAGTCAAAGAATTCAGACTGTGCACCAAGGCTCATGATTTTATATGTGATTCTTTAGTCACCAAACATACAAATATACTGTGTTTTCTTTAGACCAAGTGGGAACTATGGAATTGTCATTTAGGGACCTAAGCTTAGCTATACGTTTTTTAAGGTTCCCTCCCACTTTCAATTTTTTCATGCTAGTAAAAATCAATAAATTTGTGTTTCCATCTGTAAGCCACCTGACATTCTATGAATGATCAATATAACTTGCATAGAAACTCTCAAGAAATCAGGGCTCTGGAGTAACCAAGTCCAACCAAAACCACAATGCTTCAGTTTTGTGTTCTGTTGATTTGAATAATCTTTACAGATTATTATCCTATTTAATAATTGGCTAGAAAAGTTTGTGTGAAGCCGTCATGTGCAGTAGAGACGGCCCGGACTAATGGCATGCTGGGAGGTGTAACATGCTGGGAGGTGTAGTTCGGCAACACAACATGGCCGCCGAGCGTACGCCGCTGAGAGGGAAGCAGGGTCTGGATCAGGGGCCTAGGGCAGGAGGGTGGCTGGGCGCAATAGGCGCAGGCAGGGGGCTCTGGCCGGGCGGGGCGCGGGAAGGGGGCGCCCGCGCACGGCACGGCCAGCTGCGCCCAGCCTAGCCGGGGCCTTGGAGTGGGTGGGAGGGGGGCTGAGCGAGCGGGGGGCCTTGGAGTGGGTGGGAGGGGGGCTGAGCGAGCGGGGGGGGCGTGGGGAGGAGGGGAGGCTGAGCGAGCAGGGGGGAGGGCCTTGGGGGGAGGAGGGGAGGCTGAACGAGCGGGGGGGGGGGCGGGAGGGAGGGCAGGGGAGGCTGAACGAGCGGGGAGGCTGAGCGGGGGGGGGTTGGAGTAGGGGGGCTGAGCGGGGGGGGTCGTTACTGTTGGCCCGTGTCCACGGGCTTTTACACTAGTAATCAAATAATTGCCTTTAGTGAGCAAAAACAGTCCTGATAAATAAATGCTAGCAAATGTAATACACTAGCATATGCTAACATATGGAGAGCAGAGAGATGCTTTTCTTGATTTCTTAAAAATGAGGGACTTGAACTAAAGAATACCTTGCATTTCGTTCATTGATATAATTAAACACAGACATGCAATTTACTAGAGCTTAAAACCAAATACCAGGTTTCAGAAAGATTTCATATCCAAATGAATTGCTGAGTGTGTTCTTCAGTGTAACAAATAGCAAAATATTAAATGGTCTAATAATGGCAAAGCATGAAGTCCACTGTACACTCTAACTTCCTGATGCTGTGACCACTTTCAGGGTGCCAATATCTTCTGCATATAAATGCGCAAATTTGTTCCTGGTGGACAGGATCGCTGAGAGCTTGGGCTCAGTGCATTTTTAGCTATAATCTGTACCTGTGTGAATTTCTGCATGTCGTCAAAGTAGCTCTTCAGCAGGAAATAAAATGCCAAGCTACAAGGAACAAAAATGAGAAAATTGAAGGAAGGTTTAATTTACTTTATCCATGGATATTGTCATGAGCTTACATTAACCATGGGCTGGAATACTTTGTGTGACTAAGACTGTGTTGGCATTAAGTTTTGTGCCTGTTTTAAGTTTGGTCAAGAAAGTAATTTTCTTTTATTTTCAACGAAAAAAAACAAACGGAAAAGAAGGAGGAAACATAAAACTGAGATTTTTTTTCTTTTCAAAGCCACAGGCTGAACCTTATTGTCACTCCCAAGCCAAGTTTAACTTCCAAAGAAATCTTTTCAAGATGTATAAAGCATCAGAGCATAGTTTAGCTATAAGCACTACCATCTGCCACACTAGTCCTCAACCCGTAATCTCTTGGTCTGGCAAAGCCTTTTACAGTGGATCATGCTGTGCCCAGTGGAGAACAAGCATTAGGTAATGAAATACGAAGAGTTTAGTGTCAAAGAAGAGCACAACAACTTAACAATTTCCATGCATAGTACCTATCCAAATGATGACTACAACATTCCCATATGATAGGAGTGATCTCTCTACCATAGAACCATGTGTAGGCATATTGTATGCAGAGAATACAAGATGTGTGTGTGAGTGTAAACATTCAGAGTGTCACATCATGTAACAAATCTGTGGCCACCTAGGAACTTGATGGTTATTACCAGGCTGCACATAATAGCTCAGAACTTCACATCAATATTGGGGTTAGAATTTGCATCTCTATGCTGCAAAGGTACCTTTGAGCTGACGGAGAATCTCCATGAGACTTCTAACAGGCTGACAGTATTTACCTACCCTGTTTGTTGGTTTTGAACCTGGAGAGTTCTGGTGAATCACTGAGGCAGGTAGCTCATCTGTCAAAGACATTCAGTGTAATGATGTCTCTCTTGCCAGAGCAAGAGCGGGCACGGGAGACTTAAGCATTACTTGTTAAACACAGTTTTTTAAATACCACTTCTCTGCTCGCATGCCTCAGAAACAAAAGCAAAAAATAAATCACCTTAAACAACGCGGCACTCTGCTGAGGAACATCTCCACTTGATACTGCAGTATCAGAGCATCTCACAGTATGTAACATATTTACCTTCACAACACCCCAGTGAGGTAGAAAGGAGGTATTTCCCCCATTATACAGAGAGGAGAACTGAAGCACAGTGACTAAGTGACTTGTCCAAGGTCACCGAGGAAATTTGTAGTAGAGAAGGGACTTAACCCCAGGTCTCTCAAGTCCCTGGCCAACGCTCTAACCACTGGGCTATCTTCCTCTGCTTTTAATATATAATGTCTCTATCAAGGCACAAATAATTGTTCATACTTCTTTGCACATACAAAGAATTTTCCATCCTTAGATCTCAAAGCAGTTTTAAGATAAGGATCATTGTCTCCATTTCACAGATGGGGTGACTGAGGTACAGAGATGTGAGGTAAGTGGCTTGTCTAAAACCGTACAGCAAGGTCAGAATCTGCAATGGAATCCACAGCTTCAAACCAGTCCTATGTCCTCACCACTGGCCAGGGCTGCTCTCCAGCTGCAAGACATAGCTCCAGAAGGAAAAATAACAGTGCACAAATCTTCACATGATGCCAGATGGTGTGAGCTCCCTGCTGGAAATCACTCTGCCCTGCTGGGTCCTGAAGACTTCAGGTCCACGGAACAAGGCTTCCTGATGATGGCTGCCCTGTTGTTCAGACTTCAGGGATTTCGGGGGAACAAGCCAGTAAGGGGAAGTAGCAATATTCTGTTTTCTTTTCTCTCTCTCTCTCATTACTGGGCTTCATAATTGAGTTTTGGTTTTGGAAGCAGTTTGCTGACAACTTTGACTGGTACTTTGTCAATCTGGTTTTAAGTTGAGTTCTGGTCTACTTTGTTTTTTAAATAACTTTATTTGATTAAGTGATGCCATACCAGGAACAGCTATGCTGGGTTTTTGTCATTATACATACACAGCTTGATGGTTTTGCACACGCTGAGCCTTCTTACCATCATTATTTAATTATAAATGTGTGGGTAAGATTCTGACCATTTTTCTCCCACTGACCCAAACGCTACCTTCCTCTTCTGCCTCCTCCTTTCTCAAGAATGTCCCCTAAGAAATAAGGAGCATATTTGGCAGCAACAATGGCAATAATGATGTACACTCTGATGTACGTGGACTTGGGCAGGATGTCTCCATCTCTTCCCCCAGCTAGATCTTACCCTCCTGTCTTCTCCCTCAAGCTCACATCCTCCTTCATGCACTAATTCACCCATGCTGAATTTTGCTGACCCAAAGTGTCCATGACCCCTGAGCTTCCTTTCTCCCACCCAAACTAGCCTCAGAACCATATTCCTCCTTAGCTCAAACTCACCCCACTCAAGCACAGGTACTCTTGGACTATAAACCCCACTTTCTACTGCTCAGATCTCTGCCCTCTTCTGAAACTTCTCTCGTTCCTGCCTGACCCTCCCCACCCCCACCTCACCCCTTCTTCCCAAAGCCAGAAAATGCTTCCCCAGGGGCATACCCCCCTAAGACCCAAGCTCAGAAATTCCCTCCCGCTCAGAACCCTCAACAGCAATCCCAGCAGACCTCCAGTCTTCAACCACACCCCCTTCGCTCACATCCATTGTCCGGCTAGCGAGAGGGAAGGGGCAGAAAAGAGAGATCCCATGCCTGCAAACAGCAGGTACCCTGCCTCTGAGGACTAATGAGCTCCAAAAGTTTTGCTGGATCTGGGCCTCATTTCACTCTCTTATCTTCAGTGGACTTTGGGATGAGTCTGCAAGTGACAACTGCTAACAAGTTCACGTTTCCAAGCCCCTAAGTCATAATGCAAGTGCACTTTCTTCTCACTGATAAAGGCTGCCAGATCTTTGGTGCTACTATCTTTGCTTACAAAGCCATGACCTGCTAAAGTGCACAGTATTTAGACCTTACAAAACACACAATATGTTGCTTATTTTGGATAAGTTACTCCACCGGAGAGTCCACTACAGTCCCAGTTATATTGTTCTATTGTTAATCACCTGGGCTGTTAAAAATTGCATTTTTCTTTTGGAAGCTTCAGCTTCCAGCCATTGGATACGGTTATGCCTTTACTGCTAAATAAAAGAGCCCTCTATTATCAGAATTTTCTCCCCATGTACTTAGAGAACATGATCAAGTGAACTCTTAGCCTTCTCTTGGATAAACTAAAAAGACGGAGGTTCTTTAATTCTCACTGTAAGATGGGTTTTCCAGACCTGAGCCTTGTATCTCTTTTCTGAACCCTTTCCAGTTCTTCAACTGATGGGAGACAGGCTTAACAAAAGTGAAACTAGCATTTTTTTCATCGTCTAAGAATATGTCTTCACTACCCGCCGGATCGGGTAGTGATCGGTATTCACAGATGATCGGCGGGTAGTGATCGATCTATTGGCGATTGATTTATCGTGTCTTGTCAAGATGCAATAAATCAATCGCCAAAGGACTCCCGTCGACTCCGAAACTCCAACTCACCAAAAGGCACAAGCTGGAGTTGATGGGGGAGCCCACTGTCAACCATTGCCGCCGTGAGACTGCAGGTAAGTCGGCCTAAGATGCGCCAACTTCAGCTATGTTATTCATGTAGCTGAAGTTGCGTATCTTAAGTTGACCCTCCCCGTGTAGACCAAGCCATAGAAATTAAAAAATAATCTTACCGCATAAACAGAAAAGTAAGTTTCCATTTCAGTTATCTATAGTCATCTGCTAAAGAACATTAAGGAATTTTTCTCCTTTTATATCTACTTCTTTTAGCCTAGCAGTATCCCCTACAGCAGAAAAATTAGACAACGAGAAAATTAAATATTCACAATAAAGAAATAGGTCACATAAGGACAAATCTTTGCCACCACTCCTATGAGTTATTGGTATGAATTAGCAACGTTTCATGGCACTTTCCTGCCACACACAGTAGTTGTGTTAGTTTGATCAAGTTTGTACAAAACATTGACCATGCAATGTATACATTGCCATGTATAGTTAAGTATTCATTCACCCTACAACTTGTCTACCTAAGCTGCTAAGGACGGACATCAATGGAGATAGTGGGTTTTGTGATGTCAACATCTGTCCACTAGGAACTGGACTGATATCAGATGCTCATTTCACACAAGGTGGCAATGACAGTTGACAACTTGCTATATGGGTTGGATTTGGGAAAAATTGTATCCCAGTGCAAGACCCCTGCCCCCCATCCAGTTGCTAATATTAACACAGAGGGTTCATGAATGCTTATAGGCTTTCTTCACTTCCTATACATATAGATACAGGAATCTAGCTGAGTGTTCAAGTTTCTGAAATGGAATGGAAGAATACTTATACAAGAAAGGGTTATTTCAGTTGCTTTCTCATTCAGCTAGAAGCTGGTTTAATGTCCCAATGGGACGGCTTCCTTTTACTGAACAAGTATCACAGCTGACTCTTTCCCTTTGCAAGGCTTTTACAGAGCCTCCTAGTATTGGAATTTTTAAATGTCAACAGGCAAAAATCTCGAGCGCATGTAGAAAAACAATACACATGATAAAACAATGTTGGCATTTCGGAAAACATGTTTTCTTCGAGAGATTCCAGGTTCCAGTGTACCCAAGCTGCGCAGCACGTTTCTGCGAGTTGTTGCAATCAGAATGAAGAGCATGGAACTGAGGTCATTTCTGCTGTTACCAGCTTGTGAAGTAAATATGAGGAGAGAGAGAGAGAAATGCCCCCCGGGGTTTTATTTTCCAAATATTCGATAAGATGTTTAGGGGTTTTAGAACTATATACAGGGCACTGTTTAAGAGGCTCTGACAATTGCTGTCACACATTATTCCATCTTGTACATTTCCATAAGGAAATAGAAACCTCTAAGTAAGGATATGGCTTCAGTTGCAGTGTCGAGCTCTTCTCCTGTCATGAACTATGAGAGCTCAGCTACCGCTGAGAAGGTATTTATTGTTAAAATACAGAACACACAGGTGACCTGTTGTAGCCTGTTTCTGGCTTAGTGGGATTGGTATTTCTACCCTTCCATGGGTAAAGCAGGTGTAGGGGAGGCCTACACATACGGCAGCATGTAGACTACAGACATTTCACGCCCATCTAGCACGGGTATGAGCAGATAGGCACTGCTTAGGCGAGTAGGGACATGGCAGAACACTTGGGTATATACCCTACATGGCTTTCTACATGCCCAAACAGTGCCTCCTACATCTTCACAGCTATTTCTAGCCCTGTAGGGTCCTCATCCTCCCATGGCCAGAGTCTTTCCTGGCTGCACGTAACTACAGACACCAGTGTGGATACAGCCGACCTTTCACCGTAGTTGTGTAGCTACACGCATTCTACACATGCCACCACATGTGTAGACAAGGCCCAAGTTTCACCTTTTTGATTCTACATCCTAACTATAGTACAGCTGGGCAGGGCAGGGACCATGACACAGGGGCTTGAAGCTATCCGCCCATTTTCCCTGCCCATCCTTTTGCCCCAGTGGGGATGCAGAACCACAGACCTGGCCACCAGTTCAGCAATGCTAGGAAAGTGGGCTGATCACACACTGCATTGCACAGTGGCTGGGTTTGTACAAATTAGAAATATTTTGCAGTGTTGCACACTATAAACCACTGACTGATACTTGGCTTTTACCGGTGCAGGGTGCATGGTAGCCACACCTAAAGCATCTCAAATCTCTCTATGTGAGATTCTAGTTTGATCGCATTACAAACATGGGCTGGAGCCATGAAATTCAGATCTATCCTGTCTCTGCATGTGAGGGGATTCTCTGATACAAGTGTGTGTATTAATTTATACCCATCTCCTTTCACTAAACCCCTCTGAATTTATCACATCTTTGAAATATCCTGATGAACTCCTTTTAGATTCACATTCTGAGAAGACAGTAAGTATGTACCTGATAATATGCTGGGGTGGAAAATCCAAGCCTAAAATTCCAGGGAGTGATGATAGTTTCCTTTACTTCAGGGCAGATGCAGAATTTAATCAATTAAATCAATGGCGAATGTTTACTGGCTGCGAAAATGGTTAAAAGGTTGCTGGTGATGGCCACAAGATGGATGGGCAGTGGCACAGGACTTCAGAAAGGTCAAAGGTGACTATCACCTTGAAATCTAATCTACAGCTGGTTCTCTCTGCACTGGACACTGGATGTGGTCATAAAAGCAGCTTATGTCAACCTGCTGGCATAACCTTAGGGAATCCTGATCAGGTCTTTCCGGCTAATACAATGACTTTATAAATGGTCACATACATAAATTCCTAATTATATTAGACTTACACATTAATTAAGCCTTTCCATGACTTGGGATTCTTCACAGCTAAGACACCAGAATGTAATCAGAATCAGAGCGATGTATATTCTCTCTCGGGATTAGCCTCCTTTTCTTTTCTGTTGATTGTCTTCCAGCTATCTTTCCTGCCCTATACCACCCACATTGCCCACTCACAGCTGCCTTCCCAAGTTCCTGATCACTTCCTCCCAG
The DNA here is from genome assembly GCA_032164245.1 of Sternotherus odoratus. Lineage (NCBI taxonomy): Eukaryota > Metazoa > Chordata > Testudines > Kinosternidae > Sternotherus > Sternotherus odoratus. The sequence goes on from JAVMKO010000007.1 coordinate 90,243,484, forward strand.
ATCCAGTTTGTGGTACCCTCGTTGTACTCAATTCATAACCTTCTCCCTCTGGAGCTCTCAGTGTAAGGTCTGGGATAGTGCTTCTGTTCCAAAAATCCAGAGGTTTTGATCCAGGCTAAAGATGTTGGGTCCTCTCTGTCTACTCCTCCTGTCGTGGATGAAGTGGGAAGTCATACCCATGCCCTGGGAAGGGACTCACTAGAAGAAAGTCTTTCTATTTCTTTCTTCACAAGTGCCGCATGAGAGAGGGCCCAGGATACTCATGCTCCTGGGTCATTTGGCAGAGCAAAGAGGGCACTGGCCAGGTACAGCTAACAGGAGTGCACTCTCCAGTTGTCCTCCTGGACAACTATGTGCCTGAGGGCTACAGGAAATATATTCTGAGGGCTCCGAACCGCTGCCCAGCAGGTACATGAGAACATGGTTTTGATGGCACATCACATGTATCCTGCAGGGATTTGGTTTCAGCCCCAAAGTGTCCAGCATTCTTATCTGAGAACCACGCACACTCCTGTCACAATACATCTTGTTTTCAGCTCTCCTCTTATGTCAGTGACATTGTTTCCCAGTGCTTTCCACACCGTCCCTCCTCCTTCAGCTGTGCCCTGCACTCACTCTGCTACTGACCCGCCTTGATCCCTTCCCCTTTCCCGGCATCAATTCCCAATCTGATTGCCAGGGAGATAAGTTTATGGAGCTCCTGCTAGTAAATTAATCACCTTACAGCCAAGTTGCTGGCATTAGGTTAATATCTCCTTTAAGTCTCATTTATACTGGTCTGATGTATTGGACCAGTATAAATGAGCCTGCATCTGTCCTTTTACCGCCTCCAAAACATTATGTGTGCACACCCACTGCCTTGACCCCACCTCTGCTAAAATCCTCATCCATGCCGTGAATACCTTCAACCTTTACTATTGCAGCTTGCTCCTTCAAGGCTTTCTCCAGCTCTTCAGATCTGCACATGCTGAATCAATGAAATCAGAGATGGCAAAGACATATGAGCTCATTTGCTTTATCTCCTGTCTGTTGCAGCTCCTGCTCTCACACCACCCAAATCTAGTGCAACACAGACACACACAGGAACAGATCTAACTTAACCATCCCTCATTGACCTTAAACCAGTAGCAGATTGCACACAGCAGAGCTCTGATTTGCCTCTCAGCATGGCCCCCTCTCCCACTAGTGTGTGTGTGGGGGGAAGCTAGTGCAGGTCACTTGTGTCAGTGGAGAGTTCCCTTGCACAGGGAGTATTCTCGGCTGGCCAGTTCTGGTCAGTTTACCTCCATTTCGAATTACTAGAGAGATTCAGCGTTGCTGTGGCAGCCTGGAGAATCTGTCCCTTTATCTTTCCAAAGGATAAATGCACACAAATCAGATATTAGGAATGGCAATATACAAAAACCTGTAGGGGAACACTTCAACCTGCCTGGACACACTATTTCAGATTTAAAGGTCACCATTCTGCAGAAAGGGAACTTCAGATCCAAACTGCAAAGAGAGACTGCAGAGCTTCAATTCATTTGCAAATTCAGCTCACACACTTTGGGATTGAACCGGGATCTACAATGGTTGGCTCATTACAGACATTGTTTCTCATCTCTCCATGTCCACACACCCCATTCAAATGCTAGACGAATAATCCACACTCCCTGATCGGAGATAACAAGCTGGCTCAGCTTAATTGGACTAACCTTTTCACCTCCCCCCTGGCTCTTACCTACTTTTCTATAACTGCCTGTTTGTGAACAATTGAACACTTCTACTGCCTGCATCCGACGAAGTGGGTATTAGCCCACGAAAGCTCATGCTTCAAAACTTTATAGTTAGTCTTTAAGGTGCCACAGGACTTTGTTAACTCTGCTATTCCAGACTAACACGGCTACCACCCTGATTCTATCTTTCCACAGTACCTCTTCCTTACATGTGCATAGGCATTTATTTACTGTTATGTTTCATTCTCTCTTTACAAGCATGAGGAAGGGAGTGTGATGGGTTCGGTCACAGAGACCCGCTTGGGACTGTCACCCAATGTGCTGAAATTACCTCTGAGCCCACTTTCCCTGACAGCTTGGGACTCCAGAACCCTGCCTTGTTGAGCCAGACACGCTAGCCTGCTGCAACACAGACCCAGGTCTGGTCCATGCCCCCAAAGCTTCAGACCTTAACTAAAAACAGCTCGGCAGATTACTTGTCTCCAGCACCCAGACACCTAGTTCTCAATGGGATCCAAATGCCAAATAAATCCACTTTACTTTGCATAAAGCATACACAGGGTAAATTCGTAAATTGTTCGCCCTCTATATCACCGATAGAGAGACATGCACAGCTGTCTGCTCCCCCCAGGTATTAATCACTTATTCTGGGTTTATTAATAAACAACAGTGATTTTATTAAGTATAAAAAGTAGGATTTATGTTTTCATTTCATTTTCTTTTACCCCTTTTTTATTACATCCTCTCTACATTTACTTTTTATTTGGCTCACTCTCTGTTCCATTTTTTTCCACCAGCTCCTTCTCCGTCTCCCCTCTGCTCCTTCTTAACACATATTTCTCCTAAGCAAATTCACAACAGCAGCATTCAAAACTGAAATTCCAAACCCATTAAGTGCAAGTGAGTTCAAAATTAGCAACACTAGTTAGGCCATGCCAAGTCTTGAAACCAGCCCACATTCAGCCAGCCTACAAGAACACAAACTACACAAGACACTTACATTGGGCAAGGACCGTTTTCTTGGTTCTGTGTTTGTACAGCCCCTAGCTCAAGGGGGTCTTAGTTCTGCACTACAAATAATTGGAATAAATAGCCACTGAGAACTGGCTTCCTTTTAATTCCATGTTGACATCATCCTTGCATGAGGAACACGAGAAGTGTAAAATCTCAAAGCCAGTTTCTCTACAAAAGGTTATTCCTGTTCTTAGTGTGAGAGACTCATTTGCCTCTAATAAACGCAGTTGCACTGGGTGTCCGGTTTTCACTAATCATCTTATTTCCATTTTAATGGCAATTACCGGCACATCAAGAAATAAGTTACATCTCAGAGTTACTAGGAGCCTGGGTGCTCCCATCCCACCCACTAAGAATATACATTTTACATCTAAAAACCATACTCCTTGCAGAAGCCCGTTGTGATTTCTTTAACCAAATTATTGAAAATCCATATAAATGTTGTCCTGCAAGCTTACTTTGATAAACCTTCTTGTTGTGACCCCCTCAAAATGGCAAAGGCTACTGGGGCTCTTTCTCTGCTAAAATGATGCTGTAACAATTATGTCAATTGTTACAATGGGGATTTTAATCCCCTTTTTTGCTAAATTCCAGTTTGAGGGATGATGTTCCACGTACCTTAATACCCCCTTGGAGTTCTAATTGAAAGAGTATTTTTCCCCCTTTCAAACCAGAGCATTGTGGTGCTGCACACAGTAAAGCAGCAGGTTCACCCCACAGCTTGTTGGATTTCAGTGGTGGGTAAATTCATTCTTGCAGCTTGTACCATTAGAAAATCAGCCTTCAGAGTGCTTAGAGATCTTTCTGGATGAAAGGGGTTATTAAAAATGTAGCATCATTATCATTTCCACTTCCCCTTCAAGTGAAGAAGACGGAAAACAGCCTCTTCTAAGGCTATCCACATTGATAGATGACCTGCGGGGCGTAAGGTAGCCCAGCCGACAGTGAAGTTGTCCCCTCCGTCAAAGGTCACCTTAGTGACATACATTCTCTTTCTTACCCTACACAGCAGGATGTCTCAAGGTGACTCGAATTCAAGTCTAACCAGCAATGCTGATGTGTCAGTGGGCTGACTAGTTAGATGTATTTATGAACTGAGATTACCATGAAATTGGACCTAATGGCTGACTATTAATTTCAATCCTCATTGGGATCATATGGGTTGCCAGAGAACACTTTATCTTTTAATGAAAACTAAATGAAAAAATGCATCACTCATACTATTATCCAGCTCAATATATCAATGGTGTCAACTCCTTTGCCTTCAGTGGAATGACACCAGAGCTGGATTTGGTTCTATATGTTTAAATGATTTTAAAAGTGCCACTATTAACTGGGAAATATAATATTTCAGCCTGCACAGGAGGAGAGCAGTCAGGCATAAGGAGAACGGCAGGATGGTATCCTTTGGTCCTTATTAGCCATCATCTTGGAGGACCCAGCCTCTGCAGGGTTCTTCTGGTCCTTCCCTCCATGCAAATGGGATGAGGTGGGAAAATGGCAGCTACTCCAGCTATTAAGTTGTAGGAAAAAGCTTCTGCGGGGACAGGATTCTGCCATCCTCCTTCTGTGCGGAGACTGGTGTGCAGAACTGGGTAACTAGATTTTTGCTTATGGGATAAATGACGCTTATGTGCCAGCCTCTTGTTCTCAGTTATCTCTGACCTTGACAAATGCACCCTTGCGCTGCTGCTATCCATTTAGGATCATTTTCCTAGTCCATCGCTTGGACCACATCACCCCTCTCTTTTCATCCCTTTATTGACTCCCTCTTCTTTTTCTTTTCAAGCATAAGCTACTTGTCTTCATTTTTAGCACCTACCCACACTCCACCTAGCATCTCTTGCTCACTTTTAAAAAGTTGACTCCTGCCTCCTACTGGTCCAGGATGTCAGCCTCTATCACTTGTTATATATATAAATAAACACCTTTGTGCTTTCTGCCCTGCTTCCCTTCACATCTGCCATTGGGTTCTTCTTGAGATGGAGTGTTCAAAACCAAATGCAGTATTCAAATCGAGGAAGTAAAATTATGTGGCCTGCGTTGCAGGAGGTCAGACTAGATGATCATAATGGTCCCTTCTAACCTTAAAGTCTAAGTACTCTTTTGTTAAGATGCAGATCTAGACAGATTAGATACAAATCTAATTTAACACATCCATCTTGCATGGGAGTCACGGAAGAGTGTTCAAATAAGATCAGTCCTGGTAAGTTATGCAATCCAGTACGCTGGCTTTAACTAAGTCCCTTTACAAGGTGATGGTGACATAGGTAGGACTGCTCTTGGTGACAGGGCAGTTCTTCTGGGTTAGCTTAAGATCTCATGGCTACAGAAGGAGACCTAGGCCTTTCTGGATCCATTCATAGCTGACCACACTCAAGGTCTCATGTTTGGACTGTGTTTAGAGGTCTGCAATGTTGTCATGGACCAACCACGGACATCTTCATTTTGGTGTCTGGATGTAACCTTTCCTGTTAGGATCTGTTTTAATGGTCTGTCCTTAGAATCTGATATGCTTTAAAAGCATCTCAGTCAGAGCACTCTTTATACTCTCAGTACAATGCCCCCTGAGCACCTTCTCCTCATAGGTCACCCTGACATACAGATGATCGGTGACCGGTGGAGCCAGGATAGGGTCAATTAGAGTGCCAACAGCATAAGTCTAGCACTAATCTAACTAATGGCATCTTTGGAGTCTTACACCATTCTGGAGATGAAGAGAAAGCTCTTGCCTCCCCTAACAGTGTCCATAAAGCTCTGAATGGTGACATGTTGCAGGTGGTGAATGGCCTGGTTAATTCTACTTAGCTGTCACTGTTTTGTTATGTAGCTGAATTCCTTTTATTATAAGGAATTTTCATGCTACTGATACAATCACTCAGATCTGGACTGAGCTGTTTGCTTTTGTCCGAGTGGCAGAGCAGTATCTAGATAGGACAAATGTCACCCCTCAAGACAAGCCATACCATAACCTCACCCACAGTTCAAAAAGAGTCTTCTCTCTAGTTGTTAAGATGGTAGAAACTCAGAGTCCTTCTAGGTTCTTCAGTGCTACTAGTCACCCAGCTAGCAACAGCTACTCAAAATATCTTCCTACAACTGACCTCCTCTCCAGCACACCTGGTTACAGTGATCTATTTTTTTTTTAAACTCTAGCCTTGTGTTTTGCGGTGTATTGCTCCTGGAAATGATTGCATATGTCTCACTTCATTGCTCCTGCCTGTTAAACAATGAGGTTAATGTAAGCACCTCATTCTGGAGCTCTGGATTACAACATTAGCTCAGAGCAACTTCTAGATTAAATTCAAAATCTCTTGGTCTTGATTTTCAAAGCTCTGAATGGCTGGCCCTGGCTATCATGGGTGTACCTCTCTGCTCACAGTCAGGGACTACTGCAGCACAACTGTGCAGTCATTAACAACAACAGAACCTATCAAGAAAAGTGAGACTCATAAGAGCCAGGGACAGCTTTTCAGTGGCTGGCCTGTAGCTGTGGAACTCCTGTCCACAAGGGGTTAGTATAACCATGAATCTTACAACCTACAGCAGTGGATCTCAACCTTTCCAGACTACTGTACCCCTTGTAGGAGTATGATATGTCTTATGTACCCCCAAGTTTCACCTCACTTTAAAACAACTTGCTTATAAAATCAGACAAAAATACAAAAGTGTCACAGCACACTATTACTGAAAAATTGCTTACTTTCACATTTTTACCATAGAATTATAAAATAAATCAATTGGAATAAAAATATTATGCTTACCTTTCAGTGTACAGTATGTAGAGCAGTACAAACAAGTCATTGTCTGTATGAAATTTTGGTTTGTACTGACTTCACTAGTGATTTTTATGTAGCTGGTTGTAAAACTAGGCAAATATCTAGATGAGTTGATGTACCCCCTGGAAGACCTCCAACTATGTCCTGAGGTACCCGTACTTTTGGTTGAGAGTCACTGACCTACAGGATGGGCCTATCTCTTTGCACTGCCTTTCCCACAGTACATTCACCTCACAATAGAGTAATGAGGTCAACAAATGATAGTGAGAAGTGGGGATGAAAGGAATTTACCTGCATAGCAAAGAAGAGAAAATACCAATCACTTGTGTTTAGCCTTTTCATAGACTTTATATCATTTTGTAAGATGTGTAAGATTCCACAGCATGAGTCCATGACAAAGTGTCTGTCTAAGGTATATGGGCCCGATGCTTCTTTCACTTACCCCAGCATAAATCATGAATAACGATGGCAACAGAGATAACAACAGTGTAAAACTGGTGGGAGAAAAATCAAAGCTTATTGGGTTTTTATTTTAAGGCGGACAGTGTCCCTTTCATACCATTTTCCACTCTTCAAAATGAGTTCAAATTAAAAAGTTTTGCAATGTAACAAATATCTCCTCACAGATGCCACTCAGCCTTCATTTAAAAAAATAAAATCAATAAAAAAGCGATGTTGCTCCACAGGAAGGTTTCACCTTTTAATTTTTCATACAAGATAAATTTTTAATTTCCAGACATCAGAAATTTCCCCATGAGGCCCACAGTTCAAAGAACACTCTTTGGGCAACTGTTGCCATGAAGTGTTAATTCTTTATTCTGAAGACTCAAACTGTACAATACATATTTTTACTGCTGTTTTTCTTCAAATAAATTTATTGTTGTTATTTTTGAGGTCTTGGCTCTTTGCTAAAAGCTGGGCACTGCCAGAACAGCTTCCTTGAATACACAGGAAAATCCCACTAGGAAGCAGTTGTTTTATCTAGTTTTGTCTGCTGAGCATAGATTTCACTGTGGCCCCATCAATTTCTCCGAATGCTGCCCAGTTTTGTCCTATTTTAATTTAACTCGCCATTATTAAAAATATTTAATTTTGAAGTTGGGCAATATAAATAGGACAAGCTTGTGTACTCTTTGGAGCGACTTGTTACCTCTGCTATTCCAGACTAACACGGCTACCTCTCTGATTCTTGCTAATGTCAGAAATTCAAACATCGGAATGATCTACATGGCTGAAAGATTTCATTTGCAAAGTAAGATCAACTTAATTTTTTTATACAGTTGACGTGCAGGCCCCAGCTGTGCCTGCTGTTCACATTGGCTGCTGACTGCTTTGCAAACCTTTGAACTGAAACTCGACTGAAATGAATTGCTATAACTTCGAAGGTATAATTTTGAAATTTATCATTTGTTCTTGTTGTTGCTGCTATATATTTCGGCCCACCCTGCTCTCCTGCTCTGGTGTACATACACACTCACTCTGGTGTACATATACACTCCAGTGTGCTGTTCCTGTGTTCCAAAGGGAGCAGGTTGAAATGACAGTCATGTTTTCTATTTCAGCGTAGAAAGGAAAGAGGGAAGACCGCAGTTTCACAAAGTTGTATAGTTTGTGTTTTCCTAGACAAGAGGGGTTTGATTTCAGTTGGGTGGGAAGGTGAAGATGGAACTGTGTATGAATCTTCATAAATTCTATCCTCTAAACAGGAAGGAAATATGTGTGATAGGCTTTGATAATTGTAAGACTCCTAGATGCTCTTCAATGAAACCAAGACCTTGTTCACAGCTGAAAATGTTTGAAATCAACCTTGTAGCATTGTGAGGAGTAACAGGGCTTTTTTTCTTTTTTTCCTTCGGGAAAGCACTTGAAATCTAACCTGAGGTCACAAGTGAAATTAATTAGACGTTCACAAGCTCATCATTTACCAGACTGTGGTCTAAATCAGAGAACTGCCTCACACGGATACACTACAAGACATCAACAAGAAAACAATCTAAACTTGGAGGAGCCAGTATAGCTGGTTTGGTAGCTGGTACATCTGGGAGGGGTCAGCTTGCCAGTAGGATTTGGGCTTATAGCAATGCTCTTGCTGCAATGCAGTACTTGGGGAATGCTATGCTGTCAAAGGTGCTGTCCATGAGGTCTCATATTCAACTTGGGGCTCTTCTGTTGGTCTCTGTTGATAATTAAAGCTCCTATAGCATTTACCACAGAGGACAGGGAATAACTTTGGTTCCTCTCTAATGTTCCCTGTTAACAAAATAGGTTCTAAATGTGTGAGATACTGCTAAGCATATAAAGGTTCTTCCATTTACTTGCAGACATTAGCCTGCTTGTACAGGGTTTATTTTATTAAAATAGGCACTATACAAGACAGAACCCTATACATTTCTAAAATGTTCTTTCTCAGACTTTGGGTTTACCCTTTAAGCTTGCACTGCAGTTTTCAGTATTATCTGGTTAATATAACTTATAAAGCCATTTCAAATGGCTTTAAAAGCCCTTTACTTCACATTTTTGTGAAGTATATAATGATGGTGATATTTGCTTGACAGTTTTGATTGTATCCTAATGGGTATATTCTTATCTTAAGGATTTGGGAATTAAGCCACCATCCAAATGAGAACATCGCTCTTTAAAGTTTTAACTAAAGCAGAGCAAGACATGTTTAAATGCATCTCTGAGTCAGCCGCGAGGGATGTCCATTGTCTTCAAGAAATATACACAATATAAAACTGTAGCATCATGCTATTTGGCAAAATCTTTGATCAATACATTTGGTGCGATTTAGCTTGTGCCAACCTCTGTAGTTTGCATTTTGAAATAGCCGTGTTTGAGAGTGTGATTGACAGATTTTGAAGAGGACATTTAACACCAATTATGAGGGAAATCCTGCCCCTACTGAAATCAATGGGAGTTTGTCACCGACAAACCTTCAATGTGCCCGGATTTCATCCTATGGATTTATAAGATTTAGAAAAAGAGTTCCAGACACTACAAGTGAAATGAGGCTCCTTTTACCTGCACAGGGATGCCACAGAAGCTGCAGCACAGTGGCATATAAAAGTAGGCAAGACATGCCTCCCTTTCTGTTTAATGTAACTAAGTGCAACAAGTCTGAAAAGTTTAGTGTAATTTTTTATACAATTTTTTCCCTATAAATCTCAAGTGGCCTCTTGTCAGACTCCACGGGGATGGACCATCTGTGATGCTGTTAGTATTGCCTGTCATTAGGACATAGCCATTAAGTAATTTGCACCAATTCACACCGAGTATCGTGTGGGAGTTTGGAGATAAGGTGCTTATGTAATTAACAAAGCAGAACTACACCATTCCTTATCTCAATCTCTCTCATTTGGCTTTTTCCCCCCTCTGAGACTTCATTCACGCTCTTGTATTCTGTATGCCACAGAAATCCCTTCCTTGATCCACTCTGCCTCTTCAGCTGCCTCTGCCCTTTTACCTCCAAGGTTCTAGAGTGTGCCCCTCGTACCACTGCCTTGAAGGCCCCCCGCTAGCACCCAAAACCTTCTAATCCAGCTTCTGTGACTCAGTGCAACTGCCCTGTAACACGATTACTAGCCTCTTCCTGACCAACTTCCAGCACTACACGCTCCTCCATCTGTGGCTTGTGACAGACATTCACTCCCTCCTGAATTTGCTCTGCCCTTGGAAGTCATAATCCTGTTTCCTCCCCTCGATACCTTTATTTCCTTTACATGTTCACAAGCCAGTCCTTTACCTTTCTATCCCGCTACCATAAAAATCCTTATCTATGGCTTGCCTCACTTCAACTTGCATTCAGATCACAGTACATCATACAGTCCCTCCTCTCTAGGCTATACAAAACTCTGCTGTGCTCTATTAGTATTATTAGGCTTTGTACTAAATGCCCCCATGCACAAATCTGATCATTTACCTTATTCCGAACGGCAATTTTTTTCATGTAAAAAGAACAGTTACTTACCTCGTAACGTTGGTTCTTCGAGATGTGTTGCTCATGTCCATTCCAAGATGTGTGTGTGCGTTCCGCGCATGCACGGTCCGGAAAGCTTTTCCCCAGCGGTACCCGTAGGGTCGGCAGGGGCGACCCCTGGAGTGGCGCCCTTATGGCCATGCATATATGCCCCTGCCGACCCTCCCCCGCTCAGTTCCTTCTTGCCGGTACTCCGACAGAGGGGAGGCGGGTGGGATTCGGAATGGACATGAGCAACACATCTCGAAGAACCAACGTTACGAGGTAAGTAACTGTTCTTTCTTCTTCGAGTGCTTGCTCATGTCCATTCCAAGATGTGACTTACGAGCAGTCATCTCGGAGGAGGGTGAGGAGTACTCTGAGTACCTGTTAACAGGACCGCTTGTCCCACAGCTGCGTCCTCCATCGACTGCTGCACGATGGCATAGTGCGAAGTGAAGGTGTGCACCGAAGACCACGTCGCTGCTCTACAGATGTCGACGATCGGAATGTGCGCCAGGAACGCCGTGGATGCGGCCTGAGCTCTGGTCGAATGCGCTGTCAGTGCTGGTGGAGTAGCATTCGAAAGGTTATAAGACAATTTGATACAAGATGTAATCCAGGCCGAGAGGCGCTGAGTAGAAATTGGTAACCCCTTCATCCTTTCCGCCACTGAAATAAAGAGTTGCGGGGATTTACGAAAAGACTTGGTTCTTTCTATGTAAAAGGCTAAGGCTCTCTTTACATCTAACGAGTGAAGCATTCTTTCCCTGTTATCCGCATGGGGTTTGGGAAAAAACACAGGTAGGAACACATCCTGGTTCAAATGAAAGGGCGAGACTACTTTGGGCAGGAAGGCCGGGTGTGGGCGTAACTGGACCTTATCCTTATGAAAGATCGTATAGGGCGGTTCGGAAGTGAACGCCCTAATCTCAGAGACTCTGCGTGCGGAAGTGATTGCCACTAAAAACGCGGTCTTCCAAGAGAGGTAAGAAAGGGGGCAGGAGGATATGGGTTCGAACGGGGGTTTCATTAGGGCCTTTAGAACCAGGTTGAGGTCCCATGGGGAGGCCGGTTGACGTATTTGAGGATACAACCTCTCCAAACCTTTAAGGAATCTGCCAACCAGGGGGTCACTAAAGACTGAGTTACCCCCAACACCCGGATGGAACGCCGAAATGGCGGCCAGGTGTACCCGAATGGTGGAGAGCGCTAATCCTTGCTGTTTCAGTTCAAGGAGGTAATCCAGAATAGTGGAGATCGAAGAAGACAGGGGATCCACCCCCTTGTTCTGAGACCACAGTGAGAAGCGCTTCCATTTGGCAGTGTAGGTTCCCCTCGTGGACGGTTTCCTGCTACCCAGGAGGACATTCCTGACTGAATCCGAGCACTGAAGCTCTGCTGGGTTCAGCCACGGATATACCACGTCGTGAGGTGGAGAGACTGTAGGTTGGGATGTAACATCCTCCCGTGGTCTTGGGAGATCAGTGTTGGTGACAGGGGAAGTGTTACCGGCGTCGTCACACAGAGGGACAACAGGGTCGTGTACCAGTGTTGTCGAGGCCAAGCTGGTGCTATCAATATGACAGAAGCCTTGTCCTGACGGACCTTCATTAGTACTTTGTGCACAAGGGAAAACGGGGGAAATGCATAAAGCAGACCCCCCGTCCATAGAACGTGAAACGCATCCCCCTCTGAACCTGGGCTGAGGTTGAGGAGGGAGCAAAACCTGTGGCACTTCCTGTTGGCCTTTGTGGCGAACAGGTCGAGGCGGGGAAACCCCCACCTTCGGAAAATCGAATGGGCAACATCGGGCCTGAGGGACCATTCGTGACCCCGGAATGAGCGGCTCAGGGAGTCCGCCAGAACGTTCTGAACCCCCGGAAGGTAGGCCGCCGTGAGGGAGATCCCTCTGGGGATGCAGAACTCCCAGAGGGCGAGGGCTTCCTTGCACAGGCGAGAGGAACGAGCACCACCCTGTTTGTTTATATAAAACATCGAGGCTGTGTTGTCTGTTAGGACTGACACGCTCTTGTCCCTCAAGAGTGACTGGAACGTCTGGCATGCCAGGCGAACTGCTCTGAGCTCCCGGACATTTATGTGGAGGGACAGCTCCTCCTGGGACCAGAGGCCCTGAGTCGTGGTCTTCCCCAGGTGAGCTCCTCAGCCTAGAGCAGAAGCGTCTGTCACCAGCGTAATGGACGGTTGAGGCTTGTGAAAGGGCACCCCGCTTCCCAGAGATCTGGGCTGGAGCCACCAGAGAAGGGACTGTCTTACCTTTAATGGTAGAGTCACTACGAGGTCGAGGGGATCTCTGCGCTGGTTGTAGACCTTTGCGAACCAGGCTTGCAGAGGACGCAGGCGGAGCCTTGCGAACGGCACCACGTAAGTGCACGCCGCCATATGTCCCATCAGGACCATACAGTTTCTTGCTGTAGTCATGGGAAACCGGAGAAGTGGTTGAATAATGTCCGCCATGGCCTTGGCCCGAGAGGGAGGTAGGAAGGCCCTTGCACGGCAAGAGTCTAGTATCACCCCGATAAACTCGATCCTCTGGGTAGGAATGAGGGTTGACTTTGGTACATTCAGAATGAGGCCCAGTTTTAGGAAGGTGGCTCTGATGAACGTTATTTGCGTCAGAAGCAGCTCCCTTGACTTTGCTCTGATGAGCCAATCGTCCAGGTAAGGGTAAACATGGATGCCGTTCCGTCTGAGAAATGCTGCGACCACCGCCATGCATTTCGTGAATACCCTTGGAGCTGAGGAGAGGCCGAACGGAAGGACGGTAAACTGGTAATGTCGAGATCCTACCACGAACCTCAGGAATCGTCTGTGACTCGGGATGATGGAAATATGGAAATATGCGTCTTTTAAGTCGAGGGCGGCGAACCAATCTCCAAGATCCATAGCGGGAATTATGACAGCTAAGGAGAGCATGCGAAACTTCAGCTTCTTTATGTAGGAGTTGAGGCCTCGCAAGTCCAGGATGGGGCGAAGACCTCCTTTGGCCTTCGGGATAAGGAAATAACGGGAGTAGTACCCCTTGCCCCGAAATTCTTGAGGAACCTCCTCTATGGCACCCAAAGACAAGAGGGTATGGACCTCCTGATCTAGGAGTTGCTCGTGAGATGGGTCCCTGAAGAGGGACGGGCATGGGGGGTGGGTGGGAGGGAGAACAGAGAATTGGATAGAATATCCCATTTCTACCAGGCTGAGAACCCACTTGTCCGAGGTGATAAAGGACCATGCCTGGTAGAAATGGGATAGACGGTTCACAAAAGGGGAGGAAGCTAAACGACTGGAGGTTGGCTCGGCGTCCCCGGGCGCAACTTCAAAAGTTCGGCCTAGGTCCAGGAGGATGGTTATTCCCTGGGCCCTGGGACTGACGGGACGAAGAGCGCTGTCGCCCCCTGCCAGCCCCCCGTCCGCCTCTTCTAGGTTGGTCTCTCCTATAAGGAGGAACCTGATATGGTCTAGTTGGAGGTGGTGGTGGGGGAGGCCTGAAGGGTCTCCTTTGCCCTTGTGGAGTATGGAGCCCCAGCGAGCGCAGCATCGCTCTCGAGTCCTTCATCGATTGTAATTTTTTGTCCGTGTCTTCCGCAAACAACCCTCGTCTGTCGAAGGGCAGGTCTTGGATGGTCGCCTGCACTGGTGGTGGGATGCCTGATACGTGAAGCCATGCCCCCCGTCGCATGGCTACTGCCGTACCCAACTGCCGGGATGCCGAGTCCGCGGCATCTAGGGCATCTTGCAGAGCAGCCCTGGAGACCAACTTGCCCTCCTGAACGACCGCTCTGAACTCTTGCACTGACTCTTTAGACAGGGCCCCCTCAAACTTGGCCATTGTAGACCATGTGTTATACGAATATCGCCCTAGGGCGGCCTGCTGGTTAGCAATACGAAGTTGCAAGGCCGCAGACGAATAAACCTTCCTCCCCCACAAGTCTAACTTCTTCGAGTCGTGGGACTTCGGGGTAGGCCCCGTCTGTCCCTGACGCTCGCGATGGTTCACAGCGTCCGCTACTAAGGAACCAGGCGGGGGGTGGGTAAACAGGTATTCGTACCCTTGCCTGGGTGCGAAGTATCGTCGTTCTACCCCCCTTGCTGTCGGGGGAAGAGAGGAATGTGTCTGCCATAGCGTTTCCAAGGTGGATTTGATCTTTTTCATGAAGGGTAGGGCGATTTGCGGTGGGGAGTCCGAGGAGAGGATATCCATGTTAGGGTCCTCTTCCTCCTCCTTTACTTCCTCCGTTTGTAAATTGAGACTGTGGGCCACTCTCTTTAGTAAGTCCTGGTGGCCTCTGAGGTCCATAGGGGGCAAGCTATAGGATGTCCCCGCTACCGCATCGTCCGGGGATGAGGAAGAGGAGGCCGGCTGCTGGTTCTCCACCGGGAGGTCCTCCTGAAAGGGCTGCTGGTCTGCCTCCACCTCCTGCTGGTCGTGCCCCTGGGACGTGGTCACGGAGGGCCCGGGTAGCTGATCCTCTCCCAATTCTGATTGGGGCCTAGTCACCGTGGCGCACACTGGACCTCTCGGCATCGAGGGCCATGAGGTTACCGAGGGGGGGCCTTGTGCCTGGTGATATGCAAAAGGTGTCCAAAATGGCCATTGAGTGGTACCGTGCGCATCCGCCACATAGTGTTGTCGGTGCCGGCGGTGCGAGGAATGGCGGTGCCGGGAGTGGTGCCGTCGGGGTGAACGATGACTATGACGGGACCTAGTACGAGAAGAGGAAGCATCGGACTCTGAAGAATATTCCGATTGGGACCAGGGCGGTGCCGCGCCGTCCGGTGCCATGATCCTGCCATAAGCATCCAGCTTCCCAGGGAATACAGGAGGACGCGGTGCCGGATAAGTCGGTGCCGGAGCCAACGGTGCCGCGGACATAGCTGGAGCCGCTATGGTCGACACTTGCGGTGCCGTAGTCACTGGCGGTGATATTACAGGTGCCCCAACACGAGGGACCGGTGCCGGGGCGACGAATTCCGGTGCCGGGCCCGAAGTCAGCCCAATAAGGTCCGCAGCAGCAACGAACGCCTCCGGGGTAGATGGGAGTTCGAGCCCGGGCGTTTCGTTCTCAAGAGGGAGTCCCGCGTCAGGGGAAACCGCTCTTGGCTCCAGTGCCGCCGGTCCCGGTGCGAGCTCTACACGGGGCCGCCTCGCGCGCTCCGGAGCTACCAGCACCCCTGAGGGATCACCCGTGGACTTACGCACCGGGGAGCGCCCTCTCGCCTTCTTAGAAGGCACCGGAGATTGAGAACGGTGCCTTCTAGATGGTCCTGTGCCGTGCCGAGGAGACCGGTGCCGAGAGCTCCTCGCGGCCTTTGGTGCCGCGGTACCGCGGCCCGATGCCGGTGTGCTGCATGAGGTCGACGGCTCCGAGTGAGGTTGCAGGGCAGACTCCATGAGTAACAGCTTCAACCTCGAGTCTCGCTCCTTTTTGGTGCGGGGTTTGAAGCCCTTGCAAATAGTGCACCGGTCCGTTTGGTGACCCTCCCCGAGGCACTTCAAGCAGCGGGAGTGAGGGTCGCTAATGGGCATGGGCTTCCCGCAGGTCTTACACGGTTTAAACCCTGACGCCCCAGGCATAACCTGACGCCAGGGAACAACGAACTAACTAACTACACTATCTATAAACACTACTACTCTAAAGAACTATGCAACGAACTATGAACACTAAATACCTAACTAACTAGATCAAAGATACCGCTAAGTAGCTGAGAAGAGCGCTGTTCCAGCGACCGCCAAGGACGGAAAGAAGGAACTGAGCGGGGGAGGGTCGGCAGGGGCATATATGCATGGCCATAAGGGCGCCACTCCAGGGGTCGCCCCTGCCGACCCTACGGGTACCGCTGGGGAAAAGCTTTCCGGACCGTGCATGCGCGGAACGCACACACACATCTTGGAATGGACATGAGCAAGCACTCGAAGAAGAACTAGTCTTCATACAGTATCTCACCTCTGAGTTAAAGGTGTGGATCCATATCTAATCCTAGGACTTGGATTTATATTCCTAATCAGTACCAACACTACAATACTGGTATAAGACTTTGGTTCCTTTTATATTCTACTCTTTCCTGGTGGTTGTCCATGCTAAGGATTCTATAATACTTTACAAAGGTGTATGGGAAATTCCATTCTCTCTCTCAATATCATTGATTATAAAGGTAAGAACTATGGCTCCATTTGCCTAATTTGTTTCTCCACCACCAGCAACTAATCAGTTGATTTTTAAATTAGTTTTGGTGTAAAAAAATGTACTATAGAAATTTTAACCATTCTATATGGTACACACCATATATAAAACCAGATATTAAATTACCTAAGAAAGAAAATATTACATTGCTGCATAAGTGACAAATATTGATCATTTTGCATCAAAATGAAATCATGCCAAATCATAAATAATAGAAGTGCTTGAATATAGGTATATAGCAGGCAGTAAGCAGATATATCACATAATTAGAGTGCTTAAGGCAAAACACAGACTTCTGGTATTTTCTAATTTCTAGTAAATCAGGGTGAGCTGGTAAATTCTGAGATCACTTAATTTATAAGAATATTTACAAGCTAAATCTAACTGTAGTCTTTATTTTGTAAAGTAAACAGCCAGAAAACAGTGTGCATCTAATTTTTAAAATTCTTCTGGCTTTTCTTTTTGACCTTTGGTATTTGTATGTATCGACGCTTTCTCTAAACCATTGTACAAAAACACCTTGAAGTGTCAAGCTTTAAAAATGAGTCTTCGTTTCTCTTTCTCCTGTGCAGCTTGGATTATCTTGGCCTTGTCAAAATACATTCTCTAGTTAGAGGTTGAAAATATTTCCCTCCTGGCTCCTAAGTATTGATTTTTCAACACTCAACTCTGACTGTCAGCTGAAGAGGTGAAAGGTGAAAGTTCATCCAGCACTGCCTGGCTTTACCTTCCTATTAATGTCATGCCCTTTCCACATTTGATCAGTTTATGTGATCACCAACACAACTGTTATTGAGCATATTTTACCTATGAGAAAATATTTGTCACTAATGATTTTAACACATTTAACACACCTTGAAAATTGAGGATTCGAATATGTTGCAACCAACTCCTTTTGTGTTTATTTTTTTAAAGTCTTGTTATGTAAATGATTGACTCAATTCAAACTGTACTATCTTATCTGAACACTAAGAGAGATTACATTTACTGCTTATGCTGTAAATCTTTTAAAGCAATAATGATCAATTTTGTTATTCTTGCTCACACATAATCACACTTTTTTACTGGGAAGGGATGCAAATTCAAATCCAAAGTATTACCTTAAACAAATGTAATAATCTCAGCTCAGTTCCCAATGAACAGTAGTCCAAGTCAGAAAATCTCGATGCATAATTTGGTTCAATTACTCTCCCTCTTAAGAGAGATCTAGGTCTAGAATAACAAGAAGAGAGCATAGGTTTGCACATACTACAGAGTGTTGCTGAGGTTCTGGAAGATCATCATTATCTTTAACAGGTTGATTCACATTGTTCTCATAGACAGAAGAGAATCATTTTCCTTCAGCACTTTCTGACTTTTTTTTGTTCTTGTTAAAGAGGCCTTGAGTCTCTTCAACATGAATCCAACTTAGTGAAATGTAACCTTTTTCAAATAAATGTAAGACTTTATTTCTGTGCATGATAAGAAAAATAAAAATGAACATCAAGTAACGAATGGAACTAAGGATGCAGTTGCTTGTGATCACATCACAGTTAGGATGATAATATAGGAACAATATCCTTCAGTACTATTCAGTTTTATTTCACAAACATATGTACATAGCATTAATACATACAGTAGCATTTAAGTGGAATCATCAAGAAATTTCTTGAGAGGCAAACATTTTAATCATTTATCATACACGGTGACTTCAATCATTACAACATTTTCATAGAGTTATGTCATCATGTCATCTTCAGCTTGTAAACCGCCAATAAAGCCACATATGTCTTCACATTTACAAGGACAAGTCCAAATACAGTACTAACAAATCAATAAAATACTAAAAGCTTACACTGGAATGACAACAAATTTTACTGCAGTGCTGAGAAATCTAATCTGTGATGAAATTTGGGAGTAGGGTTGACAAAGTCACTGAAATGGAGATTTGTGTTTAACTAATGTGCAAATATTAGTTAAGCAGTTAGATAATCTATTTCCACCCACTAAGCATTACTGCATTTTCTAGCCAAGTAACACGCCACATTAGATTGCAATCCTGACTGTTGCTCTACATGTTTTGTACAAAACATAAGCAGCTGTTGTCATAATGTTCTGAAAATTTTGCTAATTTAGCTTTTGCTACACTTAACTATTTTTCAATACCAGAAGTAGCTTGCCCCCTTTCTTTTACAATTTTTTGTAATCCATTAAATTTTTAGTTTAAAGCAAACTTTTTTATTACACATGCAATGCAAGATATTTAAGATATTTTACTGTATACTAAAGAAAATCTTCTTTAGCATACCCATTGCTATTGTGTTTCCATTTAGATTTTAAAAGTAAACGTATACGTACTTGAAAAATATAATAACGTAAGTAAAGATGACTTTGGAATGCCTATGGAAAAATGAATAAAATGTACCTTTTAATTGTAGCACTATAGCATTTAATTCTACAGACAAATAGTGTATATGCTGTGTAATTCTTTACTTCTTTTCATGGAGACCTACATATATATCTCTTTATAAATACAATGTACATGCATGTTGTATAAGTTTACTTTAAAGAAAAGCATCAAAAACCCAACTACAGAATTTTACCACCACTATATACTACAGCCTTGCCATAGTTAGAAAGAATACAATTTACAGCAATATGAGATAAACATTCCTAATGGTCTTAGTATCTTACTTTGTTTGTAAAAACGATAGTAAACAACAGATATGCCAATTCTGGACTGTAGATCCTACTTTCATGTATAGTGCACTATACGGACTGCCTCTAGAAAAAAATGCATTTGAAATTTAGAAGCCATTGTTTCCTTTGATCATTTATTCCCATTCTGTTGGATTTTCTGGCACGTACCACCTTTAACATGCCATCATTTAACGTGCGCCTTCTCTTTTGTGAGCATTCCACACAAAAATGGCGAAGAAAATAAAAGCTGTACAAACACTTACATCAATATGCTTAAATAAAATAGTATTTTATGGATTTTTTTTTACTTTGAGCATAAACCAGCATTTTTTTCACATTATTAGATATTTCACAAAATTAGATATGTAAGAAAGACGGAAAATGTGAACAATTACAGCTTACATTACAGAAGAATTATCTTACTGGGGAAAATGTTTAAATATATTGGATTCAAATAAGAACTAAACTCACCTTTTACATATTTTCCATAATTTCTGAGTTGCTAAATATCAGTAATATCTGTGTTTCCATCAAGCGCACTTGCATTCTTACTCCTCAATCCTTTAATGAAGCCAAACTGAGTTTGTGACACTGCAATAATTTATACAGCAACAGGATGTGATGGCATAAATGCAGGATTCTCATTTCCCTGCAAGTTCCAGCAGAAGCGGGAAAGAGAAAGCTCTTTTTAAAATAGAAATATCTGCAGAAGAAGCAAAGGGAATACAGAAAAAACACACCTTTGTGCATAAGTATTCTTTTTTTTCTCCAAGTTTTCTTTTCCCTCTTTAAGAGATTCTTGGTATTTACATGTGGACTTCTCATTCTTTCTTCCAGGGCACAAAAACAATGACCTTGTATGTCATAACTTACAATTCAATCAAGAACTTAAACTTTCTATGAGGAAATATGCTTCTTCAAAATGAGAACAAAGGCTACTCTTGTCCTGAAATCCTAATTCCTCATGAATCCCATGCCAGTTATCCTAAGAAGCTAACTGCTAAACCCTAGGACATCTCATGACTGCTATGACCCAATGATCACCCCGTAGTCACTAGAAGAAAGTACAGTACATGTAAACATAGAACCTTTTGGTAAACAGTAAGATTTCTAAGAACCTCAAAAGGAAAATAATATTTATAATTAGGACTGCTTTGCATTACTTCAATCTATAATGTAAAAGTGACTTGATTCAGCCCACCTTCAGAGATTGGGGTATCATTCCTGAAAATACTGATCTAGTCAAGGAGTGCAACCTCAGTGTTATTGATTTTTCAGCTTCTGTTGCACCAAGCATCAAGAGCATTCCCAATAGCCATCTTCGTCTCTCCTATCAACAGCAAGGAAAGACTACATGGTGATAGAATTACCACACTTGGTTGAGCTGCTGGGCATGCCTCTGAATCAATAGCTGGCACAAGCAAGATTCTGCCCTAGGGAACCATGCAGAAATGCTTCAGTCGGGCTGGTCCCACTGGATGATTTATTTAGGCACTGGTGTGGGTAATCCAGTGTTACAAAAGAACAGAAAAAGAGAGAATTGCAGGGAATTTTACAACAAAAATGTATTTCTGGCATAAAAAGCCTGACTCTAGACCATAAATCGATGTTCTTTGCCATCATGCGCCATAAGAATAACATTGCGATTGGAAGTCCAGATCAGCCGTGCCAATTTGAGTGCATTGTGTGAACCTGGTGAGGCAGGCTGGACAGGAGGCACCTGGTATGTTTTAATACAGCGGAGCTGAGGTGCAGAATTCAGCATTCCAATACTTCCCAAAAGAGAGGTGTTCATCTGCAATAATAGAAAAAGAGAGAGTCAACACTAAAACCAAAGAGTCTCTTGTGAAGAATAATTTAATGTGAAACAAAGCCTTTTCCTTTTGATATTTACAGAAAACTTTTAATAAGACCTGCCGGTACCAACTACATGGCTGCCCTCTCCAATGACCTTCAATTACAATTTTATTTCATTCACCAAAAAAACCATGGTTTCTTAAACGAAAGAGATGCTGAGAATCTAAGCAGTATGTTTGCAAATGCTTGCACATGCTTAATTAACTCTATACCCAACTCTGCAAAATGAAACTGTGCTAAATTTAGTAGTGCATATTTTGCTGCTTTCCTTTCTTTTACACATCTGTAGACTTTACATTATCTTAAACAACACTTCTACAGCCATATTTTAAAACGTTCTCCTCCCTTTTCCCCCTACAAGACATGATGAAAATGTTTGTTTTTTAATTGGACTAAATGGAGAAATAAAATACAGCCAAGTTTCTGGGATTTGTAAGTTACTCTCTTTTGCAAGGCATGGAAACTCAGCAAAGTTTAGAAACAGAATTAGTGGTAAGAAACTAATTCCAGTCCCACCACTTGCCCTTTAAAAATTCTGTTTTCCTTTGATTCTATCTACTTCAAATTAAATAGTGAGATCTGAATGAACATATTAGACTTCATTATAGGTTTACGCTCTCTCTTAATATATTAAAAACCACCTACAATTTTCTTTATATTCATTAAATACAACAGCATTTCAGAACTGCAGTAAGTAATCAAAAATTATAATTATAACTGCAGTATTTCTGCTGGAATATATATTTAAACATGTTAGAATCACAAATATTAGAGCTGGAAAAGACCTTTTGGATGCTTGAGTATATCTGCATGACAGAACAAGAGTGGACCCAATGGTGCTAAAGGAGTTGGCTGATGTGATTGCATAGCCATTGGCCATTATCTTTGAAAACTCATGGCGATAGGGGGAGGTTTTGGATGACTGGAAAAAAGCTAATGGAGCAGGTCCTGAGAGAATCAATTCTAAATCACTAAAAGGAGAGGAAAGTGATCAGGAACAGTCAGCATGGATTTACCAAGGGAAAGTCATGCCTGACCTAATTGCTTCTATGATGAGATAACTGGCTCTGTGGATGAGGGGAAAGCAGTGGATGTGTTATTCCTTGACTTTAGCAAAGCTTTTGATACAGTCTCCCAGAGTATTTTTCCCAGCAAGTTGAAGAAGTATGGGCTGGATGAATGGACTATAAGGTGGATAGAAAGCAGGCTAGATCATCGGGCTCAACAGGTAGTGATCAATGGCTCCATGTCTACTTGGCAGCCGGTATCAAGTGGAGTGCCCCAAAGGTTGATATTAGGGCCAGTTTTGTTCATTATCTTCATTAATGATCTGGAGGATGGTGTGGACTGCACCCTCAGCAAGTTTGCAGATGACACTAAATTGGGAGGAATGGTAGATATGCTGGAGGCTAGGGATAGGATACAGAGGGACCTAGACAAATTAGAGGATTGGGCCAAAAGAAATCTGATGAGGTTCAACAAGGACAAGTGCAGAGTCCTGCACTTAGGACGGAAGCATCCCAGGTACTGCTACAGACTAGGGACCGAATGACTAGGAAGCAGTTCTGCAGAAAAGGACGTAGGGGTTACCGTGAACGAGAAACTGGATATGAGTCAAGAGTGTGCCCTTGTTGCCAAGAAGGCTAATGGCATTTTGGGTTGTATAAGTAGGGGCATTTCCAGAAGATGGAGGGACGTGATCATTCCCCTCTATTCGACATTGGTGAGGCCGCACCAGTTTTGGGCCTCAGACTAGAAGAAGGATGTGGATAAATTGGAAAGAATCCAGCGGACAGGAACAAAAATGATCAGGGGACCGGAGTATGTGACTTACGAGGAGAGGCTCAGGGAACTAGGATTGTTTAGTTTGAAGACGAGAAGAATGAGGGGGGATTTGATAGCTGCTTTCAACTACCTGAAAAGGGGTTCCAGAGAGGATGGATCTACACTGTTCTCAGTGGTAGTAGATGACAGAACAAGGAGTAATGGTCTCAAGTTGCAGTGGAGGAGGTCTAGGCTGGATATTAGGAAAAACCTTTTCACTAGGAGGGGGTGAAGCACTGGAATGTGTTACCTAGAGAGGTGGTAGAATCTCCTTCCTTAGAGGTTTTTAAGGTCAAGCCTGACAAAGCTCTGGCTGGGATGATTTAGTTGGGGTTTGGTCCTGCTTTGAGCAGGGGGTTGGACTAGATGAACTCCTGAGGTCCCTTCCAACCCTGAGATTCTATGAATCACAGAGAACTCATGGAGGACAGGTGAACTTCCAGAGAACTGGAGAAAGGCAGACATAATACACCCATTTTAAAAAAGGGTACATGGAAGGCCCAGGGAACTACAGACCAATAAACCTAACTTAGTTTCTTGGAAAAATACTGGAACAATTGATAAACAATCAATTTGTAAGCATTTATAGGATGATATGATTATAGGAAATAGTCAACATGGATTTGTCAAGAACAGATCATGAAGAACTGATCTAATTTTCTTCTTTGACAGGTTACTGGACTAGTGAATGGAGGGAAGTAGTAGATGTGACATATTTTGACTTTAGTAAAGCTTTTGACACAGTCCCACGTGACATTCTCATAAGCAAACTAGGGAAGTGTGGTCTAGATGAAATTACTAATAAAATGGGTACACAGGCGGTTGAAAGACTGTACTCAAAGAGTAGTTATCAATGGTTTGCTGTCAAACAGGGAAAGCGTATCTCTAATGGTGCCCTACAGACGTCAGTTCTGGGTCTAGTACTAGTCAATATTTTCATTAATAATTTAGATAATGGAATGGAGAATGTGTTTATAAAATCTGTAGATGACACCAAGCTGGGAGGGATCACAAGCACTTGGAGGCCAAGATTAGAATTCAAAACAACCTTGACAAATTAGAGAAAGAGAGAGTAATCTGAAATCAACAAGATGACATTAATTAAAGACAAGTGCAAAGTACTTCACTTAGGAAGGAAAAATCAAGTGCACAACTACAAAATGGGGACAAGCTGGCTAGGTGGTAGTACTGCTGAAAAAGATCTGGGAGTTATAGTGGATCACAATCTGAACATGAGTCAATGTGACAGTTGCAAAAAAGGCTAATATTTTCTGGGATGTGTTATCAGCAGTGTCATATGTAAGACATGGTTTGTAACTGCCCTGCTCTATTTGGCACTGATGAGGCCTGAACTGGAATTCTGGGCACCACACTTTAGGAAAGTGGTGAATAACTTGGAGGAGAGCAACAAAAATGATAAAAAGCTTAGAAAACCTGACATATGAGAAACGTTTTTTAAAAAAGGTAGGTTTGTTAGGCTTGAGAAAAGAAGACTAGAGGGGGAGAGGGATCTGATAGTTTTCAGATATGTTAAAAGCTATTATAAAGAGGACAACGATCAACTTTTCCCCATGTCCACTCAAGATAGGACAAGAAGTAAAGGGCTTAATCTGCATTAAGGGAGATATTAGGAAAAACTTTCTAACTCTAAAAGTAGTTGAGCTCTGGAACAGTTTCCAGGGAGGTTGTGGAATCCCCACAATTAGAGGTTTTTAAAAACAGATTGGGCACACACCTATTAGGGATGGTGTAAGTTTACTTGGTCCTACTTCAGTGCAGGAGGCCTAGACTTGATGACCTCTCAAGGTGTCTTCCAGCCCTACATTTCTATGATGCTGTGATTATCTTTTGAAAAACAACAACAAAAGCTCCACCCTCTTTCTGGTATTTATATCAAGAAAATATTAAGAGCTGAAACCTTTCAAGATATCTGTTGATCTATAAAAGAATTGGCCAATATTTTTCAATTATATTTTGTTATGTGTTTTAAAAACAAGAAAAACTCCCTCAAAAATTTCCATTCTCTTAAACGCTCCAATACTCTTGAAAGCCTCCCCATATAAAAACGTATTAGGATGCTAGGATTTCTATACAATAGGTATAGGATGGTCCAGCTGTATACCTAAGACTGGGCACATGAAACCTGGGCAAATCTTAGGACATTTAAGATGTGTTATTGCTGACACCATGTTCTGAATTCTGATCAGTACAAAATATAAGCCATTACTTTTTCTAGCCCTTCTCAGCAGCAGAATGGTGTCAGAGAGTGTAAATCATGGCATCTCTAGCAGGGAGCATGCAAGCACCACTGACATTTTCACAATTTAAATCATCTTGAGTAATAACCCTTTTAAGATGACTAATGTTACTGATTTTCCTGCATTAATAATAGTGCCGAATAGAGCACAGAGGGGAAAAAAATCACTAGTGCACGAGGTCACATTTTAAAACTAAATGAATAGGTACATTTAACTCTTTATGTAAAAGCCAGCTTAACATGAATGGATTTACACACAGTAAAATCTGGCAATTCACATTTTTAAACCTGTGCCTGAATATGAGGTTTGTTAAGTGAGGTCCCTTTCCTATGATTCTATGTAAAAGATCAAAATCAATAAGCCTGATTGCTTTCCCAGGTAGTTAAACTAAGTATATGTACTGATGGTTGAACATTTTCACGTTCTTATTCACTGTTTCAGAAAGCACAATATAGAATGGATAATAATTCAGTCCTTTTTATGGTATGTACAATATTACTGAATGGAATGCAGAAAATTGTGGAAGATTAAAAAAAACATTAACTATCTTCTGCAGGCATAATGGGTCCAGTCTTGCAGCATTACTGCTGGCAAACTCCCACTGTCTTTGCTGGGCATTTTACCTGAATGAACTGCAGGATCAAGCCCATTCTTTCTCAGATAATTATTATTGAAGTTTATAATTTAAAAACACTTTTACACCCTTTGGCCATTTGAGTTGGTTTTCCTATTTAAATGCATACTTTTAAAACTCTTAATAACATGTAAAGTGAACAAAGGTGAATGTTAATTTCTTAAAAATCTGAATGGAAACTAAACGTAAAGCAAACCTCAATACATGAATGCCAATATTTTTTTCTTTTAGAATTACATATGAATTGATTGCACATGAAAGTGAGGGACAGGTTATGTATTACTGAGGGTAGTGCAGTACACATTTCCCCATCCAGCTGTCCCAATAAACCTTTACCCGGACTTGCTATTTCCTTTCTGTTGTCTCTTGGGTTCTGCCAATCATGCGAAACTGAGTGCTGATGTTTCGCTATGATTAAAGGGGAACTAAACTGCAGGTACTAAAATCCTTTATACTGGTTACCTGAAATCGAATTTGAACTCTTAGCTCCAAAGGAAAAAAGGGATAGAGCCACCCAAATCTACCCTATCATCTAGCCCAACTGCAAAGTCTTTTAAGAGGGGACGGGGAAAAAAGGTCTAAAGATATATGGCCGACTCTGCATGGGGATCTGCTCATGTGCCCTTTGCAGGATTAAAAAAAACATAAGAAAAAGATTGTTCAAACTATTAATTTAAACTTGAAAGGGCAGGGATGTTGTTGTCCTGCTTTCTATAAAGTGAACAATTCACTTCGGCACTATATAATATAAATATATATTAACAACAATAAGAATTTTGATTAAAATACTCACATTCTTAAACCTTAGCATAAAACATTTATTGAAAGGAACTAAAAACAAACAAACAAAACCCCCCAAACACCTGCTGAGAGGACCTACTCACTAAGTGCAGGCTCTTATTTGGTCAACTATCAATGTACCCATACATCTACAAGGCATCAATACAAGTTATAAAAGTATGGGTATTTGATTAAGAATATGGTATTATTCCATGAAGTTCCAAACTTATGAATGTTCTTGAGTTACCTAGGTTACACATTTTTAATGTGTACATTGAACACCAAAAACGATAGTACAGTAACTCCACACTTAATGTTGTAGTTATGTTCCTGAAAAATGCTACTTTAAGCGAAACGATGTTACATGAATTCAGTTTCCCTCCAGACTCTCTCTCTCTCTATACACACACACACATATAAACAGTACAAATTTTAAACAAACAATTTAATACTGGTACACAGCTAGATGATTGTGAAGGTTGGTTGAGGTGGAGGAGTCAGAGGGTGGGATATTTCCCGGGGAATGCCTTACTGCTAAATGATGAACTAGCACTTAGCTGAGCCCTCAAGGGTTAACATATTGTTGTTAATGTAGCTTCACACTCTACAAGGCAGCACGAATGGAGGGAGAGGAGACAGCATGACAGAGACACACACGTTGTGTATGAGAGAGACGCGCATTGCCCCTTTCAGTTCGCTGACCCCACTGTAAGTGAAAGAACAGTTATTCACCTCTCGTAACGTTTGTTCTTCGAGATGTGTTGCTCATGTCCATTCCAAGATGTGTGCGTGCGTTCCGCGCATGCACGGTCTGGAAAGCTTTTCCCTAGCGGTACCCTTAGGGTCGGCAGGGGCGACCCCTGGAGTGGCGCCCTTATGGCCATGCATATATGCCCCTGCCGACCCTCCCCCCACTCAGTTCCTTCTTGCCGGTACTCCGACAGAGGGGAGGCGGGTGGGATTTGGAATGGACATGAGCAACACATCTCGAAGAACAAACGTTACGAGAGGTGAGTAACTGTTCTTTCTTCTTCGAGTGCTTGCTCATGTCCATTCCAAGATGTGACTTACGAGCAGTCATCTCGGAGGAGGGTGAGGAGTACTCTGAGTACCTGCTGACAGGATCGCTTGTCCCACAGCTGCGTCCTCCATTGACTGCTGCACGATGGCTAGTGCGAAGTGAAGGTGTGCACCGAAGACCATGTCGCTGCTCTACAGATGTCGACAATCGGAATGTGCGCCAGGAACGCCGTGGATGCGGCCTGAGCTCTGGTCAAATGCACTGTCAGTGCTGGGGGAGTAGCATTCGAAAGGTTATAACACAATTTGATACAAGATGTAATCCAGGCCGAGAGGCGCTGAGTAGAAATTGGTAATCCTTTCATCCTTTCTGCCACTGAAATAAAAAGTTGTGGAGATTTACGAAAAGATTTGGTCCTTTCTATGTAAAAGGCTAAAGCCCTCCTTACATCCAACGAGTGAAGCATTCTTTCCCTGTTATCAGCATGGGGTTTGGGAAAGAACACCGGTAGAAACACATCCTGGTTCAAATGAAAGGGTGAGACTACTTTGGGAAGGAAGGCCGGGTGTGGGCGTAACTGGACCTTATCCTTATGGAAGACCGTGTAGGGCGGCTCTGAAGTAAGCGCCCTAAGCTCAGAAACTCTACGGGCAGAAGTGATTGCCACTAAGAACGCGGTCTTCCATGAGAGATAAGATAAAGGACAGGTGGCCATAGGTTCAAACGGGGGTTTCATTAAGACCGTTAGAACCAGATTGAGGTCCCACGGGGAGGCTGGTTGTCGTATTTGGGGTTACAAGCTTTCCAAACCTTTAAGGAATCTGATAACTAGGGGATTGCTAAAAACCGAAGTACCACCAAAACCTGGATGGAACTCCGAAATGGTGGCCAGGTGTACCCGAACAGTGGAGAGCGCTAATCCCTGCTGTTTCAGTTCAAGGAGGTAATCCAGAATACTGGAAATCAAAGAGGACAGGGGATCCGCCCCCTTGCCCTGAGACCACAAAGAGAAGCGCTTCCATTTGGCAGTGTAGGTCCCCCTCGTAGAAGGTTTCCTGCTACCCAGGAGGACATCCCTGACTGAATCCGAGCACTGAAGCTCTGTAGGGTTCAGCCATGGATATTCCACGCCGTGAGGTGGAGAGACTGCAGGTTGGGATGCAACATCCTCCCGTGGTCCTGGGAGATCAATGTTGGTGACAGGGGAAGTGGTAATGGCCTCATCACGCAGAGGGACACCAGAGTCGTGTACCAGTGTTGCCGCGGCCAAGCTGGCGCTATAAGTATGATGCCACCTTGTCCTGACGGGCCTTTAACAGTACTTTGTGGACAAGGGGGAAAGGGGGGAATGCATAAAGCAGGCCTCCCGTCCATGGAATGTGAAATGCGTCCCCTTCCGAACCCGGGCTAAGGTTGAGGAGGGAGCAAAACCTGTGGCACTTCCTGTTGGCCTTCATGGCGAACAGATCCAGGAGGGGAAACCCCCACCTTTGGAAAATCGAATGGGCAACATCCGGTCTGAGGGACCATACGTGACCCCGAAAGGAGCGGCTCAGGGAGTCCGCCAGTACGTTTTGAACCCCCGGGAGATAGGCAGCTGTGAGAGAGATCCCTCTGGGAATACAGAAATTCCAAAGGGCGAGGGCTTCCTTGCACAGGCGAGAGGAGCGAGCACCACCCTGTTTGTTTATATAAAACATCGTGGCTGTGTTGTCTGTTAGAACTGACACACACTTGCCCCTCAAGAGCGACTGGAACGTCTGGCATGCTAGGCGAACCGCCCTGAGCTCTCGGACATTGATGTGGAGAGACAACTCTTCCTGAGACCAGAGACCTTGAGTCGTGGACTCCCCGAGATGAGCTCCCCAGCCGAGGGCAGAAGCATCTGTCACCAGCGTCATGGACGGCTGGGGCTTGTGGAAAGGCACCCCGATGCCCAGAGATCTGGGCTGGAGCCACCAGTAAAGGGACTGTCTTACCTGTAATGGAAGAGTCACCACGAGGTCGAGGGGATCTCTGCGCTGGTTGTAGACCCTCGCGAACCAGGATTGCAGAGGACGAAGGTGGAGCCTCGCAAACGGCACCACGTAAGTGCACGCAGCCATGTGCCCCATTAGGACCATACAGTTTCTCGCTGTAGTCGTGGGAAACCGAAGAAGTGAGTGAATAATGTCCACGATGGACTTGGCCCGAGAAGGAGGTAGAAAGGCTCTTGCGCAGTGAGAGTCCAGTATCACCCCAATGAACTCGATCCTCTGGGTAGGGATGAGGGTTGACTTTGGTTCGTTTAGAATGAGACCCAACTTTAGGAAAGTGGCTCTGATTAACGTTATTTGCGTCAGGAGCAACTCCCTTGACTTTGCTCTGATAAGCCAATCGTCCAGGTAAGGGTAAACATGGATGCCGTTCCGTCTGAGGAATGCTGCGACTACCACCATGCATTTCGTGAATACCCTTGGAGCTGAGGAGAGGCCGAACGGAAGAACCGTAAATTGGTAATGTTGGGACCCCATCATGAACCTCAGGAATCGTCTGTGACTCGGGATGATGGAAATGTGGAAATAAGCGTCTTTTAAGTCGAGGGCGGCGAACCAGTCTCCATGATCCATAGCGGGAATTATGACAGCTAAGGAGAGCATGCGAAACTTCAGCTTCTTTATGTAGGAGTTGAGGCCTCGCAAGTCCAGAATAGGGCGAAGACCACCTTTGGCCTTCGGGATAAGGAAATAACGGGAGTAGTAACCCTTGCCCCGAAATTCTTGAGGAATCTCCTCTATGGCACCCAAAGACAAGAGGATATGGACCTCCTGATCTAGGAGTTGCTCGTGAGATGGGTCCCTGAAGAGGGACGGGCACGGGAGGTGGGTGGGAGGGAGAACCGAGAATTGGATAGAATATCCCACCTCTACCAGGCTGAGAACCCACTTGTCCGAGGTGATAGAGGACCATGCCTGGTAGAAATGGGATAGACGGTTCACGAAGGGGAAGGAAGCTATGAGATTGGAGGCTGGCTCGGCGTCCCCGGGCGCAGCTTCAAAAGTTCAGTCTGGGCCCAGGAGGATGGTTATTCCCTGGGCCCTGAGATTGATGGGAGGAGGAGCGCTGACGTCCTCTACCAGCACCCCTTCCGCCTCTTCTAGGTTGGTCCCTCCTGTAAGGGGGACCTTGGAAAGGTCTGGCTGGAGGAGGCCTGAAGGGCCTTCTTTGCCCTTGAGGAGTATGTAGTCCTAGCGAACGGAGCATAGCTCTGGAGTCTTTCATTGACTGTAATTTCTTGTCAGTATCTACCGCAAACAATCCTTGCCTATCGAACGGCAGATCTTGAATGGTTGCTTGCACCGGCGGTGGGATGCCAGACACGTGCAGCCAAGCCCCGCGACGCATGGCGACTGCCGTGCCCAACTGCCGGGACGCTGAGTCTGCGGAATCCAGCGCATCCTGAAGAGCAGCCCTGGAGACCAGCCTGCCTTCCTGGACGACGGCCCTAAATTCCTGGACGGACTCTTTAGGTAGGGCCCCTTCAAATTTAGTCATTGCCGACCAGGTGTTATATGAGTACCGCCCCAGGGCGGCTTGCTGGTTGGCGATGCGAAGCTGCAAGGCCGCAGATGAATAAACCTTCCTCCCCCACAAGTCTAATTTCTTTGAGTCGTGAGACTTCGGGGTAGGCCCCGTCTGCCCCTGACGCTCCCGGTGGTTCACAGCGTCTGCAACTAGTGAGCCAGGCGGGGGGTGGGTAAACAGGTATTCGTACCCTTGTCTGGGTGCGAAGTATCGCCGCTCCACTCCCCTTGCTGTCGGGGGAAGAGAGGAAGGGGTCTGCCATAAGGTTTCCATGGTCGACTTAACCTTTTTCATGAAGGGCAGGGCTATCTGAGGTGGGGAATCCGAGGAAAGGATATCCATGTTAGGGTCCTCTTCCTCCTCCTTCACCTCCTCGGTTTGCAGGTTGAGATTGTGGGCCACCCTCCTAAGTAGGTCCTGGTGGCCTCTGACATCCATAGGGGGCAAGCTATAGGATGTGCCTGCTACCGCATCGTCCGGGGACGAAGAGGAGGAGGCCGGCTGCTGGTTCCCCACCTGGAGGTCCTCCTGAAAAGGTTGATGGCATGCCTCCATCTCCTGCTCCTCATGTACCTGGGATGTGGCACCGGATGGTCCAGGTAGTTGATCATCCCCCATCTCCGATTGGGGCCTAGTCACGGTAGCGCACACTGGACCCTTCGGTACCGAGGGCCATGAGGCTACTGAAGGGGGACCCTGGGCCTGATGATAGGCAAAAGGTGTCCAAAAGGGCCAATGAGTAGTACCTTGCATATCCCCTACATAAGGTTGTCGGTGCCGACGGTGCGAGGAATGACGGTGCCGGGAATGGTGTCGTCGAGATGACCGATGACTATGGCGGGACCTCGATCTAGAAGAGGAAGCGTCCGACTCCGAAGAGTATTCAGATTGGGACCAGGGCGGTGCCGCGCCGTCCGGTGCCATGACTCTGCCATAGGCATCAAGCTTCCCGGGGTATATTGGAGCCTGCGGTGCGGGGCGAGCCGGTGCTGGAACCAACGGTGCCGAAGACGTAGTTGGTGCCGCTAGAGACGAAGCAGGCGGTGCCGCCGTCACCGGCAATGGTGGTATGCTAGACCGAGAGACCGGTGCCGGGGTGACGAATTCCGGTGCCGGGTCCGTAGTCAGACCAATAAGGTCCGCAGCGGCAACGAACGCGTCCGGGGTAGATGGTAGTTCAAGCCCGGGCGTCTCGCTCTCGAGAGGGAGTCCCGCATCAGGGGAAACCGCTCTTGGCTCCGGTGCCGTAGGTGTCGGTGCGAGCTCTAAACGGGGCCGCCTCGCGCGCTCCGGAGCTACCAGCACCCCTGAGGGATGACCCATGGACTTACGCACCGGGGAGCGCCCTCTCGACTTCTTAGAAGGCACCGGAGATTGGGATCGGTGCCTTCTAGATGATCCTGCGCCGTGCCGAGGTGACTGGTGCCGGGAGGCCTTCGCGGCCTTCGGTGCCGCGGACCGATGCTGGTGCGCTGCCTGATGTCGACGGCTCCGAATGTGGTTGCAGGGCAGACTCCATTAGTATCAACTTCAATCTAGTCCTTCTTAGTGCGGGGTTTGAAGCCCTTGCAAATGGTACACCGGTCTGTTTGGTGTCCCTCCCCGAGGCACTTCAAGCAGCGGGAGTGAGGGTCACTAATGGGCATGGGCTTCCCGCAGGTTTTACACGGCTTGAACCCTGATGCCCCAGGCATAACCTGACGCCAGGGAACAATGAACTAACTAACTATACTATACGAACTATAAACACTAATTACTCTAAAGAACTATACAATACGAACTATAAACACTAAATACCTAACTAACTACGAACAAGAAGAAAGATACCGCTAAGTAGCTGAGAAGAACGCTGTTCCAGCGACCGCCAAGGACGGAAAGAAGGAACTGAGCGGGGGGGAGGGTCGGCAGGGGCATATATGCATGGCCATAAGGGCGCCACTCCAGGGGTCGCCCCTGCCGACCCTAAGGGTACCGCTAGGGAAAAGCTTTCCAGACCGTGCATGCGCGGAACGCACACACACATCTTGGAATGGACATGAGCAAGCACTCGAAGAAGAACTGCCTTTTTTAGTAGATCAGCAAGTTGAGACAGCAGCTGCTGCCAGCAAGCTCCTGCCATCCTGAGCCCTGTCATGCTCCCCCCCTCCCCCCCGTGAAGATGGGGTAAAGAAGTGGAGGGACGGGGACACCCTAGCATTAGCACTCCTCTTCCTCCCCTTGCACAGCAAGCAGGAGGCTCCCGGGAGCAGCTCCAAGGCAGAGGGAAGGAGCAGCACACGGCAGCAGGGGAAGGACAGCTGAACTGTCCAGCAACTGATAGTCTGCTGTGTGGTTGTCGCACAGGGAACTCAGGGGAGATGGGGGGGAGGGGGCTTCTGGTTCACCTTGGTTCCAATCCCCCACCAGCTAGCTCCAACAGACAGCTCTTTCTGCAAGCAGTGGACAAAGCAGGCAGCTGCCAAAGGAAGCACTGCCCAACTTTAAACGCACATGTTCTTTAATTGATCAGCAACATAACGAAACAATGTTAACCGGGACGACATTAAGTGCGGAGTTATTGTAATACTCACTTACATTTAAAAATAGTAATACAAAGGTCAGAGAGGTAGCCGTGTTAGTCTGGAATTGCAGACGTGACAAGGAGTCCTGTGGCACCTTAAAGACTAACTAAAGTAACTAAAGTATTGAAGCATAAGCATTTCGTGGACTAATACCCACTTCGTCAGATGCTTATGCTTCAATACTTTAGTTACTTTAGTTAGTCTTTAAGGTGCCACAGGACTCCTTGTCACTAATACAAAGATATATATTCTTATTTATGTAGGAGCATTGGTAATCACAGATATCATCACAGATAGGAAATGCAAATGGGGAGGGTGGTCTAATGGATAGGGTGCCAGCTTCCTGGAACTCGGGGGTCCAGGTTCAATTCAACACCAAGCCACACTCTTCCTCTTTCCTAGGTAAAGAGGCTAAAAAATTGTGAGATGCTCAGATAATACTACGGTAATGGGCAATATATCAGCACCTAAGATAGACAGAGGTCCATATCGAAAGGAGTTTATCTGTTTATACATATATATTTATTCAACAGATATATTTATATAATTTATAATCTATTTATACAGTAACTAAGTAACTAAGGAGCCTAAGTCTAATGTTTAAATGATCTAGGCCCTCAAAAGCCTAAATCCCATTGATTTTCAATGGTATTTGAAATCCTAAGGGCCTAGGTCACTTTTGAAAATTTTACCCTTTATCAACATTCCTGTGTGAAAGCATCACAGACAGCATGTGAAAAAGAACTAGTGGAGCAATAGAATAAGGGGAAGCAAGAGAAAAATCAATGGGAGAGACAGAGCTCTGTATACAGATTGTCCAAAATGACGGCATATATGTTGTCGTTTCAGCTTTAAGTTTTGGAATGTCCTGATTTTTGGAATGCGTATTATTTCAGCCATAATGTTACATTATTTTTTCCTTTGTCAGAGGTTACACTAGTACCAAAAAACATTTTTAAAAAAGATCCAAAAAGTTAACTGTACAAATGCCAAAACTCAATCCCATTTACAATACCGGCATCGCGTACATATCTTCGCCTTTTGTGTATATTCTCACCTGCCAAAAGGAGATGTGGCTGTCTGTGTTGGAATAAGTGGCAAGGTACCGTCCATCAGGAGCAAAAGCCACAGCAGTTATTGGCCCTTTATGGCCATGGATAGTCTAACAAAGAAGAAAACATGTAGTTTAGAAGATGAATTGCTCAGCACCATTACAGAGCCACACAGACACAAACTGAAGACAAAGCTGTGTGTAGCTATAGAAATGACTTATTGATATGGGTCAAAATTGTCAGTTAAAACTAAGTATAGTGAAGAGATCATAGTTTGGCAAACTGAAAACCAAATAGAATTTCATTATTTCATAAATGAATGTGAATGTAAAGATAGTGTAAGGCAGAACTAAGACAGCTTTGGAGGCAGAAGGCCTCTGACTCCCTGTGTGTTTCCAGAACAGGTATAGCATCTACAGCAGCAGCTGAAGCTTCCCCATGCGCAATGGTTGTACCTCAATCCTAAACTAGGTATAACAGTAATATCGTCTCCATGTCATCCTTGCCTTCTCTCCTGTGACTGTTAACAACGATGCCAATTGTGGTGGTTTTGCATACAAGTACTTGAACGTTTCTCCATTTTCAGGGATTCTGAAGAAATGTTCTGATAGAATAGTAGAAAAAGGATCAGACTTTCAAAATTACCACCTTAACTAGAAGGGAATTCTTCTTCTCTTGGTTATTTATATTAATAGGGCTAAACTTTTGGTTTACAATGTCAGGGATGAGATTCAGAAGCTGACTGTCCAGAAACCTTTGGTGGAACAATTTCAAGCATTTACTTGCCAACCGTCATCTGCTGGGAAGGTGATTATACCTATACTTGTTATGTTTTGTGTTCAAAATGGAACTCATAGTTAGGGAATTACATCCTATCTAAGCTTTATAGTCACACGATCAGTGATTCTTTCTTTTTATTCAGCTTCCCCATAACTCATTCCTTACGTCTGAAACCTCGGAGAATTTTTCACCGATATCTTGTATATCTCTGGAGACTGCTAAATTCCAATGAATCTGCAGATATTATTTTCGCATAGCTCCGCAACATTCTCTTCCATCCTGCAAAAAATATGTACTATCAAGGATACAGCAGCCTTTTGTGGCATCTGGTCCAGAGAAATAATGTGGATCTCCCATAGCTATTCAGTGAAGATGTCTCCTGCCTATTACCAGGGGTTCCAGTTGCTGTGTAATGTCAAATTAGGAATTAGATGATAGCAAATTAGGACCACCACTTCCAGTACTACAATCACAGATCCCACCCTGCTTGATTATTATATGAGGACATTAGACTGAGGGCTGTGACCTTTGGAGAGGCCTACAGAGTACTGAATACATTTCCTGTTGTCCTAACAATGATTATTTACAGGTTGACTGACATTCTGTCAGCTGGTATACACCTTCAAAGGCGGTGTCGGGGAGGGACGTCTCTCTCATTGGGTTTCCTTTCTGTTAGCCACAGAAAAAGAACCACCAGATGCAGTTTTCTCTCACTTGAAGAAATGGCAAATGGGGCATTGGGGAGAGAAGAGGCAACCAAGAATCTTTCTCAAATAGGGTGAGAATGAGGGTTGTTAAATGATTTTCATGTAATCCTAATAGAAGCTTCCTCCTGGCCCCTCACCGTCTTTACATAAGAACATAAGAACGGCCATACTGGGTCAGATCAAAGGTCCATCTAGCCCAGCATCCTGTCTACCGACAGTGGCCAATGCCAGGTGCCCCGGAGTGAGTGAACCTAACAGGTATGATCGAGCGATCTCTCTCCTGCCATCCACCACCCCCCTCTGACAGACAGAGGCTAGGGATACCATTCATTACCCATCCCGGCTAATAGCCATTTATGGACTTAGCCTCCATGAATTTATCCAGCTCTCTTTTAAACCCTGTTATAGTCCTAGCTTTCACAGCCTCCTCAGGTAAGGAGTTCCACAGGTTGACTGTGCGCTGTGTGAAGAAGAACTTCCTTTTATTTGTTTTAAACCTGCTGCACGCCAATTTCATTGAGTGGCCCCTAGTTCTTCTATTTTGGGAACAAGTAAATAACTTTTCCTTATTTACTTCCTCCACACCACTCATAATTTTATATACCTCTATCATATCCCCCCTTAGTCTCCTCTTTTCCAAGCTAAAAAGTCCTAGCCTCTTTAATCTCTCTTCATATGGGACCCGTTCCAAACCCCTAATCATTTTAGTTGCCCTTCTCTGAACCTTTTCTAGTGCCACTATATCCTTTTTGAGATGAGGAGACCACATTTGTACGCAGTATTCAAGATGTGGGCGCACCATGGATTTGTATAAGGGCAATAAGATATTCTCCGACTTATTCTCTATCCCTTTTTTAATGATTCCTAACATCCTGTTTGCTTTTTTGACTGCCGCTGCACACTGCGTGGATGCCTTCAGAGAACTATCCACAATGACTCCCAAGTCTTTTTCCTGATTGGTTGTAGCTAAATTAGCCCCCATCATATTGTATGTATAGTTGGGGTTATTTTTTCCAATGTGCATTACTTTACATTTATCCACATTAAATTTCATTTGCCATTTTGTTGCCCAATCACTTAGTTTAGTGAGATCTTTTTGAAGTTCTTCACAGTCTGCTTTGGTCCTTACTACTTTGAGCAGTTTAGTATCATCTGCAAACTTTGCCACATCACTGTTTACCCCTTCCTCCAAATCATTTATAAATAAGTTGAGTAGGATCGGTCCCAGGACTGACCCTTGGGGAACACCACTAGTTACCCCTCTCCCTTCTGAAAAAGTTCCATTTATTCCTACCCTTTGTTCCCTGTCTTTTAACCAGTTTTCAATCCATGAGAAGATCTTCCCTCTTATCCCATGGCAGCTTAATTTACGTAAGAGCCTTTGGTGAGGGACCTTGTCAAAGGCTTTCTGGAAATCTAAGTACACTATGTCCACCGGATCCCCTTTGTCCACATGTTTGCTGACCCCTTCAAAGAACTCTAATAGATTAGTAAGACACGATTTCCCTTTGCAGAAACCATGTTGACTTTTGCCCAACAATTTATGCTCTTCTATGTGTCTGACAATTTTATTCTTTACTATTGTTTCAACTAATTTTCCCGGTACGGACGTTAGACTGACTGGTCTGTAATTGCCAGGATCACCTCTAGAGCCCTTTTTAAATATTGGCGTTACATTAGCTATCTTCCAGTCACTGGGCACAGTAGCCGATTTAAAGGATAGGTTACAAACCCTCGTTAATAGTGCCGCAATTTCACATTTGAGTTCTTTCAGAACTCTTGGGTGAATGCCATCTGGTCCCGGTGACTTGTTACAGTTAAGTTTATCAATGAGTTCCAGAACCTCCTCTACTGATACTTCAATTTGTGACAATACCTCAGATTCGTCACCTACAATCTTTCATGATTAGAATCTTTCATGATCTTTCTAATCTTTCATGATTAGAAGTTAACCTCTTTCTCCCTGATCCTTAATGCCAGGTACTCTTCCAAACCATGCCTTTGGCCATAACTGGTGCTTATTATATTTTTTTCCTATCTTTGGCTGCTGGAGGTAATTATCACGGTTCTTCAGGGGACTACAGAACTTCAGGAGCAGAGAGGCCAATAGTAAGATGTTGGGTGGTTCTTTGCATGAGATTTCCTCTTGGTGCACAGTTTTTTTTTCTTTGACCTCTGTGTGTAGCAGAACTGACCCTTCCTCCACCTGTTGTGGAGTCAGTATCCATGAATGGCTTTTGACAATTTATATGGCTCAAAAAGCTTCATAGATAAGATAAGATAGAATAGGACTCTATGTTTATCTACCATAATTAAACAAATATTAATCCGAGGGGGCAGAAAGAAAAAAATAATTTAAAATAAAATGAAATAATTAAATTACTGGACCAGATAGAGCCTTTGCACATTAACATGACACATTTTTACAGTGGAAGTTTATCAACCCATGGTAGCAGTAACTCAAGGAAAGAACATATGACTTGATATATTTAAATGTGAAATGTCACCATAAAATTCATTATAACCATTACCATGACAGCAATCAATATTTTTGAAGCTTACAGACAGTAAGTACACTCTATTCTCTGTTATGTGAAACAAGAAGGGTGCTATTTGGAGGAACATGATACCATTACAGTAACAAATGAGAAAAATGCTCAAGACTAAATTTTCAAACGAGCCCTGGAAACTACACCTGCAAAGTTTGACAGCGTGTCACTTTATGCAGAGAAAAACCTCCACTTGCCCTCAGAATGGGTATCCTTGCTATTACAATACACATTATGCTTTGGTGCCTATGTGCTTGCTTGCTTGCTTGAATACCCAAAAGATGAAGGTACAGTTTTAG
Organism: Sternotherus odoratus; assembly: GCA_032164245.1. NCBI lineage: Eukaryota > Metazoa > Chordata > Testudines > Kinosternidae > Sternotherus > Sternotherus odoratus. The sequence continues at coordinate 90,282,709 of JAVMKO010000007.1, forward strand.
AAATTACTCTTTCTCAGTGGTGTCCTGACATCAGCAAATGAAAATGTATTTGCAGGTCACTGCAAAGGAAAATCTTCATCCTCACAAGTATACAAAATAGGTTGATTTCAGAGTCAACAAACCATAGAATCATAGAAATGTAGGGCTGGAAGGAGCCTCAAAAGGTCATCTGATCCTATGCTGAGGCAGAACCAAGTATACTTAGACCATTCTTGAGAGGTGTTACAGATCATCCACATTCTCTACAGGCAAATCTTGTCCCCTAACTACTTTCCCTCACAATGAGCCTTGATCCTCTGAAGCGGGAGAAAGGTGCCCATGGAGTCAGTGAAGTTTATTAAAGTCTGAAATGCTTGAAACCTACTCCTCCACTTTATTTACATACCAAGAGGAGAGGAGAATAATCAGGAAAATAGAGACAGAATCGGGGATAGGAGTGTGTGTGTGTGTGTGGGGGGGGAGCAAATGGAAAACATTCTCAATTTGCAGCCAGCTGATATGTTCTTAATGCAAGTGTTTTCAGGGACCAGAATTTAGAGCCTCAAGGGCCACAGGTTGGACACCGCTGCAGTAGGCTTGATCTGAGACTGTTTTCATTGCACATTTAAAACTACCAGTGACATCACTGAGCATTTTGGATGCTCAAAGGGTATAGGATCAAGGACAGGACAAAAGGTTCCATAAGAATGAAAAGAACTATAGAAGAGCTAGGTATTATTTATTTATTATTATTTATAAGCATGGCATCCCCAAGTGCTAAATCTCCTAAACTTTGGCCAGAAAAAGCCTCCCCCACCCTATGTCTCTCAAATTCAGCAAAGCAATACCAGAGTCCCAACAAGGAATCTATTTTTGTGTAAATTTGTATTTAGGCCATTTTCATATCTAATTGTCCCAAAGACCAGGAGAGATCATCTGTTATTTACATTCCTATTTACAAAAATATTGAAACCCATCGAATATCCTTATAGAGCACCAAAACCATTCGAGTCAATGAGTAAATGTAAACTTAGGTGTGTGCTTTTCAGTCAACTTTTGTTTCAAATATTTTGACAATTTCTTTTCAATGTGCTAATAACCTCTCAGCCTATAACACTGAATTAAATCATTTTACAAACAAATCCCTTGCCAACTTGCAGTTTTTATATGAAATCAAAGCCATTTGCCATCTTAACAAAATATGGTTTTAATTAAATTGCTTTTTAAAGTATAAAACTGTATTTAGGTTAAAAATCACTTTTAAATTACATGTCTAAAATATTTCTTTGGGAGTTTATTGTTAAGTGGGAGTAATAATTATTTTACGGGCAAACTAACCTCCCAAACTAAGTTGTTTTTATTATGGAAATACTTGCATGGCCTGAACTTTGTTCTACTTGGCTAGTTCACAATAACACAATTTGATATGTTTTAACATCTTTTATATTTTTAGTGAATTTAGTGCTCACACTGAAAAATCTACAAATAATGGAAAATGCATAGTTAATTAAGTCTTAAAATACACAGTTTTTTATATAGAACTAGCAAAAATACCCGGCGTTGCTCGGGTCCGTCGAAGGTGGGGAGGGGGCAGAGAGCTGAGCTAGTGCGGGGTCCGTTGGAGGGGGGAAGGGGCAGAGAGCAAACCGGACACCCCCACCTCACCCCCCGACCAAACCCAACACTCACACCTCACTTACCCCTCGACCAACCCCGACTAACATTTTCACACACCCCTACCAACCCCAACACCCCCTGACCAACACCCACACCTCACCCCCCGTAGACCAAACCTGACACACCCACCTCACTTTCCCCCCCAACCAAACCCGACACCCCTACCTACCACCACAAACAAACCCGACACCCACACCTCACTTACCCCTCGACCAACCCCGACCCCCCTCCTCATCCCCCCAACCAAACCCGACACCCCCCGGCTCACTTACCCCCCAACCAAACCCGACACCCCCACCTCACCCCCTGACCAAACCCGACACCCCCACCTCACCCCCTGACCAAACCCGACACCCCCACCTCACTTACCCTCCGACCAAACCCAACTTGGGTCCATCGGAGGTGGGGAGGGGGCAGAGAGCTGAGCGAGTGCGGGGTCCGTTGGAGGGGGGAGGGGGCAGAGAGCTGAACGAGTGTGGGGTCCGTTGGAGGGGGGAGGGGGCAGAGAGCTGAGTGAGTGCGGGGTCCGTTGGAGGGGGGTATTATGACATCATAACTATGTCACAGAGAACAGCAGCTGCCCAGCTGATGTGATTGGCCTTTAAATAATTTCACCTCTGGGGGGCGTCAGAGGTGAGATTGGAACATTTTTTGACTCTTACGGTCATTAGGACCCTAAAGCCTATAACTGTACCAAATTTCAAGTCTCTAGCTCAAACGGTGTGGAAGGAGTAAGGCAGCATACATACACGCACACATACACACATGCATAGACTATTTGACTTTTATATATATAGATTTCAAGTTTCTAATATTTATAAAGGTATGTAGGCTTAAAAGGTAAAAAGATTTATGACCACCAAAAATTACAGTACACGTCTTCCAGCAAAGCACGTACTTGGCATGTTTCAGCGTCACCTGCCCTTCTGAAAATGGGAAAGTTCTTGGGACGCACAGGCTAGCAGCACTGTTCCTTTTCCACTGATCGACATAATCATTTATGTCCAAACGTGATTAAATTAGCAGTATGCAATTAAAATCTTTTGGACCATTGCCATAAAAATGTTAATTAAAGTTTCAAACCTTTTGTAGCAGATGAAATGTAAAGGAATTATTTAAAAGACAAAATACTCAACCACTACTGGCACGTAACAGTTTCTCACATACACTTTAAACCAGCGGTTCTCAAACTTTAACAACCCAAGGATCCCCATTTTGATTTACATTTTTGGGCGGACCCCCAAGCTCCCCGCTCAGCCCCAGGCCCTGCCCCCACTCCATCCTTCCCTCCCCCGACCCCTTTCTGCCCCCTCCCCTAAGTACCCTGTTTCCCCGAAAGTAAAACATCCCCCAAAAATAAGACGTACTTCAAGTTTTGCCTCTCGCTGTAATATAATGTAATGTAATTTTGGGAGCAAAAATTAATATAAGACACTGTCTTATTTTCGGGGAAACACGGTATGTCCCATCCCTCTTCTCCCCCTTCCTCTCAGTGCCTCCTGCACACTGGGGAACAGCTGTTCAGTGGCATGCGGGAGGCACTGGGGGGGAGGGAGAGGAGTTGATCAGCAGGGCCGGTGGACGCCCTGGTGTACCCTGGGGTTCGTGAACCCCAGTTTGAGAAACACCGCTTTAAACTATAACCTGTAAACTGGGCACCAGTAGATATACAATTCACGAACAGTTGTAATGAAATATATTTCCTGTAAACCCACAAAACCAAACTTCTTTCCAAGGCCTAGTCTGGACTCCTAACTTTGGCAAAACTCCAAATGACTTCAACATTACAATCACAGCCATCATCTTCTATCTAAAGCAAAAACCTATACGCAATTGTTATGTGCATAAGACCCAGAGTCAGGAGCCTTGGATTCTACTTCTGTCCCTGCCACTGACTTGCTGTGTGATCTTCAGTAAGTCACAACTCTCTGTACCTCAGATTCCCCATCTGTAAATTGAGGGTTTTGATGCTTATTCATCTTTGTAAAGCACTTTGAAATCTATGTAAAAGTATCTTTCACTTGAATTAAAAGCTAAATACTTTCTGTGTAGCTTTACTCGGGCGAAATTCACAGGTGGTGTATTACTTAATATTTACATTAAGGCAGTGCAGAACTGGGGCTCCTTTGAGCTCGATGTTGCATCCTACCTGAAGATCTCACAATCTGAGATGGCACGTGACATTAAAAATACTTGGCAAGACGGATAAAGTTTTTAAATATATCTATACATCTATACCTATACATCTATATTTGACACATCTATATGTATCTATATTTACACCTATACATCTACATCTATACATTTAAATATATCTATACATATCGATTTTTTCTTGACAATTATGAATACTTAAATCATTTTAAATTGACTGATTTCTTAGAGGCATCACTGCTAGGTTATTCTTAAGGAGAGATCTGTAGTATAGAATGGTAGCATAATGGATCAGTTGGGGTGGTAATTGCACACTCAAGAACAGGATGGCAGAAGTCATGAAAATGTTGACATGAGAAGCTGACAAAGGGTCAGACAAGACTGGCATTGCGGGTAGACTGGGAGATGAAACTGGCACAATAAGAGATGAGAGTAATCAAATAAAGAGGAAGAATCAGAGAGGTAGCCATGTTAGTCTGGAATAGCAGAGGTAACAAAGAGTCCCGTGGCACCTTAAAGACTAACTAAAGTATTGGAGCATAAGCTTTCGTGGGCTAATACCCACTTCGTCGGATGCAAGCAGTGGAAGTGTCCAAGGGCAGGTATAGATAAATAGTCAAGAATCAGGTAGGAGGTAACAAGGTTAGTCCAATCATGCTGAACCAGCTTGTTATCTCAAATCAGGGAGGTGAGGTATTCTTCTAGCAGCTGAATTGAAGGTGTGAACTCAGAGGGAGGAGAAGCTATTTTTGTAATTAGCAAGCTACTCAAGGTCTTTATTCAGTCTCAGATTGATTGTGTTAAATTTGCAAATGAATTGCAGCTCTGCAGTTTCTCTTTGCAGTCTGGACTTGAAGTTTTTTTGCTGCAGTATGGTGACTTTTAAATCTGTAGTTGTGTGTCCAGGTAGGTTGAAGTGTTCCCCTACAGATTTTTGTATATTGCCATTCCTAATATGTGATTTGTGTGCATTTATCCTTTTTCGTAGGGACTGTCCAGTTTGGCCGATGTACATAGCAGAGGGACATAGGTTGCATATAATGGCATATATTACATTGTGTGGCAAGGTGGCCCCCCGGGCACCCCAGATTCAGGTTCTCGAGCAGCTCCTCTGGCTAAGTTTGGCTCCTCGCCTGGCTAGGGAGGGCGAGCTCCCTCCTGGGAAGGGGCTCCTTCCAGCTGCTCTGCCTGCTGGCAGCCTTTCTAGGTTTGACCCTCACTCTCCCTCACTTTCTTCTGCTTCCACAAACTCGCTCTTCTAACTCCTCCTGCCTCCAACCACACTCCTCAACTCCCACACCCTTCTCTGGGGAGGACTCTCTTTAAAGGGCTCTGGAAGCCTCCTTAACTGGTCTCAGCTGGCCCTACTTCTGATTGTGGCAGCTTGCTCAGCTGGACCTAATTTAGCCTGCAGTTTCCCCTCTCACCACAGCCTTCCAGCCCTGGGTTTACCACACATCCCCCCCCCCTGCTCAACACCATGGGGTTGGGCTACTTGGGTCGCTGCACAGTGTACCCTTGACAGGCCGTCTGCATTTCCGTGCAGGAGGCCGGATCTATGGTGCACGCGGAAGTGGTAGGGTTGTAGCGAGAGGAACCATCTGGTGACCCTTGCGTTTTTGTCCTTATTCTGGTGCATCCACTTCAGCGGAGCATGGTCCGTGACCAGGGTAAACCGTCTTCCAAGCAGGTAGTAGCGGAGGCTTTCCACGGCCCACTTTACCGCCAGGCACTCCTTCTCTACCACGGCGTATTTCTGTTCCCTGGGTAGGAGCTTCCGACTGAGATATAGGATCGGGTGGTCTTCTCCATCTATTATCTGGGACAGCACCGCTCCTAGCCCTACTTCAGAGGCATCCGTCTGTAATAAAAACTCCTTCTCCCAATTCGGGGCTATTAGCACGGGGTCAGTGCAGAGGGCCGTCCGCAGATCCCTAAACGCCTCTTCTGCTGAATCTGACCATCTCACGATGTCCGGGCCACGGGCTCTCGTCAGGTCAGTTAGTGGGCATGCCCGGGCGGCGAAATGGGGAATAAACCGTCGATAATACCCGACCAACCCCAGGAATGCCCTGACCTGCCTCTTCCGGACTGGTCGTGGCCACTTCTGGATCGCCTCTAGCTTGTTGAGCTGGGGTCGTACCAGTCCTCTCCCCACTATGTACCCGAGGTATTTGGCTTCTGCTAGTCCGATTGCGCACTTGGCAGGATTCGCAGTCAAGCCGGCCTTCCTCAGGGTGTCTAGCACTGCCTCCACCTTCCCCAAGTGTGTCTCCCAGTCGGGGCTATGGATAATTACATCATCTAAGTAAGCGGCTGCGTACTTACGATGCGGCCGCAGCAGTTTGTCCATCAGCCTCTGGAAGGTGGCGGGGGCCCCGTGCAACCCAAAGGGGAGGACCGTGTACTGGAACAATCCCTCTGGGGTGGCGAAGGCCGTCTTCTCCTTATCCGCTGGGGCCAGGGGGATTTGCCAGTAGCCTTTGGTTAGGTCCAGGGTGGAAAGGAACCGCGCTGTTCCCAGTCTGTCAATCAGCTCATCTACTCGGGGTAACGGATAGGCATTGAACTGGGAGACGTCGTTTAGCCTCCGGAAGTCGTTGCAGAATCGTACACTGCCATCTGGCTTGGGTACCAAGACCACGGGACTGGACCACTGGCTATGGGACTCCTCTATGACCCCTAATCTTAACATTTTCCGGACTTCTGCCCCAATCACTTCCCTCTTGGCCTCAGGGATCCGGTATGGCTTGACATATACCTTTACCCCCGGCTCCGTGTGGATGTGGTGGCATACTTCCCTGGTTCGGCCTGGTGTCTCTGAGAACACGTCCGGGTGGCGTTCGATCATGCGGATTGCTTCTTCTCTTTGGTTTGGGGTCAGCTCGGGGGATATCCGTACCTGGCTAGGCTGGTCCCCTTTCTGGGAGGTTGCGCTGAGCGCGACTACTTGGGCCTCTCTATCCTGCCAAGGCTTCAGTAGGTTCACGTGGTAGATCTGCTCCGGCTTCCGGCGTCCCGGCTGTCGGACCTTATAGTCTACACTCCCCACGGCTTCGATCACCTCATAAGGCCCTTGCCATTGGGCCAGCAGTTTACTTTCAGCCGTGGGTACCAACACCATTACCCGGTCCCCCACCTGGAACTTCCGGCTCAACGCCCGGCGATCGTAGTACGTCCGCTGGGCCTCTTGGGCCTTCTTCATATGCTCTCGCACGATGGGGGTGACCTGAGCTATCCTCTCTCTCATCTGTGCCACATGTTCAATGACATTTCTCGCCGGATTCGGCTGTTCTTCCCAACCCTCTTTGGCTATGTCGAGGATGCCCCGAGGGTGGCGCCCATACAACAACTCAAATGGGGAGAATCCCGTTGAGGCCTGCGGCACCTCCCTCACGGCAAACAGTAGGTAGGGGAGCAGGGTATCCCAATCCTTCCCGTCCCGGCTCACTACCTTCCGTAGCATGCTCTTCAAGGTCCTATTGAAGCGTTCGACCAGGCCGTCAGTCTGAGGATGGTAAACCGACGTCCTTAGGGCCCGCACTTGGAGCATGCTGCATAAGTCCTTCATTAGTTTAGATACAAAGGGAGTCCCTTGATCGGTTAGGATCTCCTTGGGTATCCCCACTCGGGAGAAAATCTGCACCCACTCCCGGGCTATGGTCTTAGACATCGTGTTCCGTAGGGGCACGGCCTCCGGGTATCGGGTGGCGTAGTCTAGCACAACCAGTATGTGCTGGTGGCCCCGGGCAGATTTCTCTAATGGGCCTACCAGGTCCATAGCGATCCTCTCAAACGGGACTTCAATGATGGGTAGAGGTACCAACGGGGCCCGTAAGTGTGGCCGGGGGGCGTGCAATTGGCAGTCTGGGCAGGAGGCACAATACCGCCGGACAGCCGCGTAAACTCCAGGCCAAAAAAATCTTTTCAGGACCCTATCAAGGGTTTTATCTACCCCTAGGTGGCCCCCAAAGAGGTGGCTATGGGCTAGGTCCATCACGCTTCTCTGGTGCTTCCGCGGTACCAAGAGTTGCTCAACGGTCTGGTCCGATACCCGGGCTACTCTGTATAACAGGTCCCCTTTTATTATATAATACGGCTCTCGGCCCTTGACCTTCCCTGCTACCGGGACTCCATTCACCTCAATTACCTCCCTCTGGATATTGTGGTAGGCTGGATCATTGGCTTGATCCTGCCCAAAACTTTCCATTGAGGGGCCAATTGGCCCCAACTCTGGGGGATCTACCCCTGACTCCCTCTCGGGGTCAGTCTGAGAGGTACTAGGTCCAGCGTCTGGCTCCCCCACAGCTCGCCGAGCCCTCTTCCCCCTGGGGCTTACTCGTTCTCCTACCAGCGCAACCCTCCGGTACTGGGTCAAAATCTTTGTCCCCAACTCCTTCGCTGCCCTTCTCTCCCTCCGAGACTTCTTGGGTCCCCCCGGCATGGAAAATAGCTCTTGGTCAAATTCTCGAAAGGCCGGGGGTCTGTGCACCCTCGGTGCCATCTCCTGGCTCTTGGCGCTAGCCCCTTCTGCCTGCCCTCCGGGGAGCAGGCTATCGAACCCCGGGAAGTCTCGCCCAATGAGGACTGGGTAGGGGAGCTTTGGGACTACCCCCACCATTACCTTCGTGGGGTTTCCCCGGATGTCTATGCTTATGGGGATGGTGGGGTAATAGTTAACATCCCCGTGCATGCAGGATACTCCTGAGCGCTTGGCCCGGGCGAGTTGGTCCCGCCCGACCAGCTTCCCCGAGACCAACGTGACCGCACTCCCGGAGTCTACTAATGCGGTGGTGCTAATGCCGTTCATCTTAACGGGCTGGGTGTATCTATGGGGGGCCACCGCGACCCCCACCTGACTTATTAGGTCACATGGACCTTCTATCCCCCCCAGGTCGCACTGCATGGGTTCTGCCTGGTTTGGGCACTGGGCAGCTATGTGCCCTACTTCCCCACAGGCGTAACAGCGTATACCCGCTCGGGATAGTGCCCTGGTTTTCGGGCTGTTAGGCCTCACCCCCCGAGTCTCGTTCCCCCAGTCCCCAAGCTTCTCCATGTTCCCAGGCTGATCCCCAGCCTCTTTTCCTCCTTCCATATATCGGGTTGGGGTCATGGTAACCCGGGGTTTTGGCCCTAGGCCCTGCCTTCTACTCGGGCGCAGTCCTTCTTTGGCAGTCCGAGGCAGCTCCTGGGAGGCTAGGTGTCTCTCCACCAGAGCTACTAGTTCGTCATAGGAGGAGGGATCGTTCTTACGGACCCAACCCCTTATGTCAGGTGGCAACCCCCGCATATACCTGTCCCGGACTAGGATTTCCACCACCTTCTCGGGGCCGTGGGTCTCGGGCCGCAGCCACTTCCGGGCGAGGTGGATCAGGTCGAATAGCTGAGTCCTGGGGGCCTTGTACCTCCACTCGTGGAACTGCTGGGCCCTCAGGGCTGGCGTCACTCCCGCCCTTGCCAGGATTTCGGCCTTTAGCTGGGGATAATCCGTAGCGGCCTCGGTTGCCAAATCAAAGTAGGCCTTCTGAGCCTCTCCACACAGGAAAGGGGCCAGTATGCTGGCCCACTGCTCCCGGGGCCAGCCCTCTCGCAGGGCTGTCCTCTCGAATGCGAGGAGGTAGGCCTCGGTATCGTCATCTGCCGTCATTTTCTGTAAGTAATTGCTAGCCCGCAGCGGCCGGGCGTCGGGGCCCCCACGGGCCATGGTGCCCAGGACTTTCACCTGTTTTACTAGCTCCTGCAGCGTGGCTCGGTCTTGGGCTGCCTGGGACATCAGCAATTGGTTGGTCTCTTGCTGTACCCGAACAGCCTCCTGTTGGGCCGCCGTGGCCTGGACCAGTGCCTTCACCACCTCCTCCATTTTCCTCTCTTTTTTTTTTTTTTTTTTTTAAAGGGGGGGGGCTTTTCGCCCTGCCCGAGAGGACTTGCCACCAAGTCTACTCACTTATCCCACCTCTGACACCACGTGTGGCAAGGTGGCCCCCCGGGCACCCCAGATTCAGGTTCTCGAGCAGCTCCTCTGGCTAAGTTTGGCTCCTCGCCTGGCTAGGGAGGGCGAGCTCCCTCCTGGGAAGGGGCTCCTTCCAGCTGCTCTGCCTGCTGGCAGCCTTTCTAGGTTTGACCCTCACTCTCCCTCACTTTCTTCTGCTTCCACAAACTCGCTCTTCTAACTCCTCCTGCCTCCAACCACACTCCTCAACTCCCACACCCTTCTCTGGGGAGGACTCTCTGTAAAGGGCTCTGGAAGCCTCCTTAACTGGTCTCAGCTGGCCCTACTTCTGATTGTGGCAGCTTGCTCAGCTGGACCTAATTTAGCCTGCAGTTTCCCCTCTCACCACAGCCTTCCAGCCCTGGGTTTACCACAATTGGTAGATGTGCAGGTGAATGAACCATACCATCACTGAACATACCCCCCACCCCCCACTTACATCTAGGAAAGAAGATGCTGAGACTGCCAGCCCAAGGCAGCTGGCAGAGCAGGAGCAGCACTAGTCTCTGTGCTGCTTTCACCCTTGCCTCCCTGACTGTCCGGGAGTGGGGGGGACACAGTTTTCATCCACCTTCCCCAGCTGGAATGGGGACCAGGTTGCAGTCTGATCCAGGGAAAGAAGCTGCTGGCACTGAGGAGGGAGCTCAGCTGCTGCTGGGACTGGAGCCCAAACTGCACTTTGTTCACAGTTACGAACATTTCAGCGTCACGGAGACCTCCATTCCCGAGGTGTCGTAACGCTGAGGTTCTACTGTAGGATCAAAGCAACCTGTAAAGAAGATGATCTTAGTAGTTGCTTTTGTATGGGGCTGAATGGACTGATAGTTCAGGGATCCCGGAGAAGAGGTTACAATACATAAGGTGAGAAATTCTGGATTAAAGTTGGCCCATCTAGACAGAGAAAAATGACATATTTTAGAAATGTTATGGAAGGAGGAGGAAGATTTAGACACAGCCTAAATATACAGAGCAAGAGAGGAGGTGTTGATGATGGCTCCCAAGTTGCAGCCCCAAAAAACTTCTTCAAGTTTGGATGCTAAAATTGATACAACTAAACCAATATTCAAAAGTGCTGTGCCTGAGCACCTACAGATCTTAATGACTTCAGTGGGAGCTGTAGATGATCAGCACTTCTGAAAATCAGGCCACCAAAGATCCTGCACCATGTCAGTAAATGGGAGTTTGTCAGTGACTTCAATAAACTCAGGCTCAAGCCATTAGGTGGTTAAAAACAGATTTATTTCCTGAGTTTAGGGAAACCTGTTTGAAAAATTTGGCATAAGTACCTATACAACTTAATTTTGAAATTACCTTTTTGCTATTATTGTGCATTAAAATAATACTAGAATGAGAAATGACCAACCGTTTAAATGATTTTCTGAAAAATATGCACAATATAATTATTGTTTCTGCACTGAGAGCCTCTGTGCTGTATCAGGCTGAAACCTGGCATTAAATGGCAACATTATTATCTCCCTATTGAGAACTAGGTTTGTAATATTATAACTTGAATTACAATAGGAAGATGCATCCCATAATTGATGGTGGGAAAGTACAGAAGCTTACATGACAATAGTAAGAAAGATATACTGCACTTACAAGAGGTCGTGTATTAAGAATCTATTGTAATATTTTCTTACTGTACATCATGTACAAGATATGTCGACTTAAGCAAACCCTTGTGCCTTTAATGTAATCACTATTGCTTAATGATAAGGAAAACTAAAAGGCCAATTAATTATAGGATTCAATATTTAGACCATCAAACTCTTTAGCACTTAACAAGGAATTAATATGTGTCAATGAAAAATGTTTTGGTAATACAAAGGTGAAAATCAATAGCACTAGCATACTAGTTGCACTCTTTACCACTGACAATTTATCCAAATAACTACAGTCCTTAAGGGAGCCACATCACTTTGATGTTTTAATTTATGTACTTTCCCAGCTGACGTTAATCCTTTAAAACACAGATTTACCTTTTCCGTGGGTTATTCAATGTGCATTTGGCAATGCTCACCCTTTTATTTACTTGTTGGGTAAATAAGCAGCTCACAAAATCTATTCAGCTCAATCACAAGCATTTTATTTGAACCCACGTTCTTGCTTTTTAGGCTTGGCTGGCTGAGGCAATTTTATTGCGATGCTAAAGGCTACCTGGAAGAATGTGTGTCTTTGCTCCTTCCAAAGGGAAGTTCATGATAAAATATTTGTTTAGTTTTTTTGCCTTTCGATTACATTCAAAATGGGTAGGTTTTCTGCTTGGAATTAGTTACTGAATTTATGGAAAAATCTAATATATGTGCATATAACAGCGGCTCTGGTTCAGGGATATGGTTTATTTTGAACAAGAAATACAGTGGGACAAAGTGCAGCTGTTTGTAGTATCCCTCTGCCCAACCAATTGATTTGTTTTTTTTTTCTAAATGGGGGATGCTCCTGGGAGACTATTTGACTTCTGCACCTGCCTGTGTTGCTGTACTGAAGCAAATCATATATGGAAGCTATGAACAACCTATTTCAAGGGCTAATATTTCCCAAACTCTACACTGAAGTAAACTGTTCTGTCAAAGGTAAATATCTGTGCTAAGCATTGAATTCCACTGCAGCAATATTCTAAAATATTTTATTTTAATCAGCTGTTGGAAAAAGTATTTTAAATACAGAATTGGATATTAATGTAACTACTGCATCACTGCAGAAACATACGTTTATTACCAACACCACCAACATTATGGATATCTACTCCCAAAACTCTGTGGGTATATGAACAGAAAGGAAATGATATTGCATTATCAAGGAAAGCAATGTACCCAAATGCATCACACAGAAGTATTATAATCCAAACAAATACATAATAAAAAAGTCTGGAAATCTAGCCTTGAACTATGCCACCTAAGTGCTTTGACCAAATATTAAGCAGGAAGAAATTAGACAACCTCCCTGTCCCCTGAGAACACATGGTCTACTGCTTGTAGCTTGGGAAGTTAGGGAGTTCCAGGTCTCCACTTCCACCAAAGGAGATAGAACAAATTAATCCTGGTATAGACTGGTTATTTGCACATTAAAAATTAGAAGACTTGGAAACTCTCTCACTAACAACCAGCCAGTGACACTGATTTTGGGGGCAAATCCTCTTGGGCAGTCATGTTGATATGCTCTGCAACAGCAGCAATGTACATCTGTTTTTCAATGGTACACTAAATAAAACATATTATAATAATAATACAGTCAACAATGGCATGGCTCACTATACCAAACTCTATGTCTGGAAGAGTGAGACACGATCTCTTGACATTTTGATGATGATAAAGGACACTTGACCCCCATGAAAATCTCAGCTTGCATAAGAACTTGGTTCACTTTGCAGTAAAAAATACCTCCAAATCTAGAGCATACCTAATCAATAAAGAAGGCTGCATCAAACACACAAGATCCTCTAGATCAGTGGTTCTCAACCTTTGCTACATCATGACCCTGTATTACAAAAGAAAAGTTTGGGGACTTCTCTCTCCCATCTAGCCATAAAGACAGAAAGGCTGGTGGAGATTCGCCCACACTTGTTTATAAACCCTCTGGAGGTCTTGCCATTCTAGTGCAGAGCCCATGCACGAGATACTTCCATACCACACAAGCCACACCAAGTAATCTTATTTGACACTTCAACCAGTAATCTCTATTATGTCCCAGCTGAATTTTAATGTGAATGTCAACCACTGAGAACAGAAACCAAAGCATAAAGAGCTTTGAAAGTCAAAACCAGTCCTTGGAATTGCACTAAAAACGCACTGGAAAACCAGAGAACCTATGGAGCACAAATACAATATACTCTTTGTGTGAAGCACTGTTAAATAAGCCAACAGATGCATTTTGTGCTAACTGAAGTTTCTGAGTTATCATCAGGTGTAGACTTATACAGAGTGCATTACTGCAGTCTGAAGGTGACAAAAGCAGGGGCAATGATAGTGATGTCTGTATATGATAGGAAAGGTCACGGCTTGCAGCCCCAATTGACAATGAAAACAAAAATGTTGGCTAAAACTGCTATCTGGACATTCTGGAACATTCCAGAAGCCAACAAGATTCCTAGATGATGAAAACAAAGATGTATAGGTAAGTGTCAACAGCATACTACAGCCTAAATAAATGATTTCACTATCCCCTCAGAAGCTTCACCCACCCATTGCCATTTATATGCATCATCAGAAGTGGATCAAATAATTCTCTTTATTGTTAACTGGTGATATTCATTTGAATCAGCATGACGCACAGATCCCATAATTTAAGATTAATGTCAATGTCATTTCAATGGGTATGGTGTAAGAGAAAAGAAAGTAATCCAAGATACATTAACTCCTATTCTAGATCACTGTCTTGTAGTCACCAACTAGAGCTGCAATGGGGCAAGTTGCTAGGCCCAGTGTATATTTTTCCTCCTCTCAGTGGATCGTCTGTAGAAGTAGCACACATCTGGGTAATGGTGCTCTTGTAGTAGTCTCTAGCAGGCTGAACCTGTTTTATTACCCATCTCCTTGTATTTCTACAGATTTCTGCCAATTTTCCTATAATTTCAGAATACATTATTTCATTCACTGGTAATTTACACACTTATGTTTTCTTATGATATATACCTGCAATTGACTGGTATATCTGGATCTACAAAACGTGGTTTAGGAAGTAATCAATATTCCATTATGGAATTGACCTTTGATTTCAAATAGTAGCTTGCTGTAGCTGTGTCTGATTAAGATTAGCCCAAGTCTAAAAATTCCTGTGATCCAGAAGATCTTTGCAGATCACTAGTATAGTGTTATATCACACCCCCACTAACTTTGCACAGCTTTCTAAATGCAACAACGCTACACTAACTTGTGGTGGGTATGATATAGTTATTGTCAGCAAATATTTTTGTGTGTAAAATATTAAAAAATAAACACAAAAACAAAAAACACAACCCCATAAGCGTGGATTTTGAGTAATGCAAAACTTAAAGAATTCTGTGTTTTAGCTTCCACCAATCTACAGTAGATCTGTTCATCTTTTTTATTTTAATGAAACTGAAAAGCAATTTACAACTAACAGTCCTATCTTCCACTGTATCTAGAACCTTCAGCCCTGATCTACAAACTTGCTCTCTGCCTTTAAATCCTTCCTCAACATTTATTTATTTTGGGTAGTATTCCACTAACACCACAGATGTCGATCATTGCCATTTCTGCACATGATCATGTACTGTAAGAAAAACAAAAAACCCCCACAAGACAATGCAACAAAATAACTTGAATGTTCAATACATTACGTTTCCATAGAAGAAACTTGAGAGGTTCCTCTCTTTTTCTCTTCTACCACCTATAATTCTGTAACTCCACAATCATCCCCTAACCCAGGGGTGGGCAAACCCCTGCCCCTTCACCTGAGCCATGCTGCGTAGCGCTGCGAGCCGGGGATGCACGCTCAGCCCCTCCCCCGGAGCCGTGCCGACAGCTTTCCGGGGGGCCGGGGCTGCATGCTCCCGATTCCCCTGGAGCCATGCCAACCAACCATGGTAAGGGGGCAGAAAGGGGTTGGGGGGGTTCTGGGGTGGTGGTTGGGGGGTGGACTGGAGGGGGCAGTCAGGGAGCAGGGTGGGTTGAATGGGGGTGGGGTTCTGGGGTGGTGGTTAGGGGGTGGGAGGGTAGATAGGGGTCAGGGCAGTCAGCGGACAGGGACCAGGGGAATTGGGTAGGGGGTGGAGTCCCTGGGGGGTGGTTAGGGGTCTCTGGAAGGGACAGTCAGGGGACAAGGTCGGTGGGGGAGTTGGATGGGTCAGGGATTCTGAAGGGGCACTCAGGGGGCGGTAAGTGCGAGGGGGCCGGATTGGGGGCGGGGCTCTCCTATAATTTTGTAAACCTAGTGTGGCCCTCGGGCCAAAAAGTTTGCCCACCCCTGCCCTAATCCTTGATCCCATCTTCTCTGTACTGTATTTCCTAAAAAAAGGATTTTGGGGTTTAGGTTTTTAAAAAATCTAATCTGTAAAACACTCTCCCCATCCATGTGCCATTACAGTATATAAATAATAATAATAATAATCTGATATAATTAAGTCTGATGCCTTTGTTCTAAGAAAGCTCACTTTCTACAAATATTCTGTTTCTGTCTTCTTTACTTGTGTCTAGTAAATTCTGCCTTTCTGGTTCTCTCCCTTGCCTTTCAAAACACATACCACAGTGTCAAATTTTCTTAGTGTGTTATGTACTTAGATACACATTTTATGGTGTGAAATAATCAAAAGCACATATTGAAGTTAAAGTTTTATGTGTAAAGACAGATGTAAAAACAATTTCTTCAAATTTTATTGCTGTACCAAAAACATTTTTTTCTAAGAAATGTCTAAATTTGAATTTCAAAAATAATTCAAACTCCTTATTCTACAAACATTTATGTTCCACTATTTTAACATATTTTTACTAAAGAAAAGTAAAAATCTAAAGACAGTAATTAAACTGGTATGTTCATTCAAATAATGCTGGCAAATAATGCTGGCACTTACAATAAAAATTCAGTACTATACTTGTAAAGAAGAAAAAAGCATTTTTGCCTTTTATTTTTTAATTCATTTTCTGCCTGTTTTTCAAATAGATTTTCAATAACAGCAAGATAAAGTCAAAGCACATGTACTAAAAAAATTAACTTAATAAAACGTAACAACTTTTACTCTTTTGGTAATATAATTTTGCATCAACCATTCTGCATCAACAATTACTTAGTATTAAAATGCGAATGGTACGATTTGACAGCCAGCATACAATGAGAGCACAAAGTGACCTTGAACAGCAGTGTATAAAAATACATTTATCACTGAAATGGCATGCTGGCTGTCAGTCAATATATGCCTCTCATTTGTTAGGAGGTTCTCCTGCTGTGATTCCCTCATTACAATTTGCTTTTACTTCCTGGGCAAATGACAACCAGAAAATGAGGCAGCTTCTATCTTGACCAAACTTAATCCAGAAAAAAATAGATGACAGCTGCAGCCAACCAAGTGTTACAGGATGTTTTACAAAATGTTTCTAAATTGTACTGCTATATATTCTTAATACTACAAACTATTAACTAGGATAGCCAAGGAACTAGTCTCATTGTCTTTAAAACCATCACATTAAAACCATTAATAACCTAATTTATTAAGTTATACATGGTGATCCAAAAATCAATCCTGCTTATTTTTCAAACAAACCAGATGTTTACAAACATTTGATTTACATTCTACTTTAAGAAACATACCACTTTTTTTTTTCAGTTTAAGACACTTCAGATGACACCATCAAAATGCATATAGCAGTTAACTTCCCCTATACATATAGAGTGGTTATGCCCAAATGACAATATTAATCTTTTCATGCATGCAATCTCTTATCTAGTTTATCTAGATGTTTTTAATACTGCACCCACCATTATATAATCTGAACACTAGTATGTAACGGATTCTTGCTACTGAAATTTAATTCCCCCCCCTATAATTATTGTTTTAAAAGACCTCCAAACAGCTGATTAGTTAAATGGTATGCTACAGTTCATATTTTCTTAAAGGTGCAGTATATGCCATACATATATGGTCCAGAAAAATGGAAGAAATAAAGCCTTTATATGATTTTAATTTTTTTTAAAATATTCTTCTTTTGTAATATACAAAGTAAAATATAATGAACTTACATATATATTTTAATAAAGTAATAAAAGGGTATAGTAAATATGTATACAATGAAGATTAATTCAGAAAATGCAAAAAATCCACTTCATAGGCAAATTATAACTGTTGAATTTACATGTGCTAACTGCTATAAAGCATTGTAAAGTACTGGTTCTTGAACCACAAATCCCATAAGATTGATGTACAATAGATGGGATGATGATTGGGTTGATATCCTAGCTCTAGGGAGCACTTTACACAAAGAAAAAACTTTGAACATTTTCCAAAAACATAATGTGGAACAGAACCAGCATTTATTACACGGACTTTATCTAACCAACTTTCAACATGCAAATAATATACTTAATGGGAATAGCTGCATAAGTGCTAGAAATAAATAAAATTAGGAAGCATTAAATAATATTAATACACTTAAATAATATCAGATTCATTAAGATATTACATTACAAAGGAGCATAGAAAATAAATAAAAGGCAACAGTATGCTACCAAACTAGAGTACTAACAGCTTTTTTTTTTTCAAATATCTTAATGAAATAGATCTCATTTGATTCTAATTTGAATGGCAATATACTTAGTTAATTAAATAATTTACAGGAAGTTCGGGGGGAAAAATCTCCCACCCTATTCTGTTTCTCTTTGTTTGAAATAGCTTTGGTAAAGTTCAAGAAAGCAATGCACATTTTTTGCCTGGGAAGGCTACTGAATGAATTTTACTATCATTTTGGTTCAAATTTGGGGTAGCACTGCATTAAGGTGACCAGACAGCAAGTGTGAAAAATTGGGACAGAGGGTGGGGGATAATTAGTGCATATATAAGAAAAAGCCCCAAATATTGGGACTGTCGCTATAAAATCGGGACATCTGGTCACCCTACACTGCATCAGCATTGTGGTGACATAGTATCACATTAGTGATGTCCTAATGTAAGAGGATAACCTCTTTCAGTAACAAAAAAAAAAGAAGGTACAATCATATACCCTCATAGTATAAGCAAACTCCTCCCTTCCAAAGAAAAAAAATTAAACAAAAACAGCAAAAGAAACTATTGTGAATAAAAGATTCATTAAAACACTTAAAATAAAAATGGAGAACATGGGAAGAAAACTTTTGCTATTTAACTGACTTCTGATGGAGACAACACGGAAGAACTATATAATTTTATCAAAGAACTCTGTAAAGATGTTCCAGTTTTCAAGATATGAACTTTTTAAAATGAGCAGCAGTGATACAGGGAAACATATCTATGTTTAAATAACATTATATGGCTTACAATGTCAAAGACAGACATCACAGAATTACTGTAGCATCTCTTTAATTGGGACACTTGTGAAGAATTTAGTATCCTAAAGGGCCACCCGTGCTGATTAAGAGAAAAAGCATTTACAAAATTAAGATTAGATTTAATATGAAAAATTGCTGTACTGTACTGAAAAACACATGCTATAAATATAGCGTCATTGTGTATAAATATACATGCTCTTACCTCCTTTTCCTCTTTTTAAAACAAACAAACAAAAAGTTTAAAAGAATTACAAAAATAGAAAAGAATTTCCTGCATTTTTCACTTGCCTTATTTTTTTAATCTCTGGTTAACCTCTGTAATCAAAGACTGGCATTTGCAATTTCACATCTATTCAACATCAGGACTAATCACTGGAGCAAAACAAGAAGAATTTGGCCCTAAACATTAAAGAACACTTGGCCCTTATGAATCCAAATTTTTGCTAACACTCTCCTATTTCAGCGGCAGTCATTCTAATGTGCAATCAGTTCTGAAAGATAAATCAGTTTCCCAAGAAATGTTCCAATGAATTGGCTACTTCTTTTAATCAAAGTGTATTTGCTTATGACATCATTTGGAGACAGGGAGCAGTCTGACTGGCTAAAGTTTGTTCTTAAAATCCCACCACGAGGTCAAGGTAACTAGTCACTTGAATGAGGCAGGCAGAAATTGGCCCCAAATATTATTTTATTGTTGTTGAAATGAAATTTCGCCCCAACTTTAATCATAAAACCTTTAAAGAAAAAAAACGTAGGGTACATATCTAAAATAGCATCATCTCTGTACTTTGAATACTGGAGGGTATTTAACCTTTGACTTCACGAACACCGGTGCACAGGGAACATGCACAAATCAACAGCTCATAGAAGCATGAGATTTAAACAAAAGCTTTCACTAATGCACACTAAATAGGAAATAGCCATCAAAAAAATCACCCTTCTCTACCAGCATATCAGGGTTCTGGGGCTTAATTATTCTCCCAGAGGCTTTTTGTGCCCTGTGCATTCTGCCCATGGCCCTGGAAAAAATGTGCTATGTCAAAGTTTGTGGAATTATACCTTCTGAGTCACACTTCGCTCCCTGCTCCCCTTTAAGAACCTTTGGCTTGATTCCCAAACTTTTCCCAGGCCTGTGCTCAAATTCTAAACCTTTACCATTCTTCTTTCCTTGACCATGCTCTTCTTTCACCATTCTCTTCCAAGAGGTTACAGCATTAGACAATAGGGGGCTGAAACTTTCAAAGCCACTACAGAGATTTGGAAGCCTATTTCCCATTAACTTTAAGCAGCCTTGAAAATCTCAACCTAGGAGCTCAATCCTGCAAAGAATAATGCTTTTGCATACTCCCATTTATAATCTCACTGGCGTTTTAGGTGGAAAACCAGATTTTTGGACCTTTTTGCAGGTACAGTAAAACCTCCATTTAACGGACTAATTCGGGCAAGGGGGTGTCCGTTAAATCAAAAAGTCCGTTATTTAATAATAAATAATAATAATAATTAATAATAATAAAAAAGAGCTGTCGGAGCAGCAGCCCACCCGCCACAGGGTCGAGGCGGCAGCTCCGCAGCCCGCCCGCTGCTGTGACCCGGGCGGCAGCCGGGAGCCGGCAGCCAGCCCGCCAGAAATGGATCAGGAATGCATCAGACTTGCTCAGAAATTTTGTCCGTTGCATCCGAAGTCCATTAAATCGAGGTCCGTTAAATCGAGGGTTTACTGTATTCGTGTTGTAAGCTTTCCAATACAGACATGTGTAACTGAATAGAAACAGCAATAGTAGGGGACCATGTGCGGGAATAAGTATATGTAAATATCTAATTCTTAGCAGGATTCGGGCCTGGAATTGCTGTTAGAATGCTTGATTAGGAGCAATACCAGTAAAAATTCTCAAAAGCTGATAGGCTGTTTAGGAGCTAAAGGAAGAAGTGCTACCCAGAATCAAATGACCCCTACTGGACAGCGTGTGACCATGTTGTTGCAGGAGGTGGTATTAAATCATGGCATTGGAATTGTAACAAACCTATAACGACCACACCCTTTTTAAAAAAATCCCCCTCTTCCTTTTCAGGTGATATATTCCTTTATTTCTCTCTTGTCTGGGGACTGTCTCCAGCATTTGTCACTAGTGAATGATGGCAGCAAGAATAAATGAAGCAGGCAAGTGTATGCCTATTTGCTATAATGTAGTGCTTCTGTGGTTAAAGGGGTATGCATGTGAATATATTTAGAGCACTACAGTGCTCGGCCATGTTAGAAACATGAAATGCTCTACACAGATATATCTAAAAAGGACAATTCCTTCTGGCAACTCTTTCTAAACCTTAAATATACTATTTAAATGTGAAAGCAAATTGGATGCAGATTTAATTTTTGCATTTTTTAAAGTATTTGGTTGCTCCTACTTAAAATCAATGAAAACTCTCTACCACTTTGATGTGACTACACATCACAACTGCAGCTTGTTTATAGAGATAGAGCCACTAACAGCGGTGTCATAAGGTGCATACACGTTCTTGCATTCACGGTCAATACCATACAATCTGGTCTTGCATTGCACAGTTCACGCACAGTAACATGTCCCAAGGCATTTTACAATCTATAAAAAAATAACCCAAAATGAAAAACGTCAAATAAAGTAGATAAGCCCTGGGGGGTGGGAAGTGTGTGTGGGGGAAAGGATTTTGAGACTAGCCTTAAAAATGCATCCGAGTGTTCTGAAACTTATTCTCCCCTAGCAAAAACAGTACTAATTATTCATACAACTGTTTTGAAACAGGAAATCTAATTAGTAATGATAAATAATAATATTTGGCACATATATATATGTATATATATATGGCTTTATATTTCACATTTTCAGAGCAATAAACAAATATTAACGGATCAATAATTGTTCAGCAGTTAAAAAATAAGTAGCAAGAAACAATAGGTAAACACCTTTTTCTGATTTTAAGTCGTTTTATTAAAAATGCTCTGGATACTGACTTTCTTTGCTCATTGTTAACTGTTGTTTCAATTGCCTTTGAATTATACTTTGATATCCAGACTGAAAGGTTTGGTTTCATTGTAGCTTCTCTAAGTACTTCTATATCCTCTGCTGAAATACCATTTTCTAACTTCTCACAGCAAAATGCTCAGTGAATCACAAACAGATGTCCCAGTGCCACCTGGGGAATGCACAGGGGGATTTTTTCCTTTTCTATAGCAGTGGAAGCATACCAGTGTCACAAAAGGCTATACTTCACTAAGATTCTAGCCTGATGAGTTCTTCCCAAAACAGCATTTACAACAAGATATTCCAGAGACAAGGAAATAACTACAGTATGCACATTAGAGCAAGGAAAAATGATCCTAGGGTAATGATTCCACTTAAGACTGACCCTTGCCTCATGAACTGTCTAGCATGGCTAAAATTGTGGAAGAGGCTGCTATCAGAAGGGAAAAAAAAAGTTTGGAAAGAAATTCTCTGTTTTGCAGCAAAGCAGCATCACTTCTTGGGGAAGGAGGAATTCACCTTGGGAAGAAAGGATTCTGGGTATCCAGAACATGTTGTGAGGCTCTTGTGTAGATAAGACTGCCAGGTCCAACATTTGCCTGACAGAAACAAGTCTTACTGGATAAATAAAAAGCCAACATTGAAGTCAAAGGCTTGAAGGGATGGCTTCTCAAGGCCCTCAAAACTAGTGGACCGATGGACTGACCAATGGTCTGGCTAGTTGGATGGCTTGAAGGACTCTGGATATCCATAGACAGATTGTGTGGGAGCCTGAGATCCTGTGAATAATGGCATGCTATTAAGAGCCAACACCTGATGCACGATACTGGGCTGACGGGCTCCAACTGTGCCTTTTTGGAGAAAAATCGGAATAGATGGAATTCCAGGGTCTCTGGGATTTGAATTATGCTCTAGCCATCAGTTGTAGAATCTTCAGCAGACAGAGGAGTATGCTTTTAGTGTCAATACCCTCCTAGAGGAAAGCAACGTCTTGAGTCTAGAGGACAGAGCAATTTTAGCATTTCAGTCTCAATGGACATGCTGTTAGTTGAAGCTGTTTTGCATATGGATGTAGAAGGGCACCTTGCAAGAGGATGTCCGGTCTGTACAGAAGCTGGAGTGGGAGTTCTGGTTTCAGCACTATCAGGTCTGAGAATTAAGGTCTCTATGGCCAATGAAGCATTATAAGTTACTGTTGCCTCATCTCATCTCCAGTAGAAGAAAGGATGGAAATGTATAAAGTAGGTCCTGAGGCCAAGTGTATGACAAGGCATCTGTCTCCAGGGCACTGGAGTCTGTGAAGTATTTCAGCCTTTTTGTAGCTGTATGATTCGCAAATGGGTCAACTGATGGGAGCCCAAACGTCTGAACAATCAGATCAAAAACCTCTTGATTCAGGCACCACTCAGAGTTGTTGATCTTGCACCTGCTGAGCCAGTCAGGTTTGATTCAGATCACCTTTGACGTGGATCACTCTGAAAGGAGGAACTCTTCTAGGATCACCTCATTATTTCCATTATATATTTACTTCTGGCTCCTTGTTCCTCCTGGCTGTTTAAATGCTGTCTGACTGAACCAGGACATGGTTCCCCATTATGGTGGGATGGAACCTTCGCAGTATTAACCTGACTGCTTTCAGTCTTAGGAGTTTTATGCTGTGAGCCTTTTCCTTCTGGCTCCAGAGAGCTTAGGGAGTTTGGGTCTCCAAGTGAGCTTCCCAGCCCTCCAGACTCACATTGCTTGTCAGGACTAAAAGATCTAGAATGTGGGTGACTGGATGAAGAATGAATTGGGTGGACCCCACAATTCAATTCCTAATTCATTATTGCCTTGACCCGTTTTCTGTGGTGAGCAAAAACCATTCCTCTGCATTTTGGTGAGGCTGAGGTCCCTCTAGATTTCCCCCCTTGGACTTTGAGTCCACTGTTTTCCCTTGGAGAATCTGTTATCCCTTCATTAGTATCTCTGAGAGGACAAATAGTAAAAGAAGAATCTGTCTGAAAGCTGCTCTGTACTCTTTCAGAGGGACACTTAATGGGGCAGAGAGAGACTGTTTGAATTTTGCTGCATCATCAGCCACCATTTTCTCCAGTTTTTCTCTAAAAAGGAGGGAGCTTATAAACTTGGCCAAGCACACGGTCTGAGAAGAGTGAGAGCCCATCTTCCAGGATGGGGAAGCCATGGTTGGCACCTGGCAACTGAGCTGGAAGAAACAGCTTGGACTGAAAATGTCACTGCATCTCATTGAGGTGTCAGCTACAAACACTATTGCTAAGGAGAC
The DNA here is from genome assembly GCA_032164245.1 of Sternotherus odoratus. Lineage (NCBI taxonomy): Eukaryota > Metazoa > Chordata > Testudines > Kinosternidae > Sternotherus > Sternotherus odoratus. Next base: position 90,306,758 of record JAVMKO010000007.1, read on the forward strand.
TTTCTTTAAAGATAGAACCAGAGTCAGGGTGATCTCTGTCCTTAAGGGCTCTGAGATCTTCCAGTCCACAGAGCGATGCTCTTGCAATGAAGGTAGGTGACAGGGACGCTCGGCGTGTGCTAGAGGCTTCAAAGTCCTTTTTGAGAGTGGAGTTCATATTTCTGTTCATGGGATTCTTCGGGTAGAACTCCTTCTTTGAGGAAATAACCATATCCCCGGGCAAGGGATGCTACAGTGGCCTCAACCTTCAGTAATTGAGCCCTTTGGTTCCTGAATATGATAGACCCTGAGGGCACTCTTGTTAATGTGCTTGCCCTTCTCAGGCTTGTTCCATTCATCCCTAATCACTTCCTCAAAGGCAAAGCGAAGAGGTATTACAGCCTCAGGGGAGGATTTTGAGGAGAGAAATTTACTTCTAGTCTTTCTCAAAGTGAAAAAAAACCAAAACAAACTTTGTTCCATTTTTCCAGCATTCTGTTTGGGTTCAGAGACAGGTCACCTTCTTCAGTGGAGGAGTGGAAGGATGAAGAGGAGTCAGAGGACTCATACCTCCTGGGTTTTTTGGTGCTTTTTCTTTTCCTTTTTTAAAAAACATTTTGCATGCTTTGGAAACACAGAAGCTTTGCTGCAGCTTTGGAAAGGCCTTTTGCAGCTTGTCTCTCAATTCTCTCCACTGGGTTCTTCCCAGGAAGGAAGAACGCATTGTCAGAGCCCTCCTGGTGGGCTTGAGGAGAAGGAGAGCTGATAGAAACCCTGCTTCTTTCCCCATTGTTCTCAGGACCCACCTTAAGATTTGTGGGGTGGGCTGGATTTGTGGTCTCATAAGCATCGTTGTTCTGTAGGGGTCCTCTGAGACTTACCACCTGAATTGAATGGTCAGGGTCTGCCTCACTTTTAGAGCCTCTCCTGTTTCTGCATGGGGGTTCTTGGTCCACTTTTCCCCTGTTGGAGTCTTGGCTGCCTTGGTGGAAAAGGGACTCCACCTGCCATTCTGACTTGTAAGAACCACAGGACCTAACAGAGTTAGTGTCAGAGGCTGGGTGCAGGCAGGGCACAACTCACCACCTGTCAAACCTGGGAAGGTTGCCACACAGCAAATTCCGGGAGAGAGCAACAGAAACAACTACTGTCTGCTGCCACAGAGGCAGGGAATCTGGTGGCAAGCAGGAGCAGAGGGGGCTCCATGAAGCTGCAGAGAAAAAATAAATCAGGCCAGATGTCCAGCACCGTGGGAGATGCTGGGCTGCAGAAAAGCAAAGTAGTCACCTGAATTCATGACACCCTTCTTCCTAACAAAGACCAAAAACCTGGAAGCAAAAATGCATCCACAAAGGCCACATCTAAATTAGGGGAAAAGGTAATGTTTTAAAAAATGTATTAGCAACATGGTTTTACCCAGGTCTTTGTACCTACAATAAATGAAGGAAGTCATGTTTAAATGTGCATTGACTAGTGATAGTTAGCCGTGAGGAGGGAAACCAAGTTAGACTATGACCAGCTAATGCATTTTTAAACATCACTTGCCTGGCCTAGACTAACAGCAAAGTCTTGTTTAAAACTGAGTTTGTTAAAATTTGTTAATACATTTGAAACAATACCACTAGGGCTGTTGATTAATCACAGTTAACTTGTAAGATTAACTCAAAAAATTAATCATAATTAAAAAAATGAATTGTAATTAATTGCAGTTTTAATCGCAGTTAAACAATAGAATACCAATTGAAATGTATTAAATTTTTTGGATACTTTTCTACATTTTAAAATATATTGAGTCACCTCATACATGTACTGTAGTGCAATCTCTTTATTGTGAAAGTGCAACTAACAAATATAGATTTATTTGGTTACATAACTGCTCAAAATCAAAACAATGTAAAACTTTAGCGCCTACAAATCTACTCAGTCCTACTTGTTCAGCTAAGACAAACAAGTTTGTTTACATCAGGGGTTCTCAAACTGAGGGTTGGGAACTCACAGGGAGGTCGCGAGGTTATTACATGGGGGGTCATGAGCTGTCAGCCTCCACCCCAAACCCTGCTTCGCCTGCAGCATTTATAATGGTGTTAAGTATATTAAAAAGGGTTTTTAACTTATAAGATGAGGGGGAGGGGTGTCACATGCAGACGCTTGCTATGTGAAAGGGGTCACCAGTACAAAAGTTTGAGAATCACTGGTTTACATTTACAGGACAGAATGTTGCCTGCTTCTTATTTACAGTGTCACCTGAAAGTGAGAATAGACGTTTGCACGGCACTTTTGTAGCCGGCATTGCAAGGTATTTGTGCGCCAGATATGGTAAACATTTGTATATTTCTTCATGCTTCGGTCACCATACTAGAGGACATGCTTCCATGCTGATGGCACTCGTTAATAACTCATTGTTAAAATTTGTGACAAATTGTTGGGGGAGAATTACATTTGTCTCCTGCTCTATGTTACCCACAGTCTACCATACATTTCATATTATAGCCGTCTCAGTTGATGACCCAGCAGATGTTGTTCATTTTAAGAATACTTTCATGCAGATTTCACAAAACCCAAAGAAGGTACCAATGAAATATCCAAAGATAGCTGCAGCACTTGACCCAAGGTTTAAGAATCTGAAGTGCCTTCCAAAATCTGAGATGGAGGAGATGTGGAGCATGTTTTCAGAAGTCTTAAAACAGCAACACTCCGATGTAGAAACTACAGAACCCAACCCCCCTCAAAAAGAAAATAATCTGTCTGCTGGTGACCTCTTACTCAAACGATGAAAATGAACAGTATGCACTGATTTGGATCATTATCGACAGAACCCATCATCAGCATGGATGCATGTCGTCTGGAATGGTGGTTGAAGCATGAATGGACATATGAATCTTCAGTACATCTGGAATGTAAATATCTTGTGATACTGGCTAAAGCAGTGCCATGCAAAAGCCTCTTCTCACTTTCAGGTGACACTGTATACAAGAAGCAAATAGCTTTATCTCCTGAAAATATAAACAAACTTGTTTGTCTGAGCAATTGGCTGAACAAGAAGTAGGACTGAGTGAACTTGTAATCTCTAAAGTTTTACATTGTTTTATTTTTGAATGCAGCTTTTTTTGTACATAATTCTACATCTGTAAGTTCAACTTTCATGATAAAGAGATTGCACTATTGTACTTATATTAGGGGAATTGAAAAATACTGTCTCTTATTTTTATAGTGTAAATACTAGTAATAAAATAAAGTGAGCACCATACACTTGAATTTTGTGCTGTAATTGAAATCAATGTTTGAAAATGTAGAAAACAGCCAAAATATTTAAATAATAGTTTTCTCATTGTTTAACAGCATGATTAATTATTATTAATTTTTTTAATTGCTTGACAGCCGTAAATACTACTTATTTTTCTAGCATGGACATGGCTTGAGAAAGAAAATGGTTTAAGGATATATACGTATAGAACTGTAATTAAGTATGCTGAAACTAACATGTTGCAGGGCTGGATGAATGATACCTGCCTATTTCCTAGAGTAGTAAGTGTTGTGTACAGAAACATTAACACAAATCAAGAGAGGTGACCAAACACATTGTCTCCTTGCTTTTAGGCAAGTGCTCTTTTCTCTAGGGCAAAGAGAAATCTGTCCCTTGCTTATTCTTTCATTTGTTCTTCCTCCCTAACATTTTGCCTGATATGTGGGAAGATGTGACAGAGCTGTCAAATATATGACTGTCACACATCACATACACGATATTTTGGCAGGTCTGAATCGTGTATGTGTATTTTGTTATTGTGGATGCACTTATGAATAGTCTGCAATGTCTAAGCATTCAAACTAACCTTCTGAAACTCCCCTCCTGGCCCTCCCCCAAAATAAACTTTTCCCAGAGAAAGAAACATATGAAAATCACATGCTGAAAACTTGCTCACTGTGATTCTAGTTAGTAAGATGAAGTTTATCGTGTATCCTGCACGCTGTGGAAGACTGAGGGAAAAGTGGGCAGTCAATGCTGACATCTTTTGTGGGACACAATGAGAGACTTGGTAAGAAACAAGAACAGGTAAATAGGGAGGGGAAGGTGAAAGGCTTTAAAAATAAGGACAAGACTGAAGATGGGGTGGAAAAGAGGGATCAAGTGGAGGAATTCAAAGAGTGGGGTGACACAGGGAGGACCAATAGGCAATGGAGACCATATTATAAATGGCATTTTCAACTGATACAGCGGCAGGGAGAGGCAACGCGGGTGGCAGGGAGGCCAGAGAGGACGTAGTTGCAATATTCCAGACAGAAGATGAGGAGGGCCTGGATGAGTTTTAGCTGTACACACAGATAGAAAAACCCATATCCCAGAGATGTCATGGAGATATAAGCAGAAAGATATGTCCAGGATGCGTGAGGAAAGAAAGAGGGAAGAATTAGTAACATTTAGGCTGCTAGCCTGGGTGACAGGAAGAAGACAGAAAGTGGGAAGTGAGGAGACTTTCAGAGGTTGGGAGTACAGTTTTAAATTCATGTTAAATTTAAATGGTTGGTGAGAAATCCAGGTGGAGATGTTAGAGAAATGCAGGATTAGTGCAAGGGAAACAGATCAGGAATAAAAAGGTAGACGTGAGAGTCATCAGCATAAAGATGGCAAATGAAGTCATGCGAACAAATAAAATCATCTAAAGAAAGAGTATAGCTGGAGGAGTCGCCAAGAATGGAGTCCTATGGGACCCTCATAGAAAGTTGGGAAAAGGAGTAAGAAGACTGCCAACTTTCTGAAAACCTTCTGTTTTAGAAGAAGGCCACTCAGTGTACTAGGATCAAAGTTTACAAAATACAAAAAGGCTTTCATCTTTTCCACCCACAAAACTCACTGCGTTAAAAAAAAAAGAGAGCAAATTAAGCCAAATAATTCAAAACTGTGGGGCTGGCACATTAAAACCATAGTCTAACATGATAAAAGTAATAGATCGAAAATTAAAAAAAGTTCCATGCAAGCCCATGAAGAGCAGTTTTATAAACGTATCTAATTTTAAGCTTGTGACAGCTCGCTGCTGCTCCAACCCTATTTTAAAAATAAAATATAATTAAAGTGCTATTTTAAGAGTAACAATTCTACAAACATATTCTTCACAAAAGCTTGCTTTAAAAAATATATTTGTATATTTTCCAAACTTTTTCTTTAGCTTCTTTGAAGAAAAAGTTAAACTTATAGAAAATAACAGCTCTTGTACAGGGAAGGGACTGACAAGAATTATCTGTCTGATCTCAGTTAAATCTGTATATAATAATCTGTAGATTATGTTGAAGCTATCTGATCTCTTTACTGGAAAATACCTTTCCTGAGAAATTGCTTCCTATAAACGCAGGACGAACAAGAAAAAATGCCTTTCTCCTTTTCCCCCTGGATACCTTCTTTTGACAGCTCTAACAAAAGTGCTTTAGCAACACTTAAAGATGGGAGCATTTCAAAAAGAAAAAGCTGGAAAGACCTATCCTGGAAAAGAGCAGGTAAATTAGATATATCCCTACATGTTTTGTGGTGCAAATTCAGCTTTCTAATCAAACCTCACTACAAAATCTCTATACCCAGCTTTCTGACCCCTTTTCTCCTGCTGCTTCCATAGAAATAAAAATAGAAATAAAATTTTTATTTTTACTAACTTGGATTGTTTCAGAGCATTTCTGATCACTCAGTCAATTACTCTCAATATCCATTCGTGCTCACTCCCCACTTTTCCTCACAAAGAGCTGTCACCACACCCTCACTGGCTGTGAAACCAGAATATGCAGTCTCCTTTAAGCAAAGCCACCAAACACCATCTGGTAAAAAATGTGCTTATAGAAAGGTCCAGCACCAATCCATTAGCGAACCAAAACCGCTGATCTCCATCATCTGAAACAAGTGGTATGTTGTTCCTGAAGACTAATCTTTTACAGCACTGTTTCTGGTAGCACACTTCACTGCTGAAGTACCCCCAGCCAAGTGGGTATTAAATCAATTGTTTTCCAAAAGGTGTTTGGGAACGGCGGAGAAAGTGGGAATGGTTTGTTCTGCAATGTTTTGCTTGCTGACTTGTTTTACATGGCTGGGGTTTGCTGCTGATGGGCTAGGCACTGTATACATTTAAATAAAAATGAGCAAACCTCCCTTAGGTATAGTATCAAACATGTTTAGCAAGATTAATTCAGGTGTAATGCTACTGCATTTGTGTGTGTGTGTGTGTGTGTGTGTGTGTGTGTGTGTGTGTGTGTGTGTGTGTGTGTGTGTGTGTGTGTGTGTGTGTGTGTGTGTGTGTGTGTGTGTGTGTGTGTGTGGTAGATGGCACAGAGTCTTGTTTCCCCACACAGCATACTTCAGCAATCTCACCTAGGAAAAGCTAAGGAACGGGACCTGGAATGAAAATGCATAAGCTGTTTTGTGGAGGACTTGAAAAGAATAAAAAAGTTGTGGAAGGAACTGCCTATGTCCCCTGAACACCCATTTCCACCCCACTCTCCCCTTCAGTAACTAACTAGTGTTTGAGTTGCCCCTTGAGGGCTTGGCTGCTGCTTATGTGAGCTAAATTACAGGGTCCAGGTGTGTCCCAGTCTTCCATGCATAATTGTATGGCTAGCAGTATGTCAGAGGGGATACACACCGGCTTATTTTAAAGTGAAAGTATAATGCACCAAGAATTCTCCTACATTTACCCTGTACTCAGACAATAGCATAACGAAATCCATTGCATGGCTTACAGCTTTCACTCCCTCCCCAAAATGGCTCAGGTGAGAAAAGGCAATGCTTTTGGCCTATGCATTGAAGAACTAGGCTCAATGATTATCTTTTATCTACAATGTGTGATTGTGTGTTTCTGCTAACAAGTTTTCCTGTCTCATCTGAACCTGTCATTATAACGGTGTCTGTAAACATACTGATAGCTACAGGTTGCAGTGTATTCATTTCTCTTGGCTTCTGTCTAGAAAACATCACATTTCTTAACAGTGATTTTTCACCCCATTTAGTGATCATGCTTGATCATTTAAAAAGCCGTTCGATATAAGCAAGTTATTCATGCCAAATTTAATATTTTTTATCCATTTTTGATCTTATCCAAGAATGATTTTTAAGAACTAAAGCTATTGTCTAGGCATTGAAATTAGCACACACTGTTCAATGAGTTCCCTGACCACTGAAACACAGTTTATTTCTATAGTGACCAAGAAAATTACTCAGACACACACTGAATTTATTATAGTATGTATTCAACAACATTTTTACTTTGAAATACGCAGAACCAAACTCAGACTTCTTTTTAGTCTCCTGTTTTTATATGGCACAGTAAGATTTTTATGTACAAAGACTGATATCTGCAGAATCTTCTAATTCACAAAGGAATGTGAACTGCAGCAATTCCCATAAAAATAGCCGCCCACCCCCCATCTCTCCTACCTATACATCATTCACTACGATGCTCTTCACTATTGACACATGTCTGGCTAGGAACAACTGGTAGGTTAAAGAAGTGATTACAGAGGACTGATTGGCTTCACAGAGATAGGTAAGAAACTAAGAATGAGCTGTTATTCAGTGAAATGAATTATTTCTTTCCATTATGAGCTCTTTTTAGATTTAGATACTGTACCACAATTTTAAGGTTGCTTTACACAAACCAGGTCTCATTTTGACTTCAATTTTAATTGACTGAACCGATTAATCAATATGAAGAGCTATTCTAAATAGAAGAAAATTAAGCTGTTAGATTTAATCAGAGAAATATAACATTTTAGAAAAAATAATTGTAATATTTGGGTCTAGTTATGCTCATATGAATATACAGTATTCAGTTCCCCCTATTTCTCCCTCAATCAACTCTTCAGAGGAAGTGAATAGAGTGTACATTACAAATCAAAGCCAGGTAATCTTTTAATAACCTGTCACCAGATGGTTTAATTATATTCACATAAACATTTCTTTGCCCTCAGTGTAAATGTAGTAATTCCCCACTCAAGCCAATTTTCAAGTCAAAGTTACAGAGTGACTTAAAAACAGTGTTTTATAACAGAAGCTTGTTGCAGTCTTAAATATTGAGAAATCTCCAAAATAATATGCAGAAAATTTCAAGTGCTCAAGAAGGTGACTCATTTAAGAAACAGAAGCTATTTTCAAGTATTTTAATCTATGATCCAAATTTTTGTCTTTGTCTTTTATAGTTCCTTTTCTAAAAGTAACCTCCATGGGTCTATGCATTATTTCAAAATGAAGAGAAAAGAAAACCACCCTTCATATTTTTTAAAAAGTCAATATTGTGATACCAAGTCAGTAAAAAGAAATGTAGAATTTTGTTGGGAAGTATCAAGTACCTTCACATTTTCTGTAGCACAACAGGACAGTAGGGTTTACCAACATATGAAAATGGCAATTTGTCCTCCAGGTGGATGAACAATGACACAACCATTGCCTTTATGACCATTTTTGTGGCTATTTAATGGTAATTATTGGTACATTTCACTATCCCTCTGGACAAAAAAAGTTTTAAGGGCTATTTCCACTGAAGCCAATGGAAGCCATATGTATGTAATCAACGGCAGAATATGCCCGAATTATTTTTTTGTGGCACAATATTAGCAGTATTGTAGTTTTTATTTTATGATATAAAAATTACAATGAAGGAATACAATAGTTGTGGCACAAGAGACTTAAGAGGACACAGAGCCCTTCACTTGAGACCACTAGTCTGATTTTAGTCTAGGTTTGTCATGACCAAATACACTCCAGGGAATTATGCAAGGAAAAATCAAAATGATGCACAATTAAATACTTTAAAAAACAAATTAAATGAAATATAACACTATTTGAACCTTCTTTAGAAATATATACAGGTATTTTGTATATATATGAAGCAGACATAGCACATTTTGTCACAGAATCTACCGTAGTACTTTATCATTCCTTGAACAACAACAACAAAGTGACTCAGCAGGTGTGATTTTTAAAACTAAATAATGTTGCTAAATAGGACTTGTTAAACTGATATTAGTTTTTATAATTTTCAGTAAAATGTCTTTTTTGCAGTAAATTAGATGCTCACATCTTTTCAAAGTCTAAGTGCAAACCAAAAAAAAAAAATTTAACAAAAGAATGCTTAGAGTCCTTGCGATATCTCAAGTACTGCGCAGAGTAAAAAAAAATATTGTTCAGTTATATTGGGTTCTTCTCTCATACTGCTTATCAAAATACTAGCACAGTAAGTCAATAAAATAAAATAAAAAATAAAGCATCAATAAGACTAAACCAATGGATATGTTAACATAGAGTCTTCTTAAATTCCAAGATTGAAATAAAAAAAGAACACAAGCTCTTTCAGTTGTCTTCTGAAAGAGAGCACCTCAGACCAGAGAGGACAAGACTATACAGCGAGTTGCTACGCTCAGCATCAGTTGTGTTAGTTACAGCATTTATGTATCTGAAAGCTAATATTTTCAAATTCGTAAGACGATGTTGATGACCAAAACATGGCAATGTCAATTTCCCCTGACCGCAGACCTCTCGATCACGTCAGGTGTCACCTCCCTGGTACACAAAACTAGCTCCTCTGCTGAAATGTCACTGAAGTCAGGAATTGAAGCATAATCCTCCGTGACATGAGACATTACAGGAACTTTTCTGTGGTTGAAAATCCTTATGGATTTCAGGAACTTAATTGTGGGCTGCCCACTCTCAGTATCACTGATGTACTTCCTTCAGCTTTTCAGCTGAATTGTCAACAGCCAGATGGAACAGGTGTACCATCTTACCACTTTGATCAGTTGTTACCTTGTTGACATTTTCAGCCTGAGAAACCTCTGAGTGGTTTCCTCCCAAAACTGAGTATGTGTCTCAAGGAAAAATAGCAGTTCTTCCATTTTCTCAAAAGCAAAGAAAATGCATGGTCTCTGTTTTTCAAATGTAGCCATTATGCCAATGATTGGCTTGCACATTTCATTGATAAAATGCAACACGATCTTCACCATTAAACACTGGGTTTCATCTGATAATACCTTTTCAAGTTCCCACGACTGTGGTGCCGAGTTGTCTCACACACCCATTTCCTCTTCAACAAAGCTGCAATGATATTGAAAGTGCTTTTCATGACACTGAACAGTCGCAAACCAGCTGTTCCACTTGCATCTGTAATTTTCACTCCATGCATCTGAAAAAGTGGGTTTTTTACCCACGAGATTATGCCCAAATAACTCTGTTAGTCTTTAAAGTGCCACCAGACTCCTCGTTGTTTTTCTGTTCCACCTAGTTGCTACTGGGTTGGGTGCCACTGTTGACTGGGAATCTTTTGCCTAACGTAATTTAAGTACTTCATCTTCCTGCCCCTCTGCCATATAGAACCTTTGTGAGAAAGCTTTTACCAGTGCACGAACATCCTTGAATGGCTTATGAAAACTCTTCCCCAACAGACCGATTATATGAGCAAGGCATGTTACATGGATGCCACTGGAAAACACAAAACTACTGTCTGGGCTAAGCTTTTCTCATGTATACAGTATTATCTATGTCAAAGACAACCACGTCGTTGTAAGCAATTTCGTAACTTTGCACAGCCTGAATGACTTCTTGGGACACGGGGCGGTGATTTGTTTTCTGCATTAAGTGCATGTCAGCAAGATAGGAAGACACTTTCCCAGTACCGCCTTTCACCAGTAGTGCGAGTAAAATGTTAAGTACATAGGAGCCCTCATCGTCAGTCATTTCATTTAATATAACTAACATGTAGTGATCCTTCACTTTGCCCTTAAGTTTATTTCTCTCAGTGTTGTAGACATCTATAAGATATGCATCTGGAAGCTGGTAACCTCCTGGAATTGCACTACCATTCTTGATTCGAATGTTTAGAAACTGATGTACGAAAGAACGGTCCATTTTAGATAGCAGTATGTTTGCAGCAGCACAAGTTAAGATGCAGTCATGGACAACATCCAGGCACTCACATTGTGCTATTGTGCTTGTGTTGAAACATGCTGACAGTGTATGCTGCATTTTTTGTGATTCGACCTATAATGAAGCTTTTCTATTTAAATACTTCTGTGATTTGGTGAGGTGGTTTGAAATTGTTGATTTTGCAGATGGTGCAGAACAATACTGCACATTTTGCAAGACTTTCTGCCATCTTCAAATACCTATCCAGGAAAATCTTTTACTCTCTTTTTTGTGGCATTTTCTGACAAAACTGATCAACGCTTCCTTTACTCTGAGAGTGATCCGACATTTTTTATGGTCTTTCTCTGTTAAGGGATATTGTGCAATATTATGGGACAATGCATGGTCATACGTTTTATGTGTAAACGTACGTGGGTGCATAATTCCCTGGAGTATAACCAAATATCATTCCCCTAATTTCATATCCCAACATCTTTTCTAACCAAACTGAAAGTTCTGCAGAGACACTAATGCTGCTTAGAACTTCTGAAGACCTCTCCTGGTGTTAATTGGTGCTTAGAACTTCTGAAGACCTCTCCTGGTGTTTATTGGTGCTTAGAACTTCTGAAGACCTCTCCTGGTGTTTATGATCATAGACCTGTTCATATAGCTCCCACAGCTTCAATGTTTTTACATATAATAAGTCAAAGTTTTCCTACCCAATCTTGGAAGTGCATGAATACTTATTGAGAAAGAATGTACAAAACAAAGCAGAAGTTTTAAGACCAAATTACTTTGAGATATTCTTTTGGAAAAAACATTCGATTTCTCAAAAAACACCCATCCAATTCCCTTTAAACTTTCCTTAACAAAAACTCTCTGAGAATTTTCAAGGAAAAGGGAGCTTATTCCAGAATAAGATGTAAGCGGAAGGGAGAGAGAGAGCTCTGCAAGAAGTCAGAAGAGGCCTGCAGCCTTCTGGTGCCTATGTGGTTATAGATGAAACAATAAGACCAGGCAATTCTAACCCTCTTGCTCATCCAGGCTCTTGTGATCAGCCACTCTTTAAAATCCAGTTCCTCAGCAGCTGCCCAAACAAACCAGTTACTCACCTGAGGAAAAGACAATAATTCAGTGGCTTGTGATACTGACTGCATTTGATGATTCAGAGTGGTTTCTAGTGGCCAAATATTGGTGTTATACTCAAACACTTTTCTCTTTGGCAATTTAACGAGAAGTTGAACCTGTTGTATGTATATACAGAGAATGAAAAAAAAGTAAGGAAATATAAAGTTAAACTAATATGAGTCAAAGTCTGTAATTTACTTAGACAGAGGAAAAAAAAGCTCCAACCTAAGCACATGACTGCCCTGCACCTTTAAGCAGGGGCGGCAGTTGGCTGGCTGGCTGGCTGGCCAAATGAAGGGAACAATTTTTTGTGGCTGGGGTGGGGGGCAGATGATGTAAACTGTTGCAAAAGGGGACAAGGTGTTCACTGAGTCATTCATTAGGAATGCAGGGTTTAATGGGGCAGTCTTAGGCTGAAGATTCCATTTTACAAGGAGTGGTCTGAAGCAGGAGCCAATGTTCCTCCCCTTTATGTAGTAAAGTACCAGGTTTGGTCAAGACCTGCTGTGGGCATTATGCTAGACACCCCTTTTTGTTAGGGGGGCTGGGAAGGAATTTCTTCCCTTACCACTATATTGGCTTGAGTGCAGTGGGTTTTTTTTTTGCCACAGCGGGTTCAGGAAGGGCTCTGTTCATGCATGGCATGCAAGGCGGTAAGTCTTATGTTGCAACTCATTAGTTAAGTATAGGTCAGCTGTCCACTGCAGATACTCATTGGAAAGGCACACAGTGACCAGATAAATGGCTTGTAAAAGGACTTAAAAAGAGGTATTCCTTAAAGAAACGAACATGGGTAGGTTGGGGATTCCCATGATTGGTACAGCAGGGAGGCAACTCCCCATTCTTATAGCCCACCTTAATCTTCCTACGAGGGGAGTGAATGCTAAGGTCCTGGCAATGGATTTGCTGGAGGGACCTGGATGGAAAAAAAGAGGGGGAGGTGGTGGAAGCTCCCCGAGTGATTACAGAATAAACATGGGGTTACCTGGACGGTACACTTTTATCTGTCAGGTAGTTCCAGACATCTAATAATAAAGTTGTGGCCTGATTAAACCATGTCAAATGTCTCTTGCCTTCTTTTGGCATAGCCAGACAGTGAGTCAGCATTAACTCTGAATTGGGTTGTATCATAATCCCAATTCTGTACATAGTTCTGGAAGAATTCTGTTTCCTTTAAAAAAATCATTCATATACTATTATATATTATTTAACTGTATGAAACATCTCCAATTTCTGCATTCCAAGTTTTCAAAAAATGATATAATTTAACAATAACTGGGTATGTTTTAGATTAGTTCCAGGCTATATAATAAACATGAGTTTAAGGCACGCACTAAATGCATTAGAAATACGCAAGAAAGACCATAATGAACAATAAATACATTAATCACTTATCAGGCTTTAAAATGTCAGTCCTTTGAACAGTATTTATTTCAATTCTGAAATCAATAAAGATCACATATGTTGTGGGCTAATTGCTTGCAATACCTCTATCCCCCTCATAACACTAATTTATTGATAATTGCAGAAAAATATCTGAGAAAAGATTAACTTTTAAACTTGCTTTTGAGAGAACTTAAGATCAAGTTGAAAACAAAGGTAGGAACAATGCTGTTTCCAATATGAAAACTTTTAGGATTTTTTTTTTAAATAAAGTGTGCCTATAAAGGAAAGAAAAGCTACATTTTCTATAGCAGATTATGAACTCAAACCAACCTTATGGTAAGAAACATTGTTGCTGATTTTAGTTTCCATTTTCATTGGGAATTTAACACCCCCCCCCCTTCGTTCAGTTGCATCCAAGTCGCTGAAACAGCCTCCATTTGTCATAAAATAATACTTTTTTTGCTCATATATATATTTTAATAACAAAATGAATTAAGAAATTAATACATAAATGTCTTACCAAGCTGAAACTTTGCACAGAGTCCAGAGTATATCAAACTGTAATTTTATAAAATCAATGAAAAATGATATTTGGAATGGAAATTGCAATTCAACCACAACTACGGCAGCTTGAAAACACTGCAATAATATCAATGAGCTGCAATGTGGTATGTTTATCATTAGATAATCACACCCCCAGAGGATTAGAGGCACTCAGCTGAACCTTGTGCCTCATAACACACTTGGGGTGTCATTATCTCATGATAACCCTACTCCCTGTCAAGTCTTATTGCTTAATTAGGAGGTTACGAAGGTGATAACAAGACTTAAGGAAATTGGATGAACAGCACATAAGATGAATGATACCTTAATCAACTTAAATCTAGCTGCTGAAAGACACACTGTCAACAAATGCATATAATAATTACAGTGAGCATACACTATTTCAAAGGAGTGGGGTAAAAGCTGAGAAAGAGATCTGAGAAATCTAGACACATTTAATGTCGGACTTTCATTTGCCAGGTTTCATAATATTTTATGATTAGTAATTCAAATGGGGCTTTTAGACTAACTCACAGCACATGTTCAATGTTAAAAAATTGAAAGTCAATATGAAATTTAGCTTTGACCTTAAGATACGAGGCTCAGAGGAGAATGAACGTTCATAATCCCAATACAGAATTTTCGTATATAGTATGCAAGTTATCTGATCAATAGCATCCAAGATTTTAACAAACTTCTCTTTGCCCTCCAAGGTATCAACAGTGTGCTGCTTTATTTAATTTTCAATTATGGTTTAGAAATGGGCAAATGTTTTAAAAAAGAGCTCTTTCAAAATAAAGACCTCTAAACTCTATAAATGCTATCATGAAATCTTTGACTATCATGAAAGTTCTTTTGTTCTGTTTTGTAAACGGCGACCATATTTGCAGATGGAACACAGTCACAGATCTGGTACACACAGAACTGCTTTCCAATTCACTGTGAAACATCAATTATCGTTATCAAATAACAGTATCTCATCTGAGTCCATTATCAAGATAGAGTCTTATTTTGGCTGGACAGCAGCTCTATCTGTATATCAAGGCTGGCCGCAGTGGCAGAGAGTGAGTGAAAGGCTGTGAAATAATCAATAATAATCATCAAATTGTGGTCGACAGGTTGTGAGGATGGAAGTTTTTGATGAAACCTCAACCTTTTTTGTGCAGATGATAAGGCTTAACCTTTGCAATACCTGATAACACAGTCAGAGGAAGCCCCACATACAGTTAAGAGGTTTCACAGTTCCAAAATAACAAAAACAAAACACACTGAAATACTATGGTTTACATGGGGTACAAATTTCATATAATCAAACACCATCTTTTCTTCACTGAACAACTGGGAGGACAAAGAACTGCACTGAACATATTTCACGCTACATTGTAAACATACTACTGTACTGCAAGAGTTGAAAGCCTCACACTGGTGAAGGCTACATCTACAGTATCGACTAGGGTGAAAGTCCCCTGCTCAGGTAAACATACTTGCGCTTGCACTAGCAGTGTAGCTGGGATACCATAGTGGCAGTGGGGACATAGCTTGGCCGAGCCAGATGTGTACACAGGTTTTGAGGCAAGTTTGTATTCAGCTAAGCTATGGCCTCAGCTGCCACTGGTTGTACTACCATGGCTACGCTGCTATGTATATTCATGCTAGCTGGATGAGAGCTAGCGCGAGTATGTGTACAGAAGCCAGGGAATCACCTGTAACCCAGACATAGCCTAAAGGTCAACTAAGAAGGGAAACCACATGTGTAATGATGAATAGAACTGGGGAAAGCATGCAAAACATTTTCAGCAAATATTACTTTGAATATTTATATAAATTAATTTCAGCCATGTTTTTGCCCCTTTTAGGTTTACTTTCCCTGGAAAAAAGTGTTTGGGACAACTGAATATCAAAGTCACATGCACAAATATTAGCAAAATCTGAATTCCAAATTCTCATGTGTAGATGATCCAGAAGTGCTTGTGTGCTCACATGTAGTTAGGAAATGGAAACAAAACAGGTGATTTATTGGTGCAATCTCAACTAAGAGAACTCACATTTTAAATATTTAAAATCAATACATTAAAAAAGACATGAGAAAAATAATTGCAACTTATCAGTGCATTCAAGGAAATTGTTACAATAAAAATTTTGCTGTTGTGAGTTATTTGCTCCGATCATACAATCTGTTAATTGCTTTTATTAAGCATTTGCTACATAAATAAGCTAGAAAGCCATTGTAATTCACAAACTTCTAGAAGAGATGTTAATAACTATCTTACCAAAACCATAAAAAATTAATGACAAGCACTATTTAACTACAGTTTTTGTGAAATTTTATTAAGAACAAAATTTAATTACAAAATTCCAAGAATTAAAAAAATGTGCTAATGAATTTAAGATCTCCACAGAGGATGTGGAGAAAGCTAATGTACTCAATGTTTTTTTTTTACCTCTGTCTTCACAGACAAGATCAGTTCCCAGACTACTGCACTGTGCAGGATGGGTATGAGGAGGAGGTGACCAGCTCTCTGTGGAGAAAGAAGTGGTTAAGGACTATTTAGAAAAGCTGGAAGAACACAAGTCCAGGGGACCGGATGCGCTACATCAGAGGATGCTAAAGGAGTTGGCGGATGTGACAGCATAGTCACTAGCCATTATCTTTGAAAATTCATGGTGATTGGGGAAGGTTCCGGATGACTGGAAAAAAGCTAATGTAGTGCCTATCTTTAAAAAAAGGGAAGAAGGAAGATCCGGGGAACTGCAGGCCAGTCAGCCCCACCTCAGTCCCTGGAAAATCATGGATCAAATCCTCAAGGAATCAATTCTGAAGCACTTAAAGGAGAGGAAAGCAATCAGGAACAGTCAGTATGGATTCACAAAGGGCAAGTCATGCCTGACTAACCTAATTGCCGTCTACGATGAGATAACTCGCTCTGTGGATGAGGAGAAGGCAGTGGACGCGTTATTCCTTGAATTTAGCAAAGTTTTGATACGAACTCCCACAGTATTCTTGCCAGTAAGTTAAAGAAGTATGGGCTGGATGAATGGACTACAAGGTGGATAGAAAGCTGGCTAGATCGTCGGGCTCAGTGGCTCCATGTCTAATTGGCAGCCAGTATCAAGTGGACTGCTCTAAAGGTCGGTCCTGGGGCTGGTTTTATTCAATATCTTCATTAATGATCTGGAGATGATGTGGACTGTACCCTCGGCAAGTTTGCAGATGACACTAAACTGGGAGGAGTGGTAGATACGCTGGAGGGTAGGGATAGGATACAGAGAGACCTAGACAAATTAGAGGATTGGGCCAAAAGAAATCTGATGAGGTGCAACAAGGACAAGTGCAGAGTCCTGCACTTAGGATGGAAGAATCCCTTGCACTGCTACAGACTAGGGACCGAATCACTAAAGAATTAATTAATGCCAGTCAACAAGGGTATAGGGAAAATAGGTCTTGTAAAAACAAATATGATGTCATTTTTTGATGAGATTACAAGTTTGGTATATAAAATAATAGCGGTGGTGTAATATAAAATTAGACTTCAGTAAAGCATTTGACTTTGTGCCACATGACATTTTGATTAAGAAACTACAGTCGGACCCGCAATACCATGACAATCGGGATCCAAAAAAATTGATCATGATAAACGCGGGGTCGCAGTATTGCGGGGTTCCTCTGCATCAAAGCAGTGCCCATTGCCGACATCGGGAGCTAGCTGCGCCCCGCGCTATAAACGGATTTGCACTATCGCGGGGTGCGGTATTCCAGGGTCCGACTGCAAAAAAAATACAAAATTAACATGGAAGACATTAAAATGATTAAAAATTGGATAACTGATACATCTCAAAACACAACTATAAGTGGATTGAGTGGATGTATTTCTAGTGGGATACTGTAGGGATTAGTTCTTGGCTGTATTTTAATATTTTTATCAAAGGCCTAGAAGAAAATATAAAATCATTACTGATAAAGTTTACAGATAACACAAAGATTGGAAGAGTGGTAATCAATGAGGAGAACAGGTCACTGCTACAGAGCGATCTGGTTTGTTTGGTAAGCAGAATGCAAGCAAAAATATGCATTTCGATATAGCCAAATGCAAGGTTATATATCTAGGAACAAAGAAGGTAGCCATATTTATAAAATGAAGCACTTTATCCTGGGAAATAGTGACTCTGGTAGAGACTTGGGGGGTTATGCTGAACAAATAGCAGAACATGAGCTCCCAGTGTGATGTGGTGGCTAAAAGGGCTACTGAATTTTTTTGATGCATAAGCAGAAGAATATCAAGTGGCACTAGGAATGTTTATATTACCTCTGGATTTAGCAGTGACTGATACTAGACTCCTATGTCCAATTCTGGTTTCCACACTTCAAGAAGGATGTTGATAAATTGGACAGGGTTCAGAGAAGAGTGTCAAGAATGATAAAGGATTGGAAAACATGCTTTATAGGAAAAGCCTACAGAGCTCAATCTGTTTAGTTTATCAAAGAGACGGTTAAGGGATGCACAGTCTGTAAGTACTTACATAAGCAAAAGAAATTTGATTCTAGAAGATTCTTCAATCTAGCAGTCAAAGGTACATTAAGGCCCAATGGCTGGAAGCGGAAGGTAGACAAATTCAGACTAGAAGACAGACATTTTTAACCATGTGGGTAATTAAACACTGGAACAACTTATTAAAGATATTGGTGGATTTTCAATCATTGAACATTTTAAAATGAAGAGTGGATGTATTTCTAAAAGATATGTTTTAGTTCAACACAGCTATAGGACTTCCTTGAATTAATTCCTGTGTGAAGTCTTACAGTCTGTGTTATGCAGGAGGTCAGACTAAATACTCATAATGTCCCATTGGCCTTCAAATCTATGAAAATAATCCATACACAATTTTCCCCCTTGGGAGAAGTCCATACTTAACCAATGCCAGTTAAATTACTTAATGCACCTCTGGATGGTGTACAGATCCCATGTTAACACATGATGCGAGAGCACAAATAGAACGGAAAACCTAATCTTATAAGGTACTATGGTCCTTCCTGGGAGCTAGTGCTCTGTACTTCACAGAAGGTTTGCTAATCACCTGGTGAGACAGGGCAGGCCCTTGCTAAAAGAGAAGCCCATCTTTTAAAATTTCCTAATGACTGTTTGGGCATAATATTTCTTTTAAAATATTTTTTTGTTATTTTTTTTACTCACGCAAAACACTATTTTTGTACTAAAGCACATATTTTAAAGTCAAGACGATAGAAGAACTTGAATAAATGCAATCATTTTTCAAAATGTCTTTCGAAAAGGTACCTATTTTAATGAACATAGTACTATTAATTTACTCCAATTTAAACAGTGTAAATTCAGAATGTGTAGCCTTATACACTATACAAATTCCAAACATAACAGAATTGACTACAGATAAACAATAAATCATCCCTTGTATGAAAAAATATACTATTATATTCTACAAAAAATGGCCAAAAGTACAGCTTATAGTGTTCATACGCTGGTGGACTATTATAAGTTACTACAAAAATCAAGTTACAGAGAACGTATTGGTAGTTTTTTTAAAAAAAGCTGACAGCTAATTAAATAAAGGCAAAGTGTATGTACGAGATTTCCATCTATCCTAGTTATTTTAGTATCCATCACTCAAGTTTCTATGATTTTGAAAACTGTCTCAGATTAACATCTTCACCAGGTCATCTTTTACTCTTTTGAAGTGCCCTTCATTAGGGAAATGTTTCAAAAGTAGTTCTAGTACAACCACATGTACAATTTCATTCTCATTTTCACAAAAACAATGTAAGACTTGTAAGCCCCTTTTTTGTTTCAACAAAATAAAATTTTATAGTGCGGTGTTGAACCTTGGTATATAGGATCTGCTAAAACAGAGCACAAGACACAATCTTAAAATTGCTACAACATTTTACTCCACATACAATAAATGTTCTCCAGAAATGTAGCAGTTGTTCTAAGGCTAGATCACTTGGTTTCCAGAGCTGAGTAGCAATAAGATAGTATGTTTTATTATGAGTGTCATGGAGACGGTGTGAAAAATCAAGAGCCACAGGCAGTAAGCGGCAGTGGGTCAATAATGTTCACAGAGACATTGTGTAGATAATCAACAACAAGGCCCTAGGTTCTCTATGCACTGCAAACAGCTGAAGGGCAAATCAATACAGCCATGGGAAGGACACTACCCTGTTCCACTTCCCACAATACACTATTACCACCACAGGAAAGCATCCAAAAAAGGGAAGTAATTCAAAATTTATATGCAGCTAACATTAAGCAAAAGGACTGTAAAAATAAAACAAAGAAAAAAAAAGAATTTATACTTTGTCTAAAATATGCTTAAAAATCTATGTAGCTAAAGAGAAACACAATTAACAGATTCTCTCTACACTGAATTATAAACAAATGACTAGAAGAGAGAAGGTGGTGTTTGGAAGTATTTGGAATACTTATGATGTAATACAATAGGGATGCTGACTGCTTTCTAAAAGCAGTAAGTGTTTTATAGATAGACAGACACTGGAAATGCATAACAGTTCTAAATTCTATACATATGGCTGAAATGCATCAGGTTTTATAAATTTAGGGTCTAACATTTAATATTTTAAATGTTGTAACCAAATGTTTTTAAAAGGAATGCACTGGAATTCTTTTATTAAATGAATATTTATGTATGATACAAAATTACTAATTATTAGAAAGAAAAAGGATAATATTGTAATACAGATTATTGGTACTATGAAGCAATATTTAACAGGTCGTTTTTATAAATGACACTTAGTTAAATGTGTGACACTAGTAATGCAAAATTTTAAGTAAAAAACCCATCACAAACAAATGTTGATTTATTATTTCTTAAGAAAAGGATGATTCTCCACATCCATCATTGCATTAATCATTAGATGTAATTTCTCTGCGTACAACCATCTTTCTCAAAACCTAAATAAAACTATGCTGGAAGGAAAAATGAATAAATACAAAATAATTGTTTCTGATAATTCAAAGCTGAAGTGCCTCCCTGTTTCCTTGAACCAGACAATAAAATCCTGACCATTAACACCACCCTATTTCACAGAAATCTGATAACTGTATCTAGCAGAATATATACAAAGGACAGCACCTTGTTCTGTTGCTGAGCACAATTACCAACTATATTACAAAGTGTATGAAAAAGTACCACACTCTTTTGTGCTAAATCTTAAATGCAATTTCAGTAAATTAAAAGGTCACAATATACATATGTTACCACAAATAGGATTTTAGAAGGGTCTTGCTTTTGTATAACTGCATATGAAGGGATAACAGCATTTACAGTTTTATTTTAATTGATAATAAATATTTTAAAGTGCAGAGTAAAGTGCTACCATTTTTTTTATACCTCATTCATTACCAACACCACAAAGATAAAAAAAGAAAATGCATGCAAAGATTTTTTTATGAGGGTTTCTGATAATTTTTCTCTCAAAGATCCAGAATTCCTAAATTAATTCTGCTCTGACATACCGTATCATAGCATGCTGCTGCTGAGAGAGAGAAAGAGGAACTGTAATAGCTAATGTGTCTACTCTAAGGTTCTTTTAATTAACTACAGGAAACCAACAGTAAATACACCAAATGAAACTCGTTCTTGGAGCTCTGCTATAACAGAATCTGAAACTTTGAACAGTATTCTTTGGAACACAGCTTGTTACAGCAGCATTAAAGGCTTTTCTCCCCATATTTGTAAATTATACTGCCTAATAAAATCACCCAGACGGAATTGTTCCCACTGCTAACATAGGAGGAGTGGAACTCCCTGTGACAATCTGGAAAGGGAGGAGTGACCTCTGCAGCAGTATCCCCTCCAGCTCTCCTGGGATCCCATGAACCCCATGGTGAGTCTTCCTCCACAGGACTTTAGGAGCAGGAATGGATATATCAAGAGATCAGAATCTACTGTTCAGCCATCAGGTATCTATGTGGAGATCTGGGAATGAGAAGCAACATTAACTTCTGCAGAGTTCCCTCCACAGCCATTCCTACACAAGACAATGATGGAATGGGCTCCTTCAGGAGCCAGACTGTCAACAGCCTCCTGAAGGGCATATGCCTACTACTGCCTCAGCAGATCAAGGTGTATCCTCTTTCACTCTACCTGTAGGATTAGGGAATCTTTCCTTTTATCCTCTCCACAGCTACTTTATCCCCCACTACAGAGAAAGTCGTGAGCCTTACAGAGTTTTCTGGCCTCCCTCTGCCAACGTTTCCACAGAAGAGGGTGGTCCCCACTTAGTGTTTGAAGATGTACATTAAATACCTATTGTACAAGCAGCTCCCAGCAGCCATCACAGTTTAACTGAGCTTTGTTTTAGTCACTTGATAGAAAAAATGACAATTTTCTCCCCAAAATATTCTTTGAGTTTGAACCTACAAGGTTTACCAAAGTCAGATTTAGATTTGTATCTAGTCAGAAAGGAAATTTATTCTGTGAAAAAGATGGAAATCTGATGCAGAATAGATTGATTTTGGAAAACCAGC
Source organism: Sternotherus odoratus (assembly GCA_032164245.1). Lineage (NCBI taxonomy): Eukaryota > Metazoa > Chordata > Testudines > Kinosternidae > Sternotherus > Sternotherus odoratus. The sequence goes on from JAVMKO010000007.1 coordinate 90,329,180, forward strand.
AAAAATGTGAATTTTTCAGTGGCTTCATGCATAATGCTAAGTTATTAAATAATGATTAGAAAAACATTGTTAAACTGAATAATCTAAAACTCTTTCTTGAAATGCAGAACTATTTATAGAAAGGGCCTGCATTAGCATATATATATAATCAAATGAGCGGACATTCGCAGTAAGAACGCAGCTTCCTTTCTGTGCAGTTTCACATATTGCAATCCAGGAAGCTCTACAACAAAAACAACACTAACATTTTCAAATGGAGTCCCTATAGTTATGTAGCTTAATTAACAGGCTAATTACTGAGCACCCAGAGCTCCTACTAAATTCAATGGGAAAACTATGATACTTACACCTCTACCCCGGGGTCCTTGGGAGCCAAAAAATCTCACTGGGTTATAGATGAAACCACATTATATTGGGGTAGGGAAGGCTGTGCCTCCCCAAACAGCCTGGCCCCGCCTTCTATCCGAGCCCTACCTACTTCCCACCCTGACTGACCTCTCAGAACCCTCACCCATCCACGGGGGAGGACACAGAGGAACCGCTCTCCACCTCAGCTCACCTCTGCTCCGCTTCTGCCTCCTCCCCTGAGTGCGCCATCCTTCCACTTCTCCTCCCTCTCTCCCTCCCAGGTTTGCTGCGCCAAACTGCTGATTCTGAAACTTAACAGCTCTGTGTGAAACTTAACAAAAGAGAAGTTGGCCAAGGAAATATCTTTTATTGGACCAACTTCTGTTGGCGAGAGAGACAAGCTTTCAAACCACACAGAGCTCCCTCTTGTCTCTCTCACCAACAGAAGTCAGTCCAAGAAAAGATAGTACCTTGCCCAACTTGTCTCTCTAATATCCTGCGACCGACGTGGCTATAAATACATTGCATGAAAAAAGAGATATACATCTACTCTGCCATTGTACAAACACAGAAGTTCAGAAAGTGTACTGAACTTTCTACATATCTGGCCTCTTGATGTTTTGTTAATGATACTGTAGCAGCTCTTTAATGACCTGTTCTGAAGCTCACTGAAGTTGCCTTAGCTATTTACGTGAACCTCTTTCTTTTGCATTCTAAACTTATATTATAAAAGCAGATACAAATAACTGATTATTCTACCTTGGCTTCTATAGAACAAGATGGAGATGGATGAAATCCAAAATGCATAAATCAATAGCAAAATATCTATTGACTTCAGTGGGGCCAGGATTTCACCCAGTCTCTAAGCTGACAGAAAGGAAGTTGACAATGGCCTTGTCTATATAATCAAGGTGGCTTTTTTTGTATAATTTAGGTGCGAAATTAAACGAATCTAGATATACTGATATAACCTACTCCAACATTGACATTCTTAATCTGCTATAAAAAGTGCCTTCTCAAATTAGTCTATGTTGCTTGAGAAAGGGCTTAAGCTAAACTGAAAAAAGACACTTTAATATCAGAATAAGAGTGTCCGTATTGAGGGAGGATGTTATACTGGTACAACTATACTGGTGTAAATTGGTAAAACTTTCCTTTGTTGACAAGGCCGTATACTTTCAACAACATTGACACACATAGCAAAGGCAAATTCTCCCTTGCAGACTCTAGCTTTAGAGAAAATGTAGTTATGAAGGTTTTCACCTTTAAATGGTACATGGTTAATACATTTTTTTCAACACAATAACAGCTGGCCCTTGTCCAAACCATTTTAATACCAAATTTCCGATGACTGTTCATGGAATGTAATAAGCAGTGTCTGCACTAAGAGCTAATACTGCAAAGAGTACTGGAAAAGCACTTGAAATGTTACTATCCACTTAAGTAGTCAACTCTCACTGCAACTACTGCAGTAACCAGACAAGTCGTCTGGATCTAGAAGTACTTTTAAGCCTTGTGCTCTCAAAACTGTTTCTGAAGTTGTGAAACTCTTTCTTAAAAAACATTTTTTTGGACTGCTGGATTCTTGAAGCATCCTTCAAATAAGTGTTCAAACATCTTGTATACTTTATAATTCCATAAAGAGACAAGCAAAAGAACCCTTATAAATGTGTAACTGTTAAATCTTTAAATTGGATAATAGAAGACTGTCATCAGACTGCTCCTTATTTTCATTCCTTGGAAGACTATTTTGTCTATCCTCAATGTGTAAATCAGACACCATTTTAATATCTATCTCAGGATCAAAATACCCTTGTGGTCACTAAAATATTTTAAATAGGCAAAGTGAAAGAGGAAATTGGTGGGGACTATTTTTTACGGTCTTTCTCAATATTTCCCTTCCTCCCAATCTGCCATATTGATGGTAGCTATTTTCCTCTTTTAAAAATATTACAGGATTCAGCTGTAGAGCCAGTAAAAACGTATAAATATCCCCATTGGTCTTCAATAAGCTAACCTCTCTCCTGTTGCCTCACTTCTTTTTCCCTCTTCTGCTGCATCACAGAAGGCTCTTTCTAGCTGTAGTGAAATTATCTATATTAAGAAATGGAGGGTTTTGATTCCATGAATGTTGAGCAGCTTCCCACAGGTAAAGAGCACCTCAAAGGATCAGATTCTGAAGATGAAGCCTAAAGTCAACAGATTGCTTTTGTTTCCCCAAACATTTCTCATACTTATGACAATTTTTTTCTGACTTTATGACATATTTTTAAAAAAATCAAAACTGCAAATGGTAATATTTAATTACTCTGGATGCCCTTCCCAGCCAACCAAAATTAGGACAGTAAGGTAAGAGGTGGTCTTAAATATTTCACTAAAATGTCCAATTAATTATAGTATTCTTTAAACCATTTCCTGAAACAATTCAGGATTAGGTTCCTGTATTCTAATACAATAAAATGTCAACTAAAAATAAAAACAAGGTGTTTATGGATAAATTACCTGCAAACATTAGCCAGAGACCATCTCTTTCAACATAGCCAATGGTTATTATATAGAATGTATTTTAAAAGAATGGGGTAGGGGGTTATATCAGCAAGATAAGATACTTTAGCATGTCTGCCAAACCAAGGACAAACCAATCCAGAGGGAAGATTTTAACTGCAGATGTGACCACATGAATACAAGTAGCTGTAAGCACTTCACTAGCCTGTCTATCAACACCTCTGATGTTTTTTAAGTAGTTTAGACCAGTAGATAATTTAACACATTTTATGGCACATTTTGGAAATCCTATTGTGGGGACATACTTCCCAAAATTGGAGTTACTTCAGAAATAAAAATACTCATCCGTTTATCTAGGAGACATTTTAGTAAATGAATATAAAATTGAAAATTTAAGAATTCAAATATAGGACAAATGTAACAGCTAAATTAAAGAATTGGGTACATTGTCATTCTCCTTAAATGGGAATATACAGGCACAACAGCGCTACAGTGAAGCGGATGGTTAAATTCTTAAAAATTAGCATAAAAAGTATATGGACTAGCCCACAGGCAAGAGAGATCCAGACTTAAAGGTTATTTTGGGTGTTTCGCTCCCAGCTTCGAGTGAGACCAAGTACACAGCAAAAATGTCATGATGAGTTTCTGAATGGACAGAGATGCTCAATACAAAGCCTTACTATGACCTTGACTGCTGAATGGTTGGAGTGATGCAATGTTCGTAGTACGCTTGGCAAAGAGGGTCAAGAAAACATATTTTGAGAGAAAAGGAAGGAACAGACTATGTCTTTGCAGTGAGAAGGTAGGCCGTAGCCAGGGTCTGAAAACTGCAGAATGAGATATCTTCTATAGGCAAGAAATAATATTATCCAGATCAAATAGCCTCCTATGGTTTGATACGTCAAGGCTGTTCATGTGATAACAGGATTGAAAATAACTCACAGTTTGTAGTAATGGAACACAATCAATGATTAAAATCCAGGCTAGCCTTCCACAAAGGCCAGGAGATTTACATAATCAGAACTAGTGATTTCTTTAGCTTTCAGATGATATTACAAACAAATCACTTTAAAAATGTCAACTGTCAGTCTGATTTGTATGTTACTAAAGCTTTGCAAGTCTTATGGGACTGATTCAATATTTAAGCCAAACAGGATATATAAAGGGGCTGATGGCTCAGGGGATCAGTAATAGAAAATGGAGGCTTTCACCTCTAGGTTGTCAGCCAATAAAGTCTGTTACCATCATATGGCTGTTTGTAAAGGAAATTTGGTGATCTTAAACCAATTCCCACTGGACAGATGTCCACAAATGACAGACTTGCTAGTAATGTCAGCTGAGAAGTCAAGGATCAGATGCTGGGAATGGACACTGAACTACCCTCTTACTCCTACAGGTAGTCCTTTCAGGTAAGAGGTGAGGAAACATGAGGAAATGTACCATTGTCATTGCTGTTTTCATAGAATCATAGAATATTAGGGTTGGAAGGGACCTCTGGAGGTCATCTAGTCCAACCCCCTGCTTAAAGCAGGACCAATCCCCAACTATATCATCCCAGCCAGGGGTTTGTAAAGCCTGACCTTAAAAACCTCTAAGGAAGGTGATTCTACCACCTCTCTAGGTAACCCATTCCAATGCTTCACCACCCTCCTAGTGAAAAAGTTTTTTCCTAATATCCAATCTAAACCTTCCCAACTGCAACTTGAAACCATTACTCCTTGTTCTGTCATCTGGTACCACTGAGAACAGTCTAGATCCATCCACTTTAGAACCCCCTTTCAGGTAGTTGAAAGCAACTATCAAATCTCCCCTCAGTCTTCTCTTCTGTAGTCTAAACAATCCCAGTTCTCTCAGCCTCTCCTCATAAGTCATGCACTCCAGGCCCCTAAATCATTGTGTTGCCCTTCTCCAGACTCTTTCTAATTTTTCCACATCCTTCTTGTAGTGTGGGCCCCAAAACTGGACACAGTACTCCAGATGAGGCCTCACCAATGTCGTATAGAGGGGAACAATCACGTCCCTCGATCTGCTGGCAATACCCCTCCTTATACAGCCCAAAATGCCATTAGCCTTCTTGGCAACAAGGGCACACTGTTGACTCATATCCAACTTCTCATCCACTGTAACCACTAGGTCCTTTTCCTGTTCTATAAATAAACAGAGGATTTCAGTCTCCACTGATGTCTATCTGGAAACTACAAGTAGCATTATATTTATATACAGAATTAGAAAGAGCAAATAAAAACCACAAAAAAGTAGTTAAAATTAGGACTGACAAATGATTTAAAAATTAATCATAATTAATTGCAAGATAAAAACAGCTGTGATTAATCACAGTTTTAATCACACTGTTAAACAATAACAGAATACCATTTATTTAAATATTTTTGGTGTTGTGGGGGAGAAGTGTGTGTGCGCACATGTGTGTTGGGGGAGCGCTGCCTCTTTAAGCACTACACTCAGGAGCCTGAATGCTTTTTCAGCCAGCAGCAGCTGCTGTCGGCAGCATTCACTCCTGAGCCAGTAGCTCCCGCTGTTCCCCGATCCCAGCTCAACAGCGACTGGGTACATGGGCAAGGGGAGGGGAAACTTCCCAACATCAACCCTCCATCCCCATTCTGCACAGCAGATAGGAGATAGCCTCCATGGGTAGGAGGGAAAGGAGGCAGGAGCAGCAGTGGAGCAGGGCAGCAGGAGATGGGGCACCCCTACCCTAGACACATGCAGTGGTACCTCCCCTGAGCATGGTGTCCTGGTGTGTGATTAACGCTCATTAAAAAAAACCCACACATTAATTTGTTTTGAGTTAATTGCATGCATTAACTGTGATTGACAGCCCAAATTATTATTTTTGATTACAAATGTTTGCACTATAAAAAAGATAAAAAAATCTACACGTCGAAGCATGAAGGGGCATATGAATGTTTAGCACATCTGGCACGTAAATACCTTGCAACGCCGGCTACACAAGTGCCATGCAAATGCCTGTTCTCACTTTCAGGTGACACTGTAAATAAGAATTGGGCAGCAATATCTCCCATAAATGTAAACAAACTTGTTTGTCTGAGTGAATGGCTGAAAAAGAAATAGGACTAAGCGGAGTTGTAGACGCTAAAGTTTTACATTGTTTTGCTTTTGAGTGCAGTTATCTAAAAAAATTCTACATTTGTAAGTTGTATTTTCATGATAGAGATTGCACTACAGTACTTGTATGAGATGAATTGAAAAATACAATCTCTTAACTTTTTATAGTGCAAATATAATAAAAAATAATAGCATAAAGTGAGCACCGTACACTTTGTATTCTATGTTGCAACTGAAATCAGTATATCTGAAAATATAGAAAAGCATCCAAATTATTTATAAAAAATTTAAATTGGTATTCTGTTACTATTTAACAGTGGGATTAAAACTGCGATTAATCACAACTAATTTTTTTAATCTACTTAATTTATTTTGCGTTAATCACTTGCGTTAACTGTGATTAATTGACAGCTCTATTTAAGTTATTAGTTTACATTTAATCTAAAAGCTTTTGGAATTCTACCAGAGCTTTAACATATTACCAGTAATAAGAGAGAATATTAACAATTCAATTTTATGAAACAATTATCAACTACAAAATAATATTCAAGTAAGTCCTCATCATTCCAATATAAAGACTGAAAAATTTACTCTGAACCATAACCTCACTGTGCAAAATATTGTTCTAGGTTGACATTAGCATGCTCATCTAATTACACATTTTGTTTAATACCAGAAAAGTTAATATACCTAAAATACAGATATATTTTATAACGGAGAACTGTAGAAAAAAAATAACCAGTAAATTTTCTTTATACTGAAAATCAGACAAATATAAAATCAGAATTCAAATACAAGAGATTTATTTCAGAGGAGTTTGTCACAAGTAACACCTTATTTGGGGTTTCTGTTATTAACCCATCTATGGCAGGCATTCAGTCACAGTGAATGAAGATGGTAGGGCTCTATATACTTTGAGTCCTTCATTAAACTATTGATCCCCTTAGCATTCTCCATAATGTTCCAGCAGCTCAGCATGTCAACTGGCACAGAGCTACTCTCTCTTTCCTTTCAATAACTTCCACACACTGTGGGGAGAAAGTCACAATGATTTATTTACCTGACATTTTCCAGTCCGGATGTCGTAGAGGGCCACTGAACCATTGCGAGCTCCAACTGCTATTCTGTGACTCCGCTCATAATAGCTGACCATGTAGAACCTGCATTGAACATTATAACAAGGAACAGGTGAGATTTGACCGGCTTTCATGATGTGAAAGTTAACTGGTCATTAATATTAGTGCTTGAAGAGATTTTATTAAGCTATCTTTTGGTTACTAGTCTCCAACATACTTTTCATTTAGAAATAAAACCTAACTGACTCCTATTAAATAGTGCAGCACTCTAGACAGACATTTTATATTTCAAGACTTGTGAGATTTGTTTGTCAAGTTAGGTAACAGCATGCAGAGGTGTTTTAAGATATTTGACTAATTTCGTTATTAAAATTTTTTATAATAAAATAACAAAGATTGACAATTCTTAGATACAGAATGGTTAAATAAGAACCTTTCTGTACTGAACAGTACCAAAATATTTCTGCTTGAACATCAGAAAGACAGACAGGATATAATGGGAGGGAAGGGGAAGTTGTTGCTGCCCATTGCACCTCTCCTGTTTTCAGTCCCCCTGTTCCAAGATGGGCCAATTAAGAGGCAGGGTAGCACCTACAGGGCTATAGGAGACCAGGTGAGATCCAGTGTGTCAGAGCCAACTGAGTGAGTCAGGAGACAGAGCAGGACATGAGAGTTGCCAAAGAGAGGTTCCTGGGAGAGGCTGAAGACAGGTGTGCAGAAAAGAGTTTTCTTGTTGGTGTTCTCCTCTCCCCAAGAGCGTGAGAGGGTTGATGGCAGGAAGAACTGAAGAGGGAGATGCCTGCTGGCTCTAAGCCAAAGAGCTGGAGCCAAGGGTCAGAGGGGTCGGAAGGAGGGGGGAGCAGTGGAAGGGTTTACTTACTAGTGTTTCTTTGCTGCAGAGCTGAGGCCTAAGAGAGGATCAGAGTTGAGAGACTGTGGGAATTCATGCTGTGGAAGGGTGAGGTTGACCCCAGATGAAAGGGCTAAGGTAGCTGTTTTGGTAAAGAGATCAAGGAGGATTTGCCAGGAGTCTGGGTGTGACGGAAGATATTGGAACCAAGTATATGTTATGTAAATGGCCAGGAGGATGTGTGATTCTAGGGACTCCTTCCACTGGGGTAATATGAACCATGCTCTGGTACTTTTGCACTATGTTTGGTTAATAAGTTATATTGAAAGACTTGAGAACATACTTCCATAGAGTTTATGGGAACTCAAAAGGGAAACTGAGGCAAGGGATCACCAAGGGGTGCCTTGGAGGAGACCACTCAGTTACACAGGACCATTTAAAAAGATAAGGAAAAACCCTCTGAACTAATGACAATATCTTTACATAAGATGCTATGACACAATAGGTATAAAGGGCAATAATATTCTTCCAGCAGAGGAAGAATTGAGAAGTATGTTGTATTTCTTAAAGTCACATGATACTTTCTGCAGTGCATGAGCATAGCATTACTTTAAAACACAAAGTCACTTTCAAAATCAGACAGACAATTATTACACCTCTAACATGACACACAATATCAATTTCCTTATTCCAAAGTCAAGCCTTTTAGAACTTGAGAATACCTTTTTGATAAAACACAAATCAGACCCTTAAAAAAGTAAAAACGCCCACTATTGTATTCTCAAGAGTTAAATCTCGTTCTAGCAGGTTCTATGTGAGAGTGCTAGAGTCATTCTGTAAATATATGATGGCTTAAAACACCACCACTAAAAAAATCTTACACTGATATATCACCTTTCTTCTTGAAGGACCTAGAGAGCTTCATCAACTATACAAATACAACAATCGTGCACTCATTTCTATGATACAAAATGGTAGCCAGGAAGAAAAACAGAACATAACAGACTGTAAAAAAGTTGATTGTTAGTTTTGATACAGGATAATGGGGTAGAGGGCTTGAAGGGAATGAAGGGTCTGGATTTTACTTTTGGGTCTCTGTTTTGAAGGAGTTAAGTGCATAAATTTAGGACCGGATTCACAAGATTGGCCCCAGCATCTGCTGAAACTCAGCAAAGAGAAGGTCACAATCTGGCCTTGTCTGCCCTCACCATCCACACGGTTGTCCATCCTCTTGCCGTCAGTCCAGAAAACCTCACATAAAGCCAGTATACATTTAAAAGCATGTGGTTGCATACTTACTAACTAATTTACTTGACAAATAAAATATATCTGCTTGCATCCGACGAAGTGGGTATTAGCCCACGAAAGCTTATGCTTCAAAATTTTATAGTTAGTCTTTAAGGTGCCACAGGACTCTTTGTTACCTCTGCTATTCCAGACTAACACGGCTACCTCTCTGATTCTTGAAAATATATCCTGACATCCCATGTTCCAAATGCAAACCACAAGGCTCCAACTGCCTATAGATACAGCCATCATCTAATTTCCCCAGGGATCCAGTGCCCCAAAAGCAAATGCCTTCACCAGGTCATTCCCTGTGGCAGAAACTGTGACCCACAGAGAAGGTTCTTCATACCTATTCCCACCAGTGGTGGTATTGATATTTTCCACAACCCTCTTCTCTTACCCACTTTGAAACTAATTTTGGGACACTACTCTGAGGTCAATAACTTAGTATAAAATTCGGAGGCTCTATCTTCCCACAACTTCTGCCTACCACTGCTCCTCCATCCATGCACTATTACTATTAAAAGGACTTGCACAGTCAAGGGCATAGCACATTAGAGCATAAGCAGTTGCTAAAACAGTAATCCCATACCTTAATTTATGCCCTGTGCTCTGTCAATACAGAACACTCCATATCAAGATCCATCAACAGGTAGGTGGGAAGATCTCTGACTCCTTGGCTGCACTGGGAAGTGGAAATGTTTCCAGCCTCAATACCAAGCCTCTTATTCCCTTTCCCTGGCACCAGCCTGGTAAATTTCTTTGATTTCTGGACTTTCAGATTAAGGCCAGCACTGAAATTATTCTGTTTGATCGCTCCTCATGAAGAGTAAAAAAAAGGTGTTGGAAACCCAGGCTCAGCCACGTGTAAAGACTGCAATCCAGGAGCCATGCAGAGGGAAGAATGAATATTTTGGGTGAGATAATGGGTAATGCTATGAGCAAACAGATGTCCTCAAGGTCTAAAGAATATGAACTTGATACAAGGTATGTAGGTTGAATGATATTCAGTGAATAAGGCAGGGGACCATTTAACTAAATTCATACCCACATTTTACACCAGCCATGTCCAATTTTACTTGCCAGACTTAATAAAGTATTTGTCTCCGAAATTTTTTAAAACTGTTTCATACAATCAGTAAACTCAAGACTTTATTTTAGCAGAAAAATACGTACTTAGCCCAACAAACAAAAAAGTGGCATCTGATAACTCCAGGTGAACATTGGGGGGGGGGGGAGGGTTTTAATACAAATTGCTTTATCCCTCATTAGTTCTGCTGCTCCACTGCCTGGATACAATCTACATGTTGGCAGCAGATTTTTTTTTTTTTTTAAGAAATAAGAACATCACAAACTGCTGGACCAAAGCAGACAGCATTCATTTCCTTACTGGATTTTAAGTGCCCATTTAGACAAAGACAGCTGAGTCGGCTTTTTTTCTTGAGAAGAAGAATCAGTCTGCATAACAAAATTTTGTTTTTGTTCTTGTTTTTAATACAAAAAACCTCCTTGGAAAATAGATATTTTTGTATTCACCTTTAAATAAGAAAAGCAAAGCCCCCCAAATCAATTCTAGTCTGTTTGCATTCAGTTCTTGACTATTTTAGTCGTCTTTGCTTTTTACTTGTTTTTTTACTACCATATTATCCTTCTCAATTTTTTTCTTAATAGTATCATGTTTTCATCTGTTGGCTGCAATTTCTATTTAACATGGCTTCAAACCCTTTTTAGAGAGTTTGCAAGTGCTGAATATTTCTTTCTGTAAAAATATATACACAGTTAAATATTTTAAATCCCATGAATCGCACTTCCTAAGTTTCCAAACAGTGGAATTCAGCTAGCAGATAATGATTTCAAAGCAGCCAATCTACATCTAAATTTAGATCCAACAGCAATTCCACTCCTGCAAATCCTGCTGATGTATCCATACACACACTTGGCAGCTTAGTGGAATCTATGCTCTTAGTACTGGGCTATTATTGTACATGAAAAAGCTGTGGTAGGCAAAAGGGCAACTTCTATCTCAGCATCCACTTGTTTTTTTTACCTGAGGAGTTTTGGTCAAACTGAATAAATAATGTTGTTACAATAGCAGTGGCAGACATGCCCCAAATTAGAGGTGGGGCTACAGGTAGCAATCTGCACACACACTTCCCCCCTCCCCTCCAACTTGCTCACTGTTTCAGAGAGGGTGACCAGACAGCAAGTGCAAAAAACCAGGACAGGGGGTGAGAGGTAATAGGAGCTTATGTAAGGATAAGACCTAAAAATCAGGACTGTCCCTATAAAATCGGGACATCTGGTCACCCTTGTTTCAGAATGAAAAATTCAGATGTCAATGGGCAATGTGGCCCCTTTACTGTTCTCTGTTAGGCCCAACTTCTCTCCCTCCCTACTTTTCAATTCCAATTCCTACCCATGCACATTGTCAGTTCACCTACAACCTGACTCCATTAACCCTGCCAACCCAAACTCTTCCCCTCCCAATTCAGAACACCCGCAAGCCACCTCATTTCCCTCCAATCCAACCAGAATATTGCCAAACTGAAGCATGCAAAAATCATGCGTCAAGGCCCCAACTTCCCCCAGCCCTCCAAACCCATGAGATTGGCTTAAAAACCATGAGATATTAAAAATAATAAAGTTGGGATTTTTTATTTTCCCTCAAGTTGTGGAGCCTCTCCACAACCACAAAGCTCTGAAACTTGCTTTTAATGTTTTAAAAAATGAAATCTTAGATTTTTACATAAGTCAAGTGATTCCTGAAGCTGGGGTTTGATGAAAATCACCAGATATCATGAGACTTGCTATAAAATCATGAGAGTTTGAAACCCTGCAATCCCACCTGCCCCAAAACACTCCTTCACACATGCAATGCCCTATCCCCCAGGCTAATAACTCTTCTTCTTTCTATTTACTTTCTCCATGGCAGAGAATTCTCTCACCAAACACTTCCAGGATCACAATACAGTCCAGCCCACCCCTCAGATTTCTGCCAGGGCTTAGAAGACATCCTCAGGCTCAGAACACTTCCTCCTTCTAACCTAACACCCCATGTCTGTGGAGTGGAAAAGAAGGAGCAGAAGAGGCAAAGGAACATGTGCAGAGTATGTCTCTGTTGGCCTATTCCTGTAGAACAGGGGTCAGCAAACTTTCAGAAGTGGTGTGTCAAGTCTTCATTTATTCACTCTAATTTAACATGGGTGACAACACCTTTACCTACTAAATTGTAATTACATTCTACAAAAAATTAAGAAACTATCTGTTTTTAAAATTTTGATTCAAGTCCTTGTTTTGTTTAGTCTTTGAAATAAAAGTCTAGCTCTGATACATTTGCTTCCTGTGAGATTCTTCCACCGTAAAAAGCAAAATAAGAAATATTTGTTGTTTCAAATTCAGACTAGCTTCTTCTTTTCAAATACACAGGAACATCTGAACATCAGTTAATTCCATCCTACGGTCTTGATTCAGCATCTGTTTAGGTACCTCTGACCTCAGTAGGACTATTCGCATGCATCAGGTTGCTGAATCAGGGCTACATGATTCTTAGGAAATCTTCTGAGCGACACAAAACGTGTCTGACATCAACTTTATCTTGAGCATTTCAAAATTTCAGACATTACTGTCAACGCACTGCACTTCAGTATTTTATTGTATTTGGACTTTTATGATTTCCATCTGGTATTTTATTGAGCATTTGTAAAAATCAGCCTATATACAAAATGACAGAAGCAAGAGGAAAACTAGATATCACCCCTAATCAAATATTGCAAAATATGTTGTTCAGTGAGAGATTCATCTCATCACAGCCAGATTGGATGGAATCACAATCATTAATAAGATGACTGCTAAATCTGAATGCCACTAAAATGGAAAGAAAGATAATCCAGTATTTGAACAAGCATACTATTATTTAAAGACATGGGTTTTACAAGTCTACTCAAGCTAGAACTTTGCTTGAAAACAGGGATTGGTTGTTACAGCCAGGATACGGTATTTAAAGACTACTGTATGAGAAGGGAAAGCCAAAAATGTCTAATAACATTGTTTTGTCTGCTGAAGTAACAGACTCAGTCACAATAGGTGTGCACATTTAATACAGTATAGCAGGGAGATCATTAGGACATTAAAAGAATTAGTAATAGGATTAAGCCAAAGTGCTACCACTTGGATTCTCTCCAGAGATTCAATGATTTGCTAAAATCATATGAAAATTTCAATTGGTCTGAAAGATGACTTCAATAGAGTGCTGTATCATTTTTACAATAGCCATAACTATGTACAGTAGGAGATATTGCTAGCAATTTAGCCAAATGTAAAGACAATGTGCCACTATAAAAATGCAAAAAAGATGGGGAGATTTCTTGCATTAATTCCCACTTGTCCTTGCATTTACATTCCAAGCTAAAAATTTTAAAATATCTGAAGGAAGGAAGATTATCTTTATTCACGACATACCTGTCAAGGGTATAATAGTTCCTTTCTTGCAACTGTTGTTCTCTTTTATAGCTTATTACATTAAAATACAACCCGCTGACACATTAAATATTGTAATTTACATGGTTAATATGTTATAATATGAATATTTATAATCGCTTAAGAATATTATAAATACTCACATACTATAAATCACATTTTATTAACTGTGAGTATTAAATTTTAAGAACAAAGGGGAGATTTTCAAAAACACAAATGGCAGGCATTTATCTTCAACTGAATGTTAGTGGGAGTTGGAAGCCTACCTACACTTTGTGCCTTTCAGTACTCCCCAAATGCCAAACCATCACCAATACGAACATGAACAGAAAAAGAAAACCACCATGTTCCTGACTAGCTAAAATAATAATATAATTTTATAATAACTAAAGGAGCAGAAAAGCAATCTCTGAAGGCAGAAAAATATTAACACTTTCAGCAGCTTACACACAACAGACTGCGAGACAGCTCTAAAACCAGCAACAGGGTTCTACTGACATTTGTGAGTTTACTTGACACATGAATTTGTGAGCATTTGTGAGCTACGTGACACATAAATTAGCAACAAGAGAAGTGCAGGTCTGTCACATAGTAAGTATCCTCTGAAGTCAGTTTTTGTTCTGTGTTTCCAAATTCTGTTGTTCTTCCGAAGATGCCAGTGGGGGAGCAGTAAAACCTTTGCAGATATATCAGAAAACTATCAAGGAGCCTGACTTCATCTTTAGAGGAGTCGTTAAAATAACTGAGGAAAAGGATGAAACTTGTACTTTGCAGAACAATTTACTGGCATCTGTGGGGAACTGCTCAGATGTGCAAAAACAGGAGAGGACAGCCATTTGGGAGCCAGGTGATCAAGGTCTCCTTCTCCAGCAATAACACAATCATGAGGATGGTAGCGATTTGGCAGGTCAAAAGAGAGGTACAGATCCTGCTCAACTGGCAGAAGCGTGAAAAGTAGCTACATGCCAGGAGGAGATCCCTTTTCACCCACTCATGTGTCCTCAAAGGTATGAAGAGGGAGTGGTAACTGCCACAAACTCAGACTTTATTAAATACAATTGTTTTTCAGGGACTGTTTCTTGTTATCTGAGTTATGTTGCTTGTTCCAACTGGACAGTCATATTATGCCGCTAGAGACTAGGATGGAAGGTCTTGAAAATGCATAATCTGTAGAACATTACTCTGCTCTATGCTCTCTACAGCTTGGTTGACTGATACCATATCTATATATATAAAAGTCAAGTGGTGTATGTATGTATGTATGACAGCGAACTCCTCCCACACCGTTTGAGCCAGAGACTTGAAATTTGGTACAGTGAGGGGTCTTGGGGTCTAGATCCTCGTAAGGGTCGAAAAATTTTCGGATCTCACCTCTGACGCCCCCCAGGGGTGAAAGTCTTTCAGGGTCAATCACATCGGCTGGGCGGTTAGGTGCTGATGATGTCATAATACCCCCTCCAACAGACACCGCACTCGCTCAGCTCGCCCCTCCCTCCTCCAACGGAACCCCGGAGATCCCTCAGTTCTCTGCCCCTCCCCCCTCCCAACGGAACCCCGGACGCCATCAGCCCTGTGCCCCCCCCCCACCTGCGAAGGTCCCCGGAATCCTTCGGCTCTGGGCCCCCTCCTCGCCTGCGACGGATCCGAGTTGGGTTTGGTGGGACGGTAAGTGAGGCGGGGGTGTCGGGTTCGGTCGGGGGTGAGGTGGGGGTGTTGGGGTTTGGTCCAGGGGTAAGTGAGCCGGGGGGTGTTGGGGTTGGTCAGGGGGTGTCAGCTGTCTGCCCCCTCCCCACCTCCGACTGACCCGAGCAGCGCCGGGCACTTATGCTAGTGTATTTATAAAACTGATGCACTTCCATGTTAGTTCTTTGTAATTACACTTTATTTTCAGCTATTAGATTTATCGAAGCAGCTCGTTCTTACCAGGAAAAGAACGGACACTTGCTTTCAAAATGACGTTCCCGGTGAGGATGGCTTTATGGTCCAACAGCACTCAAAGAGTAAGGCTCAAACACCCTCATAAAGGAGGAATACAGCTGTGATATGGTCAAATTCTGTTACGAGAGTACACTCTGCTGCGGACATTGCTATGCTGCTGAACTGGTTATGTCACGAAAGGGAAGTAGATAAGCAGGTGTCTTGAGTGCTGGCTCCTCAGTACCCTTGGAAGACCTCAGTTGTGACAGTGCTGCCTGCAGTCTGGCCTCAGCATTCCTACGGTCTGTGACTAAATATCCTCAGGTTGGACCAATATAGACCACCGTGTTATTTTTAACTGTGTATTTTGAAATAGTTGCGGCCTTCCTTTTACACCAAAACTACATCTCTCTCTTCCTGGTGTGCCTGAGGTAACGTGCTTTATTTTTCATTGTATAAGCATTTATGAAGTTTGTGCAGAAGCACTATTCAATTAAAATATGTCCTTTGTTTTTAAATGTGGGTTTACAATTATCCACCAATATTGAGGGGAAAGTATTGCAGATATTATTTCTCCCTTCTGGAGAGGATAAATAGGCGTGTTGATAAATCTCCTCTTTTATGGTGTATTGTACAGTGTTAGACTGCAAAGGAAGCATGTAAAACTCTCCTTTGTCCTGATGCCCACAAAAATCTTGACAACAGTTAGGCTGCTGTGCTCTGAGACTACTGCCTATCATGCTGACCAACATTTCCTCACTGCTTCCTTGCACTCCCCTGTTGGTCTGTTGGTATCCATCTGTTGTCTCCTGTGTTATACCCGATTGAAAACACTTTTGGGCAGGAATTGTTTTTGTTCTGTGTTTGTACAGCACCTAGCACAATGGGATCCTGGGTCTATGACTAGGTTCTTAGGAGTTACGATAATACAAATAACAACAGATTAAACCACAGGACTTGTATTAAACCTCAGAAGATCTGGGTTCTATTCCCATCATTGTCAGAATTCCTTTCACAAATCCCTTCACTTTACCTCAGTTTACCCACGTGTACAATGAGGATAATAACTAATTAACTGAACTATATAAAGCACTTTAAAATCTAGGGAAGTAAGATGTTGTACAAGTACAGAAGTATTATTACCAAAAGAAACCAACTGTGGTGGTTACAACTATAGTGAAAGAAAAGAACCTGATCATTTTTTGTGGTTTATGATAGAAAATAATACAGTATTGGGATTGTAGGGCAAAGTTTTAAGAGATACTGCTAACATAATAATGAACAGTATTTTACCATGTGGGGACTTTTATACAGAAGCATTTTCAATAGTTGGCAATAACACTGCTATTTTCTGACCAACTCCTCTTTTTCAGATGCAATAGGGGTTAGTAAAACCGTGCACTACAGTAGAACCTCAGCGTTACAAAGACCTCGGGAATAGAGGTTGTTCGTAAGTCTGAACAAAAAGCTATGGTTGTTCTTTCAAAGGTTTACAACTGAACATTGACTTAATACGGCTCTAAAAGTTTACTATGCAGAAGAAAAATGCTACTTTCTCTTTTTCTTTTTTAGTTTACATGTAAGACAGTATTGTACTGTGTTTAAGATTAGCAGCCGTGTTAGTATATCATTTGTCTTTTTTTTTTTTTAATCTCTGCTGCTGCCTGATTGTGTACTTCCAGTTCCAAATGAAGTGTGCGGTTAACTGGTCAATTCATGACACTAGTGTTCATAACTCTGAGGTTCTACTATACTTAAAATACTCTGTAAATCTGAAGTTTAAAGGTATAAACATTATGGCTATAAGTAAGGGTATGTCTTCACTACAGGACTAGGTCGATTTCCCTTAATTCGATTTTCTAAATTCGATTTTAGAAAATCGAATCAGTGTGTCCCCACCAGGACAGCAGGTCGACAGTGGTCGACACTGTCTGTCCTAGAACTTTTGCAGGGGTCAACATAGCCCGCATTGCACTTTGGGTAGGTAGCCCACAGTGCAATGCGTGCCAGACCCCCCCCCCCCCAGCAGCTCCGCGGATCCCCCCGCCCACCTGAACAGAACCCCCCGCCGGACCCCCCCCCGCCCGCTTGGGGGGGGGGGGGGGAGCCGGCACGGGGCTGCTTGAGTGAGCGGGTCAGCTGCCTAGTCAATTTCACCTGAAATTGACCAAGCAGCTGACCCGCTCGCTCAAGCAGCCCCGCGCCGGACCCCCTGCCCCCCGCCCGAGCAGCCCTGTGGGCCCCCCCGCCCACCTGAACAGCACCCCCGCCCGCCCGAGCGGGGGGGGGGGGGGGGGAGCCGGCGCGGGGCTGCTTGAGCGAGCCGGTCAGCTGCGTGGTCAATTTCAGGTGAAATTGACCAGGCAACTGACCCGCTCGCTCAAGCAGCCCCGCGCCGGACCCCCCCCCCCGAGCAGCCCCGCGGCCCCCCCGCCCACCTGAACAGCCCCCCTGCCGGACCCCCCCCGCCCACCCGAGGGGGGGGGGGAGCCGGCGTGGGGCTGCTTGAGCGAGGGGGTCAGTTGCCTGGTCAATTTCACCTGAAATTGACCAAGCAGCTGACCCGCTCGCTCAAGCAGCCTCGGGTGGGTGGGGGGGGATCAGGCGGGGGGGGGGGGCTGTTCAGGTGGGCGGGGCTGCTCGGAGGTCGGAGGCTTAACTTCAGATGCCTCTTCACTTACTCAGATGAAGAGTAGAGTAGACAGAGAAGTCGATTTTAGCCTTACTTCTCTCGTCAGGCAGGAGTTACAAATTCGATTTTGAGGGCCCTTTAAATCGACTTTAAGGGCATGTATGTGAAGACAGGTACATGTTTAATTCGACCTAACGTCGTTGAGGTCGAATTAAAGTGGTAGTGAAGACATGCCCTACGCTATAGCAAGAGAACATATTTATCACAAATCATTTCCTTCAGCGCTTTTACCTGCAGATGGCTGGAAAGCATTCCTGAAGTCCCTTTTTTTTGACTAAGGATCCTTCAAGGCAGTACATGAGAATGTCCATAACCTTGGAAACAAAAGTTACAACTGTTTAACATTATTTGATTTTATTGTTCATAATGAAAGGTAAATTCTGAACAATTGTAGTTTTCTAGATCTTGTGTTTACTTATATTTTTGGTACTTAAGTATAATGTGTTATCTGCGTAAACGAATCTGACTGCATTGCAAGAGATTGGAATTTGCAATGGTAATGGTACTGGGAATTGCTGTAAACACTTATTCACAGTAACAGTATACATTTTACAAAGCTATAAACACAGGCAAGTGTCTGCTAGCTACTGAAGGTCTTAGAAGGAACACCACATTTTATGCTAGTTATATTAAGAGGGAATGTGAAACAGGTACACCAAAGATGAGCAAATCACATGGTATGGTGAATTCTTTAACAATTTCCTTCAGCCTTAATGAATATGCATCTGAAAGACAAAACTTTTAATGTCCCTCTTCAGTCCATTCAAAATGCTGTTGTTACTGCCACGTCCAAACTGCCAACAAATTCTTTTACTAGCTTGTCCTTGCCAATTAAGTCCTACTCAACTCTCTGCTCTGGTTTCTTCAATCCTTGGCACCTTCATTTTGCCCAAGCTAAAGGATTAACTATTCCATTTTGTCCATCTCTAAGCATCCTTTTTATGTAGCCCTCATGTCAGAAACCCTTTCTGCAACCCAGTCTTCAATGCACCCACTTAACCCTTTTCAAGGGCCTCCTGAAAATAAATTACTTCCCAGCCCAAGTCCACCCCTTAAAAAAAGAGTTTACCTAAAAACAGATAAAGAGAAAAATTAGAACAAGGTGTGCTAAATGTCAATGCTCACTGATCTCGCTTTTGTTCCATCATATCCAATCATTTGTATATCTGATTTCTGCTCAGTTCTTAAGCCCTTTGAGACAGGGACAGAGACTTATGGCCTCAGATCTGTTATTTTAAAAAATATGTTCCATGGTGCTGTAAAGGTAGATGGCACTTTACAATTTACAACTGAGTTTATGTGCAATATATATTATTATTCATTTATTTATTAAAAACTATGATATACAGATATTACAGCATATTCTTACCTCTACAAGCAGATCCACAACATCTGTGGGCATTTTATCTATTAGTATTTCAATGACTCGTAGGATCTCTCCTTTAGCCCGAGCAAGAGCTGTGGTGTGAATATTCTGTTGAGACTGAGTGTTTGCTGCCAGCGCAGTGTGTCTATGCACCTACAAAAGGAATAAGATTATATATTTAACTACTGCTGTCCACATGTTTCAACTATACTTAGCATGAGCTTTCCATGTTAGTTTCTTAATACCAGGTCAGGTTCCAACATGTCTACAGTCTCTAGCAGTGGTCAGAAGAGTCCAAGTGTTCATATGAGCTACTGCAGTTCTACCTTGTCACACCTCTTCTTCAATGTGTAATAAAGCCAATAAGGAGGTTAAGTAAGGAGGCAAGGGTGGTGATTATTTCTGTTTGCTAATTACACCTAACTCTGTGACTGCACCTTTGACTTGGATGTCACAGTGGAATAATTAGCCCATTGTCTAAGATTGAGGCATGTATGAAGACTGAGGTACTGTCACTAGTGTCAGGGAAGAAACCAGAGGAATTACAAATTACAAATTCATTATGCAAAATTATATTTTTTCACATCATTCACTAGGAATAAAGACATCTGATGACCAATCCAGAAATATCATTTGTGAAATATACAGAAAAGAAACAGTTTTTGTTTGAGATTTAAGGACAAATGTTCAAGATTTGGACTAAAATATTACATTAAGAACATCTGTATTTCACAGATCTCATTTGAACCATAGAATCATAAAATTGAAAGGAACCTCATGAGATCATCTAGTCCAGTCCCCTTCACTTGTGGCAGGACTAAGTATTATCTCTAGACCACCCGTGACAGGTATTTGTCTAACCCGCTCTTAAAAATCTCCAGTGATGGAAATTCCACAACCTCCCTAGGCAATTTATTCCAATGCTTAACCACCTTGACAGTGAGAAGCTTTTTGTCCTATTTCAGGGGTTAAGAAAAACACATTTTTTCACCCTCCTTGTAACAATCTTCTAAATACTTGAAAACCGTCATCCTGTCTCCTCTCAGTCTTCTTTTTTCCAGACTAAACAAACCCAATTTTTTCAATCTTCTCTCATAGGTAATGGTTTTCTAGACCTTTAATCGTTTTTGATACTCTTCTCTGGACTCTTCAATTTGTCCACACTTTTCCTGAAATGTGGTGCCCAGAAGTGGACACAATACTCCAGTTGAGGCCTAATCAGAGCGGAGTAGAGCAGAAGAATTATTTCATGTCGCTTGCTTATAACACTCCTGCTTATACATCCCAGAATGATGTTTGCTTTTTTTGCAACAGAGTTATAGTGTTGACTCATATTTAGCTTGTGATCCACTATGATGTTCAGATCCCTTTCCGCAATACTCTGTCGTAGACAGGCATTTCCCATTTTGTATGTGTGCAACTGATTATTCCTTCCAAAGTGGCAGACTTTGCATTTGTCCTTCTTGAATTTCATCCTATTTACTTCAGACCATTTCTCCATTTTGACCAGTCCATTTTGAATTTTAATCCTGTCCTCCAAAGCACTTGGAGTTTGGTATTGTCTACAAACGTTATGCCATTATCTAAATCATTGATGAAGATACTCAACCTAGTAAGTCCCAAAGCTGATCCACGTGGAACCCTACTTGCTCCGCCAGGGGTGGGCAAACTTTTTGGCCTGAGGGCCACATCAGGGTTGTGAAACTGTATGGAGGGCTGGGTAGGGAAGGCTGTGCTTCCCCAAACAGACTGGCCCCTGCCTCCTATCTGCTCCCTCCCACTTCCCGCCTCCTGACTTCCCCCCTCAAATCCCCCAACCCATCCAACCTAACCTGCTCCTTGTTGACAACCTACCGACTGCCCACTCCTGGGACCCCTGCACCTAACTGGCCCCCGGGACCCCACCTGCTCCCTGTCCCGACTGCCCCGACACCAGACAGGCCCTCCCGGGACTCTCATGCCAATCCAACACCCCTGCCTGCCCCCTCCCACCCAAGAATCTCCGCCCCATTCAACTGCCCCCAGCTCCATGCCCCCCGGGACTTCCCCACCCCACCCCCTTACCCTGCTGCTCAAAGCACCAAGACCTCGCAGCCCCACCGCCTGGCCAGAGCCAGCCATGCTTCCTGTGCTGCCTGGCAGGAGCAGTGGGCCAGAGCGCCGGTGGTGCGGCGAGCTGAGGCTGAGGGGGAAAGGGGGCAGCGGGGGAGGGGCCGGGGCTACCCTCCCTAGGCGGGAACTCAGGGACCAGGGAGGACGGTGCCGTAGGCTGGACATGGCCCGCAGGCTGTAGTTTGCCCACCTCTGGGCTATGTCCTTCCAGCCTGACTGTGGCCTTTGAATGTAGCTTTGGTATGTGTTTTATTTATTATTTCGCATACAGTCTTAACATGTTGGTCCAGTTTCTTTACTGATCCTCACTTTCACATAAAGGTGAATAATTGGCAGTCTTGGACTTAAAAATGATATACAATACCAAATGTTATTTTGGACATTTAGGGGCCCTTCAATGACTACCTTCTTTTGCCAACCTCCGGTCTAGGTACCCTCACACATAATCAGCATGGTGCAGGACCTGCAGAGACTGCAGCTGCTTCTAAAATCAGATTCACTACAGAGATGGGAGGATGACTGGGGTAGAAAGGGGATCCTAGCTTCTATGCTATGCCCAAAGAACCTAGGACTGGATTGGGGAGGGCCCAGAAGAAACCCCCATCACCAAAGACGGGTGGGATGATGGTCTGGGAAGGAGACCTGTGATGTCACTCCTAAGAATACCTTCCTATTTCCCTCAAAGGAATACTTGTTAAGACTCCCTTCCCCAACGGAAAAATGAGAAAAGGAAAAATCCCCAAACCTGTGTGGCAGAAGGAAAAAAATGAGAGCAGAATTTGGTCCTTAAAACACCAAATTCTTTCATCCAATAATGCATGTCTGCTGGTCCAAATCCCGAAAGCAATGCTCAATTTCCATTCAGTCCCGAATCATGCTGTATTTGCATTGCGCCTAGGTAAAGGCTAAGAAAAAGCCTAGTAAGTCCTTTGGGATTTTGCCCACGGCGCTATATGTGAATTGGGAGGTTACACACCCAGTACATCACAACACAACAGGTTAAGCCATTTTCAACTCCTCAAATGACCTGGTGTATTAGTTATCAAGATACTATTGCATAATGTGTGTGCTGCATACCGTCAAATATTTAAAAACGATAATCCATTTTGTTTCCCCCAAATAGCTACATTTGGGGGCGGTTGTAAAGGAGATTTGACTATTTTTGATTTCTGCCTGCTACGACTGGAGCTGAAAAGCATTAATATAAAAACCAACCCAAAAGTTTGCTGCACGCTGAGATCATTATTCTTTTGAAAGTGCAGCTCAGTGAGCACTGAAGTTTTTCTCACCTCCTTGGCGATAGTTGTTATGAAGGCGGGTGGTCTGGCAGTGGCAATGAGTGAGAGAGCATGTCGTGCAGAGCGGGCGGAGTCAGCTGCTGGACTCAGAGGCAGCCCCATTGTGATGCTAAACAGGGATCAGACAAAGAAGGGAAAAAAGAAAAGAGGCATTAGAAATATAGAGTGAAAAGATTAGACACAGCTTATAATGTCAGTTCAAGGTCAACGGGAGCACTCAAACAGTTAGAATATAATGGACTTCCAACAATGAGCAGTGATTAGGAGTCAGGGTGTTCTGGCATCAAATACAAAATCGAATAATTAACCATGAAGATTGAAAACAGTATGTGCATCTGTCCAAAGTGTTAAAAAGGCCTTGTTAACAAATTATCTGGCTGTAGTGCTGAATACATATCACAAAACCTGGGACAAGGCAAATAAAGAATGTCATACAAAGTATTTTTATATTTTATTGTTTAGCAAAAGTTTAGAAGCAGTTTGAAAATACAGCTTTTGTTGTATTACTGTTCAATTCAGCTAAGGACTTTTAACTACTTGGAAGGAGGGGAAGGAAGAGCTTCTAGAGCAGAAGTGGACAAACTACGGCCCACAGGACAGTCCTGCCCGGCTCGAGCCCCCGGCCCCTCCCCTGCTATCCCCCCAGCCTGCAGCCGTGTCAGTAGCGCAGCTTGCACCCGCCCACCTCCTAGGCTTTCCAATAAGCCAGTCCTGATGAGCGGCGTGGTAAGGGGGGCGGGAGCGGAAGGGTTGGATAAGGGGCAGGGGTCCTGGGGAGAAGTCAGGGGACAGGGAACAGTTAGATGGGGTGGAGGTTCCAGGGGGGAAGTTAGGGGCAGAGGTATGGATAGGGATTCCAGGTGGGTGGTCAGGGGACATGGAACTGGGGCAGGGGGCGGTTTGATAGGCGTGGGAGTCTTCAGGGAGACGGGGGTATGGATAGGGGTTGGGGTAGTCTGGGGACAGGGAGCAGGAGGGGTTGGATAGGAGGTAGGGTCCCCAGGGGGACAGTTAGGGAAGGGAGTTCCTGAAGGGGGGGGCAGTCAGGGGACAAGGTGCAGGGGTGGGGTTGGATGGGTTGGGGGTTTTGAGGGGAGCAATCAGGGGATAGGAAGTGGGAAATGGCTGATAGGGGGCAGGGGCCAGTCTGTTTGGGGAGGCACAGCCTTCCCTACCCGGCCCTCCATGCAGTTTCACAACCCCGATGTGGCCTTAGGGTCAAAACGTTTGCCCACCCCTGTTCTAAAGGCACTGAAAATACTGAATTCATTCAATTTGGTTTCCTGTGTTGAATGAGACACTTTGTTTTAAAATACTGGAAGCGCTACTAAGACAAAGATGGACTCACCTATCAGCAATCCCTATTTATGAACATCACAGGCATGGCAGAACTTCAACAGACAGTAAGGCAAGATTGCTTTTTCAGAGCATATGCAAATGAGCAGCACTGACTGGCTGATGAAGAGGCACTGATTTTTAGAACAACTTCTCTGCCTTAAAAATCTACATCTTAGCTGTTATTCCTAATTTACATTATACATATATATGAATGCTAAGTGTTAATGAAAAATCATAGTTTTATTAAAGTAACTGTCACTTAATTGCACACCAAGAACAACAGATTTTTGTTACATCAGAAGAAGTGAAATCTACGGCTTTCTCCTGTAGTATTGTGATTTCAGACGCATTAGTACTTTAAGAGATGCATAGGAGATAAGAATATATTAATTGAAGTCTGTCCAGGCTCAATTAAGGAATGTTCTCAAACTTCATCTGTAATTTAAATTAAATACTATTTAATTCTAAATACTTAGAACTGAGGACACCCCCAATATGTTAAGTCACAACTCATCAAAATATTTAATTAACTTATTATAAAGCAAAACAAAATTATCACAGTGTCTCTTTGGAAATATAACCAGAGGCAGCCCTTACACTGCTTTCAATCAGATTACTCACATTAGTAAAGTCTGCAATTGAGTTATGGTTGCAATCATTTTACACAACTAATGTCATTATAACTGATTAAGAAAAAAACTCCTTTCTAAATCCTTAACATAACACACACACATTTAGAGAAACTGGGTTGGAGTGTAACTGTGCTGGAACTCCACTCAGTGCAGTTGATTGGTGAGGTGTCATCCACGATTGTGCTTTTCTCATCCCTGGGGTTTTGGGGGGCCAGTTCAGTCTTCAGTGAAAGTTAGAGCGGCCTCAAGACTACTCAACTATATACAGCTGCAATTGTCCCCTGTGGAGCTGTTTCATAGCAGAGAATCTCTATGTTTCATAGCAGAGATGTCTCAGTACAGTCATATCCCAGCCCTTTCATTCCCTACATTCTGCTGGAGTGGCACAAAGCTTCCTTATTAGAGGGCAGGATATGGCTCATTATTGCTGTTCGCTCTGACTGCAAATGAGAGAATGCCGAAGATCATCCCAAACAATTCCATTAACTCTCACATCATCTTATATTTTATTCATGTCACAACCTCCCAAAGGAACACATTTAGACATGTTAATAATTTTAAGACTTGTTTTTTAAAAAAATAGTATAACATGTTTTTTATTACACTACTGCAAAGCCTATGTAGAGTCCAACTCCACAAGCCTCAAAATGACAGGAAAGCAGGCATCAATACCGTTGTTCAAGCTCCAAAAAATATGTAACTTAGTCTATCAACTTGTTTGGCCCCATCCCAATAACGTCTGAGTCAGGATGTTAATGTTTGATATCTTCTAATATGCCAGGCTAAGCAAAGGAATGGTTTCTAATTCTCCAAAGGGGTATTTATAGCACAGTTAAAAATGTTCCTGGACCAGTACAAATGTTTCTCAATTCTAGTCTTTAAATAAATATAACAGGGAAGGGGGCTTGGAGCAAATGTACATTTTCAGAGACAGGGAGGGAAGGGATGAAGTATACCTCTCAACAGCCCAACAAGAGAATGTGCAAGCAGCGGGGGGGGGGGGGGGGGGGGGGAGGATACAATGTGAAATGTTATTTTCTCAATGAAGAGAAGATATCTCTTTTTGAACTATGCTTAGGTCAAATATTTCCAATAAAAATAAGATTTTTTTAAAAAAAGCTATCATGTTTAATTCTCTCCTTTGCTCATGCTTATATGGAATATATGCTAATGACGTGTGGTATAAAAGCTGCTGGGATAAATCTGGGATGGCCAATTACTTATAAGTGACAAAGCTACAAATATGTGTGGGTACCATTTAAACTTTTATTCCACACCACTAAGTATGTATCCTAACTTTAGGAATATTTTAGTGAGTTTAAAAAAAACTACTGGAACTATTTTTTACTCTGTAAAAGTAGGTGCTATATTTACTGAGAGTTCTCGCTCATGTTTTGTGCAGGGAGTGGGTGCCAAGATTGATGTCAAAATTGTTTCACATTCTTAGTTATTTCCATTTTATTTTTGAGGAAAATGTTCAGTGTTACAAAGCTCCCCTTGAACTGCACTTAGTCACTTTGATTGTAACAGTGACTTTTTCTATTTTAGATTTTTGTGTGTGGTAAATATGATATAACAGGATTGCACACTCTTGTAGCTTACATATGAAAAAGTATGCAAAGACCAGCCAAGCAGTGATTAAACCTTTCTCTGACAAGTGAGCTATTTCAGCCACTGTCAAACTATGTAGCAGCAATACATGGATAAGGGATAAGCATTGGATCAAACAAAAAAATCATAAGATCTTGCTTATCATTTTTATTCGCTTCATCTTCTCTTATTTCATCAGTCTATGCAAAAAAATAATGAATACTGTATAACAATTAATGTACTTCTTAGGATAACACTATACAGATGTTCCTGGTACCTTTTATTTGTTATAGCTCTTTGAGTAAAACTAAAAAAATTTAGGCATTTTGGCAGACTACTGAGTGATGAAAACATATCAACAACTAGATTAGCAATCTACCGGTAATCCTGATGTTGTTAACTAGTAACCCTGGTCTGATCTCTATGTGTATTCATTGAAAACTTCAGAGGCTTAGTTCAGACAGTATTTCTGCCAATAAACAAGGATTCACATGTTTCTGTCAGGAATATTTTTCCTCCCAGTGACAGGTAAAGCATGCATTTTCCTGAAAAGCAACAGGTTTCTTGGCAATTCATTTACAACTCTCAGCAGCGGTAGTATGTGACCAGATATTAACCACCTCCCACAGCTGGTCTGTATGGTCCAAAACAAAGACAGATGCAAACCTAGCATTCACCAGGAAGCACCAGATCTCTCATATCGAGCTATATTATTTTATAGGGGAATTTCATTCTTTCCACATCCGTAAGATTATTGCAACATGTAAACCTTTGCAGCCAGATACAGATTCCAATCACACTTTAGGCTTAGACAGTCATTTGTGTAAGCCATAGTTCAGACAAGTTATTGATGGATTTTTACATAACTGACAAAGAGTCTTGTAGCACCTTATAGACTGACAAAGTGAGTCTTCACCCACAAAAGCTTATGCTCCTAAACATCTGTTAGTCTATAAGGTGTCACAGGACTCTTAGTCACTTTTGCAGATCAAGACTGACACATAACTGATACTGACCCATCCTGCCACAACACATGCCTAACTGTTGCCAGTGCCACTAAGGGAGCTCAAACTACTCTATTTTTACCCTTCTCCCCCTTCTCGGGAAACCTAATTCAGACTACAAATATGTTGTTTATTTTACTTATTTACATTTATACAATGCATAAAAAAGCCGCCTATTTAGGGCTGCCAGCATGTTTGGTATATGTTAAAAATTCAGTCAGACTGGTACAAACAGGAATAAATCCAACCCCAAACTGGGAAACATCCAGCCAAATAGAAAATATCTATACATTAATATAGTGGGTCAAGATTTATTGCCTGGATCCCACTGACAGAAAGTCTGCCTGGAGTTGAGATTTAGCTGTAGACTTTAGCTGCTAAGCTGCTGGCCAGATAATGGCGGACACAGCCCACAACTACGTGGGAAGCACATCTCCCCCACAGCCTCCACTGACGGGACTTGTAGAGCTTTGGTTGGCGTTTGAAGCTGCTTTCCCATAGGTGAGGCTTCCCAACTTGGGGGAAACCGCCTCTGTGGACACAGCTGGTGAATATGGTGGGAACTAATCAAACCCAAGCTTGTAAAAAAAAAAAAAAAAAAATTACACCGTACCCCAAAATCAGCATAACAATAGTACGTGGGGCTGAAGTTCAGACTGCGCACTGTGGGAGGGGAGAGATTAGATTCCTGTGGCCTCATGTTCCCAGGCAGGAGACCGCTATAAATTTGTTGCAAGCTTTAGGGAATGTAAGGGACCAGCACTCTGGCCGAGCAAGACCATGGCTACAGCAAGTCCCAGCAGGACAGCACTGCAGCAGTGCAGACTACATTTTAAAGGTGTATCAATAAGCATTTTTTACTGAACTTACTCCAATACCCTAGTGCCATACAAAAGATCTGTTCTGAACAAAGGTATGAAGAAAGGAAGAGCAGTTTTGCCTGGGATGCCCTTGGGCCTGTACTGACAAGTTGGTGGTGGTAGTGGAAGCTAGGCAGAGCTGAGACTAGCTGATACTGCTTCAGCTAATCTCCGGCCTTCATACTTCTGGGAGAAGGGAGGCTTGGCAGATGACAAAGCCAGTGCCCTGAGATGTCATTATCTGTCACTGAAGAATGGGCAGGAGCATTACGGGAGGACTAACTGCACAACTGTAGCTGCAATACTTGTTTTTCCTGTTCATCCTGGCAATGCAATCTTGTAGAGTGACTGGATGCAAATATATAAGTGCCTTTATATGGCACTTGCATTTTCCGGGGGCTTTACAGACATTCCATGTTCTTCACATTATCCAGTAACTGAGGGACTTCATTAATATTCTGATTTTATAGATGTGGAAACAGAGGCAGAACAGTTAAGAAATTCTGTCAAAGGCCACAGAGAAAGCCTGTATCAGAGCTGTGTCAGAGTCCATGGGTTATAATCCTGCATTCAGACTAAAGCTACTCATCCCTCATACAAAGATGCATACTAGTAAAAATGCATATTTTCAAAAAATAAGGCAAGATTTATTTCGGTAGGGATTTAGAACACAAATGAAAGCTCTTAACAAGCATGTTCCCGTACTGTACTTATAGGTGCACATAGTCGGACAATCCTGTTTTGGTGTGGAAGCAAAGGAGTTGAATGGTTAGAGCACAGGCTCTGGAAGCAGAACTCATATCTATGCACAGCTGTGGCATATGCTTGCGGTGTGGCATTGAAAAGGGTCAGTAACCTCAACTGTACCTCAATTTCTCTATCTGTAAAATGGGTATAATGATATCTATGTTTGTAAAGAGCATGGTGATTGTCAGATGTAGACAACTATATAAGTAATATCCCAGGTCTGCCTCCAGGACTAGTCACCACACAAAATATTCATACTCCCATGGTTAGCTACATACAACCATTTAGTCTTATCTTCGATAACTGATTACCATGACTAAATGTTACCAAACATTAACTATTCCATCTCCTATGTAAGAAATCAATGTACAAATGCTGCTCTTACCGGCTCTTACCAAATGCTCCAAATCCCCAACAGTTAAAAAAAAGCACCATCCATGTCCCCCTACCAGAATGCCACACTGGTTGCATAATCTTCCCAATAAGGATAGAGGCTCTCTTAGTTCCCGCCCCTCAAAAGGGCTTCCATCTAATATTCTTTCAACTGATAAAGCCCTCATATCTTCTCAAAGAAAAACATTTCCTTTCCCGTTTCTAGTAGAAGTGCAGATTTTTTTCTCTTAATAAAAGTAGCATTATGTAATTAGAGGAATCTCAGATACAAATATTTAGTTTCCAAGTTAATAAATGTTGCTCTGTTAGCATTATTTTTCTAGGAAACATGTTTCTGAGACACTGCAAGGACACAAGTCCTTAACTAGTTGCAATCATTAAGCAGCACTGCTGGGAGCATAACAAAGGCTCTCTTGGGTTACTGGAGAACAGTGGATCTTAACCTGTGGGTTGCAACCCTGAAGGTTGTTGCTTGCAAGTTTCTGTGGTGGGATTGTAAGGCTGGTCCCTTTTTCCTGCTGGTCAGATGCCACAGGTCAGCACTTTGCCTGGTCTTAAATATGAGCAAGTGGAATGTGAGCAAGTATCCACCAGGGAGACATGCACTTGAGAGGAACTCAAGAATACAACACTCCCACTTCCAAGCGTAAGAAAGAACTCTGAAGGGTTCCCTCCAGCTCCTGGGGAACCTGGGAAGGAGGATGAAAAGGCTGTGTGTAAAAGAAGGTACGATCATGGAGGATGGAGTTTTATTGGCTCAACACACATTAGTAGCTAAGAGGGGGGCAAAGAGAAAGTGGAGTTCTCACGTCACAGGAGGGAGAAGAAAATCCCCGACTCAGAGCTACCAGATAGGATTTTTAGGATGTGAAATCCAGGGGCAGGAGGTGGGGAGGAAGCATCTAAATTTTGGTTCATGGGAAGAAGAGGCTTTCTAAAACTAAAAATAAAGATGCATCAGTGCTTCCCCATGAGAACATGGAGCCTTCATGAACACACACAGATTTTACATGTGCATTTCCCCATCTAAGAGGACGAGATTTACATTTAAAAAATGAACACACATCCCGCTACGGGGAGCTTTAATTTACTTTAATTTCTAGTTAATTTTTTGCAGCTTTGGGGAGTTTAGCTCTGAAAAAGAAGCAAAGAATGATCTTCTGTGTTGTAATATGGATGCTCAGGACTACAGTGCACTTGGAGGTAACAGGAAGGAGAGCAGAATGAGAGGGAGAGAGAGACCTTAGGGGAAGGGGAAGGGGAATGAGCAGAAGAGAACCATAACTCTGAATTTCTTGGCTTTTGTAAGACGAAATCAGACACACAGTTTGATTACTGCTTTTTTACATTAGCATGAATAATTGGTTTGGCCGCTATCTAACGTTGGTAGTCTACTGCTGATGATGACGATATTGTTGCAATTCTCATCTATGGCTATTCATAGGACCTAATGTCCAAACCCTGATGCACAGGCAACCACACTGAGGGCATGGGAAGTCTGTATCAATGATGTTTGATGATGAAGCTCTGTGGCACCTTACGTGCAGACTGGAGATGATTTTGTCGATCCCTCTCAAACCTGACACATGCTGATCTTGTCAGAGACCATCAGAGAGTCCTATTCTGAGACATTTGCTCAAGTTCTTTGAGATTGATGCAAGTCCACAGAAGACTACTCTAGGCCCCGCTCTAATAGCCAGGTGTCAAACTGCATGAGTACTGATGGAGCTCAGTATTTCCTATTTTATAATTCTATGTCTCTCTCTTTAGTCTGAATTTCAGCTTAATGCAAATTTAAAGGTTTTAAAAACTAAGCTTATAATTGAAATGGTGACAGATCCCTTGCTACTTCCAGGTTTAAAAGATATTTTTGTAGTCCAAATATGTGGAAATTCATCCAATCATCTTTAGAAGCTTTCTCTATTCTCCAGCTCATGTTCTTCCCTTTTTTTAAATCCCCAACTATCAACTACAAAGGTTACATTCTAAAACTATTGCCCTATATTTGAAAATTATTCAAGCCCCTTAATTTATGCTGCATTTTCACCATAGAACAAAAAAAAAATCCTCTAATCATGTTCAACTAAAAAGGTATTACTTAATTATTTGTACCGTTTATACATACACATATTGAGGAGAATACAATTTGTTCTTACATGTTGATAAAACATTACAAAGTAATCCAAATCAAACTGTGTATTTTAATTCAAAGAAGAAAAATTACGGACAGCAATGATCCCTACAGTCCTCTATGCCTAGAAATCAAAGCCTAATTAATGCTAGAAAAATACTCTTAATCCTCATGAGTGAGCAGTTCCACTCAGCATAGCTAAAATAGTGCAATCTTTAGTGTGCGTGTATGTGTTTGGGGGCAGAGAGGAGGGACTGGACTAAAAGGGCGGAGGAGTTATCCAAAACTCTGCAGCACATCTCAGCTCAAAAATGTATTTTATTCAGCGCAACAAAGAAGATAAACACTGCATGGTTTTTTTTCTTTGTCAATAAATGTGAAGTGATTTTTTTTTTAAAGCACAAGCTTGACATAAAAGCTCCTTCAAAACGTGTGCTTAACATCACAGACAGAAGCAAGGCAGCTGTGCACTGTTATTGTGTACACGGTAAATCAGGCACAAAAAGGGGCAGCTCAGCAGGGCACCAGGAGGGTAAGATGCATACTTAACCCCCTGTACACATTGTTGCTCCATTTCTTTCCATCTTAGTCCTTCTGAAGTCAGTACTGTACCTGTCATGGATGTAACAGGCCATTTTCAATCTAAATCTTGTTATGGATTAATAAGCAAACACTTTCTTGCTTATTATGCAATTTATCATGATGAAAATTGCATTGGGCTCCTCTAGGCTACATGCTGATACATTCATTTATTCTGTGCTCTGTGTATAGAGAGCCATACTAATCTTTATGACAGCTAAGGATGTAATAGCAAGACTAAAATTACTTTCTGAATAACTGTACTTGCTCAATTTATATAAAGTCTACATTTAAATATAGTATACCTTGCCTGAATATTTTTAAAATCAGAGCAAAGGGTATAAAATATTTTACACTTTTCTAAAAATCAAACTAAGTTCAGACAACAATTATTCATCTTATTCACATATTTTCCCATGTTAAATGATACAAACTCACTCATTCTTTAAATTTTGTTTGGCTGATGTAAAAAAAATGCTATACAATAAGCCATCAATATTTATTTATCTATAAACAATGCAGAAAAAAGTTAGTCCTCTGAAGACAGAAAGAATGACGATAAGAGGCATTTATAGAAGCAAGGCAACCATCAGAGTTCATTATTGTCATTTTCTTAAATAGTTCACAATGATTATAAGCCACTGATACTGTAGCAATCTTGCAGAAGTGCAAGTGAAACATAAAATGTAACACAAGAATGAATTCAATTTTGATAAAGAACATGGCTTGTGAAAGTATACAGCGATTAATATTCTAGGAATGTTATTTCTACTGGTTAAATAATCAATTATTTAACAAAAACAGATTAAGAGCACCTTTCAAATATCTAACAAATACTGTGCATTTTTTATTTTATAGGATTTATATTATCATCATGATTTAAAAAAAAATCTTTTTTCTCCTTTGGTAAACTATGAAGATATACTATATATATAGTTCACTATATATATAGTGCTAGATGAACAACTGCCATTAAGATTTTTGCAAATAACGGACTTATTAGAATTAAATGGTAAACCAACTAATCACTTTAAAATATTGTGGCAGATTTGTTTATAATTATAATTTTTTTGTTAGCACTTAGACGTGATCTGAAGATATATAGATAGATAGATATAGATAGATATATACACACACATATACACAAAGTATTATTTATGATGATCAAAAATGTATAATCTCACAATATATATAAATACCAACTCATAAGTTAAACACTGTACTGCAATTTCAAGGCACTGCACAGATGATGCATGCATTAAATCATTTATTAATTTTTTTCAGTATTCATCTCTCACATGCTTTAAAATATATCCAGAAACCTTCATGGTATCAGCAATCTGATAGAAAACACCAATTATTGACGAGAAGGCATGCAGTTGCATGGATAGCAGAATACGTAGCTATCAGCAATAAGATGATAAAAAATATTAATTACTGATGAGAAGACTCACACTTGTATTTCTTATGAGCAACAGTATGGTAAGATTAATTCTTAAATTAGGATGGTAACAGAATGCTGACACATCTATGACATTGGTATTTTCAATTTCTGAATGTTCCTTGCAGTTTAAATCCTTAGCTAGTCAAAGTGAAAAGTTCAAAATATGGTACATTCTGCTTGTAGTAGTGAATTTTTTTCCCAATTGCTAGTCTAGTTTACCATTTAGCACTTCAGAATGAATGTTAAAGTATTTGCAAGGATAAAGGCCTATATTTTGTGTGAAATTGTTTCATTCAATGTTGTTTTTCTTAGCGTTAGTCCCACACTATGGCAGGGTCTGCTTTGGTCAGCATGTCCGCCTCCATTCGGAGCTCGGACAGGACCAGTGACACGACCGGGGTATAAATTCAAGGTAGTATTTACAACTTGTAACCTAAAAATTGATATTTTGGGGAATGTTGATCAAAGGTCCTATCGGGTCTGGCTGGACCAGATCCTCATTTGCTGCAAATTAGCAAAGCTCCATTGAAGTACATGGAGCTAAGCCAGGCAATAGCAGCTATAGAGCTGGTTCACCCACGTTACTGAAACACACACTATAAGTAGAAATTTAAAATACTGAATAGCTGAAGTTTAAACTTTCAATACATTAAAAATATAAAATAGACATTTTTTCTTTGTTTATGTTTATATTCCAAGTGATGAAAAAACATATAATTATATCTTAATTTTTGAGTCAATTATATTTAATTGTCATTTGCAGTTATATTTCTTTTAACACTGATTTTTTGTATCAAATAAATACTAAAAACCTGAATTTGTAGTTGCAAAAGAACTACAATACAGACATTTCTGAAAATATTCTAGATACCATTTAGAGGACAAAATGAATATTTACATAATTCTTCCAGAGTAGAAAGCTGATATTTTGTGTGACACAGTTAGGGGTTTGTTTATTTATTTAACAGGATTCATGTAGCTATGAATGGAAACTAATCTTATCTCAATAGACACCTGACACATAGCCGCTAATATTATCTAGTATTAGTTATTAATATTAGTTATTAATTATTATTTTGTTTCTAGACAGGAAAGAGCACAGACAATATGAAATGTAACAATTTAGTTATATCTAATACACAAACAGGCCACTCTGGCTGCTTGTTGTATCAACTGTAATTTATTTCATTAATTATAAATATTCAATAGAGTTTCTCTTTTTCCATGTTTGTTTTATATAGCAGTTTGCATTATCAGATAAAACTTAACTAAATAAAGAAAAAATATAGGAGATACATTTTATATAAATCTATTCAGAAAGATATTTAGGATGAATCTCAGACAAAAAAATATTTTTACAACAACAAACACTAACAGTAAAAAGAAAAAAAGAAAAGAAAAAAAAGGCTCATTTCTGCAAAACCCTTAATTGTGCAAATAGTCACAGTGAGATCGGATGACTAGAAAGAATAAAGATTATTCATATGGGTAACAAAATATTACTGAAATCATGCCTTAACAATAAATAATTGTACACACACACACACACACACACCAGATTACAAGAACCTAATTTCCTATTTTCCAAACATAGATGTTAGACCCTCTCTTCCTTTAAATCTCTGTGGATGACCCACTTCTAATGTGATTGCTACCAAAGATTAGCGGGATGAAAGGCTGTAGGGTAATTCGGGATAATCTTTGTATCTCTCATAACTCACACACACACTGTGTTATTAAAACTTTAGAGTATCAGGGTTTGAGCACTCACTAACTATCTTTGTTGGTTGTAACTCTTTCCCCTACCCATTCTCACTGCTTTGTCTTTTCAGCATGCATTTTATCTTTTTTTTTTAAAAAAAATAGAATCTAACACATTGTGAGTACTACTGCAAGCAAATAATAACTCCATCTCAAAATTCCTTTCTTGGATTTGCCTTCACCTTCCATAACTGTGTTATCTTAAATTCTCTCAACTCTTCATGCATTCCCCACATTTTCCTCTTATACCACTGTGACACATAGGTCCCTTAGCAAACAATTCTTTGCAAACAACTCAATACATCAAATACATTGCTTAGAGTATTTGTCAATTAAGGTTAACATGGAAGATCTATTGGAAGCTTGCAACTTCTAAGTGCTTATAATCATGGTATGTTGTGTGATTACATAATATTTAAGGAATAATGTAACTATGTTGAAGTTTATGCTCATATGGTTTTTAAGTTAAAGGAATCACCAGCGAGTGGTATTACGCATTGACTGCCTAGTCCTACAGGAGGGAGTAGCCAGGTATCCCTCGTTAGCCAGTGATGCAAGGTCATTGCTCCATCACAGAAGAGTCAATGGAAAACTATCAAAGACAACTGCAAACAATCGAAACCACTTGGAGGGGCAAAAGGAGCATTATAACAGATGGGGATCACCCTGGATATGAATAACGAGAAAAGACTGTTTCAGTATAACCAGAGTGGGGAGAAGTACTCTGGATCCATTCACAAAGATATTTTATTGAGTGGAGTAGTGGAGGTGTTTTTCATGAATTATTAGTTCCTGTGAAGCCAGACAGCTCTGCAACCGACTGAACTTCAGGGGGAAAAAACACTTTATAAGATAAGAAAGTCACATAATAAAGTGTAGGCCCTACTTTACATTTTATTATTTTATTTTGTATCATAACCATTAGTTTCCATCACCCTCTCTTGCTTCTTGTGCAATCTCTATTCATTCTAAAATAAGCCTTTTGTTTCATTCAAAGTACTGTGTATTATACAGGGGCAATGGTTTAAGGTAAAACTGGTAAGAGGACCAGGGACTTCTGTGAGTAGCCAGTGTCTGTGACTGGATATCATAGGGGAATGCTTCAAGAGAACTCAGGGACTGAGGTGCACCTCTTGCTAACCTGCAAGGCAAACACAGGGCTGGCATAGTCTGGAGGTGAGTGGCTTGAGGGGCTGAAAGGCTGGTGGTGTTAGGGAGCTAGCACCCAGTTACCACAAGCAAGACTCCCTCACATTGGAGGCAGAGGGGTAAGAATGTGAGTCACAGTCCTGCATACCCCGAGAACCATCACAACCACCTCCCCTGACATCCTCATTCCTTCTTTCAACTACTTTTTATATGACTTTCCTGAGCCCCAGTACCCTAGATCTAACACAATGCTGCGATCTGCATTCTCACATGTACAAACACGCCCAACTGCATATCCCCCTCCTCAATTGGCTTATCATTAATTCAGGATTCAGTTCAAAATTGCCTCCTTGTTGATAAACACACTCCCAGGGCTTGTCCTAGCTTACCACATAGACCTTGTCTCCTAATACGCTCTTCTACTACCCCTTCATTCATTGAGCATACACACCCTGGAAGCAAATAGGCTGCATCTGCATGGGCTGGTAGAAATATTGGGACCACTGAGTAGAATCTGCTACAGCAAAATCTAAGCAATGCTAGGTAGGACTTTAGGTCATTTAAATGTAGTGGCAGCTGCCACAGATCCTGCCCAATAATTTTAGGCTACTCTTCCCCCCATAATCTGCCCAGCCAGGACCTCCTCTCTGTAGGCTTCAGGCATGGATGGGGCAAAAAGCAGCTGGGATTTCAAATACAAAGGACTGGTCTGCTTCCCACACCATTCCCATGAGAGGTCCATCTCCTTGGCTTCTGGTCATAGTGGTCTTTTAGTTTTTCACTGAGGGACCTGTCATGACAATCAGGCTTATAAATTTACCTGAACCATGAGCTCAACTGTAAAAGGTGAGTAAAAGTTCCATACGATGTTTACAGTAACTTATAACAACAAATGTTGATGGAAAAAGGGATACAGAATAACTGAATTCGTCTAGACAAAAAAGCCAAGCTGATATGATTCAAGGACTGCATTGAAATTATGCTGGTTAAAAACCAGGATGTGAAGAGACACAAGTTAATAAGCCAAAATTGGTATGTTGGATATTAGGCCTAATTGGTGGATAAAATACTGAGGAGATGGCTATTCCATTCACCACTCCATTTTTGGGTCCTTACAAGAAAAATTTTCTGGGAAAATGCCAAAGAACAACAAACAACAACAGAATGAAAGGACAGATAGACTCTACTAGAGCAAGCTTTACCATCATGGCTGTCATCCCCTACCATTTTCTGGGACCCCAAGCCTTCATCAGCCTGGTCCTGAGAGATGTCTTGACCAGAACAAACCAGAAATAGAGGGCCCCAGATAACAAATTGCCACCACTCTACCAGTTCCAGCTGAATCCCTATGAAATCTTAAAACAAACAAACAAAATCCATCCGATATCAACACAATCACAGGATTTTAAGCTATGAAAACAACATTTAGTTATTTAATTCACCATACATCACAGTACCTGCAATAAACAAACACCAGAGAGATTGATGTATTCTCTTACTGGTTTTGGAATGTTATGATTCCTGAGGTCAGATTTGTGTCCTATTATTCTTTTGCGTAGAGACTGTCTGGTTTGGCCAATGTACATGGCAGAGGGGCACTGCAGGGACATGATGGCAACCTCTTTTGTCCCTCAATAACTAACCTAAAAGTGGCGATTCTTCAACAAAAGAACCTTCAAAAACAGACTCCAACATGAAACTGCAGAACTAATTATTTGCAAATTGGACACCATCAGATTAGGCCCGAATAAAGACCTGGAGTGGTTGGGTCATTACAAAATCTAAACCTAATTTACACAGTAATAATTTCCTTCTACTGTTATTCACACTTCCTTGTCAACTGTTCGAAATGTGCCACTCTCATTACCACATCAAAAGTTATTTTTCCTCCCTTGGTATCCTACTGTTAAGTGACTTGTCTCGTTAGACTGACCTCACGCTTGGTAAGGCAACTCCCATGCTTTCATGTATTTATACCTACTCCTGTATTTTCCACTCCATGCGTCTGATGAAGTGGGTTCTAGCCCACAAAGCTTATGCCCAAAAAAATGTGTTAGTCTCTAATGTGCCACAAGGATTCCTCGTTTTATTAACTATATATGTGTAAATAGAGTCACTAAGGAGATCCTTCTCGTCTAACACTGCAATTAGACACCTGTGGCTGAACTGTGACAGCTAAGTCCCGCTTGAGGTGCTCTTGCTAAGGAACTGTTTTAACTGTGGCGTATCCTTCTGAGCTCCGGACACAGCCTGGGCAATAGCCCCTCCCATCTTGCAGGTCCTAGAGCCTGGGCTCTAACCCAAGCCAGCAAGTCTCCACAGAAATTAAATAGCGCCCGTGAACCCCCTCAACCCCATGAACCCAAGTCAGTGGGTGTCTAACTGAGGTGTAGACATACCCTATGTGACTAGGCCTTTCCCCTTCTGAGGCTATAGCTACACTATGGGCACAAGATCACCACAGCTATGGCACTGTAGCTCTCCTCCAATAAGCCCATAGGTAGAGCAGATTGCAGCGATGGAAGGGGATTATCCTGTGCGGTAGGAACTCCCTTGAGTGCTGGTAGCTAGATCAACAGAAGCATTTTTTTTGTCAGCCTAGCTGCATCTACAGCAGGTGTTAGGTCGGCATAGCTATGGGGCTCAGGAGTGTCCTTTTTCACATCCATGAGTGCTGTAATTATATCAACCTAAATTTTAAGGCCTGAGATTATACCGCAGAGCCAGTGGAGACTCCAAAACCAAGTCAACTCTCAGATATCAATAATTATAATTTTGGTGGTGTTGGTACAAATGCCAAATTTCAAATTGCTCAAACACAAGGGGGCTTCCTCCTCTAGTTAAATACAGTGGTCACATCTGTATTTTCATGTGTGTTAACAGGTTAACAAAGCAAAACATAAAATACCCCCGCCCCCTCCCCAGAATTATTGGATTAAATACATACTTTGCAAGTTGCTTCTCAGCATCAGCACAAAGCTCCAAAAGGCCCATTAATACAGCGGAGACATCCATGTAAGGCTCCCATACTGTAAAACCTCGCCCAATCAGATCAATGGCAGTTCTGCGGATGGTGCTGTGTGGAGGAAGTTTGGGACTTGGTGGTTGCAGCAGAAGGAATGTCAAAGCTTTACCTACCATACAAAACAGGATAAAAAACTAGTACAATAAAAAGAAAACTAGTGAATTGATTCTGCTCTGTTATTTTTAAAAGGGTACCATGAATAAGAGTACAGTATGGAAATCTACTCATAGAATGCAACACAACATTAGATCCACATGCTGTAAAGGTTTCCAGTGGGCAATCCCTACGCTGGCACAGGCCTCAGTGAAGTCAGTGAAAGGAGAGATGCATAGTGCTGCCTATATCAATTACATTAATGGACTGTAACCTCTATGATGCAGGGCCTAGCACAGAGCCTAGCACAATCAGACCTTGATCGTGATAGCTAAGTGTTACTGCAATAAAGAGAATTATTACAAATACTAAATATTGTATCAAATCTTTTGCAGGATCAGGGGCCTTTTAAATATAGGATCTTTCCAGTAAATGGTATGTCAAGCCTCATCGATTTAAATAAATAGTTGGTGAGAGAATGAGAGGAAAAAGCATACCAAGAAAAAACATGCAGAAAGATGCAGGAAAGTTTTTCTAGCTAAAAGGAATGGCAGTGGAGAAGGGTTTTCCACCCATACTTCTGAGACTAGGAGCCCAGACAAGATGCTTACCAAAAAGTCCTACAGAATTCAACAGAAAAAATGATAACCCTTTTATAGGATTTTTGCATCATCCTGTAGAATTTAATAAAGTATTATCGGCCTAATATACAGTAGACTCTCGATTATCCGGGATGATCGGAAAAACCTTAATCCCGGTTAATAAAATCCCGTTCCCTACACCCAGGCTGGCAGCAGGAGCTGACTGGGGCAGGCGGCAGGAACCTGGGGAAAGAGCCCAAAGTGGCGGTGGGCTAAGCACTCAGCCTGCTGCCGCTTTGGGGTTTCCCCCGGTGGATCCTTGCCAGCCGGGGTCTCAACTTGCTGCCAGCCTGGATGTAGGAACAGTGGCGGCTGTTCTCTGTCCACATAGCAAATACAGTATCATTTGAGGCAACACAAGTTTTCCCACATCACCTTACTAATGTCCCTCTACCTTCTGCTGGGACAAAATGCTGTTCTGTTTCCACTCATACTTGAAACTCTCTGCTGAATCTACTAAAAAGGATGTCAACTGTGAATTTATTTTTGTGATGTGGATATCTATCCACTAAGAACTGGACTGAGACCAATACTGCATGTTAAAACAGACACTGAACAGTCATCAGATGGTAATGGCCTTAAATGGTACCATAATCTAGAACAAACCTGAACCAATGTGACTAGAGGTGAAAAGGTTTTATATTTCATTAACAATGCCATAATCCATCCCATCTCTACCTCTTGATTGTTGAAATAGCATGAATGGCAGTAATGACTTGTTTGTGTGAAGAATATACATATTCTGAACTAAATGATCTATTGATCGAAATCATTGGGCAATTTCTATTCTCATATTGCATCCTAAATATATTTTTTTTCAATGGAGAATACCTCACAGTTACTTTTCAAACCAAATAGTCCTGAAGATATGATTTTACTGGGCCACAAGATCACCAATTAAAAATTGTATTTCTGTGTGACAAATAAAAAGCCCTTAAAATTACTAGGACTAAAAGAAATTACAGGGTATTTATAACAGGCTGGATTTCACAGCACTTTGTGCATGGTTAATTATTTCATTTTCCCATGTTGTCAGTAAACACAGGAGAGAGACCTGAAAAGCTCTTATAGACATAAATAGGAAGGAGAAAAAGATTTATAAAACCTGTAAATAATTTCAGAAGGGTGCTTTATTAGAAGAAAGACTTTTAATTAGATAATTAAAAAAATTAAAATTGACAGCATCTTCTTAAATGATCACACCACTATGTAAAGTACATTACGCTCTAGCCACGTAGATGATGTAGCTTTCAAAATTCCAATGGAACACTTTTGCAGCCTAACCACAACCTACTGTAAGTCAAATTGTATATTGATTTTTGGTCAGAATTGTGGCTAGAGCTGGTAGATTTTTTTATGATTTTTTCAGACGTATTTTTACTGTTTTTCAACCAGCTGACAGAGGTGGCTGAAGTGTTTTTGGTGGGGTAGGGGAGTGATCATTTTCCAACCAGTGTTAATTGTATCTGTCTCATCAGGATATACGTTCTAGCCTTTATTTAAAAGATCCCATATGACATCATCTGGAGAATCAGTAGAGGGAGGCTTTCAATCTAAGTGAACAGTGCTGTCTGGGGATGTAACTTGACTGAATAATATTGCAAAAATGAAGTAGTTTCCTAAGTGTAATGGTGTATTCTACCAGCATTTCCCTTAAACTTAATCCCATCATGACTATTACTCACAGGCA
The DNA here is from genome assembly GCA_032164245.1 of Sternotherus odoratus. NCBI lineage: Eukaryota > Metazoa > Chordata > Testudines > Kinosternidae > Sternotherus > Sternotherus odoratus. The sequence continues at coordinate 90,371,268 of JAVMKO010000007.1, forward strand.
GCACTTGATTTACTTTGATTAAAAGCTGCTGCTGTCAGCTTCTCAGGTGATCTCAGAAAGCCGCAGTTGGCCATCTCTCCACACTGAGACTTCTAAAAGCAGCTTCCTCACATGAAGCAAAAAGAGAGACATGCAAGCGGGAAATTTCTTTACAGTCTGATAAACGGAGGCTGTGAGCTCAGGAAACACGTTCTCTTGTCCTAGACATGTGACAGCAGCACATTAGAAAGCGAAATGACAGAAAAGGAAGAGTCAGCAAGAGTCAAATGAAAATTCTTTGCTTGCACTGAGCTGTACAGATAGCAGCTGCTGCTATAAATGAGTGATTTGGGACCCGTATGCACAATGAATAGCTCTACAGCAAAGGTAGATCTGGCATCAGAAGAGCCTCTTTTCTCCCGTTCAGGAATGAACAGATGCCCCATGAAAACTTTTTATATTGAAATGTCCTCAGTGCAATAAGCATGACAATAAACAACATGCTGAATAGCCAACAAAGGAAAATTACGTATGACCCATCCTTAGCAGTCTTTTTCTGCACGTGTCATTTAGTAGTGCGTAATACTCACTTCCAATATGCTGCTAACTGTACATAATGAAAGCACCAGAGACTCAGGAACATTTGGATATATTGTTAATGTTGGTTTATCTTAAATTATTACAAATATTTCACAAAACAGGAATGTCCTGAATACACAAGAAGAAACAGCTACCAATTACCTATCAATGTCAGAGGCTGAACAGTAGACCGAGGAAAAGAAGGTCACATTAAAATAATGCTACATTAATTAATAGCTCAATTACAATGACAACCCTTTGAGATTACATATTATATGCACTTTAAGACCAAATGAATTTCTGATGATTTATGTTATTACAATGAATGCCAAATGAATTAATAATGTGTTACCAAGTGAATGAAGTCCTTCCCCCAGCCGTGCAGGTCACAGAACAAAGTGGCATGGTGCCATATTGTATTCTTCTCTCTCTGCTTCAAGTGATTGACATTAATAAAACCAAAAAGGAGTCCAGTGGAACCTTAAAGACTAACAGATTTATTTGGGCATAAGCTTTCATGGGTAAAAATCCCACTTCTTCAGAGGCATGGAATGAAAATTACAGATGCTGGCACTGTTATACTCACACATGAAGAGAAGGGAGTTACCTCATAAGTGGAGAACCAGTGTTGACAGGGCCAATTCGACCAGGCTGAATGTAGTCCATTCCCAATCACTGATGAGGAGGTGGCAATTCCAGGAGAAGCAAAACTGCTTTTGTAGTGAGCCAGACACTCCCAGTTCCTATTCATGCCCAAATTAACGGACACAAATCGGACATCAGGAATAGTAATATACAAAAGCCAGTAGAATACTTCAATCTTCCTGGACATTCTATAACAGATTTTAAAGTAGCCATACTTGAACAAAAAAACTGCAGAAACAGACTTCAAAGAGAAACTGCAGAACTAAAATTCATTTACAAATTTAAACCATTAATTTGGGCTTGAATAGGGTGTGGCTGGCTCACTACAAAAGTAGCTTTGCCTGTCCTGGAATTGACATCTCATCAATTATTGGGAGTGGACTACATCTGCCCGGATCGAATTGGCCCTGTGAACACTGGTTCTCCATTAGTGAAGTAACTCCCTTCTCTTCATGTATCAGTATAAATATGCTGCATCTGTAATTTTCACTCCATGCATCTGAAGAATCTTTATTTTACCCACAAAAACTTATGCCGAAATACATCTGTTAGGCTTTAAGGTGCCGCCAGATTCCTTGTTGTTCTTGTGGATACAGACGAACATGGCTACTGCCTGATACTTTAATAAAAAGTAATTCAAGTATAACAAAACATCTTACTTGTAAGGCAGGGAAAATAATTATTTGCAATGTCTGTCATTCGATGTTAATACAAATTTATACATGTAGGGTTTTTTTTGGGTGGTAGGGTTGGCTTGTTTTTAAATTTCTATTTTGTGTCACATTTTATTAAAGTTAAAAAAATTACATAAATGGCCAAATTCTGGCAGCCAAATGAACATAGGTGCCTGTCAGAATAGCCTAAGGTAAAGGAGAGCTGGGTCGAAGTTTTCCATACCAATTTTAGGTCACCATAAAAGCCACCAACACACCATTCTCAGGGCCGGATATGACAGCAGCTGTGCAGTAGGCAGCTCAAGGGAAGGGCCAAGGTATTAGAAGGTACATTCTACCCATTTGAATGCATCAGTCACCCAACTCAGCCATAGTAAGTCCACTGGGGAGTTTGCCCAAAGGGTGTAAATGCCCGGCAGGTTATGGAGCTCAATCATGCAAGACTCTAGTGTGTGATTGCACAGGGAAAATCTGGAGCTGAACCAGAGCAGAAACGTGGAGAAGAAATGGCAGAGATCACTATCCCTACAAAACATGGATGTTAGAGCTACTGAGAAGACACCACAGCAACAGGGATTTAGCAGCAAATGCAGAGAATATGTCTACACTGCATTTAAACATCCACAGCTGACCCGTGCCAGCTGACTCAGACTCATGGGACTCAGGCTAGGGGCTGTTTAATTCTGGTATTGTAGAAGTTCACGTTTGGGCTTTGGGCCACTGCAAGTGGTTTGCCCAAGCTCAAACCTGTTGGACTTGCAGGGTTTGGGCTAAGTAAGCTGACTGGAGTCAGCCACAAGTTTCTCTATAAACTAGGAGGAGCATTCTTGGTCCCAAGGTACCCTTCAGTGCACAGCCCTAATGCAAGCTGCATGCTTAAAAAAGGTGTTGCCTGAAATTTATAAGAGACTTTGCTATAAAATTTCATACCCCCACTGAATATCTGATTTCAGAACATAAATGAAAGATATTTTAAACCGAGAATCCATGTACAAAAATAAAATTGTACAGTTTTACTTAGCCCCACTTTTATGAACCCCACCCTACATTACCGTATTTTTCGTCATATTGGACGCTCCGGCGTATAAGACGCCCCCGACTTTTAAAGTAAAAAAGCCGGGGGAAAAAAACAAAACAAAAACCCACCACACACAAAAAGCGCCCCGGTTCCCCCCTCCCCGCCGCGGGCGGGCTGCCGGGGGCACCCCGGTTTCCCCCTCCCCGCCGCGGGCGGGCTGCCGGCGGCGCCCCGGTTCCCCCCTCCCCGCCGCGGGCGGGCTGCCGGCGGCGTCCCGGTTCCCCCCTCCCCGCCGCGGGGAGGGAGAAACCGGGGCGCCCCCGGCAGCCCGCCCGCGGCGGGGAGGGGGGGAACCGGGGCGCACGCACTGTTTTTTTTTTGTTTGTTTGTTTTTTTTGTGATGGGGCGAATAGGTATATTCGCCCTATAAGACGCACCAACTTTTCCCCCCCCGTTTTGGGGAAGAAAAAGTGCGTCTTATAGGGCGAAAAATACGGTAATCTCTTCCCTGGCAAAATCCTCACACATTCACACACTTCATTCAGACCCCAATGTACTGCATTTATCGGATTTCGACTGTTGGCTATTTGGAACAGGATCTCTGCAATTTTATGTTTTGTGAAACATCAAATACATTTAAGACACTACAGATAACACAATCCCTTCAGAATTTCTTTGAGATTTGCTGCATTGCAGTTAACAGCTAAATGCAACTACTAATAGTGACTGCTGGACTATAGAGTCTTTTGATCAAAGAATAATACAACACCATCACCAGTTTCTACTCTGTTTAATGTAAAGTAACTTTTTCACCTTTCTTTTCTGCCCTTTTAAAATGGCAATAACTAGAAAACAGATAATGTTCCAGCCAAGAGCCCAGCATATTAAAAGCCACCTCCAGGTTTTCCAGGTTCAATAATAATTATGAATTTTATTTTTAACAGCCTCTATTAAAATAAAAACAATTAACCAGTAACTGTTTATAAAATGTGAATGACAGCTAAAAAGAGCAAAATTCTTAGATAAATGTAATTTATCGTTATTGCTGTGCAATTATACATTACCTCTTTTAATAACATTACTTTAGATATAGTGGTAGAGATAAAATATTGATTTTATGGGTTTTTCTCTAGGCAGTTCTTAAAACTAGACTTCTCCAAGTTGCTTATTTTTATTTATTGAACAAACTGCTCGCCCTATTTAGCAGTTTAGAGCAGCTAATTACTGACATGTCTTATGTTAATCTGTAAATATGCAATCAAAAAAGAGTACTAACTGTTGCTTCCTGTTACACAAATTAAGCTATGAAGCATGTGCTTTATTTTATTTTATTTCCTAAAAACTGAGTTCTATTTTAAAAAGTGTCATACACAACAAACATCCGCTGATAAATACATGCTTCCTTTGGAAAAATACTGCAAATATTTCTCGTCAACATTTATTTGGTTTAAATTGAGCTACAGAAAAAAAGATGAACTAAACAAAAGTCAGTCTGCTGCCAGTTTCTCAGTCTGGACATCTTTGTTTAAGGTTTGACTTGGCTTAAATGAACGAATTAATATTGACAAAAACATCAACTAAGCTAATGAGTTGTTAGTTAAGGCAATAAACATGTCACATTAGAGTCAGCGCAGTAAAGAGGTAATTAGCCCTGGAAAAGCTCCGCTGATTGGATCTGTTGAGATCCTTTGCTCTTAACCTTTGAGTCCATTATCTAGTGCAGGACAAGTAGTGGCTATGCTAATGTGAATTCGCCAATACACATCAGCCTTGCTACAGTAGCCAAAGACTGCATTAGCAAGTCTGTGTTGCTGCTAGTATCTTGCTATTTATAAGATGTCTATTAACAAAAATGTTAACTCCAAAAATGATACAAACCTAGCTGTATGGACAAATGTGCAATATAAAAAGTATTAAAACATATTTAAATGTAATTCTAAAATGACCTGGTGAGAGGCATGGTAACATTATGCAGATTGCAACAAGTTTTGGAGTTGACTAGAGCTTTTGCTCCACATTCCAGAAAAGATAATATAGTCACTTAACTGTAAATTGATGCTGCAATGTATCATTCAGTTTCCCACTCTCTTACAAGTAATTACTGTACTCTTTAAAAAAAAAATCTGTTTTAGCAAGATGGGAATAATAATTACCAACATATGTCAGCGATTACAACAAGTAATTAAGAAATAAACTTCATGAATAAAGCCTTCAGTGAAAATACTCAAGCTACTTTTATTGACCAATATTATTTCAGGCAGTAATTTAGAATGTGATTTAGTAAATGACTCTCCTATATCATTTACATAAAAATGTGATTTTGTGCCTGATATTTTATTTAAACACAGCAAATAGACGTTGATATAGAAACCAATACACTGAGTGGATATCAGTAATTTTGTAACTGAAAGTAGCTGCCCATCCTTTCTAGTTTATAAGAAAGTTTTTCATTGATCATGTTTCTCCATGTTCAATTTGGATTGCTCTTCCCTGCATGGAAATGTCTAGTAGTGTGGAGGGGAGACTGGGTGGAGGCGGAGGGAGGGAGGGAAGGGCAGGCGGCGGGGGGTGGTGGGACAGACTGGACAGTTGAACTTAACATTTAAGAGTGTTTTAAAATACACAGGATAGACTTAGTAAAGTTATCAGCAAAAAGTTCCAGTCTTCATGGCTTTGTACCTTTTTTCAGATCTTGCACAATTATTCCTCTGCATGCATACTGGGAATGTCACAGGGAGTGGTAGGTAATGAAGGAAAAGAGAAGCTTAAAAACCAGAAAGAAACTTTGGATAAGTATTGTTATTCCCATTTTGCAGATGGGGAAACAGGTTAAATGACATGCTTTATGCAGAAAATCAAAGGCAAAGACATGAAATAGAACACTGATCTTTGTTTCAAGGCTGGTCTACACTAAAGCTGTAAGATGACCTAAGTTACATGACTTCATTTAAATAAGTTACGTAACTGAAGTCAACATGACTTAGGTGGACTTACAGCAGTGTCTATACCATGCTGTGTTGAGGGGAGATGCTCTCCCGCTGACTTACCTTCCGCCTTTCGGGGAGGTGGAGTACAGACGATGATGGGAGAGCACTCTGCCAATGACTTAGTTTGTCTTCACCAGACCTGCCTAATCAACATCGCTGCATTGATCACAGCAGTGCCGATATAGCCAAATATAGACAAGCCTTTAGTGTTGTGCTTTAGCCACTAGACTAAGCTCCCACTAAACAAACATGAAAGACATCACCCATGCATGTTAACTTGTTTCACCTCTTTTTTTCAGTATTTATAGTGACGACTTCCCTTCCCTCCTCTCTATATTTTGTATAGCTTTCTGGGAGAATTATGAATAGTGGTTAGAGCAAATCATTTAATCTCTCTGGGTGAAATTCACTCCCCACATGCTGCAAAACCAAATGGATGTTGAGATGTTATAATGAGGGAATCAAATTCTTAGACAACTAGCTAAATGTTGCTAAAAGACCTATCCCAAGAAGAAAAGGGGTGCAAGGCCACCCTCTATATAATCTCAATGCAAAGAATTTCAGCTATGTGCATCAGTCTACTCATCTATTAAGTGGATATAAGATGACTTTCCTCTCTCATGGAGAGGATTTGTTAGGCCTAAATGAATGGTTTGTCCAGTGCTCTGAGCTTGAAGATCCCCTAACAAAATAATTATACTAAGTATCATCTTTGTAACTTTGTTTACTGACAATTTATCTCTGTTTTTCTGGAACTTCCTTCAAGTCTAGTAGTAATTTCTTTCAGACATTGACACTGATTTTACACTACTAAGTTTGTGATAACCTAGAGTCTTCTCTTTTGACCTAGGCCGATGTATGTTAGGCACCATTCTCGTGAAAAGATAGGAAGGCAGCAACTTTTAGGGAATCACAAATGGCAGTGACACGATTTCAAAATTGTGTGTGCGTGATTTTCTTTTCATTTTTACAAACATGCTTGTACTTTACACCAAAGGTACATCAGCACAGCAAAAGCTGTGCATAGGCTCGTCTCCATGAGCTAGCTCAAATCCAGCAGGTATGAGTAACAGCAGCAGAGAATACAGCACAGGGTTGGCCTCAGTGGGTATAGTACATGGCAGGCACAGACCATGGGTATATATTCAGCTCACTAGCCCACTCTGAAGCCCATGCTGTGCGGTCTTCACTGCTATTGTTATCCACACTAGCTGATTTCAAACTGGCTCAGGTAGGCTAGCCCAGTCACTACTTTGGCTGGGCAGACATACCTTTAGAAGCCAATGTGGCTGACATACGTGGCACGTGTTTTATATGCATTCAACACATCCCTGTGACTGGCACAACGATTAAGGGTATTTTTTATTCAGAAGAAAATGCAGTCTGGAATTAAGCTGTGAGTTGCTCCTAAATAGGAATAGAAAAACAAAGTATTTTAAAATGATCCACAATGCCTATACTCAAACTCCACGTCAAATGACAAAACCCATCACCAATGCTGGTCTGTAGACACAATGTATATTTTGCATGCCTTTATTAAATGCTGTGTCATTAACAAACTCTGACTTGGAAGATCCTCAGGTGGAAAAACAAATGAATAAATAACTTCAAAAAGCCTGAATTACTGGGAACTATTATCTGTATCTGCTGTGTTGATATAACCACTGCACAGACCAAGTGGGCAAAGAATTATACTGCATTCTCACATCCCTGCTTAATCATTTTGTGCCATGTTTCATTCATTATACAGTGATTCAAAATTAATTCCTCTTAATGTTTTAGATAAACTAAATTTGGTCTCAGTCAGGGCCAGATCCGCACCTACCTGCCACACTGATGTGTGGGGAACAATAGAACATTTACTGTACAGTAAATCAATAACTACTATCTAGCTCAGTCTGAGTAATTTCAAAAGGGACAGGAAGCAATTAGCAGTCTCATGTCTTATTGGTCAGACCACAGTTGTAATATTTTTGACTCCTGGTCTTCTTTCACTTGTGAATATATATAGCCCTTTCCATCACAGATGGCACAGAAAGTTTAATGTATTTCTAGAAAACTATCTATATAAAACAATATTTGCTTATTTTGCCATTATCCCCTAATTTTTAAATTGTAAATATAACACAAAATTAAGAAAAAATGCTCATATAACACAGAATTGAGAAAAATGTATAATCTTATTTTCTTTGTGAAATTAATAAACACAAAGCATTTATTTTTACTTTTTATTATTTGATTAATGACATTAATTATTAAAAGTATTTTAAATTAATTAAGTTAGTTATTGGTGTCTCTAGTCTGGATTCATAAGAGTACAATTTAAAATTGTCAGAAGTGTGTATTTTGAAGAAGGCTTTCATGATTCACTTATTTTTTATTTCTATGCAATTTTAAGGACTAAGGTTGTTTTTAAAATTGTCAAAATCTTAATATTCTGATGGTTTCAGAACAATGAAGATTAACTATAATAAAAAATATTTGGATAACATCCTATTAAACCTATTCTGCCTTCATATTCTATATACTACTATTGGTTTCATTTGGCTTTCCTAGGGTGCAAGTGAACACAGAATTTGCATTGCAGTTTATAGCAACCTCTCATGAGCTTGAAAATTAAATGTTTCTTTATTAAATACTTTCCCTAATGAAATATACAATTTGGTCTTTTATTGTAGGACTGCTAGAAGTTGTGATTTTTTGGATATGGAAAGCCCAACATTTAATCTTTAGTTTACCTGTTGTCAAAATGCATATCTATGTTTTAAATGTTTTAGCAGAACATATGTATTTGAGTACAAAGTGTGACAATCCATTTTGAAGAGTTAAGACAGCAGAGAAATATTATTTGATCTCAGCAAAGTAAGAACTTCCCTCCTATTAACTGTTACATCAAATCCTGTGGGTTAAACAAAAGTGTCTTGGTGTGAAACAGGTAATCCTAGGGATAATAAATTGGCAGTATTTTCTATGAAGTAATAAACTGAGGTACTGCTTTGTAAATTAGATCCATGGATGGTGGGGGTCTACATGAATGACTCTGCAAATTATATTAAAATCAGCTAAGATGTTGTTTAAAAAATCCACAGAGAGAAAGACAAAGAAGAAAAATATTTAAAACAGTTGGTTCGCCAGTCTTCTCTGTCTAACTCTGGCCTAGTTAAACTGACGTAACAATGCTATTTTTCTTCCTCTCAAAATCTGCTGTGGGTGAATCAAATGTGAAAGCAAGATCAATTCTATTCCAAGACAGTAAACGAGCTTCAGATCAGACTTGTTTCAATTTATGGAGAGAACCCAAATATAGCAGCTAAACTGTATTCTTACTCTGACTATGAAACTATATTATACTGCTATGGAAACAGTAAACAATCATTTTTTTCTCATAATTGTTTATAATCTAGCAAGGAAGAGAAAAATCAATGCGTCTGTTCTCAATTGTGCTTCAAATTTTACACTTTCATTTCCAATTGTTAAAATTAATTTTAGAACACTATTAAACGATGTTATTTACATTAACTTTTAAAGTAGTACTTAAATGTTATTACTGTAAACTTGATAGTTTTTGAAATAATAAATATCATATCTACAGTTTATTTTATGGAAGCTGGTTGTTCCTTATATTAAATATTTGATCAAGCTATTTTGATGCGTCTATCTCACAAACCCTTTATATTACAAATGATATCTGCTAATAAGATTTTAAATATCTTTAAACCAGACTGAGAACCCCCTATTCATATTAGTAGGGGTTGCTCACATGAGTAGCCCCATTAAAACTAATGAGAGTAACTAGTTTACAAACTTGGAACTCTCTAAAGCGTGTGTATGTCTGACATTTAAAAGTGGTGAAGTGGAAGGCAAAACCTCAATATTTAGATGTTGTCGTACATCATGAAGACTGAAGGTTTCTGGCTCTTCCAATTTTTTGTTTGGTATTTACTATTGGAACTCCTGATTTTCTCATTATTCATATATCTGTCTAATCCCTTTTGAATCCCGCTTTTCTCTTTTCCTGAAATGATATATTGTAGCAATGAGTTCCACAGGCTAATAAACTTCTGGGGTCACATGCTGAGTCTGGGAAAAATGGTCGGTCAGGGGAATCCTGGCCCAACCCAGCTCTCTCTTCCCATGGAAGGCTGTCTGCTGTCAGGATTCCCAACACAGTATGCTTTTGCTCATGATGGATTTTAAAGGCATGCTACAAAGGATGTAGATGCTGAAGCTTCTAAAAAGAGTTACAAAAATCTTTTATAATGGAAAATGTGCATCTAAATAAAGGATCTCTACTAGCTCTCTCTCTAAAATACTATTAATTTTAAATATTTTTTTATCTTATCTCCTCTTATTTGTCTCCTCTCTAAGCGGATCAGAATCTTTGAATCTCTTTTCATTTGAATGTTTTCTCATGCACCTAATCATTCTTATCATTCAGCTCTCTATGGACTAGAGTTCTGAATTCTCTCCAATTCCTTTATGAGATAGAGTGACCAGCGCTGAACACTACATTCTTGGTGAAGGTGTTACATTGTATAAATGGCATTTTAATGGTTCTGATATTTTCTTTCATTTCATTCTTTATGCAACCTAACATTATTTGATTTTTTAAAACTTTTGCTTCATATTAAGAAGCGGCCTTCATTAAAGTCTTTATAAACATTATTTAAAAAACATGCAAGCTATTGGGTGCCTTAATATGCATAACTAATTAGATGTACAAAAATATTCCTTAAACATACATTATGAGCAATATTCAAAAGACATTTTTAGCCCCTAATTTCTAAATGTGTTATATGAATAGACATGTAAATAATGTAAATAAAACTCAAAATTACTTTTTGTTTGCTGGTCGTCTTAGCTTTTTATAACATTCACATATTACCTTTTTTGTTGAAATGTGATTATAATCTAGAAGTGCAAATTAGTACTGGAAAATCTTATTTTAAAAATGCATGTAAATATTTATGCCTGCCTCTGGAGATTTTCACAACATTCATCTGATGAAGTGGGTCTTAACCCACGAAAGCTCATGATCCCTAAAATCTGTTAGCCTATAAAGTGCTAGAAGACTCTTTGTCGCTTTTGCAGATCCAGACAGCTACACCTCTGATACTTTATAGGAAGAAAATCCAGATAATAAAACATACAACAGGTGACTGTCTTACAGCAGCAAACTTTTTTTTTTTAATATACAACTGGCTCCTAACATATGGGCTACCATGCACCATGCCCAATATTGAGCTAATCTCAGGTCTGGGCTATAGTAGTGGCACCCTAATATATTTTGTGTCTAAGAAACCTAAATATGTATGCATGTGTAGGCCCAAGCAATGAAGACTGGGAGCCCTATACTAACACACATTCAACAACAACAAAAATAACTCTGGCAAATGCTACTTGTCAAAAGTTGCCTTTACTCACTGAGGTAGTCTTTGCACTGAATAATGGGTGCTCTTGTATATGTATCTTTTTAAGATATGGAAGTACAAATCCTGAAGACTGAGTGTCCTGACCAACCATGACAATTTAAACTAGGGATTATGTTTCTCAGAGAAGCAGCAAGACTTTGAGACCAATTTTATACCTTTCATTTCCAGAACACAATGGACCTCATCCCTTAGCTGTGTAACGAAGAATTCTGAAGAGGAATGGAAAGTGGAGTTCAGTCCTGGAATGACCTCAAACTGAAGGGCATATTATCCCCCTTTAATTAATATCATATACCCTGCTTTACCAGAAAATATTTAGAAAATTGGGAAATAAAATTATATCTAGGCCATCAAGGTAAATTGCAGATTTGCTAGGCCAATGAACCTAAAATGGATAAAAAAAGGACAACCCACATTTTATTAGAAATTTTCCTGATTGACAAGTTCAAGACCTGTGCTGAATCTGGAAGCCTCTTAAAGAAGAGTGGAAGGAATTGGCATCTATGACACCAGAAAGAGGGCTTTTGTTTCCTCATACAAAGGACTGTCTTCCACTTCAGTGACCCAATTGTTAACCTGATCACAAAACACCACAGTCAGCAGTACAAGTGGACAACAATGGATATAGTCAGAGAAGTATCAACAAAATCAGATGCATTGTTACACCATCCGCTCCAGGAATTGCAATCTCCTGACTTTTTCTACTAATCTCTAGAAACTCCAACTTCTTACCATCTGAAATATGTTCCAATCTAATACATATTTTATTCTAGAGAGAACAGCAATCTGTGACCAAGATTCCTTAAAATAAGGAACATAAAAAGAGTGTATCTTCCTTCTACATGGGCCTTTTAAGAAGCTGCTGACACAACCAAAGAGCCTAAGGCCACTCTACACTAGAAACTTTTCCTGGAATATTAATGTTGCTTGTTGTGATTTTTAAAATCATATTCTTAGAACAGCAAAAACAGTCCCTTGCCAGTATAAGCTACATCTACACTAAGAGGGTTTAGCTATACTGGCAAACATTTTCTAGTCTAGACAAGGCTGAGGTAGGATGCTGACTGTTAAAAGGAACCAGGCTTCCTGTTTCTCTGAATAATAAGACGCTGGGTGGCAATAAGCCAAAACACCATAGACAGTGTTATTCAAAGAAAGGAGCCTGGCGTGGAAAACTAAACCCCCATGTTGGGCAGTCATGCTAGAAAATGATCCCCAGAGAGGTAACTGCTGGGATTCGGTCATCCTTTCTGGGTCTCGTTGTGAACCATGAGACTGATGGATCCAAAACAAAAGGCAATGCTGGGAAAAGCAGTATCCCAAAGAGACCCCTTGAATCTAAAACGAGTTCAGACAAAGAACCTGCAGATTATTATCCCATTCATTATTTACTGTACACTATTCAAACCCGGCTCTAAAGACAGAATTACTAATTTCTTCATGAGCTCTTCCATGGTGCTCCTCACTATTATATTTAAGTGCTTCATAAACAATTTATTTTCACAACTCTATAACATAAGGGGGTGGTATTATTCCCATTTTACAGAGGAGGAAGTGAAGATTAAGTATCCACTAATTCTGCTTGCCTATTTCAGACACCTGGGGCATCAGTAATTAATATTATATTTTAGATACTACTTTATACATTAAAAATACAGCTCCCTTTAGCTCAGGATGCAGCTGAGAGTGTCCAGCACTGTGTCACACCCCAGGGTCTCAAGTCAGGCACCCAGAAAATGAGGAATACATAACTAGTGACCACCTGTGAAAAGTATGTATGAACTCTATGGCAGAGGCAGGCGTAGAATCTAGTGTTCCAGGATAACATTTGACTGCCTGAACCAGGAGACCATCCCTTCTCTTCCTGCAATCCCCTGCCTCATTCCATATGCACCCTCCAACTTCTGCAAAAAATGAGGCAATGGCACATCCTGTGCACTGAATGAGGCAGAAGTCCTATGGAAAAAACAGTATGTGATCATGTAATTAAAAACTGTATCACAACATATGCACAAAGAGACTGAATTAAGGTAATTAGATATTAAACATATTTGTCATTTTGAAAGCTAATGACAGTCCTTGCTCACATGCACAGGGTTATACTGATGGCCAGGTCCAGGTTTAGATCCCTATTTACCTTTAAGGTCTTATATGGCTTACTTGGCTTTATATTAGTTTTGCCCTCTCCCTGACTGGCAAAACTTTCATAATGTGCTGGTTGCACATGAGTAGTCTTCATAAGACATAGCTTACAGCAGCATAGTCATGTGGAAGCCAAAAGGTGTTTCGTCTGAGATTTCATGTCATAAATGTGTGAGTCAGAGTCCATAGGAGTATTTATGTCTTATCTGGTGTTTTATGAGAGAACCCAATCTTTGGAGATAATTCTGAATTCCTGCATAGCAGTAGGCCTTACTGAGGATCATTGGCACAAAGAGACCCCACAATAGGTAAGCCTGACTGCTCACCATGTGGAAAAGTTTAAATACAGTTGGGTCTGGGATAGTTGACACTAAAGAACTGTGCCTTGAAACTTTATTGCCTCTAAAAGTGAGGTGTCACTGGCAATATGAGGCTTAAGGGTTATTTATTTTATTACTTTTCTGTAAGCTTAATAAACTTGACATATCAATCTAAAATCACATATTGAGTTGTTTCATATTCAGAATGCAATACTTTTAGTTCACTATTTTTAACAACTCACTACAATAACCAGATATAGAGTTTGCTAAAAAGAAATTAATGAAGACTAAAAATATAAATGACATACTTCCATTCCTTATATGTTTGGGGGAGATGGTGGAATTTATTCTTAGATTTTGCCGCTGACGTCACTAAGCAGATACAGACTTAAATCAAAGTGGATATATGCTGTAAAGATTGACTGATTTCTGCCATACAGATAGAGATCATATTTGGAAAAAATAGTCAAAGACCAAGATATAGACATTTATAAAGCACCTTGGGTTTTTTCCTTCAGGGGCAAAATTCTGCTTTCAGACACTGATCTAATCATAGCAACAAGGATAAAAAAAGAATGCTGCTGATCTACTGGTATGCTGAATTTCAGAGCAACCTGGAGATCAAAATCCACCGATCCAAAAGAGCCAACACAATAATAGCCAGGCAGAGAATCCATGAGGTTCTGCAAACTTTTTTGCATACCTGGTATCCAATAAGCCAACAAACCAAAGTGTAAATAATGGCACTATTATCAATCTTTTAATTATGCCCAAATAATAAAATAAACTTATCTGTGATAAATATGCCCAGTTTTTTATTATGTTATTCAGCCAGTTTGCTAAATTTGCTCCGAAAGGCTGCTATTCAAGTGCTCAGCAGCTGATTTATAACTTTGTAACTCGTGATCTTGAGCTGCCTCCTTTGTATTATCTGCTTTGGTGTTGGCTAGCAGATATCTTTATTTGTAATAGATGAATACTGTTAGTGGGGACAGACTTTTTTAGAAAGATTATTTATTTTAGATATTAATTGTTTTTAATGGTGATAACTAGCACTGCACAGCACTGATGAATCCAAAACACATTAGGAAAGGCTTCCGCTACCTGGCAAATGTAGCAAATAGTCTTTCTTATGCTCACTATGGAGCTCAAGTTTGGCCTTACGTTAGGCTACTTCGTTTAAAAAAAAATGTGGATATACTCCGTGTAAAAATTTATAATGCTATAGACCCCAAATCAACAAAGCACTGAAGTATGTGCAAGACATTTTAAAGCACGAGTAATGGCACGCCTACTTACTTCAACAGGACTACTCACATGTTTAAAGCGAAATGTGTGTCTAAGTGCTTGACTGGATAGCAATGGGATCAAATTAAGCACACACTTAAGTCCACTGCTGAATCAGACCACAGTGCACACCAGTAAAAGCATTATTTTTATTTCATCTATAAACACGTATGTATATATTACCAATAATAATACCAGCTCACAGAGATGATGAGAAAATAAATTCAAGAACATTTGTGAAGCACTCAGCTCCTCATTCTAGTGATAAGCACCATAAAAAAGCCCATAAGGAAATGAATAATTCTGTATTCAGAGCAGGGTTTAAAGAGTGTGCAGTAAATAAGGCCTGGGGCCATATACTGAAAATAAGGAGAAAACTAAATACTGAACAGCTGAGCTCATTCAGTGAGTATGGTCCACCCAGTGCACTGAATAAGGCAGGAATTCCATGATCATGTAATTAAAGACTATTATAATACATATTCATAGTTTCATAGAGTCTAAGGTCAGAAGGGACCACTGTGATCATCTGCACTGACCTTCTCTACAGTACAGGCCATAAAACTCCCCCAAAATCATTCCTACAGCAAATCTTTTAGGAAAAAAAAAATCCAGTCAGACCATGCATGTGCCTGTCCCATGTGCTGCAAGTGAGCTGTGCTTTGAAGGTATCAGGTGCTATATAACATCAGGCCCTAAGTATCTCACAGGGGGCACCCAAAAACTAGTGGATACTTTGTACCTTTATATCTCTGTGCTTCCCTTCCTCATCTGTAAAATGAGGATGATACCACCACCACCCTACCCTGAGAGGATGTTATAAAGATCAATTCATTAATGTCGTGAAGCACTCAGATACTGTACTACTGTGGTGTGCATCCGTGAGAAAATTCCTTGCAGGGTCAGGGTGTGCAGTAAATAAGATATGGGGCCACATACTGAATGATAAAAATAAAGCAAAGTATTATGTAACTATCCAGTTGCTGAGCACAATCTATTTTGTGCTTTGAATCAGGAAACAGTCCGGGGGGGGGGGGGCGGGGGGGATATAATTGTCATTAAAGACTGTAGCATTATGTAAATGAAGAAGGGAACCAAATTAACGTTTCATGGGCAACCTAATACTGGCCTTTCCTAAGATTTGGAGGGTTGACTTTGTATGCTTAACATTCTTTGAACGTATTTTGTTTTACTATTGCACATGTGCATGCACACCCATGTGTCCTGCCGAAATTTTCACTTCCTTAGTTTCCTGGCCAGAAAAGAATAAGAGAGTCAACTCCTGCTAAAGGTTGAGAAGTGTAAAAAGGAAAATGGTAGCCCTCAGGTGTTTATAAACAAGGACCCCCACGCAGGAGTAACTTAGAAGTGTTGGAGGCCAGCACAGAATAGTTGGAATGACTGTCAGGTTATATAATATAGCAAAGGAAACCCAAAGTTATCCTTTGATAGTAGATAATCTGCAAAACGAAACAAAAAAATTTCAAAAACCTCAAATATGTTGTCATTCATGACACTGACTGAGTTAAAGTGCAAAACGCTTATCATTAATAACTATATTGCTAGCAGTGCTTTGAAAAATATACTATATTAACAATGGAGCAGAGTATTTTCATATTCAGGACAGAACAGTCATCCAGATTTATCAGCCCATTAACTTTATAAACATAGCATTAGCTGCAGTTTAGGTGTGATGTGGTGAATCTGTAATGAGAAATTCTTTGGGTGGCATTTTATAATTAAATATCTCATGAACCATTTGTAAGGTCAACACAGATTAATGTGAGATGTCAGGCAAGGTCATTGTGTGAATTTCGAAAGAATTCCATCCTCACAGACTGGAAATATCACAATTAATGGATATTTTCTAAAATACAGTACAGCATGATATATGCATGTTATATCATTTTAAAAGAACCTACAATATTAAGTTAACAGGTTGCCAAAATAAATTTAAAAAGTATTTAATGTGCTATTCTGAATGTAAGGAGGGATGATGAAATATTGTATATTTTAGTTACATATTGTTTTTCTTATTCCTTTATCTTTGAAAAATTCACACTATATAAAACTTCTCTAGAAATACACCGTGATAGACAACCGATATAGATTAGCCAAGCAGTGATAGTGTTGGCCTCTGCAGCTGTCCCTTCTGGCCTTCTGTGGCACTGTACACCTTGCCTGAGTTCCTGCTTCCCTCCCCCACTTTTGGCGAAAATCTCCTAGGTAGTAATCTCTAGAGAGGGAGAACCCATTTAGTGCTGGGAACAAACTTAGAAAACAGTCCCAAGTGCAAACCAAACAAATGGGTCTTCCACCCCTCCTGGGCTCAGCTCTTTCCCGCTCTCCTACAGATCACGGACTGTCAAAGCTTTTAATCTGTGGGAGTCCTCATTCTTTTCGGACTAGTCACAGGAGTCAGCCTTGCTCCTGCAACTCTCCTCAATCATTCTACAGGCTGTTTGGAAGTTACACTTCTCCAGGGCCTGCCAGGGAAGCCAGCTGCTTCTTGCAACACCCCTTCTCCCAATTAAGCTCTCACAGCCCTTTGTAGGCATCCCGGGACCCTTCCTAGCTCTGAGTCTAATAATTAAACAGGGTCATCTTATCCCTCCAAACTGATTCCTGTGCAAAATCCAGCTCAACCAGACCCTATGATCAAGGACTTACCATTTCATCTTCTCCTAACCTTTCATTCTGCTGCTAATAAATGCTTGATATCAAAAATCAGAGAGGTAGCCGTGTTAGTCTGGAATTGCAGAAGTGACAAGAGTCCTGTGGCACCTTAAAGACTGACTAAAGTATTGAAGCATAAGCTTTCATGGGCTAATACCCACTTCGTCAGATGCTTCAACACTTTAGTCAGTCTTTAAGGTGCCACAGGACTCTTAATATCAAAAGGATCAGAAGAGGTTGTGGACATAAACCAATACCAGATGCCTAAAATGATGCCAAGAAACCCTCAATGGCAATATTTTTGGCATCTTCTTTTTCTTCCCAAGGAAATGATCAAAAAATGATCATGAAAAAGAGGTCACAAGTCCTGAAACTGAAATTGATATTAGGCTATGATGACATTAATTGTTTACACAAATTCCCAGTGTACCCAAGATCACCTTTCTGATCTAGAACAAAGTCAGTCTTTCTAGCTTCTTTGCTGAATAGAGCAGAGAAACCAACTCTGGAGCCCTCAGATGTGTCACTGGCCACAAATATAACCATCAACATGGGAGTTAAGTGTGAAGAAATATTGTCAGAACAGGTACTAACAATCTGCCCATTTAAGGGCAGCAACTGTAGTGGGTGGCATCAGCCAAATACTTCATTGATGGGTCACCTTCCCCTTCTCCTTGTTCTCCAATGTATCATTTAGATTATTAATCTTTTTTTTGGTGATAGTCTCCAAGAACTCTGCCACCCCTGAATTCCTGAAATTGTCTATGTTCACCACAAGGGGAGATGCAGACATGATGTATCATCAGGAAAAGCAGACAACACTGTAACTTAGAAAAATCACCTGATGTCCTCTACCACTAGTGTCTTGGCCACAATCTACCCACTCACACCAGCTAAGAAGATCACCATGATTCACAAATGAAACTTACAGGCGGAAAGGTAGAATCCCAAAGGAGCAAAACATATTTCACATCCATTCGCCAACATCAAACAATTCTTATAAGACCATACTAGTCCAGTAAAGGAAGTAAAAGGAAATTTCTGCTCCTGTGCACTCATGGCAAAAGAATTACATTCTGCATAGTGAACTGGCTAGCCAACCCTGATTGCATAGTCCAACCACTGATTACTATGAAGAGTGCTCAGAGTACTTTGCTGAGAGTTGTATACATCCATGGTTGATCTTAAGGAAAGAAATGGTATGAAATCTCAGGGCCCTCCTGTTTGATGCCTCACTAAAGGTGGATAATCAGGTAGTGCCAGTGTCTAAAAATACCTTCTTCTACCTCCAGCTTGCTAAGACGTTTCACCCCTTCTTCCCAGAAGAGGACCAGACCACAGTGAGCCAGGAATTTGTCACCTCCAAACTGGATTATTTTAATTCGCTGTACTGGAACCTGCACATAAAGACATTGCAGAGACTCTGGCTGGTATAGAACACAGCAGTCTGTCTAATTCATAGTATAAGCTGCCGTGAGCATATAAGGCCCATGGCTCAACTTCCTCTATTGGCCCGTCAGTTTCAGATGTCAAATTAAGGCCTTGGTCCTAATTTCCAAAGCTGTTGCAGATCAAACCCCAGCTATATTAAAGACCAAATTTCAACCTATGAATTGGCAAGACAGCTGCACTCCTCTTGGACAATTAAGATAAAGCCCTGGGCAAAGTGTGAGAGCGCATTCTCATTTGAGGGGATCCAGCTAGGGAACAGATTTCCAGAGTAGAATAAGGAAATCCAGAGTCTCATCGTCCCAAGGAAATTTTGCAAAACCTTCCTCTTCTGAAAAAAACCTTTCCATCATAGCAAGAATGATACTCCCATCTATTTAAGCCCCATGCAGAAAATGGAAGTGTGCTTGTACCCAGGGACATGCAATGTCCCAAAAGAAAGGGAATTTTGAAGGGGAGCCTGATAATGTGTTAGGAACAAGAAATACTAGAAGGTGACCTTCACAATAGAGAAAGCCAGGAACAAGATATCTGATCCACCCTGGATCCATGAAGATGTTTGTTCTGTTTCTTCTGGGAAGGCAGCAAATGTCCATTATGCAGACCGTCTCTATCCTCCACTTCATTTTACTCTTATACTCGAGAGTGAGACCAAAATTGAAGTCTCCATAAATGATCAGGACTAACTATGACTGAGGAATCTACAGGAAGCTCAGCATTAACAAGTCCACTTATAAAGAGGTTTTCCCAGTCCAAGGAAGCTGTACTAGTAGCACCAGCTAGTTGTAACTTGGGAGATAGACAGACACAAAAGACAGATCATCTCTGCAGCATCAGCTTAGTCTCAAAACTGGGCACAAAGTGTTTTACCTACGTTGAGCCTGATAAATAGTGTCAGTCTCAGGTTTGAAAGATTCTTTTCCCACTTTAGGGGTTTCTCAAATCAATTAAGGCCTATTTTGTCCCTGCACACAAATGAAGCAAGAGATAAACCCAAGGGTAACAAACTCAGTCTTATAATGATGAAAGTCTAGAGCTGGAGGTGAGCATGACTTCTGGGATCAAACCGTAACAACTCAGCATGCTGAACAATTATCATGGGATCATTTCCAGGAAGACTCAGTACTATTAACCACTCCATTTAAATCTTTTCCCCAGGTCTTTTCAAGTAGACTTAATGTCTCAGAACCAAGACTGAGATGTTTGTTTGCTGATTTTTTAAAAATAATAAAATCTATCTTTGTTAATGGAGCAAGCAGGTAGCCATGAAAAGGAAAGAAATGAGACAGCTGGGGCATACATGACCTTATAATCTCAGCTTTGAACACTGGGGGCTGAGACAGGGCACTTACATATTGCTTTTCTAGAAGGCTGCTGAAACTTAGCAGTGGTGGAGAGGCTGCATTTCATAAGTGAGACTGTGTAGAAGTTATTTCAAGGAAGAATAAGGGGGAAAAGGCTTTGATTTAGAAGTGCAGCATGACCAACAGAAAATCTTCCAAGTTGTTCAGGTTTCTATACTTCACTGTGAGCTCAGTTTTGAAGTCAAATCAGGAGTATGTCAGGGGTGTGTTATGTCTGCAATCCTCTTCAACGTTGCCATTGACTAGGTAATGAGGCGTACAAAAGAAGACATGCCAAGGGACATCAGATGGAAGCCCTTCTCATCTCTTGAAGATCTGGACTTTGCAGATTATCTAACTCTCCTATCCTACACTCATAAGAACATAACAGCTATACTGGGTAAGAGCAACAGTCTATCTAGCCCAGTATACTGTCTTTAAAAAGTTTCTATGCCATTTTCACGGATTTCACTTTTGGCATGTTCCTTTTTAATTTCTGTTTAACTACTTTCCTCATTTTTGTGTAGTCCCCATTTCTGAAATTAAATGCTACAATGTTGGGTTGCTATGGGGTTCTCCCCAAGACAGGGATGTTAAATTTAATTTTTATCATGGTCACTATTACCAAGCGGTCCATCTATAGTCACCTCTTAGGAATACATCAAGAATTGTCTGTCATCTTGTGGGATCCAGGACTAGCTGCTCCAAGAAAGAGTCATTTAATGCATCAGGAAACTTTATTTCTGCAACCCAACACCATATACAAGAAAAAAACAAACCAAGTCAACACATACAGCCAGCAAATTGGACTGAAAATCAGCTGCAATAAGACAGATTTCATGACCCTTAATATTGCCTCACCATCACCAGTACGTTTATCACATTCTCACCAATGTAGAAACATTCACATACTTCGGCAGCACCATGAGCCAGGATGGTGGAAGAAGCCAGGATATTCGGAACAGAATCAATAAAGGCTGGAACACCTCCAGGAGTTTAAATATAGTCCAGAAACCATCAAAATACAACACCAAAACTAAATTTAAGATTTACAGCTGTATACGTATAGTGCAGAATGCTGGGGAAAAACCTGGTATGTCCAAACCGCCTTCACTCCATACAACCTGCCACAGAAAAATCCTCCCTATTTTTTGGCCCAGAACAATCTCAAACCATGACCTTTTCATGCAGTGCAGCCAAGAAGATATGAGCACCATCACAACCAGGAGGCACCGGAGATGGATTGGCCACGTGCTTTGAATGGAAACGGATTCCATCACCAGAATAGCACTAAGATGGACACCGGAAGGCAAGGGAAAATGAGGGCACCCGAAAACAACATGGCAAAGAGCTGCAAGGTGAAAAAGCACAGCCGGGGAACCACTGAAAGATTGTCAAAAACAGACAGGAATGGAGGAGCTTTGTCACTGCCTTAAACACCAGAGGTGTAATGGGTGTAATTAACTGTACTTTGCTCAGTGCATGTGTTCTCTCAACAGGCATTCCTCTTCCTTTACACCAGGCTTGTCCAACCAGCGGCCCGCGGGCCGCATGCGGCCCAGGATGGCTATGAATGCGGCCCAACACAAAATCGTAAACTTACGTTATGAGATTACGTCCACAAATAACGGAGTATTATTCGTAATTTGCATTATAATTGCGAACAGTTTCACCAAAAAAATAAAAAACTGATAAAATTGACTAATAAAATAAAGAGCGAGAGGACTCCAATGTCGCGTAAAATGAATTGTGACAAAGAATTCGTGTGTACTAGGCATACCGCGTGGCCCAAGACAACTCGTCTTCTTCCAATGTGGCCCAGGAAAGACAAAAGATTGGACACCCATGCTTTACACTATCCAGCTAGGTGGCTTTTCCTTGTGTACCTTTAACTTCTGGAGCACCTACAACAACAGACTTTTGGATACTAAAATAAGATATTTTTTCTGGATCTTAGGCGAATTCACAGTACTCAATAAAATGACTCATTTATAAATTGTCTTTGAAAACAACCTTGATGTAAAACAACCTAAGCAGAAATTAGAATTAAGTTTTAGAGGAGAGGAAAAAAAAGCATTTTTCTTAACAAACAGGATTTCTCTGTTTAACCTCATGTATGCACCTGATAATTTACCCTGTAAAGGAGAACTAGGAGGGTAAGAAATGAAGAGAAAACAGCATATCTTCAGACACACTACAGTAGACAAAGCCCTAGTAACCTCTGCTCTTAAGTAGGCAGGACACTGCATTATGAACTGACTGGAGCGTGTCCAGGGTCAGCATTTTCATTTTTAGGTGCAAAGCATTGCAGAAGTGCAGCCTGAAGGTCACAAATGCTTGGATCATTGCAACTAGAATCCCACTGTGAGCACAATCTCCTAGACAGCTAAACACCAATAAAAGCATTATTCACCACTGTAATTGTACCATACATCCAGGAGCAATGAAGAATCTAGCTTGAGTTTGAGGCTGTATGCCACTTTGATTGACTGTACTTTGACATCCTGAACCAGTGGTAGGTTAGAGCACTGGCAAGCTCAGTATGTTTTCACCTTTCCCTACTATCACCACTTATCTCTCTCCTGGACTGCTTTTGAGTCAAAGCACTAGAATTCTTTTAATCCATATGCTTATTTTTTCCAGGTACTGGGGTCATCATCGTGTAGACGTTGCACTTGTGCAGTGAAGAGATATATTTTCATGCTCTACTAATTATAATTACTCTAAATTATTTTTATTATCCACATGCTGGTGGTACCATGGTGCCTAATGATCTATACAGGTAGTCTAATGTAGATGTTGAAGAGGGGTGAGAATATTAAGCCATTCCGGACTTCACATGATAAGGTTTCTGTCAGGTCCCACAGCCCTCAAAACCTTTCCAAGATAAGTGAATGCACCCAGTGTAGTGCTGCTACATTTGTTCCTATTAGGCCCTCATGAGTTTTAGCATCAAATGATCATTCACTGACAGCCGAAGACAGCAGTATAAACATAGAAGCTTGTTTCTTGTCCAGTCAGAATAGGTCTGTCAACACCAGAAGGACCATGTCCTGTTCTGAATCCAACTATGAAGGGTTCAATATATTGTAACAGAACAGATCTTATTGGACCTTAGAAACCATCACATTTTCAGTAAGCTTGTCAAACTCTTTGTTCTATTGTATCAGAGATAGAAGTCCTATTCTCAGCTCTGTCAGATAGGATCCTGGGAGACTCTGTGCCCACCAATTTTTCCCTGTGAGGGCTGCAGCCCCGGAGCATCCACAGAGTATGTGCCTATGATTCAGTGGAAGAGATGGGACCAGAACTCATGGTCTCCTGGTTCCTAATCTAGTACTTTTCCCATTAGGCGATAAAGGTATTTTTGAGGGGAAAGCAGAAGCAGTGGTAGGCTCACATGCACTCTTGGGTGCTTATAAATGTACACTACCTAGTCGATAGGTGGAATTTTCAAAAACACGTAAGGGAATTAGGCAACCAATTCCCATTACAAGTCCAACCTTGAAAGAATTCAATTGACTTTAATGGGTGGGGAACCTAAATCTCTCAGGTGCTTTTGAAAATCCCACCATATACTCAAAAACTTCATATATTGCTCAGCTACGTATTTCAGAAATAATTTCTTGATAGTCTACATCAGGGGTCTCAAACTCAAATGACCACGAGGGCCGCATGAGGACTAGTGCACTGGCCTGAGGGCCGCACCACTGACACACGCACACATCCTCGCTGCCCCAGCTCCGCCCCCACTCCACCCCTTCCAAGAGGTCCCACCCCTGCCCCACCTCCTCCTCTGAGCACGCAGCTCCCCATTCCCTCCTGGAAAGCGCTAGGCACCACCAACAGCTGTTTGGCAAACAAAGCAAGAGCAATATAGGAAGTCCAGAGCTAGAAACACGCATGGCCCAGCCAGGCAGCAGAGAAGCCTCTGCTTCTGACCCCTCCCTCCCGCAAACTGCTATGGGGGGGGGGAGGGAACAGGAAGCCTGGCGGGCCGGAGGGAAGGGCTTCGCGGGCCACATGCGGCCCCCGGGCCGCATGTTTGAGACCCCTGGTCTACATACTAATATAAAGGTAAGTGCTCAAAATTGGTTTCTTATCCTTACCTCTATGAAAATGAGATTATTAGTAAACAAGGAGTATTGAAATAAAAACTACTGCATAGTTATGATATGGTTAAAAGAGCAATGGAGGATACAACATAGAATACTTACAAGTATGTCTTGCCAAGGAATAGTTTGATCCACCGCTAGTTAAACCAAATCCCTCAGGAATTTGACTGGAACTGCGTGGCCTTGTCAACAGTTTTGGAGGTTCAATTTCAGCTCCAAATTCTGCTCCAATCACTCCTAGCAAGACAATAGCAGTGGCTTGCTTCCGTCTCTCTTCATAAGATGTAGATATTTTTTTCATTTGTGGGAGACCAGACAGACAACCTGCAATGTAAAATAAAGAGTGTTAGGATGACTGGTCAGCAATATTAGAAGTGGAAAGCCATCCCAATCAAATTTTACACATTTGGGAGAATTTTTTCATATTTATAACAAAACTGTTATTTTCAGCTACTTGAACATATACTGCTGGGAAAATGCTACTGGGAGTTGTCAGAAAACATCAAATATATATCAAAGGTCAAATGTGAGGACAAAACTGGTCTCTTTTCAATCTCAAAGGCACTTATTTGCTATGCTTACTTCCCCTATAGGAAAATGTGGAGCCAGACAATTTTTAGGTTATTGGTCCTGGCTCCATTTTGTCTCTCAAAGTCCCCAGTCCAGGCTAAAAGTTTAAGTATGACATGCCCCTTCCTCAGTCTTCAGTAGCATGTTCTTATAGGAAAAACTGTTTTAATTTCATAGTTCCTCCAGGTTTGTTCATTGAAAAAGAATGAGAGACTTCTAAGATTCTGCAGTTATTAAATCAGTATTTTCTGGAAGGTGAATTGTGATCTTGATTCTTATTTACATAAGTATTAATCTGCTTTAAGACAAATAGGTTATCTTCACAGAAATAGACTTTTAAAAATAATTTTTCACGTTATAAAAAGCTGCCTGTTATTTAAGTGACCATCCTCTTTTTTTCTGATGATTACTTTTAACGCACCTCAACAGTACATGGCATTGTGCAAATAATTTTTGATCTCATTATACTAATTACAGAATACGAACTAATGTGCTTGCTAAAACAAGAGGAAAAGTCTCATTGCAAAGTTTCAAATATAGTTATTAATAATCCAATATATCACAACCTTTTTATTTCCCTTAAGTACTGCAGATTACCAAATTTTGTGATTTAGTGAATAACCGCAAAACCACAATTAACCCTCCCCCAAAAGATACTTTCATCATAAAATGTACCTTCTTCATATATTTTGACAACTACAGTTAAGATACACTTATAATAATAACTCATATTACACCAGCAAATTTACTGGCATATATATTGCAAAAGTAATGAAGTCTTAGCTCCCACAGCACTCCACGATTAAATCTTTGTTGAGAAGTTGGAAGAGACCACCTGGTATATAGTGAGAAAATACTGGGTTTGAATAATGAAATGTGAATGAGTGAGGGTTTACTGCATGTCTGGCTTTTCTAGTGAATTTCATACCACTGAACTGATAAAAAATAAAGTAATATTTACTTTTCTAAGTATAAGAATCCCTATTAGAATATAGTTCCAATTCAGGTAATGATGCTGTAGCTATGACTGTGATATGCCACCCAAAGGTGGTGGTGGGGAATCTAAAACCTTAACAATGCTAAAGGGTGGGGGGGGGGGGAAATCAATAGTCACTGCCTTCCCAGAAAGAAGAATGAAAATGGACGATAAACAGAGTGATACTTAAACATTTTTTTTGTTATAACTTATTTCACATTACATAATGAAGATATACAACAGAAATGGCACTTGAGATTTTGATATATAAATATATTATCCTTTTGTGTGTTTTATATAGCATACTTGGAAAACCGAGCAAATCATGCTCCCCTCCCCCCAGCCCAGCAAGAAGCATGCTCCATAACAATAGTTCAAAGGAAAGCTCTATTCTGCAGTTGCACTGATTGTTCTGTCAGCTGACCTCTGCAGAAGGGAATTGCTAACCGCTGCCGAGCTCCTTAGCTGACAAATGAATGATCGCGGCTCCATCTATTTTCACTATGGCCGCCTCTAGCCCAGGTGCTCAGACAGAGAGCCCGGTGTGACATCTTAGATCAAGATGAATTGGCACAAACTCCTGATCCAAGATTGTTTTATACCATTTAATTTAGTTTCTTCCCCTGCTTGGATGAGCACAGCTCTGGTTATGGATTTCTATTCTAATGTACTGAAGCAGGCACTGAAAGAAGCCAATGAAGCAGATGCTGGAGCAGGGGACTGCAGGGATACTGATCAATAGGCAAGGCATTGACCCCAGCCGCTCAGCCTCTGCAATGGCCACTGCTTAAAGAAAAGAAAAGAAAAGAAAAGAAAGAAAAAACACATGTGCTGCTTCCAGTAGGAAATTAAACAACAGAGCCACTTGGTGAATTCCTTCCCCCACCTTGTTGTTCTTCCTTCTGTTGGATTACAATAATATTGAATTAACCCTTCAGGATATATTTTTAAATAATATCCTTAAAAATCATAAGCCAAGTCCAATAAATCTGTCAAATTTCACCCCCAAACTAACAAGTAACCCAACAACAGGTGCCAGTCCCACAATGCCAGAATTCTGACATTGAAGTTAAACTATTAATCGCCATATTGCCAGATATTTTAATTATATTTTAAAATTAGGCTATTATGTATTTATCTCACAATTTATAGATGAAAATTCACTTGCTGACATTGCCACTCATGGCCTGTATATTAAGACTAGAGGAGTTTAAATCTCAGCAATTCTTACAACTGTACTTCTCAAGAGTCTCTTGATTGTAAGAATCTGTCTCTTTGTTAACAAAGCAGTAAATGCTGTGACGAAAAAGGGTGGAGATAATGTAGTTCTGACAGTCTCATTAGCAACTCATTGTACCAACATAAATTGTTCCTTCCCTCTCACCACTGTATTTTTTCTCCTTCAAAGGGGGAAAAAAATCTCTGAGTGAGCACTTGTATTTGCCCTTACTTTTTTTGAATTATTAGTAGGAACACACAATTAATTGTAATGATTTCCTACAAATAAACTGACAGCCAAATGGGAGATTTTAAAATGAAATGTCTATAAAAATAGTCCTTTCTACAGTTGCATTTGTCTCATGAAAATTTGGTATTTTCTCACAGTGATGTGCCTCCATTTAATCATGCTAAAGGGTGACACAGAGATCCATTTTCTTGACAGGACGGTTGATCACCCTATCACAGTAAGAAAATTAATAACCTCAAATAGCCCTATGTGGAAAAAAGAAGCTACACTGGTGAAAGGAGAAAATGTTCTACATTTTAAGACATATAGATAACATACTTTCTGCATTAAACACAAATAGAAGTGACAGATTTCTTCATTTCATTAGATTTAGCAAAATGAACACACATTAAAATATATTTCAAAGCATAAAATCTCTTTACTACTAAAACAGAGCCAGTAGTTAACAATTGTCTCTACGGATACCTTAATATGAGTAAATATTTTGCTAAACTGTTTAAATAAAAATATGAGTAAAATATTTGAGAAGTTTAAACTGTTTAAAGGGCTGTGAGATATTGATTACTTCATTTAAAAAGCAGTCAGAGTGCAACCACGAGGTCAGGATAAATTTAACAGTATGAAGCACTTTACTAAATAACTCTAAAGATCATGTTAATTGGCTTTGCAGAGTTCTAGGGTAAAATTAATTTTATTTTAGCTTACAATAAAAGGATTAAAAGACATATTAAGTTCTTGAGGTTTAACTGGAATAGGAATCAATGAATTTGAATTAAGGCTAAAGGCAGTTTTATGAGAGATGGACTACTACCAGATACTTTATATCTGCTATTAGGAACATATTGATGGTACTCCGTTATTGTATTAGGTATTAAAATCTCAGAAAAGTAGATGCCAGACAATGTATTACTGTAAGGATAAGCCGTAAGAACAT
Source organism: Sternotherus odoratus (assembly GCA_032164245.1). NCBI lineage: Eukaryota > Metazoa > Chordata > Testudines > Kinosternidae > Sternotherus > Sternotherus odoratus. Next base: position 90,399,862 of record JAVMKO010000007.1, read on the forward strand.
ATGTTGCTAACGTAGTGTTCACAGACTGGATGCCTCTTTTGGTTTGAGTCCACCCAGGATGTTTTCCAGCTGCAGCCCCATCGAGTGCTACGAGATTATACAAAGCTGTTATATAAAGATACGGTTGACTATAAACTTGCATATTTTAGCCATTTATGTAGAATGCTATACATGTGAATTTAATCATTATTCATAAACACCTATATCATAATATCCTCAATGGAGAAAACGAACGTCGAGTTTCAGCCTCTGCTTTCCATGGCACACCTTGTCATTTTTGAGAGGCATTTCAAGCATGATTATGTATAATGCACATATACAATACTTTCTATCAAACAAAACAAGAAATAAACAGATTTAATAAGTTTGGTCAACATAGCAAATTAATTAAACAAATGGGGCACTGTGCGGGTGCAGGGGGTCTGTCAGTGGTGAACTCATTACATGATCAGTGTTTAAACAGACAGGAAAGACAAAAGAGTGGGAGAAAAGGACTATATTACTCATGGTTTGGCAGCACATATACCAGAACTGAAATGATACAGAGAAGATTATAATGGTCCCTGCACAAGAATGACACAAATTCATTGCCGATGGAGATTTGAAGCAGAGCAGGATTAAGTGACTTTCCCAAGATCATAGTAGTAACGGGAGAACCATGACTAGATCTCAAATCTCAATCCAGTACCTTAACCAAAAACAACCCTACTTTCAATCCTTGTATCTATCTCAGCAACTTCTATAGCACCAGCCATTAAACACTGAATACGGTGATTTAAATTTCGAAAGCACTGCCCAGAGAGAACGGTTTTCAGTGATAATGTTCTCAGGACACGTTATCTTTCATTCAAGAGTATTTCACTCAAAACAAATAAAAATATCCTCCTTGTTTACCATTATCACGCTCTCCCCTCCTTTCATCCTCTTCTGTTAAGAAAAGCATATGCAGCACAATGTGGCAAAAGCAGAGATTAATAGCAACAACCAACAATACAGTTTGTGGATTTGAAATTTTGGAGACAGTTTTCAAAGGATAGGAAGTTTTATAAACCAAATATGTAATAACTACAATGAGAATATAGGATTTGTTTACATTCATGTGAGATGAAAATAAATTCTGTAATTGCAGTTTAATGTTGACAACAACTGGAAAATATGAACACATAAAACTGTTATTTTCAAGCCCTCACACAAAACATTTAACCAAAAATTAAAGCTGAATACTTTAAATAATTCTTCCTCAGACAAAGCAAAACGATTTTCTCACAACATATCCACTAACCCAATACCTTTGGTATAAGCTCTTAAAAGTGTAACTCTCTGCAGATAACCTTTAGTGTCCTATTTCTATTGCAAATAAATTAAAGATAAATGCATTTTTAAAATCTGCAAATCATATGCACACAACTAGCACTTGAAACTGACCAAAAAAATTAACAGAAAGCCAAATGCAACTTACAACTTTTCCCAGGTAATTAGCTCTTAAAACAATACACAATAGAAAATAATGTCTACAATAATTCTATCCTTCTTGAACCTTATGAAGAATTAATAATGTTTCAAATAAACCAGAACTGAAAAATAATAGAACAAAGCAATACTCAGAATGGGAGGTAGCAGAATATTTGCCACAAGTGGGAAGAGAGACAATATAGTTCACTTGATTTAGCCTCCAGAGAGTTATAGTTCCTTCTTTCATTGATGAAATATATAAAGTAGCCCTTGCTACAATGTACAAATATTCTGAGGGTTTGAAAATTTAGCTATTCATTATGTTGGGAGTTTTCTTTCACCGAATAAGCACATAGAATTCCTCCACAAACTCACCCTGGGATATTTTGGAGTGTTGTTTATTTTTGAACTGGAGAAGATTATAGATGTGTATCATGACCCCTGCTGGACTATAAATGTCCTGCCCATGTATGGTAATTTTACATAATATAGGTAAACTGCCCTAGCTAACCAGATTAAGTTCTCTAATGCTGGGCCTGAATATCCGGTTTATTTCTTTCCTAAACTAATCATGTCTAAACTGTCTAATTAGAAATCCAAACTAGCTCAAACTTTACAATTGTCTGTTGATCTTAGTTGTAGAACCTCAATGGAGTTTCACCAGGGAAAAATTTGGTCCCATAAAATCTGTTTAAGCTCCCATTTCAGTGCATCTTTCCTGTTGTACACCAGCCTCTTGGTGGAATTATAACTACCGGTAATAACGTGGTGCAATGTGAATGTACAGTATGGCATAGCTTCAAAAAAAAAAAAAAAAAAAAAACCCAACAACCCCAGATTAATTTACAGTACTCCTTCACCACGAGACGGAATTCTGACACCAAAGAACTGCTACAACTGAGAAATATTAATTCAGATTCTGGCTCTTTAAATGCTTGAAAACTGTCACCTCACATATTTTGCCAAAGGCCATTCTAAGGAAATGGGGCAAGCCCATTCAGTGACTTCTTCCCACTTACAACATTTATCCACAAACACACATATGGAACAAGTTCTCAAAATTCCCTTACCACATTTATATACTACTTGCAGTGTCATTAGAGAACAGAACAAGGTTTTTAGATGAAAGAATGGATGCAAACAGAAGATGTACATGCTTAATGCTAAACAAAAAAACCTCTCAACAAGAAATCTCAAATACTGAATGCTGGAAAAATTGTAAAAGAACATTCAGCCATGTGAAAATATCATTCTCATAATGCTGCCAAGGTACATGAAACCCAGTGTGTTGATCTGCTGAGTAAATACTGGATATGAAAGTTAAGCTGCCTTTATACTACTTTAACATATGCATCAAACTTTTATTGGAGGGAGGGGGAATGGGGGAGAAACAAATATGTATAGTTTGCTCCTTTCAACCAATTTCTCTCTTCTTTCAGTTTTGTATTTGGCTGAGTACATAACAAATACCTGTTAAATGTGGCAAAAACCTCTATGGAGATGGAAATTTACCTTTGGGGTAATTATGTGGACTTCCTTGGATTTACTGATATTTACACCAGTGCAAGTGAGAGAAGAATGAGACCATTAGTGCATCCACGGAGATATCTCCAGAACTGGTTTTCTATACAACTTATGATGATTACTTTTTTGATTTCTAATTTTGTTTTAAATTAATTTGTAGCTTGATTGCCACCATAACCTTTAGAATGCAAACCAACACAGTGATATCTTGAATCTGGAAGCCTGACAGCAAACAACAAAAGGGGGAGGAACTTCTCAGTGATCGTTAACTCTGAAACCCATCAATGATAATACATATTAGCACTAGTAAGCATTTAATGGCTTCCTGTAGTAAACATATGTCTAATGTGGGTGCACCTGTCATGTTCTGACAGAACATTCAAAAGCATATGCTGTAGGAAAACAGGTTAAAGGTTTAAATGGGTAAACTACTATCTTTTTATTTGATACTCAATGGAAAACTCTCCTCCTCTTCTGCCAATCAATGGACTTCTTTATTCTTTCCTTTCCCAACATTAAGAGACTGGACTGGATTGTCACTGGAGAAAATCAATTCCAGCCCTTGTAAAATTTGGGTCAATATGAGGTGCTCCCTTCTCAGAAACACCTTAATTTGATACTGGAGGGCTATGAAAGTATTAGGCTGGCCTGGGGATCAAGATTGTGAATTAAACATGGGTCTCATGGAATAGTTTAATGCAGTAACTACAAGGCTACCTGTTTAGCTATTAAACAGTTTTAATTATTCATATAATTGAGGTACTACCTACTGACCTTAATTATTAAGAGTGAAAAAGTAGTTTACCATGTAGTAATTTATAAAGTGCTGGACTCCTTTGGCACACCTTCTAGAATTTTGTACATTTCATATAAAACTTGCCCAGCAGAAGTACACGCACTTCAATTTAAAAATCTAATTAGTGTTTTTAATGATTCTTTTTGTTTTGTATACAGATAGAGGCTACTAAAATATTACACATTGGGCCATGAAGAAATAAGAAAGCAAGCAAAATTTCATTTTTTAAAAGAAAAATGCCTCACTGCAGATTTTACTAACATTTTCTGCAGCTGGTAAAATGTACAATTTCTAGAAAAAAGATTTTCATATTTGGATGGCTTGAGAGCCCTCAAAACACCATTTAAAAATCCAGTTTATGAAACATTCGTTATGAGATCAGGGCAGTGGCATATTTTCCCCAAAAGGAAGAGTAATGGAGTGGCAATGTTATAATATATTACAAATATACTATCATTTTGTAAAAGTCAAGATTTTTTTCTATTTAATTTTTATTTCAAATCATGTCCAGTTCTTTTATAGTTAAACTTTTAAAAAGGACAGAAAATTGCAATATCTTTCTTTTGCAGGAAACATTCTATGGTTAACAATAGCCATTTATATTAATAATACACAGAATATTTTTGAAACATTTACAACAGAATTTTTTAAACAGTGTGACTTGTCTTTTTGAGGTTCCCATGATTTGGACACCAGTAATATACTGACTACACAATGAAGCATCTCAAACATAGCACAGAACATTAAAACCTCTTATGGTAAAACGAAATACTGACCAGAACACTAGAGTGTATTCTTTCCTAAAACAATCATGCAATCATTTACATCCACTGAGAGAGTCCCAGAAATAAGCAGAAGGTACCTTAAAGATCTAATTTGAAGGGCTTTGTCTCTAACAGGATAGACATCCACTAATAAAAAGTATGATCGGAAATTTTAGTATGGAATTAGAACCCACCTGTAAATCCTTATGATTCTAGTGAGCTCATTTCATTTTATTCCTTATGGACTCCTTGAAATATCTGATTGCAAAAATTCAATTTCTTTATTAATGAGTTAATATTGAAATAGTCAAGTTTAAATCTGTTAGCAATTTCATGAGTCTGGTAGCTATCTTAAATGTTTTGGTTAACAGCAACCATAGGATTAAGACACTGATTTTCTGCAGCGTAACTGCTGCTATTCTAAGCTGATAATGTGTTTAAATCCACACCACTGAAACCAATACAACAGTGTTTTATTCAAGGTGAGACCAAATAAACCTGTCTGAAGCTTTGAGAAATAGGCTTTCCAGTACACTTTGAGTCCTAAGTGCCTTTCAGTCCAGGGATCTGTCATTAAATAATCATTAGCCATCATTCATTCTTCCTAAAAAGCTTAACATCTAAACTTGTTCAGCATTCACTAAAGTATTAGTATAGACTACCAAGTACTCATTAGCACTTAGTGATGTTTATACCATTCTCTTTAACAACTTACGGCCTTGATACAACATACCTTGGAATAGCATGGTTGCACTGAATACACAATGTATTCACAGCTTCCAGGTATCCATGAGGCTGAAATGATTTGTATAATGTCTTGTCAAAATATAATATAATATTTGTAATCTTATATTTACTTATACATTTATGGTTTGCTGAAACGGTTTCAGATTTTATTGCACACAGTCAGTGATTCTCAGCATTTCCTAACCACACTTTGCCTCAATCTTCAGCTTTAGACCAATGACAGATGAGATTTTAATAACTGTATTAATCTATCCATGGATTTCTATTGAGAATCACTCTGTTGCCTGTTTTGTTATAGGTAATACGGACTTGGATTTTAATTGTTGAATTATAATAAGGATGCACTATACTAATCACAAGAAACTAATTTCACCTTTAACTGCAAAAAACTGAGTTTGCTACTGCCGGGCACTAGCTATCCTAAAAAGCTAACAGCAAACAACGATCAAAAATTAAATATGTAATTCAGAATATCAAGTTAAGCGGTAATGTTTCCTTTCTGGTATGTATAAATATATAGCTAATTATTTTCTTTCCAGTTAAATGAAACCTTTCTTTGCTCACCAACGATTTATTTGGAAAGGATGTGTGTTGGAATTCCCTATTCACTTTTAAAATCCAAGACCACAAATTAATTATTATGCCTTACAATGTGTGTGTAGCTCTTATTGGTAAGTTTGACTAAGTGATCGTTACATTAGTTTAATATAATTCTGTTAAAAGTCATATAATGTAATATTTATTTAATGAGTTGAGAATTAATTTGTGTGCCTGTGTATTGTATTTATTATGCTGTCATTTGTTTATTTACCATATATTTATAAATGATAAAATTCATAAATGATACAAATATTTACTGTATGATCTTGTAATTTCAGTTACTAGATAAAATTGTGCATCTGTATGCAGCATTTAAAATTCAATAGATTTCTCAGTATTGTGCTGCAATATGTTAGAAATCTATAGCTAATTTCATCAATATCATCTGCATAAAAGTACAAATAACATACATAAAATCTTAAGCCTCATAGAATTGCATAACAATACACATTATTTTATGCATATAATAACATATATAAAATATATGTCTCATAGAACTGGGATATTCTGAGTATGAGGTTCTGCTGTAAATAAAACGAAATTCTATTTTGTTTCTATTAAAGTAAAAAAAAAATCTGGCCTACTTTCCCAGTGTAAACTGTAAAGGATCCATTTTGTATAGGACAATTTTTCACTGTGAGAAAGAGAATCATCTTCATCCATTTTATGCTCCTTGAAATTCAATAGAGTGAATTATTCAGTCATAAAAATAATGCTACAGTACAGAAAAACAGGATAGTGAACAGAAATATACTATAGAAAATACAGTAAAAAAAAATATCTACCTAGATATATATAAATGCATGTTCTGTTACAAGATTAACAGCAATAATTAAACAATATCTTGTGTCTTAGAGTTAATAGTATATATTTAAGCATACATTAAACGACAAATGGCAGAGTTAAATATTTGAGTACCCAAACCTAGAATATTGTCCTTTCTTCTCAGATTAGACGATTAATAAAATTATATTCTTACAATGTCACAGTATTTAAATTGATATTAATATTGAAAAATGAATCAAGAGGTATACTACATTGATACTAGAATTTCACAACAATATTTTTTTCTTGCCAGTGCATCAGTTCTGGCTATCTTAAAAACACAGCTAGAAATATCAATACCTACAACTCCAGCAAGGAAACAAAATATTACAAATAATATTAAAGGTCACTGTCATTGAGTTTTGTGTGTGAAAAAGAGAGTAGTTAGTTTGTATTTAATACCTAGACCATAAAAAATAAAAATGTTTTCCCAAATGTTAGATTAACTGTTAAAAATAATTAAACAAAACAAAACCAAAACAAAAAACCCAAAACGCCGTCACCTAATCAATAAAAGCAATTCATTCTTGAATATCAAATCTCTCTGGACATAGGTAAAACATCCAAATGTAAAATTCAGATTCATAGTGATTTTACAGAAACATGATTACTACTTTCTTGAAAAGGAATGTAAAACTATTTTAAATTATAGTTGTTTTGAAAATGACTTGCAACCTATCTTGATTCTTTATGAATAGACCAGGTTCTTATTAGAAATCAATGAGAAGAGAGGTAAAATTACATAGCCACAATTTGCTGGGAAATCGATAAAAGATACAGTAATACCAGACTCTAAATTCTATGTTTTTTAGAAACTAAAATTCATTTTTCCTGTAAGCAAAACTGTTAAAAGTTAACAGCAGAATGAATACAATTATACAGTTTTAGAGACAAGGTCAGTCAGTGTCTCTCTACTATCTTGGGACCAATACAGCTACAACAACATTGCAAACATCATATAATTCCAGCTTCATAAAAATGCTTTTAAAAATATATTTTTTAAAAATCCCAGTTTTGTAGTATGATTAAAATACATTTCTCCATGGACTGTTTTAGTATATTTTCATTAAATAACTTAAAATGCTTAATTAAATCAATTTGACAGTGAATGATCCAACTATTAATGCACACAAATAATAGTCTGTATTTATTTTTATGGTGGGTCTCATCATAGTATCTATAAATTAATTTAAAGAAAATTTTAACTTCTATGCAAATGAAAACTTATAAGATAAAATTACAAAGTAAAAATTTGGTGTCAAAGTTGTGACATGAAAGGGGAATGGTGAATACCACCACGGGGAAGCATAGCAGAAATATATTTAAAATCATCTAACAGTATGGATTGGCAAATTAATAAAAGAAAGGGAAATTCAGAGTTACGTATGCAGCTACAGTTCAACCTACTTATTTTCTCAAAAGTAATCAACTGCAGTTATATTTAGAGATTGCATCTCAGCCTCTCCTTAAAACTGATTTTATATTCCTTGAACACCCAAAATTCCCAGTGATATCAATGGGAGTAATCTGGACATGTAACAAACAAAGGGAAGGGCCTGGAATTTATTTTCCCTCTGCATGTAATGTAAATACCCAAGCAAATTTTGTGGTCCCTTATGCATACATATTTGTATTAAAATAAACATGTGACTATTACACACGACTATACATTTTTGTATTATTTAATCTGTTATATTAAAGCATGGAATTTCTTAAGGGAAAATACTGACTGACTCAGAAAAAACAGAGCTTTACATGTAACGTTAAATATTATTGGCTAGTATGTCATCACAAATATTTTAAGTAGTAATACGTACATTTTTAGCAATTTCTTGATTCTTTAATCCAATATTCTTTAACATGCATGTATATTTTATTATGATTACAAAGCACTGAATCTCCAATTTAAGTTTCACTTTCAAACAGTGTAATCAATAGGATATGCTTCTCACTTTCTGGTTTAAATCTGTGTATTCATATTAATTATGAGAAACTAATATATACATCCTTATTCAGAAAAATGCAGAAGAACGATCACTTTAGACGTTACCAATACATTTATTAGACGTAAAAGCAGAAGAAAGCCATCAACAAGGAAAGCACAAATCAGCATCAAAATTATAACAGGCCCTACTGTACTGCAGAAGCTCAATACTAGACTGCAGCTGCTGGAGGAACTCCAGAGAGAGTTAACCTGATGTGATAAAAGGCTTGACAAAGCAATTCTGACTGTGCAGCAATGCTAAGTTGTGGGCTAATATGAGAACAGGGGGCCCAATCGGTGTCTTTCAACATGCGCAATTTACACATGGCTTTATCAATAGTCCTAGTGCTGAATACAGAACACACTCTATTTGGCTTTCAGTCAATTAAGCTTTAAGCTGTCAGCAAACAAGACTTTTAAGTTAATTTTGAATCACCGCGAATCAAGTTGAAGGTTGTGAAAGGGCGCGCTCACATGCCGGCATGAAAAAAGCAGTTTAATTGCCTCTGAATAGCTATTATTATGCTGCAATTGGCCTACTGAATCTTAGATGATCTATTTATTTATCAAAGTGCAACCAAAGACTAGTAAAAGAATTAAATTTATGAGCTAAGCTTTTAAAATTTTGCATAATTAAAATTACATGCTTCTGTGTACAATATAATAGATCAAAATAGATTATTTATATTCAATGTGTTTTATTTAACTTGCATTACGTGACATTGCTTATTTAAAAGGAAGTATTGTAAATTTAAGCTACAGATACCTGAAATGTAGAAACAAATAATTTTCAATACAATAATTCCAATAACAGTTAATATCTTTTTCTTAACTTGAGTCAAATACTGTATAAGTAGGTGTTTGCTTTAAAGGACCTTAGCTTTGAAAATAGAATTTACTTAACTTTGTAGAATAAGTAAGCAGCAAAAACTACAACCAGGAAATATCTAAGATTAGACTTCTGAAATTACAGCTATAAACTTTGTGTCAGAACTTTATTTTTCTTGATGTCAGAGTAAGAAGATTGATTTGTTTAAATTTATGTAATAGGAATCACCATTATGATTTTTTTTTGTAAATTTATACGTTCTTTTCACTCGGTAATAGTAGCTTCTTGGGAGTTTGCTAGATTCATAAGAAAACAGATTTTATTTCAAAGCACTTCAGAATGTGCAGAATTTTAAACACTAAAGTACTCCCACTGACTTCATTGGAGTAATAATATGCTTAAAATTATGCATACACCTAACCTTTCCTGGATCACAGCTTAAATTTTTCCTTTTGCATTATGCATACATAATGCTCTATTATTTGATGGTTAGATGAATATTAGACTGTATATACAAACTTTTTTTAATAGTAAGAAAGATCTATTAGAATGAACTATTTTTGGACTGGAAAATTCAAGAGAATCAAACTATTTTCTGTAGAGGAAAATTAACATTTAACTGTAAACATCAGGCGGGTTTTTTAAAAGACGTGATGGGTACAACAGATTCTTCTATTGCAAGATGGTGCCAGGAGCTGACTGGGTACTATATTATTGGGAAGCTCAGTGTTGTATGAACACCTTCTATATTCTCTCAGTGACTCAGAACATATTTGGGCTTTTGAGGTTGCTCATATGGAGTCTAGGCATCAGATAATCCCAAATGATGTCTCAAGAACTAAAATACTAATTTCAAATCTGCATTTAAACAAGCAGAGTTCCACTGTATATATCTTTGGCAAGGACTGAGGACTGAGATTGTAAACTCTGTGGTGCAATGAATCAAATTCTATCTGTATTGCACAGCATCATGCTATCTTTATTACTACAGAAAATATTATAAATAACCGAAGTCTGATTGCAGAATTTTTATAATTGGTGATGTGAGACCTAAAAAGAACATAGCTTAATTTCATATTCCACAGTGAGTTTACAGCACTGCAATGTGAAGAGAAAAAAAAAACTTTACTTGTAAACTGTTTAAATCTGACCTGACGTTCCCTGGCATACAAATACAAAACCCTGGAATGCTTTCAAAAATAAATAAATAAATAAAATAAATAAAATAAAATCGTAGTCACTTTTCAGAGTAGAATCACACTTAACAAATTGCATATTTAACTCAATAAAATGGTGTATTATATAATATGTTGGGCATCAGGCCCATGTAAATGATTTAACATATGATAAGCCAACTGATGATGCAAAAGTTCCATCAGAACTTTTAGAAGCACTCAGGACAGGAGAAATTTCCAAATGCAAATGTGTAGATTTTAAAAATTTTGTGATCGTGTTTGTCTCAGACACATAGGCAATTTATATAAGTTAATAGCATTAAGATTAATGGGTATTGTGCATAATAATGAGAAAACAGCTTCTCAAAGTCTTTGACCTACCCTTACATTTATTTGTCCTAAGAGATTCTGTCCTAGTGCTCCAATTCTAGTCAGCACGGGTGATCTAGGGTTGCCAGGAGTCCTGTTTTCAGCAGTAAGGCCCTGTTGAAAAGTGACCCTAGTGGCAAAAGTCAGATCAGTGGCACAGCAGAGCTAAGGCAAGGCTCCCTACCAGTGTGGTTCCCGGAAGCAGCAAGATGTCCCCCCGTGGCTTCTACACATACGGGCAGCCAAACTGCTCCACATGCTGCCCCTGCCCATAGTGCCAGCTCTGCAGCTCCCACTGGTCAAGAACCTTGGCCAATGGGAGCTGCAGGGGCGGCGCCTGCGGATGAGGCAGCATGCACCACACAGAGCTGTCTAGCCATTCCTCCACATAAGAGCCGGAGTGGAGACATTCGGCTGCTTCCGCCTGACGTAAGCACAACCTGGAGCCTGCCCCAGCTCTAATCCCCCTCCTGCTCTCCAAACCTCCTGGTCCCAGGAGCACCCTCCTGCACTCCAAACCCTCATCTCCAGCCCCACCCCAGAGCCCACACTCCCAGCTGGAGATGTCACCCGACCCATGACTCAATCCCCTGCTCCAACCCTGATTCCCTTCCCACCCTCTGAACTCCTCAGTCCCAGTCCAGAGCATCCTTCTACACCCCAAACCTCTCATCCTCAGCCCCACCCCAGAGCCACTCCACCTGCCACACCCCAAGTTTGTGAGGCAGCCTGGTGAAAATGAGTGAGGGTGGGGAGAATGAGCGGCAGAGGGAAGGGGGAATGGAGTGAGTGGGGGAAGGGCTTCGGAGGAGGGACGGGCCTAGGAGCGAAGCAAGGGTGTTCAGTTTTGTGCAAGTATAAAGTTTGCAACCCTAAGGTGATCTGACTGACTCAGATTTAACCTGTTATATCCTACTCATATGATCCATTTACACTTGCTGTGAAATTGCTGAACGTCCTGAATGATTAATCCCACTCTTGTTGTGAACCAAAAATTTGAAGTTCCCTAGATGAAAAATCTGGCAGAAGATCACATCTGCTTCACTGCAACTCCTGCATATAACAATTCCACAGTTTCACTAGCAGGAATGGTAGCAAAATGGTTATGATAACTATATTATCTGTATTTCAAACCAGTAATTTTCTTCACTTGTCATCTGTTTATACAGGCTCTGATCCAACCTCCACTGAAGTTAATGTGAATCTTTCAACTGATTTTAATGGGATTTGGTCCAGGTAGCTCATAGATATAAAGAAGACTGCTGTACATCAGAGAGCGAGTATCTTAATGCCACATCTACTACCCACATTCATCTAATTTTAACCTTCTGTTATAAGAACTGCCTCTGGAATTCTTCTGTACTTCATTGCCAATGTATGTAGTCCATGTTAACAGATTCCATGGCACCTACCTACTGGGACTGTCACACAGAAAAGAAAAGGCAGAACTCCCATTGCCAAATAGTGAAACGGCTGTGAAATATGGCCTCTCTTTAAAATGTGAGAAAAACCTCAGACAATTTGTACCAGATTTTAACCAATAGTATTTCATGATGTAAATTAACTAGCCTAATGTACTGTGATTAGAGGCATTATCCCATCACAAATTCACCTCCCAACAATGATTTGTTCATGATGATCTTGAAATCAAAAGAAAAATAATCTTGCCTTTCCTCCCCCGCTAAAATTGTAGAAGTCGGAGCTTGTCTGATAGCTGTTTATTGACCTTTTTAAGTGAGGTGAAAGTCCAGTTCTAGTTCTTATGGACAGGATTTTCTATTACAAAAATAATCAATCACACCAGCAGAGAGGCAGTGAGCATCAACATTTTACTAGCCTATCACCTCTTGAAGTGGGTTTCTCCAAATCAGCCTTAAAGACTATTTTCAGGGATTTGGGAGAAAAATTGTACTACTCCTGTTGCCTGTGTGGTAAGTATTATATGGGTCTTCAGCTTTCAAACACAAAATTCACTTTAAAAATACTAACTCACCAAGAAAGGATGGAAACATTTAGTTTCGAATATCTGTTTAATCTTTTTTCTGAAAAAGGTGAGATATTTTACAAATACACAGGGAAACTGAAACAATACATATATTTCTGCGGTCTAATGGTATAGGAAACCCCTTATCTGCTTTGATTTTGAAACTATGCCATCAAGATATCCTGCTCTGTGCATAACCTGAAATTTCACAACTACGCATTCTGTGTGTGTATGCCTATAAATTAAATAGGCATTAGAAAGATTAATCTAATTAGCTGACAAAGGCTTAATTGTGCAGGCATCTAATATACAGTGAAGAGCTGTCAGGTCACATTACCCTCCCTAAATCCACAACACCTATGAAAAGGGAGAAATATTGGAGAAAAGGATCTCTAAAAAAATCACCTTTTGGAGAGATTGTCTTTTAAAAACCACTCTTTTCCCAACCCCTCCCCATTTTTTCTGCTCTGACATCCATTTCCATGGAAACAGCAGCCTGAGTAGAGGAGTTGGAACTTTTGCAGGGTCAGCTGTGGCTGCAGTCAGAGGGATGCACAGTTCCCTTCACTTTTTAAAAGGCCTAATTGTAAAATTAAGAAATCAAAAAGACATTTTATGTTAGACATGAAAAGGCTGTAAAATTTCAATTTCTTTTGCCCTCATCCCGTTCCCCCCTCAAGCCCTTTGTTTATATTGTGCCTTGGACGTTAGTTATCACCTGTTAACAAAAATTAACCACAATCACAACAACAACAAATGACACTGAGGAGAGAAGGGAAGTAGCTGAGTAATCCTGCTAAATTTTAAACTTAATTTTGCTGTTAGCCCTGAATTCCCGGGTATTTACTGTTGTAAATGAGGGGGATCTGATTCTATTTAATCAATAATCATGGAGTTAAGATGCTACCCATGATTATAAATGTGCTTATTTAAAAACAGCCAGACTAAGTTACACAATTTTTGGGAGGGAGAATTGCTCTAAACATTTATGAAAATTATGTAAATGGGTTTAAGAACTGGCTGCACATTATTAAAAGAAAGTCAGTTCCAGTATCTCTCTTTGAGACTTCTCTGAACCCACAAAATGGATTTTAGAATTGATTAGGTCAGGACTGCCACTAAACCCATTATTATAATAAATGCTTGTCTATTTAAATATCTATTATCCCTACACTGAAATGAAAAAGGGTTTTCCCACCTAAAAAGAAGAAAATATAAATTCCACATTTAGAATAAACAACATTTCTAAACTAACGAAAAAAGGCAGAGTTAGTAGATACTGGGTTTAGCATTTGATTTCTTAAAAGCTAGTTCAAATATACACATATTTCTAACTCAGAGTACAAAATGCATAAGGTGTTTAATTCAGTATTAATTAAGGGAACGGTGGCCAATGGGAGCTGTGGGGGCGGTGCCTGTGGGCAGAGCCGCCTGGCCATTGCTCCACCTAGCAGCTGAGCGAGGGGGATGTTTCCACTTCCGGGGAGTCCCCACCTCATGCTGTTCCTTGCCCCAACCTCCTGCCTCCCCCGACACTGAAACTCTGCTGCTGGGGTGTGAAGCACGGCACCAGGTAGGGAGCCTGCCAGCCCGGAAAACCTTACTCCCCGCACCAGCGGGTGTCTTGGGCCACATGCTGCTGGCCACCCCACCCCCAAGCAGCTGTGCCACCCTCTCCCATCACCCACAGGGGTCCCAGGCAGCTCCCCCTCCCAAATTTTATTCATTGGTATTTTAGTAAAAAAGTCATGGACAGGTCAAGGGCAGTAAACAAAACTTTATGGCCCATGACTTTTACTAAAAATACCCACAACCAAAACATAGCCTTAATCATCTCCATGTATACTTTAAAAATTGTAAAGTATTAAGAGAACAACTTTAGTGTCCTGAAAATCCTGTTCCCTAGGATTACCTCATAAATCAATCTTAAAATCAGTAATTGCTGATTTAATTCAAATTTTTGAGTTAAAAAATAAAAACACTTTATTACTAAGATCAAAATAAATAAAACCTTTTGTTTCCCACCCCTTATAACTCATAGCATTTTTTAAGATTTCACAACAGTTGCTGAAGCAGGAATGAATGAGAACAGGCAAACACGTTTATTTAAAATGTGGCCAAAAGGCCACAACTTTATTATATACAAATTTAACACGATAACCCCTAATGGCAACAGGGTCCAGGTACTGGCTGAAAAAGGTGAGGAGGCAACAGCAGCCACGTAACTCATTTCACTGATACCACCCTGTCTCCATCGCCCTTCAATACACATACTGAGTTCTGAGTGTCCTGTGTAATCAGAGATTAATACGTTCCATCTAATAGCAAAGCCTAAACTAATCTACAGTTCTGAATAACTGACGGTTCATGGAGAATTTTAAACCTTTAAAACCTGCACCTGGTTTTCTAGCAACAGCACATATGCACCAGCAACAGCATAAATGGTGGTAGTACAGAACACACTCAAGTAGGTCATGATATCTGCTCAGGTCAGTCTACTGAGGTGTATTATACCTGAGAATGAAAACAGCCCTGAAAGAGCTCCATCTGGTGCAAAATGCATCAGGCTGCCCACCAACCAACACAGGACTAAATGAGCACATCACCCCCATGTTCTGGACACTACATTGCTTTCCAGTGAACACCAGATCAAATTCTAAATTCATATCCTGATTTTCAAGGCTTTTAACAGGCTGGGGATGAGGCTATCTCAGGGACTATTTCCCTCGGCAGCCATGACCTTCCATGGCAGATGCACTCCTCCGGAACAATGGATTTATCAACAACAATGATGAAACTTGCAAGAGGAGACAGCTTTTCCTGCAGCTGTCTCCCAGCTTTGGAACTCTCTGCCTTCTGGACAAAACACAAGAATCAGCTCTTCAAAGCTCTCTCACAATAGTAATGTTAAAAACAAGTATTTTTAAAAATTTCTATACAAACTTCCCTCTGCCATCTGACAGGGAAAAAGGAGATGAGTCCCAAAGTATCGACGCTAAACTAAACTAAACTACAGAGTCAATCAAATATGTAAGCTACTGTGGTATTATAGTGGTAAAAAATAGATAGGCATGTTTTTCCATTAATAATGGCATTTAACCCTTTTCTCCTTGCCAAATTCCAATCTAAATAATTAAATTTTGCATATTTAAATGTCCAACATAGTTTCAGTTGAACACTGTGCTACTCTATACTCTAATTCAATGAAGGTAGGTCTATATACACACCCATATACATTTAATTTGTTTAAAAAATATGACTGAAACTACCCAATATTTCAGTATTGAAAGTTCTGAGCAACTCAATCTATTGTGTAAAACCTCACATTCCAAAGCACCAAATCAGCTTTGAACTGAACCAACTCAGTTTAAAAGACAGCAGAAAGCAATGCTAATCAAATACCAAAAGCCTTACCTTGGCAAAATCCATTCAACTTACTAAACAACATTTTTCTTCTCTCTCAAACTGAGCAGTAGCTGCACAAAATAGAGGCATGGTCTTTTAGAACCTTGTGATTAAGCTGCCAGTGTCCTACATTAAAGATCACAACTGTGGATGTTAGGACGGAGTGGCCAAATGATGTTATAACCACAACTGCTAAGAAATATTGTAAACAGATACAATTTATGTATAAAATGAAGTATGTCAGCAGTGCAGATATTTCACTACAGATGAAAATATAACTTCAATCCAACCTGAAGTTTTACCCAAACACTAACATAAAAACAGTTTTGGGGGATACAAATTAAACATTGTTTGCTTCTCACTGTGGGCCAAGCAATTATTTTAAAAACTGTGTTGGAAAACCATTTTCCAGATCCGGTTTCCTAACATTGTTTTAGAAGAGTTTTTCAGAAGCACAATGACCAGGCAAAATGAGGTTAATGTACAAACCAATTTTTAACCACTGTTTATTTCTAGGGAGCAATAAAATTACGTGTCATAAACAAAGAATTTTTGTTGTGGTGGTGAAAGCCTTTGTTATGCGAGGGCTCCGTGCCTGTGTCCCCTTGGTGGGCGGGAGGAAAGCAGCAGCGCGTGAGGGCTCCGTGCCCCGCTGAGGGGTGCGGGAGGGGTGCTAGGGCTTGGTGTCCCACTGGGGGGAGGGCGTGAGGGCTCCATGTCCGTGTCCCTGGGGTTGGAACTACTTCTAGAATAACAAAGGAAAATCCTAGAATATGTCATAAAAGATTTACTTATATAGCCTTTTTGATAATACAAACTACAGGTTTTATCTTTCTACCTGAGGTGATAAAGCATCTCTGAACAATCTGGTTTTTAAGTAAAAATGTAATGTTTACAGTATAGTTATAGCTATATAGGTACCATCATATTAGAGAGATGAGGTGGGTGAGATAACTTTTTTTTATTGGAGACAAGTTTTTGAGGTACACTAATGTCTTCTTCAGCTCTGGAAAAAGTACCACTTACTACCTTTCCCAGACCTGAAAAAGCTTTATATAGCTCAAAAGCGTGTCTCTCTCACCAACAGAAGTTGGTTCAATAAAAGATATTACCTCATAATTATACTCATTTCTCTCACAATTTAATGGCTGTTTACTAAGCCAAATTTTGTAATCCCAACTCCGTTCCTTATGGGACTGATCCAAAACTCACTAAAGTCAACAGGATTCTTTCTACAGAATTCAGTAAACATTGGATCAGACTAAGACAATGTAATTGACAGTGTTTCCAGTGCTTTTAGAAATGAACTATCAAGACAAAGGAAAAAAGGTTTTGTGCTCTTTACTACTGCTTCTTTATAATGAATATAGATGCTTCATAGTCAATTTCATGTAATTTATATGCAATATTTAGGATCTGTTGAACATCTAAACAAACAAAAATAGTTTCATGATTTTTTCTATTAGCTCAAATAAAAGTCTGGGTAGATTCAAACATCTTCCTGCAGCATTTGCAACCCAAACATAAAACACTGAACTGTTGAAAGAGAACCAGACAGTGAAATTACTAGAAATAAATCTGAAAATTAAGGCAGCTTTCATTTTCCTCCTGGAGCACGACCCAAAAAGAAAATTTAAACAGCATACATGAAGAAAAATAAATTACATCAATGCCAATGAGCTCCAGTGTTCTCAGCAACACAAACAGGGAAAGTTTGATTTTTAAAATCCATCATTTTTATACAGTAGGGATAATGATACTGATCTCCTTTGTAAAGTTCTTTGAGATCCACTCATGAAAAAGTGCTAAGTATTTATTATTATTATAATATCATATATTATTATAATATAATTATAATTATACTATAAGAGCTAAGTATTTATTATTAACCTGACAATGTCCCTTTAAAAAGAAAAAATGTAAAAACTCCAAAGACTTCTCAGTTAACAATGTTATTCTAAATATCAGTTTAGAAAGATAAATGAATCAAAAGAGAAACTTTAACTGAATTAATGAAAGAGAGATTCTGAAAAACATCTACCTGATGTCAATGAGGAAAGATGGGGAACCATCAGAAAACAATAAAGCCAATAATGCTTTTCTGAAGGAAAGAGGACAACCTTTTGCCAAGTTAATAAAATTATTCAGAGTAACCATGGAACAAAGGAAGATTGCACAAAGTTGGAACAATGCACCTGTCACCAAAAAGACAAAGAATTAAAGACCAATCACCTTGCTAATTCTAAAAGATTTCCGCAAACACCGACATTCTTGTAATAACCAGCAGAATTAGTAGTACTGACATATTACTTTAACACAGAAAATAAAAAGGTTTTAAATAGGAGTTCTCATCAGCTACAGATTACGCTGAGTGCCATCAAGAAAATACGGGCAAGAAAAATTTAAAAAACATACACAGATATAGCATTTTTAGAAAAAACAAAAGTAAAAACAGTTAAATATGTATACATATTAAATAAGAGGATCTAAACTATCAAAATTAAAGTAATTCAGATTTAATTCTGCATTTTTTCTTAGATACTACATGGGAGTAATAATACAAGACTTTCGGGGGGGGGGGGAAGAGTCATATTATTGAGGTATATAATAAAGCAAGGAGAAATAGTCTTAAACTTTAATTTCCTTATTTTGTACCCATAGTCAGCACCTTGAGATTAATATAAACACTGTACAGAGGTTTGTGATTGATAAATTACATATTTACAATGATTTGCTAAAGTTGGATTATAATATTTTTTACATTCTAGTATCTAGAAAATGCCATAATGCAACTTAATGTAGATGTTTAAGTTGGACTCCAACATGGATTTTATCCTTGGCATTTGACAACACGATTTACAGCTGTGGAGGGCTAATGTTGCTTCTGTTCTGCTCCAAACGTAAAAAAGGCCCAGTATCTAATCTCCAATCTCACAAACACTTAAAACATATGTATAATTTTAGTTTGAGTGAAGTTGTACACATGCTCAAGGATTTGCAGCACCAGTGCCAGAGGAACAAATTCTGCTCTCAGTTAGGCAGCTGAATATAAGAAGATTGGTATATGCAGGTCTGAGGGCATACTTCATCTTTAGTTAATCTCTTTTCAGTTTTGTAGCTTACATGCCGAAGGACCGCAAGCACTGCTTTCCACTATAACATAACGGAGATTTTTAAAAGCCTTTTTAAAGGGTCTAATCATGATTGGTGTATCATTTGAAAAGTACATCACCAACTGCAATAGATCCTGGTTAGACATTTTAACAAAAATTTGCTAGCACTTCCAAACTGGCAAAAAAACAAACATCATTTTTCTATGCAGCCATTTTGAAATGTCAGCCATTGCTAATCAATATGAATATGTTATGACTAGACACAGTGGCTCACAAACTGGTCACAGCGGCAATTTTACAGTCCTCTAATCTGGTCACATTGCCAAGACTGCCAAAATGTTTCTTCATTAGCCTAATTTATTACAATTGGGAATTTTAAAAACTTGGAATTCTTCCAAAGTGTTCTATGCCATATACTTTTAAATTGAAAAGAATTTTTTTCCCCTTATATTAGCATTTTCAAAATAAATACAGATAGCACCATTCCTGCACTGACATCTGTCATTCAAACAGATGTCGGCCTACAAACCTTAAAACTGTTAATGCAAGTTTATTGGGTGACATCTGTTTGAGTGGCAGAGGCCCAAATCTTTTCAGATATGTGCATTTATATATTGTTTAATTAAGCAACTGACTCTAACCGTCTTTTGGGGACAATTTTCTTAAAAAACCTCCTAGACTTCTTAACCTAAACATATCATTGTTCTTTTACAAACTACTAAAAATTGTAAAATACTGGATTTTAGATTAAATGGATAATTAGATTAAATACATTGTAGCAAAACATGTCAAAACATCTTTTAAACCCATGCTACTGCAAATGAAATCAACATGAGAAAAAAAAAACTTTTAATTTCTAAATAACCTAAAATCTTAATTATCATTCTATTCTTAATTGTTATACTTAAAAGATAAAAATGACATACAAGAAACAATATACATTTTCTTATTTAGCATCTGAAAGAGTTGAAATTTGCTTCAGATGAGAAAACCTAGCTTATCTGGTGTACTATACAATAGCTAGTGCAGGATATGGTGGATGGTTTTTCAAGGAGTGATTAAACACAAATTAAAAGCTTCTTTGATCTCTGTATGACAGGCTTGTGAGAGACCATATACCAAAATGTGTGTTGACAGCGTCTGTGGAAGGTTCTCAGGTTTGGTCTAACCTACTTAAATGAAACCCAGCAGGAACTTTGTCAAGAGCCTGACTCTTTTGGCACCCTTATTGTCCCGAACAGTGGGTCATTGGCTTGTTTGTTGGGGATGGCAGATGGTTTCATTTGTTGTGTACTTCCACTCATCACCAAATTTTAGGTTTTAGCCTGGCCAGTGTTGGGAGAGAAGTAATGCGTGGTTGCACCTGTCATTTTCGCTTCAAAAAAAAGTCCAGCTCCAATAGTAAAAGACAGTAGGGAAAAACAGTTAAGACTTATTTCAGAAGCTCAATAACTCAAACAAGTAGGTGGCGTTAACACTATATACCTTTTAATTAGTAGTTCTTTCTGGTTCTTTTTAATGTTTTCTTTTATGATAAGGTTCAAATGCCTGTCATACTTTAGGGAGAGATATTGAGTCCTAAGAAACTAAATGTTAATTTTTAACAGCAGATAGAGGTGAAGGGGAAATTATACAAAGAAATAAAGAAAATAGCTGAAAAAACATAATCAACCTGAAGTGAATCTGAAGTCTGATTTCTACCTCGTGAAAAGTGTTAACACTCTATTGATAATACTGTTACAGATTCAGTGCCGGAAATCCTTAATCACGATTGCAACCCCATTGTGTAAGGCATTGTACCGAACATAGGAGATACATTCTCTACCTTTAAACACTTACAATCTAAGTAGCACTGAAGGTAATGTAGCCACACTACATTTTCCACTGTATCGAAAGAAAATATATCTGCAATATGGATCAAGTGTGAGGTCTGTATTCATGCCACAGAATTCTTCTGAATAAAGACTAAGCATGCTTAGTAACTGAGTTAGATTAAGGATTTGCAGGATTGTTATGTATTTATGATAGAAATAACATTTAATATACCCATACTCATACAATGTATTAATTATTGAATTAAAAGATGAGAAGTTTTTTTATTTAATCATTTTAATTTTCAATACTTTAAAGATATCAGACTATTTTCGTGATGTTTATATATGTAAACATTATATACATATAAACTTATGTTTATACATGTATATATTATATGCTTATCTGTATATATGTTTAATATATATTGTACATGCTGCTGTAATGAGCTGAGAGCTTGTTCACATCATAGCATCACAAGTTCTGTGAAATTTGTGATCTGTATTTAAAGATCATCACTTGGGCTAGACTGTACATTGGCTTGCGTGCCAGCACAAAGATTATGCCTAGAAGATCCCTTTAAACAGCTACCAAGATAGCAGGTAGTAGTATGGGGAAGAGAGTAGCCTCCATAGGGCTGCTATCTCCCA
The DNA here is from genome assembly GCA_032164245.1 of Sternotherus odoratus. Classification (NCBI taxonomy): domain Eukaryota; kingdom Metazoa; phylum Chordata; order Testudines; family Kinosternidae; genus Sternotherus; species Sternotherus odoratus. The sequence continues at coordinate 90,421,891 of JAVMKO010000007.1, forward strand.
CCCTAAAAGGGTGACACAGGGATGGAAGTGGGCAGATTATTGGCTCTATCCTGCCACCCCCCCATGCACTAGCTAAGCACATTATGACAACATAATGGAGGAAATACAAGACACCAAGTAAAAATGTGGTAAGGGGTACTTTCCTTGTAACCTTCTGGAAGAGCAGCACTACAAAAAAAAAAAGCACTCCTTTTTTACAAAGCCATGATTGAAGCACTGAATTGCCAGTGTACTGTAAGTCAAAACTGAAACACACTGACACAGCTATGTGGGAAAAGTTACCCCGTACAATGAATTTACGCATGGCTCTGGCATTAATTTTATGGGAACCAATTCACACATTGAGTCATCACCCAATTTAGTCTTCACATGTCCCCATGCCATATAAAATGTATCGAAAATGGTTACTAATCTTTTGTAGCTGTTGTTCTTTGAGATGTGTTCCTCGTGCCATGTACACTGTTGCAGGAGATTTTTCCCTCAGTGGTATCAGTCAGGCCGGTTCTAGCGTTTTCTGGAGCACTATGTACATGCACCAGTATAAGGGTGTCGCTAGCCATGCACCCTCTCAGAATGGTGTCAGGGGAGCACTTTGCACCAACAAAGTGCACCAGCAAAGTGCAGTGGGTCACTCACTGGCATAAATTTTCCACAGGAGGCACAAGGCTCGAAGCCCAGGGACTGGGACATGCCCGGCTCCTGGGGCAAAGGAGTCCCTCATCAATAGGATCTATTTACACTTACTATATACACCAACACTAATTACAAAAACACTATATATACTAAACTAAGATAACGTTGAACCTCTGGGTAGAAAGCCTTGCCGGAGCAAGAAGGGTTGTTCCAACAATGGTGATTGGTGGTAAGAAAGAACTGAGAGGGTGCATAGCCAGTGGTGCCCCATCTACCAGTGCATAAGTGTGCAGCTCCAGAGGGCACTAGAACTGGCCTGACAGATACCACTGAGGGGAGGGGGGAATCTCTAACAACGGTGCATATGGCACACATACACCAAACATGGAATGGACATGAGCAAGCACACAAGGAACTTTAGTATCTTCTGTACTGTGCCTACTTTTGAGTGTTGCAGTAGTATTTATACTCGTGATTCAGTTCTTTAGCTTCCCAGTTCCCCAAACCCAATTTCCAAGACTTCTAGTCTACCTCATCAATGCCATTATTTCCAACATGAATCAATGTTATGGTTCTCTCAGCTCTTGACAAGAGGTTTCCAACTTGTCTTTTCATATCAGATACTGAACTACATGGACTAATGATCTTATCCAATATGCGATTCCTATGTTTCTGTCTCTAACTGTAGTTAGTATCAGCTACTTCAAAAGAAAGTTCAAGAAATCCTGCAAAAGGCAGTTATGAAATAACCTTCCTGCCAGGAAAGTTTCTTCCTAACCTGCATTAGAGTCTGGCTCATGCCCTGTTTCCAATACTCTTGGTTGCTTTTACTAGTCCTTACTTATCATTGAATATTCTTATTATCCATATAAGTGTTCAATCTATATAAATCCTGCTATGTTGTTGGCCTCAATGATATTTTGTTGCAATTAGTTCCACAGATTAATTGCATTATGTGAAAAAAACATTTCCTTTAACAGTTTTGAATTTGCCACTTTTCAAATCCATTTAATGTCACCTGTTCTTGTAATAAGAGACATGGTGAACAGAAATTCTTAGTCCAACTTCTCTGTATTTATTATTTTGTCAACCTTTTCATGTCTCCTCTTATCCATCTCTTTCTAAGGGCAAACAATACCAGTCTTTTCAATCTCCCTTCCTATGGGAGTTTTCCCATTCTCTAGTCATTCTCATGGCCCATCTCTGAAAGCAACTCTATATTTGCTATATCATTTCTGAGGTAGATAGACAAGTACTTTTTAGTACTAATACCAGGAATTTTATTAATTCGTTCTTTATCCACTACTTTATTAAGACATGCAAAGAATTCTGATACCTCTGTGAAGCACAATTTTCCTTTGGAGAAACTATGTTGGTTAGACCTTATCTAATGATCAATAAGATATTTTATACATGTATTTTAAAAATTATTGTTTAAGCCAATTTACCAGGCATGGAAGCAAGACTTACTGGTTTGTAATTCCCCAAATCTCCTTCATTAAAAAGTAGCACAAAAATAATTAAAAGTAATTACATAGGATTGATAGCAGTTCAGCCACATCATTTTTAAGTTACTCACAACAATGATATGTACCACATGGTCCTAGTGACTTGCTGAATTTTAAGCTTATCCATTTGTTCCAATATCAACAATATCACCTCATTCCAGGAGTACCTTGTCTTTACTGAAAAATAACAGAGATAAAACATTTAGCTTTTCTGAAATGCCTTTTTCTCCTCCTTAATTGCTCCGTTTATCCCATGGTAGTCCAGCAAATTCATCAATGTTCTACAGCTTTTTACTTATGATGTATTTCAAAATTTCTTACTTGTTTTATATGTCTGGATATTTGCTCTTCAAATACTAACTTACCCCTTCTAATTTCTTTTTACATGTTGTCCGCTGTAGTTTATGCTCTTGTTTAATGGCTTTATTAAAGGTTTCCATTCTCTGAAGGACATCTATTTGACTCAAATAACCTCTTGAACCTTGCTATTTAGCCACAGTGTTTTATTTCTGGTTTCCCTGATTCCTTTTTTTGTTGTTGTTTAAAGGTATACATGCCCTTTGAGACTGTTTTTGTATCCTGAGGTAGTCTCCAAATAAATCTAAGGATTATAAATGTATTTATTTTTGACTTGAGTGCTTTTTGATTAGCTCTCTACAGTTAAGAAAGGGAGATTTTAAATAGCTGAGTGCTACCATATTAGTTTTTGGTATCTTTCTTGCCCAAATTCATATATATTATATTATTTCGGTATGAAAGTTTTTTCTATGGTCAGTGTTCTCTTGCCTCTAAAAACAAATGTATATTATTTCAGGATCAATCACTCTTTAAAAAAAATGTTTTGGTTCTGATTATCCTTCCTGGAAGATCATATCTTTCTGTTCCAATTTCTTTTGCTACTGCAATATATTCTGCACAATGTATTCCAGATATGCATTCAGACCTTGAATATCTAGGTGAAGGCCAAATTTCTAGCTGGCCCCAAACCAGACTCTAAAGATTGCACATAAAACCTGCATTTAACCAGTTATTTGGTGTCCAACTCTTGATTTTTCATGAACAAATGCTTGTTTGCAAAAAGATAACCATAAACCCAGAACTGGAAAAAGCAGAGATCTTTTCAGATGTAGCTGAAACCTATCCCCAATATGTCACTGGTGTTACTGCTCCATTCCCTGCTGTTCCTTAACTGAATAAAAAGAGAATGGGACAGTAAGAAGAGTGTCACACCTATAGTTTTAAAAAGGCAACTTGTTTTTTAACCTCTTCTATAGAAGTTCCATTTCCAAAATTTGTGTTCTCTTGGTTCCGGGTTCCTCTCACAGACAAAAACATTCACATTTTAAGATTCTCTACTGACCTCAGAGGGTGGAAAGCAATCTTGAAAAATTATTTTGAATGGTCTGAAATTATGTTTTTCTTTATATATAAAAAAAGAAAAAGAAAAAGAGAAGCATTTTCACAATTGAAATTTAAGCCTGTTTAGTTTAAAGCATCTGAAATGATACTGTGAATTAGTACAATAGTCTGATTGTATCCTGTGATGCAATTTTACTTGGCATTTTAAAACGTAAGGTACACAATTACTAGATGAATAGCTAATTTCTTAAACTATGTTTAAATTGGTATGTTTAAATTTAAACAAACATCAATTTAAACAAATTGGTATTCTTAAAAACAAAACTTGACGTCATAAAATGCAGTACACATGATTAAAGGGGTGTCAAGTTTTAATGGCCGAATCTAATATTTCTTAAGTCACAGGTTCTACCTTCAACCAGTAGAGTGGCTCTCGACCTTTCCAGACTACTGTACCCCTTTCAGGAGTTTGATTTATCTTGTGTACCCACAAGTTTCACCTCACTTAAAAACTACTTGCTTATAAAAACAGAAGTATGTCACAGCACACTAATACTGAAAAATTACTTACTTTCCTCTTTTACTTCAGCATTATAAAATAAATCAACTGGAATATAAATATTGTACTTACAGTTCAGTGTATAATATATAGAGCACTATAAACAAATCATTGTCTGTATGAAATGTATGTGTGTACTGATTTGGCTAGTGCTTACAACCTGTTGTAAAAGTAGGCAAATATCTAGATGTGTTGATGTACTCCCGGAAGGTATCTGTGTACCCCCAGGAATAGGTGTACCTCTGGCTGCGAACATATATCACAAGCAAAATGATTTTGGAGGTCTTAACATATTAATCTGCAGAACCAGTTAAACTACTGCTCAGTTTTGTAAAGTTGGACATGTGATCAGAAGAAACCTATGAATGGAACAGAGATGTTGCCATCAAGAACATGGCAACTTAACAGACCTTTATGGATGCTAATTACATTCCTATAATGTGTCTGGCAGAGATAATAAGGATCACATGCTGGGCACAGTACAAGGACCTCAATGAGAGTATCTTCCCTCCATGAACACAGAAATCCCAAAGACATGATTCTTTTCTAGACATCCTTTATTGCAATCTGAGAATCCAGAGTCTGAAGTAGTGAAAAGCTGCAATGCAGCAGTACTGAATTTATTAGAATATAGAACCTTAACACACAAGAACCAAAAACAGTTACATGAAGCAGGCTGATGTTAGAGGCATAGAAGCACAACTCATTCCACTTTGTTCTAGAGTGGCTTTTTATAGATGACCCCTGAAACCCCACACTGTACTTTCCCACAGAGCCCTCTAGAGCCTGCAAGCAGAAGAGGAAACCCTTTTCAAGCTGAAAGTGATAATTTGTAATTCTAACAGTTTTCAATACACAACAAGGTTAACACACTCAGAAAAGCACATGTAAACGGGTTGATTAAAATTTCTAAATCAACCACAATTCTTAAATCTCAGTTTTGGTCCTCCTCCTAAGTGGCAAACAGAGCTACAAGATGCAAATTATGTCAGATGAGATATACAATAAACAGACCGTTCCCATAGAAGTATTCTAAAAGCTATGTTGATTTTAAGCTTATTATAGGATGTAGTCATCCAACGAAGTGGGTATTAGCCCACGAAAGCTTATGCTTCTATACTTTATAGTTAGTCTTTAAGGTGCCACAGGACTCTGTTACCTCTGCTATTCCAGACTAACACGGCTACCTCTCTGATTCTAGTCCTGAAAATGTAAGCCAATATGAAATGCTGAGTTCTCAGCCCTTTTGAAAAACAGATTAGTTAGTTATGTCTAAATATAAATTTGGAAAACTAAATGTAGGCACCTAGTTCTGAAAACTTTGACCACAGCTTGTGTGTTCCCAATTCATGTCAAGGTATCTATCTAGGGCGCTATCAAATTCACAGCCATGAAAAATGCATCACGGACCGTGAAATCTGGTGGTCTGTGTTTTTTATCCTATGCTACACGGACTTCATGGGGAAGACCAGAGTTTCTCAAATTGGGGGTCCTGACCCAAAAGGGAGTTTCAGGGGCTTCACGAGGTTATTTTAGGGGGGGTTGCATTATCGTCAGAGCTAGGTGGCAGTAAAGCAGCGGCTGTTGGCCGGGCGGCCAGCTCTGAAGGTAGCAACCTGCCAGCAACAGCATAGAAGAAAGAATGGTAATACCATACCATGCCACTTCTGTACTGCTGCTGGTGGTGGCTCTGCCTTCAGAGCTGGGCTCCCAGCCAGCAGTCGCCACTCTCCAGCTGCCCAGCTCTGAAGGCAGCATCACCACCTGCAGCAGTGCAGAAATGCAGAATAGCTGTGCAGAATAGCAGTGCAGAATGGCTGAAATCATGAATTTACTATCTTTAAAATCCTACAACCATGAAATTGCCCAAAATGGGCCATGAATTTGGGCCCTCTATATATCCCACAACACTGTGCACAGCTTAGCACTTGCATATGCAAATATGGAACTTGTCAGAAAGAAGATACCTGAATGTTCTGCTCTGTTACGAGCTTGAAGGGTATCTTTATGGTTCCTAGCACTTGGAATATAGTATCCATAACAATAGATAAGGAAAGATACAGAACAAGTTAAGGAAGTGTTATGAATGGTGGTTTGGATCTTAACTGACATATCAAGTGTTTTTAGCTTTGACACAGTTCCCTTCCCACTCTGAACTCTGGGGTAAAGATGAGGGGACCCGCACAAAGACCCCCTAAGCTTATTTCTACCACCTTAGGTTAAACACTTCCCCAAAGCACAAATTCCTTTCCTGGTCCTTGGACATATTGCTACTACCACCAAGTGATTTAAACCAACATTCAGGGAGGCCTGTCTTCTCCCAAAATATCCCCCCAAGCCTCTTCAATTCCTTTCTTGGGGAGGCTTGAGAATAATATCCTCACCAATTGGTTACAAGTGAGCACAGATCAAACCCATCGGTTTTTAGGACACTGAAAATCAATTAAATTCTTAAAAGAAGAATTTTTTTTTAAAGTAAAAGAATAACCTCTAACATCAGGATTAGTAAACATCAGTAAAATTACGGGTAATAAAAAGATTTAACACAGAGGATTCTAGGCTTAACTTCAAAATTACAAAAAACAGGAATACATCTCCCTCTAGCATACGGAAAAATCACAAGCTAAAACAAAAGAATCTAATGCCTTGCCTTGCTTTACTTACACTTTTTGTAATCTTAAAGACTTGTTTCAGGATTGCCTGTAGGAGATGGGTTTTCCTGCCCTGGTCCCTCTCTGTCAGAGAGAGAACAAAGAGCACAAACAAAAACCTTTCCCCTTCCACTCCAGATTGGAAAGTATCTTCTTTCCCCATTGGTCCTTCTGGTCAGGTGCCAACTAAGTTAATTGAACTGATTAACCCTTTTAAGTAAGGGGAGTCTGTACCTATTGCCAAGAGGGATTTGATGTTACTGCATACATACGGGTTGTTACCTTTCCTTTATATTTATGACAAGCTGGTATACAACCAAACTATAACTATGGCTAATTTGAATGCATACTTCAGAGCACACCGTCTGTACAAGATTAACTGAATGTTGCAAGAAAAAGTTTCCCAAAGAAAATGATATGTGTAGCTCCTTTTCATATTGTACCACATTGTCTTTGAACAGGCTAAGTTTAGTTATTTGGGCTCTTGAACATTTTTAATACTGAACCACATGTATAATCAAAATCAATTGGCTGTACCTTTAGCAATACTTCCTTACAGGTTTAAGATTAGCAGCCATGTTAAACCAAGGGCTTAACAGAACTTGTGAATGGTTCTCTCATTACACTAATTGATTGCATTTCCCTTGATAATTTACCTTCAATAGGTGTTATCTCCTGCCTGACAGATATCCATTTTAAAAGGTATTTTTTCTCCTACTGATAATGGCCCATCTAAATTAAACAGCCTCTTAGAATTGGTATGCTAATGTACAACTTTTTTTTCTTTCTGTGTGTATAAATGCATCTTACTTATGTTCCATTCTATGCATCTGATGAAGTGGATAGCCCAAGAAAGCTTATGCTGAAATAAACTGTTTAGTCTCTAAATCTTCCTCATTTTATATACGAATACTTCCTTAGTTTCTATTACTTCTCAGTTTTCCTCCAAGGGCCTTTACTTCTCCACTCCTTACCTTTAGCTATTGGCTGCTGTTTCTCTCTACAACCTTATAAAAACAAAACAAAAAAACCTGAGAATAGTCAACTCTCTCTCCAAAAGCACTTAGGTATGGTGGTTGCTATTACTGAGTTGTTAGAGAAAAGACTAAATGAGGAGTACTAAAGAATTAGCTTTCTTTTATACTTATTCATATATGTGTCCACACACACGCACAAACAGTATTTCAGAGCACACATGTGTATTCTGAATGCTGGTGCACATTGCACAATGTCTAAAGAAAGCCACAGCTGGCCAACAGCCTGTTTTTTAAAATCCCTTTTTTCCCCTTTAACAGGGTGTGCACACTAAAAGGCATAATTCACAAGTGTGATGTAAAAACCTCTGAAATATGAGACATTGCTGTCATTACTCTTGTGAATTACAACTTTTTTCATACAGGTTTGTGATCAATTATAAGGGCAATCCATGTAATATATAGAATATATATAATAGTATGCCACAGTATAATGTAATTTATTTCCATCATTGAAGTAATATCACACTGCTCACCAGAGGCCAAATTTGAAAGTTCATTCTGAAGGTTATTCCTTCATGTAGGTCTATTTTGTACCATTGCTCAATTTTTCCTTTTTACCAACTTCAACTATTTCCTAAATAATTACACTTTATTTCCACATTGTTTCAGCTTAACTGAATCTCAGCAAGAAACTTGTTCAAAGATGAAAACTAGGCAACCAGGAGGCTATGCCTCTAAGGCCTAACACTGAACATGATTCAAAAGCCAAATGTCGTTTGGAAAACAAATTCAAATCTGCATGTGAACATTTAATCTAGCATATTCTGTGTTTATTCTTTTTTTTAAAAAAAAAGTGTTCTCAGGCTTTTTATGTTGTTAGCATTTTTTCTCTGGTCTTTTTAGTAAAATCTTTATCCATATGGTGCCATGTCAAGTATAAGAACTCAGAATCTGTAGATCTCATACATTTCTGGTTTTCCAGCTGATCAACCTGTCAGGAATTGGCTGGGTGTGCTGGGCCAGCAGTACTGCCACGGAGCAGAATGCCTACTGGCAAGGGTTCAAAGGGTTGCTTCAACTAGCGACGCTATCAGGGGAAGGGTCAACTAGTGGGAAGGGTTGGGGACCCAGGGCCGCCCTGCTCCACTGGGTTCTGACCCAGGGCCCTTTGAAACAAGGTGCCCTGACACAGACATGTTCAAGTCCCAATACCCACAAGCGTGTTCCCTGGGTCACTTCCTACCCTTGTCCCATCACTCTGGTGATGTCTCCATGGTTGGACGTAGGATGTCTCTCATGTCTTATTGGTTTAGTCTCTAGTGTCTCCTCTGCTGGCTTCCCTAAGTCGTCCATCTTGGCTCCAGTGGTTGGGTGCCTTCCTGGGGTGCTGCTACGAGGCTCAATCCCAGCACTTTGGAGTCCCAGCAGCTTCCCGGCAGGAGGCTGTCACACACAACTGCACTCCTCCTCAGTCAGCCCAGACAGAGCTGAGCTGCTCCCTTTTGAATGCTCCCTCCACCAAGAGCATGCCCAGCAGGGGTGAAGGAACATGGCCTCTTGGGCCCAAAACTCTTCTTTAACCCCTATTTTCCCCTTAGGGGAGTTGATATACGCTGTCATGCACCCAGATAGATCATTAATGTGTCTTACTGGGAAGAGAACTTGTTTGCTTGGTACTACTCACTTGAGGATGAGCTTCCTTCACAAACCACATAGGGCATCACAAATAGTGTTCAGCAATTGAAGTTTTCCCATTAATTGCCTCATTCCATTTCCATTTGGTAGAAACAGATGGAATTTATTTCCCACACATCATACGCCACGGTCTTTTAAGACATGTTGGTATAAAACTCCACTACCCAAACACTAACCCATATGGATTCAGAAACGTATTACAGGCAGAATAGGTTGTTATATTTAGGTGACCTAACAATTTCCATTATACAGTATTATCACAATCTTTTCTTTGGGAAAGTCTCACATCTCCATTTTTGAAGTACGCTTTTGATATTCAGCAGGGAAAATACTTTCAGGCTACAGAAGTGCCTTTTCTTTGTCCCATGAAATTCCTTTCAACTTTGCTGAGGTATAAATCAACCACCAACAGAAGTTGGTGCAATAAAAGATATTACCAGCTTACCTTGTCTCTCAGAATGTTTTGACTATTTCCGTAACTAAATGATTCTAAGATACCTCAACTGCTTCCATTTTACTACTACTTGTCTTCCCAGGAGGAAGTCTACTGAGATTGCGGCCAAGACTGCAAGCCTTATCCACTTCAATATAGCTACTTCCTTGAGCAAGGATCACTTATATGAGCAATGGCCGATGTTACAAGTACCGTAATTGTTACTAAGCATTAGAATGCATGGGAGAGGCTAAAGATTAATATTTTACAGTATGTTCTATCATAAACCAATAATTGTGTAGAAAATATATTTTACTAATTCAGCATTGCTTTAATGCAACCACAGCATTAGAAAAATGTGTTGAAAACATAATAAAATTTACCTGCAAGAAACTCGAAGTCTCCAGCCTCTTTCGTGCATTAATATATTAATATTTCTCTTGTTGTCAGCTATATCAGCACACATGGAAGATGTCAGGTTCTGGTTTCTTTAATTTTTAATATTTATAGTTATTTTAAAAGAATCAACTGCAATTTCCCTTTAATACTGTAAATATCTTTAATTATTTAATATCTCATTTACTTTTCCATCTTTGCAGCTCCCTTTATGCAGCAATACAAGCTGTCACACACAACGGAAATGCTGATGAAAGGAAAAGCCTGTGGTTTCTGACAGCAGCAGTGAACTCTGACCTTCAAGGACCATAAAATAGCCAACTTGGGTCCATTTTACATGAATGAGTTGGGTGATATATGTACCCTAGCTTAAGCTTACAGAAATAGAAAACATCCTATGAAAACTATAGAAATTATATTAAAAGCCTTCTAGGCTCAATAAAAAAAGTGAAGCTTCATTGTACATGCTTCCCTTGATTTTGTGAAGGATGTTTACATGATAGTAGACAGGCAGATTTCTATGTGGGATTCAAACAATTTCTACACGAACAGTTGCACATGAAAATGAACTGTGGTACAGAGACACTGCAATGTGTAGGAGAACGAGTCATATATTCACAAATGGGACTACAACAACTACTAATCCATCACAGCAGGCACAGGCATATTACCTATCATACAGGTCTCAAGGGAATAATAGGGGGGAAAAACACTCACCTGATCAAAGTACAGTAAAAGCTTTGTTATCCAGCACGTAGAGGGAATGTGTGTGGGAGGGCGGTAAGTGAAAAATGCTAGTTAACTACGAGTTTGGGCATGGGGTTGGGACACAGGAGAGGGTGCGGAGCATGGACTCTGTCTGGGAGGGAGTTTGGGTGCGGACGGGGACTCAGGGCAGGGAGCTCCAGGCAGGAGGTTGGGGTGTGGGAGAGGTTTCGGGGTGCTGGATACAGGGGGTGGTCACGTTGGAAAGCTCCCAGCAAGCAGCGACCTTGCTGCTCCTAGGTGGAGACCTCTGTGCACTGCCCCCACCTGGAGCACTGGCTTTGCGGCTCCCATTGGCTGGAAACAGCGCCAAGAAGCAGCCAGGACAGGTCACCACTTGTGGACAGCTATGAGAGGTGAGCACCCTCCGGATCCAGCACCCTCAACCTCTCCCACACCCCAATCCCGAGCCTCCTCCCACACCCAAACTCCCTTCCAGAGCCCGTGATCCACACCCCCTCCTACACCCCAACCCCTAGCCCCGCACCCGCTCCTGCACTCCAAATCCTCATGTCCCTCCTCTGCCTAGGTGCAGCAGGGATATGTTTCTGCTTCCGGGGAGCGACGTGGAGCCAAGTAGGGAGCCAACCGGACTATAAACCAGACTTTCTATGAAGACTAGAAAAGCCAAGTTTAGAGAGCTTTCCAGTTGGTACAGGGCTGGATAATACAGCTTTTACTGTATTAATTATTCCTTCAACCTATCTTTTCTTCTCTTTCCAACAAAGAAAATCAACCCACAACATAACATACACACACACACACACACACAATAATTCTGATGGCATTATTATGAGACAAGAGTTGGTAATCCTGCTTCATGAATTTCCCTTTGCACCCACTGGCATCACCTCTCCATCTTGGAGAAACTACTGCTAATACAGTATACAGGATCGGGTTAACCAGGTTGTGGATTAACCAGGATGTAAAAAAAAAACCCAAAAAACCCAAACAAAAAAAACTATGCGTAACTCACTGAGCCGGCGCTGACTTTGCTGCCAAAGCACAAAAACCAAAAACCAACAACAGCAACAAAAAACCACCATCAGGGCGCAGGGCAGCCAGTGAACCAACACCCCTTCCCCTCAGCACAGGGTGACTGGTGAACCAACTCTCCTCCCTCCCCCCATATTTCCTATGGATGGTGATTATCCGGGATTTTATTAACCAGGATTAATTTTTTCCCCTATCATCCCGGATAATCGAGAGTCTACTGTATACAATTAAATCCAAGGAGATCTAAATTGCAGACTGTGCCAATCTGTGCAAAACAGCGACATCAGAACACACACAACTAAGCTGAGATGCTGTGGTAAAGCTTAGTTCAATAAAAATTAGAAATATTGTTGAAAGCCCTTCAGGTTGGTCTTGCAGAAGTCATCACCAGCCAATCCCAGAGGAGTCCATCCCTACCACAAACTGCATAGGCAGGCATCTTTGCCTTTAGCAGCTTGACCTTCTTTGGACAATGCCAAAAATTTATCAGAATCTGAATGACCCTTCCATGTTCACCTTCCATGATATCATCTGAAGCCCTGACTCACTTTCCTCAAAAGATAAGCTTACATTAACTATCTTATTAAATAGATTCAAACTACTTTAACTTATATATTGCTGTAAATTCCAAATCTTTAATTTTCTACTACTCTTTAAAATGAGAGAGGCTTCAAGGCAATGGAAACAAATATTTACTGGTTCCAAATACCACTTTTGTTCAACTAAATAAAATATTTGAAAATTAATATAGAAAAGAAGAAAAAAAGATAAAATTAAAATTCCTGAACATCAGCAGGAATAGATTCACTTTTAAAATTTGTTTAGAGGCTGCTCAATTTGTAAGCCCTTGTATATCAATAAATTGAATAAAGAACCTTTTATGTAGGTTAATATGGAAAAAGGGAAACATTTACAAAACCCAGACTCCAAGTTACCTATAAAAATCTAAAAATGATTATAAATTCTCAGACAAAAAAAAATACAACTAAATTAAAGTTGAGAGTAAGTACCAGTAACAGAGATTTAAAAATGTTAAATGGATGCTTCAATTATAACCAAACCTTATAAAATCCAGGAAATCCGGAAGTAAGTTTATGTTTAAGCACCCAAACAACTTTCACTCTAACTTTAGGGGCTCGTCTCCACCACGGGGGGGTGGGGGGGGTGGGGGGGGAGATCAACTGCAGATACGCAACTTCAGCTACGTGAATCACGTAGCTGAAGTTTGCGTATCTGCAGCCGACTTACCTCTCGTCCCCACGGCGGCAGCAGTCGGCGGTGCGCTCCCCCGTCGACTCCAGCAAGCTGGAGTTACGCAGTCTCCCGGCAAGCTGGAGTTACGCAGTCAACGGGGAGCCGTGAGCGATCAATTTCTCGCATCCTCATCAGACACGAGAAATCAATCGCCAGAAGATCGATCCCGCACCGCGCGAGTGAAGACCAGCCCTAAGTGATGTAATATGTTGATGCAGGCATTTTAGTATTTGTGACCCCATATTAGTTTTTATTGATTTTTTTAAAGGACATGTCCCAGTGTCTCTGGGTATGTCTATACTGCAATGTAAGCTCAGGGTTTGAATTCAGGCTCAAGCCTGCCCCCACCATTTCCATCTACACACCTCCATAATACACACACCTCCATACTATCATAATTATATATTTATATCTCAATATACATATAGTCCACAAATGCAGTACCATGAAGGATAGTGGCGTGTTAAATGGCATGTTTGGCTACCTCACCTAAATTCTGGGCCTGATTCAAAGCCCAGTGAAGTTAATGTAAAGATTCCTATTTCTTTAATAAGCTTTGGATCATGCTTCTAGTCATCATGTCTTGTAATTATATCAACATTTCAAACGCCTGTTTATTTTATGTATTTCTTAGGGTAGAAAACAGGGCTGATAAAAATCAATGATTAAATTTTTATTTAAAAATGAACTTTTTTATTTAAATCAGATTTTTTGATATTTTTTTTCTCAAAAAAACTTTAGTTTTAATTAAGATACATTATAGCTCAAAGATATGTTATCATGTAATAAAGATTATAAATTCTAATTCTATAGTATGAGAAAATATATTTATGTAATATTTAAGAAAAGTTTTGTAAAGGAGTTCCAACAATTCATAGATTAGAGACCCAATTTTATGGGGTTCCTGGGGCTTCTGCATAGATTATTTAGGTTAATCTTTCTACCTACCCCATTGTTGTTTTAGTTAAATAAAACAATTTTAATGTCTGTGTGGTGATGTTCTCCTCCTAAATACAGCATGGCAAGAAAATCCTCCAAATATTAATGAGTAACCTGTTGAATTGGAGATAGTTCACCTCTCAATGACTTCATAAATATCTGCTTCAATTACCTTTGGTAAATGAAATAACCCAACAATCATTCATTTTCTGATATAGCTGTAAAACTAATCTTAAAAGTTTTCAAAATAAATGTATAGTGTGTACCTTCTAATAATGAAGCCTAAATCTGAGTTGTGAAGAATATGTATTATGGTTATAACAACCAACAAGAATGCACTTTTATGTAGAAATTCATGATTAAATCAAGTCTTCCTGACTAGTGATTTAAATCATGATTTAAATCAAATCTACCCTGGCAGAAGAAACATCCTTCAAGAGAAACAGACTCTTTTCTTCCTAAATTTAAAATCCCCTCCTCATCCATAATTACACCGCCTTATTGTACAAGACAGGCAACATTCAGCTTTGGCCCAGTGACGAGCCTGAGGTCCTATAGTCAGATTTTGTTACAATACAAGATGTATAGAAATGTATAGCAAAAGTAAAGATGAGCCCCAGATTACTAGAGTTTTGGAAACAACAGACCTTTAAGACACATAGCTGTGTGCTGAAATGGCATTTTATTATGTCTAATTGATTTTTTCCTTCTGAGGTCTGTCCAATTAGATTCATAGTGTAGGTGGAGGAATAACAAAAGGGGGGGGGCAGATATGATGTTTTTAAATTCCATGAAAATAGGCCCTCTTAAAAAGCAGCATCTACAGAATACACCATGAATATATGGTGAACCTACCCACCATTAATGAATAGTTTTTGGAACTAATGAATAATATGTTATCCCAATTTCATGCTAACAAAGTTTTGTCAGTGAAGAGTTTGTTATCCACTATTATACACACATGAATGTAAAAATAACTTAACATACTCTGCTGTGCTATCACTGATCATAGTCTGTAGTATGCTATGAAGAGCATCTTTTTTCATCTAAAGATTTCTGTTTGTTTGTTTTCTTACAACTTGTCTACACAGAGAAATTTACCGGTAGAACTATGCTGGTCTAATTAAAATGTTATAACCATGTTGGTATAAGTCTCCATGTGGACACATTTATTCCAGAAATCAACAGCCGCATAAGTTATACCAGAAAAAGATGTTATTATTCTAGAATACGAGTGTTTCCACAACTAAAACAGTATAATTCTGCTGGTAAATTTCCATGTGCACCCAAGCCCTTAGTATTTACTACAGGTACAATACTCTCTCTTTTACTACTGTGTGTGTGAGTTTTGAGTTATTTACCTTCATATTCTAGATGGTGAGATTATTAGGAAATCTCAGGGAATCTAATATGATCAACTCCTGTAGGGTAACTTAGATTTTTAAGTGTCAGAGAACAAAGGTGCTTTTTGTGATGCCTTATGCATATTGGTTTTCTCAAATTAGTAAAGGTTTCTTTTTATGTTATGTTTATTTCCACTAAACTGCAGAAAGAAGATGATTAAGTTAAGTTTAATGCTATCAAAGCAGTGCACTTCTTAATTCAAATAAAAAGGGGACAAATTAGTAGGACAAACACAGCATGTTACTATAGCATTTGAATGTATTTAGTTTTCATGTATCATTTCATCAAGGAGATTGAGTAGGGCATCTTGAGGATACTGTTATTTTTTTATAAAGAATCTACGGATAGTAAAAAAAAATATCGAAATATGCAGATCAGAGCAAACATGCAGAAAAGACTTTAAAAAAATAATCACAGAAATATTTGGATTAATAGGCAGAGCATTTAAAGAGATTAATATGCTAATCCAAGCCTCAAAACAAGACAGAAAAACAGGGGAAAATGAAATGCACAGAATATCTACTACATTGGAAGGCTGTAAACATGCTGACCATAAGGTGATTGGAAAGTTACTTCAGAACAGTCCCTAAGGGAATCGCAACAATGTGCAGCTGCAGCATGCTGGGTTGCACAGCTGAGGGAATACAGAAGAAACGAAGAGAAGTGGCATTTTGATAATACAGCTATCAGCATTGCAATAAAAATGGCACTTACCTTATTTCGCCTTGGTATAGTGACAGTATTGGTATCACACTTTTCTAAAACTACACAGACTTCATTCTTTGTAATACTTTGAGGTACTCAGGGGTGGGGACTGAAGGACGAAGGGGCAACAGATCTTTTTAAATCTTGATAAGTTTTTTTGTGTACATGGCAGAGAGAAACCATCCTGGAGATGAATGCTTGGGTGCAAGGATGTCAACTGGAGAGCTTTGGCTAACTTGATCACAGAATGCTGTTCCGGGAAGAAGGGCTGCTAAGCAGAGATGGGATCCACCCAGAGATGGGATCCACCAATCCACCTACTAAAGAAGGGGAAGAGCATATCTGAATACAGACTGGCTAACCTAGTGAGGAGGGCTTTAACTAGGTTCAACGGAGGAAGCTGACAAAAGCCCCCAGATAAGTCAAAACACGGGGATCTGGGAGAAGGGTCATAATCTGGGAGAGAATGGGCCATTATAGTAGGAATAAGGGAGAGACAAAAGAGAACACTGGGGAGGAACAAATCAGTATCTTAGACATCTGTATACTTATGCAAGAAATATGGGGAATAACTAGGAAGAATTTGAAATGTTAGTTAATAAACATAACTATGACATAGTTGGCATTACAGATATGCATAACTGGAATACTGGTATGAAAGGGTACAGCTTGCTTGGGAAGGACAGATGGAAAAAAGGGAGGAAGTGTTGTCTTATATATTAAAAATGTGTACACTTGTACTGAAGTTGAGAAGGAAATAGGAGACAGACTTCTTGAAAGTCTCTGGTAAGGAAAAAAGAAGGAAAAAAAAAAAGGAGGTTGATGTCTTGGTAGGGGTCGATTACAGACCACCCACCTAACCAGAAAGAAGAGTTTGATGAGGCTTTTTTAAGAGTTGGTATGGCAACTTCCACCTTTTCATGTTCTCTATGTGTAGATATATCTTTATACTGAATGTTCCATTTTATGCATCTAATGAAGTGGGCTGTAGCCCACGAAAGCTTGTGCTCAAATAAATTTGTTAGTCTCTAAGGTGCCACAAGTACTCCTCCAAAATCATCCAAAGCACAGGACTTGGAGGTAATGGGGAATGTCAACTCCTCACACATCTACTGGGAAAAATAATACAGCAGAACACAAATTATACAATAAATTCTTAGAATGTATTGAAGACATTTTTTTTATTTCAGAAGGAGGGGAAAACTACTGGGGGAGAAGCTGTTCTAGATCTGATTTTTGACAAATAAGATGACCTGGTTGAGAATTTGAAAATATAAGGCAGCTTAAGTGAAAGTGATCATGAAATGGTAAGAGTTCATGATTCTAAGAAATGATAGAACATTACAATAAAGATAATGGATTTCAAGAAGGCAGATTTTAACAAACTCAGGCAATTGGTAGGTATGATCCCATGGGAAGCAAGTCTAAGGGGAACAACAGTTCAAGAGAGTTTGCAGTTTTTCAAAGAGACATTATTAAAGGCACAAGGGAAAATTAGTCCACTGTGCAGGAAAAATAGTAAGTATGGCAAGAGACTACCCTGGCTTATTCAGGAGATTTTCAATTATGTGAATCTCAAGAGAGAGACCTATAAAAAGTGGAAACTAGGTCACATTACAAAAGATGAAGATAAACAAATTTCACAAAGATGTAGGGACAAGATTAGAAAGGTCGAGGCACAAACCAAGATTAAACTAGCTAGAGACATAAAGAGTAACAAGAAAATACTCTACAAATTGATTAGAAGCAAGAGGAAGACCAAGGACAGGGTAGGCCCATTACTCAATGAGGGGTAAAAAAAAAACAATAACAGAAAATGTGGAAATGGCAGAAGTGCTAAATGACTTTTTTACTTCAGTTTTCACCAAGAAGGTAAGTAGCGACATCTAACATCATAAATGCCATTGAAAATGAGATGGGAAAGAACAAGTTAAAAATTACTCTACAAGTTAGATGTCTTCAAGTCACCATGGCCTGATGAAATACATCCTAGAATACTCAAGGAGCTGACTGAGGAGATATCTGAGCCATTAGCAATTATCTTTGAAAAGTCAGGGAAGGCAGGAGAGAGTCCAAAGGACTGGAAAAGGACAAATATAGTGCCCATCTATAAAAAGGCAAATAAGGACAAACCAGGAATTACAGACCAGTCCAATTAATAACTTCAGTATCTGGAAAGATAATGGAGCAAATAATTAAGCAATCAATTTGCAAACACCTAGAAGATACTGAACTGATAAGTAACATCCGACGAAGTGGGTATTAGCCCACGAAAGCTTATGCTTCAATACTTTAGTTAGTCGTTAAAACTAACAAAAGTACTTTTGTTAATCTTTAAGGTGTCACAGGACTCTTTGTTACCTCTGCTATTCCAGACTAACACGGCTACCTCTCTGATTCTTGATAAGTAACAGTCAGCATGGATTTCTTAAGAACAAATCGTATCAAATCAAAAATTCTTTGACAGGGAAACAAAGCTTGTGGATGGGGGGAGCTGGTAGATTTAGTACATCTTGACTTTAGTACGGCCGTTGATACTATCTCACATGACCTTCTCATAAACAAATGGGAAATACAACCTAGATGGAGCTACTATAAGGTGAGTACACAATAGGTTGGAAAATCATTCCTAGAGAGTAGTTATCAATGGTTCACAGTGAAAGATGGAAGCTGATTTCCAGTGGGTCGCACAAGGATTGGTTCTGGGTGCAGTTCTGTTCAATATCTTCATCAATGATTTAGATAATAGTATAGAGAGTACACTTATAAAATTTGTGGATGATACCAAGTGGAGCGGTTGCAAGTGTTTGGAAGATAGGATTAAAAATTCAAAATGAGCTGGACAGACTGGAGAAATGCTTTGAAGTAAATAGGATGAAATTCAAAAAGAACAAAGGCAAAGCACTCCACTTGGGAAGAAACAATTAGTTGCACATACACCAAATGGAAAATGACTGCTTAGGAAGGAGTACTGTTGAAAGGCATCTGAGGGATCATAGTGGATCACAAGTTGAATATGAGTCAACAGTGTAACACTGTTGCAAAAAAAAGAGAAAATATTCTGGGATGTACTAGCAGGAGTATTGTAAGCAAGACATGAGAAGTAATTCTTCTGCTCTGCTCACAGCTGACTGGGCCTCAACTGTAGTATTGTGTTCAGTTCTGGGCACCACATTTCAGGAAAGATGTGGACAAACTGGAGAAAGTCCAGGGAAGTGCAACAATAATGATTAAAGGTCTAGAAAGCATGATGGACGAGGGGCAATTGAAAAAAATGAGCGTTTTTAGTCTGGAGAAGACTAAGAAGGGATATGATAACATTTTTCAAATATACAAAGGTCGTTACAAGGAGAAAGGAGAAAAGTTGTTCTCCTTAACCTCTGAGGATAGGAGAAGAAGCAAGGGGCTTAAATTGCAGCAAGAGCCATTTAGCTTTGACATTAAGAAAAACTTCCTAACTGTCAGGGTCATTAATCACTAGAAAAAATTGCCCAGGGAGGTTGTGCTATCTCCATCATTGGAGATTTTTAAGAGGGGAATATGGCCCTCTGCAAGGGCTACTTGCATTCAAGAATTTTACGGAGAGGCACAATATGCAAATTCCAGTCACTGGAATCTGTGAAGGCAATGTCATAAGAGAGAACTGTACATCAAAAATAATACACCCAAGATAAAAAGGAATAAAATAAAATATTTTATAAATTCATGAGTGGAAAGTCTGATGAACATGTATATTTTATAAGTGGAAATAATATCTATACCATGTAAAAGAGATAAGAATCATTGTCTGATCCACAAATTAGGTATTTTATAGTAGTTCATGTAAATAGTAGTGAATTTTTGCATTCTAGATTTAGTTTGTACTTTAATGTGGTGCCAATTCTCAATCTTTCAACCAGAAGGGACATCAAAATGTTTTGTAAATAGGGACCTCAGAAAGCAGTGATGTGCAAAAATCAATATTCAGTTTCAGACCAAGAGTCTTCCTTCAGTTACACTGCTGTACACTGGATATGGTTATTTCAATATTTAAATCTACAGTAACCATTCAAAAATTTCTTCATTTATTTATTATTTACATTTCTAGGTGTCTTCTAGTAGTATTGTACTGCAAAAATCCAGAAGGTAGTTTGCAGATGCAACAGAGATACTGATAGAAGCAGGGCATTTCTGGAGGGTGGAGATTAAGGATGGGACAAATGGCTATAGTAAGCAATAGTTTTAGGATTGCTTGTACACAGTTGTCACACCTCTGTATTTACTGCTTTTATTTACAGAGTTAGTACAAAAAGGGACAGAATATGAATAGCTTTAAAGCAGATTTCCAAATTAGCTGTGTACTCATTGACAGGACTATAGGTTTTGAAGAATGCTTTAAAACACTTTTATAATAGTTGAAAAGAGCAACTGTGACTCAGTTGAGTATACATAAGTAGTAAAATAGAGTTCATTCAGCTAAAAAAATCCACAGATTTGCCCAGCCCTACTAAGCAGGAAACTCCTCTTGATAAGTGGGAGGACCTAGTCCATCACATTTTCAGACTCTAAGCTTGAATTAAAATACACACACAGCTCTTTATTGGTTGAAATAAAAAGAAACAACCCACCACATATGAACAGAATGTGAACTGATGCACTGCTATTTTCCTGAGTCTGCAGACAGACTGCTCTAGTGGGTCTGATCATAATCATAGGTTTGTCAAGCTACAGCTATATAGCTGCTTGGGAAAGCTCTGAACAACAGCAGAAGCAGGCAGAGGAGTTATTCAGTGGAGAGAAGTGTCACCTTTAACCCTCTTCGTGTGTGCTCAAAGAATGTCGTCTTAGGCCTTTAACCAACATCTTTCTCTGAGCAAGGACCCACATATCCGCCTTCTCTTCAGACTAGGTTTTAGTCTGCAGCTGCCTGGAGTTGAATTATGATTATCTCAAGCAGGTCCGATTTACCTCCACTCCCTGTGCTTTACTTTCCCTCCAAGAGCTATGACCAGCAGTTACAAATAACCACACAGCTTTTCCAAAGCAGAGCACATTTAAGAACATATAAAAAGTTGCCCGTATATGGCAACCTTGGCAGGTTCAAACCCTTCCAACCTTTCCACAGGATTTGGCCTCTCCTTTAACAAAAGGTCATGTCTATTTATTGAATCATCATGAAGGCCTCTCTGTCAGTGAGTCTCTTGAAACCCGTCCTGAATCAGTATATCCAAACCACCCAAGTATCGTACTTCACTGGAGCGGTTTACAGCCCTAGTAGCTGCGGCAAATTGCCCCCCCCCCCCCATCTCCACTCCAGCCCCACTGCATCTAGTTCCTGGAGGAGCTGCAGGATCTGTCACAAGGAGAGACCTAAAACAGAGTCTGATGGAGGGATAGGGGAGCTAAGAACTGCCACTACCCATCACTCCCTGCTGCAGTGAAGAGACTAGATGAGGGGACACAATTGCATAGACAGTCCTCCTTGTACCCATCAAATGGCGCTAGTATGTGTACTAAGAAGAGGGCCTGAAACATAAGCCCATGTATATGAGGCCTGGTCTGAGGCCTGAGCTAAAGTAGTCAAAACTTGGCTGATATAAAGCCAAGTTATGTTGTGAGCAAGAGGCAGAGATCTAGCAAGAACAGAGCTGATATTGCAGAAAAACACATTCCTAAGCAGTGCTAGGCATAAGAATATATATGCAAACACATTCCAGAAAGGTGGTACCAAAACACCTCGATAGCAAACACATTCCCCAAAGTAAACAGGAACAGACTGGCCCATCCTAAAGATAAGGTCAGGGTGATTGCATAATGGATAGAGATGTTTTGACTGAACCAACATGTACAAGGTAATGGGTGACACCTAAATACAGAGGATAGCAACCAAATGTCAGGAGTAATACATAACTTATTTGTATCAGTGTAAAAAGAGGTATCTCAGAGGGAGTGCCTTTGGCAAGCCTACGGTATAATGAAAAGTCCCACCAATAACTGAGCTAGTCCGCTGCAAGGGGCATACATGTGTTAGTGTTTGTCAAGTTACAGCTACTGAGCCAGACATTAGGACCATGCTTCGTTGACAACAAACCTGACCAAGTTCTTTCTCTACGAACCAAGTCTGTGGATTTATTGGGCTGTTCCATCAGAGCCTGCTGTATGGACTATCTGGACAGAGTTAGTACAGTACGCAGCCAGAACACACATGCAGCCAAATATCTCACAACAGTATGCGAAGGAAGAACGGGGGGAGGAAGGAGAGAGATTCCAGGCACCAAAGGGATCAAGACATTTAATATCTACTAAAAAATGTAGGGTGGGATTCCATAAGGGTTGATGCTATTAGAGATTTAGAGTAGTCCCTCCACCATCAGCCTCTAGCTAGTGGATATAATCTGCTATTTATTGAGTGCTCAGCAAGTCCAGAAAGATCTACCTATTTATGAACTCTACCTTCTGTATATACTGAAGGTAATTAAATTACATTGGAGAGCAGCAGGTGGCTCTAATTCTAAAGAGCATAAAGATTAATTAATGAAGACACAGATCACGAGGACCCATGTTTGATTATAAATTGAAAAAATTACAAAACATGTTAATCATTTTCTGGTTGATGGAACAGATATGTATATCATAGAGGTTCTTAATTCTTACTGCAGTTTTACTTCTTGAGAATTTCTTTTCAAGACAATTTCCACTACAGTAAATTCTGTGGATGTTTAAGACAGTTATCTTTACATTCCACATATCTCTATATTACTTTCTTTGTAAGCAGCTGAATCCGTCAACAGAGGTACTGACAGTATCATGCTGTCTGTTTTTGACAATGTCAGTGACATTGGACTCTTTACCCCTGATATACTGTCAGCCATGTCCTTGCTATACTGAATAAGTGGTCAAGTAAAAACATTTATACAGACCCTGCAGTATAGATCCTCAAAATTCAGCAGTAACACTCCTTAAAAGTGCATATGTACATTTCTAAATGAAAAAGAGATCTAACTGATTTTAAAATTATTTTGTTTCTCTTTTACCTCTCAGGGAAAAATATATACTAACATCTTAAAACCTGTTACATTAAATGGAAGAAACAGTGCATTATATTGACAGAATGTTCTGGTTAGTGGCAAATACATTTTGACAAATAGATATTTGATTTATAAACAAAGTTCTTGTCTCTTTCACAAAAAAAGCTAAAACTATTACAGTTGGTTATCTCATTTATCTGTATTAGTTTCTTCTCTTCAAGCTTTCTAACATTCTAGATAAACTCATTCTGTTTTGCATAATGAGAATATTCGGTGTGGGGGACGGGGAAGGGTTAAGTGATCACTTTAATACATCTTCTTTCAAGTCACCACATATTGAAATCTACAATATATTTAGAATACAGGTTTTTCAAAACCATCTGACTTCTATTCTGAATTCTGAAGTTTGATCACTGAAGACAGTGGGTTTTTGCCCAAGTAGGAATTGTTGTAAATTGCAAAATAATAATGCTTGTGATTTGATCTATAACATATATTCAATTCATGCAAAGTAAAACATTTTACTGGATAACTGCAATAGAACAATCATTCCAGCCATGAAAAATAATGTATATAATACTACTGTTTTGAAAGAATATTACTTAAAAACATGCATGTTCAGTATATTTTAAAACAGATCCAATTTCCCTGAGGACTATTGTAAGTGATATTTTTAAAAATGCTTAACACACAGTCTAGTGTATTAGTAAAAGTATTTTTCTGAAATAGGCTTCAGCAATTTTTTTTAAACTGCCTAAACTAGAATATCCTAATCTCTAAAAGGATTGATGTGAAAGCGATCCTTTTAAAAAATTAGATGGATAAATGAAAGTGTTTGGTGAATGTCAAGTTGGACTGAAGAAATTCCTGTTGACTGACCACTGCATACTAGCATTACTTTGTGCAACTGATCAATAGATATTAGCTTTAAAAAGACAGGCAGAAAAAGAAGCTGCATCATATTTTTAAGATGACAAGGTGAGATTTAAATCGTTTCATTCAAGGCTCAATTTTATTTTTTCTTATTCCCCCAGTTTGGGGGGGGGGGAGGGAAGAGAAATATATTTGAATAATCATAAACTTAATTTATACAGCTTTTAGCTTTCTTTTCTACCTTTGAAAGTCAATCACTTTCAATATGTAAATGAGATTTGTTTTTTGTTCCATTTTTTTTAACTGTAAATTATAAAATTATGCCACAATGAAAGTGTTTGGCACTTACAAACACAAATCATAAAATTGTACTAGCAGTGAACTAACCAGGAATCCTTACTACTTTTGACCAAGGCCCATGATTGCAGGTGACTTCAATCACATACTAGGGTCTTCTGATCTGAAAAAGCTGAGCGTAACACAAAGCAAAAGCACGCTCACATCTTAGAATTCTCTGATATGAGGAGGTCCCATATTCTGTCTCTTCCATTTCCTCATAAGGCTTACTTCCCTTTCCTTTCAAAAACCTTTTGTCAGCTGCAACACTGGATGTTCACAATAGTGCTGACACTACAGTAACAGTTTCAGGAAGGAAGAAGGGAAACTCTAAGGATGGGAGAGTCAAGGAGTAGGAAAACAGTAGGTAGGCAAAGGGAATACTGATCTGAAGAAAGAGGTCTCTATTTCCATGTGAATCTACATTCTAATACTCCTAACTTTCATTAATTTCTTTTCCTTTTCATAAGTCATCTTTCTATTACATGTGGATTTAATTACATATAATTATGCCTTAAGCATAGCACAGCATTTTTCATTGATGATTGCCTTTTATAGCAATAATTATACTGCTATTAAACAATGCGAAAAATACATTCTGCATATTACATATATTACATTTACAACTTATAATGCATTCAAACTGGCAAAAATAATTATGCAGCAACGATTTCCTTTATAAAGGAAGAAAAAATGAATAAGCTTATTCCTTTTAGTTATTGTGAAAATCAGACAGATAATCAAGAAATCTACTACCTATATTGCCCACAAAGTCCTATAGAACAAATGCTCCAATCACTGGATACTCCAAAAATAAATGTACTCTTCTTGATACGGGTTTCTGTCAGAATGCCTACCAGATTTTTCATAATGTAATTTATATAGACTTCTAGTCAATAGAAATAAATATAGTTTTCTTTTAAACCCTCACAAAATCCATACATAGTTCAATCAAGTCACACAAACTAAAGGTAACTTACACAATCTATAAACTGTGATATGCTAGTTGCTTTGATGGTGTGTTAAGAAAATCTTTTAGCTATTTAAATTCTGAGGATATTGAATGTTCTTCCCTTTTAATACACAGCATGTAAGGTGGCATGAAAGGAAGATTCAATTCAAGAAAGCAATACTGTATATTTTGCATATGTTTATGGTCCGTCATAATATATTTTGAACCAGATATAAATAAACCAGAACTCTTTAGACTTCATCAACTTTGCTTACAATAAAATCTAAGTTATGATGGTACTGTATATCTTTAATATACTGTAGTTCAACCTGCTATGCACTGATTTAAACAGTGCTTATTTGTTCAAAACTCTCAATATAATCTATAAGTCAAACGTGAAAGATCTAAACATCACAAAGACAATTCTTTAATTAACCATAATTGATAAGAAATAAGCCATTTCATCTCAAGGGCAGTAAACTGAACATACCAGATCTTGCCAGATTTAAGACACAAGTGGAGAACATGTATAAAACAAAATAAATGAATAAGGTAAAATTTGCTTAGTAATAGAAAGTTTATAGCAAAAATAATTATAGAAAACACAGATATTTTGTTTACTTCTGAAACTATTATAATACTATTTTTCTGCTTGCGAATCACGGAAATAATTTGAGTTCCTCAAAGGCTTCTGTAATAATTAAAGTTACTTTTCAAACCACACTACTTCATATGGACCTAAGTACATTGGAGCACTTCTCTTTTCAAGGAACCTATTAACAAGAATAAATTCATTCTTTCAATATGTTTGAATGGACCTAAGTACATTGGAGCACTTCTCTTTTCAAGGAACTTATTAACAAGAATAAATTCATTCTTTCAATATGTTTATATTCTAACATAACAGGAGATAAATAGGGACAAAACAAGAGATCCCAAGTTAATTAACTATGTTTGCTATACTTGGAGAACTCCACATGTAATGATGGTTTTACAGTTGTGTAGGGAGATCATTAGGGCCCCTTACTTTCTTTTCCCAGTGGAAAGGTTTTAAATATTTTCTATTGACAGAGGTCGTTAGATGTAGATGATTTTATCCTGATTCATAATTTCAGATTCTACATTTATGTTAAATATAAAAGATCACTAGCTATAATTCACAAATATACAACACACACAACTACACTAATTATACATTCTTGGGAAACGGTTTTCAAATATTTTTACTCAAATTCATTTTTCCTCCAAGCACACACTAGCCTAAAGGATTTAAAAGGAATGAATACACCAATAGGAATGTAGTAGTGTTATTAAATATATTCATGCTCACCTGCTGTGATGTCATCATCAACAAGATCATGCTCTTCCTCCTGAACTTTGGCTTCTGACCCTGATGAATCTGGACTTGCACTACCAGTTTGAATGGCTTCCGCTGTCACTCCAGCTGAAACAAATTCAGTCACATTAAAAAAATGACTATTTTGTTTTAAGTTGACTTTTTTTTTTAATTTATAATCACAAACAACCTTAATTTTCTCCTGCTAGGAATTGCCAATGCTTTGAAACAATATCTTTATAACTCTTTCTGTTCAACACTAAGAGAAGTTTCTTTTCATTAAAATTTCAAATTTTCCTGTCTTTTATATCAACATATAGAAGCAGGTTTAATATTGAGATTTGGAGGCAAAATACAGACACACTTTTAGCCTCCTTTAAAATGTATTACTATCAGTTTTTTTTCAAAGTGTGACAAAATGGTATATAATTTTCTATAAATATAAACATAGGAACGATTCCTCCTAAAGAGAAATATTGAAGGCATTTATATATTTCTTGTATATCTGATGCAATTCAACTATAAAAAGGATTGGACATTTACATGGATAATGAGAAGATTGAGGGCTACATTGGAAAGATTTTTTTTAAAAATCTAGAGTTTGGAAGGTGTGTGGAATCTCATGCTTCAGACCAAGACAACTTCTGGCTAGTATGGTTTCAAAGAAATATCCCTTATGGGCAAATTATTCAGTAATTGCCCACTTGAGGATTTCTTAGGGGGGATTTCTTAGACTAGCATCTGAAGCCATTGCCAAAGGCTCCGGATACTAGACTAGACAGACAGCCGGTCTGGTTGGATACAGCAATTCCTATGTCTCTGATGAAAAACAATGCAGGATGGCTCCACTGGAATATATTCTTGTGTAAAAGAACATTTTACACACACTTTATACACACACACACACACACTCTAAAACAAAAATAAAAACAAATATTCTGCATCAAAATATTAGTTCGGCTGTCATTATAATATGAGCGGGGGCACCATGAAATAATGTATCCAAAATACAAGAAAAAGATTTCTCCATAAGTGGTTGCCCTAAAATTGAAGTAATGGTAATAATAGAAGGCAATGAAAAGTCAGAAGATGGAACACACAACCAAACCAGTAACAGTAATATCACTTCACTAAGCCTACTAGTAGTGATCATGTGAAGACCACCTAAAGTCACTATGTGTCGCCTCCATATTTGCCTTCCTTTTCCCTGCTGTTTTAACCCTACACATTTTCCCTCTTGCCGCTCCCAGTTCCTTAACACTAAAAACTCTCCTGCAAAATTCCTTTGTGCACATACCTACCCATCCCATTTCCTCCCTCATGCTTGCTTCTTCCATATTCACCTGCTCCTAACAGTGGCCTGTGCCACCTGACAGCATGGAGGAAGCCAATCATTTTCCTCAAAGGATGATCTCACTAGCAATGAGAACAATGGCTAAAGGTGGTCATCTCTACTAAGGGCAGTACAAACTTTCTCCTGCACAGGTTGAAGGGAAATGGCAACATACCGTATTAACTAAGAGGAGCATGTGGCTTCAGTCTGACTGAGAACAATATGAGGAGACAACTATTTTGCAAGGGCAATTTTTCATGAGTGTCTCCAGAGATAGTGACTACATATGCCAGTCTCCGTTTAAGATTAAATATTAACTTTCAGTTACTGGCAAAAATTGACCATTAACCTTAAATATTTCTCTCTTACTACCCATTTTACAATATCTACTCACGATCAATTTTTTGTAGATACATATTGTTTTAATGATGCACATCTAAAACAAAAAACTAGAAAGCCTCACAGATTTCAGATAGAAACCCATTGTGTTGTACTTACAGGATCTTTTCAGGGGGAATAAGGCAAAACGCCACATATATTAATAATACATACAATAATCAATACTATCATATGCATATGATATATATAGCACACTCATGCACTCACACAAACAACACACTCCGTCCTGCTGTTGTTACCAACGAGTTGCTCCCCTTAACTGCACTGGCCAGATGAGTTAGATGGGGGAGGGGTGGAGCCAGGCTTCTGCTGATCCGGATCGATGCTCCGATGTTGACAAGACAAGACCCGGGGGTCCTCTGCAAGGCACCTCACTTTTATAGCAGCTTCCCTCTCATGCAAATCTGTCCCAGATTCAAAATCCAGGTCTGTGTCAGTTGGTCCTTTGTGTCTCTGGGTGTTGTCCCAATGCTGCAGAGGGGGTGTTCCCAAAAGAAGGTTCTTGCTTCTAACCCCTGAGGCAGTCAATGTGTCTCCTCTTCTTTAGTCAGCCCACTTGTCACATTGGTTGTCCTTGCATCTGGCTCCCATCCCCTCTCCAAGGGCGCAGCTCTCTAGAGGTGCCTGCCTTCCAGGCCTACCTCATTCACACCTCGTTCATTCAACAGGGCAATTAATTAAAAAGTGGGGGAAAGATCTTATTTTACTTCTAGCAAAAAGACATTTTTCTTTTACCTCAATTATCCTACCTTAGGGGCTATAATACATAGTACCAAAAATTTAACACAGGGTTTCTAACACAGGGTTATATGACTTTTGTGTTAACTTTTCATAAAAGTTACACAAAAAAGTTAACAAATTTATCTACAATTGCAAACACTCCCAGTTAATAACCTATTACACAAAGCTAAACAAAAACTACAGTACATAGAAAACTCAAAAGACATAAAAAACTTTCCATAGAATTTACAGCAGAAAGAACAAAATGTAGGAAACCATCTTCCCTCCCAAGAATGCATGCCCTAATTTCAACCACTTTGAGAAGGCAAGCTTAACTGTGGATTCACATTCAAACCCTCCATAATAGAGCACCACCCCACATCTATTAGACTAGATAAATAACCTATGCACTGAACAAACAAAAACATGCATGAATACACATCTCTACTCATTCAGAGAACACATTGGTCCTCTGTATAAAGGCAAACAAATAAAACCACTCTGCAACAAGGAGCTTCATAAATTACATCTTCTGCATGCAGCAATCTAGAATACGGTCCACTTGTTCCTAAGCACTCTATGCAGAACCCACTCCCCTACATTAGAATGTCAGCAGGCACACATGTTTGATGCATCCCCCAACATGACTCTTAAGATCCCAGGGCTGAGCAGTGTCTGAAATTCTTCCATTCTTTTTCCCATCCCAGGAAGAGGATAGATTTAAATGGTTGCTTAATCCTGAAAAATACATTAGGAAGGTAATGTGATGGAAGCGCCTCCTCAAGGAGGA
Source organism: Sternotherus odoratus (assembly GCA_032164245.1). Lineage (NCBI taxonomy): Eukaryota > Metazoa > Chordata > Testudines > Kinosternidae > Sternotherus > Sternotherus odoratus. Next base: position 90,451,911 of record JAVMKO010000007.1, read on the forward strand.
AGCTAATGTGATGGAAGCTCCTCCTTTAGTTAGTCTTTAAGGTACCACAGGACTCTGTTACCTCAAGTAAGGTACAGTCTCTGTGAGGTTATACTGGATAAATTATCAGAAGCTCATGGTACGGTGGTAACTTTTTATTAGATAGCACCCTTAGTGAATACTGGTTTGCATAAACATTATGGCAACCATGAATCTGTGGGTCACCAAAAGGAGGGTGATCTTCCATTTGATATGTGCTACAATACCTAGGCTTAAAAGGATAAATAAAAAGGACAACATTAAAAGAATGCCAATGCATGTGTTGGTTTACATCAGATATACAATAAAAAAAAAATCCGCTCAATGAGAATCTAGTAATCAGGAACATGAATTCCTGTACTCCACTGCTTTCTAGATAATTGCTAAAAACAACACCTAAAAAGTATGTCTTAAATACGTCAAAAACCTGAATGTATATTCAAATTAAGCCAAATAAAATGCTAAATCTGATGGAAAACTTATTTTACTATGAGTGATTTTACCAATGTGTGATATCCAATAGGTGTATTAATCATAATATTAAATATAGCTGCCTAATCTATTTATCATTCACTTAAATTCATTAATATTGTGCAATACAATATTATTTCAGTTGTCTTTTTCTGCTCTTATAACTCAAGTCTTCCAAAAGTAAAAAGATCAAGCACATGTATGTTAACGTGTACCAAAGACCCAGTTAGTGAGCAACAGGTTGGGGTGCTTTTGAGATCACACCCCTACTATGCATTGCTGTGCTGTATAGACAAGCCCTAACTCCTTAGAGCCCAGTCAAGCTATCCTTCCTTTGCCTGAGGCCTTAGTTCCTCCTGGGCCACTAACACAACAGGGAGTCCAGTTCCTCCAGCAACCAGGATCATTTGTTAGTTGCAACACTTTGTCCCAGGTAATGCCATCTCATTCAATATCGTCTGTCACTGTCTTCTACCACTTCTTCCGTGGCTTTCTCACTTTGTCTTTCCTCCTTCAGATACCCAGTTCAATGCTTGCCACAATGATACCATTTTTCTTTCACCCATATTTTGTTAAGAGTTTTGTTAGCTTTCAATCAGAATTTTGCTCTCTGACTTTAGTACCTTTGCTTGAATTCTGTCAACCCCAGGAACTTCTCCAATTTGAGGCCTTTGATAATGTTATTGGTCCTTTTATTTCTCTAGAACCTATGCATGATCTGGACAGTTTAATATAAAATGAAAATGTTCTTTCCATTATTTGACTTGTTCTTCATGCATTTTCAACATCTCTCCATGAAAATCCTCGATGGTCATTATCTGTGACAGTCTGGTTCTTCCCAAGAGGTTACACACTATTGTATAGAGCTGCTTGACATCTCCCCTCTGAGCTGCTTCATAGGCCTCCTAGCCTTCTCCCAAAAAAAGGCATTTCTATCTTGCCGTTATCTCTTCTTTATTTCTTCTCTTTTTCTCTGCATCTTTCATTTGTATCTAGGAGTTCTTAGTGTCTTTCACTGTTCCTTTTTTGCCTTTAGAGCTTTTCATTCATCAGTCATTGTCCATGTTCCAGATGTAACCCATGCACCTTTCTTCCGCCTTCTTTGGAGATCTACTACTTCCTCTGCTGTCTCGACTACCATCTTCTTCCAGTTTGACTATATGTCTTCCAGATTTTCTAACAGCCTAGTCCTGTAAAACACTGGAAAGGTTGCTATGGGCAATCTGGAATCTGAGCGGTTTTTCTTTGTCCTTTGTCTCTATCGCTATAACACTCTTTTTATCTGTTTTAGTGATCTTTTTTAGTTTAAGTTGTATTGTGGCCACTAAAAGATAATGATCTGAGACAACATCTGCTCCTCTGCTGACTCTGACACCACTCAAAGACACACATCTCTTAGATATACAAACATTTTCTATCTGGTTGAAAGTCAAATTGACTGGTGATCCCCATGTGAACTTGTGTCTTCTCTTGTGCTGAAAGAGATTGCCTCCTATGGCTTGGGTGTTCATGCCACATAGATTCAAGAGCAGTTCATTACTATTAGTTCGGATATCTTCCACTGCTGTGTCCATGATTTCTTCCAAGTCAGCATAGTTGTTTCCAATTGCACTGAAGTTGCCTATCATCAGAATGTCATGGTTAGGCATGACATCCAATACTTGTTGTACCTGCTTGTAGGATGTATCCTTTTCACTGTTACTTGCAGATTCTGTTGTTGCACAGACCTGGATCAATGTACACTTAACAGGTCGTCTTTGCAGTCCAGATGTGGCTAGTCTGGTCACTCACTGGTTCCCAAGTCAGCAGGGTCTTCACTGTGATGTCATTCAGCATCATCCCCCCTCCTCTTTTGCGCGTTCCTCTCTGTAGCATCATCTTGCCACTCCCTGCCCATCTCATCTCCCTGATGTCAAGTATGTTCAGATGGTATTTTTTCATTTCTCATGTAATCTGTTCCAGCTTTCCAGTACTATACAAAGTACTTACATTCTATGTGCCTACTTTTTGTTATGATTTGATAGTCAGGATTCAATGTCTCAAGATCTCAGCTTTCTTTTTGCTTTTATGCAGATCGGTCATATTTGGATTTTGAGCTCCATGTGCACTCTTAGATTTTGATTTAACTGAACTGTTTTTGCTGCAGGAAGGCTGTATCTCACTGATTGCACAACCAATTGCAGAACCCTCCTCTTTTATCTAAGCTTGGGAGTGAGCTGAATCAAAACGTCAATTGAAATCAATGCAAAGCATCAAGCTTTAAATTAAACTTCATAAAAGATGCATATAATGTTAGAAATGTATTAATTTTAAATCACTGATCATTTATTTTCTTTTGTAGGGATAATATGGATTATCATCCATATTTAAGCAAACTACATACATTCATTTTTAAAGCTTTTATTTCTTCAGTTTCATACAACTGCATCATTCAGAATTTCTAATTAAAACATAATAGGTATAATGATTTGATATATATAATTATCCAAATTAATTGGGTTTTAACAATGGGAGCATGAGAATGTCTGCAGTTTATTTTCAGACAGAGGGTTTAAATGTATTGGAAACAGATTTCTGCAGTGACTGACCAGCACTGCCCCACATTCCCTGCAATCTTTATGACAGACAGACTGCCTGCCTCACATTAATTCACTTCACACTATTTCTATCGATCCACAGCCAGTTCCCTAGTCTCTTTGCACACACTGCCTGTCTGGCTGCCTACATCCACATCAGCACATACACACAAAGGCCACAGAAAGATAACCTTTTGCTTCCATTAAAGACACAGTCTCTATTTTTCTAGCTACAATAACATCAGAGATTTACAATATACCAGCCTTCCTGTTGCCTAGTGAACAAATTTACTTGGACAGTATGCCCATTGCATGGTTGATCATTTCAACATTTTAAGAAAAGTTATGTTAGCCAAAAAGAAAATAGAAACAATGGGGCAGAAGGCATACTTACAGCATGCAACTAGAGAATCCCTTAAAAATGGAATTTAATTTGAAGAACCCATATCATACTGAAGACTATGGCCAACCTTCAACATATTTTTACCATTAGAACATAAATACAAAGAAAACAGCATTTTCTTAAAAAAAATTAAAAATTATCCTTGCTCATAAAGTCCCTATTTGGGCAGAATACATTATAGACATTGGTGAACACAACACCCGAGGTGTAATTTTAAGAAGTGAACATAAAGTGAACATAAAAATGAAGTCACTGAACACTATACAGCTGCACATTATCATTGTGCGGGGCGGGGGAATGAAGTGCAGTAAAGCTCAAATATCTTCCCAACACGAAGAGCTCGAAAAATATCAATGGCCAAAACTACCTCTAATACTTTTAATTCATGACTAGGGCCCTACCAAACTCATGGTCCATTTTAGTCAATTTAATGATTTTAAAAATCATAAATGACATGATTTCAGCTATTTAAATCTGAAATGTCATGGTGTTATTGTTTTAGTGGGTTCTGACCCCAAAAAAGTTGAGTGGGGTTCACAAGGTTATTGTCGGGGAGGTTGCGGTACTGCTATCCTTACTTCTGCACTGCTGCTGGCGGTGGCACTGCCTTCAGAGCTGGGCAGCTGCAAAGCGGCGGCTGCTGGCCGGAAGCTGAGTTCTGAAGGCAGAGCTGCCGCTAGCAGCAATGCAGAAGTAAGGATGGCATGGTATGGTATTGCCACACCTACTTCTGCACTGCTGCCTGCTGAGCTGGGCCCTCACTCAGCAGCTGCCACTCTCCAGCCACTCAGCTCTGAAGGCAGCAGCACACAAGGAATGGTGATAAGGTATGCTACCGCCAGCCTTAATTCTGCACTGCTTCTGGCGGGGTGCTGCTTTCAGAGCTGGGCACCCAGCCAATAGCCGTCGCTCACTGGCCACCCAGCTCTGAAGGCAGCACAGAAGTAAGGGTGGCAATACTGTGACCCTCCTTCCCTTGCAGCTGCCTTTTGGGTCAGGACCCCCAATTAGAGAAACACTGGTCTCCCTTGTGAAAGCTGTATAGTATAGAGTAACAGCACACAAAAGACCAGATTTCATGGGGGAACACCAGATTTCATGGGGGAACACCAGATTTCACGCTCCACGATGCATTTTTCATGCCCATGAATTTGGTACAGCCCTATTCATCACATGCACTTTTACAAACATTCCTGTTTGATTTGCAGTCAACAAGCTGAACACACCAATTTTGGATCCAGAAGGCCCACATAAAACAAGAATAATTGTGCAGTCTACAGTGTGCTGTGAAATTAAGGTCAATCTATCTTAACACTTGAATTTTAATACATTTACAGCAGGAACAGCTGCAGAAGTAGCATGAGCAGGTATCGATGCATTGGTTGGGAGACGCAGGAGATAAAATGGGAGCCAGGCTCGGTGACCCCTTTCCCAGAAAACGTCCTCACTCTCACCCCACAAAACTGTTCAGGGAGACCCCTACTTTGGGTCAATTAAGACCCAGGTGCCATTCTTCCTCCTCCTCCATCCTGTGGCTTCAGAGAAAGAAACTGCAGGGAAGAGCTAGAAATGACTGGAATCAGCAGCATCAGCTGAAGAAGAGACCCTGACATCTTCAATGCATTTTTTCCCCACTATTAACTGGATATTCTCTCTCCTCATTTACTGTTTGTTCCAAACCCCTCCCCACTCCCTTCTTCTTGGTCTATGCACTCAGCCTCACTCCACATCTTCCCCTCTTGCTTCCCCTACTCACCTTCTCTAGCCGCTTCCCTTCAGTGTCCCCGCTACATTCCTTGTCTTCCTGTTTAATTTATCCCCTCCTAACCCCCACCCCCCAAAAATGTGTGGAACTATTTCTTACTAGGCAAAGAAAGAAGGATGTCTAAAAGGTTTCCATTATTTCTCATATTAATTGCTGCATGAAGAAGTTCTATTGGTATGGGGCGGGGGGGGGGGGGGGGGGGGGGGGAGACACGTTGCTAAGTGCATTCTCTAAAGCTGGAAGGAAAATTCAACATCATAACTCCAACTTCAATATTTGGAATTTATTTGAAAAATAACCAGCTTATTTTTTCAAAGTAAGTCAGTTCTACCTGTAAGAAGCCAAGGAAGTTCAAGTTTATGCCACTTTTTTGGAATCTGTTGAATATTATTCTTGCTAGTGACAAATGCTTTATATTGCTATAAGACATGAATCTCTTTCAACTCCCATAAAGGCAGAGGCTTCTTTACAATTTTTATTTTATTCATCAACAACAGAATGACAACAACAGATTGTTTAGTAAAGTGGCTACCATAAACTATTAATGATTATAATACATAAGTATTTCAAAATATGCTTGCTATTTTTAAACCTAATTCTACTATCAAATTAAAATGCCCCTTTCAGGGGAAAAAATGCATTGTACACATACAGGGATAAACGTTTGGCCTGCCTGAAGATCTTACCACTTTAAAGGGCTTCTGAGTGCATATATACAACTTAAATTGGAATCTGTAGAGTGAGACTAATGAAGGGGAAATCCATTGCTCATTTTATACCACGTGTTTAAATGCATAACAAACAGAAAATGGTCTCTAGTAAAATCCAGAGCTAGTTTCATAGATCAACAGTAACCAAAAAGAAATAATCTACATTTTAGAAGAGGATAGATTAAATTTAAATAATTTATTCCTCTGTCAAGTCCACAGTTTGAGTGAGGAGGGAGATCATATATTGCTTATTATACAAAAGATGGCCAACTACAACAAAAAGGTGGGAAGAAAAATATTTCCACAACTGCTTTATCATCATTTTTTTTTTAACATTAGTTGGAAAGCTAGTGTTTAAACACAGCTACCATTGGAGAATGGAGGAGGGGAGGATGCAGCAGGAAACTAAAATGGTTTCGCTAACCATCTATTCCAGACAAACAAAATAGGATAACTTTGTCATGTCAGAACCCTGGAAAGGAGTATTATAAGCATTAAATTGCACTCATGCTGTCAGAACACATTTGCAGCTTCTGAATTAGAGACCAAATTCTGAAAGTAAATAGAATCAGAAAATGACAGAGCAGAATCTGGAGACTCCCTAGAATCTTCTCATGATATAGTCCTAGAAACCACAAATGCACACTATCCAAAAGTGGTGGGTCAGAAGGGAAAAGAGTGTGGCCTAGCAGCCCATCGGTAAAAGATAAAGAAGCATAAAAGCCACAAGTCAAACTTGAGAGATTTCATGTTGTGGAAGAGTCTTGGAGGATGGCCGCACTGCATCAACCAAAATGAAGAGGCCAAAGGATGACTGGTAGGTAAAGAAATACCAGAAGATTGACTCATTCCTTGTTTTGAGCAAAGGACCACAGAACCGTATATTAAAATATATCACAGCAGCTTGTTGAATCGACAAACATTTCAAGTGCTTCTTGAATCACTATTAAGATGCATTTTATTTAAAACAATTTGGCTCACGTATGATAAAGTTTTCCTTCCAGTTTTTTACCAAGAATATTTGCATGAAACAGGATCTTAGTTTCTAAAACTGCTCATCTGGTCCTGGTGTATATTCTCTACCTCAGTCAAACCTCTCTCTCTGTGTAATATCACTGCTGGTTACTTAAGAAATGAAAGAGGGAGATACAGTAAATATGATACACACTCATAGTTTTTCCTAAATAGAATGAGATAGAAATACTCTTGTGGTCATCACCAATCCTTCAGAATTCCAGTAAAAAGAATTTCTAATCATGACAGTTTATGAAATAGTTTTGACCAAGGCCTTATTAGTATGTGCTCCATATTCTTACTCAAACTCACTACAACTAATAATGAAATTCCATAAATCAGTTATGCATGTTAACCCTCTGCAAGGGATGCCTTTTTCCCTTCCACTTCCACAATGAATACTTATTTCACACACTGGTTTATCGCTGTCAGGGTAGCCTTACATCTGCACATTTTTATGGTTCTCATGTTAAGTAATCAGGCAACCAGTATGGGATGATATTACCCTGTTTCCCCGAAAATAAGACAGTGTCTTATATTAATTTTTGCTCCCAAAGATGCGCTATGTCTTATTTTCAGGGGATGTCTTATTTTTCCATGAAGAAGAATACGGTACACATTTATTGTTGAACAAAAAAAAAGGAAGTTTATTACCTGTATACGGTACGGTAGTAGTTGTCATCACAAACCAGCATAACCAGACAAACATAACCAGCATAATCAGATAAACCAGCATAACCAGACAAACTAGGGTGACCAGATGACAAGAAAAAAATATCGGGACACATGGGGGGGGGGAATGGGGGAGGGGGGACTGGAGGGGGGGAAGTAGAGGGGATGGGGAGGGGAAGTACAGGCTTCCCCCCCCACTGGACCCATGGGGGCAGGGTCTGAGGAAGCCATGGATCAGGTGTGCAGGGGCCCGGCTCCAGGTGCAGGGGTGCAGCCCCACTGTGGGTTGGGGATCCAGGGCCCCAGCTGCTTACCCCCAGGAACTGTTCTCAGCTGGGCCAGGGGGCAGCCAGCAGGTGGGTCAGGGGCTGGTTGGGGGGGGGGGGGCTGGGCGCTGTCTGTAGCCACCCTCCTCACTGCTCCTAGGCAAGCAGCCCCCTTCCCCCGCCCCTGCAGCATGTGAGGCAGCAGCAGAGAGCTGTCCTGCCGCTGCCCCTGACTCTTGATGAGGGGGGAGGGGGCTGATGAGGGGCCGGACTTGGAGCCGGGTGGGGGGAGGGGGGGCGGCCGGGGGCTCTCTGCCCCTCCCCCTCTGCCGGTGCAGGCTGCAAGCTGCCTCCTTCCCCCTCCTTGCACCACGTGCAGTGGCAGAGAGCCTCTGCCTGGGGCAGTGAGACTTGCTGCCTGCTCCTGCCGGCAGGAGGGTGCTGCGGCCCCCGGAAGGAGCGGTTAGTGAGGTTAGTGCTCCAAGACTGGGGGGAGGGGGGGAGGACGGGCGGAAGGAGACGGGGGAGGGGCCCCCCAGGCTGCGGGAGACCGGGGGAGGGGGCCCCGTACGATCTGCCGTACGGGGCCCCAAAATTCCTGTCGCCGGCCCTGCGTGAGTCTGTGAGTCAGCCAGACTCCATCAGGGCAAAGCGAGCAGCAGGCGGCAGCTTGTCCTGGCGGCGGCGCGGGCTCTATGATTTAAAGAACAGCTCCGGCTGCGCTGCGGCCAATCAGTGAGCTGCGCAGCGGCGCCCGCCTTTACGGTGACTCCTTACGGCACCGGTAGCTTCGGGGGGGACGCCTTATTTTCGGGGGGACGCCTTATTTTCGGGGGGACGCCTTATATTAATGCAGGAGGCAAAACTGGAGGTACGTCTTATTTTTGGGGTACGTCTTATTTTCGGGGAAACACGGTATGTACACTTCTGGCTTTACTAATATAAGGTGGCACATGATCATCCACAAAAGATAATGAACTAGTGCTGCGGAAAAACAGAAAACATTAATTTCCAGCAAACCTTGAAACAATCCATATTTTGCCGAACCCCATGCCTCACCTCAAGAATTGAGCAGGGGTTTATTAATTTATTTATTATTTTCAAGATGAGAATGGTAGTGAAAACCATCTACTTTAAATACATAATGAGCACCCTATTATGGTTTTGAAATTGTACTCTGGACATGTCTTGTACCTTAATGCCTATAAGGTTTACAGTATTTATCTGTACAAATCTACAACTCAGTTGCTTGGGTTTAAACCAGGGGTGGGCAAACTTTTTGGCCCGAGGGCCCCACTAGGGTTCAAAATTGTGTGGTGAGCCGGGTAGGGAAGGGTGTGCCTCCCCAAACAACCTGGCGCCACCCCCTATCTGACCCCCAACCACTTCCCACCCCCTGACTGCCCCTCTCAGGACTCCCAAACCATCCAACCCCCCCATTCCTTGTCCCCTATTGCCCCCTCCAGAGACCACCCCACATTCTGCCCCCCACAGGACCCCATCCCCTATCTAGCCCCCCGCTCTTTGTTCCCTGACTGTCGTTCCCCCACGAGACCCCATCACCTAATCCCCCTTCCCCCCAACTTGCTGCGCTCGGCCCGGCCCCCAGCTCAGGGGCACAGGGCCACTGGCACTGCTCCACCGGCCCAAACTCATGGGCCGGATAAAAATGGCCGGCGGGCAACACGTGATCCGCAGGCCATACTTTGCCCACCCCTGGTTTAAACATATTATTTATCTCTTTCCTCTCAGTGTGGCAGTGTCTACCAAATTTCCTGTTGGCTGCTTAGGTGCTTCTTCCTCGCTGGTGACCCCAAGTCCATATAATGTAATTACAATTTATACCACACTAGAGACAGATAAAATCTTCAGTTAATTACTTCCCAAGTACACTAATAATACCAGATGCTAACGATAACAGGGTTTATTAGTATATTTTACTGCATGACAATTCCTTACCCAAAGAATTTATATTCACCAAAACGGACTGAAAAAAGTAAAATAAAAATGGAGGTCAGGGTACAGCATAAATATGTATGATGGAAACAAGTTATTACAGTTGAACATGTACAAGCCACTAGTGGCTTCACATAGATCTTCCACTTAGGAGTTATATTTCTAATCCATGAAAATTAAAGAGTTACATTAGCCAACTTTTCATATTCTCTTTATTTTAATTAACAGTGTCTAAGTAAATGAAGCAATCGGCCATATATTTAACAATTTGGACCTTGTTTGTAATGCAGCTTTCTAAGTTACTTTCTTCTAACTTTCTACCACTAATCTCTGATTTAGTACCTCCCATACCTACTCTAGTATCTGATCATTCTAAAAACACTTAACGAACCTTAAATTTAAATTAAAAGATTACAGCAAACAAACAAACAAAAAGAAAGCAAAACAGTTTTAAAGATCTGCTTTCTTTATAAAACAATGTTCCCCCTGCACTACCTTTTGTCTGTCCAAGCCAGGGACAGATAGGAGGTCATGGATATGGTTTAACAAGGCTGCATCTTTATTCACTTATAATATCTGGAAGTACCTGGTAACAAATTGTAGAGTGCAGAAAGAAGGGGACCAGACCCCAAACTTTTTATTTAGCTCCCTTTGAAGGAAGGGATGTTTTCCTTCAAATCCTTTTCCAATCCATTTTCTGTGGTAACCATATCCATTTCATACCAAGTACCTGCACTGCGTCCTCCACAAGCTTTATGTTATAATGTCACAACTTTATACTTAAACCCCCTACTCCACCCTAACAGGTCCCAGATCAGCTGTGGGAAGGCAAAAAATACATACCTTGCCTCAGCTAATCTGGCAGTGAGAAAAAAAACCCTCATTTCCAGCCTTCTAAAGCAAAGGGGCAAATAATGTAATTCCCACAGCATGTCAAAATGGAACCTGGTCCTATTGCCAAGTTTATGGATAGGTGGGTGGACACTGCCAGTCCAATCCGGGTAAAGAGGGCCTAATGATGGCTGCATGGGATATAAATATTAGCTGTCTCCCCTGCTTCCCCCATTCCTTTGCTCAACAGGAAGGGCAATGCAGTGACCTTGTCCTGACCTGGCCCCAACTGCTTCCTGCCTTTCCTGTCCATCCCGGTAAACTTTTCGGCACCTGATGTAAGGCAGCCTTTAAAGGGTCAATGCCCCTTTTCTTCCAGCTGGATAGACCCACTTGCATAAAGGTTATGGTGGACACATCCTTAACACTGTTCGCTCCCAGCCCATCCTTCTCTTATAATTCAACAAATATTCACCAAACATGCAAGTAAACCCCTGCTTCAGAGCCCCACTAAAGTAAAGACTTTCCATATGGAGCAGATTGCAGGATCAAGGCATGCACCCTGTTTTTTAATACAACTTTACACATCAATGTTTGGAGGGAGGGGAGTAAAGTTTTGACATAGATTTCTATTCGAATGTGCAATGAAGCCAAGACCTTTTTTGAGGGGTTAAAGAAGAAAGTTTTCCCAGAATAGCCAATAACCTGGTGGTTAAGGCTCTCACCAAGCATGTGGAAGAATCAGGTTCAAATTGCTGGTCTGAATCAGCCAGAGCACGGACTTCAAATTGGGTCTCCCAAATCCCAGGTGAGTTCCCTAACCACTGGGCTACTGGCTAGTATGGGGTCAATCTTTCCTCCTCTCTTGTTTTGATCAGAAACTCATGGACTCAACAAACCTTCCTAATAAAAGTTTAGTTTAAAAAAAAGTTTCTACAAAAAGTTTCAGTTTTAACAAATCAGAATTTTCTGACAAAATATTTAGTCAAATGATTCCCAACTGGCTCTAATTATTACCATTTCTTTTCTTTTCTCTGATCCATCTTTGCACTGCCAAATAGAGGGAACTGTTTTGCCTAAAGTAATGTTTCCTTTCGGTAACAGAGCCTGCAACTTATTGAAAGAGTTTCCCTGTTTAGGAAGTTCACAAATTTACATGGAAAACAGATTAATCTTGTATCACTGGAAAAGTAATAGATGACAAGGTTCGGACATTTACTTATGGAATTCTTAGAATAGTGATTTCCACTGTCAAATCAATGTTGTTTTTCCTGAACTATGTACATGTAATTTCACATAAATACACTGGGACAGCTACTTTCAATTATACCAGTGAATCCCCACTGGCTTTTGAAAACCTACAACCCCACTGGTAAAATGCTATCCACATTACAGATATAACTTGACTTCATTAAGGCTGCATGGATATAATTGAGGTCAGAGTTTGTCCCTCCTCTGTATTGTATCAGTTTGTCTTTAAATTAAGTAGGTACATTACGTCGCCTTCTGGGGGAGACAACACAGGCTGTTGCATAATCTTTAGTTTAACATACTTTCTTTTAGTCTAAAAATGACAAACTACTATTAAACTGCAGAAGAAATACACTTTCATACAGTAAAATGATTGCAATGCAGCTATAGAAGCATGTTGTTATTCCAATACATTATACTGATTAAATCTCACAATTCATTTTAAAGACTATTCATATCAAACAAGAGATTTAGAGGGGGAAAATGTTGAATTAACTTAGGAAGCACTGCTCAGAACACAGAGTGGGGCTTTTTAAAGAATTAACTTGCAAACAAACAATCAAAAATAATGAAAAATAAGAAACAGTCTGACAGATCTAGAGAAATGCTATATAAAATAAATGGTCAAAGAGTAAAACACTTGGCAGATGAAAAATTGTAGAAGAGGAAACAGACAGGCATACAGATAACATAACTGTGTTGTATATCTAATACCAAAACCCTAAGCTGCCTGTCAAATTACTATAGTACATCCAGATACAAATTGTTACACAGAAGCAAAAAGAAACAAAAGGGCACAAAATTTTACAGTATTTTGGAATGTTGCTGTAGAGTGGTGTCAGTGACAATATCAAGCAATACAAAGACAACAAATTTCAACCTCAGTTGTCACAATAACGCTAGAATAGAAAAGAAAAAAAAATCTGGATAAAATAAAAAGAAACATGGCAAAACTGCTACTCAACATCTATTAAGATGTGGTACCAATTAACATTATTCCATGTCTGTAGATTATGTTTTATTAATAAAAGCTGTGGTCATGTGCCTTAAATCTAAAGTCTTGTGTTATGTTCTTATTCTGTGCTGTCTGCGGGGCAGAGGGGCATGTCAGCAATGATTGCTTTAAACATTATACAAGTACACTAGCTAGCTAAGGAAAACAGAGTGTGTTTAATTTGTCATATTATATATATCTTGTTTCATCAATGTACAACTCTTCCAGCTAATGTTAAAGTTGAATGGGTTGGCATTTTACAGGCCATAAGGCACTAGATCCATCTAATTTTTTTAGGTCAGTTTGGATTCTTAAATTTATTAGACAAAATAAACTTTGTTTTCAAAATACTGCTTTACATTTGTATACTTCTGGCTCTTACCGCAATATACAGTAGCAACCAATTTTGTAAATGAACAGTGAAATGCAATTCTCTACCATACAGTTATTAATTAAAATGCAAACATTCACATTGATCCCCACTGTTTTTTATGTTAAAATTCATTTTAAATGCGAATACTACTGATATATTAGCAAATCACAATGGCTACAAAAGTACTAAATGCAACCATAATTTACTTTTAGCTGTGGCTCACAGAAGTGAAGTTTAGCTCAAAATTAATAAATTATATTGTGATGCATGTCCAGAAATGGTTAAACATCTTGCATGATAAATGACTCAAATTCAACCCTTGAAGACATATGAGCAGATAATGTTTGTGTTTTTTGTGTATTTACATATATATGAGTAGTGGTCAACAAAGTAATCAACAGTCCTTGTCTATGCTCTAGCTATTCTGTTCATTCAGAGATCAAAATAAACATCCTAGCATTTAAATGAACTATAAATATCACTGTATTCATCTCTCTTGGAAATACAGAGCAAATCATTTGTAATGGTGGAGAAACAGGCCATTGCCCTACGTTAATTCATATAGCTAAGTACTGGTGATGGACTTACTTCAATGTTACCCTAATTACCTATTGTTCCCAGGGGGGCTCCAATTTGTCAAAGAAGGTTTGAAATTTTATAAAAGATCCTTCGGTCCCAACCCTTTTTATCTCAGATCTGCTTAAGCTTCATCAGTGGAATTTTGAGTCACAAGATTGAGGTCCTGGTTCAGCTGGAAACATGCTGACTATGATACTGGACATTGGACTATAATCTGTGGACTAAATTCTAAAAGAACTCTTTGAAACTACAAAGCTCACCATCTCTGCTATGCATCTGAACCTCAAGAACTGAATTCATGTCTGCATGTATATTGATCTTTTAACCATACTCTTTGTTTTTTAATAACTTTTAGTTTAGTTAAGAATTGACTGTAAGTGTGTATTTGGGTAAGATCTGGAATATTCATTAACCTGGGAGGTAATGTGTCCAATCCTTTGGAATTGGTAGAACCTTTTCTTTTATATGATGAAACAAGATTTTCAGAAATCATCATGTTTGACTTGGGTACCTGGATTGAGGCCTGAGGCTGGGATACTTTAAGGAACTGTGTTACTGGCTTCTGGGCAACCAATAAGTTATTAAAGAAGATGTTTTTGGCTGGATTAGTAAATCTAAGTATTGGAATATCCACCAGCTTTGGGGATTGTGTGTCTCATTCTTTGCAGTTCACCCTGAGTGACCTCAGATGGCCCACACTGGGATTCCGGTGACACATACAGAGCGAGATTTTCTCTTACATATAATGTGATAGAAATGCAATATTTATTGTCCAGGAGTTATCTAGGAGTAAAACAGTGGAATCCACCCTCTCTAGCAGGGCTTCTCTTGCTGAGACCTCCACTGTTGAGGGGGATTTTGAGGTCAGACCTTTCCCACCGTTCCCTGTTGTTTGAGGTGTTCCTTGTAGGGTATAGGGCTTTTCCCCTCACTCTCTAATGTTGCATTGTTTGTAGCTTGTTAGGGGCCTTGAAGAGTGGTTCTCAAGTCCCAACTCTCCGGGGTACTATCCAGTTCTGCAAGGCAGGCAGGCAGGCAGACCAATGCAGCAGCATTTTCCAGTAGTACTTGTTCCTAGAACACCCAGACACCCCATCAAGGAATACAGCAAGGTCTGGGAAGATCAGTAATCTTTGATCCACAGCCAATACTTTTATTCAAGTCCCCGTGAATTACAGCCACAGAGGACAGGCCTGGGTGACTACAGAAGATGGCATGAACTATGATGTGCCAGACACTTAACATAACTCCTTCAACAAATCACAGAAGCCTTCAAGTATACTCCTTTCTCTCCTTCCTGTCAATGCAGAATGACTCACTGCAATCTATTTATTATTTTATAAATATGCCTCTTATTCCTAAATCTTTCATTCAGTCCTTATACATAGGTTTTCTCTAACTCTAGACCCATTCCACTTCAAGTATATCTCATTTTGAGATGGAGTGATCAGAACTAGATTCCAACGTTCAATGTGATGGTGTACTATCACTATATAATATTGTTATACATTTTCAGTATTGCTTATAATCCCATTCTTCACCTGTCTTAACTTTTTCCTTTTTGGACCACTACTGCACGTTAAGAAGACAACTTAGCTGGGCTGTCTACAATGAAGCTCAGGTCTTTTGAGTGGCTTCAGTTAATTTAGAATTCACTAAGGTGTAGGAATAGCTCAAATCATTCCTTCCAACAAGCATCACACCTTGCATTTCTCAACAACAAATGTCATCTGACCAATTATCTAGCATCTCTAGATCCCTCTGAAGATCCTCAGTCTTCTGTATTCTAGATTAAACTAGTTATGTCTCATTTGCAATGTTCTTCCATCTCACTTGGATCTTTAATAAATATATTAAACATTAGTTTTGTAAAGATCCTTGGGACAATTAATCCTACTTGTAATTTTTTGTCTCTTAACTAGTACCTAATCCATAACAGATCTTTATCTCGTCCCTATGACTTCCTAGTTTGCTTAACAGCCTCTTGCAAGAGGCTTTCGATGGTGAAAATAAATCATACATCAGTGTTCCTTCATCCACTATTTTGTGGACAGGATCAAAGAATTATAGTAGTCTGGTACTGCATTATTTTCTTTTACAGAAGCCATACTTGTTTGGTCCTTCCATATCATGTTTAACTAGGTGTTTTATAAACACATGGCAATTATAGTTTCAATCAATTTACTTGTTATAAAATGAGGCTACTGGGCTGCAGTTTCCAAAATCACCCCAGAAGCTTTAGACAGGAATATCATTTGCCATACCTTCAGTCATAATAACTGGTTTTAATTAAATTGCATATTAGTGGTAGCAGGTCAATCACTAGCTGTGGTGACTAGTCTCTAATAACCAGTACAATAACAGTCTCCTACACTTCTCTGTGACACTACAATTTCTGACAGTCTCATATTCTTATTACTGGGAAATAGGAGGTATCTACAAACATTTGCTCTAGTGAAGACTGAACCACAAATAATGTAGCTTACTTAGTGGCTTTACCCTCCTGAATTGCTCCTGATACTCTTGACAGTCCAGTAGACATACTTCTTTTCCCAGAGGCTTCCTGGTTATAATGTCTTTATAGAATATCATGTTATGTGTTTTTTGGTCTTTGGTTTCTAACAAGGAATCTGAAGACTAAATAGCCAATCCTATAATGTGTTCTGTTTGCACAGAACCCAGAAGTGAATGGGGCTCTGTACAGGTAAAATGATTCTGCTCAAACAGAGCTCATTGCAGCATCAGATTCTGAGTCCTCTTAGTATTAATCTTATGCTTTAGCAGACACAGTTTGTGCTCCTGTGACTTCAGATGGGATAGAGATCCTTTTTTTATTGTATATATACCCATTTTGCTTGAATGTTTTCTTGCACCTTGCCATTTATCCATTAAAAAAAAATTATTGCCTTTTTGTTTTCTATTAAGTTCAGGGATACCTTCTGTAACTCATTTACAGTAGTCTCAAGTAGTCATCTGATTTGGGTTAAGAATTTAAAGTTCCTTACATTTTCTACATTTAAATAAGTAAGTTTTTACAGATACTCAGGAATCTCAGATTACTAAACTGGGTCATTAGCCAAAAAAAAAACAAAAAACAAAAAAAAAAACCTTACAGTCTGCACCTAGAAGCACTGTGACATGTTGTTAGTATCTGTACTAGAACAAAAACAAATATATTTTTAAAAAGCTTCCTAGACAGTTTTTCCATTTCAGAGACATGTTCCCGTATTCATGTGCAGTGTTTTGTAAAGCACTTTATTTCCATTAGCATTAAAAAAAACTCAGGTCTTCAGCAAATCAGCAAGAGACTAATGGCACAAATCAATATCAGATTCTTCATAGCAACTAATATTAGGTCATTTATTATATACAGTGCTTGCTAGCACCATTACAGCTATAGGTCTATCAGTGATTATGTAATGGGCCCCATTTTTAGGGAGCCCCAAATTTGATGCAGCTTGACACTTGACAGAGTTTCATAACATAGTGACTTTTTTTCTGAACTTGATTTAATTTCAGCTATTTCTAAGTTACAAAAGTACTTACAAAAGTCTTTTAGCTGTTTTTTGACTAAATGAAAATTATTGAATGGGTTTAAGTAGCTAGACTTAATAGGAGTTATACATATTATTATTAGTGCTTCTGAGAGTACCGAAAGAAGAACACTCGTTGCAAGTTTTAAAAAAACCAATACATCATATATGACCATTTCTTTTTAGTTTTTAGCCACAACTTTTATCCGGTAGTACAGATCCCCTTGATGAAGTAGCTGCCATTTCCTCACCAGTACTCAGTACTCTCACCACTACTCACATGAATCTAAGTCATCACTATCACTAATATAGCATTTGTGTAAGGTATTTCAGAAAAAGTTGGGTTTTCAATTTTAAAGGAATGGCAGAAGTGACAAAGTTCTGTGGCACCTTAAAGACTAACTAAAGTATTGAAGCATAAGCTTTTATGGGCTAATACCCACTTCGTCGGATGCATGCAGTGGAATGCATCAACTGCATGCATCCGACGAAGTGAGTATTAGCCCATGAAAGCTTATGTTTTAATATTTTAGTTAGTCTTTAAGGTGTCACAGGACTCTTTGTCACTTCTCCAATTCCAGACTAACACGGCTACCTCTCTGATTCTATTTTAAAGGAGTGACGGAAGATGGATTTTATACCACATACCTGCTGCAATCACCTAATGTAGGAGATTTAAGGAAAGCATGAGAAGTCTCACTCTGAAATTCCTTACTCATATATATATATATAGAGAGCACCACTTAGTTTTTACTTCTATGCATATACAAGGAAAATGTACCTATGTTTACCTGAACATTTCCTTTCTTCGAGCACTAAGGACCTTCACCCTGCTTGCAGCTTTGGGGCAAAACCCAACCTTTCGATCCCTGGCATTGTTCTGAAGTTCCCTCCAGCGAAGACAATTTCCACAACCAGGATAATTCTATTTTATTTTTCTAAATTACAGATTGGGTTAAATCTATTTTGATGAAAAATCAATTTCTCCTACTGCAGAGCATTGGAAATTCCCCATAATGAAAGTCAACCTAAATCTCTACAAATCAGCTTCTCTCTCCACTTTGGATGATCCACTTGTCTCCAAGATGAACAGAACTGGGGATCTCATAAATAAATAAAAAAATCAGATAAGGACAGATGAAATTTTCCTAGTCTTCATTGTGCTAAGGCCCCAGATCTGTTACAATAAGATTTTCAAAACAGTCTGCCTGCTTTAAATGTGGACATCCAAAACTAGGTATAATTTATTTCTTCTGTCTCCCCTTGGACATTAAGATGCAGAAAAGAATTCTGTCAAAAAATGGCATTTGCTGAAAACTGGATGACCAATATGTTGTGTTTGGTAAATTTATGTAATGGTAGTCAGGTGGCCACTTAGATCTCTTTACAGGAGACGTGACTTCTCTGATCTAAGACTGTCAGTTCTCCTAAGGACTAGATTTTGATAATTTACAGAAGGGAGAATAATTCTTTAAATTTAATTTGTGAATGAAGTTTCCAGGATTATGTACCAGAATCAAAAGTAAAGTATTGGGTCTCAGAAACGGTCAAACTTACTCATCTAAGTACACATAGTACCTATTGGCAGGTCTACTTTAACAAACAGTAAGTATTAACAACATTCTCTGAAGAATCTTGGTATGTTCTAAAGGAGCAGAATGAAGTTCCATTTTCATGCTTTACAACTTGAGAGATGGGATACAGCTGTCACCCTACAGAAGTATTTAATCTCAGGATCCATATAAAACTTCCATATCTTTAACATGCTGATAACATTGCACAACAAAAGGCTTGACTTTTTTGCTTGCATATTCTTATAAATTCAAAGTCAGGCACTCCCGGAAGAAATCAAGCCTGTACTTCATTTGTTAACATGGTAGTCATATTATGGACTCTGCACTAGTCAGCAGAGTGAGTGCTATTTGTTGATTTATTTTTAAGAGTCTATAAGAGCAATAGTCGCTTCGACAGAGAACCTATTCTGAAACTGTCTGGTCCTGGATTGAGGACTGCTTTTTTGTTTTATTATTTTTTGCACAAACACACCTCCTCTGTGAAACAGAGACATCAGAAGTTAATCACATTCAAGAACTATACCTTCTTCAGCCCCAAAGGCATAAAAACTACCACGGCCTCTCCCTCCTTCTCATCTTTTGTATGGTCCATGGCAGCAGCAGAAAAGCTGGAAAGGCACATAGCAGACACGCTAGTCAGCTTTGTGAGAGGTCATTCACAGCCTCTCATTTTTGATCCTGAAATAGGAGAGCTCACCCGGCACTTTATTGCTGAATGAAAAGCAGTCAGTCACCAACCCTTCAAATTGATTTACAAGTGAGAATATTTTTCAGGACAGATTCCACTCTGCTTAATCCATCCATCCAATCCATGTAAACCTAAGTGTTCATCTCTTCTTGTAGGGCAGTGCACAGAGAAATTTTGCTCCACCCAGGACAGGAGAAATTCATTTTTTGTTCTGATTGTGTTCTTCCTAGTTTATTCATGAAAACCCAAGCACACAGGTTGTCACTAACAGAACAAGTCTCTTATCCACAGAAGGAACGAAGGACCAAGAACTCGGTGAATAAAATGGTTATTAGCCTTTAGTAATTGTTGTTCTTCAAGAAGCATTGTTCATGTCCATTTCATGCTAGGGGTGTGTGTGTGTGTGCGTGTGTGTGTGTGCGCGCACCACGTGCACTGTTGCTGGAGATTTTTCCCTTAGTGATATCCAGTGGCCCACCTCTAGCACCCCCAGAGCCAAGCACATATGTGTCGGTTAGTTTCAGGGTAGTACTTTGGAGATTAAGCCCACTAGTTCTGTCCTAGTTTCAGTAGACATGGAAAACAATTGTCCTCAACATATTTGAAGACTTATCAAGTCCCACCTCTCTGTTTTTTTCCTCAAGACTAATTATATGCCTTTTTTTTGTTTTGCTTTTTAACTTTTTCTCAGAGCTCAGGCTTTCTAAACCTTTTTTCATCTTTACTGTTTTTTCTGAGACCCTCTCCAATTTGTTCACATCTTTTCTAAAGTGTGGCACCCAAAATTGGACACTGTACTCCAGCTGAGGCCTCACTAGTGCCAAATAGAGCAGGACAATTACCTCCCATGTCTTACATACAACATTCCTGTTAATATTCCCCAGAATGATATTAGCCTCTCTCACAACTGCATCACAATGTTGACTCCTTTAATTGTGATCCACTATAACACCCAGATCATTATCACCTATATAATATCTAGCCAGTTATTCCCCATTTTGTAGCTGTGCATTTGATTTTTCCTTCCTAAGTGTAGTACTTTGCACTTGTCTCAAATTTCATCTTGTTGATTTCAGACAGTTCTCTAATGTGTCAAGGTTGTTTTAAATCCTAATCATTCCCTCCAAAGTGCTTGCAATCCCTTCCATCTCGTCATCCACAAATTTTATAAGAATACTCTCTACTCCATTAGCCAAATCATTAATAAAAATATTGACTAGTATCAGACCCAGTACTGACCTATGTGCAACCTTGTAAGATTCATCCTTCCAGTTTGACAGAAAACTAATAATATCCACTCTGAGTACTGTCTTTCAATCAGTTGTACACCCATCTTATTAATAATTTAATCTAGCCCACAATTCCTTAGTTTGCTTCTGAGAATGTCATGCGGGACTGTGTCAAAAGCTCTACTAAAAATCAAGATATAGCATGTCTACTACTTCCTCCTATCCACTAGGCCAGTAACTCTGTCAAAGTAGGAAATGAGGTTGGTTTGGCATGATTTGTTCTTGACAAATCCATGTTGGCTGTGCTTTATGTTGTCCTCTATGTGCTTCCAAACTGACTTTTTAATATTTTTTTCTGTATCTTTCCAAGTATCGAAGGTACGCCAACTGATCTAGAATTCCCCACCTTCTATTTGTTCCCTGGTTTAAAGATGGATACTATTTTTGCCCTTCTCATGGACTCTGGGATTTCATCCTTGCTTCAGGAGATTTTGAAAATAATTGCTAGTAGTTCCAAGATTGTTTCACCTAGTTCCTTAAGCACCCTAAGATTAATTTAATTAGGCCCTACTGACTTGAATTCATGTACATTATATAAATATTCTTTAACCTGTTCTTTCCCTGTTTTGTCTTGCTTTCCTTCCTCCTTGTTGTTAATATTAATTGTGTTGAGTGTCTGGTCATCAATCACCTTTCAGTGAAGACTGAAGCAAAACAGGCATTGAACACCTTAGCCTTCTTGATGTTATCAGTCATTAGCTCTCTTTCTCCACTAAACAGAGGAGCTACATTTTCTTTCGTCTTTCTCTTGTTCCTAATGTATTTAAAAAACCTCTTATTGCCTTTATGTCCCTTGCAAGATGTAACTCATTTTGTGCCTTAGCCTTTCTGATTTTGTCCCTACATGCTTGTTGTATTTTTATTTTTTGTATTCCTCCTTAGCAATTCATCCATGCTTCCACTTTTTGTAAGATTCCTTTTTGATTTTCACGTCATTAAAGAGCTCCTAGGAAGTGATAACTGTTTTACCTTCTTCCTTTAAGCCAATATTAATACAACCATGGTTTTGGAAGAGACCCTGAAAGCATTAGTCTGATAAAGAGCTATGGAGCCATATCTTTGAAAAAGTGCCACTCTCCTCAACTCCTTTTTCTCTTTGATTTTCTTCCAATGGAAGCTTACCTATCCGTTCTGCATTTGTTAAAGTCTGCTTTTTTAAAGTTCACTGTCTGTATTCTGCTGGTCTCACTCCTTCCTTTCCTTAGAATCATAACATCTATCATTTCAGAATCATTTCACTCAAATTGCCTTCCACCTTCAAATTCTCAACCAATTCCTCAAGGCTGGTCAGAATCTCATCTAAAAGGGATGTCCACCTGGTTACTTCATTCATTATTTTAAACAAAAAATGTGTCCCCAGTAAGTTCCAACAACTAATTGGACATGTTGTGCATGTTGTGCTCTTTCTGACACCTATTCCTTGGATTGCACTGGGTCCTAAAAAAGCCTCCCTCCATTATTCTCAGTGAACATCTGACTGAACGATGACTCTCTGACTGGCTCACTAATCCTTCAAAAATCATATTCTCTGTACTCAACAAAAGGATCTTAAGCTCTGCTAATAGACTGGAGAAGGGGAGAAGTAAATGATACACACTGTATAGGTCTCATATGAATTTTGGTTCATTGAAGCATGTCTGCGATTTGATCCTCATTCTAATTTGGCTCCAATAAGAACTGGAGTTTTGATTCTTGTTCTCCTTTATGACCATCTCTGAGATGAGACTTTGCACTTGATAGAATTCATCTTCTACCCAGGCTTATGGTTGACTTCCCTCTGTGTTCATCATAATTCCAAAGTGTCCAGAAACCATTTGTCTCACTTTTGTCTCTGTAACAGAATCCTGACCAGAAAGAAAAAAAACTGTCTAGGAAGTGATAACTGTTTTACCTTCTTCCTTTAAGCCAATATTAATACAACCATGGTTTTGGAAGAGACCCTGAAAGCATTAGTCTGATAAAACATAAACGATTGAAATTGGAGGAAGAAAGATGTCATCCATATGCAAACTTGAAGAACTAGAAGTGGATGTTAAAACAGGAATGTTTGAAGATAAGCCTCCTAATAACTTATTTAGATGCTTCAGACGGAGTCCTGCTCTGTTCGCTCCTGATTTTCTGAGGTTAGAAATGGGATAAGGAGTGGGTTGTATTGCTCCAGTCTGAACCAGATGATGGATGGCTTCATTCATGTCCTCCTATTCCCATGGGTTGCTTGAGATTGGAACTGAGACAAATCTGTTGCTGTGATTCTTGCACAGCTCCAGGGAGTATCCGCTTTGCACAATGTCCAGTGATCTCATTTTGACTAAAACTATCAATACGCACTGGCTCTCACACTGATACAGCCCAGCATGAACTGGGGGTCTAGCTCCAGACAGGGCTGGCTGAGAGTCATGCAGATAGTATGACAACAGCGGGATTGCAACTGAGGGAAGCTACTGACATTGTCTCAGTACCCTACCCCTTACAAACTGGTATATTCCGTTGTACTTCATGGAGTGCTTCAACTTGCCATACGAGCTGTATTCCTTTCAATGGTGCCTGTCAGGAATTAAGATTATAGATCGACTTTTCTAATTACTCTGAATTGCCTCAGATTTCCATAACATTTTCCACTATGAGAACTGGGCCCAAGTGTCTGATCTCAAGGACCAAAGCCGCATAATGTTGCATAAAACAGATTTGTGAGAGCATTTCGTTAACCAAAAGGGGATTTTTGAAAGAAAAAAAAGTTTATTTCAGCTCAAGTTACTTTCTCTGGCAACAATTACACCTGTTTATCTATAGATACTCGAAAGAGTCACATCTTATTTCAAGTTCCCTAAACACATTTTACCAGTAGGTGGAGACTGTCTGCACTGCACATTAAGTGGTGGGGCTATTCTCTGGCTTGCTTGATGAAGGGGTGTACCTGTTTAAGGGGAGAGAGACACAGGGTCAGTACTTAATTTGTGCCAGGGTTTACCAGGGCTGAGCCCTGGTACTTCTGATCTTGCCATGTCAGTTATGGAAGCAAAGAAATTGCTTGAGCCCCAGAATCTTTTTCATTACAAATTAAGCCCTGTACAGAGTGATTTTGCAGCACTCCCACAGCGGGTTCTGGGGGTGCTGACCCATCCTCCCCCCAGGTGATCAGAGATGAGGAAAGACTATCTAAGCACATTGTGGGTAGGATAAGCCCTCTTTCTACCTGGACCAAGTAGAACAGCACCCACCCTTCTATCAATTGAAATGGAGAAATATCAGGTTTGGTTAGTATCTGCTGTGGGCACTGACCAAATTGGCATAGGGGAAGTGGGTTTGGTGGGTTTTTTTGCCTCTCACACATTAGGTTTGGCAGAAGAGGGGGGCTTAGTTGGAGGCAAACATGGAATGGAAGTTAGGCTATGAGGTCGCAACTCGTGTAGATGTGGGGCAGATGTCCACAGCAGTTACTCCATAGGGAAGGAATACAATTAATTGATTGGTAAAGGATTTATAGGAGGTATTCATTAAAGGAGCAGCAACTGGGGTATGTGGGAGGGTTTCCAGGGCTTCTATAACTAGCACAGCAGGGAGCCAACCCCACAACCTCCATAGCCCACCTTAACCCTCATTCAAGGGGGCAACGGCAAGGTCCCAATAGCAGGAGGGCTGGGCAACAGGATGGGGAAGGTGGAGGGCCGACAAAAGTCTTCCA
Source organism: Sternotherus odoratus (assembly GCA_032164245.1). NCBI lineage: Eukaryota > Metazoa > Chordata > Testudines > Kinosternidae > Sternotherus > Sternotherus odoratus. The sequence continues at coordinate 90,476,556 of JAVMKO010000007.1, forward strand.
GGATATACTGAAAAAATCATGGAATTAACTGCACTGTTTACTCCTATCTGCCAGATACTCCCAGACAGTTAATAATGAAGTTGTGGCCCAATTAAATCACAGCCAGCGTCTCCTGTCCTTCTTCCAGCACAGTCAGACAAATTACAATTTGGTTTAAACTTCATGAGTTAAATCCTGGCACAAATCTCCCATTGGCTTCAGGGGAAAAGGGAATTCACCCTGACTCTGTTTCCTCCAGACAGCTTTCTAATGTCAAAGGCTTGATTCATTCAGGAGTCAATTATCCTTTTTAAATGTAAATAGCTAGAACATATCGCTTTAGCAGCAGACTTGTGTTTATGTTGGTCCCTTCTTGCAATTAAACATGAGTTTGTATACAAACTGCACAAAATATTTTGTATACATAGTTTGTATACCGGTAGTGTGAAGTAACATTTGTGGCAGGCAAAGGTCTTCTGGTAACCTTTTATGCTCACCCAACTCTTCTGAATAAAACAAAACCAATTACTATATCTTGACCTGTCAGATTCCACACCCTTGCATTTTAGTATAAATTTTCCTGTGCACAAGTTCATGCCTTTAATCCTAGTTATGCTCAGTTTCACCAATTCCTCTCCCCTCGATACTTTTGTCCTAAGATACATGTCAATGTTCACCATTTTAGCATAATTTATCCGAGTCATACTGATTTATTTTACTCTTTCCTCGCAGTGTAATTCTTCTAGACCCAGTCTGTCAACATTTTTCTGGAGGCAGTCCACAAGCCAGTGTTTTAAAGAGCTATTTCTCCATTGTCATTTAGAAGGAACACAAACTCACTAAGCAATAATGGGATACCTCTGTTAATACAGCCCCAAATTTCATTTTTGTCATTGCTTTGTGATGTTGCAAATTAAATCCAACTTGCTGGTCATTATCACTTTCAAGGTTTTTTTTCAGTATTACTGCTTTCTCAGTTGATCCCAGCCCACTGATATCTGTATTTCAAATAATTTTCCCAGTTGTACTAGATTGTATTTTTCTCATATTGGATTTTATTATTTCCTGTACATATTAGTAACTTTCTAGGCCCCTTTATATGATTATTTTGTTGTGACTAATGTTCCAATTTAATATCAAACGAATGTAATCCTTTAATCTGCTGATTAAATTATCAGTGTAATTATATTTTCTTATAAAACTGAGAGAATATTTTTCTGTGAACAAATAAATTACTGGCTGCTACTAAGAAAACAGATCCTCACCTCCATAACTGGAACACAAAAGCAAACTAAAAAGACAGATTCTACAAGAACAAAGGGCTGTGGTTGCAACTGACATAGATATATATTAAACATGCTGCTGCACATTCCTCTATGATTTTTTACTTAAATCCATATGTCTGAATGAGTAGAACAATTTATTGCAAATAACTGAAAAAAACCCAAACAAAATGACTATTGCGACTTGATTGAACTAACATTTTTGGGGGGAAACGGTCCTTTTTAGGGCAACAGTATCATAGCCCACTGACTAGTGTGAATAGGATTTTTTACATACACACACACACACACACACACACAATACAAAAATAATTATGTATATGACCTTGTATCCTAGAAGGTCTCTCAGTCACTCTAGAGAAAAGAAATTAGTCATCATCAGTAGTTGCTATAGCAGCCACTCCCTAGAACCAAGGGAACTACAGCTGTATTCTACAAACTGAGTGCAATTGACCTCATAAAAAGGTCAATTACAAAAATAAATCCAAATATACAGAATGGCATAACATCTACAACTATGAATCAAGACTCTTCCACCCATCTATAGTATGCCATTACTTAATATCTTATTCAATCCCTATTTTTGTGTTTAATTGTTTAATAATAAAAATGTCATAATTTTGGCTAAAAGCTATAGTTATGGAAAGCTTGGTCTTCTGAAATGTACAGGACTGTTTGCAACATTTTAAAGTTGTGTGTTCCACATCATTTAAATTATGTGTCCAATTTAGATTTACTAAGAATTTTGTATGTCTTCCAGAAATCAAGTGGCATTTAACATAAAAATCTGACTTACTGAATAGTAATTGAATTTGTCCTTTGGACAAACACAAATGTTCATAGAAATGTACATTTTATTTTTTTAAAGCAAATACATTTTAAATTATGAAATAAATATGTTAAGTAATTCTCTATATGAAATAGAAGTGTTTGCATATTATTATGTAACTACTTACGATAAGTAAAAACAGGCTCGGTTTCTAGGTAAATCATGGTTTATGACTTGAATAGATGATTTCATAAAGCATTTCAAATGTCCAAGAAAATAGATTCTAGGAAGATTGTACAGGCATCTCTTTACTATGCTGCATATATTAATAGTGTAACAGGGCAGTGACTCACCCTGCGGCGCCTCCCGCTGGTCCGTCCAGGGAATTAGCTCATTCAGTCTCTGGAGCACCCACTGCAGGCTGATGTCCCACTTGCCACTGGACCCCTGTCCCTCCCTGGACTCCGGTACCCTCTTCCCTAGGGTGATGCACCCCTGCAGTATCCCCACAGTCTCAGGGTCTCCCCCGCCCCCCCATCCAGGGAACCCCCACCCACTATCCCTACCTTGCCTCAGTCTAGGCAACTGCCAGTCACCACTTACCCCCGTTCACTGGGGCAGACTGCAGTACAATTGCCACTCAACACCGGCTAGGAGGGTTGACCCCGCTGCTTCTGCCTCTGTAGCCCTTGGCTGCCCCTTGCAACTCCAGTACCCTTTGTTTGGCCTTCCCCTAGGCCCTGCAGCCTGGGGGGTTCCAGGCCAGAGCTGCCCAGTGCCTCTTGCCTCCCCCCAGCCTTGCTCCACTCCAGGTACCCTAGGCTTCCCCAGCAGCCAGGCCTGTCTGCCTCTACACCTGGTGGAGATGGTCTCTCTCAGGCTCCTGCCTCTCAGCCTTTTTATAAGGGCCTCCTAGAGTTTTTGGGGCATGGCCACCCAGCTGAGCCTACTCTCCCAATCAGCCTGGGAGCTTGCTTGCTCCCAGCCCCAGGCTTTTCCTGGACTGTTTACGCCCTTCTGGCTGGGAGCAGGTAGCCACTCTGCTACAATGGGTAAGAAAATAACTAAGGGCTCATCTTCACACCCGCGGTGCGGGATCGATCTACTGGCGATCGATTTATCGCGTCTGGTTAAGACACAATAAATCGATCGCCTGCAGCTCCCCCATCGACTCCAGAACTCCAGCTTGCCGGGAGGCGCAAGCTGGAGTCGACAGGGGAGCGCGCCGCTGACTGCTGCCGCCGTGGGGACGGCAGGTAAGTCGGCGGCAGATACGCAACTTCATCTACGTGATTCACGTAGCTGAAGTTGCGTATCTGCCGTCGATCCCCCCCCAGTGAGGACAAGCCCTATGTTTGAAGAAAAGAAATAACTTTATGTAAGGTCTATTGACAGCTATTTAACAGAGTTGGAGAGGAAAGGAAATGTGTATTGGGATATCACATATATACTACTGTAATATATAATATAGTGATATATGTATCATATATATTACATCATATACATGTTTGGGAGTGTTGATTAATCATGAGAAAGACAAGACCTTTTCTCTCAATTTTAAATTCAGCTTAACCTTTGTAGCCCATGAGTATAGTGCCTCTGTCTTTTGCACCAATGCAATCTTCATTAGGGTCCATCATTCAGAAAAAAATAGACATACTAGTCAGGGAAAAATATTTCGATGAGATTTTCCTCAATATATCTCAATCTCCAAATGCAAAATAAGATAACACAGACACTTCAATAAATATAGATATATACATTAACCCCTAATAATTCACTTTAAAAGTATCACCATTGGACTGTATAATATTTTACATTTCAAAAAAAAATCTAAAAAAAGATGAAACTATATGGTCACCTATACAATGAAAATGCAGAATAAAGTAATTAAGCAGAAATAAAATAGTTAAGGAATTATTGCATATACAACTTTTCTTCTCCTTACAAGAAAAGCACCCCAAAAAGGAAAAAAAGTTTCAAAATAATGAGGATGATTTCTAATACAAACAACATTAGGAACAGAATAGTTTATTGGATGCAGGAAGGCTAGAGGAGGAGAAGGAATAGATGGCTCAAGGGAATTGGTAATACGATATAGAGACTTTCACTTTCAGTTCACAGGTTAAAATCCAGCCCAAACTGGTAGGGACTAAAACTGGTTACTATACAGTGGCTGTTCAGTAACCTGTGTGAAATGAATTGGTGATCAAAGTCCAGCCTCAACTAGACAAGTTTTCAATGTCATAACCTGCCAGATAGATTCAGCAGAGAGGTCAAAGTAAAATAACCTTCACGTCCTTAGAAACAATTCCTTCTGGTCAGGTTTGAGACATAATGGCATGACAGCACAAGGGATCACTGCTACTGCTGTATTAGTTTTAGGGACAGAGGACTTGAGTTTCCAATGCATCAATCCCAGCACTACTTTTTAATTATTTTTTTTTGATGTGGGAAAAGAGAACAGGAGGGAAAAAAAGTGAAAACCCTTTCTATAGAAAGGAAGGAAGTGAAACAAAGATATCCTCCAGCACTAAAAACAAGCTAAAGAAAATCTTAATATACATTTAACACAAAAATTAAATGATCATTATTGTTTATAGTTTTTACTTAAAATGATAAAAGCCAAGGAATAATTTCAAAAAGGAAGGGAGGTAAGCTACCAGCCTATATAGTCCCTACCCCTACTTCCAATGTCTAGGCATTACTGTACATAATGTATGGTCACAGACTCAAAACACTGGGAAATACTTCTGAACTGGCCAATTCTTTCTTTGTTGAGTACGTGGCAAACTGTAAAAAACAGGCAAAGGTACTGTAGATTAATATTTAAATAAATATTTGTATTATATTCAAATAGATCCCCTATCTCTGAAAACTGGGCAAATGAAACGCATCATGAATAGTTTCTTTACAAGTAGCTAAACAGTGAATTGACGGGCGGTCTTCAAGGCCTGAATCTGGCAAATGCTTAGGCATGTCCTTTTCTTGAATATCATGAGTAGTCTCATTTATTCAATAGTTCTTTTGATTTCAGTGGGATTATTCGCTGCAATTGTTAACCAGGTACAGTGTTTATTAGTAGTATGTTCAAAAAAGTTATCAAGAGCCTTGGTCAGCAAAAACAGCACTTAAGATTTTGATACAGGAATTCTGATACAGGATTCTGATATCTGATTCTGATACAGGAAAAAGACCTCTTAGTTCCCCAGGATCTTGATCTCCAGGATTAGGCCAGACTAAATGTTGGTGCACACTGTTACTGCACACATTAGCAATGCATTAAATTATACCTGTGCGATAAATTGTATACCCATAAATCCTATTTCAATAAAGAAAATCATTACTGTATTTACAAAAATTATAATGCCGTTTCAGTAGTTAACACATCAACAAATTCATATTATCTTTAATAAAATAAAGCTTAAGGAATTTCCACTTAAAATCATTTGGATTCTAAAACAGAATATTTTTCCAAGTTTTCTATTAGGGATAAAGATGGCTGTTCAATAGCTTGAATAAAATGGACTGGTGGTCTCAGAACAGCTACTGGTGGATAGATGTTACAAATAAATATCATTCTAATACCTTTACTGGCAGCATCAATGGAGACAATCACAGAGACTAAACTTTCTTACTCTTATTGATGATCTATTGCCACATCTGAGGCACATTTGTGGGTAAAATGGAGAAGCTTGCTTTATCAAAATAGGTATGGTACATATTCAGTGGATAAACACTTAATTCTCAGGACCACCAACGTAGCATCGGTCAACACCACCAAAATTAGGTCCCACCCTGCAAGCTGATCCAAGTAGGAGGACCCTTGTGTCAGGAAGTGCTCCATGTACTTCAGTAGGCATGTGTGTAGAAACAAGGGTATTAGTAGATCAGACTGCAGGATCTAGGCCTTAATAAAAACTAGGGTTTTTTAAACAAACAAATTGTTCCATTAAACTTTGTTTATTATATAAGGAAAGATAAAGTGCAGCTCCTTCTGTTATCAGCTAATGCTGTTATGCAGCATTAGTATGAGATGGTACTGATATTTTCAGAATATGCATTCATCAACACATCTAAGAAAACTAAACTGGCAGAACTTCCTTCTCTCTACTAGAAAACAGCATCTCTAAGGGCAACATTTTAAAACTAACCAAGATATTTAATAACTCAAACACCATTACCAGAGTATCTTAGGCACTAAGGAACCCAAGTCCTATTGACTTTTAGCAAAACTTGGGCTCCTAAGTGATTTTTGAAAAGGGTACTGAGGCTTCTAAAATCTTTTCTGTGCTTTTGAAAATATTATACAATTAGTTCTAGGTGGAATAGATGTATATATATATCTAAAGAGAGTGTGTGTATGTATGTTATGGAGGGAATATAAACAAATTGCACTTTATTATTCGAGTTGAAAATAAATCTATGAATACGCTTTCCAAGTAAACTAGAATATTAATTTATTGATGTCTTCTAACACTGAATGGCACTAAGTTTGAAGCTTAATGTCTAGAAGTAGGTTAAGCATGGCTCCAGTCATTAGGTCAAAGATAGCATAAGAAGAGGACCAGAAATAACTACATTTATTCAAGGCTACTAGGCAGATTTATGGAAAAGCTGAATTTGAATACCAGGAAGTTACAAGGCCTGAGGTTGTTCAATTCACAAACAATATACAATTATGACCAGAGAAATATCTCCCATCCTTATAACTATTTTTTTTTTTTCCAAAATTCAGCCCTACTCTGTTGAGTTGCAGCAAGGTGATTTAGTTAACCATGTCCTTGGCAGAACATGAACTGGGAAAAATGAAGGATTATTATTGGGTTTTCCACCCAATTTTAGCCCTATTCATGGGATAAATATTGAAATAATATGTTCATATATGTAACACTAGCCATTCCTCAAACCTGACTTAAAAGAGGAACTGGACCAGACCAACCTTGTACAGGTATTTCAGACACATACAGTATATGTCCATGAGCATTTAGGAGACAACATCTCTAGTTTACCTGTTTTTGAAGAACATTTGACATGAAACTACTTGTAAATAAATACAGAGATAGGTTTTGGTCAAGAAATTTTAGAGCTGCTTTTGCTAAATAAAACTATTGCTTTTTTAAACAAATGACCATAAAAGTAGTTTGCTCTCTCTTTTTCTCCTCCTCCTTCTTCTTTATAGAGAAACTCATACAAAACATCAGAGAACTTAACAGGACAATATTTATAGTACAAATCTGTGAATATGAAGCTGGTCATTCAGAAAGAGAAAAGTTTGATTACACAGACAGCTAATGACCCAAGTTCTGGGATTTCATTAAATAACAGATGTTATAAATAAAACAGCTTTCCTCTGTTTGTACCAGTATTCATATTCATTGTTTATACACTTTCATATATCTTAACCAAATTAGTTTCAGGATAAATGGAGAATACTCACGTGATATAATACTGTCAATATATTGTGGTAAATATGGAGCCCAAGCATCAATTGTTTCTTTCCGTCCTGACTGTTCAATTCTTCTCAGTTCTGCTAACAGCAAGGCCTGGGCAGCTTCCCTTACCTACAAAGTAAACCAGAATATCACACAAGCTCAACTCTCAAATAATATTTACAAATATTTTTAAAAGATAATGGGAAAGTTATCCAGCCATTACATTCTTACAATACAAACAATAGAGCCAAGCTCAAAAGATAAATTTACAAAACCCAACACAGGAATCACTTAGTTAAGAACATAGGAACATAAGAAAGACCGTACTGGGTCAGACCAATGGTCCATCTAGCCCAGTATCCTATCTACCGACAGTGGCCAATGCCAGGTGCCCCGGAGTGAGTGAACCTAACAGGTAATGATCAAGTGATCTCTCTCCTGCCATCCATCATCCCCCTCTGACAAACAGAGGCTAGGGACACCATTCCTTACCTATCCTGGCTAACAGCCATTAATGGACTTAACCTCCATGAATTTATCCAGTTCTCTTTTAATTTAGTTATGCCACCAAGTTACAGTTCAGTCCCTACTTCCCCTAGCTGGGGCTGATGTTGGGAAGGTATGCTACACAAGCCATATAGCTGCTTTACCTAAACCTTGCCTTCCTGAGGACGAAGTATTAAGCCCTATGGTAGCTACCGTATATACTCGAGTATAAGCCGAGATTTTCAGCCCACTTTTTGGGCTGAAAAAAGCCTCCTCGGCTTATACTCGAGACAACCCGGTAAAAAAAAAAAAAAAAAAAAAAAAAAAGCCTCGCTCTCCCGTCCCCGCCGCGCGGGCGGGCTGCCGGGAGCGTCCCGGTTCCCCCCTCCCCGCCGCGGGCGGGCTCCCGGCAGGGACAGGACAGGTCGCGCCCGCAATGGCCGGGGCTCCCCCCGTGACAGGGGAGGGGTGAGTGCAGGGCCCGGCCCGGGCGGCGGGCTGGGGGGGGGGGGGGAACGGCCCCCGCTGCGCGGTAGCAGGGCTGGCTCGGGAGGATCCCGGGGCGGTTGGGCCCGGCGGCTCCGTGCCGCGGCCTGTCACGGGGGGAGCCCCGGCCATTGCGGGCGCGACCCGTCCTGTCCCTGCCGGGAGCCCGCCCGCGGCGGGGAGGAGGGAACCTCGGCAGCCCGCCCGCGGCGGGGAAGGGGGAACCTCGGCAGGGGGAACCTCGGCAGCCCGCCCGCGGCGGGGAAGGGGGAACCTCGGCAGGGGGGAACCTCGGCAGCCCGCCCGCGGCGGGGAAGGGGGAACCTCGGCAGGGGGAACTCGGCAGGGGGGACTCGGCTTATACTCGAGTCAATAACTTTTACCCGTTTTTGTGCTAAAATTAGGTGCATCGGCTTATATTCGGGTCGGCCTATACTCGAGTATATACGGTATTTTCCCTGCCAATGAAAAGATCAGCATATAAGGAGGAAAATTTAGGAAAGGGAGAATGCAAGGGAGCTCACAACTAGGTCCTGAATTTGAAGAGCATATTTAGCAACAGATCTAAGAAATGAGACCTTCTTTTCTGTGAAAGATGTTAAATGAAAATTAATTTTGGACTTTCTAAAACTACTTAGAAACAGAATACTATAGAATTCTCGTTAAAAGTGACTGCTTTCTGGGAACATGAACAGATTACATAATATCTAGTAACAGGATAACTATTAAGAAATACACAAATCTACCAGTGCTTTTGCACACAGTATACTTCAGGCAGATAGCGCAAACCATATACTAATTAAAATAGGAGACTACTTAAATTCTACAGCAGATGTCTCAGCTCTGTTCTTCATTTCTTTCTTTTAAAGCTGCACAATTAACTCCCCCACCACACACACACACACCAGCTAAGGCCAGCTAGTCATTTCTCAAATAGTAGGTACCAACCCATTTTCTGACTATTGTAAATACAGTCCAAAAATTATAACAACTTAGCAGCCTCTTGATAGAAATTAAGTTCAAAACTTTGTTATCTTAATGAGATTTTACGCAGATTACAAAAATACCTAGATCTGAATGGATAAAATATATTTCAAATATATAGAGTATATTTATATTTCCTGTTCATCACTGTAGGTTACTCAGAAATTAAGAAAACATACAGATGTTAAAATGTCAATGGATGTTTATAAATTAACCAGAAAATTGAATATAATAGGCATGAAACTGTAGTATGTAGGGTGCAGTGAATATGTCCTCTCTGAACCTAAATACTGTTTTTAGGTCTCTGGGACATAATGAAAAAAATATCTATGATAATTACATAGAGATAATTCTACATCCATTGCCATAACTAGATGAAAAAAAATTTAAATAAACATTAATAGTTTTTTAGCTTTCACTGACTTCTTGACTTACTAAAGAGCACTTTCACTTAGAATCATAGACGATTAGGGCTGGAAGAGACCTCAGGAGGTCATCTAGTCTGTTCAAAGCAGGACCAATCTCCAGCTAAATCATCCCAGCCAGGGCTTTGTCAAGCCAGGCCTTAAAAACCTCTCTGAAGATGTAGATTTCACGACCTCCCTAGGTAACCCATTCCAGAGCATCACCATCCTTCTAGTGAAACACTTTTTGTCTAATATCCAATCTTGACCTCCCCTACTGCAACTTGAGACCATTACTCCTTGTTCTTTCATCTGCCACCACTGAGAACAGCTAGCAACATCCTCTTCAGGTAGTTGTAGACTGCTATTAAATTCCCCCTCCCCTCCCCCCAGTCTTCTCTTCTGCAGACTGAATACGTCCAGTTTCCTCAGCCTCTCCTTGTAAGTCATGTGCCTCAGCCCCCTAAGCAATTTCGTTGCTCTCTGCTGGACTTGCTACAATTTGTCCACATCCTTTCTGTAGTGGAGGGCTCAAAAATGGAGACAATACTAAAGATGTGGCCTCACCAGTACTGAATAGAGGGGAATAATCACTTCCCTCGATCTGCTGGTAATGCTCATATTAACGCAGCCCAATATGTCATTAGCCTTCTTGGCAACAAGGGCATGCTGTTGACTCATATCCAACTTCTCATCCACTGTAATCCCCATACCCTTTTTTGCAGAACTGCCATTTAGCCAGTCGGTCCCCAGCCTGTAGCCACGCATGGGATTCTTCCATCCTAAGTGCAGGACTCTGCACTTCTCCTTGTTGAACCTCAGATTTCTTTTAGCCCAATTCTACAATTTATCTAGGTCACTCTGGATCCTATCCCTACCCTCCAGCATGTCTACCTCTCCCCCCAGTTTAGTGTCATCCACAAACTTGCTGATACCCAGATCATTAATGAAAATGGTGAACAAAACCAGCCCCAGGACAGATCCCTGGGTCACTTCACTTGATACTGGCTGCCAACTAGATATTGAGTCGTTGATCACATCTCGTTGAGCCTGACAATCTATCCAGCTTTCTATCCACCTTATAGTCCATTCATCCAATCCATACATTTTTAACTTGCTGGAAAGAATATTGTGGGAGACCATATTAAAAACTTTCCCCATATCCACAGAGCCAGTTATCTCATTGTTTTATTTAATTTGATCTCACTTATTTTATTAAATGAAAAAGAAGACCTGTCAATAACTTGGAATTCAGCTACTCCAAATGAATTTGTTAAAATGCTCTGTAGATTAGGGAAAGGAAGGTTTTCTACTGCCAAATAAAATTACTTACAGGTATTTTAGTGGAACAATGATGACATCCAGTGGCCAGTTAGATAAATCACAGATTCATATTTCTCTTGATAAAGTACTACGGCTCTAACTCCCTAGTTAAATCTAAAATGCTGGTTTAAAATAAGAGAGGTCATATATCTGTTTAAAAGCTGACCTGCTATTTAAAAATATACTAACAATTATCCAATATTGCAGCTTACAATTTTTTTTAGAATCTAAATTCTTTGTCATGTGCAGATCCTTTTGTTTTGTGATTTGCAACTTAATATTACCTCCAAGCATCGATCCTGCCATCTGCGAGCTAGCATCTCCAGAAGAGGAGGTCTAAATTTCTCCAATCCCAACAGGTCAGGGAGCATAACACAATGCATAGCAGCTAGTTGACTCCATCCTGTTAAAATATGTTAAAAACAGGCATAAAAAACACATAGGCAATTTTAACATCAAAAGGTCAAAATATATGCATTTTATTTAAATGTATTCAAAATATTTTTTGGTTTTAATCTGGCCCCTGGCTTTGGATATGCACTTCTCCCCTAAGGCTAAATTGCTTCTTATGGAACAGTGTGGAAACTTCTCTGGATGCAGCCAGACCTCTCACTGACATGATCAGTGTCTTAGTAAATAATACACAATACTTTTTCCTGCAAGGCAGATATTTTTACAGTAAGAACAATATTACTGTTGCCATTAAAAAACAAATACAGTAGACTCTCGATTATCCAGGACTGGGTTAACCAGGTTGTGGATTAACCAGGATGTCAAAAAAAATATGCGTAACTTGCAGGGCCAGCTCTGGCTTTGTTGCCGCTCCAAGTATACACACACACACACAAAAAAACCCCATGAGGGCGCAGGATAGCCAGTGAACCAACACCCCTTTCCCCTGGTGAAGGGTGGCTGGTGAACCAATCCCTCCCCCCCTATATTTCCTATGGATGGTGATTATCTGGGATTTTATTAACCAGGATTAATTTTTTTCCTACCATCCTGGATAATCGAGAGTCTACTGTAGACAGCTAAATCTCTGTTCTAAGACAAATTCAGACAAGTTTGTCAATTGGAACAACTCACAAAATGATACATAGTAGCAAGAAGGCTCAAAAATCCCATTCAAAAAAACAAAAAAGACAAAACAAAACAAAAACCTACACAGATGAGTTACTACTACAGATGTGAGATATTTAAACAGCAGTTAAAAGAATCTTTGCTGAAATCAAAAGAGGGCTCTGTGTCTGCTAAAAACATGGCCATCTGTTTGTCACTGTCATCTGAAGCAGAACAGAATTCTTTTCACCTCTGTCATGGGAACGTAAGGTTTAACCCTACGTAGAACTTGATCCAGAATCCATGAAAATTAATGGGCCTCTTTCCACACTTTTCAGTGGACATTGGATCAAGCCTTCACAGCACATATGAGCTACCAGTAGCAACCACACAAATTGAATTGGCTCTCTAAGACTCAGATCCTGCAAAGAAAACTAAGTGGTCCTATCCCTACACACATGCAGAGCCCCATTGACTTAAGACTGGGGTCTATCTGCCTGTGTCTCAATGCATATTGAGAATGAGAGTCTCGGTCATAATCTGTATTGTGGTCTTGACTCAACAAAGTATTTAAAAACATGATTTGAGACTTAAGAAAGTGCTTAAGTTCATTACTGAATCAGGGTCTATACGCAGAATAAATGCAAAAACAAGAACAACCCCTGAGTTCATTCAACACTGAAGCTGAGATTTTAAAAAGCACCACCCATTAAATTCAAAGGAAGAATAAGTCAGCTGGCTCTTATATACATTATAATTTGCATTACTTCATATGGAGTTTGGTGCCTTAGTATTCAAGTGCAATATGTGCAGATTACAGTCATTAGGCATGTAAAGTGTGACGTATTACTGCCATGTCAGTTTTCTACTTAATTTCATTTTTTGTTTTTGAAGTATTATTTTAAACAACAAATAGAAAAAGGTGCCAGATTAAAGTGATCTACCAATGTGAAAATAGAACATACATACTATTTAATATTTGCATGAAAGCCTTCCCACAGAAAAATTAATTTCTGAACTAAAAAAAATCATCAAAAAATGTAAGTGTTAAAAGGTTTCTGATAGTTATTAGCATTTGAATCCAGGAGCATGGAATGCAATTCCATCCTCAATGACTTTGTGACTAGCACAGCTGCACTTACAAGCACCTCTTATCTATGGGGCTATGTTTATTTTCAGTAATCTATAAAATAATCATAAAAATTCCATTTCGGCTGATACTTCCCATAAAAGTTTGCTACACATAAGTGACATTTTAAAAACTGAATTTTCTCAAATAGACAAAACTTTTTTTTAATGAATGTCATCAGCATGGTGGCCGAAGCACAAAAGGGAATATGAATGTTCAGCATATCTGGCATGTAAATACCTTATAATGTTGGCTACAAAAACACCATGTGAACACCTGTTCTCACTTGCAGGTGACATTGTACATAAGAAGGAGGCAGCATTATCTCCCCTAACTGTAAACAAACTCATTTGTCTTAGTGACTGGCTGAACAAAAAGTAGGACTGAGTGGATTTGCAGGCTCTAAGGTTTTACATTGTTTTGGTTTTAAGTGCAGCTATCTAATAAAAAAAATCTACATTTGTAAGTTACACTTTCATGATAAAGAGATTGATTTCAGTATTTGTATAAGGTGAATTTAATTTATCATTTTACAGTGCAAATATTTGTAATAAAAAATAATACAAAAATTAGCACTGTACACTTTGTATTGAGTGTTGTATTACAAATCAATATATTTGAAAATGTAGGAAAAAAATCCAAAAATATTTAATAATTTGCAGTTGGTAATCTATTGTTTAGCAGTGAAATTAATCATGATTTATTTTTTAGTTAATTGCTGAGTTAACTGCATTGACAGCCCTAATTTGTTTATTTTAAGCATGCTTTCATTTTTATTTAAATTTTCAGTTGTGCAAAATTATGGGTTTTAAGATTTTTTTTTTTCAATTTAAATTTTCACAGTTGAGGAAATGTATATGGGGGAGGAGTCAGACAATTTAAATATAGCAGATGACGAAATTCAAACAAAGTTAAAATTTTATAATTATTAAAACACAAATTGTTAACATAATATGTCAAAATATACAAAGTAAATAGTAAATCAAACTCAAGTTCTCAAGCAGTATTTTCCGTACTTTGCCTATCTGTAAATTTTAATCATCACTGATGGAGATTCTTCATCTTTTGTGAGGGCTCAGTGAAATCAATGTTTATCAACATTTACTGATAAAACCGAATCTTTCCAAACCAAGGTACAAGAAAGAGAGGGGGCAGCTGGCATGGTGTTATCCCGCGAGGGCCTCTCAACTTTGGAACACGCTGCCCTTCCCAATCCAACCCAGTCCTTGTTTGTTAACCTTAAAGGCATATATACTTTCCCTAACTGAGATACATTGAAATGATTCTCTTTTTTAAATAAGAAAGGTTTCAAATGGAAACAATGTCTATAAACAAATCTCATGGATTTAAAATAAGCATAATTTTCACAAAACTCAGGAAATATGAATTAAAACTAATCCTTGTCATCACTGTTACAAAGTATTAATGATAAAAGTTGGAGACAAGTTTCATTTTGCATCTCTCCCAAAACCAATGAATATGCAGATTAAAGAGTCACGTCATAACAATGTTAATGACATTAGTTGTAAGGTAAATGACTAGTAGATAGAAAATGTGGAGTGAATACCTTCATTTACTAAGAAACAGCTACGTAAAGTAGGAGCAGGGTCAGAGCCAGAGCGATCAGCTTCAGTGCTAGAAGAAACAGCAGGAGCAACTTGCAGAGGAAAGAAGAAGAATTAAAGAGAGAGAGAGAGAGAGAGAGAGAGAGAAAGAGAGGAAAATGAAGATAGACATTTCTGAAAAACTGATTAGTGTTACTGAAAAATGAAAAAAAAATTGAGAAACTGTGACTATATCAACTATAAAATAAAAATATTCTATGTTTTACCAGACGTGTAATATCAGTGACAGAAAGACATGCAGAAAATACAAAGATACAAACATAAACATGCTTATTTGGAATAGACAGGACTCTATTAATTAAGGGGTTTCAAATTTGCTTTAAAATATAGCATGAATTCACAGTATTACACAGCACATCAACTAAATGCAGCTAAAACTCAAATCATATCTGTGAAATTAAAAAAACAACAAATATGACACTTTAATGAGATTATTCCCAGAACTAAGTGATTTGTTATTTCCTACTACTAGTTACAAAAACTAAAAATAGATACTCCTATAACAAGACACCCCGTCTAATCAATCACTCTACCAGGAAGGAGTGCTTCCTACAATTCTAGTTCTTAGTCTAGTTTTAAATGTCTGAAACTATTAAAACTAGACTAAATAAAGCCCTATACAAATGAACTGTAGCAGAAAACCTACACAAACATATAAAGTGTGTACTAAAGTAGAACTACACCTGTAGATAAGCAACTTTCAACATTGTACAAAACTGTAATTGCTAAATTAAAGTATTTTAGGCTTTGAAACAGCCATTTTGTAAATTGCATAATTTCTTAGTGCAAAGGCAGTCCAAAACTAGTAATAAACAGTATAGTTCCACTAATACTCCATGACTCAAATTATCATATGAAAAGACAGGCAAACCTTATGTCACACACATTCTACAAGCAGAGGTCAATGTTAAGATTTAGAGGTCACTATCTGACACTTCCTTCCTATAGAGAAATTACCATATGTCATGCACAAGCATCTTCAAATTAATCCCTCTCCTTTATTCCATTGCAGAACAATAATAGGTTCAGGCTCCTGAACAGATTAACCATTGTCTTCTAAATGGTATGTTTGCTTTTCATGCAATGAACTTCTTTTGTCACTGTAAGGACATCTGCATAAAAACTACTTTTTCCATAATTTCCAGGTGAAAACATGATGGCACGTGTAAACTGAAAGGATAACTAGCATAAATTGCCAATCTTTTAGTTTATCTAAAGAAAATTTAAATGCATTAGCTATGGTAAAACAACAAACCTTGAAGTTGATTTGTGAGAATAAAATTTTTAGAGAGTTTTATAAAAAAAAATACATTATCTGGCAATTTACTTGGAAAAGTATCTGTTC
Source organism: Sternotherus odoratus (assembly GCA_032164245.1). NCBI lineage: Eukaryota > Metazoa > Chordata > Testudines > Kinosternidae > Sternotherus > Sternotherus odoratus. Next base: position 90,492,863 of record JAVMKO010000007.1, read on the forward strand.
ATTTTCTTAAGATAGCTCCATCCAAATGTCACTATTTATATCAATCACTGTAACTGGAAGTAACAATAGCTGGCTCAAATAGCCCAATGACATTGGGCTCTAGTGTTCTCAGACAGATCCTGGTCAAAGTGATGAAGATCAAACATGCCACAATGTGCACTAGTTGCACTTCTACTAATTGATCTTAAAAAGAAAAAATAGCAAAAGGAATCAACAAGACGACAAGATGCTAACAAGTACCATATAGGGATAAAGAGATAGGAAAATATTGACGTTAACCTACTGCCTAAGAATACCACCTGGAACTGAAAGTCACTAAATATAAATGTGGAGATAATCAGAATTCAACTTCCCATGAAGAAATATATTTAAAAAATGGAGAAAACAGAGGTATAATAATTATGCTTATTATAACACACTACAAAAAATTCATTAAAATAAGTGAGCATGCTATGCTATAAAGGGATTTGACACCAACTCAATTTCATTTTTGCAGATTATATTCTAATATAATTCAGTTCCCAACTGATGTCTTTAAATATATTTACCATCATAATTAGAACTGCCACTTGAATGAAAAACGACAGGCTTTTCATTCTGAAAAGGAGAACACTCACACAAAATGTACGACTTCTTTACAACATCCACTGAGCTCTCCCTAATTTTAAAAACTGTCTTTATTTAAGAAAGTAGATGGGTGAAAAAAGGAAGATATCTTGATCCAATAATGCTCAGTGGGCAACTAGTCTGGATCTTTTGTTACCGTAATTTTGCCTTTTAGCTCCTGTTCTCAGTTAACCTTTCACCTCATCCCAACTTTGGTCCTAATCCTACAAACACACATTTTGATCACATTTATGAATCCAAATCCTGAAGCTAAACTGAGTTGAGTTCCTGTTATCTAATGAAAGTACTGGCAAACATTAATGCTTAACAAAAGAATGAAGATTCACAAATGTTGCTGCCTAGGAAATTTCCTCTCTGAAGAAGAAGCCCTCTCTTTCTGTGTCCAACATGAGAATACCATCATGAAGAAATACAAATTATCCCTCGTGTTTAGTAACTTTCCAAATGGTAAAGCAAATCTACAGCTAGACTATAAATAAAGCAGCACAATAGCAAAAGGAACAGTTACTTACCGTAACTGTGGTTCTTCAAGATGTGATGCAGATGAGTATTGCACTCAGGGGTGTGTGCACCTAGTGCACCAGAGAATTTTGCCTAACCACCAGTATAGAGGCAGTGGTTGTGCATCTTGCCCTTAGCCCCTCCCCTGGCTACACAGGGTGGCATACCCTCCCTCCTAAGTTTCTTTATGCCCAAACACCCAGAGACTAGACTCTGATGCAGAGGGGATGGATGGTGTGTCATGGAATACATGTCAGTAACCATTTATTCTTCTTTGAGTAGATGCAGGCGTGTATCCACTTAGGTGATTCACAAGCTGCCCACAGAAAACAAGTCTAGGGGTCTATTTAAACATGGCCTGCAAGACTGCCTTCCCAATGTTTGTATCTGCTCTGGATGCTGCGGTAATGGCATAATGGTTTGTAAATGTATGTATCAACAACCATGTGGCAACCCTGCAAATGTCCAGTATGGAGATGTCACTTAAGAACCCAGAGCTGGTGCAACCACTAGGCGAACTAGGCGGCTGCCTAGGGTGCCAAGTGGTTGGGGGGAGCCAAAAAGCGTGCTATGGGGAGGAGGTGGAGCGGAGGTGAGCTGGGGCAGAGGGGTGCAGGGAGGACTGCCCAGGTGAACCACTCCCCATCCCAGCTCACCTACGCTCCACCTCCTCCCCTGAGTATGCCACCCCCTCTCTGCTTCTTCCCTCCCAGACTTGCCATGCCAAACAGCTGATTGGCGCTGCAAGCCTGGGAGGCGGGAGAGTGGAGTGCCAGAAGCATACTCATGGGAGGAGGCGGAGCGTAGGTGAGCTGGGGAGCTGACACAGGGCTCCCCCGGGGGGTACGGGGACTGCCGCAGGGCTCTTGGGGCGGGAGGGGGCAAGGTGGAAGTTTCACCTGGGGGGCAAAATATCCTTGCACCGGCCCTATAATAACCCTAGTAATGTAGCTTGCACCCTCATGGAATGAGCTTTCACCTGTTACATATGCAGTTTTGATGCAGGAAGTTATCCACTCAAGAGATTGTCTGAGAGGAAATTGCCTGTCACTTCATAGGGTTTGCATATGACACAAACAAACGAGGCGAAGCCCAAAAGGGTTTAGTCCTGTCCACATAAAAGGCCAGACATTGTCTGACATCCAAAATGTGAAGGTGCTGTTTCTCCAGAGATGAAAGGAGCATAGGAAAAACACAGGTAAATATACTCCCCAGTTTAAATGAAACGGAAAGACCATGTTAGACACAAATTACAGCTGCGGGTGCATCATCACTTTGTCTTTGAAGGCAGAGCCTCCTTGCATGCAGTTCTCCAAAGCCAGCAACCCTCACACGCTCCTTGAAGATGTTATTGCCATGAGGAATGCAGTTTTTTGACATAAGAAAGGAAAGAGGCAGGATGCCAGAGTCCTGAACTGAAGTCCCATAGGGGCTGCTAAGAATATGTTAAGATCTGACACGGGAACCGGTTCCTGCACTGGCAGATGGAGGCACAGGAGTCATTTTAAGAATCTTACCACCGTGGCACTGGAAAACACCGATCTTCCGCGAATGGCTGAATGACAGGCTGAGATTGCTGCTACATGCACCCTTAACAAGTGAATTTCAAGGCCTGATGACTGAACATGCAGCAAATATTCCAAGATGTTTTGGATAGTAGCCAGCAATCGCTGAGCTCCGCAGACCAGTGACCACGTTGAAAAAGCGTCCATTTTACTGAATAGGCCATTCTGTTAGAGGGTTTTTTCCTACTGAGTAGGACATTTTGAACACCCACTGAACACTGTTCTTTTTCCTCACCCAACCTTGCAGCAGCCATGCCATGAGATACAGGGAGCTGAGTGCGGGATGCAGAGTGCAACCATTATTCTGTATAAGCAGGATGGGATGGAGAGGAAAGGACACGGGAGGCTGAATCAACAGCACAAGAAGGTTGGAAAACCAGCACTGCCTCAGCCATGCCAGGGCAACAAGGATGAGCTTTCAGCTGTTGTCCTTTGTGGCAAACAGATTGATCACTGCTACAAAGAGGACTGACCCCAATAAATCAGGGAGGTGTTGGTGACAACAGTCCACACTGGTAAGCACCAGATGTAAGGAATGCCTTGAGATCAATTCAAGGGAATGTTTCACCAGCACACGGAGTCCAGGCTCTATGAAGGGAGGTCCAGTCCTGAGCCATATGCAAAGAGGGCAAAGGTGCACCTTTGCAAATTGAATTTCCTGCGTGAATGCACACATAGGGCCTAAGAACCTCAGGTATATGTGAAGAGTCATGAAAGGTTGTGACTACAGACCGAGACAAATGCAGCAAATTGTCCAGAAAAAGTTGGTTGGCGGAAACACTCTCAAACTCGTAGAGTTTATTAGGGCCCCAATGAACTTGATTTTCTGAGTGAGAACCAAGATTGGCTTTCTGGTATTTAGGATGAGACCCAGATGGCTGAATAAACGAATTGTAATGTGTAAGTGACAAAGGACTTCTTCCCTGGAACTGTCCCTGAGAAACCAGTCGTCCAAATATGGGAAGACATGGATTTCCTTTTTCCTGAGGTATGCTATCACTGCAACCATACATTTGGTAAAAACCTGGGGGGCAGAAGACAAACCAAAGGGAAGGACTGTGTACTGAAAATGGCAGTGCACTATAACAAACTGGAGAAATATCCTGGGGCTCAGGAGAATTGCTACATGGAAATAAGCAGCCCGAAGGTCCAGAGCAGCAAAACAGTCATTCTGAATCAAAACGAGGAGGGTAGCTGATTGGGTAACCATGTGGACCCTCATGTATCTGTTATATTTGAGGTTGCGGAGATCAAGCATAGGTCTTAACCTCCCTTGGATTTGGAAATCAGGAAGTACCCTAACACAGGTGTTCTGGAGGAACTTCCTCTACCACTCCCCCAAGACCAGCAAAGAATTGTGCTGCTTGAGGAACAATATCTTTTGAGAGGGGTTCTTGACAAATATCAGGGAAGGAGGGAGGAAGAATGTAGTGGTGTTTGGTCATTTGGTCATTTGTATGAAGCAACAGTTTAATGACATGGGATCACACTATGTTAATATCAGCACTTCATTATACTGATTAAAAAACACATGGATCTTAATCACACACATTTTCATATGGAATATCAGTATTTTCCTTTTACCGCTAGAAACAAATACAATGTTATCACTATAGAGTAGCTAGACCATTTCAGTCTACAGCTAAAATGTCATGTCAGTTATCTCACAGGCTTTAATTTTACCTTGTTTAATTTGCCCTTGAGCTGCATTACTGGAAGCCGGTGGAGAAGCCTTCATTTTAGGCAAATCTGGGGTGCCTGGTCTAGGAGGCCTAAAAATAAAATGAGACAAAAAATTAAAAGTTTATTTTCCAAAAGATATTTATTCTGATTTAAGTATCCCATTAAAAGTGTCCTATCAAAACACTTTAGTTGCTGTTAAAATTGAGGCTTATTAGCAATTCATAGATAATCCTAATTTCTCATGAAGTATAACTGAAACATCATCAGTTTAATTTATTTACAATTTGATAAACTATTTAAAAGTTATTGAGAAAACAATAAATACAAGTATGTGAACCTAATTCTCAGTCTCTTACAACTATTTTATGTGCTGGGACACTAAGTCACACAGGTGTAAAAAAAATCAACATAATGTATAACATAGGATACCCATATCATGTTCATCTAGTGTGGCTGTAATAGGTGTTCAATAGCACACCACTATAAAGACTAACAGAATAAAATACAATAAAAATATTGTTTTTACAATACAAAAATCAAAAGGCAAACAGGTTATTACAAGATAAGTAAATACAATGAATCCTTATCATACCTGATTGGACCCTTCTTCATATGGTCTCCAATAAAAGTTGCATTAGTCATACTCATCAAAGTGTTCGCCAAAGAGATAATAGATAGGAGATGCTGAGTAGTGACTGCACGTGATACTCCATATGTCCCCCTTCCTAGTCCCTCTGTAATGGACATTTTCCTTCCTACTTCCACACTACCATATGGTGGTTTGCCTATGGACTGATTATATCCTGGAAGCATCAGAGACATGTGCCCTCCTCTAGATAGCAGACCAAAGGACACAGAGCAGTGTGGTTTAAGCATGCCAAGGCGATCAAGACAAACATCATCTAGAACATCATTTAAACCCCAGGCATGAAGACAGGACATAAAAAGCTTTGCTGTGTCCATGGTTAGATTATACTCTAATAGGGTTAATGGTTTCGATTTGCTGGAGCGATATTCTGGGTCACTGTCTTCCCTTCTCTGTCTCACTGATTCTTCATCCTCATCTTCATCATCAAGAAGATGTTCTTTTATGTTCTCTTTGATAGTTTCCTTGACTTGCTGGAAGAGCACTGCAGCTCGTTTGCCAGCCAGAAAAGACCCCCCCTTATCAGAGCTGCCAGATGCTTTCTGTAAATTCTCTGGGGAAATTAGTGCAGTATTAGGCCTAGAAGCTTCTTCAGTCAGTAGCTGAATAATCAGAGCTTCTACATCAAAGAAGAGCACATGTATATCTGGATCTGTTAGGTTAGTCTTTATGGCTTGAACCATCAGAGAATTGTGTGAATATTTAGGCAAATTCCCCTGCAATTAAAAAAGAAAAAGTACTGATTAAAATGAAAATAACATCTTCACTTTATTAATATTTTCAGCCTTTTCACAAAATAAGTTTATAAACATAAGCATCCCGGGTAAGAAAAGTTTAAAATATACAATGCAAGTCCCTACAGAAAATGTTATATGATTCCATTTAAGACACCATACACAAGAGATGAAACAATATCTTTGAAATATCATCGGGTGGGGGTTTTAGCTTAAGCATTTGGAAATTTTAGTTACATGACTTCATTAATTAAATACCAATCATTAGTTCGCCAGTCACTTCTCATTGGTTCTTCAGATCACAAATCCTAAAAGATAACAGCTATTCTACAAATATAAAATAAACCCATATATTCTGGTCTATTAAATTCAAACCAAACTAAAAAAAACCTTTGGTATTTCAGACACTAATAAAATGTACACAAACAATTTATGTGACCAGAAGCTGAAACAAAGTAAAATAGATATTCCTTAAGTTTGCACTTTTCTCCACTGTTCCACCTCTCTGCCCCAAAAAACAAACACATACTACTGATGGAGAAAAGCCAGCAGGAAGTATAAAGAAGAAAGGAATACACACTACCACATTGATTTCCAAGTACTGTTAGAATTCTATTTTCTCCCTGTAACCAAAGTAAACATTAATTCTGGAAGAAAACATGTTTATATATTTATATAGCACTTGAATACCTGCTACATCAGAAATGTGATAGTTTCCTTTTAAAATGTCATATATACAAAGGGTAATTGCTGCTCAGTTTAAGCAATAGACTGAAATATGTAAGCGGCTGGGAGGGGGAAATAAAAGGATTGATATGTGGTCAATGTAAAGCATTTCTAAAAACCCTAAATGTGGGGAAACTACAGGTGGAGTACAGTGACAAGTTGAGTAATCAAATTAGGCGCTTTGGGGGGGGTGGTGGTACTTGATTGCGGTCACCTACTGTTTCTTTTTCTTCTAAGAATGCAGGCTTTTGTTATAATTTACAGAATTTGGGTGGACATGTACCTGTATCTTTGCCTTCATGTTTAAAGTAACTGTCCACTGGGAATACAATAACTTCTTTTGTCATTTAAAATTAAATACTATAACCTTGTTCAAGGCTGAAAACAGATAATAAAGTTACCTTTAGCACTTTTGATAACCATCAGCTTGAATGGTTTGCTAGAGCATTGCCGCATTTGGTGAGAGCTGGACAAGCAGTGGGAGAGATCCAGGTTGGATATTAGGAAAAACTATTTCAGTAGGCGGGTGGTGAAGCACTGGGATGGGTTACCTAGGGAGGTGGTGGAATCTCCATCCTTAGAGGTTTTAAAGGTCCAGCTTAACAAAGCCCTGCCTGGGATGATTTACACAATAACAGAGTTCAAAAAAGATCTAGATGGAGAATAAGTTCATCAATGACTATTAACCACCATGGGAAGTGATGGTGTCTCTAGCCTTTGTTTGCCAGAAGCTGGGAATGAGTGACAGTGGATGGATCACTTGATGGTTACTTGTTCTGCTCATTCCCTCTGAAGCACCTGGCATTGGCCACTGTCCGGGGACAGGATGCTGGTCTGAACATAAGAACCTAAGGTCGATTATCTTTTATCATTTTTCTCTGTTAGTTCTTTGGAGAGCATAGTCATGGTCTGATTTCACCCACTGAAACATAAATCCCACTGACCCCACACCACTAGTTGTAACATACCACCCATATAATCAACAATTACCAACCAGGCTTGATGGGGATCCATGCTGAAAGAAATCTTTCCCAAACTCCTTCTTTGGGCCTTCAAGCAATGCCGCTTCCCCCCCGCAACTTCACCAAACTCATCATCAGAAGCAAGCTCCCCACAGACCAGGATACACCAACTTAAAGCAGTACCAAACCCTGCCAGACAGATGCAAAACATGCAGACATATCTCCACTTCTATGAAGATAAATAAACTCCTCACACACTTCTCAAGATGAGTGGGTCTTATTTATCACAACATGTTGTGCACCTCATCCAGTGCATCAAATGTCCCAACAAGAACTACGTAGGTGAAACCTAACAATTACTATGCTCTCCAATGAACTCATGCAGAAAAATGATAAAGACAAAAAAACCTCTCACTGGCCAACACTTTTCACAGAGTAATCACTCTGTAGCTGATCTCTCAGTCTTTATCCTCAAAGGAAACCTGCACAACACTTCAAAAGATGAGCCTGGAAACTTAAATTCATATCTCTGCTGGACACTTAAAAATGAGAAGCACTGGTTTTATGTCTCCATACAATAATTTGTAACATATCGACTCCCTGTTAACCCTTTATTGCCCGCTTCATTTTAAGTGGTGTCCTACAGTATGTGTCTGTCCCACCTTGTACTTAGTTCAGATATTCTGGTTACCTTCTCCAGAACTGAGGAAGAGCTGTGTAGTTCAAAAACGTCTCTTTCACAAACAGCTGATCCAATAAAAAAACATTACCTCTCTCATATCCTGAGATCAACACAGCTACAAGACTGCAAACAACATAGAAATTGCCATACAGATCAGACTAGCACTTCACCTTGTCTAAACTAGAATAACCTGCCGTTAGTGTAAATTTATTCCTAACCATAGTGACTGGCTTATATGTTTAAGGTCTATATCTCTTCTAAAACAAACTGTTGTTCCATTTAATATAATTTTGGATATGCAGAGGCTGGCATCATTGATGGAGGTGGGGATTGACAACTTAGCGATATACAAGATGCTATGGTAGGTAAAAACCAAGGACAGTCTTAAAAATGAACACTATCAGTTTGTATCTGACAGGATAGAAATGGGAGAGCCAGTAGAAAGATGTAAACAGAAAGGTGATGCAACCAATAATAAAGTCACCTATCATTTTCCCCCTCTGTTACCTAAATAGCTTTCTTTTTCCCACCCACTACTCTTTCCAACTAGAAGTCTTTCAATGTTTCCATCAAACGTTCTTTTGAGGTGAGATGATTAGAAGTCAATAAAGTACTCAAGGTGAAGGCTTAGTCCCAGCTTATATAATTATATTCTCAATATTATTTTCTATCCCATTCTTTATACATCTTAACATTTTGTTTGCTTCCTGACTGCCTCGGTGCACTGAGCAGATATATTTCTTGTGCAGTCCTCAATGAAGGGGACATCTTCCTCTGAGTTCTTACAATTACATTTAGAACCCATCGAGCTGTATGATTGCATTACTCCTCCAAGATGCAGAACCCAGAATTTTTCAACACTGAATTTCAGCTTCCATTGTGGTGAGTATTTTTGCCTATGTTTGCCCCCCTTAAGTCCCTCAAAGTCTTATCCAGACTAACCTAAATAACTAAATGTGCCAAATTTTGCAATCTAACTATTCATTCCATCTCCAGACCCTTAACAAATATGTTCAACACTATAAGTCCTCGCAGGGATCCTAGATGCTTGCCATTTAACCTTCGGCCAATTTGAAAACTGGCCATTTATTCCTATCCTTTTTCTCTGTCTCTTTGCCAGTTTCTTCTTATCCAAGATAGTACGTGCCTTTCAACTTCATGGCTACTTCACTTCCTTTAACAGCTGCTTGTGCAGGACTTTGTCACAGATTTGTTGAAAACTTGTTGAAAACTGACATTTATTCTTTTTCCGTCCATCACCATTTTGACATGATCAGGAAATTATAGTATAGTGGAAAGGCATAATTTTCATTAACAGAAGTAATGCTGGTTTGTCCGCCATTATATCTTGCTCATCTAGGTGTTTTATAAAATACTGTAATTATTGTTTTAACCATTCTAATAGATAAGTATCCATGTTTCAGTACAAAGCTTCCAAAATCATTCTAGCATCTTTTTAAAAGATAAGTACATGTGCTATTCTCCCATCCAATGGTAGTTGGTAAATTAGACTAGTTTAATAAGAGTGCATATTTATGTTAGAAGCTCAGGTCACTCCACACTTGAATTCCTTCAGAAGTCTTGTATAAAGATTATGCAGTCCTAGTTATTTGGTGCTTCCTTTATACACTGATAAGACTTATTTCTTTTTGAGATCTTCATCTATTTACTCCACAAAATTCCTCTTAACCTTTACAAACTTCCAATTTACATTTTACCTAAATACTTTATGTTCCCTGGCTTCAGTTGGGAAGGATTCACAAGAATCATAGACTATTAGGGTTGGAAGGAACTTCTGGAGGTCATCTAGTTCAACCCCCTGCTCTTGTACTTTGTCATCTAACCACACTCCCCACCCCTTTAAAAACCTTTTTTTTTTTTTTTTTACTTTCTGCTTTATCTATCAATATGTATGCCTCATACTCTGTTGATTATACTCCAAGTTTAAAGTTCCTCATATTTAACTTCAGGGCCTTTTGACTAGATTTTTCATAGAAGAAAAAAATCTTCTAAAGTTTAATGTTCATGTTAGATTTTGATCTAAACCTCCCTGAGGATTTTGAATGTTATTGTATTGTACCATTACTTAGTGGTTCAGCTGTAGTTACTTCCTGAAACAACTTTTCTATGTTATTTAGGACCAAGTCAAGAGTATCTTCTCCTCTTGTGTGCTCTAGAACTAATGCCAAGAAGCAATAATTTAAAGTGCTGAGAAATTGCTTCTATAAACCTTGCTCAGCTGTGTTATGTGGCTAGTTCGACAGGGGAGGAATCAAAGTCATCATTATTATATCTGTATTTGATTTAGTTATATCTTTGATTTTCCTCCACAGTGTACATTTAATGTATTTTCCTGATTCAGAGACTGGTAGTACAATGCTAATAGATTTTTATGATGATCATTTGGAATTGGTATGCATACAGATTCTGTTACATGGTCCTTTCCACTTGAAATCTAATGTGATACAATTTCTACATACTCTTTCAAATACAGTGCTATTCCTCCACCACAACCTAATGTGCACTTCCCGTACAGTTTATAATATACAACAGTGCCCTGTTTGACATTTCCCATGTTTCAGAAGTGTTTATTATATCCGTCTCTATCCAGTCTTCTTTAGCTAGGCATTTTAGCTCACCTCTTGTTTTGCTTTTAAGCTTCTTACAACAACATGTAGAAATGTATAGCTTTGATTCTTGACCACATACTTTTATTTAACTCTTTTACTTGAGGCCATGCTACTTCTCTGGAATGTACTTGTGATAACCTTCATTTCTGTTTTAATTTCTGTTTGTTGGATATACAGTTTTGTATTAATGAAACCTAGCAGAGGTCTTTGGAAATGTCTATAGTAGAAACATTACAACGGCGCCACTTCAGTGAAGATACTACAGTAACAGAAGGTGTTAGCTAGGCTGACAGAAAAAATCTAGTGGTGTCTATGCCAGGGCCTAATTATGTTATACCAAGAATAACAATTGCACAACCCCAAGCAATCTAGTTGAGCTTACCTAACTCTGTAAAGTAGACCAGCCCTTAGGGCATATCTATACTATAAACTCCCGCCACTCCAAGTTACATCAGCATAAAGCCACCGCAGTATGCATAGTGCTTGTGCTCATGCATACTTGGTTCTCTGCATCCGCCCTGCAGTACTCACCAGGAGTGCTTGTTTCAATGTACAGTGCAGCCCACCGGATACCTACCCATGGTGTACAACTCGCCACCACCCAGCACACTGACTTAAGGAAAATTTTGGCAATGCATGGTGGGGAATAAATGAGCCATGCAGGAGTGACTTGGACAGTGGGAAATCATTTTGCAGTTGGAAAATCTACGTGGGGGGGGGGTTAGTGCTACACAAATGAACAAGGGCATTAGTCGTCTCCTCCTACACAGGACTGTGACTTTTGGCAAAGTGTAATGGATGACTTGCAGCAATGGGTTCATGAACTGTGATGGAATGATTGGTAGCACACATATCGCTATTTTGGCACCAGACCACTTTGCCAAAGAGTACATCAACAGATAGGGCTACTTTTCTCTGGTTAGGCAAGCACAGATGGATCACCAGGAACACTTAACCAACATCAGTGTTGTCTGGTTCTGGGAAAGTGCATGACTCTCGCATCTTTAACACTAGACAGTTCAGAAAGCTACAAGAAGGGGCTTTCTTTCCCACCTGGCATATTACTATTGATGATATTGAAATGTCAATAGTGATCGTGGGAAACCCAGCCTATGTCTTAGTACTCTGGTCATGACACCGTAGAATAGCCACCTTCACAGCATGCAGGAGAGAGTCAACTAGCGGCTTGGATTGGATCTCAGTGAGAAAAATATGGGTATAGCTGCCTGCTGCATCCTGCATATTTGAGAAGTAAAGGGGGGAAGGGAGGAGTATCCATTACGGTGGAAGGTAGATGTGGACCTGCAGTCTGCTGTGTTTGAACAGCCAGATACGAGGGCCATCAGAAGAGTTCAATGTGGAGCTATACGGCTCAGGGAGGCTTTGAAAGAGCTCTAACAACGAGACACAGTAATGCACAGTGCTCAGCCCAGCCCTGCAGTTTGAGTGTGGTGTTTGGTGCACATCTATGGAATGTAACACTGACAATGCACCTATAAAGTTTGTGGTGCCGGCTGTACATTTATGATTATCCAGAATCCGAGAGGTAGCCATGTTAGTCTGGATTTGCAGAAGTGACAAAGAGTCCTGTGGCAAAGAGTCTTTGTTAGTCTTTAAGGTGCCACAGGACTCTGTCATTTATGATTATGACATTGTTTGTCATAAATTCTAGGAGTGCTGTCAAAATGTACAATCACAAGTAAGTGGGTGCTTTCAATGCCACCAGTCACTGGGCAACATAAGTTGCAACTTAATAAAGATTAACTATTTTCCAAAACAATAGAGTTTTATTAAGTAATAAAACACTTCAAAAAAAGGTCTGTGCAAGTTAAAAGCAAATACGTTAAAATTCTAACAAATGTATTTGTAACCCTTTTGGAGTTTAGAGAGAGTGGTCCCTTTAAATCTTTGTTTGGAGGACGTGGGGAGCAGGAGCGTTAAGGGAGGGAGAGCTCCACACAGAAGAACCGTCTGGAGCTCCACACAGAAGAACTACAGCAAGCAGGTCCTCACATAGTGAAGCAGCCGAGAACCTGCCCAAAGTCTGGAAGGGACAGGGTGGCTGACCAGGAACACCCCAGGACAAAAGCAGCACTGTGCCAAGGAGGAATCACCTCAGAAGGACAAACTGGAGCTGGACCCAGCATCACTGTTGCCCAAGACTTTATGGAGCAGTAAGTCCTGGGGCTTGTGACCTTGCATTGGTAGTAAGAAGAGACCCTGTAGCTAACTGAATAGGTTTGCAGAGACTGGTAGAACAGAGCACAAGAGGGGTTTGTTGGGGAAAGTTTCATGGTGTCAAAGATGACCATGAACACCCAAAACTCACCATCAGACTGGAACTTTGCCCGGGATGCATGGCTTGGTGTTTTCCCTTTCAGACAGTGATACCACTGGCCTGGGAGGGCCTCGTGTTGAATGCAACACTGTGTTACCGCTCTTTCCCCTGTTGCTTGTCTACTCCAAGCCAGTGCACATCTGGAATGTGTACCCAGCATGGTCAACAGGGCAGCTGTGCACAATGAAGAGCTGCTACGTATGTTCTCACCAAGCCAATCAGGAAAAAGCATTTCCAAAAATTGCTGGGCTTTAAAAGGGAGCAGGTGGGGCCTCCTGGACAGTGAAGTTCACAATTGTGACAACTGTGGTCAGTGTTAGGCATTGTGGGACAGCAGCTTAAGGTCTGCTAGGGTCAACACAGGTAATGCAATCTTCATTCATCCTGCATTGACCTCAATACATCGACCATGGACTGTATACTGCAATGATGCCTGCTGAAATGGTGTTACTACATCGGTGTATTAAAGAGCACAGAGACAAGTTTAAGTGTGGACACTTTCACAACAAGGTCAATGCGAAGCATCTTACTTCAACCTAACTTTGAAGTGTAAATCATACATTTGCCTGACTTGAGTGCTTCTCTCGATCTGGGAGTTTCCCCTCACATTCCTTTCCTTAGTTTAAATAGTCTCCAAAAAAACCTTTTTGTGCCAGCCATCTAAATAAGATGCTGTCTATCCCATCAGGATAGGCTATCCCTTCCTAACAAAGTTCCCCACCAATTCCTAATAAATGTCAACCACTCTTCTTTCCATCATGCAGTCATTCATGCATTAAGACACTGAAGTTCTCAATCTAGTTGTTCCTGTACCCTAGAAGCAATTCAGAGAAAGCCATCATGGAAGCTCTTAAACTTTTCCCTAATCATCTAAAGTAACATTCAAGATCTCATTCCTATCTCCTGATATCATTACCAATACAGTAGAACCACATAGTAATGAACACCAGAACTACGAACTGATCTCATTTTGAACTGGAATTATGCATTTAGGCAGCAGCAGAGACCAAAAAAAAAAAGCAAACAGTAGAGTACTGTGTGAAAAGTAAACTACTGGAAAAAATACAGTGAAAGTTTAAACTAAGATTTGACAAGGTTAGGAAACTGTTTCTGTGCTTGTTTCATTTAAATTAAGATGGCTAAAAGCAGCATTTTTCTTCTCCATAGTAAAGTTTCAAAGCTGTATTAAGTCAATGTTCAGTTGTAAACTTTTGAAAGAACCACCATGATATTTATTTCAGAGATACAAACATTTCAGAGTTTCGAACAACCTCTATTCCCGAGGTGTTCGTAACTCTGAGGTTCTACCTTATGTATCATTACTACATCTTCCTTAGCACTCACTAGAATGTTTTTATAAAAAGCCATGTAAGATCAACCCATTTCTCAACCAGTAGGCAAGTTACTGAATGGTTCTCAGTGCTATCACGTGCTCAGTTGTTAATATTTCTAAGGACTGAATCCCCTAACATGCACCCGGTTGGCAACTTAGACTCCTGGAGAAAACTTCTCAATGCATGAAGCGTGAATCAGCCTTCTCTCTCTCTCTCTCTCTCTGCCAGAAGATCGGTCTCATCTGTCCCCCCACTCAACCTTGGTCTCCACTCATCATGACAGACTTCCTCACCTGGAGTACCATGACAGAGGTGTGTCTGCTCCAGTGTCTCTGTAAATAAATATATGTGCTGTCTTCCTCTACTCTTTCAGTTCATCAACTCTGACCTCAAGCTGCTGTTATTGGACCTTGAGATGCATGAGCTGCTTGCCTCAGGGACACACACATGCCACTGGCTACAAGGTGACTAGTCACACATGTAAGTAAGTAATCTAACATTTTCTCTTACACAGAGTTTGGAGTGCTTAAGAGGCCCATGGAAGTGTTCATTTTTAAACAGAGGTAACAAAGAGTCCTGTGGCACCTTAAAGACTAACTAAAGTATTGAAGCATAAGCTTTCGTGGGCTAATACCCACTTCGTTGGATGCAACCACTGCTTGCATCCGACGAAGTGGGTATTAGCCCACGAAAGCTTATGCTTCAATACTTTAGTTAGTCTTTAAGGTGCCACAGGACTCTTTGTTACCTCTGCTATTCCAGACTAACACGGCTACCTCTCTGATTCTTGACATTTTTAAACAGGTGTTTGCCAAGGTATAGGGCCAAAATACATGCCTAAGGCTGATTTTTAAATATGCAGAACCTACTTATAGTGTGCAAGGAGGCTCTCCACCAAATCAAAACTCAGAGCAACCGAGTTATTCTTCAATAGCATCTATTATTAAACCAACTTATCTTATTTTAGCATCCCAGTTTAAATTCTCATTTCTTTTGCACTATAAAAATTAGACTCTCTTTCCAGTGGTCTCTTCACTTTGGACATGAAGATAATTATAAACAAGAACCTTTTTCCCCCACCCCCTTTTTTCGTGTTATATTTTAATACATAGTTCAACCATCAGTGGCAGCACTGACTGAACACCCCGATGGCCTAAGACAGGGGTCTCCAAACTACGGCCCGCGGGCCGGATGCGGCCCGCGAGGCCCTCTCATCCGGCCCGCGGAGATCTTTTTGGCTCCGCGCTGGGGCCTGGAAGCGCCGCGCGGGCCGCCGCCGCCGCCAGCCGCGGGGCCTGGAAGCGCCGCGCGCTCGGCCGCCGCCGCCAGCCGCGGGGCCGGGAAGCGCCGCGCGCTCGGCCGCCGCCGCCAGCCGCGGGGCCGGGACGCGCCGCGTGCTCGGCCGCCGCCGCCAGCCGTGGGGCCGGGACGCGCCGCGTGCTCGGCCGCCGCCGCCAGCCGCGAGGCCGGGACGCGCCGCGTGCTCGGCTGCCGCCGCCGGCCAGGGACGGCTCGGAGCTGGGGCCGGGACGCGCCGCACCGCCACGCAGTTGCAGGGGGCGAAACAAGGAGCCACCCACTGCCAGGCGGCGAACCGGTCTGTGGGGAGAGACCGGGTTGAGCAGGTCAGTTGGGGGGGTGAGAGACCTGGCTGGGTGGGTCAGTTGGGGGGGGGGGGTTTGGAGGAAAGGAGGTTTTGGGGTGAGAGACCGGGCTGGGTGGGTCATTTTGGGGGGTGGGTGGGAGGAAAGGAGGTTTTGGGGGGAGAGACCTGGCTGGGTGGGTCATTTGGGGGGTGGGTGGGAGGGAAGGAGGTTTTGGGGGGAGAGACCTGGCTGGGTGGGTCATTTGGGGGGGGGGTTGGAGGAAAGGAGGTTTTGGGGGGAGAGACCTGGCTGGGTGGGTCAGTTGGGGGGGGTTGGAGGAAAGGAGGTTTTGGGGGGAGAGACCTGGCTGGGTGGGTCAGTTGGGGGTTGGAGGAAAGGAGGTTTGGGGGGGAGAGACCTGGCTGGGTGGGTCATTTGGGGGGGGGGGGTTTGGAGGAAAGGAGGTTTGGGGGGGAGAGACCTGGCTGGGTGGGTCAGTTGGGGGGTTGATGTGTAGTGAACAGGTGTTCATGTGTAGTGTTCATGTGTAGTGTTCATGTGTAGTGTTCATGTGTAGTGTTCATGTGTAGTGAACAGGTGTTCATGTGTAGTGAACAGGTGTTCATGTGTAGTGAACAGGTGTTCATGTGTAGTGAACAGGTGTTATTAAATAATTGAATAAAATAATATTAAATAAATAATTAAAAACAACATCCATGTTTTGATTCTTTTTTATTTGGACCTCGAGTGTGTTGTCGGCCCCCGAACTGCTATTTGATAGTTAATGCGGCCCTCGGGCTGAAAAGTTTGGAGACCCCTGGCCTAAGACAGTCAGAAATAAAACAATGAATAGCCAAGTTCTGTGTTACAAGAACAGAGAATCAAGAAGTTCCATTTATTTAATAAATTAGCCATGAAAGACAGATCACAGGAAATGAGAGTGTGGAAGGAAATTACTCAATTTCTCAGTATCGATGAGAAAAAACTGAAAAAGAAGCAGCCATTTTTAAACATGTTATTTTTATAAATGGTATAATAGAAGGGGTGATCTGATTTACAACACATTAATTACTCTTATGCCTTGTGCACTATAAAGTTGAATAATTTATCAGAATACAGTGTACAGAACTATATTTATTTATACAAGACATTTTGTTTATGGTGGGAAGGGGGGCAATATAATGAAAGTTAGAGATAACATAGAAGAAATATTTTAGCTATTAAAATCTCTAAATATACATTGCTACCAATGCCTCTCTTATATATGCTACCCACTATGGTTGAAAGATAGATATGCAGTGATTAACAACATATTAATTAGATTTTTAAAATGTGTTAATTAAAAACTGACTCATCTAGAGCACAATTTTGAAATCAGACTTGTGCAACTGTCATGTTTAAGAATCCAACCCTACAAACATGCAAACAGACACATATGGTTTCCAGGGGAACAATCACATACATAAACTTAAGCACATGGTTAGTATTTGTCAAATGCAACGTAGTATGCTAAAGGATATAGTGTATAAATATTAAATGATTTTGAACATAGAATATGTAAAAAAAGAAAAAACATGGTTCTAAAATGGGAATAGATCTCTGATGCCCTCTGCTGTCCTATTGTTGTCACTACTAAACATTAATTTCAGAATCAAATCATTTCTGAGGGTTCACTTAAAAAACTTAAAGTTGACTAATTTAATTACCTAATACTCCAATCTGACAGGTTACTGTTAGGTATGAGAATTTAATTATTATTAGTGCTTACATATGAGCAATTAGCAATAATTAAAGAATATAATAAGCAAAAACAGAAGCAGATATGCTTTCCTTTAATATGCAATTTCAAGGATTTTCCAATTTGCACCCATCAGAATTTAGCCTGTTAAATTTTAATTTTCTTCATTATAGATGATAATTTGAGCAGATTACTTTCCCATCCATTCTATGACAAATTCATAAGCCCTTTGTAGGGGTAAAGCTTATCCCCTTCCTGTGTTTGACTCCATTAACAAACAAATGCACATGAAACAAATCTAGCCCAAGCCTTCTCTTCAGGCTTTACCCCTAAAGTTCTTCCTTGAGAGTTACTTAGCTACCCTCTTGAGTCCCTCTGCCTCAGACCCAAAATATCTCTGTCAGGTGAGCCTAGTTTTGAAGCTTGCTTTCTCCCTTTTAATTCCATCCAGCTGGAGGGTCTCTTCAGGCCGACATTGCTGGCAAGGGTAGCCAGCTTCAGCCCAGCAAGATCAAATCAGGAAGGAGGTTGAGGAGCTGTATGGGCTCAGTGTACCACATTATAAATATATAAAACTAATTATTCTTTCAAAAGTTCAAATAATAAAAAAGTAAAATATAGTTGGAAAGGATTAAATTTAAATGAAGGGGGAGGGGAATCTAATAAAACACAAGGTCAATGCTCATGACTAAATATGGAACATTTATCAAGGACATATGTAACCTTACTATTATCCTCACTACAGTTTAATAAAAAAAAACATATACAAACAATTTGCTTGGGATATGAGTTTTATTTTATTTGCCCTCAAATGCTAAAATGACTGTTTAAAACATTGAATTTCAAAATATTCACCACTAATTAGTATACAAACCAACTTAGAAAAATTGCTCTCTACACAGATCTCTTGTTGATATTAGTATTAAAATCAAAATATAGTCAAAATCAGAATTCTAAAACATACAAATGCTTCCAGCTTATGCAATAATTTAAACGTGAGCAAAAACTGATCATATATTGACACTAAATTCCTTTGTTTTTTCCTTAGACAGTTAGGTTATTTGCCTATTTGGAGAGGGAGGGGGTGAGTGAGGAGGCTCCATAGATTAGACTAATATATACACTCATCCTGCAGAACTGATGATGTAACATCTATACAATTTACTTAAACTTCACTCTAGTATTCACTGAAAGCTCCAGTTACCATGGTTGTCATTACACGCATTTATTTCTTACTCATATTGATAAATAGCCCATTATTACACTGTCTGGTTAATATTTACATAAACTATACATTTTGTGTTTCTTAATGCATACATAAATGCATGCAATTGATCAACATACACCTTACTAATGGTCAATGGAATTATTTTAATGAGTAACTATAAATAGTTTTATTTTATTTCCTGAACAGATGTAAACATAGAAAAAAAGAGTTGTTAAAAGGTTTTAAATATTTACTGTCAGTTACCTGTATTTGTAGACAAAGCAAATCCATTCAAGTATTCTTGTGATAGATTTTAATGAAATTTTTCTCTCTTATTAGTTTCAGCAATGAGATTATTCAGCTCCACATATATCCCCTCACTCTAAGCCTCATATGTATATTTTAACAACATTATTTCCTGGTTTCCCACAATGCACCATTATAGAATCAAGCTTCAGCCACATCATAATGGAGAAATTTTTCATTCCTCTACTACATTCACATTCAACTACTACAACTGATATGAAATAATATGGATCAATACTGCTTCTATGCTGCAACTTTAGCGCACACACACACACACACACACACAGGGTAAGGCTTCTTTATATTGGACAAAGATCATACGGTAGGCCCTGGCCCAGCTCCCACATTACCAATTATTGAAAGGGACACATCTGATGCAATATATTTGAATTTTCGTATTAATAATCTGGATTTCATATTGTTTCACAATCTTATTTTTTTAAAAATAAAAGTTCAAATCAACTTGGAAAAGAGCATGGTAAACCATAAACAAATAGTGATAAATACCAATATCAAATTGGGGATCAATATCTAGAGAAGTAGCAGAGGGATCAGTGTTGGCTTGGTATTATTAAGCGTCTTTATTACCTGTCTGGGAGAGAAAGTAAACAGTATCTTCACTAAATATCTTTGTGCTTGCTAAGTCTAAAGAAAAAAAGAATAAAAATCATGGTAGGAATTGTGATGACAAAGATATTGAAAAGGATATTAAAACCTTTTAAAAACCATGTACAATTATTAAGAGACAAGAACAGGAAAGGGAAATCCACTACCATTGTGCAAGCTGTTGTGAAATGGGAATTTTCTGTAATATTTATGAATTATATGCACGGTAGCGACTTGAGTGGGAGCAAAAAGATGCTCTGAGGGAAGAAAGGTAGACATGAGGTGTTTGTGTTACCATATGGGGTGGTATGACCGGATTGGTAAAATTCTGGCTGAAACTGGTTCGTATCAATGGGGGATTCAGAAAGACAATGGGAAAACTGAACAACTGAGAAGGGGAAACTCTAGCAGGCAGAAGATTTAAACTCAGCAGGGGTGTACCAGAGGATGACAATGGACTAAGAAGTGGTAGGAGGCTAGGAACCAACCTTTGGAGAGATACAGGAGCTCATCAGGAACTTACAAAGGGTCAGAAAAAGAGAGTGGAACAAAAGGTAGTTCCTTCAGCAGCATGGCCCAAGGGAGGCCCTGGCTTGGCCAGTAAGACTACATCTTAACCTTTGCTTCTCTCTACTAACCCAAGGACTTCTTTATGCGGTGTGCCAGTTAACTAATAAATCTATTAGTTTTCAGAAAGGCCATCTGGCATCATTGCAAATACTCGTTACACTGCACTGATCCCTGAAGAAGGCAAAAAGTCTCTGACCAGGAGTTTATCTCAGCTGAACTTCCTGGCCAGAACTCACAGTGTGAAACAGGAGTGATGGAGCCCAGAAGATCAGTCCTGAAAGAAGTATGGTGGCCTAAAGGAAGTCAGAAGTCTAAAGGAGTTCCTCCAAGGGCCTGTTTAAAAGTTGGGGCATAACACAGATCTTGTGGGTCCATGACACAAGCACAGGTAACATATAAATGCATACAGAAATATACACTGAGGCATTTATATTTTTCTCTTCTACCATCAGTGTGATGTGAACCTATGGTGTGAACATCCATTCAGATGTATGTAAAAACAGTCTGAATAATTAGTCTGCAGACTGGAAGGCAAATCCTGCGACAGAGTACAGCTGAGTTAGCTCATGCTGCTAGATGTAATGGTCATTACAGATTAGGGTCAAAGTAGGAATTTAAGTCTGCAGTAGAATTTCTTAATATAAGAAAGGCTGACTCTCAAAAAGGCATCCAAGTGTCTCCTTCACAAGGCATTCTCCAAAATTCAAAGGACAGGCTTGAAACGAGCAAGAAGCCATGTTGTATATTGTAAAATAATGATAGTTTGAATTGGTGCATCTAATTATACATAAAATCCCAGTATATTCATCATTTTATTCGTTTAAAACTTACTTCATATTTTTCCCCACTTATTTTCTACAATGGCCAAGCATGCTGCAGACTGCCAGCTCATTCGTTCAGAACACATTTCTTTGGCAACTTCACATCAACTCCTCTCTCTTACAACGGCACTTTTTCTTAATTACCATTACACCATGTTGCTAAAATTTCTCTTTTAACCTTGCAGTTTAAGTAAATCAATGCTTATACTCCAAATAAAATCCCACAACCTGACCCGAGTAAGCTAGTTCCGGTGGGACTGATGGATTATTAGAGCAGTGCATGTTTGACGTAGGGCAGTAGTGATTATCACATGGCCCTAAAGGCTCTAAAATATATCTAATGAGGCTAACTAAGTTAAGAAGAAAATGCATATTTGATTATAATTGAAAATTTGTTCCTTGAGCTCCACCCTGACATTTTTTAACTGAAGCTTTTGAAACAGTCCTGTCATTAAAGGAAGGAGATATGAGGCTCCACCTCCCCAACTGTCTGCCAACGCTTCCCCTGCAGCACCAAGAACAGCTCTGATGTAAGCCAGTATCACTCCAGTCAGCCATTGCCCCATCCCCGCATCACAGGGGAGGATGGAGAGAATAGCTGTAGCTGCTCCATTGCTTTCTTCCCTCCCAGGTTGTGGGAGGCACAGAAAGAGCAAAATAAGAGCTCAGCTGGCTCTACATAAGCCTACTAAATAGTTAAACTATTGATTATAGCCCCTTGACCTTTCTGAAATAATATATTCAGCTGAACAGGTTAAACTCGACTAGAGAAAGGGATCAGTCACATTAAGAGCCAATGTTTACCCAGTAAGGCTGGATGCTTCATGGTATAAAAGGAAAAATTAAGCAAGGTCAACTGACTGGTTCCTTTTACACACCCTGTACCCAGTCACAATTCGTGAGGGGAAGTGTATCCACCAACTGAGGCCAGGTCACCAGACATGCGGACATCATGATCAAGCAGCAGAGTTGCCTGTAGATCACTTGTAGCATCATTTGAATGCTATAGAGGAGTTTTGGCCTCAGAATCACACTGGGAGGTCTTATTGCCACCTCCCTCCTCCAGGCCAGGGAAGGGGTAGGAGGGGCTTTCAAAAGAACATGCATTCAGCAGACTCACTATCAATTTCACTGGCTCATGTAGTCAGTGACTTCTTCAGATCATCAGGTTTGTAAGTGGTTACTAAAAAAAGGGGGGAGGGGCCTGCATTTTTTGGTAGGACCATCCAGGATCCCAGAAAAGGCTCTAGATGTTGGGGGGATGGGGGAGGGAGGCTATTCCCAATTTTCAAGGTGATATTATAAGCTTAATTGAGGACAATGGAATAAAGATATAGAGGGATACCAGGAAACACCCACCTGAAAATTCAAATCATCTGTGCATGCGTACATCTGTGTATGTTTGTGTGTAGCTATATAAACATGTACCTCCACTCCAAGATACAGGGGGTTGAAAATTTGACAAAATAAACTAGACTTGCATCCTACCATAAACAATAGGCATTCATATGTTTTCCAGTCAAAATCCATAAAGACAGCATTTACATTTTAAAAAAATTGAATGGCATGCTAATAGTTTGACATCAGACGAAATCTTGGACCCTAATGACTTTACTGCATCTAATGCTACTATTTAGATATGCCATTTCATTTTATGTTCTACTATGATTTCTGTTGAAACCAACTGTTACTTGTGTTTATTAAATCAAACCGAGAGGAAGTTTCAAGTTGCAGAGTTCCATACTTTTACCACAACACTCTAAATTTCTCTTAAAACTATCAGTGCTGTATGTGTACTCTGACTTCCAAAGGGAGTTAAAACCCTTTTGACATTAAAAAACACTGTACCACTAAAGATCCTCTCCCCAATTCAATAAAATGTGTGTTGAAAGCCAGAGCATTCCTGATATGTATGGGTGCTCCTGTACTGCACAAAGAAAATGTGATTGATTTTTCAAAGTACATTCCTTGTGAGCTCCACAAGCTTAAGACAATTACAATACTTCAAATACTGTATTCTGAAGTAAAAAAAAGAGCAAAATGTATAAAAGAAAAGCACACTGGATTTTGGTGCTCTGAATTTTCAAAGATTTATCGTACACATCAGAGTAGTAAATTACCATACCCGTGACATTAAATATTCTGGATTTAAGTTTCCTAACAAAAACACTGACGATAAAAGAATGAATGCTTCATTGGCCAACACTATGTGCACATTTTCCAACAGAAAAAAAATATATTATCCAACCCTCCACTTCAATCTTTCAGTTATTTTTCTGAACCTCTCTTGTCATAGTCAGGAAGCTGAAGTCATCAAGAAGGTGTCTCTTTGCTAAGATTTCTCTCAAAGAGACTGGTAATCTCCACACAGAAAAGTGGTGAAAGAAATCCCTAATGAGTGGAGAGTGGCAAGAGAAATCCCCAATGATTCTGTCCGCATACATTTTTCATAAAGTGATTATCCCCCAGCAGCCTTTAGCTTCTTAGACTCCTTCTCCCCCCCACCCTTTTCTAGAATTGTTTTCCTTGTAGACTAGGCAACAATCATCATTGCTGCAGGACTGAATATGTTCACAAGCTATACATAAACACTAGTTTCATATCAGGGGCTTTTATCACTAATTGCACTATAAAATGTGCTATTAAAACTGAGATAAACAAGACTGTAAAAAAAATAAGTCACATAATGGGCCACGACCGCTCACAAGAAGTGCTTCATAAATGTCACAGTAAAACTTCTTTTTCAAAATTTTAGTCAGACTATATATCTTTTCCCTCCCTGCTCTCTTTTCAGAAGGGATAGGAAAATAGTTCTGAATTTAAATGCGTATTATATATAAATGAACTTAAAAAGAACGCATTTCTATCAAGTCTGTAGTTGGTGTATTCAACTCCTAATGCATCTGAGATTTGCAAATCAGTTACAGTGTTGACATCTATTGTGTACTACAAAGTAGTTCATAAAAGGGACAAAAGAATTATACTAAGTTTCATTCTATGTTATAAATATAAATTGCACTAGTTACCTTATGAAGAAGTTCCATAAATCTAAAAATGCCAATATGGCAGGCACAGAAAAAAAAATAGCATACAAAAATCCTCTTACTCAGTTGCAATATTCAAGTGAAAATGCAAGTTATTAAGTTAATTATAAAATATAGGTACTACAAAAAATAGCTAAAATGTACAATTGACATGTTTCAGTGTGGCCAAAATTTTAAACCTCGAACATATTGACTGAAAAATAAACTGGATTCTAAACTACACAACAAGTACCCTAAGCATCTGCTTCGGACTTTATATAGAAATAATCCTACCAAAGTATAATTCATAGCACACTTTTAAAAGTAGTAGAATTTACTCTTATTGTTTTAGAGAAACAACATACTTTAACCTGTCACCTAAGCAGCTGCAGATACAAGAACAGTTAATCAATGTATATTAAAATGAATCTCTACACTATAAAAGGCACTCAAATGCTTCTTCTAATGAAGTATTAAAAGATTCAAGTTTGGATTCCCATAAACAGATTTTAATTAATTTTGCTTCAAATTTTAAAACAATGTATTTTTGTCCTTATTTTGGTTCGTATTTAACGCTGGATGAATACCCTTTGTGTTAGAAGCTACAGAAAGTTCTAATCAACTTCAATTAATTTTAATAGCCTCAAAGGAAATCTGTTTTTTTGGGCCTGACCGAAAGCTAACTGAATTCAGTAAGAATCTTTTCATTAACTTTAAAAGTTTTTGGATCGGGCCCTTTGAGACTCAAATGATTAAAATTGTCTACATAGGTTCAGTTATGGCAAACAAAATGAACACGTTCCAGCTATTGCATTAAAAAGAAACAAAAAACTTACTTTGTCAGATGCTTCAGAAGCCAGAAGGTTAGTAGCAAGAGTCTGTAGTTTCTGATGAGCCATATTTTTTAGAGCAGCAAGGCTACGTCTAGTCATAGCCTGTTTTAGATTGACGGCTGCATGACTAAGGGAGTCTACTGCAGCTGGAACTGCCTCATCACAAGCATTCAAGATCTCAACCGCCGTTATCCCCATCACACAGCGATCCAGTGCGCCTTGAAACATAAGGTGAATAATGAAATGCATTATTTTAGTACAGGCAACTCAAAAATGCCAAAAGCATATGTTAAGCAGTCACCTAAGACTACCAGCTATCTATATATATATAAAAGTCAAATGGTGTATGCATGTATGTATGCATGAATGTATGTGCACTTACTCCTTCCACACCGTTTGAGCTACCGGTAGAGACTTGAAATTTGGTACAGTTATAGGTCTTAGGGTCCTAATCAGGGTAAGAGTCGAAAATTTTTCAAATCTCACCTCTGACGCCCCCCAGGGGTGAAATTATTTAAAGGCCAAACACATCAGCTTGGCAGCTGCTGTTCTCTGTGACATAGTTATGATGTCATAATACCCCCTCCAACGGACCCCGCATTCGCTCAGCTCTCTGCCCCCTCCCCCCTCCAACGGACCCCGCACTCGCTCAGCTCTCTGCCCCCCCCTCCAACGGACCCCACACTCGCTCAGCTCTCTGCGCCCTCCCCACCTCCGACGGACGCGAGTTGGGTTTGGTCAGAGGGTAAGTGAGGTAGGGGTGTCGGGTTTGGTCGGGGGGTGAGGTGGGGGTGTCGGGTTTGGTCGGGGGGTCGGGTTTGGTCGGGGGGGGGGTAAGTGAGCCGGGGGTGTTGGGCTTGGTCTGGGGGGGTGGGAAGGTGTCGGGGAGGGTGAAGGGTGAGGTGTGGGTGTTGGGGTTGGTCAGGGGGTGTTGGGTTTGGTTGGGGGGGTGAGGAGTGGAGTCGGGGTTGGTCGAGGGGTAAGTGAGGTGGGTGTGTCGGGTTTGTTTGTGATGGTAGGTAGGGGTGTCGGGTTTGGTTGGGGGGCAAAGTGAGGTGGGTGTGTCAGGTTTGGTCTATGGGGGGTGAGGTGTGGGTGTTGGTCAGGGGGTGTTGGGGTTGGTAGGGGGTGACGTGGGGGTGTTGGGTTTGGGTGGGGGGGTGAAAATGTGAGTCGGGGTTGGTTAAGGGGTAAGTGAGGTGGGGGTGTCGGGTTTGGTCGGGGGGGGGGTGAGGTGGTGGTGTCAGGTTTGCTCTCTGCCCCCTCCCCCCTCCAAAGGACCCCGCACTCGCTCAGCTCTCTGCCCCCTCCCCACCTCCGATGGACCCGAGCAACGCCGGGTATTTTCGCTAGTTATTTATATTACTAACATGCTTAGGAGTCCTAGCCATGAAGCAGGACCCCAGTGTGTTCGGAGCCACACAAGAACATGGTCCCTGCCTCCAAAGAGTTTACAATTGAAGTATCAGACAAGAGACCACAGATAGCTATAGAAAGATGGAGTAGGAAACCATGAGGCCATTAGTTAACACAGTTGGCAGTGGTATCATCGCAACAGCAACCTAACTACTTTTGTAACTAATATTCCTAATGTGGTGGGATTTTCCTGCATTTCCTTGCAATTATCGTATGTAAAAATCACAACACTTGATTTTTATCATAGGCAAAGTCAGTAGCAACATTTATCGTTACCTAACGCTTTCCATTACCAGCCTGTTTCCAGTTATAACCTAAAACGCTGTCAGACTATTTGTTGTGGCATTACATTTTCCATCCTCTCTCTCAGACTAGATTTTTTAGTTTAAGAAAAAACATCACAGCCATTTCTGAGAAAGAGATTAGTGGGGAAAAATACAAACCCCCAAACTTTTGCTAGTGATAAAAGAAATTGATTAAAAAAAAATCTGTTAAAAGCCGCAGTGCTTTCATGCTTTGTGGCGGAAACTCGAAATTTGACAGGCTGATAATCTCTCCTTCACCCCCGTGCTAAATAATAAAACTCTGAAAACTGCCATTTGCACATGCTCAGTAAAGCTTTTAAGAGGCTTTCTGTTAAAGTCCCTGATCATTCCATCTACACTGAGCATGCTCCACAGCCTCACAGAGCTCTGGCTCCAGACCGGGCACAGCAGCCGCCATCTCACTATTTATGGGCAGTGGTACTGGCCTGGAAGCAAGGAAACCAGAAGCTCTAATTTCAGCAACTCTACTTACCAGTATTAATAATTCTATGCATTTCACTGAATTTATTACTGACAAGTCCTCAACACTAACTTGGGAAGGAGGCAAGTATTCCACAAAATTTTGCAGATCAGATAACAGAGGGTGCACTAGGTCCATTCTGGCAATAGATGTCTAAGTATTATTCATTCTAAAAAGCATATGGGTGTGAATAGTTCCAATAGATTTTTAGGGGCTCATCAACAGGTTTTGAGCCCAGAACCTTTCACTCCACAGCACAAGCTCTACCACTTGAGATAAAGGAGTACTAATAGCAGAACTAGTGTGTTATCCTCTGTGTAGACTAGCCACTAGAAGGGAGCACAACATATGCTGGCCAGTGGTTTACACATATATTTGCTAGATCCCAGTGGAATGTTGGATGTCTGGATTGTTAGGTTCTTCTCCCAGCTCTGGAAATCAGTAATATCTAGTTATTTCTTGATAATACAGATGTGTACACACATCTTTTTTCACATTCATTTTAAAAAACATAGTTAAGTGCTCAACAGTTAATAAGTGTCAGACTCAAGGTTGCTTGAGCAACACTAATTCAGCCCCTTGTGAGTATGCATGACTATACAGTCTTGCCCAACATCACATAGGAAGTCTGGTAGAGCTGGGAATAGAACCCAGATCTCATGGATTGTGATCCAGTGTCTCACAAGGGTCTGAATTAATATTTCCCAAGTGACTTTAATTCTGGCATGTCCTAACTTTTGAGCATTTGTGTTTGCAATCTTTACTTTCATTAAACAGGATGTAATTTTATATATGTGCATATAGGCATGTCCACACACCCTCAGTGCAAAACTATACTATAAGTCTTATATATAGTATAAGATGTTTCAGTGGGAGATGCTGGGTACTCAGAGCTTTTGAAAAAAAATATCAAGTCACTTTATCCACATCTCTGGCTTTAGCCATCCATTTTTTAATATGCTGGACACTATGCCTTCTCTAGAAAGTTGCTGGTACTTGCATTTTTTCTGGGCCAGAACCATAGTGAGATGCTGCTAGATAAGTACCTAAAGACTTTATCTTTGAAATTTTTAAAGGCAAAGTTTTTTAAAGAATATAAAAAACACAACAGAATATGCCCTTTATGTCATGACTTGTCCTCAAAATAGAAATATGTACCAGCAGCCTCTCAAAGTACAAAGGGAAAAAGTCTTTAACCACAGTGGTGGTACTAGATCGGGGTGGGCAAACTTTTTGGCCCGAGGGCCACATCGGGGTTACAAAATTGTATGGAGGGCCGGGTAGGGAAGGCTGTGCCTCCCCAAACTGCCTGGTACCTCCCTCCCTCCCCTCCTTCTCCTAACCCTGACTGCCCCCCTCAGAACTCCCAACCCATCCAACCCCCCCTCCCCCCGCTCCTTGTCCCCTGACTGCCTGCTCAGGACCCCACCCCCTGCTCCCTGTCCCCTGACTGCCACGACCCCCATCGACAACCCTGCCCTAACAGGCCCCCACGGGACTCCGAAGCTTATCCAACTGCCATCCCCACATTCCCCAACCCCTGACCGCCCCCTCCACCCCCAGAACCTCTGCCCCCTGCTCCCTGTCCTCTGACCGCCCACCTGCCCCTTATCGAACCCTCCAGCCCTGGCCCCCTTACCATGCCGCTCAGAGCATCACGTCTGGCAACAGCGCGACCTGGCCAGAGCCAGACATGCTGCTGCGCCACCCGCAGGAGCACGCAGCCCCACCCTCCAGAGATCTTCCCACACGGCAGCGTGGCTGCAGGGGAATAGTGAGGGAGTGGCCGGGGGTAGCCTCCCCGGCTGGGAGCTCAAGGTCCGGGCAGGATGGTCCCACGGGCCACAGCTTGCCCACCTCTGGATTAGATTAAAAGTGACTTCAAAACTGGAACTTTGAAATATTTGTTGGGACCAATAGTACATTTCATTTTTTTAAAGACATTTAAGATGTTTTTTTAAGTCCCTTTCAGATTTGACATTACGAGGTGTCCCAGTTTATATGAAAAAATGTTTCCAGTTCTTTCCCCCAGTATCTTCCTAGTGATACATTCAAGCTGATCTCACAGGACATTAATTTTACCCAGTCACTCCTGTACTGAACTTGGAACACTGGAACAACTGGTGCTGGGATATTTGCACAGTAGCATATTGTTTATGACAGAAATGCTTGACCAGTATATAGGAAGATCTTTTAGCCACTTTTTTCCTGTCTTTTGACAGTGGCCAATGACAGAGGGAATGAACAGAACAGGTAATCAGCAAGTGATCCATCCAGTCACCCATTCGCAGATTCTGATAAACAGAAACTAGCGACACTCTTTCAGAGCATGGTTTTTCATCTCTGCCCATCCTGGCTAATAGCCTTTGACTAGTAAGTTGGGACTATGAGTGATAATTAAAGGGTTTAGGTTTTGGTTTTTTGCAGAGATGGAAATGTTATGGTATCCTTTCTAAATTCCAATTTGGGCAATTACATACCTACAATAAGATCATTTAAAATATTGCTTGCAACCTGGGTACTTTTTTAAAAAACAAATATCATACCCCAGTTCTAGATAAAATAAGTTACCAAAGCATCTTAAGTAAAACAAACAAAAAATCTATTTCTCCCTAGCTCAATAATTTCAATTAATAGAAATAAGTGCTTTTCATATTAAACCACATCCTACTGTGGAAACACTTTTGATCGCAGGAATATTATATGCAACAGTTCAGTTAATGATGTTTGAGAAGCTTATTAATGTCTTACATAATCCCTGTTAACCAGGCTTTAAACTGTGGGTGAGAGCCCGGGCACTGAAAAGGTCACAAAGGATTGAAGCAAAACAAGAAGCCATGGCCTCCCCTACGCCAGGGTGGCCACAGAGGCCAGCACAACCACAAAAGTGAGTGGAAGTTGCCAGGAAAAGCCAGGAGCATAGTAGCCAGACAACTGTGCTTATTCACTTCCTCCTTGCAACAACCCCCCAATGGCACTCATTTGCACCCCCTCACAGTGAGATTTAAAACTGCTCCTTCCCCTAGTGGAAATACAGGTGAAGGCCAGGTCAGTATAAACTTTGCCTCCAACTTAGTAAGCAAAGCTTTGCTGGTACACGAAAGCATAATTCACATTTTGACACTGAACAGTATGTGAAATCATCAGCATAACCCAATAGATGACATTATGTTCTACACAGCTGTCGGGCCTCCTCCTGATTCTACCTGTTATCCTGTACTGAGAGAAAAACAACACAGCAACAAAATTAACTTGCTACAACATCAGATATGAAGAATGAACTTCTCTTCAAGGCAGATCTAAGATGGTCAAAGACGAAAAAAGCCTTGCAAAATTTGATACATTCATCTGCTAGGTTGGATGAATCTGGCTCCACGCAGACAGTTTCCTCTTATTTCCCTGTCCTGTTATTTCATAAGACCTGAAGGTGTGCTTTCCTTTCCCCCTTCTAGTCCATTTCATATTTTTCCCTGCAGTTCAGAAAACAACTCTTCTTTCCCTATCAGGGAAAGATCGGTTACTGTAATGTTTCCCTCCCCACCCCACCTCTAACAAATCAGCCACCCAAGCTAACTGTCCATTTGAAGATGTGCATATTACTGATTCACTATGGTGGTAGGTTTAACGAGATGATGACTTTCCACAGATGAACACCGCAGATGTATTTTATTTCCTTTCTACATGAGTAACATGTTGGAATATATAATTTTTTAAGTCATATCTATCACTTTTATACACTGTTGTGATACCAGTCAACTCTGTGTTTTTGGAGAACCAGAGCGTAGTATCTAGCCTGACTGACCCATGAAATATACCCACCCCCCCACCTTACCAGTCTCTGCTTGAACCAAAACTGATCAGAGAAAAGACTTGCAGAGAGCAATGAAGGGCATTGGGAGACACACCTAGATCCCTCCCAACATGGGTGACAAGATTGAGACGTCTCCATTGCATACAGAATGGAGAACAGAGAACCGCACTGAACTCTGGGACCAGAAAAGCAGGGAAGCATCATGGGAGATCTCTTCTCCAGATGTTAATGAACCTACGCCTGCACACACCCAGTTCAGCAGTTATCAGACCAATTCTAGTAATGAATCCGGGATTGATATCCAAAATATCAATCAGCAGCCTAATTGCACTGTGAGCTACCTGGAAGAAAACACCACCCATAGCCAAGAGTGATCAGTGCCTATTGTCTAACTCAGGTTTTGGCAACCTAGGCACGTGGCCCCCGAGGGTAAGCATCCTTAGTGGGCTCGGCCAGTTTGTTTACCTACCGCATCCACAGGTTCGGTTGATTGCGTCTCCCATTAGCCGTGGTTCGCCGCTCTGGTCCAATGGGGGCTATGGGAAGTGGCACGCTGGCCAGTGGGAGCCGTGATCGGCCAAACCTGCGGACACTGCAGGTAAACAAACCAACTGGGCCCACCAAGGGCGCTTACCATGCAGGGGCTGCGTGCCAAGGTTGCCGATCCCTGGGCTAGCCTAAAGAAAACCCTTGAGTCATCAGTTTACCCATAAACAAATCTAGCGTTCTCCCTTGAACCATTGTATTTTCTCTACAAAAACTGCTACCTATGCCCAAGTAAGTGTTCAGACACATGGACCCAAACTCTGCATCAGTTCCACTGGGACTCCATCTCCTGACTGATTGTGCTAGGGCCTCTCTCTGAGCTACCAGCTTCACCTGGAAATCCCAACCAGTTCAAGTCTCATGGAGTGGGTGGGTGAGTTCCTTCCCTTCCTCCCTCTCCTTCTCCCCCCCCTCCCCTTTTCTATTTCAGGTATTAACCTTTAAACATGTAACTGATATGTTTGTTTAGCCCTCCTTGCATAGGTATCACTATTATTCAATAAATAACTTTTATGGTTAAGCTGGTTTCTTCTCTCTCTCTCTCTGAACTTTACTCTTTTGTGTTTTACTTTTACATTTACTCTGCAGCAACGCTTCTTCTACCTAAGCTAAAGATCCTTGTAGCACCCAAAAATACTGTGGGGTTTGCTCATCAAGGGGGTTACTACCAGAACAAACTGTAATATGAAGTGGGGATAGGGACGTGTTGAACCTGTGGCACATATGGGTGGCAGCTGAAAGTGCTGCTTGGCCCAGCCTATTGGGACCAGGGGCTCATAAGGGGGTCAGTTTGAGAGTGCTGACTGACCTGATCCACTCAGACTGTGTGTGTGTGAGTGTGTGTGTGACAGAGAAAGAGAGATACTGGGGCTGGAGGAACCCAGCCCTGGGAAGCCTAGGTCCTGCAGGACAGCTCCATTGGGAGGGGACTGGCAGAAGGGAGAAGTAGATCTCCATATGAACACACAAGTGACACAAGCAGTACATGAATAGAATTACAGAACCCCCCCAGAAGAGTAATCCTAATAAATGAGCATACCGGGCAACACTTGTCTATTTTGTTATTTAAAACTCATTCTCACCCTCCTAAATGCTTCCAATTGAATTCATAGCTGTAATTTTCAGTACCCATCTTTTACTTACTTACTTAGAACAGCTTATAGAGAACTGTTCATCATATGATCTTAAGGCACTTTACAAATCAACTACTGCACTCCTGTGAGTAGGTAAGTATGATTATCCCCATTTTACAGATAAGGAAACTGAAGCACCAAGAGGTTAAGTCATTTGCCCGGGATCACACAAATCAATGGAAGATGTGGGAATAAAAGTCCAGTTTTCTTGACTCCAAGTGCTGTTGATTTAACCACTAGACCGTGCTTACTCAGCAGTTACTTCAAGCTTAAGGACAAACATAAACAGAAGTCTCCATCAGTGTGTCCAATATTTGTCAGCCCAAGTGCATTAACTAGCTTTCCTAAAGATAAATAAGAAACTAAGTGGGGGGGGGGGGAAATAACCATGGCTATCTGTATTTCTCTAAATCTAATCAAGAACTAATTATTGGTTTAAAACTTTAAACTACTGGAATGTATGTAAGAACTTGTGGTACCAAAGAATCCTATGTATACTCCATATTTAGACAGCCATATGTTTCAAAGGTAACATGAATATTTGGTGCAATGCCAATCTGTCTTGCACATGGAAAGCTAGACAAACCTTTTAGAACATATCCCAAAAAAGTAGAATTTAGCTCCAAATGAAGGGATATTTTGTTCAGTTTCTTGCACTTGCTCTTACCAGTATCCATTTGCCAGACGTACACAGATCCATCTGAACATCCCACCACCAGGTAATCATCTGAAGGCCTCCATTTTATTACTTGAATAGGGAAAAGATGACGAGATGCCAGCATAATGCATTTTTTCTCTCGCAAACTCAAAAGTCCTACTGAGTGGTCACTGGCTACTGAGCAGATGCAGTGCTGGACTCTTGCCTGAAAAATAAGATGTGTCTTGATTATACTCCTTTACATTTCCACTCTTCATCAGAGATCTAAGTAACAAACAAACTTCAACAACCTGTGAGTTTTGTAATTACTACCATATCCATTTTACAGATAAAACACAGAGGGTGAAATCTTAACCCCATCAAAGTCCATGGCAAAATTCCCATTTGACTTTAATGGGAACAGGATTTCACCCAGAGAATGTCAGTGATTTGCTAAAGATTGCACATATTGAAGAGCTGGGAACAGAATTTAGGAAGTCACCTGTTAACTTGAAAATAATTGCTTATCCAGGCAGGTTCTGAACAGGTGTTAGGGGATAATGAACATCCTGCCTGTCCTATATTGCTTAATGGTACAAGAGTCTCAGTATGGAAGTATCTGAAAATCACTACACAAAACCAGTGATGTTACTTAACTAACATTAATTAAGAGACTCTGAACTTCTCAAACCTTGATATATTATACATGTATTTGTTCTTCAAAAGTTATCACTGAAGTTATCTAACATTTTTACTTATTAGAAGAAAATTTAGAGAAAATGTAAATACTTTTTTTTTAAAGTACATCTCATCCAAGCACTTACTGAGATGTTTTCTGAAAAGCTGCAAAATGAATGCAATGAGAAGAAAGAAGCGTGCCTTTGAACAGTTTTTCAGTATTTTAAAAATAATTCAGCCATTTGACAAAAGAGTTCACCTTCAAAGCAAATACAGATTATTTACTCTCCAAATAATCTTTGTTTTCATTTTATTATATTACAGCATGAAACATGAGCCAATGCAGGGAATGACACTACAGCCCTGATCCAGGACGGAGCTCTGCATTTATAAATCTCTGTGCTAATGCAGCTTCCCACTGACATCCTTGGGGATCTGCCTAAATAGAGCCATTTGTAAAATCAGAGCCTAAAACAGTATTTTTAGTAAATCTATTCATTCACAATTTTCGTATAAAAGAGAGAAAACGATAGGAAGAAGGCATTTGCACCTCCAACTGATTTCCTGTTTTTAAGGTCAAAACACACAGGTGACGAAGGGGAATTTCTATAAAACAAACATATATTATTCCTGAAGCTTTCAATTTGCAATTAGTAAGTGTTTAGGTGAATTGCCAAAACAAGATCCTCTGTAAAAATAAAAAAATCTTATTTTTTTTTATTACCATTGGCTGTGGTTCTTTTAATGTTTGCATAATTGAAAACCCAAAATTATGCCTTTATAACTAATCAATAAATCAACATATGGAGACAAGCCATCAGAAATAGTTTGAATAGAAAGAAATACCATAAGCAAGATACTACTGAACAATTTCATTTGTATTTTCCTGCCTTTAAATTCAAGAATCATTGCAAACTACATTTAACATTACATTTAATGTTGAGCAAGTGTTAATTTTTTTAAACAGCTATAAGTTGAATGGAGCCATAAACATCCAGTAACAATTGAAGTAAATGAGACAGAATCTGTAAGTATTTACATCATTGTGTATTGTTTGCCACAACAGATACAGGCCCTGATGGAAAAAAGCACTCAAACATGTAAATTGTTTTTTTGAATAGGGATGCATTGGAACACATGCTTCCCTAAATGAAGGCCATAGTACTTACATAGACTGGCACATATTATTTTATTCAGATGAAAACCGACAGGAAGAATCTTTAGATTCCCGTAGCCCCCACTGGACCAGAGCTGCAAACCACAGCCAGTGGAAGCCGCGATCGGCCGAACCTGCAGACACGGCAGGTAAACTAACTGGCCAGAACCGCCAAAGGTGCTTACTCTGAGGGCCGCGTGCCAAAGCTGCCGATCCCTGACATAGAGCAGTGGTTCCCGAACTTTAAACTAAAGTGATCCAAAAATTACATTTTTCCTTCTTTTGCAACCCACGATTATATGCATGCAAACTCCACTCGAACAACACAACCTTAATCCACCCTGAACTCATCCTGCAGTGGCAGTTCCTGTCCTTCAGGGTGCAGCCAGGTGAAACCTGAGTAGCACTGAGACTCCGTGCATCAGGTCACAATGCCCAGAGCAGGGCCCAGCCCCACAGGACAGGAACCACTACTAGGGGGCAGGCTCACTCTCCAACTGCACTCTCAGATCTCCCCTGTACATTGGGCCGGGAGAATTAGAAGGTTGCCTCCACCAAGGCCCAAGGATGAGTAAATATAGCCCTAGATAGGACGACCACCTAGAAACGTCCCACTACCCACTGGTATGTCTGGACTCACCATTTGGGGAGTAGTGCTCTTAAAAAAAATGGTGGTAGGCATACAACAAATGAATTCTGAATTAGGTTGAAGTCATTTTACAATAGCAGCTGAAGTTACCGTCATCAAATTATCAGTCCAACCAATATAGGACCCCAAACCCCCATAATAATCATTACCTCCAGAAGTCCATTCATTAATCATAGGATATCAGGACTGGAAGGGACTCAGGATGTCACCTAGTCCAACCCCTGCTCAAAGCAGGACCAATCCCCAAACAAATCATCCCAGCCAAGGCTTTATCAAAGCTGACCTTAAAAACCTCTAAGGATGCAACTTGAGACCATTACTCCTTGTTCTGTCATCTGGTACCACTGAGAACAGCCTAGATCTATCCTCTTTAGAGCTCCCTTTCAGGTAGTTGAAAGCAGCTATCAGATCCCTCTCATTCTTCTCCTCTGCAGACTAAATAATCCCAGTTCCCTCAGCCTCTCCTCATAAATCATGTGCTCCAGTTCCCTAATCATTGTTATTAATTTAAGAAAATATATCTTATTTACCACTGAATACCAAATCCTGGCAGTAAATTACAGTTCAGTCTAGTGACTGTTGCAAAAACATAATTTAGAATATACAGGATAAGATAATATAATATACAGGATTATCCCACCAAAGTATGAGTTTTGATATCTGTGTAGTCAAGAATTTACCCTATGAATTCTTGGATATCTGTAGAAGACACTGCACACTTCAAACTCTATAAAAATCACAACCCTCCTTTTAGATCAAAGGGAGTTACATGCACGTACAGGACATAGATTAGGCCCAGTGTTGAACAACACAGCACCATAAACCATCAGAATTATAGTGGATATGCCCATAAAATCTTATGAAGATAATTCTTTCTGATCCTCTCCAGTTTGAAGGACTTACTAGGGCCGTCGATTAATCGCAGTCAACTTATATGATTAACTCAAAAAAGTTAATCGTGATTTTAAAAATTAATCGTGATTAATTGCACTTTTAATTGCACTGATAAATAATCTAAATTTCATCTGCTTTTCTTACATATTTTTGGATGTTTTTCTACATTTTAAAATATTTTGATTTCAATTACAACACAAAATACAAAGGGTACACTGCTTACATTATATTATTTTTATTACAAATATTTGCACTGTAAAAACAAAATTATAAACAAAAGAAATAGTATTTTTCAGTTCACCTCATACAAGTATTATAGTGCAATCATGAAAATGCAATTTACAAATGTAGATTTTGTTACATAACTGCACTCAAAAACAAAACAATGCAAAACTTTAAAGCCACTCTCTTTATCTCTATGAAAGTTGAACTTACAAATTAGAATTATGTACCAAAACCTGTTTTATTTTTGAATGCATGTAAAATTTTAGAGCCTGCAAATCCACTCAGTCCTACTCCTTATTCAGCCAATTGCTCAGATTTAAACAAGTTTGTTTACATTTGCAGGAAATAATGCTGTCTGCTTCTTGTTTACAATGTCACCTGAAAGTGAGAACAGGTGTTCTCATGGCATTATTGTTGTTAGTGTCACAAGATATTTACAAGCCAAATACACTAAAGATTCATAAGTCCCTTCATGCTTCAACCACCATTCCAGAAGACATGTGTCCATGCTAATGACGGGTCCTGCTTGATAACAATCCAAAGCACTGCAGATTAGTGCATGTTCATTTTCATTATCTGAGTCAGATGCCAACAGCAAAAGGTTAATTTTCTTTTTTGGTGGTTTGGGTTTTGTAGATTCTGCACTGGAGTGTAGCTCTTTTAAGACTTCTGAAAGTATGCTCCACACCTCATTCTTTTCAGATTTTGGAAGGCACTTGAGATTCTTAAACCTTGGGTCGAGTGCAGTAGCTATCTTTCGAAATCTCACATCGCTACATTCTTTGCGTTTTGTCAACTCTGCAGTGAAAGTGTTCTTAAAATGAACATGTGCTGGGTCAGCATCTAAGACTGCTATAACACAAAATATATGGCAGAATGTGGGTAAAACAGAGCAAGGGACTTACAATTGTCCCCCCAAGATTTCAGTCACAGATTTAATTAGTGCATTTTTTTTTAAATGAGTGTCATCAGCATGGAAGCCTGTCCTCGGAAATGGTGGCCAAAGCATGAAGGAGCATACAAATGTTTAGCATATCTAGCACGGAAATACCTTGCAAATGCCTGTGATGGTGTACCCCATAAGTGTTTATGGGGGAG
Source organism: Sternotherus odoratus (assembly GCA_032164245.1). Classification (NCBI taxonomy): domain Eukaryota; kingdom Metazoa; phylum Chordata; order Testudines; family Kinosternidae; genus Sternotherus; species Sternotherus odoratus. Next base: position 90,531,010 of record JAVMKO010000007.1, read on the forward strand.
TGCCTGTAAATATATGTATGATGTTACCAGAATATGGTTTTGCTACATATGCCATGTAACATATCTATGTGAAGGTAATGATCCACTGGACCTGTTCATCCTATTTGTATGTATGTGTCTGTTTTGTATTCAAAGTTATGAATATTGGTTATGTGGTTGGTTAGTTATATGTAGACTTTGGAAAGCAGCTGAGCAGCTCTCTGAGAAAAAACTATTCTCAGTTAAGCCCAACTGAGAACCAATCAAGCTAACAATTAACTTTGTCGACGCCCGTCCACACCAGAGCTTCCTCAGGAATGCAGCCTGGCTGGTAATGAGCGGAGTCTGGATCAAACCTGCAACTGAACCATGTGCTCTAAGTCTCCATGTGGACTGTACATAAGAAGGAGGGGCTCTCCACCCACAAGAGGAAGTCTATATAAACCCGTGAGAGTTTTGTTCTCAGCTGGCTCAAAGAACAGCCCTCAACCCTGCAACGATACCTGGAAAAAACTGGAACAGAGGACTGTGACTGCGGGGTGTGTGCGAGTGATAGCTGGACCCAGGCTAACGGAGTTTAGCCTGAAAGAAGGAATTCACTGAGGGTGAGGCTTTTTACTGTATTACAGTGAGATTTGCGTGTTCTATGTTATTTGGTAATTCAATCTGTCGCTCTGTTCGCTCTGTTCTGTCTGTTACTACTTGGAACCACTTAAATCCTATTTCCTGTCTTTATTAAAATCACTTTTTACTTCTTAATTAACCTGGAGTACCTGTTGGTACCTGGGGGGAGGGGCAAACAGCTGTGCATATCTCTCTTTCATTGTTATAGAGGGTGAACAATCTATGAGTTTGCCCAGTATAAGCTTTATACAGGGAAAAACAAATTTTATTCAGGGTTTGACCCCATTGGGAGTTGAGCATGCACTGCAGTACTTGTTTGAGGTAAACTGAAAAATACTAATTATTTTGTTTATTGTTTTTACAGTGCAAATATTTATAATAAAAATAATATACACTTGTATTAAGTTGTAACTGAATTCAAATATAGATGAAAATGTAGAAAAACATCCAAAATAGTTAATACATTTCAATTGGCATTCTATTTGTTTAATAGTGCAACTAAAATGGGGATTAATTGCAATTAATTTTTTTTAATCGCGATTCATTTTTGTGAGTTAATCACATGAGTTAAGTGCAGTTAATTGACAGCCCTACTTACAACCTTAACTAAAGCAGGACAAATGCTGTGTTTTGTAATAATTACAAAAAATCCTTAAAAGTGCTTTTCCCTTCCGCCCTCCTCCCATTGTTCAAGATTGCCATCCTTTTTAAGAAAAGAACACATACAACATATTGATTTGAAGCTAAGGTGGTAATATCCTCTATAAAACTAATTTCACAAATGGAAGAATTACTGATAACTTAATGACCTGTTCTGTTGTGTTGGTAGTTTAAAGCACATCAATAGATGTGTTTAAAGACCAAAGGACCTACGTGATACATAAAAAGCAAAGGGGGAGGGGAGTATGAGCATATTTGCTGAATGCTTGGCAAACATCCGTTCTGTTGAGCACTTGAGAGCTAACCACATTATGTGCTGATCACTGAATCATAATATCTCTATTTAGCTGGTTCAATAAAGCCCCACTTAACCTTTGACCAGAGCACTACTATTTATTGTGGTGTGTATGCAGATTACATTTTATGGCATGTTAAGTGAAAAGGAATTTTCTTTCAATTATTTTTTTAAATCAAACTATATGAGATCCTATAGTCTGACATGAAATACTGTTTGTTTCTTTAAGATCTTGTCAATATGTGGATTTTCAGGTGTGGATTATTTTCACACATTTTTTTAAAATAACGATTACATTTTTACACCAAAAGATATTGGATGAAGACTAGTAATAAGCATGGATTCTGATTTTTAAATGAATGACTTTTAGTCTAGGCTTTTTAGTTAAATGTAGACCTTTTTAAAATTTAGTTTAAGTACACTTTCACCAATGTGCTAATCTTGGCTGCATCAAGGAGCAAGCCACCCTAATGCACCCTAATTCCATGGCTAGGATGATTTTGTTGAGGAATGGTCCCACTTTGGGCAGGGGCTTGGACTAGATGACCTCCTGAGGTCCCTTCCAAACCTGATATAGTGATTCTATGAACAGAAGATGCTTCCCGTGGTCTTAAAAGTGAATTCCTGCAGAAAAAAAAAAATTAATGAAGAGGGTGAGAGTCCTGGGGCAGAGGATTTTTTTCCTTTGAAAAAGAACTTTCTATTAAAATCGCTTAGGTTAAAATTGGACAAGAAGCTGGATAAATGCAGAGTCAGCATAAACGCATGAAGAATTTCTTATATATAAAATGCCTTATTTCACAGGATCCAAAATATCATTACAAATTATACATACATCACTACTGAAATGCATGTTCATGCGTGGAACACTTCTGCCACCTGATGCACAACATGATACACACCAGTGTGTGGAGGGCATTTTAGCTAAGCTCACAGAAGCAAGCCTTATAGAACTTTTATTGTCTATATGTTAAGCATAATTTAGGTACTTATGTATTGTAATTTTTAAAAAATTGTGTTCTCTATAATAAATCAGAAGATTGGAACAATTCAGTTGGCCTTTATTTTAGGAAGAGACTTCCTTCAAAATCCTTTAGGATCTTTAATAATTCCATTCATTGTTTTTCTGTGCTGCTACTAGGAGATTTCCTTAAGGAAAATGTCTTTCAGAAGTTCTTCTCCAGTTGTGATTTCATTCCTTGAAGGTTATTTTTTACTATATTATTTCCTGGGATATTTGTAACAACATATAATAAGCATGATTTGGCTGATAATTTAGGGTATGTCTTCACTACAGGAGTAGGTCAATTTCCCTTAATTCGATTTTCTAAAGTCTACTTTAGAAAATCGAATCAGTGTGTCCCCACAAAGGACAGCAGGTCGACACGGTCTGTCCTTAAACTTTTGCAGTGGTCGACATAGCCCGCATTGCACTGTGGGTAGGTAGCCCACAGTGCCGGGAGTGCCAGACCCCCCCGCCCGCCCAAGCAGCCCCGCGCCGGACCCCCCACCCGCCCGAGCAGCCCCGCGAACCCCCCCACCCGCCCGAGCAGCCCCGCGCCGGACCCCCCCCCCCCGCCCAAGCGGGGGGGGGAGAGGGGACCCAGCGAGGGGCTGCTCGGGCGGGCACGGGGGTCCACGGAGCTGCTCGGGCGGGCGGTCCGGCGCGGGGCTGCTCAGGTGGGCGGGGGGGGTTCGCGGGGCTGCTCGGAGGTCGGAGGCTTAAAGTCAGATACCTCTTCACTACATCACAATCGACCTAGAGAGGTCGATTTTAGCGCTACTTCTCTCGTCAGGCAGGAGTTATAAAGTCGATTTTGAGGGCCCTTTAAATCGACTTTAATGGCATGTATGTGAAGACAGGTACACGTTTATTTCGACTTAACGTCGTTAAAGTCGACGTTAAGTCGTAGTGAAGACATGCCCTTAGTGTGGAAATTTTGATATTTCACATAATTCTTTGATTCATTCCATATTGATTTTTTTTAAAATTTGGTTTGGCATCTACTTTAAAAAAAAAAAGATACTGTAGTGACATGAGTTACTGTTTTGTTACTTATGATGTCTTGCTTATCTATAGAACTGGAAGTTAAATATCAGAATATTTTGAAGTTCAATGATGCCACTATTGCCTTATGATACATGTCCCTGAGCCTGCAAACTCTTATTCATGTTCTTGACTTTATATACATGAGTAGCTGCACTGACTACTTGTGTGTTTAAGCATTTGCAGGATCAAGCCCTGACCTTGATGATAAACATATTTAATTGTTTTCCACTCAGCAGCTAGTTTAAAATAGCTCTCCCAAAAAAAGAGGGCACTGTCACACACTTAAGTTAGCAGATGACCCATTCTGAGTACCAAATACCAATTTTGGTGACAGACACTTATAAAATAGTGCGAAACCTGACAAATTATTACAGATAGTTTAATGGAACACTTTTTGTATGAATTGATGAAGCAGATAATTTATCAGTAGAGACTTCCATTTTTTAAGGAGTACTTTGCTTTTGCTTTTTTAATAAGCTTGTACTGAATAGCAGTGATCAGAACAGTTCAGTTGTCGTAGGTCCCATTATGTATATAGAGTGGTAAATAGATAAATAATTTGTTGCCATCATTTCTAAAAAGCCTGTATTGTCCCGTGACTTGTCCTTTCAGATGTTGCTAAGGGAGGTGTTCAAGCCATCATTACTGGAGATTTAAGGAAAAGTTAGATAAAGCAGTAGTGAGACTAATATTTTAAGTATTAGGGCTGTCAAACAATTTAAAATTTTTAATCACGATTAATTGCACAATAAATCACACTGTCGAACAATAATAAAAAAACCATTTAAATATTTTTTGAGGTTTTCTACATTTTCAAATATATTGATTTCAGTTACAACACAGAATACAAAGTGCACAGGTAACAGAGTCCTGTGTGTTACCTCTGCTATTCCAGACTAACACGGCTACCTCTCTGATTCTTGAGAAAGTGCACAGGGCTCATATATATTTTCATTACAAATATTTGCACCTAAAAAACCAAACAAAATAGGTAAGTTGGAAAATCCTAATATAAGTATTCTAGTACAATCTCCATCATGAAAGGTGAATTTGTAAATGTAGAATTATATACAAAAAAATGGCAAAAATAAAACAATGTCAAACTCTAGAGCCTAAAAGTCCACTCAGTCCTATTTCTTGTTCATCCAATCACTCAAACAAGTTTGTTTACATTTGTAGAGATAATGCTGTGTGCTTCTTGTTCACGTCACCTGAAAGTGAGAATAAGCATTCACATGGTGCTCTTGCAGCAGTGTCACAAGATATTTACATGCCAGATGTATTAAGATTCATGTGTCCCTTTATGCTTCATCCACCATTCCAGCGTACATGCTGATGATAGGTTCCGCCTGCAGTGACCGGAAGAAAAGTGTGACGGGCAACCACTAGGGGGGCGTAGTTACGCTTCTGACTTAACTCCAGGAGAGGGCGTAATGGTATTAATCTAAGAATGGCTTTGGATTCTTATCATCTTGTATGTGTGTTTGGGAACAAGTGTCCCAGCTGTGTGAGTGTTTACCCTGTCTGTGTGAGAACGAATGCGTGGGAAACTAGATGGGGAAACTGAGGCAGGACAGCGTAATCAACAAGTGCTGAACAGCGTGTAACCAATCAGCTTGCTGCTAGCTATTAATGAGATGGGTATGTATGAGATGCAAATGAGCATGGTATATCTGTGCTGACACACCTTTTGGGGTTGGGCTTCTTCTCTGGACATCGCCTGGGTGTGTCAGACCTCCTGTATCGCGCCAGTGCTGACCCGAAGCCTCCAGCACGGTAATGCTGCTCCCTCCAATAAACTCACCACTTTCCAACTAGCCACCTGTGTGAAGCCTCGTTTCTTCCGGTAACGAGATAAGCACCCCACAACACCGCCCAATAACAATCCAAAACAGAGTGGACAGATGCAGGTTTATTTTCATTATCTGATTCAGATGACAGCAGCAGAAGGCTGATTTTCCTTTTTGGTAGTTTGGGTTTTGTAGTTTCCACATCTGAGTGTTGCTTTTTTAAGACTTCTGAAATCATGTTCCACACCTAGTCCTTCTCAGATTTTGGAAGGCACTTCAGATTCTTAAACCTCGGGTCAAATACTGCAGCTATCTTTAGAAATCTCACATTGGTACCTTCTTTTTTGTCAAATCTGCAGTGAAAGCGTTCTTAAAATGAACAACGTGCTGAGTCATCATCTGAGACTGCTATAACTGAAATATATGGCAGAAGCATCATCAACGAGCGTCATCAGCATGTCCTCTGGAATGGTAGCTGGAGAACGGGCATATGAATATTTAGCATATCTCACACGTAAGTGCCTTGCAATGCTGCCTATAAAAGTCCCATGTGAATGTCTGTTCTCACTTTCTGGTGATGTTGTAAAGAAGAAGTGGGCAGCATTATACATTATCCAGGATTGGGTTAACCAGGTTGTGGATTAACCAGGATGTCAAAAAAAAATATGCGTATCTCACAGGGCCAGCTCTGGCTTTGTTATTGCCCTAAGCGCGCGCGCGCACACACACACACACACACACACACACACACACACACACACACACACACACACACAGAAAAAACCCATCAGGGTGTGGGGCAGCCAGTGAACCAACACCCCCTCCCCATATTTCCTATGGATGGTGATTATCCAGGATTTTATTAACCAGGATTATTTTTTTTCCCCTATCATCCTGGATAATCGAGAGTCTACTGTATCACATAAATGTAAACAGACTTGTTTGTCTTGGCAATTAGCTGAACAAAAAGTAGGACTGAGTGGACTTGCAGGGTCTAAAATTTTACATTGCATTCAAAAATAAATGAGAGTTTTTCATACATAATTCTAAAAAAAAATCAACTTTCATGATAAAGAGACTGCACTACAGTACTTATATTAGGTGACTTGAAAAATACTATTTCTTTTGTTTTTTACAATACAAATACGTGTAATCAAAAATAAATATTAAATGAGCACTGTAAACCTTTATATTTAAAAAAGGAGAAAACATCCAAAAATAATTAAATAAATGGTGTTCTATTATTGTTTAATCATGTGATTAATTTTTTTTAATCACATTACTGTCCTAGTTGTAAGCAGCTCTATTGTGAATTTTTACTTGACAGTGATTCTAAAATCTGGCCAGAAAAAGTTCACTTTCGGCAAAATATTTTAGTTTAGAAGGGAGGTTTGGTGGAGTTTACAAAGGCTATGATTTTCTCACAGAGGTCACAGAAGTCATGGACTCTGACTTCCAGAGACCTCCGTGACTTCAGCTGGCAGCTCCTGGGAGTTGCAGGGTCCCCCTACTGTCTGTTACAGCTAGGAACTGTGGGAACCAGGAACTCCCAGCTGGGCCCACTGGAGTGGCATGGGGATCCTGCAGCTTCCTGTTTTGTCATGCATATTTTTAGTAAAAGTCATGGATAGATCATGGGCTTCCATGAATTTTTCTTTATTGACAGTGAGCTGTCTCTGACTTTTACTAAAAATATCTGTGACAAAATCTTAGCCTTAACTATGAGTATGGAGATGAACAAAAATAAAGCAGAAATGCTTGGCTGAGAACAGTGCCGAACTAAAGGAAGAGAAAGAACATAGATAGCATGAAGTTGGTAAGGTCACATGACTTCCTTCCATAGTACCCATCCCTTTCAGTCCCCACCCAAAAAAATGTATTGCAAAATATTAAGGGATGCTACCAGGAAGGGAAAGTCTATTTAAAGCTGTCTTCCTTTTAACCCCAAAAGTCCATCTTACACTCCCTTCTCCTACTACTGAACTGAGTTCCTAAAAGCAGCTCTCAGCTCAAGTCCCTAACCCCAAACTTCAGGTTCCACAGTGCTATGCTATTTATTCAGAGTACCAGATTGGCTTGGAAAGGGAAGAGATTACCTTCTTTTTTAATTCTTACTTGGAGTAGCCCCATCCCTCAAAAACCCTCCTATTTCTGTCTTTGACCCCCACCTAGCCCTCAACCCTTTTTGCAAGCACATTCCTCAGCCCCAATCCCTGAAGGGAACAGTTGGCTCTTTTTCATGAAATCTCCAGCTCCCAGGAACTCAGCCCATCTTTCCCACCATACACAGCCCCCAATGTTCCCAGGAAACAACCCTCTCCCACATACCTCTCCCTTGTTCCCCTCTATGCTCCTCAGGAATACCCCCAATACTTAAGTCCCTAATCCCCACAACCTTCCCATTCCCCAAAATAAACTCTTTCCAAAAACAAACCCACTCAACTGCATCGGGGGCACCCCACCTCCAAAATCAATGACTAGTGGGGACCTCTGGAATTGTGTCTCTTCCTGGTGCCCTTTCCAGACAGCCAGCACTCCTACTGAATCAGCAGCCATTACGCTTGTTTGCTCCCCTTTCCCTTCTGCTCCACCTTCCTTTCTTCCAACGACTGTGGCTCTAGTCCTCTGCATTACCTGCCTCTTAAAGTAGCAGCAGCTCAGAGGTTCCTCACTTCCCCTCTTGGGGAAATTGCACTAGGGGACTTTTAGAGCAAAGCAGTAGGGTCCACAAAGGCAGCTACTGTACAACAGGCTGAAGTGTTACACATTACATCCCAGCTTGTCATGCACCAACTCACTGTATAGACAAGCCCCAAGACTTAATATTTTTATGTATATACATATGTATATGCATATACATATACAAGGGTAGCAAGCAAGCGTAATGTGTGTGCATATTTTGTGTAAAAGAGTTTTAATTATAAATTAACTTCAGTTATCCAAAAAATGAACCAGCTGCTCACATTTTTTTTACTTAATACTTTCTAAAATGGAACAGAACAAATGATTAAGAATCATTAAGTGTAACAATAGGACCTACATATCACAGTGATGGGTTAATTTAGAAATGCATACAATTAAAAACTGGTGCTGACTAAAGTTTTTAATAAACAGGAGCAACATGAGGCAGATGAACCAATGTATCCAGCTACTTCTGACAAACTAGATTAATAAATCTAACAAGAGTGAATAGCTACATGTTCCACCAACCAAGAGAACCACATAAATAACCACCCTCTCTTTCACTCCAATCTTCTCCCTATGCCTTCCTCTATGCATGGAACCAACTTTGCATCATGGTCACCATCACCTAAGATATTTCCTTAAAACCCACTTCATCCAAATATCTTAAAAATCCTTAGCTTTTCCTTTAAAATAAAAGTAAGCTAAATTAGATTAATATTTTTTAAAAATATGTTGCAAACAAAATCACAGAGCTAACAAGATAAGCACTTCCTCTCCCTCTGCATCATTCCATCCATCGACCAGTTGTCTATTCAGACGGTAATATCATAAAGGCAGAGACTTTTCTTGATGCTTCCTATAAAACACTTGGCTAACTATTAAAGCAATATACCAAACGTACTACCATCTATTTGTTAGACAAAGTTTGATTTTGAGTTAATGAATTACTGTCTTAATTACTCAACTAAAAAAAGAAAAATTGTGAAATAATTTCACTTTGCTCCTAACTCAACAATTAGCACATATACATGTGGTTTGGCCGACATACATCTCTCAATTTCATAAATTTTGTTTGTTGTGTCCAAAATGTCTATACACATGCACACACACTAGAAGGGTTCTGTCAATATAATTACTGGAGGACTGCATTATACGAGTGGTAAAGCCATGATACTAGTGCGCATTTAATATAAACTTACACTACAGTTTTCTGGTGGAACTAGTAGCTGTGTAATCTCTCCACCATGGACACAGAAGATGTGTTTCATTTCTCCAGAAAAGATGTCCCATATAATGACTGAGAAATCCACACCACCTGAGATCAAGTATCTTTGGTCATAACGAGATGAGACCTGATGAGGATACAGTAAACATGTGACTTTGTTCCGATGAGCCCGGAGATTTCTGTGAGGTGGCCAGCCTGGGAAATAATTTTAAAAAAAAATTAATAGAACAAAAAATGACTTTCAATATTCAATAATATTTTTAATTTAAAAAACTGAAAATAATTTTAGCAGTAAAGGTAAAAGCAGCAATGAGAATTCTCAACTCTTCACCCTTCCTTCCTCACCCTTCGAGCAGATATACTAGTTGTGACACTGGTAGACCAGGCAGCAACTAATGCCAAAGCCCCAGAACAATTCATTTGTTTATTAATATAGATCATAGTTACTGTTAAATGTATAAGAGCGTATTTGGTGTTTAAACTTCATGAAAACGAATGGGATGTTACTTGCATTGTTTTCACTTATCTGTATCCTGTTACCCCTTGTTGGAACAGGGGAGGCCAGCGGAGCATGGCCCTCCCACTTTTTACAAGCCATAAGGACAAGTGACAGGGGGAAGGAGGCAGCAGGGTCTTGTGGGAGGGGGGAAGTCAGTGCAGGACTGGGGTCTAGGGGAGCGAGGGAGTGGTGCAAGGGGATGGGGTCACCGTTCAGGCGCCGTTGTCCGCCCTCACTTCTTCCGCCCCTGTCCTGTTATAATATAGCAGCAAACATTTATTGTGCATGTACTCATGTAACTAAATAATCCGTCAAAAGGAGAAAGAAACCTTTGTAGAATGCAAATGAAGAACTCAAACAGGAAAGAGCTAATTTCAAAGCAAGTGGTCATTGTGTGTGATGATTGGAGGTCAAAGACTCAGAATGTATCAAAGGAAAAGCCCCTGTGGGCAGTAACACTGTCAGTTTGGTTTTCTGTGAGAAGAAGCTGTAAGTATGGATTCAGCTCTGGACTGTCTGGATTCTTACAGGGACTGGGAACAACCTGATGTGGCATGACTCCTTGTTTAAATGACCTTTTATCACAAAGTCCAGGTTGTCTGGTTGGCAAGATAGACTGGAGAGTCTAAGGGGACTGTCTGTGACTCCACGGTAAAATCAGTATAGTGATCCAGGAGTTCACATTTGTTACTGGTTTGGCGAACTCTAATTATAGAACACGACACAGCATCGGCATGTCTACCCTATTTTCTGACAGTCTGCTGTGAGGTAGGCACTAACAACTGTGAGCCACTGCATGACATGAGCTAGGAGCCAGCTTGTGTTCATTATTTAGATTTATCCGGATATAAAAAATTTAGGGATTATAAAAGGTATTGTAAAAATGGTTCCCTTATTATGTTCTATTCACTAAAAAGCACCTGATACTGAAAAGTCACCTCCCACAATTCCTACTTATTTCAACATTGGTTGCAGACAATCAGCACCTTTTGTAATTCAGCCATGCAGGTCTCATGTTTGCTTATATACCTCTCCTGAGCATGTGCTCTCCTTGCAGAAGCTGAACTATTGCAGTTTGAGTTGCTGGCACAATAACAATGCTTCCATCTTCACGACCACAAACCAGGCGTCCATGTGCTGGGATATACACACTGGCTGTAACTTTAAGTGGTTCGTTGCTGTTTGGTATTAAGCTTAATTGGTCTATAATTCCAGCAGGATAAGGAGTAAGTTTACAAAATGCTTCTTGCAGAGAAGTTGAAGTTGTCATTTTCAGTCCTGTTAAAAAAAAGTGATTAAAATAATTATAGCACCTGTCTTGAGCAGATTTCAAAGCCTTTTATCAATACTAATAAATTTTACAAACACCTTTGGAAGTAAGTACAAAACATATATTGGAGATTAATTCACCTACTACAACAATAAAGTCAGTCACTTTCAAAAACTTTAACACTCAACTCTATTAGCACGCAGAAATACCAGATCAGAGTTTGAGGAAGGAATTGAAAAAGAATGTATCCAACTTAAACTGCACAAGGAACCTATTTAGACAGATGACAATTACCAGACATGGATTTTAGTAAGAGACCCCAGTTAACTCCTTTAAGTCTTCTGAAAAGTACTATTGGATTTTTTCAATGACAAAGCACAACTAAGACTTCAACTCTACATCTCATCTGAAAGAGGGCTGCTGTGGGAACACAGTGCAGCACTGGTTTACTTTAACTGATCAGAAGAATCTACGAAATCACAGGCCCTTTAACATCTCGTTGTTCTTGATTCTAAATACACTTGTGCACATACTTAATATTAGTCACTTGAGTGAAGTACATTATGTTTTGTATTGAAGTAGCACTTGGAGCCAGGACACCTTTGTGTCTTTGTGCTAGACACTGTAAGAATGCAAAGCAACAGTCCCTGTTCTGAAGAGCTTAAAATCTTAAAACAACAGACAGCAGGTAGCAACCACCCATCTACTTTAACAAGAGACAGTCCTAAGCCACTGCAGCACAGAGCTGAAGTCCCACAAATACTGCCTCCCTCTCCAATAAGTCCTGCCCAAAGCCAGTATAGGAAAAGAGCCTAGAGAAAATCCAGGACAGAAAGGAGACTTCCCCCTATCCACCTCATTCCCATGTATCTGCCCCCTCCTCACACTAACCAGAGAGATTTGTTCCCTCATCCAATCCACCACCTGAAGAGGCTTGCAAAAGAGTAGGAGTGGAAGGAATGGCTCTAATATCACACACTACTGAGGATGGTGGTATGTTAGAAGGCTGATAAGCATATGAAATTAATGGACTTAGAGGAGAAGAGGAAGCACGTTCACCCAGGGAATGTCACACACACAACCACATGAGCAAAAAAGGGAGCCACTTACTGCCAAAACTTTTAACAAGTCACTATGTGTTAGTTAATGCTACCTTCTGTGTTGTCTTGCAGTTCAAGTGTATCCGGCACACTCCAAATACACAGTCTCCCTGAAGAGTCTCCCTGGATTAGAAGTTTATGGAAACAGTCTCTGCGTCCATAGAAGAATCGAGTAACAGGGGGACAGATTAGCATCTGTAAAATAAAGATACACAAGAACAATTTCAGATGCAAATAGCAAGTTCCTAACCTTGACAGTAACTTCCCTCACATAACCTGCTCTATTCCTGCTATACATTTTAAAGACAAACAAGAATGGAAGAAAGGTAACACACAGCAAAATAAAACCATGACTAATTACAGAGCATGTTATAAACAAAATATATCATGCACAATTTTATAATAAACATTTTAATTGCAACTGAGTACTGAAATGTGTGATTTGAAATGATGAAAGTTAACAGCAATAAGATCTGAAACACAAACAGAATATAGAATGAATTAAATAGTGTCCAATAATAAAACGATCAGGAAAGGTTTCAATCTCTTCCTTTGGAACAAAATTATGGCTAAATTTAAAAAAAAAATGTATTCCTAAAAACTATCTTGTGACAGAGTTATTCTTTTTAACTTATGCATATCTATGAATTTTATTTTAAGCACCTAAGTGTTTACAGTGTCTAAAAGGCCATCACTTTCAAGTTATATAATAGCAATACACTTATGTCCAGTTTTCCAAAAGAACACCACCCTCATTTCAGTACCTCACTGACAGCTGCCATTTACTGAGCACTTTTGAAACTATCCCTTTTGAAGTACAGTCTGATGTCCAAAATCTACTCTATAAAAAGTTCCATTACTAAAACTAGAGATGGAAGAGGCATGAGGTATCCTGTCCAAATCTCTGCCAGTGCAGGATTGTTCCCAATAATAATACCCTCTCTAGCACTATGTCTAATATTATCTATACATATAAAAGTCAAATGGTGTATGCGTGCGTGTATGTACGTGCACTTACTCCTTCCACACCGTTTGAGCTAGAGACTTGAAATTTGGTACAGTTAGAGGTCTTAGGGTCCTAATCAGGGTAAGAGATGAAAATTTTTCAAATCTCACCTCTGACGCCCCCCAGGGGTGAAATTATTTAAAGGCCAATCACATCAGCTGGGCAGCTGCTGTTCTCTGTGACATAGTTATGATGTCATAATACCCCCTCCAACGGACCCCGCACTCGCTCAGCTCTCTGCCCCCTCCCCACCTCCGACAGACCCGAGTTGGGTTTGGTCGGAGGGTAAGTGAGGTAGGGGTGTCGGATTTGGTCGGGGGGGGGGGGTGAGGTGGGGGTGTTGGGTTTGGTCTGGGAGTGTTGGGAAGGTGTCGGGGTGGGTGAGGGGTGAGGTGTGGGTGTTGGGGTTGGTCAGGGGGTGCTGGGTTTGGTTGGGGGAGTGAGGAGGGGGGTCAGGGTTGGTTGAGGGGTAAGTGAGGTGTGGGTGTCGGGTTTGTTTGTGGTGGTAGGTAGGGGTGTCAGGTTTGGTTGGGGGGGAAGTGAGGTGGGTGTGTCAGGTTTGGTCTACGGGGGGTGAGGTGTGGGTGTTGGTCAGGGGGTGTTGGGGTTGGTAGGGGGTGACGTGGGGGTGTTGGGTTTGGGTGGGGGGGTGAAAATGTGAGTCGGGGTTGGTCGAGGGGTAAGTGAGGTGGGGGTGTCGGGGTTGGTCGGGGGGGGGTGAGGTGGGGGTGTCAGGTTTGCTCTCTGCCCCCTCCAACAGACCCTGCACTCGCTCAGCTCTCTGCCCCCTCCCCACCTCCAACGGACCCGAGCAACGCCGGGTATTTTCACTAGTTTTAAATAAGAAAAGGCTTCCATTATTTCCCTGAGGAAACAATTCCAGAGTGTCTTATAAATATCACTCAATTAGTTTTACCCAATATTTACCCTAAGTTTACCTTTTCTTAATTTCAGTCCAATTCTGTTAGGTATCTCTTGAACCATACTATATATTTCTACATACCCTCAAATATTTGTCAGTATGCCTCACTTTAGCAGTTGCTTAGCCAAGCTACAGAATATATACTTCATACATCCAGTCTTTTCTCAGATTCTACCTAAGTCCCTTCAGCTCTTCAATCATTTTTGTTACTTTCTCTGCAGTCCCTTCAGTTTGTTTAGATCTTTATGTTAATGATTCACCTCTTTTAGGCACAAAACTTCTGAGGTACAAAGCCCAAAAACTGCACTGACCTTTTCCACCTCATTTCATTACACTGCAGTTATACAGTAAAAAGCAGTGTTATCCAGCACTTTACCAAGTAGAAAGCTCTAAAACCTGGCATTTCTGATATCTAGACTAGACACGATAAATCGACCCCCGGTAGCTAGATCTCACAGCATTGATCCCCGCCAGAGTATAGACCTACCCTAAGCCAAATGAAGTTACACTTCAAAATGCCAATTATTCTCTGAAACTGTTGACTTGAACTAAGGAGAAGAAATAGACAATTTGTAACATTTTTGAGCAAGTTCTATATATAAAAACATGTACAGCATAATCAACAAGACAAGGAATGTGTTTTACCTGTTTATCTGCTCGGTCCAAAACACTGAACAGTAAAGGAGGAATTAAATTTTCAACAGCTTTTCCCACATCACTGCGAAACGTATCACTAGCTGGTAGGCAACTGAATTTAACACAGAACAACAAAAGACACCAATTTAGAACGCTTACATTATGAAGAATCTATTACTATACCACTGTTTAAACGCAGAATTTGCGAACAAAAAAACTTTTTTTAAAAACTACAGTGTTTCCACTACATTATATTTATTCATTTTGTCAATTTTTCAATACATAACTATATAGATACCCATTCAGTCATCTAGGTTTATTTAACGTAAACTAAAAATCACAATATACACAGAGGGCTACTTATAAATGTATCCAGCTCAGTCTACTTCCACCTCAATGCCATTAGAAAAGAACGGAGAAGAGCTTTGCAGTGGAAGGTTCAATCTAGCCTTTGATAGACCAAGGAGCGGGAAGAGTGAGTGCAAAACCAAAGATTCCCTGGCAGCAGCCCCCTCCCATTTATATTGAAGGATCTCTAGTTCAAGCCCTTCTCTGCTTTGGCAGTATATGATGAGGAGAACAATGATCTCTCAGATAATCTTATCCCAAACCAATTAGGGCTTTATAGGTTTAAACTAATACTTCAAACTCCACAGAGAATTCTACTGACCCTTATTAGGTTCTGCATACAAAACCTAAGTGTTTATACATTATGAAGAGACGTGCTCCCCAAACAAATACAGTTGATTTCCAGTCAAAAGACTGGACATAACTGAGAACAATTAAGAAATTAAAATTTCAAGTGGCTACATGCTTAAGGACTATCATTATATTTAAGGGCTATCATTTTCTAGCTCAGACTTAAGAGGACTGTATAATTTTCCTCTCATATATAATGAATTATGATCTGAAACATGTGTAACTAATACTTATTTACCACAGCATGTCATCACAAAAACAAAGCATCTTGGATACGTTGAGACGTAATGTCTTTCTCTCATGGCAATAACTAAAAAGAAAAGTGATAAAACTGCTCTCTAAGAAACATCAAATGACTGATTCCATGACAGGAGACACTCTCTTGTATATTGTACCAATTAACAGGCTCACCTAAAATTTCTTACCAAGAAATATTAGTGTGACCAGGAATACGGTTAGTTGGCTTATGTCTAGGACAGAACTGGTTCCAAAACTCATCCAAGTTATGTTCAAGACATGCGGTACAGAAATTAGATCAAAATGTGGCTTAGGAAAGGTTAAGCAGGATCTCATCACATAGTCACAGAAGCATAAAACAATTTTTCACTGACTATAAACTCAGGAAGAGTTGCAGCATATTTCAGGCAAATGAAGTTGAGAGTGTAGCAGAGAGAGATGATGTTTGCTTATACCAATGTGCTGAAATGTAAATACATTTTGGGGCCTAAATTTGGGCTTGAAGATAAGGCCTAATAAAATATGAGTGAAGTAGACAATTCAGGGTCAAATTAAAGGTAAGGTAGGTCAGGTCATGTGGTAAACATGTTTTGGTTTTAACAGATGCGCTAGACAAAATGTGTATGTTTTGGAAGATTTATCTGTACTGATAGTTACTGGAATGATATTTACACAGATGTTAATTAAGATGACATTTCATGTGAAATAGACTGATAAAATAGAAAATATTTAATCATGGTGGTCAAAATATGGATATGGTAAAAGGTGGGCTTAATTAGAGTATTATTATAATTGATTATAAAAATGGTAGCATATTAATTTTAGGTTAGCACACTCATTGGACATCCAAGTACCATTAAAGAAAGGATTACACACCCATTCTTCTCAATAAGGGACTGATTACCCTTGGATGCACCATTTCATCTTGGAGTATGGTATAAATGCAGTTTATCGTTATACTGCAATACCTGTTTACTTGAGCTAATTATTTTATTTTAAATAAAGTCTTTAATTCTATCACTAAATGTGTCATTCACAGTGCTCCACTAAACTAAATTATCTGTAAGGGCCCGAAGGCTCCAATCTTAAAGAGTTCAGTTTAGTACTCCTTATCTTTAAACCATTAATAGGGAACACACACCATTCAAGTTAATCAGCAGCAGACAATTTAAGCATTCCCAGTTGAGGTGGTTCTGATAACAGTGAGTTCAGCAGAAACCAGGAAGTAAAGTCAAGGATCTGATTAACATTAAATGAAGTATCTTTAGTAGAAACACACTCTAAAAACCCACCAAGTTTGATCTTTTACCTGTTGTGTGTACAAGAACATGTTCTGTAGATCCATGTTTTAAAAGTTGAAATACTACACTTAACTTACTGTAGCAACATCCTATTGATCCTATTGATCCTAATTAACATAGCACAAATAATATTTCTTCCTTCTAGGTGTTCCTGATTCAGCAAAACATTTTAAATACATGCTTGAACTTGTTCATGGAACACCTTCAAGGGAAAAGCAAACCCAGTAACACCACATATTCTCCAATGTCAGCAATAACTAATCACAAAGAATCATAGTAATACGTGTAAGCTTTGACTTTATTATTACCTAGTATTGTTTTGTATGTACCAAAACATTGTTATACCTTAATTTGAGGATTCACAAATTTTAAGGAATGTTAATGGCAATTTAGTTTCTACAACATTGGTTTGTTTGCTCCCTAAATCAGATTAATCAGATTCAACATTTTATTTTTATTCAACATCTCTTAGTTTTACCTGATACCGCATATGTGCTCCATTATTTAAAATTCTGAGTACCTGGCTGGTAGTTTGTAAATAAAACTTTGTCCATCTTCTGTCCATATGATCACTTTATCAGCTGATACAAAGTCACCGCCAGTCCACGTCTGTCCATTTTCATTGGGAACGGAACATAACAAGGAGTAATCTCCAGCATCAAAAACCTAGAAGTAACAAAAATTAAACAAAAACAAAGACTATTTGTTTATCATTACATGGTCATATTTTAAATGTTTGGATAGCTCAAGGTTTCTCAAACTGGGGGTCACGACCCCCCAGGGGGTTGCCAAGCACTCCCCGGGGGGGTCGCGAGCTCCTGCCGCTGCAACTCGCGGCGGGGACTGGGGGCCGGGGCGCAGCCGGCAGCCCGCCCACGGCGGGGACTGGGGGCCGGGGCGCAGCCGGCAGCCCGGGGCCGGGGCAAATTTGGCGGCTTTTCGACGGAGGGGTCGCGCCGCTGGAGCAGGAAAAGGGGTCGCGGTCTCAACAAGTTTGAGAACCGCTGGGATAGCTGATAATTTAATACCTCCACATATTAAGTTTTAAGGAACATTTAATTCTATTACATATGGCAGCATTTACTTAAGAAGATATTTAATACATACTAAATTCCATAAAATAGCCAAGAAAATACATTTGTTAAGAAATTACAATCTGTGTCATGTTTGTAATCCTTTGACACACATTACAAATATGGCATTGCTTAGCATGCTTTCTATTTATTTAGATTTTTCATATTTTTGTCTGCATAAAACCGATAACTATTTAGTCTTCAAAAAGGAGGTTTCATCTATTTTTTTAAATAGCCAAAAAATAAACGCAATATACTCCCAACACTGTGAGCCAATATACCTGAAATAGACTAAATACTCAATGAACTCAGAGCTCTAATTGGTTTAAAAGCACTTTCACAAGCTTCTTTCCCTGTCTCATTGACAGCTTTATTAAACCAGACTCTACTGCTAAGAAAAAGCCAGTTTTTTTACTTAACTGGTTATCCTTACCCTCCAGTATTTGGAGCACACTACCAAAAGTGATCGTTGGGTAAATGCACAGAAAGAAATGCTTTGGCAGTTTTGACAATAAATTGGTTTAGACTCCTCCTCAAATACCGGTTCCGTATCCTAAAAGAGAAGAAAGTAAGTTACCTTTATTCAATGATACCTAAAATTGTTCTGCTTTGTGCCGTGATCCTCAATTTATGCTCTCTGGACCTGTGAGCAGGTCTAAGGAGCATTTCAGGTGGTCTCACAGAACTTCCTCTGTCACAATAGCAAAACATTTATCAAGCTTCAAGCAAGGACATTTCCTGTGATGTAGCCCAAGATACAAAGATGTATGGGTGTATCCCACGTGGATACAGCATGTTTTACTCTGTCGGATATTTCTTTGGTGAAAATTCAACCAGGATCAAAATTTGCAGACTGCCAAAACTAAAAGGATAGGAAGAATACAGAAGAGCAGACCAAAAACTACGAAGTGGCATGTGTCATCAGATGTTTGGCTGCGTGTGTGTTCTCCCCCATATGCTGTCCCAGATCTGCACAGGTAGCTGGCATAGCAGACCTCAAGCACCCGTCCAATAAGACCACAAGACTTGGTTTAGTAGCGAAGGGTCCCAGCCAGGTTTATTGTCAACGAAGCACAACAACAGCACCTGGTAGACTTGACAAGTATACGAAGACATGTATACCTGTGGCAACAGAGGCAACTCAGTCAGTGGCAGGACTTTCCACTGCTCCCTAGGCTGGCAAAGATGCTCCCTCTGAGATACATCTTTACACAAAGATACAAATTACGTATTATCCCGACATATCCAGGTACCACCCTCTGATGTATTTGGATGCCACCCGTTACCTTGTACATGTTGGTTCAATCAAAACATTTCTATCCATTATGCTGTCACCCTGACCTTATCTTTAGGATGGGTCAGTGTGTTTGTGTTATCTTTGTGGAATGTGCTAGTATAGAGGTATTCTGGTACCACCTTTCTGGAATGCATTTGCATATATATTCTTATGCCTAATTTCACATAGGAATGGGTTTCTGCAATATCAGTCTTGTTCTTGTCAGATTCTGTGAGCAGGGCCTGCCTCTTGCTCACAACTTAACTTTGCTCTTTATTAGCAAGATTAGATCATTAACTTGGCTTCAGGGCTCATACAAGGCCTTATGTTTCAGCCCCTCTTCTTACTACAGTATGTAGAGATTAGAGAAGTGACGTCTGCGGGCAACAAGTGGAGACTCAGTTATAGTAAATTAAAAGCCATAGGTCAGGGAAAAAGTAGAAAAAAACCAATGTGGAGACAAAATGGATGAGATATAATCAAGCAGCCACACCCTTTATGTCAAATGAGTTTATTTTAAGTTTGATCCCTTTCACATTAACGAGTATTACAGCTACCAGAGGCAAAGGGTGAACTCAGGCTTGAGAGAAGGGTTCATAAGAGGATCTCATCATAAATGATCCACATGAATTACTAAATTACTTAAGAGCCTACATCCCAAGGTAGGCATTCTTAAACATTTTACCCTCCATCAATAATAAAAAATTATGACAAACTGAAAAAGGAAGCAAGAAAGAGGGGGGCAGAGATGGGGAGGGGAGGGAGGAGCAAGATAGCTAGCAGACAGCTACCTCATTTCCTAACATTTTACCTCAGGCATTTGTGGTTTTGTGCACCTTCGAACACCAAACCAGTTTGGTGAACTCCTCCAGTTGTTCCAATCATAAAAGCTAGTATATTTTGTTATGATTGGCAGCGTGCTTAGAAAAGACCCTGAACTGAAACAGTAGGACGGATGCATGGGGAGCATTGCTGGGGAGAAGAATAAGATGCTTAAATGACATCAGCCTCCTCACTTTCACAAAAACTGGATCTAATTTAAGGAACAAAAGAGGAAGGATTTTTCAGTGGTTAGGGCTCTACCATGAGACTCAGTTTCTGTGTGACATGAGCTACTGGCAGTCTCTCTGTTCTCCTGTTCCCCCATCTTTAAAATGGTAATGTTTTGCTGCCTATAGGGATGTTGTATAAAACACAACGCAAATCATGAAGTGCTCAAATAATGTGGGGATCTTAAGTATCTAAGAAAGATAGACAGTAAGCAAAGATAATACATCAATAATTGTACTAGTCTTATAATATATAGTTAATTTTTCCATATGGAAATTTTAACAAAATCACCTTTCATTTAAATTTATCACTCAAACTAAAGTTTAAGAAGACAACAGTAGATAAGTCTACACTGCATTTTAAACCCAGGGCAATGAGTCTCCAACAGATTCAGGTTCACACTACAGCAGTAAAAACAGCTGCAGTCATTCAGGCTCAAGTTTAGACTATGAAGCCTGGCATTGAAGGGTGGGCTTCAGAGCCTGAGCCACAATATCTACACAAAAGGATAAATGGACACAAATCAGATATTAGGAATGTAAGTATACAAAAACGTGTAGGAGAACACTTCAATCTCCCTGGACACACAATAACAGATTTAAAAGTAACCATCCTGCAGCAAAAAAACTTCAAGACCAGACTTCAAAGAGAAACTGCTGATCTACAGTTAATTTGCAAATCTGACACCATCAACTCAGGATTAAACAAAGACTATGAATGGCTAGCTAACTACAAAAGCATTTTCTCCTCTCTCGGTGCTCACACCTCCAGATCAGCTGCTAGAAGAGGGTTTAGGGATAACCAGGTAGTTCAGCCTGATTGAACTAACCTTTTTGTTATCTCTAACCTGGTTCTTGCCTACTTATTTATACCTGCCTCTGAATACTTCCACTGCATGCAGCCAACAAAGTGGGTATTAGCCCACGAAAGCTTATGTATGCTTCAATACTTTTGTTAGTCTTTAAGGTGCCACAGGACTCTATCACTTCTGCAATATCTACACAAATGTTTATAGTGCCACAACACTACAGGTTTGCAGACCAGAGTTAAAAGTCTTGCTGTTGCAGGTTTTAAAACACAGTAGACATACCCAATGTGCATGTAATGAAAAAGGGAAAATTCTGTGTTTCATAAAAAGCCAGATGACCATCTCCCAAGGAAGAGCCAAAAAACATATCAGATTTCTTATGGGACTAATAGAATCTGCAAGAGCTTGTGGTAACCTATTCTGTCACTGGTAAGCCTAACAAATTCCTCTGCAGGATAGATTAGTGCTGCCTATTTAGTACTGACTCTGTCAAGTGAGTGGCCTTGCCTGTAGACAGTCAGCTAAGACTAACTGAATAGGATGGATCATGTTTTAAATTCAAGCTGCACTCTCTCAAGAAGCCCAACATCTTTGTAAGAAAAATTGGATGACAAAGTATTTTATGTGGTTTGATTACCTCTTTGCTGTCCATGTCTTTCCACAACAGCTCAGGTCCCTCAAACTGGAACATTTTAACATAGTTTCTTAATTTAAAAGTCTTCTTTAAAAACACTAGTTGCATCAAACATGCCAAATTATTCCAGAGCATACTCTGGTTATTTCAGTAAGTGAAACAGTAGAAAAAGGAGCTCCCCTTTGTTTCCACTCTCTGCCACAGAGGGTGAATAAGGATCAAGTAACTGCTCTCTTTTTCAACCAACAGACACACTATCCCTTTTTGTAGTTTCCAAAATAGGTCTCAGAATTGCTTGCTCAAGTGAGTAACTCAGCTATTTAAAGTCATCATCTATATTTGATCTTATATATACACACACACATGGTAAAGATAATTAGTGTCACCTTAGTATTCAAGAGCAACAAAATCTAAATTAAAGCAACAAAATCTAAATTAGTTGTAAATATTTACACCATGGGAAAATTTTGCAGATGTTTAGCTTTGATGTACACAACATATGAATTGCCTGTGTCTGCTAGTAGTCTCCTAAAAGTGTTACACACCTTTTTAGAGAAATATTCTTTATACTTTATTGACTGGCACCAATTCGGCTGCTGACAGTACAGTAGGGCAGGAATAGCAGACTATCATAGCAAGGATTTATAGCTCTCTATGTAAAAGTGGAAAATTATGCAAATTCTATCTGCTGTTCTGCTTGGTACACTGAAATCTTCACTTACCAAAACTCTCTCTGCAATCCTCTCAGAGGGTTTTAAGTCACTTACAAAGTGCATCATGCAAGGCTCAGAATGGGATGGGGTAGGGGAGTTAACTCTGAAGAAAAGGATGGTATTGTGGTTAAGGCCCAGTTCTGGAAGGCCAGAGATCTGGGTTAGTTTCCCAGATCTGCCACAGGTTTCTTGTGCACTTTAGGTAGGTCACTTAAATCTCTCTGTACCTCAGTTATTCCATATGCATAATAGGGATAATAAAACTTCCCATCTGTCTCCCATGTCTATTTAGACTGCACGCTCCTTGAAGCAGGGATTGTCTCCTATGTGCTAGGTGCTGTTGTATACACAAGGAGACCTCAACCTCCACTAGAAACCCTAAGAGCTGCTATAATAAAGATCATCACTGAAAGTTTTCTCTCTGATTCTACTTTTTCCATCGCCCTACTAGAAATTCTGTAAAAATGCACGAGAAGAATTCATGACTGAGGAAAGAAAGACAGCTGGGAAGAATGGAGAGAAAGAAAGAAAATAAAGTGAAAAATATGTATGCATCAATATTTAAAGCCCCACCTTCATCCTGAAAAGCTGGTTATAATCTCCTTGCAGTACAAGTAAATTAAAATCACCAGATACCATAGCATTAAATGGAGAGGGAGGAGCAGGAGTCAGACTTAGTACTAGACTCTCTCTGGACTTAACTTTAAGAGTCAGACCTTTAAAAAGGCAGCATGAGACATGGACAATAGAAAAATGACATCTCTGAAGAATTTGAAACTAATCTATGGGAGAATTTAGAGAATAAGGAGCCCCCTTTTGAAAGGCAGAGGAGAGGTCAATTATTATGGCTCTTGGGCAGCTAGAGGATCACACAAAAGATGGTGACCAAAAGAATGTTTCTGTTCAACATACTCAAAGGCAAAAATTATAGGACTCAACACAGAGAACCACAATAGAAATTGCAGACCCTCGTTCATGCCCCATGCAATGTTTGACAACGAAGGCAGAATTCAGATTCCAGAACTCCTCTGCTTACCTGCATGCGACTAACTTCAGAAGTTACAATCCATACTTTCAGAATACCAGTCACTGAAACTGCTACGACAGTATCCTCTGGTGGGTAAAAATGGGGCAGAAAATAAGTTACAATAAAATGAAGGCTATGTTGTACAAGAGATTACAAACATCAAAAATATGCTAAACGTTTTAAATAAATTCATTAAGTGCTTGTTCCATATTCAAGTGGATAAATTGGAACTAGCAAACTATACGCAAAGAAAGCAACGCACTAATTTCCCATTTGCTCTTTTGGTTTATGGCAGTGAGGAATTCTCTGCATACATACATAGAGCTCAAATTGGGGAGAAAAAACAATGAGGGAGTGGCACTCCCCCAAACTCTGCACACAAGTTTAGAAGTCAAAATAAGACTCCACTCCAAGCACATTATGCAGAGGTGATCACATGAGCTCTTTAGGGTTGGGCTCCTTCTGTAGGGTTCTGAAAGAACCATGCACAGGGCCAGGTTACATAGTAGTAACGATTTACTGAATACATATGGAGACTGAACTACACTATCATTCCTGGAGGCAACTTCCCTGAATTACAGTTCAGGACAGTATACAAAGTCAGTGTCTGAACAGTAATTCCTAATCTGTGGATTAACAAAAAAACAAAAACTACCTAAAACCTCCCAAAAACTGCAGTCTCAAAGGCTACCAAGCCTATACCTTTCACGGACACTAAATTCTCTCTCTCCCTCAGAAAAGAAACTACCCACTTGTATTTTTAAAAAGGTTAGAACTTAATGATTTTTGGTAAAGATAGCCTTAAATCCTTCAAGTGCAAGAAATATTTGAAAACGTGTGATTTCGACATGGAGAACACCATTCCAGTCTAGACTTTGCCAGGAGACTAGAACAAGTAGCAGCTGTTTTTCTTACTTAAAAAAGAAACGTTCAATAAACCCAAACAACTTCTCATTACCTTGTGTTCTGTGGGATCGAATAATACTCATGGCACTGATCCAATCAGGAGAAATCTTTGACACTAAGGAATAAAGAACCTCGAGACTTGTAGCATCCACAACAAGAATTTCTGGGTAATGGCCATGACACAGTAGCCTGCCTTCACGCTGAGTCCCAACTGTGAACTGGTAGAACTGTTGTAAAGAGAACACAATGCCTTAGGAAACCAGTTAATATTTTTTAAATCACAGTCTAAAGATAGCACCATAGAGATCATAAACCTATTTGTATATTACAATTATTTTCTATTTTCATAAATTATTTTGATGTTAGAATTCCTTGATTAACTAGCAGAGGCAAGACAGGTATTTACAATTTGTTTGTTTGTTTTTAAATCTACACTCTTTTCTTCCCCCAAATACATTGTGGTATTACATTGCTTAGCCAAATATTTTAAAATTTTCAGAACTGGGCTGACCAAATATTTGGTTTCAATTATATTTACATTCCAGCTGGTCTCTCTGGGGAGCAGTGCTACTTGCCTGATGATAAATATAGTCACTGTAAATTAATTCTTGACAATTTTTCAAAAAGCTGAAATTCAACACATTTCTAGGTCTGTGACAATGCAGAAATCTGTTTTATAAACTGGCTTAATTGAATTTGTGAAGATAACAGTCCACTATTAGCAACAAGACTACAGCAAAGGAGTTAAATAGTTCCTCAACCGTATAAAATATAATAACAGGCCCTCTCAAGCATTGTAGCATTTACATGAATACAATACCAACCTGTATTCCAGTGTGGGTGCAGGCAAGTTTTGTAAATTCTATACATCTCCCATCATTCACATCCCACAGACACATCTCCCTAAAAAACACATATGGTAAGTAACTGATCATGCCCATGCACTTCATTTTTCAAAAGACTTGCAAGTTACAGAATTATTTTGGTTTCAAGAAAGCTATATTGAGTCATTTAGTCCAGTGACTTTCAACCTTTCCAGATTACTGAAGCCCTTTCAGGAGTTTGATTTGTCTTGCATACCCCAAAGTTTGACTGCACTTAAAAGTGACTTGCTTACAAAACCCGATAAAAATACAAAAGTCTCACAGCATAGGCAACGACTCCATGGGCGCCCCAGCACTGGAGCACCCCTGGGAAAAATGAGTGGGTGCACAGCACCCAGCGGCAGCCAGCTCCCCAATCTCTCCAGCGCCTCCTGTCTACCACTGGCCTGCCAATCAACTCCTCTTCCTCCCTCACAGCGCCTTCCACTGCAGTCTGTGCACTCATCTTATATAAATTCAGATCAAATTGGATTTCATAAAATTGATTTTTTTTTAAAAAAATCACACTACAAAATTTTACACAAATCCTTAAGCAACTCTATCGATTTGCGATAGAACTAGAGATAAGTTATTTTTCCTCACCAATGACAGCCATTGCAAATAATCCAGATCTTAACCCTAATCACGACCCAGAGAGCGTCAAAAATTGGGAGTCATAGAATACACATGGTTATTCACTGAAGTAACTTTTGTAACTCTCCCCTAGTACCAGTACTTTCAAGTCAGGCATTATGTTTCTCAACAGTATGGAAAACCCGTTTTATACAGAAAGCGAACTTTAATAGAAGTGATGGCATCCAGTCAATTAAGAAACAAATAATTAACTACTTTATATAAACCTTTGCAGACAATTTTCCTAACAAAATCATGCTGGGAAAAGCATGTAGGCAGACAAGTTCCCCAGAGAAATGGGATGTGTTCTAAAAAAGAGGACCAGCAATCTCAGTCTGAAACACAATAAATAAAAAATAATAATAAAAAAAAAAGTCTTATACCAGTGACGTGGGTGGGAGAAGGGGCAAGGGAGAGAAAGAATGGGGATAAACATTGGCAAAGCTGTAGAAAGAGGTGATTTTATGCATCTATGATGGACATGTACTCATTAGAAAGTATTGGGTTGCAATCCATAACCAAATATCATCAATTGTTGGATATTTATTACCAAATGATCCCCATGTGATTCTCTTAGGACTTCCTAGAGGAAACGGTCACACAAAACAAAATGGAAAATTAATCTTTCATCTACTAGCAGCTATTCTGCTATTGGTAGTCTTCCCTGGAAAAAAAATATAGTCCAACCATAAAGGAATGTCTCAAAAAAATATGGAGGTTGTGGTTATAGAAAAATTAAACACACCAATTATGTACCCAGCAAAATTGACAAAGGTCAGATAATTGCATATTTGATTACCTTTTATTCAGTAGTCAAATAAAGTACATTCACATTCTACATATTCATCGAACCTCAGAATAAAATAGTTCAAATGCTGCATTTTATGAGTACATCAACAGATTTTAAAACATAAATGCATAATACAACTTATGTTATACATTCTTCTTTTCAGTTGCTACAGCATCACTTGGGGGTGTTGCTTGGTTTTTGGTTTTGATTTTTTTTTTAATTAAAGGCATTGTTTACATTAGAGAGTAGATTTTCAGTATAGTACCGTGTGATTTCATCACGACTAATTTTTATTACTGTCAATGGGAGTTGTGTGTTTAAATCCTTTGCATTACAGTGAAAGTTTACTCAACTTACCCAATAATATGCTTTATTTACCAAAATTATCCTTTTCAACTAATGAGAAAAGCTTCAAGAGTGAACAAAGGTGAACCAAATGGTAAATATGAATAAAATGATAGAAAAGAAATTAAATTTAAGCTTGACCACAGTCAGGCAAAGGCATATTGAGTAAAAACATGCGCCTGCTCATTGTCCCAATTTACAATTTTATCTCTCAAAAGCAATGGTCTACTACATTTGGATGTTATGTGAGAGCTAAGCTTGAGTCCACCTACATAAGCAGCTGTTTCCTCTTCATCACGATGTAAGTATCTGGATTTGCCACAATTTCAAGATAATCAGTTTTTGGCCAACAGAAATCCTGCATGGATAGCTAACCTGATTTGCAGAGGCAAACTACTACTGCATAATGAAGTGTTATTGTTTAGCCAGTAAAAACACTGAGGAGAATCTTAAAAAAAAAATTAAAAGCCTTAAAACTGAAGGCATCTTTACTATTACAACTCCAGTGTAAATTAAGTAGGCTTTACCGGCTATATTATCTGCTGTAAACCAACCTCTTTGTATAACATTGAGTTGTTCATGGTGCAAAATCAGGGATTGGTTGTGAGAAAAAAAATTGGGAAGGGATGATGTGAAAACAATCAGATGCTTTCTGAAACAGATATATATATACACACACCAAAGAATAAAAAATGGTTTCAGGACAATGATACACACCTTAAATACAGAAAGATTAACTACGAGGTTTAGACTTACTTCTAGATCTAAAGGCAATTTCAAGAAGAATCGGGTTCTTAGGTTACAGAAGACCCATCATATAAAAACTATTTAGAAGTACCGTATTTTTCACCATATAGGACACTCCGGCCTATAAGACGCCCCCGAGTTTTTAAATGAAAAAGCCGGACACACACACACACACAAAAAAAAAAAAAAAAAAAAAAAAAAAAAAAACACCCCACCACCACACACAAAAAGCGCCTCGCTCTCCCGTCAGCCCGCCGCGGGGCAGGCTGCCGGGAGCGTCCCGCTCTCCCGTCCCCGCCGCGCGGGCGGGCTGCCGGGAGCGACCCGGTTTCCCCCTCCCCGCCGCGGGAGGGCTGCCGGGAGCGCTCCCGGCAGCCCGCCCGCGGCGGGGAGGGGGGAACCGGGACGCTCCCGGCAGCCCGCCCGCGGCGGGGAGGGGGGAACCGGGGCGCACATTCGCCCTATAAGACGCACCAACTTTTTCCCCCCCATTTTGGGGAAGAAGAAGTGCGTCTTATAGGGCGAAAAATACGGTAGGTTATTTAAAAGACTAGATAAAAATACTTTAGGAAACTATACTGAAAGGAGTACTCTATTGTGAGTGACGTGATCGCTCTCTCTTCCATCTCTAATTTCCTTTATTTTAAATCAACAAATCTACATATTAAGCTATAGAAAAAACTCACCCACTTTCAGATGCACTCACTATATACTGTTTTTCACTGGAAGCAGAAGCTTTGGACAAACATGTAATTGAAGCTGTGTGACCAAACAACAGCGCTCTGGGATTAATCTAGAATTATAGAAGTAAAGAGTATACAATAAAACACACTGTACCTACTATTAACAGAGCAGTTAATCACATAACCAGAAAGACAAGAAAAGTTTTCCACAGATTTTTATCTATATATGCATTATTAGTGCAGCTGTGGTAATATGATATTTTAAAAGTAGGAGTATTTTATGATGACCTAGCTCTATGACAAGCTGCTCTGCTGTGCAAGAGAACTAATTGCCAACAGGTGCTGGAATGAAAGTATTTGAAAGACCCATAACATTATTCAAGCTGGCTCTACCAAAGGTTTTTTAATTGGATGCTAAATTTGGATAAGCCATGCTGTATTATGACAAAAATAATTAAACCATCTCCTTCCCCAAAACTAAGGGTTTAAAATATAAAGTTTCATTTTAAACAAAAAATATTCAAAATGTCCTATAGCTAGTATTTCCCCTGATAAAAATATACACTCCCTCCAAAGATTTGTGATTGTATTAGACACTTGCATGTTTTGCATGGGCATGGGTTCAAAAAATAAAGTGTCTTTAACTGCTTAAGAACCGCAGGTATCCAATATAACCATTGGGCTTCACCACCCCCACTGACTGAATTGACCTTGCTTTCTTGCCTGCATATTTATGCCTGCCTCTGGAGATTTCCACAACATTCATCTGATGAAGTGGGTCTTAACCCACGAAAGCTCATGATCCCTAAAATCTGTTAGTCTAGAAGGTGCTACAAGACTCTTTGTCACAATATAACCATAGGAGCACATTTGAGATGGGCACTTGCATTTGAGAGTCAGCAGTTGAAACCTGTATGTAAGCAGTCTCAATCTCAACTACTAATCCCCCTTCTGATCCTGTTTCTACAAAAATAAAAGGTTGAAGAATAAGGATGTGCTGTTTTAAAAGTTAGTATTTAAAAACAATTAAATATAAATTTCCAAGATTAGATGTCTGTTTTCATAAACCAATCAGCTGAAGCTGAAAGAAATGCAGCAGCTTTTGCAGCTTCGGGTCAAGAAAGGTCATCAGACATGGGAAGGGAAATATTGGCTTTAAAAATTAATTACCCTAGCCAACATTAGTTTCCACGGAACAAGGATTGGAAAGGCATGTATGAGAACTCTCATTTGAGCTACTAGCTAAGATGAGCAATTACCAGCTTCAAACGTCAACTAAAAAGTTTACCTATATTCGTCATTCACGTCAAATTGATCTAGCAGCTTGTCCCCAAAACAAAAAGGACTGGAAACAAGTGACATGAGATACCAATCTTCAACTATTGATTTTGCATGTTGCAATGATTTTTTATTTTAAAAAAATCAAATCTCTTCTGGAAAAAAAAAAACACACTAAGCCTATGAATATCAATAATTAATATTGAATACTAGGCACTAGGGTTTTTAGAGTTTTGCCCAACTGAAATCCTGCATGATTAGCTAATCTCATTTGCAGATGCAAACTACAACTGCATATCTAAAGTGCTATTCAAATTGTTTAGCCAGTACAAATACTCTTTTTGAGGAGAATTTTTTTTAAAAAAGACTTAACAGTTAAGGCATCTTTACTATAAGAATTGCAGCGTATATTAAGTTAGCTGTAGTGGCTAAATTTTCTATTGTAGACAAAGCTCTTTACATAAAACAATTATTCATGGTGCAAAATCAGGGATTAGTTTTGAGAAAGAGGGGAGGGATAAAAGGAGCAATGTGACAACAATTGCATATTTTGTGGAACAGACTAAATACAGAAATATTAAATTCAATATTTAGACTTACTTCTAGATTTACTGAAAGATCCCAGAGAGATATCTGTCCATCATGACATCCTGTGACAATCATTGAAACATCATCCATTAACAGAATGGCTGATATGCAATGCGTGGGAGCTTTGCGACCCCAAAGCACGATTGGTAGAACAAGGCTGTTTCCTGCCATTTTGCTTTCACTCCTGTAAATTTTAATCAAGATCATAAATATCAAAGATGTAACTTTTGTCATTTTTGCAGCCTTAAGGATTTGAACCCCAAAACCAAAACTTTATTAACTGTGCAAAAAGAATATGGTATTGGTCAGAGCTGATTCACTTACTACATCCTCATTCCCACACAAACTTAATATCATCATTATAACTACTGTAAAATATAAAATGCATTTTTCCCTGGTCATTGAACATTTTAAAATGTATCTTCAAACACTAACCAGGGACAAAATAATATATATTTTAAGAAACAGTTTGTAAAACTCAGTGGTTTGTAATATTATTAAAACATCAAGATGCAAGCAAGAGTTTGTATTATAATATATTGTTGCTTACACTTTTTTTTTAACAGGTGGCTTTTCAACATTTTGAACTCAGTTGTTTCGCGCCCCCCTCCCCCACCAAGTGTGATTCTTCTCTTACCCAAAATGTTTAAGTAGTAATAGTTTATATTTCTTAGGTGCCCAGTCAACAGAGCCCTGACATGGTTTGTTTTCCTCCCCATTCATCTGACATTTAAAAAAATACTGACTTGGAAAATACTTTGATATTTTAAAAATCTCAGCTAAAAGTAGGCACTGAAATATTCTGTAGATTAACTTCATAAATGCCAAAAGTACTTTTATTTGAATTAAACTGAATTATTCTGAGCTGATATTGAGAGAGGGTTTTTTTTCTAAATTATATTTATAATATCGAAATGCATAAAGTGTGCTGTATTAGCCAGAGTTACGATTCACAGAACAGTCAGAGGTAATTACAATCTCCTCATTCATATTCAGACTACTCTACAGTATATTATGCTGAACCATTGTGACCCCAGGCAATTAAAATAAATAAATAAAATACATAAATAAATAAATAAAAGTTAGCCAGGCCCCAAAACATCATGAAATTAGCTAACAGAAGATGATGGCTACGAAGACATCAGCAGATTTTCGAATATACTATATTTTAGGTTATTTTTATTTGTCTTCTGAGTTTTAAGCCTTTACAGTGCACTCGCGGTACATTTTCAAGTTTGTCTCTGCAATCACGAGGACTAAAAGGTTACATCTTTTCCCCTAATGAAAGTCAGATTTTCATGTCATCAGAAGACACAAAGAGCTGGCACTTTAAGAAGAACACTAACTACTGAGAGACTTGTAATAAAAATTGCAAGAGTTGGCAACACTGTCTTGTTTTGTTTCTTCCCTTTCTCAGTATTGCCAACTCCAACCATTCAACAGACAAGTCACATCCCAAATAAGCCATGAAGTTCACTTAGAAATCATGAGATTTTTAAAACAATTTTGTTTCTATTTCCTTTTTGAGCCTCTAGGGGTCACATTTTCAAGCTTTTCTCTGCAACTACGAGGCCTAAACGGAAACTAAGATTCAAATCACTTAAGATCTGAGACCTCCCCCTGACACACACACACCCCAAATATCTCAAGATTCACAATAAAAAAAAAAAACCTCAACAAAGTTGGCAACATGGCAGCCTTGCATCAACTGGGATAATGGTGCGAAGTATATATCAGACAACCAGAAAGCCAGATTCAACAGGGTCTGGAAAGCAGAGGGGGGGGGAAAGAGAGCCTCCAGGCAAAACTCAGATATTTGAAGAGGTCTAAAAATAGCTATTTCACTTGGACCAATGGGTCTATTATCTAGTTTGATAGAGGTGGGTATGGGGGGGGAGGGGGGGAGAGCCAGTGGACTGCAAAAACAAGATTAATAAATTGTCTATCTACTTTTTTACCTGTCTTGGAATAAAATGGAATTTAACATTCAGAGAAGTTCATACCTGGTTTGAACACAAAGCTACTGAGGTTTCCGTCCTTCTAGCACATGCCAGATGGTTCCCTCTCCCACACAGCTAACCTTTCAAGCACTTTAAAAGATTCTTTTCAAAGTCAAAATATTGTTTCGAATTTAACGCTAAACAGATTAAGTATATTTTGTAACACTCAAAGGTGGCCTAGCAAACTAAATCAGCAGAAGATCCCAGTTCCATAGCTCTGTTTGCAGCTCCCTGCCAGGAGTCCGGCTGTGCCCCGGGGCTCCTGGCAGTCTATACCCCATTTCCCACCAGTAGCCAGGCAGCCTTGTCAATTTGCAGCTGAGAGCCATGAAATTGATGAGGTAACCTGGCTCTGGTGGGGAGCCAGCCAGGGCTTCTCATCTCTCCCTTCCCCATCAGTAGCAGGGGAGGGGTGAGCCTTGCCTCTCACCTCGGCTCCCAGCTGGGAGTGAGGTCCAGACATCCGGGCTTTTTAGCCCAGTTCATTCTCCCCCTACCTCCCAGCTGGGAGCAAGTCCAATAACCCAGCTCTCCAGAGGAGTCAGGACAGTGGTGCTCTATCTGCCCAGCTTTCTTGCCAATTTCACTGCTTCTGCCATGAAATTGACAAGACAGCCAACAGACCTAAGTAAAGCAGTGCTACACAGACACTGTGTCACCCCACCTATACTAACATAAGCCCTGGGCCTCTCATGGAGGTGGAGTTATTATGTCAGTATAGTAGGGCAGTTACATCAGTGGGACAAGGCTGTAGTGTAGACACTGTCATAATCAGGTCAATGTAAGCTGCCTTACATTGACCTAACTGTAGCGTAGACCAGCCGCGTCATCGTACCCAAAAGACTTGTGCCTGTTTAAACGACAACTTCCACCATTTTTGGAGAATTTTGATAATAAAAATGCAACCTGGGTCTCTGAACAACCAACAGCAGCATATGATGAGTTTGTGTCTGGATGGGCAGCAAGTTGAGAGTTAACAGCTAACTTGTTATGTAATCAGTGTCTTTCTAAATTGTCTACCCATGTTGCCATAACACATACTGTATAGCTGTAGTGACCTCCCCTCTAAGAGGATGGAATTTTTAAATGAAACAAAGCAATTTTTAGTTCTAGCTTAGAACACGGTTACAGAATTTTTTTCTTATAAAAAGGCAGCAAATATGGAACAGCTATTATAAAATGTGGCTCAATTTTGAAAAACAGTTAAGTATTAAAAACCAGCACTTTCTTATACAGAATTGCTGAACTGTGTGTATTCAGAGCCAGATTGTAGGCCTTTTTTCCACCAATTTTTACACTCCTTTTTATTCCAGTTATCCATGCAGATCCAACAATGTTATTGGTGATTAAGGTGAATTCTGGCATGTGCATTTTTAACATAATTGCTAACCAAGTTATAATTCCACACCCAAATTCTCCTCCCAGTGAAGAGAGACACATTGCACAGATGCAACTGAGAGCAGAAATTTATCAGCAGAATCTTTATTAATGGTACTGAAGCTTAAGCCAGACAGAAAAAAAGCATGACAATTATTTATTAGCAGTATTACAAGAGGGTCTAGACGAAGCTCTCTGATGGAATTTGCAGAGTTGGCAGTTTAAATTTTTTTTTTTTAACTTTGTAATCAAATAATTGTTGTCAGTAAAACTGCATTATGGGTTCCCAAAGTCATTTTTCAGAGACATACTGCACTTTAGAAAGACTATCATTTGAGGTACGCTGGTACTCTGCGACATAGTTCAGTAAATTAAGAGTAGCTCTGGTCCATGGTGATTTCCTATGATGGCCTCATGGCTGTGGACCAGTTAGAATTATTACCTAATGCCAATTTATTATAGTGTGTTCAAAGTTTAATATCTTATTAATGTGCTGAATACATGCTGACACACCTCACCTGGACAAAAAAAAATAATTGATTTCCTGATATTGGAAACGAGATTTTTTTTTTCCTGCTGCTGCTGTCCCTTCACATCTCCCCTCTTCTCAACCCCCCGCCCCCACCACCACCCATAGTTTTAGAGGGTAGAAAATGCTCTGGTATTCAAATTCTAACCATTAAAAATGTAACTAGAATGAATGAGAGAAGATTAACTTTGTGCTTACAAACATATTTTTACCTTAGTTGTTCCATCATTTATGTGGTGTTTTTATATCTACTTTGACTGTGTTTATAATATACGAATCAGTCATAGTGGAAGTCTGCTTAGGCAGAGCTTGTCAATTTGATTCCAATAACTTCTGTTTACATCAATCCTCTGCTATCTAAACTACATATCTCCCCTTTGGCATGGAACATGTTTATGCCAATCAAGCATGATGAAATCTGTACAGAGTTAAATTAACTATATACACAAGATTTTCCTTCACTTTCCAACTAACTTGCTTAGCTTCAATTACCTTAGTAATGACTTTTTTATTTATTAAATGCAAAATACATCATAAAACTTAAATTACCCCTGCATCATTTTATAAGGTGCCAGTCCAGTTTATAAAAGTGTCCATAGAAAGATCCATTTCATCTCCTTTTATTTGCTAACAATTCATAGAAGTGTAACAAACGGCACAGTTTCTCATACATCTCTCATTTTGGAATCAAATGTACCTGTGTAAGTCTCAACACTATGTCACAGTTCCAAACTGAAACAGCTAAATATCAGAGTATTTAATGAGAATAGGGTGGAAAAAAGGGCTGTGCTAGGAGGTGGAAATGCCATTTCTCCTGCATACTGCTATGTAGATGTGCATGGCTCTTTATGAATAATTAAAAACACTGTACCTCCTAGGACCTTAAAATTTAGTTTTTAAGGTCCTAGGAAGTAGTGTTTTTAACTATTCATAAAGTGCCATGCACATCTATATATAGATATTGATATATTATATAAATAAATACATAAAACAGCAAGGGATGACAACCACCCATGGTGATATGAAAGAAAAAGGTGAAAGATATGCGTCTGGAGTTCCTTGTTAAAAACAAAAATACATTTAATGTTAAATTTTGAGTCAGTGACCAGAGTAGAGGCCCGCACAGAGGCCAGCAATAGAAAACATGGTACTTTTTCACATCAATTAACAGTAAGTTAGTGACTGGCACAGGCTTGGTATTTTATCCTGTTGGAACTCCAAAAAAAAATGTCAAAGTCAGACCTTACCTTAAATGAGTGAGAAATTCAGGAAGGTAAGTAACTTCAAACTGCTAGAAAGGAAATTGGCTAAATGCAACAAATAACCCCCTTAAACAGAAATATTTAAAAACTAAATTATTTACTGCAGCGGTTGGGGTGAGATAAACTGCTAAATCTGCATTTCCTGGAAGACATTACTCTGGATATATTTAAGAGAGAACCAAGCTATACCAGGAATCCAAATATCTTTGAAATCCAAAGTATCCCCATGGCCAGTTCTAAAGAAGCTGGGACACTTACAGTAGTAATTGTATTGATAACCTTCTGTATCATCATCAAGTTTTACTGAAGCAGTATCTAAGGACCACATCAAGGTTCCATTATACTAGGCACTGAATAAATAAAGTCCCAGCTCCAAAGAGCTCACTAGCTAATGACTTAATTCTAAGGCTGTCTCTACACTGCCACTTTCAGCACTAAAATTTTAGTTGTTCAGGGGTTTGAAAAGTGACAAAAATTTTGACACTGAAAAGCACCAGTACAGACAGCACTTTATCGCCCCTTGCTTGGAGCTTGCCCACAGCGATTAAGTGTGAATACACTGCCCATGTCACAGCGTTGCCATGGCTGTATTGTAACTTAGGCAGTGTAGACACTATTCCTTCACCTTCCTCCACCACAAGTATCTTTTAGCATGTTAACAGAGCTCAGACTCCAACTAAATTACAAAGTAACTGGCTTAGGTCTTGTCTACACTGAAGCTGCACCACTGTAGTAGTCCAGTGAATACACTACCTACACCTCTGAGAGAAATTCTCCCGTCAGCATCTCTAGTCCATCTCTCCAAGAGGTAGTAGCGATATTGACAAGAGAAGCCCTTCCATCTACACAGTGTTATCTACACTGGGAATTATATCTATATTACTGCATCACTTAGGTTATGCATCTTCCAAACCCCCAACAACGTAGTTATACCATCATAAATTATGAATGTAGACCAAGGCCAGAAAAGCAGTTTGAGTAAAGCTGAGTCAAATTCAGAGAGAATGTAAGTAAAGAAATCTTGCACTATTCCCACACTACAGAAAAGAGCTTTGCGAACTCACATGACAAAGTTTATTTGTTCCCAACAACTCCAACACTAAGCACTATAAAATGGAACTAAAAAGGCATTCTTCAAATTAAAGTGAAAAACAAACACATATTCCTTCCACTTTGCTTCTAAAATGAAGAAATTAAAAAATAAAGTCGCTCAAATAGAGAAGTGAGTCCATAGAGAATTTCACCTCAATCCCATCTGCAGGTATATTACTTGAGGTTTATTGTCTTTCTCCACTTAATTATTCCTGTTGAACCAAATTCAGAACTGGTGTATGCCGATACAATTCCATACATCTTGCTTACACAAGCGGGGCACTGTGGCTTGTATCTGTAATCCCAGTTACTTGGGAAGCTTGGGGTCACCAGGTTCCCTAAGGAGGCATGAACTATCCCAGGTCAGAAACAGAGCAGGTTGAAACTTCCGTGCTGATCGTATGAGGAGAGATTAATACATATAAGGAGAGATTAATAAATCTGGGACTTTTCAGCTTGGAAAAAAGACGACTGAGGGGGGATATGATAGAGGTCTATAAAATCATGACTGGTGTGGAGAAAGTAAATAAAGTGTTATTTACTCCTTCCCTAACATAAGAATTAGGGACCATCATATGAAATTAATAGGCAGAAGGTTTAAAACAAACAAAAATAGAAATAGAAAAATAGAACATTCTCTGGCAAGGAGTTCCACACAACGTGCAGTCAACCTGTGGAACTCCTTGCCAGAGAATGTTCTCAAGGCCAAAACTATAACAGAGTTCAAAAAAGAACTAGATAAATTAATGGAGACTATTAGCCAGGATGGGCAGGGATGGTGTACCTAGCCTATGTTTGCCAGAAGCTGGGAATGGGCAACAGGTGATAGATCACTTGATGATTACCTATTCTATTCATTCCCTCTGGGGAACCTGGCATTGACCACTGTCGGAAGACAGGATACTAGGCTGGATGGACCTTTGGTCTGACCCAGTTTGAATCTGGCCTTTTCTCTAGGCCCCCAAAATCCTGGCTTTTACCCCATCCCTGTGTTTGGAATCACCTTCAGTATGCAATGTATGTAGCCAGAGAGGCCCAACACTATGATGTAGAATATTTTTAATGGATAATATGCCAAGAATAGAATTTTGAATATACAGAAACACAGAAAACTGTTACAGTGAGAATATCATGGTTCTGGAAAATTACTGAAGAATACATCATAGCTACCAAGTGGCAAACGTCCATAAAGCAGCAGAGATACTAATTTTTTTCCACAAAACCCAAGCCGAGTAACATGAGCTGTCATTGACTATGGAAGATCAATTTGTGACAGCCTGCATCTTGTGTTTGATTATACTACATTTATAAAGAACTATGATTTAACAAACTAGAATAGTGCAGAAACAACGTAGATAGTAGCAACTACAATACTGATCAAATTACATCCGAATGAGTTTCTGTAGCAACATGCCTGAAAATGTATTGTTGATTGTTATGCAATGCCAGATCAATTGTTCTCTTCCTGACTGTTCCCAATAACTGAATTGTAATACAGGCAAGAAAAATGTAGCTTAAAAACCCATATATGATTACCTTCTAAACAGAGCAGTACATTGTTCAAGACTTCTGATATTTCATAAATATTTTAGTAAAAATTTGTTAATAAAATAGATTTTCAAAGCAACATGTACCTAAAAATTTCAACCACAACTGTATCTAAAGAAAAAATGGTGCACTTGTGCACCTAGGCCAAAGTAATAAAAACTGCATATCTTAGTCCAAAAAAAGATATTACTTCACCCACCCTGTCTTGCGGATATCCTGGGACCAACATGGCTACAACACTGAATAAATCATAATCCTGACCATACAAGGTCGCTTTGTAAACTAGTGGAGTGTCTTTAAAAAAATTGCAGACAGCGAGGTCTTTTCAAGGTTTAGTGTTTATGAGAAGAAAACGTTCAGTTTATCAGTAACAGACGAGAAAAAGTTAACATGGGACTTACTCCGGTACTACAACATCCGGA
Organism: Sternotherus odoratus; assembly: GCA_032164245.1. Taxonomy (NCBI): domain Eukaryota; kingdom Metazoa; phylum Chordata; order Testudines; family Kinosternidae; genus Sternotherus; species Sternotherus odoratus. The sequence goes on from JAVMKO010000007.1 coordinate 90,569,632, forward strand.
CTAGAGCCTCACTTTCCCAAAGTGTTCTTCCTTATCTACCTGCCAAAAATTCACTCCTCCAGCCATAGCGCTTGTATAAAGGGTGTGGAAAGATGAACTAAAATAAATCCTGAAAGCAAAATATTACCCTTGCACTCTTTCATACATACAAACATATGTGCCATTCTTTTCACCTGTATGATTAGGAAAAATATGATCTCAATAACAAATACTAAAACTATTAGTTTCAGTACAGTAACCCAGCATCCATACCTGTTAATCACAATAAGTGATACCTCACTGGGAATGTAATCTAACAGTTCATAGTTTTGAAGAAAAAGGAAAAAATGGCAATCCCTAAATACATAGAATAGAGACAGTGTAAAAAACTAGTACAAATCTTAATAAGCACTATGGAAAATACTTTGTACAAATGCCTTTTTATTTCCTACTGCTTATATTCCATGAAACAAACAGTAGCACATTCTTAATTTCTAATAACTCAATTTTAAGTCACCTTCCAGATGCCAATATTTTCAAAGTTAATGCAGATGTTTCTCTATTAAAAAACACAAGCTTCATTTCTTCTCCTCTGCGATTTTTCCACATAAATCAAAGTTAAATGTTTGAATCAACTAATTTATAAAACTTTTAACTGGCCTATATTACATATTAACTATGAATTCTTGCATCCGACGAAGTGGGTATTAGCCCACGAAAGCTTATGCTTCAATACTTTAGTTCGTCTTTAAGGTGCCACAGGACTCTTTGTTACCTCTGCTACTCCAGACTAACACGGCTACCTCTCTGATTCTTGACAAGTCTCAAGGTTTCAGAAAAATATTCACACACACACACAAAAATCCTGGAACATTTTCACATCCAAACTCCCCAGCTAGTCAAAAACAAACAAACAAAGGAAATATCCTGCAAAATGTAGGAAATGTCTTGAAAAATATAGGCATAAATAGCACAGTAAAATTTGTCTACTTTTATACTTTTACTGGAATAGGTCTTTACATTTCAGAACATTGTACCTAAACACAACACTGCAAACCCTCCGACTGTTTAAAGATGAAGTCCTTTTAAAAAAAAGAAACAGATTATTCTCCATAACTACCTGTTTTCTTCTAGTTTTTTATTATGGTATCTCAATGCCTTCATTAAAAACTTCATTTTCAGGAAATACCACCGGCTCATGTTAACAGATGAACAAGTTGGGCTACAATGGATACAGCTTCTCTATCATTACTGAATACCAAATACATTTCTTGTTAAAAAAAAAAAAAACCAACCCACATTTAATGTCAGTAAGCAATCGATATTTTTACATCAATGAACAGCAGGCTACAGTAGCAGACAAAAGTGTATACTAGCAAATGGTCAAAAAGCAGAAGGGAATGAATAATTACATAATGCAATATCACATTAGTTGTCAGTACTTCTTCTCTGGAGGAATCTGGCAATTGTGTGGAGGACCTGGAATGCGGCATTAAAGTTGGATGCCGAAAGGTGAGCTGTATCTCTTCCATCCTAAAGGTTTCCTTGCATGACATTTAGTGCTGGTCTTCACTGGGGGGGGAGGGAGGTGGAAATCGACTGAAGATACGCGACTTCAGCTACGTGAATCACGTAGCTGAAGTTGGCGTATCTTCAGCCGACTTACCTGCCATCCTCATGGCGGTGGCAGTCGGCAGTACGCTCCCCCGTCGACTCCAGCTTGCGCCTCTGGGCGAGCTGGAGTTCCGTAGTCGACAGAGGCAATTTATTAGTTGTAGCTCAAATGTTTCTGAAGTTTCTCGGCAGGTACAGAATATATTTGCATTCAGTCAAACCCAGCAACTACTTCCGTCAGCACTGTTTTCATTTCAGAGGCTTTCTTGGTACAGACATTATTAGGGTGGAAGACTAACAAATTCCAAAAAGTGTTTCCTGAGGAATGTTGCTACATAGCCAGCAATCATGTGGGCACCAAAACCTTCAGTGGCAGAATAAGATCGCCTGTGATGGACATAAATTGAATATTCAGCCAGATCACATTAAGGATCTACGTGGCAACCGATCAGCAAGGAGGCAACGTCCCTTTGGGATTTACCATGATTATGATGATTTACATTCAGCTTTTATCTCATTTTAAAATGCAGCCAGATGCTTTCCTTGCCTATTATTAAAGTTAAAGAAAAAAAATATATAGTATCCAAATAACTAAATAAGTGTCAATGATGGAAATGCATTTGAATCACCACAATAAATACAGTTTTAGAGTGCATGCATTGCATTATACTAAGTATAATAAAATGATTTTGAAGACAGATCTTTCGTTCTGACATGTATCACAGACTATTACTATCATCTGGGTTGGCAGGTGGTAAGTGTAGAACATTCTACCAGAATAGGGAATGACAATTATTCCCTTATACTTTAGCCACTCAATGAATTGAATTGCAAGCAACAGCTTCATGACTTCAACACTGTTTCAAGATGTAGATTCACAGACAAAATACAAGTGAAGAAAGCACTGCAAGAATCCAAAATTCTTTTTAGGCAGTTTTGCATTATAGCAACTGTAAGGAACAACAAGAGGAGGTAGTAAGGTTAAGTACCTGCATAACTGTTTGCAGGATGAGGTACCATTATTTTGAACTTGGCAGGATGTGTAGGGCTGACATAAACTGAGTAGATGGTTTCAATCCAGATACTGTGCATGGGTATCCATACCATGATTGCAACCTGGCTGTCAGTCTCATCAGGCTGAACAAGATTAAATTTGCCAGTAAAATTACACTAAAGGTTAAAGGGTAGTTAATCTTAGTAGTTCACCTGAGAGGAGGCTCTTAAATATACAGCAGTGGGTACAGTATAAACTCTTAGTGTGGTGTACATTCATTAATTCTCTCTCTAACCATTTCAGAAAAGTCTGAAATATCTGTAAACATTAAAAAAATCATAGTCAGCAAAATGAAAATGAATTACAACCATTCTATTCTAGGTGTCAGGAATTTAAAGCTCCACTCCATCACACTTAGGTACACTTAATTTTATGTGCAAGTAGTCCTGTTGAGGCTCCTGTTACAGGATCCAGACTCTTTTTTTAAAAACCTTTCATGTGTTCTGTATAGTTTCTTTAAACTACCTTTTCTCGTTTGAAATGATTAATTTAATTCCAAGGTTAAGACAAAAATTATCTACAAGTACTCATATCTAAAAAGGCCAAGCTTCGAAACTATCTTATTTAGATAGATGATAGATATGCTGTTTTCTCATTTTGTCAATTCTCAAAAGCCACCTTTTGTCTGCCTTAGCTACCTCTTGCATCTTATGATAAATCTATGGTGTGAGCTCTCTAGAGCAGGGATTGACTTCTTGTTACTTGTTTCTACAGTCCTAATCAGGGCCAACTCTAGCTTTTTTGCTGCCCAAGGCAAAAAAAAAAAAAAAAGGGTGGCCGGACTGCTGAGGCAAAAAAGGGGGGCAGCCAGATTGGGGTGCTGCCCAAAGAATGGTCAGAACGCCGCCCCTTAGAATGTGCCGCCCCAAGTATATGCTTCCTCACCTGGTGCCTGGAGCCGTCCCTGGTCCTAATACAATGGGTCTTATGTACTGCTGTACTACAAATAAAGATATTAATTCACTAAACACTATTGCCAAACAAATACCAAATCAATCATAAATAGACTTTCTAAAATTAGGACCTTACTGGCTTGCAAAACTTTCATAAAATATTATCAGCCCAGACAAGAGCTACAACTTTAATCATGCTAACAATGATAATGAAAAAACCAAAGATGGGTATTTGACTCACCCCACTTGAGAGAGTGAATAGAATTACTGAAGTCATACATGTGCAGACAACTATAATTTTTAATAAAAATATGAGATTAAGGCTGAACATACCTTCTACTGTTGCTTATATGAGAAGATGAATTATTTCTAGTTTCTCATTTTATAAAATCACTTACATAGCATTAATTTTAACCAGCTTTTAAAAGCATCTCATTTCTGTAATGAAGGGGGCTTTTCCTTGATGATGACTTTAAACATCTCATTTTTATTTTTTCTCAAAAAACCTTCCTCTTTCAAGTTGTCACATGAAGTACAAGTTACTCAAGGAGTTATGAAACTAGATTTAAAACTCCTTTCTATTTCCTAAGATTATCTTGCATTATATTATGAAAGGAATTACATAAAACAATAGGGATCATGTTATGATGACTTTTCTTGTACAATTCTACAAGTTTCCATAATCAGGAGTTATTTTTAAAGCTACAAATTTCTTAGAGAACTTCCCAGAACTTAGAAATTTAAAGTTCTGTACCACATAATAAATCACTCTATACTGTTATCTATAGAGCATCTTAACATACATGGGTGTATAACAGGGGTCAGCAACCTTTCAGAAGTGGTCTGCAGAGTCTTCATTTATTCACTCTAAATCAAAGTTTCACATGCCAGTAATACATTTTAACTTTTTTAAAAGGTCTCTTTCTACAAGTCATTAATATAGAACTAAACTATTGTTGTATGCAAAGTAAATAAGGTTTTTAAAATGTTTAAGAAGCATCATTTAAAATAAAATTAAAATGTAGAGCCCTCCGGTCCGGTGGCCAGGACCAGGGCAGTGTGAGTGCCACTGAAAATCAGCTCGCGTGCTGCCTTCGACAGGCATGCCATAGGTCACCTACCCCTGGTGTATAACAAAGACATAAGATGATAATTATCATCATCTTTCTTTCTGTCCTGAAACTTGTGGAAGGAGGATGAAGCGGAGGTTCCCTCTATTCATGAGTGATATCTAAACCTATCAGCAATTCCTAAAACAAAATCACAACATTCACTGACCAAAAGGTATTACCATAGCTCAGTTTGCTGAATCCATGTAATCTCTAACCTACTCAGAGGCTGTGCTGCTGTAGCAAGATCAATACTCCAAGATTCTGATCTTGCAGAGTTACACAAGTGCTTAACTTTTTGAACTTCAGGAGTCCTGTTTCCTTCAGTTGGGCTACTTACCTGCACAAGTTAAACATGTGCATAAATCTTCACAGGAATAGATCCCAAGTCTGCAATTAAGTCCCCATCATTTGCAGTCACCCTCTCATTCATGTTTCTGTCCTTACACACACAGGGAAATTCCTCCCAGGAGGAAAAAATTCTAAAAGATACAACAGGCCTCAATCCTGCAATGAGCTCTGTGCTGGCTGACATCTGTATCTACATGAAGTGTCATATATATCCACCAAATGCTATGTGGATGCAAGCATCTGCTTTCACAACAATAGTAAATAGAGGAAAACAATGGCTATGAAATCCCGAAATCTGGATCTCCAAGGTTCAAGCTGCCAATCCATCCCTCCCATGCCCTTCAATCCTCACTTCGGCACTGCTGGTGGTGGTGCTGGCTTTAGAGCTGGGCTTCCTGTCAGCAGCCTTCCTCTCTGGTTGCCCAGCTCTGAAGGCAGCACCCCTGTCAGCAGCCGGGCAGAAGTACATGTAGATGGCAATCCCATGACCTGCCTAAAATAACCTTGCAACCTCCTCACTTTGCCTGCCTTTTCAGTTAGGACCCCTACAGTTACTAAACATTAAATTTCAGGTATAAACTGCAAACCTGAAATTAACAAATGTTAAAAAACCCTGGCTTTGAAATTGACCACAATTGAATTTGGTAGGGTGCTATCTATTATACTTGTGGTGATGGAGAGTGTCCACAACTCAAAAAAAACCTGGTACCACTGTAACATCTGTTTTGCCTCCACCAGCATTATGCTCCAATATGCAAAAAAGAATTTCCCCCTCCATACACACCAATATTGTAAGCACATATTGTGCCATGATACTTACCTCTTATTGAGCCCAATTTCTACAAGAGTACTAATTCAAAAAGGAATATAACTATTTGGAAAGCAAAAGCTGGAAAGCAAAAGCTGTAACACAATTAACTGAATTAATAAGGTCTGAGGACAGCAACGTGTCTGCAACTCAGCCAGATCCTGAACCCCTCCCCCCCCCTGACTGGGGTAATTCCAAGAGGAAGTTAGCAAGTGCCTTCAACCCACTCAAACCCCTGAAATGACCCAGCTGACACCCAGTTAAGCTGCAGAGGGGAGGGCGGGTACCTCTGTGTCCCCCCACCCAGCTTGGCGATTGCTGTGGGGGCAGGATTGCCAGGCAGACCCCGCCCTCTAGGCGGGCTCACACTGCAGGGGGAGAGGTGCCAGGCAGATCCCGGCCCCACGGGGGCTCACACTGCGGCAGGGGTGGAGGAAGGTGCCAGGCAGAGCCGAGTCCCGCGCCCCCCAGCGAGGGGGTCACACTCGGAGAAGTGGGGGTCCCCCGTGGGACTAGAGAAGTTACCCCCCTCCCCCAAGAGAGACACTCACCTGTATGGGCAGGACCCGATCTTGCCGCAGCCTGTGCTGCGTGGCCCAACCCTGGCCCCTGCTCGCGGGGATAGGGCTGCCCAGGGCTCTCTGCCCCTCAGCCCCACTCTCGGGTGCAGTAAATCAGCTGACAAGCTCTATCCAGCTGCCGTGACTCCTCCAGCGAGTGTCGCAAAGCCACGCCGCAGTGACTAACGGCAGGCCGCGGAATCGGCGTAACTATAGCGACCGCATCGGCGTGACCCCTCCCCCCATTGGTGGAGGGGAGCCGGGGGGGCGACGCGTCACGGCTGCAGTGCTGAATGCGGGGGGGGGGGGGAAGGGGGGCGAGTGTGTGGCTGGGGCGATGCGGCTCCCAGAGCGCGCTGCGTTGGGGCGGGAGAGGCCTGTGGGGCAGTAGGTTGGGGGAGGGGGAAGGAGGGTTACCTGGTGCAGGAGCCAAGTGTGTCTTTGGGGAGCACTTTATATTCTGTAGTTACTGCATCCTCACAGTGCCTAACAGCTTAGTCATGGGCTAGGCCAGGGGTGGGCAAACTTTTTGGCCTGAGGGCCACATCGGAGTTCAAAATTGTGTGGAGGGCCGGGTAGGGAAGGCGGTGCCCTCCCAAACAGCCTGGCCCCGCCCCCTATCAACTCCCACTCACTTCTGGCCCCCTGACTACCCCCTCTCAGAACCCCAACCCATCGCCCCCTGATCACCCTATCTGGAGATCCCTTACTCTAATGGCCCCCCAGAGCCCCACCCCCTATCTAAGCCCCCCCTGCTCCCTGTCCTCTGACTGCCCCCTCCAGAGACCCCCTGCCCCTAGCCACCGCCCCAAGACCCCACCTCAAGCCCCCCTGCTCCTTCGCCCCTGACCACCCCCTCCACAGGTCTCCTTTTCCTTACTCACCCCCCAGGACCCTATCCACTTATCCAAGCTTCCTTTTCCCTGACACCTATCTATACCTCCACCCCCAACAGGCCCCCTGGGACTCCCATGTGCCATCCAACCTCCTCCCTCCCCCCCCCCCCCCCACCTTCTGCCCCTTTAGGTAACCTGCCTGGCCCCGGTCCTCTTACCTCGCCGCTGCCTAGAATAGCGTGTCTGGCCCAAAGCCAGACACACGGCTGCGCTGATCTCCCAGAGCGCGCAACGTGTCTGGCCGGGAGCTGGACACGCTGTCGCGCAGCCCCGCCCAACAGCGCTGCTCACGCGGCCCTCTGGGGAGGGAGACAGGGCAAGAGGGGCTGGAGCAGTTTCCCTACCGTGTCCTGCCGAGGCCACGCGGGAGGGGGCCAACGGGGGAACAACTTCCCCAGTGCAGCAGCTGAGGCCGCGGGGGAGGGGCAAGAGCAGCCTCCCCAGCCAGACCTCGGGGGCCGGTTTGGAGGAGCCCGCGGGCCGGATCTGGCCCGTGGGCCGTACTTTGCCCACTTCTGGGCTAGGCTAAATCAGGAAAAGGCCCCTTTATTAGAGTATCTCCACGGGGAGTTCCTCTGGAATAACTCATAGCTATGGTAAATAAAGTTTTTGATCATAGGCTCTTCTGTCTATCATAGGAAGGTAGAACATGCTCTGATGGACGTTGGAAATGTAGTGGGTAGACCACTGGGCTGTAGAGGGAGACCAGGAAATAAGTCCAAGGAAACCAATAAGGCTCAAAACAAAACGTGTGTTTATTCGGCCGAAGGTGACAGCCGCCTAAAAGCGATAAGAAACTGTCACACCCTCATGCATAACTTACAGGTCTTTATAGCTTGCTGGCTACGTAATTTGCATACGTGTTACATGATTGGTTACTTAACATTGCTAGGCAGACTTAGACTTTTCAGGTGAGGTAATCATGTTACAGAAACTGTCTGATTGGACGGAGTTCTTTCCCGCCTTTTTACAGAGATTGTCGCCTTCACACAGAACAGTTCTGACAGGAAAAGTATGTTATCTCTCACAAGTTTAGCAGAAGCAATATACAGAAGCGAATTGCCAGTTTAGTTATACATGACTAATTAAAACTTCTTTTATAACTTTTTCAAGACAAACAACAATGTTAAACAGTTCATAACAAGCTATCATTCCTCCCCTGGTGGAAACCTTTAATGCTGTGATCTTTATACATTTAACATTTGCCTTTTTATGACCCTCTCAGACTGAGACAAATTCAGACCGGAAATAAGGTGTACGTTTTTAATGGGGTGCGCAATTAGTGATTGGAATAATTTAGCATGAGTGGAAGTGGTTTCACCCTCACTGATCATTTTTAAATCAAGGTTGGATGTTTTTCTAAAACATTAAGAATTTTGGGGGCCGGGGGAGAATTCTATTTCCCGTGTTATACAGGAGATCAGTCTAGGATCACAATGGTCCCTTCTGGCCTTGAAATCTGTGAACTAATAAATGTTCCAGAATAACTAATTATTCTGCAAGAGCTAGTTCAGTACATTTTCAAGTGCTCTAAACATTGGAGAGTTAGTACAGAGTGTCCGTCTATGTGGGCGTTACCTACTTTGTGGGTGTTGTCAATATCCCTTCTGTACTGGGATAAACTACAAATTTGAGAGAGCAGGACCAACCCCAACTAAATCATCCCATCCAGGGCTTTTTCAAGCCTGACCTTAAAAAACCTCTAAGGAAGGAGATTCCACCACGTCCCTAGGTAACCCATTCCAGCGCTTCACCACCTTTCTAGTGAAAAAGTTTTTTCTATCCAACCTAAACCTCCCCCTATTGCAACTTGAGACCATTACTCCTTGTTGTCAGTTTTATTTAGTCATTTTAACATATCATTACACTAGTATTATTATTGTTTGTTATGTGGTAGGTGAAACCTTATCGATTAAATTAAAACTGATATGCTGACACATCCCTCATTTAAGACACATTTAAATGTAAGAAACATTTAAGGGACCACACCTAAAACAAGGCCTAATCAAATCTGCTAGAAACTAGCACCTGATGGGCAAAGGTTTGATTGGGTATGATGGGTGGTTTTTTTTACAAACTGGCAGCTGAGGAGAGGCAGTAGTTTGGGTACACAGTGCCCCTGGAAAAAAGTTAGCAAGAGACCCTTTTAGGCTGTTAGCTAAAGAAACTTGTGTCTATAAGCTAAGGAACTCCTTTTGTTATAGGTTTCTTCTGCATTAGAGAAGTAGGACTTTGTACATTTCTTGTAATAAACCAGATTGCATAGGAAAAAAATGCCAGTTTCCATCATCAGTTTCTACTCCCAACTGGAACATCCTCAGGCCAGAACTTTGACAAGCAGCAAGCTGCTCCCTGTTGACAAAAGACAAAAATGTATTTGTATTGCAGTAGTTGCCCAAGATGCATGCAAAAAAACTGATGATACCTGTGATGAAGTGGGAACGTTCTTAATGTTTTGTGCCTCGGTTTACCCTATATTTTACTCAAATATCTAGGCTGTGGGACAAGAGTGTGTGATTGTTGAAGAGACTCTACAGGACAGGTGTGACTACCATCTGCACACACTCTGCTGGGGGGGAGGATGCAGCTATTACCTCTGTGGGGCACCTACTCCTGCCTCCCACTTGCAAAAACAGGTGGTAAAAAAAAAGCTTTAAAATGGCAACTCTGATTCTAGCAGCCTCCCCCATCGAACACAGAGCCCCATCTGTCAGAGCTGGGAGTTCTAGCCCTTCTGCTGCATCCATGGAGCCGGCTGCAGGGGACTCCTTGCCTGGCTCTACGAGCCAGGGCTCCCTAGCTCATGGCAGAGTCAAGGAAAGGAGGCACCTGTCTCTGCACATGCTGATTCCACCTAGGGCAGACGGGGGCTGAGCACTGCTAAGCTGCTGCCCAGTTCATTTACTCACATTGGCAAGCAGGAATTGCACGTGGCAGCGTACATCTGCTTGATTTACAGTCAGGATGCTATTTGTCCCGATATTCAGGGAAAATTTAAAATTTTGTAGTGAAATAGAAAATTAGTTAATTGGGAATGTTCCATTAAACCCGATTGCGCTCTATGTTATCTACTCACAAATTTGATTTTTCAGGTTGTTTTCAGGTGTAATGCAATTTACAGTAGGGATCTGTAGTTTGCAGTTCTGAACCATAGTGCATGCCATAGGACAACTACAGTGGGCACGTAATAACGCATAAGAAGCACGGAGACTGCATGGTTCTTTTCAGTGGCTAGCTATCTAGCTAATAGTTTTCAGTCAAAAACACCACCTGAAATGGCAACGGCAAGGGAGGAACCAAATATCAAAAGACAAAAAAGACAGTGCAGATACAGGACAGAATGGGAAACCACTTACACCTGGATTCGGAAATCCTACGAGTGTGATTCAAAAGCCTTTTATAAAGCATGAAGGAAAGAATTTTGCATTTGCCATGGCGGTGAGTCTGATGTAAGCATCATGCTGATTAAAAAAATCATGAACAAAACACGAAGACTCAAGAGCAATACCCTGATCTCAATTTTTTTTCAGCAAGCCAAATGAATCCTGCAATAACAAGGTTATCGCTGCTGAGCTAACTCAAGTTTACCACCCAGTAGTCTACCAATACTCCTATCACTGGTGTGACTGTGAAATTAAACTGGTACCTAGCTTGTATCCAGATTCAACGATTGTGAAGCACATCAACAGTGGCTAGATTAAAGTGGAGGCATTGATCAAAAATGTGCTGTCACCGCTCTCAACAGAATTTTCAAAAGACCTCAACAAGCCAGACGGTCCCTATTTCTCAGTTGCCACAAATGTAACTAACAAGGGCAATGCGAAAACTTTCCCTTATCGCTGAGAAACTGAACACCCAAACATGAGGTCCACGATAAACAGTTAGACTTCTATGAGCAAAGTGAAAAGACTGCATTACTTGAAAAACTCGCGAGACACAAACTAGACCTGAACAAAGTGTCTTCCTAGTGTGCTGGTAATGCAAATGTGAATTATAGAAGGTGACAATCAGTGTAGCCAAATTAAAAAAAAACAAAACAAAAGTATCTTGCCTGCAAACTCTCCTGCCCACATTGTGAAACATGCTTAGCAATACTCTACAAGTTGACAAGTTGACTCTGGTGATTAAGACGTTCAATCATTTCAGCAGTTCTGCTAAGGATATGTTTGACTTTGTGGATATGGCGTATGCCACTTTACTCCGCCATGTTCCGTCATGCTGGTCGAGTCTTTCCCCAGCTGTAAACAGGCTTGTAAATATGTGGCAGGCTGTTAAGAGCTATTTTGTTTCTCTAGGTGGTGATTAGTGCCCAAAATCTCTATGGATACTGTTCACTGACTTGGAAAACGGTGAACAAGGTGAGAGGCCTAGCAAAGTTGAGGTTCATCTGTTTTTCCTCCAGAATGTCCCAAAATCTTCAATGATACTGTGCTCTGTTTGAAAATGAGAGTATGACAGTAGTGAAGTGTATGCCATAATGAATCTCTGAGAATTAAACAGCAATGGAAGAATTAAAAATTCTTTGTCTCCAAAGTTGAAAATGCATGAGTAGAGATGCTGCCTGAAGAAAGACTTCATGAAATTTTCTGATGTGTTGATCCTATATTTGAAGAAACAGTTTGATTTTTCAACAACTGGTTACTTGTTCAATATCCAGTGCTTGAACATCAAAGTTAATAGGGCATTTGAACACAAAGATTTGTCTGTGGCCGTGACAGATATAAACCTACGAAAACACAGTGGATCTTGATCAGCTCTATGATAAGTACTGTATCATCAAAGACATCAACTTAAGTTGGAGCCTGGAAAATACTCAGTTGGGGAACTCTGGTCTCAAGTGCTGAGAAACAAGGACGGTAGCACTGAATTCCTGAACATGACAATGCTGGTGTCATACGTGCTCAGTATACCAGTAAGCAACGCATACACGGAGCATGTATTTTTAATCATGAAAGATGCATGGACTGATATCTGGAATCAAAGCTGCATAGGCTTGGTGCAGTGTGAAACCCTTGTCAAAATAAATTTCTGGATGAGTTGCTAGGACTCCTACAGCTTTGTGATTGCCCAGAAACAAGTCATGACTATGGCAAAGTCATCCAAGTGGTACTAGACTTCTGGCACGTCTGAGAGGTATGCAAATGGTGAAGTTGATTTATTGACTGAATAAAAAACCCTGCCCTTTACCTCTGTTGTTTGTTTAGTGTACAAATAAATCTGTATGTTTAAATATGGATTTTGACTAAGTCTACAATTTAGTCGAGGACCACGACACTCACTGATTCCAGACTTCTGTGACCTAGTTTGCGTCTGCTTTCAGTGGCTGAAACTGGGATCGAAGCCAGGACTGTGGGCCTCCTCTCCGCATCTGCAGCTGGGCTGGTGCCAGAGTTAGAATTGGGGTCCTTCGCTTCCTTGCCCTGCAACTGGGTCTGACTTTGCAACCAGGATCCTGCGCCCTGTCCTGAAGCATCAGCCAGGGGAATTTGGAGATGTGGGAGGGAGTTGAAAACACCAGGGATGTTGGAACAATTTGCACCGTGGGGATACTGAGAGCCATTGAACCAAACTATAAACCCTGTATATGATGGAAACCACATCAAGCCAAAGAGTGCGGCAGCACCCCTAGTTCCAGCACCATGGGGAACACCGCTGGTTGTGTGCAGCTGTTCACCAAAGATGCTCTCCAGGTCATTTTATTCCTTTTTCATTCACTGGCTTATTTAATGAACCCCAGGATCATTACAGTAGTCAGATACACATTCATGGACCACTACTTTTATATTCATTACACATGGTATTCATTATACACAAAGTCATTGTAGAGCCACTGCTGTAGCAAGGTGGCAGGACATTTGCCCCATCATCCTGGCTAACAAATTACAAAAGGACAACATCACAGTGAGGCAGCAAAGTTCCCACTTCACTGATCAACTTCTTCCCTTCCGATACTTAATTATTTTATTAACAACAGATTTACAAATCACAACTTTGCTTCAGAGTTGACACCACTTCCATTTTAGCAATATCACATTGCAAAGGTGCTTGTCCCCATAGTATTTAAGGCAATGGCTCTCAAACGTTTGTATTGGTGACCCCTTTCAAACAAGCTTCAGAGTGCAACACCCACCCCCATAAATGAAAAACATTTTTTTTACATAGTTTGGGGTGGAGCTCTGGTGACAGCTCTGACCCTCACATAACCCGGTGCCTGGCTGTGGGTCATGACAACCCACTTGAGAACCCCTAGTTTAAGGACTGATTTTTTTTTACAGCAAGAGGCAGTGTGGTGGAGTGGAGAGGCCACAGCCATGTGAAGCAGTAAACCTGGGTGCTGTTTCTGCTGGTAATTTCCCATCTGACCATTGTCAATTACACAACCATGGTTCAGGGTCCTCATTTGAAAAATAGGGAAGAAACTTCCTGACACTGAGAAGTACGGTACATGAATAGGAAGTGCTACTAGGGTGACCAGACAGCAAATGTGAAAAATCAGAACTGGGGATGGGGGTAATAGGAGCCTATATAAGAAAAAGACCCCCAAACCGGGACTGTCCCTATAGACTTGGGACATCTGGTCAACCTAAGTGTATTATTATGAGGAGCCTTCAACAGAAAGACACCTGGGGAGAACCAAGCCACCATATCTCCCAACCCACAGGGTTTCAGACGGGGTAGACTCAGAGCAGGGGAGAGCTCAGGCGCTGCCTTGTCTCCAGTAGCTCACACTACAGATCTGTGGGCTCACAGCATGGACACGGTGTTATAAGATTATAACTCTCAAGCCATTGGCTTTCCCCTCAATCCTTCTGGCATCAGGGTGCGATCCCACAGATACACTGCCTGGCTCCTCCCCGCCCCAAACCAAGATGGCTGGGGGTGGTAGGACGCCACCCGAGGACTGCCCCCGTCCCTCATTCAAAATGGCTGCTAAACTTCACCCACGGCGTCATCCGCCCTATAGCAAGATGGCTGCCGGGGGCGTGAGCGACGTGGTGCGCGGTCGGCCCCGCCCCCCTCCCCTCGGAAGCAAGCCGCGTGAGAGGGGCCTGGCCGCGCCTGCGCGGGTGCGGTGCATGCTGGGCGCACCCCTTTCCCGCGGTGACTTTGCAGATCAGCGAAGGCGCCCGCGGCTCGCTGCCCCCGCTCGCGGCGGGGTCCCCCGGCCAGGATGGTCGGGGTGAAGGTCATCGCGAACGACACCGAGTTCCAGCCCGAGCTCAGCGCCGCCGGCTCCCGCCTCGCCGTGGTCAAGTTCACCATGCGGGGGTGAGTGAGAGGAGACCCCGAGCCGCTCCCTTCGGCCGGGGCCCGGCTGGGCCCCCTCATCGGCACCCCGGGGGAGAGAGACGCGCCACTCCTGGGCCGCCGCTCCCCCCCTCGCGCAAGGCCCTGAGCGCCCCGTCTCGTACACCCTGCTCCCCCCCCGCCCCCCCCCCCCACGGCTGCACCTCTGCCCCGTGAGGGGCCCGGGTCCTCGAGTACGGGAGGGGATGTGCGAACTTCGCTTCCCCTTCGGTCTCCCGGGGGGATGGGCCTGGCCCGGTCTCTGGCTCGGGGTGACCAGGGCTGTGCAAGGGGCTTCTCCCCTTTACTTGTCACGCGTAACTCCACGGCCTAGGACAGCGCGCGGAGTTGGGGGGACTCTAGTGTGACCCCCAGGCCCGCACCAAACTTTGTGTCTCGGGGGGGGGGGGGGGGCAGGTTTCCTTTACGAGGAGCGAGATGCCTTTACTGGGGAGAGTTTATGATCCTGAAGGAAACGTTTTGTTGTGTGAGTTTAGTGGGACACACGCTGATCAATTGCTGCTAATGTCCATCACACAGGCTGTCCCGGTCTCAGATCGGTCCATGTGATTCCCGTGTGTTAGTTTAAAAGCCTGACTGTGTAGAGGTTACTCTTTCATGGAAAGGGTAACTATTCCTCTTTTTCTTTTCTTTTTGTGTGTGCTAATTTAACTTGAGTAGACTGGTAGTTGGATCAGGCATGTCTAATTTTAGTGGTAATTTAGGTTTAGAAGATGCTTACTGTGCCTTTGAATTTTAAATTGGAGAATTCTGGCCTTTGAAATCTTACATTAATTAAAATAAAAAATCAGACATTGTGTAACTCAAATAATTTTTTCATTAGCTGTCAGAATGCTGCATCATCTTGGCTGTTGACAAGTACTGTACTACTGTGGAAAGGATTAGGGAATCAGTTATTACTCTTTTTTTTATTCATACCTGTAGTTCTGATTTCAAAGTGTCAATACAAAATGCATAACATTTTTGAGTTTTAAACAGCCTTCTTAATTAAACTGCAGTATTCTAAACTGAAGAACGTATTTAGCATTTGAACTAGAAAGCAAGTCCATCTTGTATGTAGAGTTTTACGTAATAGGTTGCACATTATATATAGCCTCGAAGGGGGGAGGAGGAGCTGTGTTTCTGCTTTATACTGAATCCAATCCCATTGTAATTAGTCTGCTGTTGCAATTCCTCAAGCTCATTTTGCAGTTTGGATCTGCATATTTGTGGGTATTTGGTTTTGGTCACATATTCCTGATTATTAACATTGTAGATCCTAGGAGCCTCAGTCATGGACCTGGACACTATTGTGCTAGGTGCTATACAAACATAGAACAAAGATAGTACCTGTTACAAAGAGTTCAACATCTAAGCAGAATTTAAATCTTCCTCGGTTTTTATTATAACATTCTAATCACTAATGCTTTATAGAAACTTTATTTTATAGTATTTCAGCTTTGCAGAATCATACTCTTCAACTTGCACAGAGGAAGTAAATGGTGGTTCTGAGCAAATAAAATACTATAAGTGTTAGCACTCTTATAGCAAATAATGCATTTTCTTACCTGACATTGACCCAGTTTTAATGAAATTGTCTTAGACCCCCTTGTCCTAAAATAGGCAGGTTTTTAATATTTTGATCTACCATAGTGTTTGTAGTTGAATGTCTTGGAATTGGCAAGAACAGCAGAAGTATTATAGACTCTCATTAACTTCAAAGTGCTTCTGCTATAGTAAAGCATGGATCAAGAGCCAGTTACAGGCAACCATAAAAAAGTATAACTTTGCTATTAAAGCTTGTTGTGGAGCAGCTGAAAAAAATTAGGTGAATGGGGTGTGGAGGGAGATAGATGAAATGCCCTACAAGTGACAGGGAGAGGAGACAACAGGGCATAAGTTTGTCTGCCACAAAAGTTAAGTTAGTAAAAATTGGGAGAACTAGAGGAAACCCCTTCAGACTCTTTATACTTTAATACTTCCTAGACATTGTAGTGATTGGGATTTTAAGTAACCTAGTCTCATTCTTAACTACAGTTGGACTACTTCCTCTCTATAATAAATAATGTTTTTGTGGTAACAACTGTTAAGAGGTTACAATCAAAAAGAGAGCTGAGTTAACAAGCTCTAGTTAGGAGTGCAGTAGCTTAGGTCCAAATTCTTAAAGCTATTTAGGCTCCTAACTTCCATTGATTTAAATAGAACTTAGGAAACTAAATACTTTGAGGATCAGACCTTGAGTGACCTCATGAAATTTCTAAAAATGTGCCTTCCTGCAGACACTGCTTCTGGAGATCAGTGACTTCGCATGCTGAATGCAGGAGAAAAGAGAAGATGAACTACATAGCATTCATAGTAATGAATACTGTAGTAGACGCTAATGTCACTTATGGTAAACCTTTAGCAGAAAAGAAAAGAATTATAGACACGCCATCTGCTATGGAAAAAGGCATTAATATAACTATAGTAAATAAAGTGAAAATTCATTATATTTATTAAAATTAATACGAAGTAGGGTTAATCTGAGCTATTGTTTTGTTTTTCCACTGTGAGTGTAGTTCAGTTCTCTTTCAGAGCAACAAAGAACTCTCTGCCCCAAAGTGGTCAGTCTCCTTTTTTCCAGGTATGATCTCCCTTGATAGTGGTATGTAGTAATGCTAACCAAACTAAACCTGAAGTATAAAGTTTAGAGCTAACAGATTACGTTTATCACTGTGAAATCAGAACTGTCTAATCAGGAAGTGGGACACATTACTTTATATGTCTCACATTATTTTGTCTGTCATTTACAAATATCTAGCCAGGTTTGCCAACCAACTATGAAAGGTGTCTTGAAACTTACATCTGTGAGGACCAAATGCATACACAACTCCCATTGACTTCAACAGAGATTAGATATTGTATCTAGGGGCAAAACACAGCCCCAACTGCAAAAACTGGACAAGCTTACATCTATTTTTTTCTTTAACAGATGTGGCCCTTGTGTGAGGATAGCCCCAGCTTTCAGTGCTTTGAGTAATAAATATCCCCAGGCAACTTTTTTGGAAGTGGATGTACATCAGTGCCAGGTGAGTAGTATAGAAAATACATTTTACCATTGGGAAGAAAAACACTATAACAGGGATAGTCAAACTATTTCGCGCCCGCCTGATCCAGCCTGCCAGCCAATTTCAGTCTAGTCCTTGAGCTCCCGCTGTGGATCAGGGTCTGGGGCTTGCTCCACTTCGGCGCTCCAGCCAGGGTGCAGAATCTGGAGCTGCTCCACATGGCTCCTGGATGCATTGGTATGGTCCCCCTCAGTGTGCAAGCTGGGAAGCAGGGTCACAGGCCACTCCACACTGCTCCCGGAAACAGAGGCATGGTCTCCCTCTGGCTTCTATGCATAGGGGCAGCCAGCACCACCCTTGCAGTTGGCCAGGAACTGCAGCCAATGGGAGCTGCAGGGGCGGTGCCTACAGATGGGGCAGCATGCAGATCCTCCTGGCCCTGTCTCCACCTAGGAGCTGGAGAAGGGACATGCCACTGCTTCCAGGAGCCACTTAAGGTAAGCACTGCCCAGAGTCTGCACCACTGAACCTCTCCCTGCGCCCTTTTCCCAGCCCTGATCCCTCTCCCGCCCTATTAACCCCTCGGTTCCAGCCCAGAACACCCTCCTACAACTGCACCCCCACCCCGGATTCACCTCCTGCTCTCATCATTTCTGGCCTCAGCCCCTCCTGCACCCTAAAGCCAATTTTGTGAGCATTCATGGCCCACCATACAATTTCTATTCCCAGATGTGGCTCTGGCCAAAACGTTTGCCCACCCCTGCCTTATAAGCTGTGCTTTATTCATGATTTCCAGATCCACTCTTTTAAAAACATGTCAGCTGGTCCAAACTATGTATCTTAGGACACTATGTGAATTAACTAATAAACTTACTGAACCGCTGACAGTTATATTAGAAAATTCTTGGAGTGGTACCAATAAGACAGAAATTACTGCACTTCTTTAATTCAAAAATAAATTGATCCTACTTACTACCCTGAAATTGCTAACTGGTGTACCTGGCTGTAGGGAGTGTTCAGCAGGAATTTCTAAATATCTACAAAATCATGGGCAATAGTAGCATGAATTATGGAGGATAAATCTTACCAAACAAGTCTGTATATTTCCAAATAAAAAAAACCTAGTAGGTGTTGGGAATGCAGTGGATATAATACCAGATTTTAGTTAAGCATTTATTAAGAATCAGAGAGGTAGCTGTGTTAGTCTGGAATTGCAGAAGTGACAGAGTCCTGTGGCACCTTAAAGTTAGCTAGGTGCCACAGGACTAACCAACTTTAGTTAGTTAGACTTTAGTTAGTCTTTAAGCATTTATTACTTCTGAAATGTTACAAAAACTTATTTCTAGTGGGGTTGGGAGTAGAGCAATACTATCACTGGTTGAACATAATGGTTAAATGATTAATATCAACATTGAGAAGCTTGGAAGTATCTTAAAATGACCAGGAGTCTTATTTCTTTTAGTGGAAAAAGGGGAATAGACAACATTAACAGAACTTGCAGATGATACTGAATTGTAATAGATTATGAGAGCCAGTCAGGATAGATAACTAATACAAAGGCATCTGAAAAAATTAGAAACACAGTCGATTAACAAAATGAAAATCCTTTTGCAATGCTGCAGGCAGCAGTGGTACAAATGAATCCCTGAATCAATACTTGGTGTATGTAAAATGTTTTAAAATGTCTGGTTAAGGGCAATCATGGGAAAGGGAACAAATGAAATTGCTTTACAGTGTTATTCATTTTATTAGCAACCATGTCTGCCAGTCCGCAATCATGGCTTTAACCCTGATATGTGTTGGCAGGGGATGGGTACCAGCTTACCTTGTCCCAGAGTGAATGGTCTT
Organism: Sternotherus odoratus; assembly: GCA_032164245.1. Taxonomy (NCBI): domain Eukaryota; kingdom Metazoa; phylum Chordata; order Testudines; family Kinosternidae; genus Sternotherus; species Sternotherus odoratus. Next base: position 90,589,078 of record JAVMKO010000007.1, read on the forward strand.
TAGTTGTAGGGCTATTACACAGCAACAGTTAATTACAATCTAAACTGATTTTCTAGATGTGCCAACATGCAAATGAACATGATTGCTAATACTCCTGAATATTAATAAGGCTACTGTTTTCAAGTTTAGAAAAAAGTGTTTAACGTTTCTTACGCAACAGTAACAATTAATTTGTGAATTCTAGGGAACAGCTGCAACCAATAATATATCAGCAACACCAACATTTCTGTTTTTCCGAAACAAAGTGCGAATCGACCAATATCAAGGAGCTGATGCTGTAGGATTAGAAGAAAAAATTAAACAGCATCTAGAGAATGATCCTGGAAGTAATGAGGACACAGATATTCCGAAAGGATATGTATGCATCCCTTACTTAAAGATGTTTTTAAAGTAAATTATTGCAAGTTATGTCAGTATTATCCCGTTTTCTAAAATACTCTGATCTAACTAAAGTGGACAAATTTGTCTTAAGATTTTTTTTTTAAAATATCACTCTTTTTCACTTTTCCTAGCTAACTTTTAAAGTGACTTGTCCATAGTAATATATTATAGTAATGTCTGAAAATGGTGTAACTTAAAATCTCCTCCAAAATATTCCTGGAACATTGGGTTTCATGTTGAAAATTTTGCTGTAAATATTTACTGTCTCGTTGCTTCTACCAGACTTCTCAGTCTGTTTCCCTGTGCATATTTAGAAAACGGAGATCTCTCCTGGAAAGTGACAGTTATTTCTATAACCGCTAAAGTCTTAAAGGTTTTGCACACTGTTCCTCAGTGAATCCTCTTTGCCACCTTTTCAGTATCTTCCTTTTCTCATAACTTTTTCTTAATCTTCTCATGGTGTAACGTTGCAGCTACCCCAGAAGCTTGTTGGAAACAGCTTGTTGGAAGGGGTGGCATGTTGGCTTATCATAGTTTGGTCATTAATAGCTTCTAAGAATATTTGCAAAACTGGACCATAGTACCAAACTGTTTACCTGATTCCTCCCTAACCACAGAAAAGAGGGATATAAAATAGGTCTTGTTTCGGGGTTGTACAAATGTGTAAAAAAGGGGTTCTCTGTCGGTTACAATATCACAGCAGAATAGGAACGGGTAAGTACAATTCTAGGTAACCTGAATTAGTTTCATTTCTCTCTCATCTTTTGCTATGGAGTGATTAGTGCATAATATTTCATGTATTTTCTAAAAGCTACATATTATATCTTTTAAAACTAAACAATTTCTGCTTCATCAGTGAAAACCAGAAGTTATCTGGTTCCCCATTAGCACTTCGCTGAAATGCTTGAATTGCAAAAACTGCATGAGAATGTCTAATTCAAAGGAAACTTGAAATTTGAAAGTTTGTGGAAACTCTCCTTTTTTATAAAGCCGTAATATCATAATAGCTGCATTGGGCCTAAATAACCTGACAGGTGATATTTTTTGACAATAAAATCTAATTGCTTTATCCAAACACTTGGGAAACACTATTTCTAAATATTTTGTATGGTAATTCCATTAATTTTCCAACAAATCACCTTTTAACAGGATACTTGGAGTTTTGAATCACTGTTGCCAAACTATGATGCTAAAGAGTAATATGGTTTGAAATACTTAAGGAAAAAATCATTTCCTGAAAGCGCTGTTGTCCTTGTTTTCATGTTACCCTTAAGGCAACTGTGCACTGCAAATCTTAAGCATGTCTGACAGCTGTACCAACAAACACATGTAAATGAGAAACTTAATGTGACAAAACACTCTGATAGAGCTGTCATCTGAGGTGGCGTTCTCTGAGCAATATTTGGTATAATGTTTCTACTTAAAAAGGAATGGTTTATTGTTCTGGCAGCAATATAAAAACACTTTTGACTGAATACCTGGTATTATATTTCAGAAACTCTCAAACCACTAATAGGTTCAATAACATGATAGCTTCATTAGAGTAGTATGAAGGTTTGTATTTTAGTATTGGGAAATCTAATACATTAAACTTAGCTCTGAATAGTAGTTGTGAAACCTAAAATTATGTTAAATGTAAAAACGCATCTCTTTAGATGTTAAGTACTTTAAATTCATAGCTAAATAAAGACATCTACCATACAAATAATATACTCTTCCTGTTGAATCCTTCTTATGTAAATAAACAGTAGGAATACAGGCCACTTGAATTTGCAACAGTTCAATTACACACTATGGTATCAGGATTAGTGTTGCATCTAATTGTGAATGTAAATACTTACACTAATAGTTTATGTAACATCCAGCAAGACAACATTGTAATACAAGACTGTTTTTTAGCTTCACAGCCCAAAACACATTAGAAGTAATTTAAGTAGCATGAGCACAAAGTAGGTACACGTCTGCTTTTTTTTTGAAACTTAGGTAACTTTGTAAAATGAAGAGATTTTTTTTCTCTCGAATACTCAGTTCTGTAAATAGACAAATTCACACCTCATAAGTTAGCTTGCAGTTTAATCTGTTGACCTGCTAATAAACTTCTAGAACACTGACATTTGGAGTTAAAATTGTTTTTCTAGTTCAGTCTTTACATAAATGTGATAATTATCTGGAAAGCTTTTTAAATAAAAACTTTTGAGCCTTCTGAGTAGGAAAGCATGAAATCCACCTTCCCTGCTTGGAGGGAAGAGGGGGAGGTTATGAAATTCTGGCCACCGCATTTTTCATAAGGAGTTAGAAAACAACTGAATATTAAAGCTCTAAACTGAGCATATATATTGTCCTTGGTAATGCTTTTTTTTTTTTTTTTTTTTTTTTTTGCCTCTTCGTGGGATGGAATGTTTTAAACAAGTTTGAAAATTCAAGTGTGTGCAAGCCTAGTAAATAATTCCATTGAGCTATTAGCTGTGTACTTAACTGCGTTACACAGTTGTCAGTTTTTTAGTGGTCCATAACATCAGACATTATCCTGGGGGTACAATGTAAGCCTTTTGAAGGAACAATAAATCTTTATAATCTTGGGGGGGGGAAAAAAGCAAACCATCCCTTTTCCCTCCAAACAGGTACCTTGAGAGTATCTTGATCTAAATTTTATATCCTATTGGTATATACTTGGTGGTATTTTCATATTTTTCTTTCAAGATGTGAATACTCTTAGTTGGATACTTCATAAGAAAAAGTTCAACCATGAAGAAATCTACTCTTCAGTGAATCAAGCAATTGATGCTATTTGCTGTATTGAAAGCTCTAGGAGGCACAAGGAAAAGGGCTCAGGAATTCTTAATGCCTGATGAAACAATTTTAATTAAATACTAAAACCTGTTAGAAATGAGTGCAATCTACTCATCAAAGCCTTTTATAAAATGAACAGCTTCTTTTTCAGCACTACATGTGAGAGGTAACAAGATTAGCTCTGCAGGTGGAGTCCAGTAACATTTATAGTGATGGCATTTTAAATTGTTCCATTAACTGTACACAATTCATCTTTGAGTAGGCTTACTTTTGGACTTTGTTAAAACTTCAGTCTTTATGCCTGTTTTGCAAATGCATTTTTCTTTTTTAGGATATAGTTTTCGTGCTTAAACCAAAATACAGCCTGAGATAATTCACTTTATTATACATCTCTTCCTGTGGACTTTTGTACATTTGATTCCAGGGAAAATGTGATTATAAAATTTGGAAAGGGGAGGAAGGGAGTTTAACTAAAATGTAAAATGAATGCTTAAATATGTTCTGTTCATAATTAAGTTGTCTGACCAATTTTATTATTTGACCAATTTTATTATTTTATCTCCTATATACGATGAGTTTCACTCATCCACATATTTACTAATTCTTTCAATTAATGGCAGATTTTCAAGCACCCAGAAAGCAACACCATTGGCTTTTTTTTTTTCAGATGGATTTAATGCCATTTATTAATAAAGCTGGCTGTGAATGTCTTAATGAAAGTGATGAACATGGATTTGATAACTGTTTACGTAAAGACTCTACCTACCTGGAATCTGACTGTGACGAGCAGGTATACTTTCAGTTTGCTTTAGAGGTTGAGTATAATTTTAAAGGGAAGGTTTTTTTTCATTATATTGGTCTAATAGTTATCTAATTCTCATGTTTACAGTAGTTTTGGGATTAAAAAGCAGGAGAAATAACTTTTATGTCTGGAGACGAATAGCTCTTCCTGTCTTTCTATTTCTGGCTAGCCAACCGTCAAACGATACAGTACTCACCAGCAGCAAGCCTATAATAATAAACTATACACTTGAGCAAGGGTGGGCAAACTTTTTGGCCTGAAGATCACATCTCCATATAGAAACTGTATGGCGGGCCATGAATGCTCACAAAATTGGGAGGGGGGGGCTCAAGCTGGGGGAGTGGGCTCTGGGGTCAGGCTGGGAATGAGAGATTTGAGGTGCAAGAGGATGCTCTGGGCTGGGACCAAGGGGTTTGGAGAGGGTAGGAGGGGGATCGGTGAGTTGAGGGCTCTAGCTGGGGATGCAGGCTCTGGGGTGGGAATGAGGGTTTGGAGTGTAGGAGGGTGCTCCGGGCTGGCTCCAAGGGGTTCAGAGGGCTGGAGAGGGATCAGGGCTGGGGTAGGGGGCTCAGGCTTGCAGGTTCCAGGTGTCGCTTATTTGCAGCAGTTCCCAGCAGCAGCAGCATGTCCCTCCTATGCGGAGGCGCAGATAGGCAGGTCTGCGCACCACCCCATCTGCAGGCCCTGCTCCTACAGCTCCCATTGGTTGTAGCTCCCGGTCAGTGGGAGTTGCAGAGATGTTTCTTGACACGGGCGCAGCATGAGGAGCCCCCCGGCTGCCCCTATATGTAAGAGCTGGAGTGGGGACATGTCACTGCTTCTGGGAGTCGTGCAGCAAGCCTCCGAACCCTGTTCTCCAGCTGGAGCACCAGAGCAGGGCAAGCCCTCGACCCTACTCTCCAACAGGAGCTTAAGTGCTGGATGAAAAGTTCTGACAGTTTGCCCACCCCTGCACTTGATGAATGCAGTAAACCTCTTACTAGATATTAATTGCAAGCTCAAGAGTTTATTTTAAACAGTGTAGAATTGACTTGGGGAAGAAAACTTTAAAAGCAGTGAAAACCTTAATCTCACATAGCTTTTAAGTGTTTGTCCTTTAGATAAAACACAGCTCTTGGTGCTTCATAAAATATTTGATATTAAACAGAATTCTAAATTTGTGGAGGCTTTAGGGACTTGGATGAGATGGGGGCTGCCCTGTAGCTAATACAGATGAAGGCCAAGTTTTTTTTGAAAATTTATATCTAAAGTTAATCTCTTAAACTCGTATTCAGATGTTTTGAAACTGTTGGATACTCCACAGTCTTGAAAATTGGGTTTCATTAAGGCATCTTGGATGAGGCACCCAAAATTACTAGTCTCTTCTGAAAATCTTGCCCAAGATGTTTGGGTTAGGACTCTTAACTTTAGACACCCATTTTCTAAAGTTTTGGCCAAAACCTCTGATACTTGGTTCAGGGTTCTAGTAGAATGACTTACACTGTTTGTAAGATGAGTCCTTTTTAATGAAAGAGGATATTCCCCATCTCTAATACTTGCATATAAAGACTGAGAATATTAATCACATCTTGGCAATCATAGCTACTCTCCCTGAACTAAAGAGAATTTTGACTTATTTTTCTAGTTAAAATATTTTTTCTGCATTTAAAAATCGTCTGCATTCAAGAATACTTTATGATAAACTTTTTCTTTACAGCTCCTTATTACTGTAGCTTTTAATCAACCTGTCAAGCTTTATTCCATGAAACTTCAAGGGCCAGATAATGGTGAGTAAAATGCATCTTTCTTGATAAGTTCTGCTTACACCACTTTTAAAGGCTTAAGTGTTCTCCCAGGTTTAACTAGACTTTTATTTCAGTGTCCTGAATTTAATATCAGAGGGGTAGCCGTGTTAGTCTGGATACTCTTTTGTTGCTTTTGCTGAATTTAATAGCCGCAATTCCTTTTTTCTGAGCGGTATCATTATAACTATTAGCAAGTCCCATGTATTCATGGCAAGAGGGCAGTATGGATCCAATTGCTTTCTGGAAGTCCTGTAGCAGCTTCGTTGAAATTAGTGGGGGGAAAAAATCAGTATAGTAGACTTGTTTGTTCTTACATTTAATATAATCTCATGCTATCCCTCTGCTTTATTTTTGATATGGCACAGATGTTTATATTAACTATATTAGAGTAAGGTAGAAATACAAATTTATAAATCTATGCAAGATATAAGTACAGAAACTACATTTTTATGTAGCAAAACTAAATTTTTTAATTACTAGGTGTTATAATATAAAGATGTTTTTGGAATTTTGTGCTTTAAAACATGATTCAGTTACTTACAATTGCTGACCTATTTTAACACAGGTCAAGGTCCCAAATATATAAAAATCTTCATCAACCTTCCCCGATCTATGGACTTTGAAGAGGCAGAAAGAAGTGAACCAACCCAAGCCTTGGAACTAATGCCGGATGATATAAAAGAAGATGGTATTGTCCAGCTTCGCTATGTAAAATTTCAGAATGTTAACAGCGTAACTGTAAGTAAAGCTTTCTCTTCCAAGCTTCATGCAAATGTAGCTATATGAAGTTTGAAAGTCTACCTTAAAATACTCTGGGACAAAATTAATTGTTGTGGTGACAGTATCCAAAGCTTAGCCACGTTTTCTTATAACAGTCTGTCATTTCAGAGTGACTACACACTTATGCAAAATATAGGTTCATAGTATTTAAGGCCAGAAAGGGCCTATTAGACAGCCAGTCGGACTTACATAACTATAGAAAGCTAGGGCTGGATAGGACTTTTAAGTCATCAAATCCAGTCCCCTGTGCTAAGGTAGGACCAAGTAAACCTAGACAGTCTGACAGGTGTATGTCCAGCCTTTTCTTAAAAACCTCTAATGATGGGGATTCCACAGCCTCCTTTGGAAGCCCATTCTAGTGCTTAACTACTCTTATAGTTAGGTTTATATACTAGGGAAAACTTTGTGTCTCCCATGATTAAGATTAAACATGCTCTGTTTTTAACCTTAGGTCAGATTTTCTAAACCATTTTTTATTTTAGTTGCTGTCCTCTGGGCTCTCTCCAATTGGTACACGTACTAAAGTGTGGCATCCAGAATTGGACACTATTCTAATGCAGGCCTCACCAGTGTTGTGTAGAGTGGGACAGTTATCTCCTTTGTCTTACATACAACACTGCTGCTAATATTGTGGGGGTGTATTCACCTTTTTTCAGCTGCATCACGTTTGTGATCCACTAAAGCTTTAATACTCTGTCACAGAGCATTACGTTTCTGTGGGTTACCCCGTATTGAACTCGATCACTTGTTTGAATAAAGTATAACTTTCAGAAGGGCATCTTGGCACTTCCTGTAGTAGTTTGTTCCTGATGATTATTCACTCCCTGTTTAGAAATAAAGGCCCCTTTTTAAAATGTGAATTTGTCTAGCTTCAACTTCTGGCCATCAGTTCGTGTTTTACTGTTGGCTGTTAAATTAAATAGCCCTCTAGTACCCAGCGTTTTAATATCGGAATCTTTTTGATAAACTGAACAGCTTGAGATCTTTGTCTTTCACTTCCGTACATTTTCTCTAGCGCTCAAATAATATTTTGTGGCTCTTCTCTGTACCCTCCCCACATCCTCTTCAAAATTTGGACATCAAACTAGATGCATTATTCCAGTATCAATGTTATATATGGAGGTAAAATCACCTTCCTATTCACTACTCCCCTATTTATACATTGGAGGATCTCATTAGCCCTTTTGGCCGCCACATCATACTGGGAGCTTAGATTGAGTTGCTCGTCCACTCTGACTCCTAAATCCTTTTCAGTCATTGTTTCCAGGGTACAGGCCCCCATTTTGTAGGTACAGCCTGCATTCCTTGTTCTTACATGTGTAACCTTGCATCTGTCTGTTAAAACTCATTGTTTGAATGGGCCTGGGTTACCAGATCAGATTGCTTGGTATAACGGTCCTGTCCTCATTATACTGCTCCACTAATCTGTGTCATTCCCAAACTTTATCAGCAGATATTCCATATTTACTTCTAGATCATTGATAAAAATGTTGAATAGCATTGGGCCTAATACAGATCCTTGTAGAACACCAGTAGAAAAGCCCCCATTGACAACTATTTATTGAAATACCATTTGCCAGTTCTTAATCCATATGACTTGTGGCTTGATACTGTATAGTGCTGATTTTTAAAAAATTAGAATGTTGTGTGGTATTAAATCAAATGCTTTACAAAAGTCTACGTGTATTACATCTATGCAGCTGCCTTTCAACCAAACTTATCTTGTCAAAAAAATCAAGTTTATTTGAGATTAACTATTTTTCATAAAATTGTGTTGACTGGCATTAGTTACATTGCTATTCTGTATTAATTGTATCCTACAGCAGTGATTCCTTTATTTTGCATGGGGTTGATGTCCAGCTAACTGTCTATAGTTCACCAGGTCCTCCTGCTTGCCTTTTTTTGAATATTGGCACAACATGAGCAATTTTTCAGCCTACTGGATTTTCCCTAGTATTCCAAAATTTATTAAATTAACATCAATGGAGCTGAGATCCACATCAGCAAGGAGGTTGCGGGGAGATGATTCTTTATTTTCCTTACCTTCCCAGGCACTGATTTTTTTTTTTTCTCCTGACTTTGCCTTCCCGTATCAATTTTCTGCACCTCATTTGCTAATTTATATTGTCTATCTATTTCCCCTCTTTTACATTTTATTATGCATTGCTTTCCCCCCCCCCCTAATTGTTTCCTTTTACTTAGCCATTGAATAAGGTTGCATTTTTTAGCCAAAGTTGTCCTTGTAATTTGTGGAATTGTCTGCTCTCCAGACCAACACTTATGAAAATGAATTGCAAGCCACAGCCTTGTTTTCAACAGAGGTTGGTCACAGACTTACTCTGACAACTAGTTGGAATGTAATGCTTCCCAACAAAGCCACAATAGCCAGTCTGAATCATAGCAAGTAGTCACAGAAGCTCACAGCAGAACAGGTGAATCACTCCTCTGGGATTAAACACACTTGACAAGATCATAGCATTTGCATGGACAGGTTATATGGACAGTCTTAAAATGAAATCTACATGGTGTACCAACTTAGCATTTAGTACAGACTGATATCCATATAGTAATGGTGGTTCTTTGCACTCTGATCATTTCCAAGTGTGTTTCTATCTGCTGCTCGTTAATTCCCAATAGTCTCCTGTAGGCTCATAGGCTCTTAAGTGTGAGAATCTTGTATGCATTTGTAAAAGTATCTTCTTAAATAGTATATGAACAATGTCCTGTTAACAATTAAATGTAGATTCCACAGTTAACTAAACACTATAACTAAAAATGGGGGGACAGTGTGGGTAAGTAGCTCCTAGAGACAGAGGGACAGAGATCTTGGCACCAAAAAGTTACCTGACCCAGGGATGCTCTCTGAAGTGCTGCTTTCAACTGTTATGTGGGGGCTTGTACATCAGGAGAAAATTGACCAAAATGTGATCAGGTAGCTCAGGGGTCTCCAAACTTTGAGACAAGGGCCATGTTAGATTTTTGAAGGGGCTTTGCGGGCCGAAGCCATGCTGCCCCCCCCCCCCCCCCCTGCATTTGCTCCTCAGGCGCTACTGTGCCTCCTCCCCCTTTGCTCCTCTGGCTGCACCACTACTGCGGGTCCCCTCATTTGCTCCTCCGGTCGCTGCCGGGACACCACCACCACCACCACCTTTGCTGCTCCGGCCACACTGTTCCCAGCGCCCCTCCAGTAAGTTGCTTCCCTTCCTCAAAACCTGAAACTTCATCAGCAGGAGCCAAAAGCAGAACAGACAGGATTAATTACAAAGGAAACTTGCCTTGCGGGCTGCAGTTTGAGTTGCTCACAACTTCTTCCCTCCCCCTCCCGTTTTTGTTGCTGTTGTAAGGCAGAGGCATTCCTGCTCAGACACACGCACTAGCAGCAACAGGTCCCTGCTTTTCCAAAAGGCTGCTGTGCCTGTGTTGGCGGGCCAGGGTGGGGCAGGGCAGGGCTTCCCCCTCCCCGCCCCCCCTTTGCTCCATCTGCTGCCTAGACACACACCCCCCCCCCCTGCACTCACCCCTCCACACATGGGACTGCTCTCAGCAGCTCCGGTGGGGAGAGGGGGGGATCAGCAGCTTCTCCATGTGTGTGCTCAGCTGGAGGGGCTGGACAAATGGAGGAGAGCACTTCTCCCACCCCCGACCTGGCAGTGCACGTGGGACGCCACCCCCCAGGACTGCAGCCAGCAGGTCCAACCCCTTCGCCCTACAGGAGCCCCCAGAGCTGCAGATTAAAGGGGAGAGCCCCACTGCTCCTGGGATCCATTTTAAGCCCATCTCGGGCAGGAGCCAGCATGGTTCATCTGGGGACCACCCACGAGCAGACCCTACCTTCCTGGGCGGGCAGGGGCGGGAGCCCCAAGCAGCTGCGAGCGACCACACCTGAATTCACCCGGCCAGCAGGGAGACGCTGGAGAGATGTCTGGCCAGCCGTGGGAACTCTAGGGCAGTAGCTGCTGCTGTTGCCTGCCTCCCATGCTTGCTGGCTTGCTGCGCCCCAGGCTCCTCCCCTGTTTGTTGGGGGCTGGATAAATTGATGCCGTGGGGCGGGCCATAGTTTGGAGAGCCCTGAGGTAGCTGATGCAGCATCAGGAAATGATGGATGCAAATATAGTCCCCAGTCCTGCAAAGACACATACTTCACTTTAAGTATTCACACAGTTTGACTTCTATAGAACTACTCGCTTTCATAATGGTAAGCATATACCCAAGAGTTTCAAGGATTGGGTGCTAAGATATTAGTGTCATTGCCACCGTGAACATCTTCTCCATAAATAGATTTTTTCCCCCTCCCATGTAATAGTATTTTATTGTGGAAGGACCTAAAGGTTTCAATCAGGATTGGGACCCCGTTGTGCCAAGCACTATACTAGCAGAGAGTCTATATTCCAAGATGCTTACAAAAAAAGATAGACAATAAATAAGCAATTTGTCAAAAGTTACAGTAAAACATCTTCCCACTCCCACTGGGAAAACAATCCCCTCCTGTGCCTCTGCCAGGTACATTCCTTCACAGCCCTTATTCTCCACAAATTCCCTCTCTTCATGCTATCCAGCCCTTATAGGAAAACATTTCAACTCCCTGTCACTGGAAAAGTTTTCTTTTTTTAAAGGGCAACTAGGGCTGCTCCCTATAACATGAGGCGAAGGGCTCATAGTAGCCCCCTAATATTTGCTGCTCTCCCTCTTGCTTTGTTATAAGGGTGCAGGAGATCCACAGGATCTCTTCCTTGCACTCCTGCACTGTCTGTCTGATCCCAGTTCCTGGCCATTTCCTTTTTCTGAGATGACTGATTTTGTTTTTCGTTTGTCCATTTTATAGTATGTATCGGCTTTCGTGACATATAGCCAGATTAAACCAAATTAGAAAACATATTTTGGTTTTCTAGGTTTATTATTACTAATTCATACTTTTTTAAGGAGAGAAAGTAATAGAGAATATGAAGTCCTTATAGGACAGCATTTACAGAGCCATGTAAGTTATCCCTACCGAGCTCCTGTTGAATTCTAGCAAATCTTCATACTGCAAGAATAACAACAGTTTGCTATGAATAGGTAATGCTGATTTCAATAAATATAGAAAATGGTTAAACAGGCATTTGATATAATCTGAAAGTAGGTAAATTAACTGTTCACCTGCAGTTACTTTGATCTCTCAGATTTAAAAGTTTCTTGCTTGCTGAGTGTGGTCTTGTGATTTAATCACAGACCTGAAAGTTGGGGAAAACCTAAAGATTCTACCTTGCTGCATACTTGATTGGTAATCATTTTTAAAGAGGTGAGCAGAGAGGTTTAATGAGGAGAGTGACCTCTACTTAAAGAACTCTGTAGTTATTTATACTTTTATAGTACTCCCCACAAAGTAATGTTTTAGTGATGTACTTCTGAAGCTGTTGGATTGTTTGTCCCCACTTTTTCTAAAATTTGGAGAAATCCTTCATATTTAAGGGAAGGATTGTAATGTTAGCCAAACTGCTAAAACTACACCATGCATGTTAAACAAAGTTAGAATTAATACATATGAACTATCTTTTTTTAGTTATTTGTCCAGTCCAATCATGGTGATGAAGAGACAACAAGAATTACATATTTTACTTTTATTGGAACTCCGGTCCAAGCAACAAACATGAATGACTTCAAGCGAGTAAGTTGGATTCCAGAACACACATACGAATGTTTAATTACATGTTTAAAACAAGCCAATGTTAGTTAAGAATGAAACTATCAATCCACTAAGTGGATTCTTTCTCTAATTGTTCATTTTACATTAAGATACCTCTTATTTCTCTCAGTGCAACACACGTGCCTTTGAAACTTTTTTGAAATTTTGGCTTTGCAACTTTGTCTGTGATGTGCAACATACCTGAGAATCTTTCAAGGTGAAAGGCAAAATAACAGGGGTTCACAGTTGATAAACAGCCCCTTAAAGATTATATACAATAGTTGCAGTGTTCATGGTGTCTCTGAATATTTCTGTGCCCTGCAGGTGGGCAGTTTGTAGAAAAGCTATTGCACAGATTGGAAAACAGAAAGCATAAGTAAACAAAATAAATCTGTGCGTGAAGATTTTCTTCAGAAGGCAATTTTAAACAATTACAGAGATTTGGAAATACTTTGTTATAAGGCTGCTTCTTCAATAATGCACAGTGTCTTTATCCAATTTTCATAACTCTAATCTAACTTGAATTTATTCCAATATCATTTAAGGACGGTTTATTCCTAATAAAGGTTTGTCTGGCTATTCCTTTGGACTTGCTTTTGGACCCTCCCCCCCGGGTGGGACTGAAAGTGGGTCCTTTAAGGGCTTTAAGGAAATTGAGTACTCAGTGGGTAGTCAGCTTTAAGGCTATGTCTATACAACAGCTTGGGTCGGCAGAACTTGCATTGCTCAGGAGTGTGAATAAACCACCACCACTCCTCCGAGCAGCGTGAGTTATACTGAGACCAAGTGCTGGTGTGGATAGTGCTATGCTGGCACAAGAGCTTCTGTTGCCAACATAACTTCTGCCCTTTTGCGGGGTGGTTTTACTATTCCAAATCTAACTCCATCTAAAACTGGCCAATTAAAATGTGTTCGAGCCAAATCAATTCAGTATGTAACTAGTCAGATACTGGGGCAGATAACTAGTACTATCACAGTCACCACAGTGATAAACAAAACTTGATTCTTTACACCAATAGTATTTGCCAAAAAATCAATTATCTGGAAGCCTTCATAGCCTTTATTGTTGTAAGGATTTACAGATAAATTTATATCCATTAGATTAAATGTGATCCTGCAAAACTGTACATTTTTAACACTTGGTTCAATGCACTCAGACTTGAAAAAACAATGACTGAAAAGGCTGTGTTAAATGTGCTAAAAAGTGATTTGGATTACAGATTTAGAATTATTTAATAGTATTTTCAGTTGGCTCAAAACCAGAAGAAATGTGTAGATAAGTCTCTTACCACCCAATAACAATGAGTAGCCAAAAGACCTCTGTTATGCTCTGCTTTTTTTAAAAAGACTTTTTTTACTATTTTGTTTGGTATTAGTTTTACAGCATAGAGTAATCATGTCTATTACGTCTGTGAAATAGTTTTTCATAATCTTCACTGCTTCATAATCTGAAAAATTCATTTTCCACATTGACATCTTGGTCTCCATTCTGGGAAGATTTTTAACTGAGGGAAAATTAGAGTTGAAAGTGAAAGACTTCCTGCATCTTAAAAATTCTGGAACACTGTTTTATTCACCATTGAACTGGATTTCAGACTTGTTGTATAAATAGTGCTCAATGAAGTGCATTCTTGAAGGGATAGCAAGGGATAGCTCAGTGGTTTGAGCATTGGCCTCCTAAACCCAGGGTTATGAGTGGGCCATTTAGGGATCTGGGGCAAAAAATCTGTTGGGGGACAGTACTTGGTCCAGCTAGTGAAGGCAGGGGACTGGACGCAATGACCTTTCAAGGTCCTTCCAGTTCTATGAGATAGGTATATCTCCATATATTATTGTTGTTGTTAATTATAAATTATTATTTATTTTATTATTATAAACTTAGGAAGATTTTTAAAACACTTGAATATAGCACCAAGCCCAGACAATGGAAAGCCTCAATAATTTTTAAGCTGCACAGTTCATGATACAGGGTACAGCTGTCCCAAACTTCTGCCTCTTCTGGACTCTCCTCTATGGCCATCTGTTATCTTCCCATTAGTGTGTTTTTAATGCACTCTTTGGCTCTCACATTCAATTCAGACTTATGATGTCTTCATAAAGCTGTGCAAGCACCTAGAACTAGTGCAGTTCTCCAGGCATCTCTTGCTATCTTTGTTCTGGTTTGTGGAGAGCAGGTCCTAAAGCTGCTCCTTAGTGGCAGGGCCGACTCTAGGCATCAGCAAATGAAGCATATGCTTGGGGCGGCACATTTCTAGGGACGGCATTCTGACCATTCTTTTTGGGGGGAGAAATCCACCAATGCACGAAAAAATCAGAATATCAAAAAAATCTCCAATTAGAGCTCTCCTCAAAGCTGCTGCACATCAAGTCCTACCCTCACTCCCGGGGGGGCTGTCTCGGGATGCTCTAACGGGTCTATATAAGAACGCTGCCCCTATAAGGCTCTGGCCGGCTCAGCCCTGCCTGCCCGCTTAGCGGAGCCACGTGGCAGCCCTGGAGCAACAGGCCTTCGCCCAGCGCTGCCTCCAGCATCCCCCGGGGCACCCAACCTTCCCCTCTGGGCACCCATCCCCTCCCCCCATTCCCCTCTCAGCACCCAATCTCCCCCCTCGGCACCCAGCACCACCCCCAGCACCTCCCCTGGAGCACCCAACTTGCCCCACCCTGGACACCCAGTGCCCCGCTAGCCATCTAGGGCACCCAATACCCTACCCCAGCACCCTGCCTTCCCTGGGCACCTAGTGCCCTCACCCTCCAGGGTACCTAACCTGCTCCACCCCTGGAGGGTTTGTGTTAAACTGCCAAAACAAAACAAAAAATTGTAAAGCGGAAAGTGTAAGCTCCCCCCACCCCAAAACAGGGGGTGGAGGGTGGATTTTTTTTTTCTTCTTCTTGGGGCAACAAAAAAAACTAAAGCTGGCCCTGCTTGGTGGATTTCTTGCTAGCACCTGTATAGTTCTGGTAAATAACACACCAGAGCATCTGAGTGCATTCTCCCTGAAGTGTACACATAAGTGCTGCAGTCAAAGGAATACACACTAAGTAGTAGCAGAGAATGTAGTTGTGCATCTGTAGCCTCCGTTTCAAAAAAATGAAAACTAAATAAAATATTAATTTAACATTAAAGTTGTACAGTTAAAATCAGTCAGGAAATGCAGAAGTTAAAGGGATAAATTCAGGACTGGTTAACCAAATATGAATTTGATCCAAGACTCCTAGGACAAAATTTAGCCACCAAATGAAATATGTATACACATCTGTAATATTTCCTATTTTAATTCCAGAATATGTACTTTACCATGACATGTGTAATGTGTAGTCTGGCAGAGTTATGGTTCCCATAAGAACTTTAACTTTTGCATTTCCAGACTTTTTGCAATTTAGCTATACAACCATAATGTTCTGGTAACATAGCATTGGACATTATATTCAAGTGTTTAAAAAGGTATTGAATAAAAAGTTAACTGGAAAACTCTTCACACCCCATTTTCTCCATCTATAGGTAACTATGTATAACTCCTGAGAACTCACTATTTTAACTTCGCTCACTAACCTCAATTTTGGCTCAAACTATGCTCCATTGTGCTCTTCTAATTATACTACATATAAAGATATAACTGCAACATAATTGTAACAGTTCCTTATTATCAGTGCTCCCAGTAGATGCTCTCCTTTTTCCCAATCTTCTGCTGTCTTAACACTTTGTCTAAATCAGACAAGTTATACAATAGTTCATCAGGGAGATACCATCTCGTTTGTGTTTAAAGTACTATGAGCATCAGAAGTGCTGTATAGTGCTTAGCTTAAACTGAGCAGCTGCTCAAGGGGGAAGAGGTAAACAGAAAAGGGCCACCGGATGCAGTATTTAGAATGTCAAATGTGGAGTTTGGGGTTGGTTTAATCTTTTACTGAAACATAGTAAAGCCAATAAGCAGCTGCTGGTTGGTCTTTCAGTTATCACTGTCACAGATAACTGGTTAACTGACACGTGGATCCTGTTATTAATGTTAGGTCAATGAATAAAATGATGCAAAATACAAGTGGCTTTTCAACTTGCGTTTGATAGGATGTAGCTTTTCCTTCTCTGAAGTTTGATTTTAGCTGATAAGTGGGAACTGTTAAATGCTCTAAAACTTTTTTTTAATTCAAAACTTGAGTGGATTATGGTAAATTGAGGTACGTGGGGGCAGAGGAGAATAGAGACGTTCTCTATTGCCCTGCTTAAGTGACATCAGCATCAGGAGAGTCCAGGAAAATACAAATTTTATTTACAAAGTAAATGTACGAGAAGATTACTACCTGAAATGCTTGCTTTATGGCCATCTTTACAAATGTAATAAGATGGGACAGTGTAATAGTTTTGAGAACTAAACACCATAGGTATATTGACATCTAGTTTTGCCTGTCTGCCAATGCAAGTTCTGTCTTCATTAAAGCTATCATATCTATAGTGCGGATTAAATTATTATAGCAGATAACTTTTAAGATGTTTCCCTCCAGAGACTTCACTAGTCTAGGTTACCCTGCTAGGTAGACCAACCAAGTGAGATGGTCAAAGAAGTGGGTATATTTTATTTCTCATTTGTTAGCATTAGAGTTCTAAGTGTTTTGCTGTTGATTGTTGTAGTGAACTTGCAGGCTTAATTTTTGGGGGGAGAGGAAGGAGGATCTTTCACTCATGCCCTAGTTTGCTTTTAACATAGATTTCACTTTATGTTCATTACTCATTAATATCTGCATTTTTGAGCCCTGCTTAGGTGCGTCTAAAAAGTAGGTTCCCAAGCCCCAGATTATCATAACTTTTCATTTCTTCTTAAAACTGCACACCAGGCTGCTTTTCTTTTCTTCTAACATTTTGTTTTTGTTTTTCAGCTTAACTTCCCAACCCCAAAGAACTAAAAATGCAGAAGAAAATGTTTTAAAATGAATATTAAGAGTGACCTTGTCTCGCACCACACCCCTCCCTGCTCCCTCCGTTCATCCATCATCTGTCTCTCACCCTTTCCACAATCTCGCCACTGGAGCAAGAGCCTTCTCCTCTGCAGCTCCTGTGCTCTGGAACAGCTTTCCTGTACCTCTCTGCTTCACCGACTCATCTTTTCTTAATCCCATTTTAAAATCTTTTCTTTCTCAACTTTGCTTTTTAATTTTTATGTTAACACATTAAAACTAGTTAGAGTTGTTATACAATGCTTTTAGATGTTTGTTCTGTGATTTGTATTTAATTCTGTAAAGCAATTTGAGAGGCAGTTTGAAACTTTGGCAAGTACACCAGATCCTTGCTATAGCCCATGCTAACACGGGGACCGTTCCCATGGATCCCAATTTAAATATTTAAATTTGGGATCCATTGCTGCGACCATGATTTACGTGAACACGTGCTATAGCGAGGGTCCGGTGTATTTTAATTTGGCTTTTATACAATTTATTGTATGGGGAATGACATTAAAACAGTTTGATTTTTAAGGTGTAATCTATCATGAAGACAATCTCAGGATTTTTCATCTCCAGTTATTGTTTCAAAACTTGGTTTAGTTGGCTAATTTTTTAGTAGAAAGATGTTTAACAAATCACACCAATTTCATTTTCCTGTCATTGTTGGGTCTGTCAGATCAAGAATTTATACCCTTTTTTTTTTTTTTTTTTTTTTTACAAAAAAAAGTCATCTTAAAAATTTGTATTCTGTCGCAATTGCAGTACCTAAACATAGTTAAGGTATGGTATCTTAAAACAACTGCCATATAAAGTGTCCCATAAGAGATGGGAGTGAAATGAATTTCTTGTAGAAAGTAAGAAACTGTTGTTCTTAAAACCATCCTCCATTTGGGGGTAGGGATGGGAAATGAGCCTTTTTGGCCTGTGATGACAAAATATCTATTCTGGTACTTAATTTTTGCAGATAATACACATGGGCAAGTTGACAATTCCCACCTCTGAATGGTATAGATCGATTTATTGATTGATGTTACATACCTGCTAACATCTTAATCTTTAATATATTAGTGTTTTCCTGCTTAATCCAAATCTGGGCATTGTGCTTGTGGTTTAAGATGCACAATCAAATAATATATGTTTCATTTACTTATTTGTTGTTTAATCTTTTTTTAACTTGATTAATCAAACTTTAACGCAAGTGAATGGATTTTTTTTTTAATGGGCACCTTAGCATTGCTGTGCAACCAGAATTCTCTTGGCACTACACATTCGACTCTGCAGCTCAGTAAGGAGATGACCAATAGATCCCAAAGCTCTTTACAAGGGAATTCAACCAGCATGGTTTTTTAGTCAGAGCAATTGCAGCTGAGTGGTGAAAGGCATTTCCTTTCAGCTGTTGTGGACCTTGAAGGGGAGGAAATACTGGGAAAAATAACTCAGATCTCCCATGTGTCACAGTACAACATAATCATTATTCCAACCCAGGTACACCAACATTCATCTTTTCAGCCAAATACAGAGTTGTATGAACCTTTGTGAGAACATGCTGTGTCCTTGGGAAGCCATGTACTGCAAAGGTAGCCATAGTATCCCATAAACATATTTTGAAACAGTATTCAGTTTATACAAATACAGAGATTTTTACTTGTAAAAGATTTCAGCATTACTAGTATTATAGTGTTGTAAACCTGTCTCATTAAATATGTGGGATTTAAATACAACTTTGGCTTCAAAGCATAACATCAGGTAGGTAAGTATTGCTCTTGAGGTTAGAAGGGTAAACAGACAAAGAACCTGAGGATGACTTGCCCATGGCCACATGGTAAATGGCAGAATCAAAATTAGAACAGCTTCTATCCACCAGATCTGTGCTATGATTATTAAATTAACATTTTTTCCACTTAATTTGTTTAGTTTGTAACTAGTTTTTCTTCTGAGTTGGCAAAAACTCAAGTGTGGTTCTGTTCAGAAAAGTGACTAAAAACCATTTTATGCATAAATCTGCTGCCTATCTTGTGTGTGCTTATCTTCACCAAGTGGGATGGATTCTCTTTCTTTCTATGCAGCAACAGAATTGTTTAAGCTCCAGTCAATTGTACCTTCACAATCTCCAAAGCTAGCGAGGTGGCACTGGTGTTAGAAGGCAAATCTGCCCTCTAAACCTTTTTATTACTGATGTTCAGTTCTTCCCTTTCTAGGTATCTTTAATCTCATTCCAGACGGAGTTTGCAGAGCTGCTAGTTAGAATTTTTTTTCACTAACATTGAGCACACTTGACATCAAAGTTACTGACAATAAATATGGAATGTGGCTATGCATTTTGTTACTTTTCAGTGTTGAATTACATTTTAAAGCACAAATTTCTCTAAGATCTGTCTTTAATATAGACCTAGTTCATCTCCTACAACTACTTGAAATTTGAGCCCAGAAGGATGAGTTTGGGTAGTCTTACCACTACATTTTTGTTGTGTGTTCAGGTCAGATTCTTGACACCTAACTTGGTTTTGTGAATAATAAAAATATGTGGGCCGTTACTTTTTCTTAACTTGTCTCAATAAACGAGATCTTTGCTATCAGGATTAAAAATACTTGAAGTTCGAGATTTCTTCACATATATCCCAGGTCCTGTTTAATTTCTACAGGAATTTACAGGTCCCTCTGTATACAGCACTAGAATGTGTGCTGGAAAATCCATTAATACAGCTGCAAACAGAGTTTATTTAGTTTGACGCTTATAAAAAAAATTGGAGCTGCTTGTTTTCCAATTTAACTTTCATTAGTGATTATTTTATATTTTTGTTTTATCAGGTGGTAGGCAAGAAAGGAGAGAGCCACTAAGATGCAAGAAACAGTGGATGGCCTTTCAATCAAATGGGATCTTCACTTTATCTACAGCTCCTGGATAATTGCTTGACTGAAGCCAGAGACTGTCAATCTGTTTCATTTAATGCCATTACCAATAAATCATTGCTTTTTTTAAGATGGAGTTTCACTAGAGTATTTCTGTTGTAATCTTGATACATGTATTTGTAAATAAAATTCATTACTTTTGCCAAGTTTAATTTTGTCATTGAATAACTAAAGCTTTTTTTTTACAGTTTCATTTAAATTTCAGAACTGGACTGGCTTATCTTTAGAAACAGAAGACTTACTGTAGCCTGCATTTGTTTAATTAGTTTAAAATGTCAAATTTAAGTAAATAATCTTTGCTTTTCTGAAAGTACATTTAAAAATAAAATCCAGAGCTACTTTGTTATAAGCCCGTGCTAATTTATGATCGACGTTGACACAATATAGATATTTCTCAAAGGGAATTTTTTTTCTTAGTCTCCCTTTTCCCTTCCAAAAATAAAGGTTAGGAAGCATATTTAGTCACTGTTGCATCAACTTAACTTGTTTGTTTGTCACAAGTTGCACATCAGTTGAAACAAATGGTAGGATGCAACGGTTCGCTACAAATTAGGCATCATGAGAATTCTTGCTAGTTTTTCAAAATATCATCTCCAGTTGGTAAATTCTGAACTTGTTAGCCAGACACACACTCACAGGATATGCAGTGCAGGAGATGACCAGGCACTACTGATACCTGTAGGATTATAAGATCCCACTGTTACTGCTGAACTTAATTGGGCATTATATTCTTTCTCTGAATCTTGATATAGAAAAGCTCGTTACAGATACCATTCTTGTATCTTAATCTGAATTCCTTAAAGGATGGGTGTCTGCACTCAACTGCTTAAAACCTTTTTTGCTAAAATTCCTTGGAAAAGTGCCCTAAGTAATTTTAATAAATAAATTCCTTTAAAGTTTTGCTAAGTGGTTTTTAATTGGCATAATTAAAATAATTCCTTTGTAAAGTTAAATTTGTTGCATTTCTAATTACAATAAATTCCAATAAGAATTAAATCCTGTCCTAATTGGCATTCTTTTCTTTAACACAGTAAGGATTCTTCCATACTGGCTTGGCAGATTTACACATTTAAACCAAGCTAGTTTTCTCTGCATAGATATTTTCCTTGAAAAAGTTTGAGCATGTGCAGAAAACTATGCTTTCTATGAGGCACTTTTTAAAAACTGTATTGCTACATACCCCTCTTTACTCATCCCTTGGTATTGCACATATTTAATGGCATTAATGCCTTGATTTCTTTTGTAATTCCTAAATGTTTTCCTTAAATGGGATATGAGGCATTGGACACACTGTATATAGAATTTAAAATCACTTTTAAATATAATCAAGGGCAATATGAATAACTGATTCTGTTTATAATTTTGTACACGAACTACCTTTTGGGTTATTGTTAAAGTGCCTCATTTTAACTATTACTTACCTCATACTATTGATACCTGAGAGAATTTGATAACCTAGTGATTCTCATCTTTGTAAAAGGTCCGATTTGTATTGTTTGCCTCTGCTGTGACTTCATTGATTGCATGGTGCATACTTTCCATAATTGTATAATGTAAATAGATCTAAAATGTTTAGAGGTAACTGTAACATGTTCAGTTGATGGAAAGAGTTATTAAAATCATGCATATAAAAAATACAAAGCTGAAATTCTGATAATTTCATTCTTAGGAGAAAAAATGTCTTGACGTAATCCTAAATGTTGAAAGAAACATGAATATAAGGATAAATGGTAGAAAACTCACTTATTTGGTTTATTGCTTTCAGTAACTGCTTTCTTAATGCAGGAAAGCTACTTCCTTGCCCTTGATCTGTATTTGACAATTCTAAATCAATAAACTAGAACTACTTTTCCACGTAGTTCATGTGGTTTTATGCCAATTGGCATCATCCAAATGCCATGTCCATTAAATGGAGTTTAATATTGGCTCACTTAAGCAACAGTCACGAACATTCACTCTCTTTAAGGTAAATCAGTTTTCTGGGATGTATCCCAGTTACCTTATCCTAATTTAGCATACTCTGTTTATATAAATTCATAGAAATGTAGGGCTGGATGGGACCTCGAGGGCTTTTAAATCCAGCTTCCTATAGTGAGGGAGGACCAAGTGAAACTAGACCATATATAGTAGGCGTTTGTCCTACCTGTTCTTAAAAACCTCCAATGATGGAGATTTCACAACTGCCCTTGGAAGCCTGTTCTAGAACTTAACTATCATTTCCTGCCCTAATATCTAACTTAAATCTTTGCTGCAGATTAAGCCCCTACTTCATGTCCTACATTCAGTGGACATAAAGAACCACTGACCTCTGTCCTCTCTATAGGAGCCCCTAACATATCAGAAGACTATCTGGTTCTCCCCTCCCCCCTCCCCCCTCCCCCCCCAGTTGTGTCTCCTCAACATGTTCAGTTTTTTAGTCTTTCATCATAGGGCCGGTTGCTCTCTTATGGATTCTCTCTCCATTTTATCCACATCTCTTCTAAAGTATCGTGCGCAGAATTGGACACTGCTGAGGGCCAAGTTGAATGGGACAAGTATGTCTTGTGTCTTACAATGCACCAGTTAATACACCCCAGAATATTAGCCTTTTTTTGTAACTGTATCACATTGTTGACCCATTTAATTTGTGATCCAGTATAACCCCTTGTTCCTTTTCAGTACTGCCATCTAGTCATTATTCCTACTTCTCTTTGTGTGTATAACTTGTTTTTTAATTGTAGTACATTGCACTTCATTAAATTTCATCAGGTGGATTTCAAACCAATCCTCACTTAGGACAAAAGAATCCCATGCACTGCTACAGACTAGGGACCAAATGGCTAGGCAGCAGTTCTGCAGGAAAGGACCTACGGGTTACAGTGGATGAGAAGCTGGACATGAGTCAACAGTGTGCCCTTGTTGTCAAGAAGGCTAATGGCATTTTGGGCTGTATAAGTAGGGGCAGTGACAGCAGATTGAGGGACGTGATCGTTCCCCTCTATTCGACATTGGTGAGGCCTCATCTGGAGTACTGTGTCCAGTTTTGGGCCCACTACAATAAATATGTTGAAAAATTGGAAAGAGTCCAGAGGAGGGCAACAAAAATGATTAGGGGCCTGGAGCACATGATTTATGAGGAGAGGCTGATGGAACTGGGATTGTTTAGTCTACAGAAGAGAAGACTGAGGGGGGATTTGATAGATCTAGACTGTTCTCAGTGGTACCAGATGACATAACAAGGAGTAATGGTCTCACGTTCCGGGGGGGTGGGGGGAGGGGGAGGTTTAGGTTGGAAATTAGGAAAAACTTTTTCACTAGGAGAGTGGTGAAGCACTAGAATGGGTTACCTAGGGAGGTGGTAGTATCTCCTTCCTTAGAGGTTTTTAAGGTCAGGCTTGACAAAGCCCTGGCTGGGATGATTTAGTTATGGTTAGTCCTGCTTTAAGCAGGGGCTTGGACAAGATAACCTCCTCAGGTCTCTTCCAACTCTGAGATTCTATGATCTAGACCAACGGTTCTCAAACTGGGTTGGGTCCCCAACATGGATAGCGACTCCATTAAAATGGGGTTGTCAGGGATGGCTTAAATTTACTGTGGCTTGGCTGAAGTCTGAGGCATTCAAACCTGGGCAGTGCGGCTCAGGTTACAGACCCCCCTGGCTGGGGTTCAAGACCTTAGGTTTCAGCTTTGACCCTGACCCCATGCAGGGTAGTGGGGTTTAGGCTTTGGCTCCCCAATCTGTGGCAGCGGGAATCAGGAAGACTCAGGCTTTGATCCTGTCTCCTGGGGTCATATAGTAATTTTTGTTGTTAGAAGGGAGTCATGGTGCAATGAAGTTTGAGACCCCCTGATCTAGACTGTCCCTGACAGGTGTTTGTCTAACCTGCTCTTAAAAATCTCCAATGATGCAGCTTCTACAACCTCCTCGGGTGGTGGAAATATCTAAATATTCTTTGAACTGTTCACAACCCAAAATGGGTTAGTAAAGACTGAAGCAGAATAGGCATTAAACATCTCAGCCTTCTTGATGTCGTCAGTTATTAGCTCTCCTGTGTGAAGTAGAGAGCTGGCAACTTTCCTTTATTTTTCTCTTGCCCCTAATGTATTTAAAGAACCTCTTCTTATTGCCTTTTATGTCCCTTGCTAAGTATAACTCATATGATGCCTTAGCCTTCCTGATTTTGTCCCTTCACGTCTGTGCTATTCTTTTGTAATTTTCCTTATCAATTTGTCCATCTTTCCACTTTTGGTAGGATTCCTTTTTGATTTTCAGGTCAATTAAAGAGCTGCTAATGGAGCCATATTGGCTTCTTACTATTCCTCCTATCTGCTCTTAAGTTGTGCTTTCTAATACAGGCTCCTTGAAAACCGGCCAGCTTTCTTGAATTCATTTTTCCCCTTAGATTTTCTTCCAGTGGGTCGTTACCTACCAGCTCTTTGAGTTTAACATCTTTTTTTGAAGTTCATTGTATTCTGCTGCTCTCACTCCTTTCTTTGCTTCGAATCATGAACTCTATCATTTCATTAATAAGATGAGGAAGACTTTGTAGCACCTTAGAGACGAACCAGTTTATTTCAGCATAAGCTTTCATGGGTTGTAGCCCACTTCACTGGATGCATAGAATGGAACAGAAGATGCATTTATACACGCAGGAAAAAAAAAGTTGTACATTAGCATACCAATTCTTAGAGGCTATTTAATTTGGATGGGCCTTTATCAGCAGGGGAAAAATACCTTTTGAAATGGATTTCTGTTTCTGGCAGGAGATAATGCCTGTTGAAGGTAAATTAACTAGGGAAATGCAATCACTTAGTGTAATGAGAGAAGCATCCACAAATTCTGTTTAGCCCTTGGTTTATTGTGTCCAATTTGAAAATTAATTCCAGTTCCTCAGTTCCTGGGGAAAAAAAACTTTTTTTTTTCCTGTGTGTATAAATGCATCTTACTTCTGCTCCATTCTATGCATCTGATGAAGTGGGCTATAGCCCACAAAACCTTATGCTGAAATAAACTGGTTAGTCTCTAAGGTGCTACAAAGTCTTCCTCGTCTTATTTACGGATACAGACTAACAGCTGCTAATCGTAAACCTATAATTTCATTATCATGTTTACTGAAATTGCCTTATACCGTCAGCTTAGCAAACAATTCCTCTGTTGATCAGTCGCATCTAAAGTGGCTATTCCCTGGTTACATCTTCCACTTTCTGAATCCAAAATTTATCCTCAATACATTCCAAGAGTTTATTGGAAATGTGTTTTTATCATATTACCTTTCTAGCAGATGTCTGCCTAGTTAAAATCCCCCATTACTGCCAGGTATTGTTTTGGAAATTTCTTTGTTGTAGAATGCCTCAGCCACCACCTCTGCCTGATTTTTCCCTCTTTAATTTTCATCCACAGACTTTAAACTGATCTGCTTCTCACTTCTTTTTGGACCTCAGAACAATTCTATATATTCTTGATGTATAATGCAACACCTCCTTCGCTTTTTCCCTGTCATTCCTGAATGAGCCCTCTACACCAATACAGTGAAACCTCGATATAACGGACTAATTCGGGCGGGGGGGTGTCCGTTAAAACCGAAAGTCCGTTATTTAATAATTTTTTTAAATCATTAAATAACGGACTTTCGGGTGACAACGGACACCCCCCCCGCCCGAATTAGTCCGTTATTTAATTAGTCAGCCCACCCCACCCCCTCCCCCCGCGCGGCTCCCCGCTGCGGGGAGCCGAGCGGGGGGTTGACTGCTCCCGCCTGGCTTCCAGCTGGGGGGAGCCGAGCGGGATCTGTCAAACCCCCCGCCCGGCTTCCCGCTGTGGGGAGCCGAGCGGAGGCTCTCAACCCCCCCCCCGGCTCCCCGTTCCGGGGAGCCGGGCGGGGGGGTTGACAGCTCCCGCCCGGCTCCCCCCAGCGGGAAGCCCGGCGGGAGCTGTCAAACCCCCCGCCCGGCTTCCCGCTGCGGGGAGCCGAGCGGGGGCTCTCAAACGCCCCCCCCCCGCCCGGCTCCCCGTTGCGGGGAGCCGGTGGGGGGGGGTGGTTTGACAGCTCCCGCAGGGGTCCCCGCTGCGGGGAGCCGGGCGGGAGCTGTCAACCCAGCCGGCTCCCTGGGGCAGGAGCCGGCAGCCCCCAAAACGGATTTCGGATGCATCGGAAATTTTGTCCGTTGCATCCGAAGTCCGTTAAATCGGGGTCCGTAAAATCGAGGGTTTACTGTATTCCAGTCATTAGATTTATCCCACAAAGTCTCTGATGCCAGCTTCCCAATACTTACAGTTCTTCCTGGTGTTTGCCATACGTCTTGCATTTGTATATAGACATCTAAGATGTTGAGAAGATCCTCCACCTGATTTGCCTCTTGGAGCTCCTTAGATCTTATTATAATTTGCCATGTCTCCTCCTACCCCCCCCCTCATTATCTAGCTCTGTTAAGGGTGCCATTTTAATGCTTAACTGTGTCATTTTGTCACCTGCCCCCTTTGAACCTAGTTTAAAGTCCTAGCTCCTCACAAGGTTGACAAATCAATGCATGAAAGTGCTCTTCCCGGTGTTCCCTATCTCTTCCCAGCAGTCCTCCTTCCCAGAACAGCATTCCTGTGTCAAAGCAGTGTCAGCAAGAGGAGTTCAATCTGTACAGCCCTTGACTCATTTTTGGGGCTCTTCATTTTGCAGCAGCATCTTTAAAATGTGGACATCAGAACTGGCTGCAGTGTTCCAGTATCAGTCTCACCTGCCATATACAAAGTTAAAATCATCTTTCTATTTGCCGCTTCACTTTTGATGTCACCATGGATTGCATTAGCTCTTTTCACCACTCTGTTGCACTGGGAACTCATGTCCAACTGCTCGTACATTGTGACCTCTAAATCTTTGATGCTGGCAATCAATGACTGTGCAGTCTCCCTTTTTGTAAGTGTGGCCTGCATTTCTTTTTCCTAGATGTGTAATTTTGCATTTGGCTGTATTAAAATACATTATGTTTGAATGGGCTGAACTTACCAAGATTCAGTTCACTCTGTAAGTCTGCCCACTCATTATTATTTACCAATCTGCCTGTCTTTGTCATCTACACATTTTATAAAAGATTTTATATTTATTTCCAGATCAATGATAAAAATATTGACTAGCATCAGACTTAGAACTGATCATTGTGGAACTCCATTAGAAACACCTCCATTGAATTCCCCACTGACAACTACTTTGAATTCTGTCAGGTGGTTCTTAATTTATATAATGGGCACCTTACTGATGATACAATGCTGTTTTTTAAAATCAGATGGTCATGTTGTATTAAGCCAGAGCTCTTACAAAAGTCTAAATCTGTACATAGCTACTTTTGTCATCCAAACTTGTAATCTCATAGCAAATTCAGGTTTGTTTGACAAGACCTGTTTCCATAAAACCATATTGATAGCATTAATTGTATTTTCTTCCTCTTATTTGTTATTGATTGAATGTCAGCTTTCCCATTATTTTGCCTGGGAGTTATAGCAGGTTAGCAGGCCTATAGTTACTTGGGTCAGCTCACTTGTCCTTTTTAACTATTGGCACAACATTGTAACACTTCCAATCTCTTGGAATTTTCCAGGTATTTCAACATTTATTAAAAATGAATGGTGATGGTGGTAGAACAGTGGGGAGGGGTGAGTAGCATTAAAGTGGCTTTTTTGTTGTTTTGATTTATTGACTGAGTTACCTGTTTGTGGTTATCTATTATTCCTGGCTGACTGAGTTATGGTATGTCTTCACTACAGCAGTAGTTCGATTTACTCGATGTTGTGAACGCGACGGTATACAGTCGATGTTGTGTGTCTTCACTAGGCACAGCTAAACACAGCAAGTCGACAGTGTCTGTCCGCAAAACTTTTGCAGGCGTCGACATGACGAGCGTTGCACTGTGGGTACCTATCCCACAGTTCCCTGATCCCCCAGCAGGCACCATTTCGAGTGCTGCACTATGGGTAGGCATTTCCAAATTTCGCGCCCTTTTTCCGCGCCGCCCACCCCCATTACGAGCGGTGCACTGTAGGTAGGCATCCCATAATTCGCGCCCTTTCTCCGCCGTGCTAACGCCATAGCATTGCAAGCATGGAGCCCGCTGACACCACGGCTGCAGTAATGGCTGTTGTGAGGACCTCGATCACGGTTGCTGAGTTCCTGCTGCACCGTCTGCAGAGGAGGAATGCGATCCGGGGAGAACTGCGCTTTCCGGAACCCGACGACAGTGAGGAGGAGATGGATGAGGACAGCGGGGACGACAGGGACACTGACGTGCACAGCGGGGACGACAGGGACACTGACGTGCACAGCGGCGACGACATGGACACTGCCGTTTTTGCAAGTAGGGCAACTGACAATCTGTCAAAAATGGTGGCAATGGGGCAGGCTCATGCCATCGAACGCCGATTCTGGGCCAGGGAAACAAGCATGGACTGGTGGGACCGCATAGTGCTGCGGGTCTGGGATGACTCCCAGTGGCTCAGAAACTTCCGCATGCAAAAGGGCACCTTCATGGAACTTTGTGACTTGCTGTCCCCTGCCCTCCGGCGCAGGAATACCAAAATGAGAGCGGCCCTTACAGTGGAGAAGCGAGTGGCAATAGCCCTCTGGAAGCTTGCAACGCCAGACAGCTACCGGTCAGTGGCGAATCAGTTTGGGGTGGGTAGGTCTACAGTGGGCTTTGCTGTGATGCAAGTAAGCAGGGCAATCGTCGAGCGGCTGCTACACCGGGTTATAAACCTCGGAAACCTGCAAGCCACAATAGATGGCTTTGCCGCCATGGGATTCCCTAACTGTGGTGGGGCTATAGATGGGACTCATATCCCTATCCTGGCACCGGACCACGAGGCCGCCGAGTACAGAAACCGGAAGGGATATTACTCAATGGTCATGCAAGCAGTGGTTGACCACAAGGGATGTTTCACCGACCTCTGATTTGTCCCTGCCTTTAATTGTGGTTCCAAGTTATAGGATTTGGCAGTCTAGCTACACACTTCTGCCCAAAAATTTGGTATTGGGATATCCATACCTTGTGATCTGAGACTGCAAAATCAGAAGTAAAAGGTGAAGGTTATTGAAAGGTGCTGCAAAAGGTCAGTACGTGGGGTGGCCGGGAAAGCTTCATGACGCTCGAGTGTTCAGGAACTCTAGGGTTTTTAGACAGCTGCAGCAAGGCACTTTCTTCCCCGACCAGAAAATTTCCATGGGGGGGGGGGGGGTCGAAATGCTGATCGTGATCATTGGGGACCCAGCCTACCCCCTAATGCCCTGGCTTATGAAGCCCTACACAGGAGCCCTGGACAGGGGTCAGGAGCTGTTCAACTACAGGCTGAGCAAGTGCAGAATGGCCGTAGAGTGTGCATTTGGCCGCTTGAAGGGGAGATGGCGTTCCTTACTGATTCGCTCAGACATCCGCGAGAGAAATATCCCCATTGTTATTGCTACTTGCTCTGTGCTCCACAATATCTGTGAGAGCAAGGGGGAAACGTTTATGGCGGGCTGGGAGGCAGAGGCAAATTTACTTTCTGCTACTTATGAGCAGCCACACAGCAGGGAAAGTCGAAGAACCCACCGTGAGGCCCTGCGCCTCAGGGACGCCTTGAAAGACAGTTTTATGAGTGCCCGAGATGGCGTTTGAGAATCTGCTCCCTTGCTGTGCTCTAAGCCTGCTGCCCTTGAACCCTCTTTCCCTCCCCCCTCCCTATGCTTTCCCTCCCCCATCCCCATGCTTGCAGAGGAAATAAAATCATTGTTTGAAAAATCATGGTTCCTTTATTGGTTAATCGGAAATACAAATACAGGGGATCACTGTCCTGGTATCCTGGAGGGAAACCGGCAGTCGCAGTGGGGGAGGAGCGGGCAAAGGAGGGGGGGTGGAAAGGGGGGAGAGGAGGGGTGGGCAAGACACAGCAGCTTTTAAAAGTTTTCCGAGAACGTCAGCCTGCTGCTGCTGCTGCTTCTGCTGGCTTGTGGGGTAGAGTGGAGCGGCCCACGGAGCTTGCCCCCCCGTGTTCTCACCCCACGTCTGGGTGGGGAATCTATGGGAGTTGGGGAGGGGGGGAGGTGGTTACACAGGGGCTGCAGAGGTGGTCTTTGGGCATGCTGCAGCTCCACCAGAGATCTCAGCATGTCGCTCTGGTCCTCCATTATGCGGAGGAAAGCATCCATGCGTCTTTCCTCACGCTGTTCCCTCTTTTCTGCAGCGGCTCTCCATTCCTGCCTCTCTCGATTCCTTTCCTCTCTCTCTCGATCCCTTGCCTGTATCATTCTTTCCCTCCAGTCCGTCTGGCGGGCTGCCTCAGCGCGCAAGTTCTCCACGAGTTCAGTGAACATCTCATCGCGCGTTCGCGTTTTCTTTTTACGCTTTCTTATCTGCGGTGCACGGCGGGAGTAAGAGCAGGACGGGGGATTCTCACATACTTGTTCATCTGTGGGCGAGTGTGGGAAAATAAAGTTTGAAAGTTATGAGACAGATACATTCAAGGTTAGGAGGCAGATGCAGTCTCGGACGGTACACAATGGGAGTACTATGCCATTTGCAACCTCAGTATTCAGAGGCCTGATATGATTTCTGTACAAGGTCATGTTCTACACCTAAAAGTGACTGAGAAGCTCACAGAAAAGTCAGAGCATCTCAGACACATATGTGTCCCTCAGCCCAAGACGGCTTCTGAAATCACCGTGCAGCCGGCCATGGTAAGTTAAAAGTGGCGCCTGCATACTGTAGAGCAACCCCGCCCCCTTCCCCCCACCGCGTGGCTGGCTCCCACTGAAACCGCAAACTGCAAAGCAAATGCCAAAAAATCTCTCGCTAAGGGCTAAGGTCTTTTTGGGGCTCTTCAGACCGCGTGCAGACTGCTCAGATTCCCTGATAGCTACCGCTACGGGCTGGGGGGGGGGCGGTTGGGTGTGCGTTGGATCTGAAGCGGAAGCAACCGCATGCAGAGTGCCCAGATTCCCTGCTAGCTACTGGCGGGGGGGGGGGGGGGGGGCGGTCAGCGTTCGTGGGGTGGGGGGTGTGGTTGGTCGGTCCTCAGCAGAAAAGAGTACTTTGCAGCTGGGAATCTTTATCTCCCTACTAATTGCAGTCCGTATTTCAAACAGGCAACCCTGAATGACATCACTTTGCTGAGAATTTCTCGGAGAGATAGGGAGCACATGCTCCTTGAATCCATGCAAAGTCCTGGTCCATACGCCGCAATGCTAGCCTGCTCAATGATACCAGACAACTTACTACTTTCGTGGCGTGGGTCGGTGTCCTATCACGGGGGACCACATAAGGCGGCTCTCCCCAGAAATCTGCTGCGCTGGATTCATCACTACCTCCTGGATAGCTTCCTTGAAATGTCCGCGGAGGACTTCTGGTCAATCCCGGAGTATATTGACAAACTCTTTGAGTAGAAATTGACCAGCAATGAAAGCACGCTAAGTCCTTAGGGCAAGTTACTCATTAATAAATGCTTCCTTTACAAAATCACGCGTCATGTAATCACTTAAAAAAGAAACACTTACCCCCCCTGGGAGGCTTGGGAGGGTACTGGCTCCAGGGTGACAAACAGCTCCTGGCTCTCTGGGTACACGGGTTCTCCGCTGGGCTCCTGCTGCTCCGTGAGATTTTCCTCTTCATGGTCGTCCTCCTCGGAATCAGTCTCCTCCCTGACGATTATCCCATCGGTGGAGTCCACGCACACCGGCGCGATGGTGGTGGGGGCGCCCCCCATTATCGCATTTAGTTCATTGTAGAACCTGCATGTCCGTGGCGCGCCCCCTGATCGTCCGTTTGCCTCCTTGGCTTTCTGGAACGATTGCCGCAGCTCCTTAATTTTCACGCGGCACTGTGTGGTGTCCCTGTTGTGGCCCCTTTCTAGCATGGCCTTGGAGACTCTTCCATAGGTGTTGGCATTCCATTTGTTGTTGCGTAGTTCCAACATCACGGATTCCTCTCCCCAGATAGCGATGAGATCCAGCACCTCACGAGTGGACCATGCTGGAGCTCTTCTCCTCTGGCTGGTTTCCAGGGTAGATGAGCTCATCATGGATTCCTGTGATGCTGAGCTCTGCATGGCGGCTAGTGCTGCTGATTGCTCTGAATGGCGACTGAGCAGTTCAGGTGAGCTGGCCACGCTGACCAAACAGGAAATGGCATTCAAATGTTCCCGGGTCTTATCTACCTGGCCAGAGCAGCGAGTTGAGAGTGCAGTGCAGAGCGGTCACAGTGGAGCAGTAGTGAGGCAGTCCAGAGCGGTCAGAATGGAGCATTGTGGGACAGCCTCTGGAGGCTATTAATGTCGGGTTCCGTCTTCACTAGCCCACGGTCGAGCTTGGAATGTCGAGATTAGCCTTATGTCTCTGGTTAGGCTGGAGTTCCAAGATCGATCTTGAGGGCCCTTTACATCGACGTTAAGGGCATGTATGTGAAGACAGGTACACGTTTAATTCGACCTAACGTCGTTAACATCGATTTAAAGTGGTAGTGAAGACATGCTCCTAGTGTTACCTATACATGAGTATTTAATGCTGTTGGATAGTCATTATTGTAAGTTTAATGTTTAGGTTTCCTAGTATTTTTCATAGGGGTGGATTTTATTGTTTAAAGAGATAAAATACATGTTGGATATTAAAATACTGACTTGCAGTCAGAGCACCTGGCCTATTTTTTTCAAAGTATTCTTGTATCAAATGTACTTATGATAGTTCATACTAGGAATCTTAAGCATGCAAAGAACTTCACATATGTTGTAGCATCTTGGAAATACGGCCACCTGCGTGGACACACATAGCTTCCAAGAAAGTAAATGGCAAATTGAAAGTTAAGTATATCAATTTCCACATAAAAATACTAATGCTGGAGATCTACAGTTCACCCAAAATTGTAGATTGAACCAAATCTTAATTGCGGGAAAGAAACAAAAATTCCTCCGAACTTATTCTTGGGGCTAAGATAATACATACAAGAGCTCAGGTTCTTGGAGTCAATGAGGCATTGCATAACCATAAAAATTTGCCTTAGCTATAGATTTCTTTGTTGGATCAGGCCAAAACATGGTTGTATTATGTACAAATACAGGGTGTTGCTGTTAACACAACATAATTTCAATGGAATAAAGGCAAAACCAAAGTAATGGTGCTGAAGAGCAACAGTGGGCAAACATTTGGTTGGAATCCCACACCTCCATCCTTTTAACATAAATTCAGGTCTAAATCAGAACTTCCAAGCTGTGAACATTGCAGCATACTTTACTATTAAAGAAGAATGGGGAATGACAAGAAAAGCTGAACAAAGCAACAAACGTGCGCACACAACCTAGAAATAGATCTAAATCTTGGAAATAGTGTCAGATTTAAAGCAGATTTTGGTGTTTAAAAAAAATAAACTAATTTGTTTAGTTAAAAATGCTAATTATTTGAACTCTTTGTTTTTACCAAAAAGAAAAAAAAAGTGTTGCCAACTCTGCTTATCATGAGTCTTGAAATACCTGGAACTATGTGAATCTCAGCTTTCATTTAATTTTTTTTCACCTGGATGTTGTGGTTGCAGAGAAAATCTTGAAAAATGTGACTCAAATGTATCCTAAAGGCAAACTCCAAAGAGTAAATAGCAGGGACTCAAATGGGCAGGTGTGTTTTGTTTTATTTTGAAATCACATTGTCTTAATAATAATCTTGTGGTATTTGGGACCCTGATTCATAATTTATACTTTGATTTGGCAATACTCCTTATATCACTGAATTTTATTTCTTGCTGTATTGATTATCATAAATAATTATAAAATGCATCCAGATTATAAGATCTTCAAGCCAGGACCTACTGCTGAGGTCTACAGTGTTTAGCAATAGGGCTCTGATTTTGATTGGTCTCTGTGCACTGCTGAAATAAATATAAAAATATAAACTATTGTTTCTTATTTTCTCCACTAGATGTCATTAGCAGCACAGCGAAAATACATTCATTGCAATTCTACAGGGGTACTTTGGATGGCTGTCAAAATTCTCTGTAGCTGTTTGGAGATTTTCCCTTTACTTTTCTGCGTGGTAGTTTGATCAAGTTTTCTATTACTTCAAGTTAAAAAAACTCATTTATATACAATACAAGAAGCAATATCTGATTATAGTATCATTGGACAAGGGTATTGTGGCCAAATTTCCAAGAGAATGAGCATATGGAAACTAGTAGGCTATGATTATGTAGAGTATGATTTGATTGCTTTTGTAGAGTCAGGGGAGGGAATTTTGGAGCAAGAGACTGAAGAGATGAGGATTTAGGGCTCCCTGACAGAAGGGGGAATCTTATAAGGGGTGTTGTTCATCTGATGGAAGTTGGAAACCTAAACAAGTCCATCGATAGGACTAGAAATAAATCTTTAACTGGATTCATCTAAACAGGAAGCCAGAATTTCTGAGGATGTTTTTTGGCAAAGTTAGTAAAGGGGATATGGGTTTGGATTTCTTCTGCATGGAAGTAATATCTAAAGTTGAATGCAGAAAAGAAGTGGCCAAAGGGGTTTAGAGTGGGGGCTAATAACTGAGGACTTGGTGTGTTTATTATAAAGAAGTTATAATAAGTCATTCACAATCTAGGTTCGTTGGCCAGGCAGTAATGAAATCAAACAACAAGAGGCGATAGACTTCAGTAAACTGTGCCAGTCAATGGAAAAGCATGTTGTAGTTGCTAAATGAAACAATATTAAGGAAAGAAACAAGAAGTGAACAATGGAACCAGGGGAGAACGAGAATACATCCAGACCAAATGTAGAAGAACCATTGCAGTTAGATTTAACTAGCTGAGGAGAGAGTTTTTTTGGGAGAGCTACAGGAAACAATTACTCAAGGTTTTATTAAGAAAAGAGAGAATGGAAATGAGAAGATAGCTGGTGAGAAAAGTAAAAGCAGGGATTTCAGAACACAAATCAGAAGATCATGGATGATACCCAGTGGATCATGCATAGCTTATTACTTTTAATATATGTAAAGGAAATGTTGGTATAATTAATCACAAACCTTGTGTAAATCTCACCACTTACAAATGAGCAGTAGTCATAACTAATATGAGTAGTGCTTAATTTGTAATGACAGAGGTGCCAGGTTCAAGCAATTAGGTGTCTGGGCTCAAGCAAAATTTTTTTTTTAACTTTGATAACTGACGAGGCAAGCCCAAAGGTGCTGGGGCTATGAACTAGAGGTGCCGGATCTCAGCCTTGACAAGCCCCGGCACAAATTAAACACGGGATATGATGCAGTGTATTCACTGAATGTGAGTTAAGAAATGCAGACCCAACATTTCAACTGGAGATGTTCAGGTCCATGTAGGGTGACCAGACTGCAAGTGTGAAAACTCGGGACAGGGGTAGGGGGTAATAGGAGTTTATATAAGAAAAATACCCCAAAATCTGGACTGTCCCTATAAAATCGGGACATCTGGTCACCCTAGTTCATGTGTAAACAATACATGCCAAAAATGCCTCTGTTGACAGAATATACAAGACGAGTGACTAGGCAAAAGGTTCGTTTGGCACTCGGCTGTTTGTATAACATTTTTTGCATATGGATCTCAGGCCTCCATTTAAAAAAAATGCTCCTATCATAAAAGCAATTCAATGTAACATAGGTTACGTGAAGCCTAAAGACAGCTACAAGTAATAGTGATCATTTTAAGTATTATTCATGGGCTGGGGGTAGTGGAATTTGACACAGAACTCATCCTCTGTTTTGAAAGGCATTCTAGAATCCAAGCTTTCATTACAATCTTTCTAGTCACCTGATGGCTTTATAGGAAACGTTTAAAACATGAACTGAATAGATTCTGCTTGAGTCTGTGGGACAGCCTGAAACAGTCCTCTGAGAGGAGTGAATAGCCCCAGTCATCTCAATGTGGTGTAGACTGTGAGAATTAATGATGACAATTTACATGCCAACATTATTAATCTTTTCACTGCTGATCAGTTTAGCAGAAACATCCAACTAATGTGTTTATACCACAATCCCAAGCTCCCTCCCATGCCCCGCCAGGAGCCCTAGAATCTACTACTCACTTGCCAAAACCCTCAGCTTCTATGAAAATCCATAATACAGTTATACATTTTCAATACAAATGTCTGCAACACACTGAAAATTAGAGGGGCATTTTAAACAAATTGAATTAAATGTTAAAGTAGTCAAGTAATATTTAATTCAGCCTCAGATTTTAAATATATCAGAAGCTGCCACAAATTCTCACTTCTGCAGCACCTTGACACAGAATTTAGGTCAAGCTTGCTACATTGTGCAAAAGGTCTTCCCTATTCCGAATGTTTAAATCCATCTGCTTTTTTAGAAATCACATCAAGATCTCAGTGAACATTACCCTTATATTATCCATATGGTACAGCTTCTTGCTGATTTTTAAATGAAGACAACCTTGTTAAATAGTTTGGCTGCTGGATCTCAGTGAAGGAATGAACTAACTTAAAATATTAGCTCCACAATATACATGAACAGTAAGTGTATATGTTCATGTATACATCTGTATATCAATTTCTTTGCATAAATACATATACTATTTAAAACTCAATAGCAATTTTATAAAATCCTCTCTTAAAGCAGTCACAGAATTTGAAGATTTAACTTGTAAAACTGAGACAAAACAATAGACTATTATAGAAGATGCATGTTATAGGAATTTTAACAGGCAGAACATAGTCCTACATTGGATAATAATGGTATTGAGGAATCTGCAGCTGCTTGTATTGGATGTGAGTAGAACCAGTCCTTGGAGAGTGGGAAATGGCAGGAAATGCCTCTAACTATTGTAATCTACAAGATTATCCCATTAATCATATTTGTCTCCCAGAGTACCTTAGTACTAACTGTAAGTGTTGTTTTTCCCTTGGTGCATCACATGCAGAAAAGCCTCTAATTGAAAACAATACGGAGACAAAATCAAAATGCTTGTAAGTGTACATAGAGTTCTAGCTGCTGTTGCAAGTGAAATGAATGGTATATACAAGAAACCATGCCAATAGGCTTGTCAACATCTTTTTACACCTGTAAAACGTTATCTTTGAATCTTTCAACTTTACTCAGCCTAGGATGGGTGCTAACACTTATTTTCTGATTGGAAGGATTTTATGTGCTGGTAGAGAAAACACAGGAAAGAAGACAGGAGTAATAAAAATGATAATATATCCTGTAAAACTATATTATAAACTAGTTTGTTTAATAAATAGCCAAAGTAGCTGTGACTCAATAAAAGCTGTGACTCAGTAATAAAATAAAGCTATGGGATAGCTTATGGCTGTATGGCGTTGGATGGAAGCTAATGGCACTCTGTGTGGGTGATACTCACATTTTAAAAAACCTGCAGACCATGAACAGGAAACGAACCAAAAGTTGATACCAAACATACCACATCATTACAATAGCCCACTATCATACACACGAAAATCATAACTAGTTGCAATTTATAAAAATAATTATTTTAAAGGGTTAAACTGGATCCATCTGATTTTTAAATGACAAAATTCATCCTTTAATAATGGATTAACATATTTTTGGAAGGAATATATCAATGAACAGCTATCACATTCATAAACAAGGATTATAATTCTGTATCATTTGTAATCTTGAATGGTCTTATAAAAGTAGGCTAATCACGACAGTGTTGACAGAGTTTTGTTTTGAGTTTGGAGAGAGGTGTGGGAGTGTCTGTTTCATCGGTAAAACCAAAGTGAAATTCTGATGGGGAAATCCACATGGTTTGAAACCAAGGTCATTTTTTGCAAACTTTCTTCAGAATGAAAATGACAAGCTTCATTAGCTCTATCTCTTTCCTATCATGAGACAGTCTTTTAGAGAGCATATTACTAACCCCTGACACGTTGATATTATTCTCATCCATGGTACATAGACTAAAATTGCTGCTGAAATATTTGATTGCTGTATTTGGTTGGTAGAAAACACTATGGTTAAAGTTGCAGAATGGTTCTACTTATAACTTCTTTTTTTCAGTAGCTCACATCTTGGGGGGAGGGATAGCTCAGTGGTTTGAGCATTGGCCTGCTAAACCCAGGGTTGTGAGTTCAATCCTTGAGGGGGCCATTTAGGGATCTAGGGCAAAAAATCTGTCAGGGGACAGTACTTGATCCTGCTAGTGTAGGCAGGGGACTGGACTCGATGACCTTCAAGGTCTTTCCAGTTCTAGGAGATTGGTATATCTCCATTTATATATATCTTTGTGAAAAATAGTAATTTATTATTAAATTTGTCCATGTTTACTCTCTGCTCAGAGCGGAAGCCCTTAGTTTTTGTTCTTTGGGATGTTTTGAGAAAGTTCTTTGGCTGTTTTTGCATTGTGTATAAAAGGAAAACATTGCCTTTTTTTCCAGCAAGATTGCTGATCAAAACAGTGATTGTGATCACTTTTAACATTTGGCTAGATGGGCCATATTAATCTCTATTCAATGGAGTTACCCTATGATGACATACTGTAGTGGCTGTGACCATGGTCTTTCTCAACAGATAGAATTTGACCTAATGCATCCATAATTGGAGATGGCATAAAGTCCTGTCTCTTCCCATTATCTCACCAGTCACAGACTTCTCCATCACACTGTTTAATCGTATCCTATTTTTTAAGGTTTAACTAAAAAAAATAACCTATTCTGTGTAAAGAAGGGTATAAGCCACAAAGTTGAGATCCAATTATGAGTTCAGATACAAATTTTCCCAAAGTTCAGGGTGTTGAAATTTGACATACTGATTCAGGCACATTTTTATAGAGAGGGCTGAACTGTGATGTTAAGATCTTGATCTGGATTTGAACTTTGCTGACGTCTGTAGAATGCTTTGAATTTAGGTTTTTGTTTCAGTCCCCTCTCTATCTCTTTGGACAGAAGAATTTGATCTTCAGAATTGCCAAGTTTGCAGCATGCTTCAGCACCTAATTTATTTATAAATAGAGTGAACACCACTGTACAAAGAAATATGCATCACAATTTTAATATAGTTTATCCAAAAAATGTTATTTTGTCTTTGGCACCATACACTTTGAAGTTTAAATGAATCATAAAACCGAATAAGGTTTTTAATAGAACAATCCTATAAATATCTTCAATGATTTCAGGAGATAACAGCATCTTTGACAGTTTTGTGTGAATCAAACTTATATTTATATATATTTTAGAAAACATATAAACCATAACATAAGTCGTGCCCACTCAGAGAGGAGCCGTGCATATGCTGTATGTCCTTTTGGGCTTGTAACCAGTTGGCGTGGTAGATAGTTATAATTTCATGGTAAGTGAAATAGTCTTAGCATCCAGCATAATGCCTTCCCGGTGTGGGTTCAATTTAATCTAAAGGTGGCAATTGCCTTAATAAGTAGGTATTAAGTCCAGGATTAATTTGATCATAAACATTACTTGACATAGGCTCTGCTCTTGCTGTGCTAGGTTCAGGCAACCGTACTTATTTTGTCTTTTGGGTATGTTTTTTTCTCTTTTTCTTTCTTTTTCCTCTACATCTTTTATAGATGCTGGGTGTTAAGAGCTTTATGGAAAGCAAGGCAGAGAGGAAGCCCTTTGCAGGGCCCAGAAACAACATTTATTAGTCCTACAAGCCCCAGGAATGCTTACGTACTCTCATGCACAGTCTACATGACTGTACATGAGAGTATTTTTATCTATTAATGGCATTTTATCTATTAATGGATTGTTTACATATATACAGACATAGAGCTCTCCTGTAATAGGCTTCTGTTAAAAAAAATGTGTTTTACCTGATTCTGAGGGCTTTTAAACATCTCTGCTGGAAGGGCTTTCTCCTGTCTAAGATCTAGCACTGAGAATGCCTTGGCTATGACTTCCAAAAGTTTCACCTCTAGGCCCTGATAGCTTCATTATCTTTGAGTCTGATGAGTGCCTCTGAGGTAGGTCCTAGCCCATTAAGGAAATGGACTGGAAATGGACCCAGAAATGAACAGGGACTCAGTGGAGGCCCTAGAGCACTGGAGTGATGTATTTCCAGCATACAGCCCTGCTCAAGTGGGGTATGTTACTCATTTGAAGCTTGTCCCTGATGTTCAGCTGCAGCTAGAGGGAGCTACATGGTCCATTCTGGAGGTGATGAATTCTGGAGGAGGATCAGGGTTGGAAGACTTCCACCAGAAATTAAGGGCATCATCTACTGGCAAACTGAAAGTAGTAAAAGCCATTCCTTCCTAGTGGTGGTATTTGGTAGTCAAGGAGCAATAAGGACTTCAGAACAGCCTAATTCTATGCACTATTTTGACAGCTGGAGAGCAGATGGCTTCTATGGAGGGCACAGTCAGGGTCTTGGCTCATGCCTCTATTGCCCTTTTCTTATTAGCTTCATTTCCATCTGCCCTGGGCTGAACTTTGGCTTCTCTTCCAGGTGTTTGTTTATCATAGAGACTCTCACATCTATTGGCGCTGGCTGCACCAGCTGAGAAGGAGGTGTGTGCTCAGGTATTGGCTTCATATTGGTAGCACTGGCATCTCTAGCATTGCTTGACCTCTCCTACGGGTTTCATATCTTGAACAGGAGATGGAACAGGACTGAGCATTGCAAGACTCCACAGATGAAGGCTGCTGAGGATAAAACAATTACATACCCGCCACCATTCTCTGGATAATGTTCAAAAAGAAAATTGCACTCAATTTGGTGCGACATTATCCACTTCTGCTATGTCTTGTATGGGAATAAGTAATAAACGATAATCTGAAGATGATCAGAAAGCCACAGACCATATAAGCGGTGAGGTTTGTCTGTGTTTAGCCTTCCATATTAGGATCAGCAAATGTTGGCACCAAATGTAGAAGTATTCTGCTTCTCTCTAAAGTATGAACAAATTGACATGTAGCATCTACAGCCAAATTAGTACTGCAGGGTAACCAGGGAAAATATTATACCAAGTGTCAGATTGGTCCCCATAGATCAAATACTGATTTAATTCCTCACCAAGTAAATCTATTGATTTTAATGGGATTATTCACACGTCTAAGGGCTGCAAGGATCAGGCAGTTTGGGCATCTGCCAGAGAAGAATTGGAGGCAGAGTGATGATACAGAACACATAAAGTTTAGCCATAGGTCTAATCTTTATAAAGACTCGATTTGGGCTGAGTTGCACCAAATTGGTAATCCAGTACTTTTTGGAGACCACAGTCTTGTTCTCCAAAATCTGAGCTTTTATTTAAAAAGTGAAGGAGAGAGAAAAGTAAATCTCTAGCCATTGTAGTTGTAAGGTTTTCCCTGCAAATGTTCAACAAATGTAACTGATGCCATAATATCTGCCTGCGTCTTCAAAGAGCCTAAAACAATAGCTCTGAGAAATGTGAAGCGCCCTGCCCATGTAAATGTCAGCACAATTATCTATTTCACTATCTATTTCACTGATGATCAAAGCACCATAAGAAAAGGGAGGAGGAAGGAATCACACATTTGTTTAAGCTTATCTACAGAGTTAAGTCTACTAAGGCAGTTTATGTTGACCTAACTATGTCAGTGTATACACTGCATCTTGGTACGTCCACTCTACAGTATGAAATAATATCAAATGTATAGAAATCGATTTTTCTGATGAGATTTTATATATTGGATTGTGTTTGTCCCCACTAAATGCGCTAAGTTGGCGGAGTGCGCCCACAGTACCTTGGCTAGCATCAACTCTCAGAGTGGTGCACTGTGGGTAGCTATTCCACAGTTCCCGCATCCTCCTCTGCCCATTGGAACTCTGGGGTTAGCTCTTAGTGCATGATGGGGCAAAAACATTCTCACAGATTTTCCTGGGCTCATCTTGTCAGTTACCCCTCCCTCCATGCAAGCTATGGCAGACAATCATTTCACGCCATTTTTCCAGCAGAAAATGGTGCAGTAGATCTGCAGAAATCTGCTGTCCCACGACTCGTACAATAGGCATGAAAGCTATAATCACCTGTACACCACCGCTTCCGCTGCAACACTGCTGTCCCGCTCAGTTACAGAAGACGGTGCAATAGGACTGCTAGCTGTTCTGGTAAATGGTGTACGGCTGCACCACTTCTGCTGCCACTTTGCTTTCCTGCTTTTTCTCGCTCTCCTTCATTTGGCGCCTTTTTCCTGGATTACCTGAGCAGGCGCAATATCATTGCAAGCATGGAGCCCGCTCAGTTCACCGCTGCAGTTGTGACCATTGTAAATACCTCGCGTATTATCCGGCAGTACCTGCAGAACCTGCAAAACTGGCTGCGGAAGCGATGACAGTGGGATCATGATAATGGTGAGGACATGGACCCAGAAGAAGAACGCCATGTGGCGATTGGGACATCATGATGATGTTGGGCCAGGTTCATGCTGTAGAATGCTGATTCCTGGCCTGGGAAACAAGCACAGACTTGTTAGACCGCATAATGTTGCAGGTATGGGATGATTCCCAGTGGCTGCGAAACTTTCACATGTGTAGGGCCACTTTCATGGAACTTTGTGACTTGCTGTCACCTGCCCTGAAGCACCAAGACACCAAAATGAAAGCAGCCCTCACAGTTGAGAAGTGAGTGGCCATAGCCCTGTGAAAGCTTGCAATGCCTGACAGCTACCGCTCAGTCGGGAATCAGTTTGGAGCGGGCAAATCTACTGTGGGGGCTGCTATGCTCCAAGTAGCCAACACAATCATTGACCAGCTGCTATCAAGGGTAGTGACTCTGGGAAATGTGCAGGTAATTGTGGATGGCTTTACTGCGCTGGAGTTC
Source organism: Sternotherus odoratus (assembly GCA_032164245.1). Classification (NCBI taxonomy): domain Eukaryota; kingdom Metazoa; phylum Chordata; order Testudines; family Kinosternidae; genus Sternotherus; species Sternotherus odoratus. The sequence continues at coordinate 90,631,820 of JAVMKO010000007.1, forward strand.
CCTAACCGTGGTGGGACGATAGACGGAACACATGTTCCTATCTTGGCTCTGGAACACCAGGGCGGTGGGTATGTAAACTGCAAGGGGTTCTTTTCCAGGGTGTTGCAAGCACTGGTGGATCACAAGGAACGTTTCAGCGACATCACATGAAGAGTGGGAAGGCTCAAACTGATTCCAAGTGGTGGTCACAAAAATGGCTATTCCGGACATTAACTTAATTAATTTAACAAATCTTGAGGGAAATTGGTGCATGCAGATGCTATCATTTATCACAATTATTCACAAAGCCCTAATCTTGCACTTAATAGAATTCTTCTCATCCACTTGCATGTCAAGTGCTGCACAATATGTTAGCACAGGGAACTGTAAGGTAGGAACTAAAGATAAACAGTCAAATGAAAGAGAGGCCCATTCAGTTACATCACATGAAAGCATACAACTAAATATTTACAAATATTATAAGTGCTTGCATACAAATGCAAGAAGTCCAAATATTCAGATCTGTGAACTTGAGTGCAATGTATTAAATGAGGATATTTATATAATAGGCATCATAGAAACTTTGTGGAAGAATGTCAATCAACAGGACTACATAATACCAGAGTACAAAATATGTAACAATGACAGAGTAGGTTGCACTTGTGAGGGAGTGGCACTCTATGAGAAAGAAAGCTTAGAGTCAAATATAGTAAAAATATTAAATGAATCAAACCATATTACAGAATGTCTATGGCCAGAAATTCCATGCATAAATAATAAGAGTGTAACAGTAGGAATACTACCGACCACCTGACAAGGATGATGATGGTGATTGTGAAATGTTCAGGGAGATTAGAGAGTCTGTCAGTTTTGTGAAGTGCTTCTCTTTGTTTAAAGGTGGGAGCAGAGGTGAAAGTAAGCTGGTACGCCTCCGTACCGTGTGCCGGCGAGAGCCAATGTGCTGTACCAGGGTGGCCGGCTTCCCCAGGCGGCAATTTAAAGGGCCTGGGGCTCCCAGCAGTGGTTGTATCCCCAGGCCCTTTAAATTGCTGCCAGAACTCCACTACTGAAGCCCTGGGGTAGCGGCAGCAGGGATCTGGGGACTATTTAAAGGGTCCAGGCCGCTGTTACCACAGGGCTCTGGCGGCTATTTAAAGGGCCTGGAGTGGTAGAGTCAGGGGAGCCTCAAGCCTTTTAAATACCCCCGCAGTCCTGGGGTAGCGGCTGCACGGCTCTGGGGGCTATTTAAAGGGCCTGGGGTGGTAGAGGCAGGGGAGCTGTGGGCCCTTTAAATAGCCCACGAAGCCCTGCTGCCGGAATCCTGGGGTAGGAGCGGCAGCCGGGGGGCGGGGGGGCTCCGGCCATGGTTTAAAGGGCCGGGGGCGATAGCGGCGGCTGAGCCCTGGGCCCTTTAAACCGCTGCCAAGCACTGGCTGCTGCTGCTACACCGGCGGGGGGAGGAAGAGAAGTGGGGACACTTACTGCTACAGGGTGGCCTGGGACTGGCTCTGACCCCCAGCCCCACCCCTTCTGCCCGAGGTCCCGCCCCTTCCAGGGGCCAGCACTGGCCCCAACCCAGCCCCGTACTGGTAATTTCTATTTTCACCCCTGGATGGGAGGCTTGGTATGAAGAAATTCTACAGAGAGGGAAGAGGCACTATCAAAGTACAATATAGTTCATGGCTAAATTATCCTAAAAGGGAGACAAAGCTTGTGAGTGGAAACTTTGCTCTCACCTTTAAAGGAAAGACAGAGCGAGGTCTACAAAGTATTAGTCTCCAATATGTCTTTCTCTTTAGAGGTTATAAGATTTACCTAGCCTGAAATGCTGTCCCTAATACTACCATGATTGTTGTATGTGCCTAACAGTCTTGCCATTTCTGTGTCTCCCAGTATGCTCTTCCCTCTGTTCACTTCTGGTCCCATCTCAGACTGGTTTGGAAGAAAACAAGTGGAGAGACCCCATGTCCTCTGGACAAACATGAGTTGATCAGTTAATATTCTCAGGCTGTGAGCTACAAGCCTGTTTCCAATATCCAGAATTTTGATGCGAGGCAACTAAAATACAGTGAAACAAAAATGATAGCGTATTAATCTCAGTAACCAGATTTGAAGCTCTTTTGCTTCCTGTTCTCTTTCCAGGTTGCAGAGTGTCTTTTCCTGTGCTTAATTTTCCTCTAGGCTTGGCAACTCATAGACCCGGCACCTCTGGGCTTACTACATCAGTCAGGAATGTAAAAAAATTCCTTGAGCGCTGGCACCCAATTGCTTGAGCCCCAGCATCTCTTTCATTACAAATGAAGCCCTGGTCTTTTTCTTTGAGAGCAGACTCGGTGACTTCCTCAACAGCAGATTTCTTAAGGAAGAACATTTATTAAAACTAGGGAGAAAATGGAGTAAAAACAAAAAGTATGCTCAACAGGCCTAGATTTACACTTTGCATTGGCTACACTTTGGTAAGGCAGCCTCAACTTCCTTTACAGAAAGGAGACAAAATGTTTACTTGTTCCAAAAAAGCAATCTGTGGTCCTGACGCCAGGGTCAGGCTATGTCTATCCTACAGACCTTACAATGGCACAGCTGTACCGTGTAGCCGCTCTATGACGGCGGGAGAAAGCTCACCACTGACATAATTAAACCACCCCCAGTGAGCGGCGGTAGGTATGTTGGTGGGAGAGCGTCTCCGTCCAACATAGCGCTGTCCCCACTGGCACTTCCGTCAGTGAAACTTAAATCACTTACGAGGGTGGTTTTTTCACCCCTCTCACTGACAAACGTTTTGCCAACCAAAGTGCTAGTGTAGACAAAGCCTCAATTCTTCTAATTCCACACTGTCCAGAGAGCGCAGGAGTCTGCTTTAGCTTATCTCAGAGATCTCTCTTCCTCCTGCCCCTCACTGTGGGTGAACTTGCCTATCTAGCTACAAACTCACCATTCTACAAATTAGTTCCCCCCCCCCACACCCACCCATGTTACAAAACAATAAAGTTGTGGATTTTTGTAATAAGGTTAAGAGACGGCAGATTGAGGAAACAGCAGATTTTAATAGCTGCCTTTCAAAGATCTGATGACCCATCTCAGAGACTGCGTTTCCCAGACCAGCCTGTGCATGGAGAGAAGTAGCTTCTAATGGGCCAGACACATAATTCATTGAGGAAGATTGTTTCCTTGGCCTGGGGGGAGCTTTTTTCAAAGCTGCAACTCACCTCTCCCACACCTGTCTTGTTTATTAAATATTACTTTGACAGCCATATTCAGTCAGTCACAAGTATATGTGCTATATAAAAAAATCACAACATTATTAACCCTTCTCGCTAACCCTTTTATCTCAAATAGCAAATTAAGACCCTAATCTCCATAACTGTTAGAACTTGAGAAAATTGAAGTAATCTTTGACCTGTGGGTCAAAGCCTATTGAAAACAATGGAAGTCTTTCAATTGTTTTCAATGGGCTTTTGATGAGGCTGCTTCTTAGTGGTCCTCTTGATATAAAGAACAGATGTACTAGCAAGCCTCACATTAATTTAATATGACATTATCTTATTCTATAAGTCCTAGGGGCTATAGATGGAACAATAGAGCGGTATTTGGTACATAATTGAGTCCTCCACATGATGTTATAAACATGTCAGGCTGCAACAATCCTTTATTACTTGGGAATGAAATAAAGATGTGATTTCAGATGTCCTACTTCTGATGTACAATCATGACTCCCAGTATCAATCATCTACAAGAAATTGTATTATGATATATTTTAGTATGGTTCTACTTCCAGTATGTGAGCTAGGTGCTGGAACAAACTCAATTTGTTTAAGAAAAACCCTGACCATATTAACCAAGCTTTTCAAACAAAGAGCCTAAAATTAGACTCCTTAATCCATATTCAGGAACCTAAGTAAGTGGTTTCACTTTGCAGAAGTACTGAGTACCCAACAGCTCCCCTTAATGCTTCACAGGAACTATTTGATTTTTGACAAAACTTTCAACTGAAAAGTTTTGAAGTAATTTGAAATTGAAATAACAGATTTCATTTTGACTTTCTAATTTTCTTTCATTCTGACATTTTTCTTTGACTTTCTTGTTTCATTTAAACTATTATACTATTGATAGAAAATAAATGTTTTGATAAGATCATCTGGATGCTTCCAAATGAAAATAATTTGGAATTTCCATCCTGCAAAATATTTCAAGATTTTGACTTTTCTTCCTGATCTGGGACAAACGCAAGTTCTGAAATGTCAGAACCTCCAGGAAGACAGAAATTCTGTTTTCAGACCAACTCTTGTCATGGTTAAATTTCTGCACGACTGCTCTCCATCACTCATTCATTCTGCGAATTTTTGTGTGTGTGGTGACAAGGTGTCCATTCCAAACAAGGCTTGAAGGGGTAAATTAGGACAGTTAACCTATACGCTGCATCTGGAGGAAATCCAGGGAATGCGAAGGCCTAATTAGCCAAAGAAGTCCAGCTGGGGGAGGAGCTGAGCTGGGCTTATAAAGCCGAGAAGCTGGCAGGAGAAAGGGGGCTGCAGGAAGTAGGCTGCAGTCACTCCCTAGTAGGGTTGCAAACTTTCTGATTGCAGAAAACCAAACACCCTTGCCCTGCCCTCTACTCCACCCCTTTTCTGAGGCCCCAGCCCAGCTCACTCTATCCCCCCTTCCTCACTCACTCTCACCCATCCTCACTCACTCGCTCATTTTCACTGGGCTGGGACAGTGGGTTGGGACTCTGGCTGGAGGTTTGGGCTCTGAGAGGGGGCTGGGGATGAAGAGTTTGGGGTGCAGGCTCTGGGCTGTGGGGTGGGGCTAAGGGGTTCAGAGTGGGGGAGAGGGCTCTGGGCTGGGGCAGGAGATTGGGGTGAGGACTCTGGGATGGGGCCACAAATGAAGGGTTCTGAGTAGAGGAGGGGATTCTGGGCTGGGGCAGAGGGTTGGAGTGGGTGGGTGGGTGGGAGGAGGTGAGGGCTGGGGATGCAGGCTCTGGGGTAGAGCCAAGGCCGAGGGCTGTGGGGTGCAGGATGGGACTCTGGGGCTGAGGGTTGGGGTGCCATGCCACTGTGACATGCCACTGCTTCCAGGAGCCACAAGGAGCTCTGGCAGGCAAGGAGCCTGCCTTAGCCCTGCTGTGTCACCAAGCGGACTTTTAACAGCCCTGTCAGTGGTGCTGACCAGAGATGTCAGGTTTCTTTTCAACCTGGTGTTCCAGTTGAAAACTAGACTTTTGGCGACCCTGGTCCCTGGGCATAGGGAGGTGTTATAGACTGCAGAACCCTGTACTCTCAAGTTATTCCCTAGGAGTTTGAGCTGGTACATACAGGGGAAGAAGGAGGGTGAATCAGAAGCTGTAGGGTCCAAGAAAAAGGACACCACAGTTGCCAAATCAAGGGTCCCTGAGATGGAACCTGGAGTAGTGCGTAGGCCTGGGATCTCCAACCAGCTGCTGAGGAAGTAGGACCATCACTGAGAACACTGCCTGAGACTGTCCAAGTGGAAGGACTTTGGATCCCCTGGAAGAGGAAACCACATATTAACCTGGCTGGAAGTCTGAGACTCAAAGAGGAGGCTTCAGAGAACAATAAAGCGAGAGCGACAGAGTGCAACCGCTGGAAGGAGCGTTGGTCTGGCAGAACTAACCTCCAAAACTGCTGGGAAGTGGCGCTGTCCAGCGATGAGGAAAACCCCCTGTCACAATTGGGGAAAAGGACTTGACCACCATTATTTGATGATTACCCCGTCGTCTGCAAACACTCTTGGACAAAATCTGTTTTAAATTTTATTAGAGAATATTCTGAAAAATATAGATCAGAAAAAAAACTTTAAATAATCATTTATTTAAAGTGATGTGGATGGGTAAAATCCCAACATAAAAGGATTAAGCAGCCTTCCAAAGTCCTAAGGACTCAAATTATTATAGCTAGTGATTGCGGTTATTGCTTTAGGCCCTGATCCAGCAAAGCCCTTAAGTATGGGCTTAATTTTAAGCATGTGAGTAGTCCCGTTAGATTCAATGGGACTACACACCTACTTAAGTGCTTCAGGATTGGGAACTTAATAAGGATCTATCTCAATTCCAGCTGTTGACATTATGGGTCACTTCTCAGTGCTCATACTGGAGTTTCCTACTTCAGTCCTTTGTTGATGTAAATTCTGCCAACATGTTACTTACACTGATATGTTGCATATGGAAATGGATAGTTCCCTTTGGAAATACAGGCCCTAATAGCAATGTTTAAAAAGGGAGAAACTTTACAACCTAAGAGCACAATTGCTGTAAAAAAGAGGGAACTAGCAATCCTTGAAAACGTGCATCTGTTTTCCAGCAAAATCAAACTATGGCTAGTAAAAAAAAGACTTGATTAGCTCCAGTTGGGAATTTTTTGATGAAACAGATTTTTGTTGGAAAATACTGATGTGGCGATCCTGAAACTTTTTTCAGAAACGTTAATAGTTTTGACAAAACTTCTGTCAGGAAAGGATTTTCAGGCCCAGGGTGGAATTTCTGGTAGCCAGTAACTCACTGGTTAGGGCACTCACTTGTGATGTGTGAGACCCGGGTCTATCTTTAAATCAAGATTGATTTTTTTTCCTAAGAGAGATGCTTTAGTTCAAACAGGAATAAATTAAGAAGTCCTATGGCTTGTGTTAGGCAGGAGGCCAGACTAGATGATCTCAGCAGTTCCTTTATAATCTATGAAGTCCCTGCTTTACCTGATTCAGAGCAGGGACTTAAACCTGGGTCTTCTGTATTCCACCAGGGGAATGCCCAAACTACTGGGCTATTGACTATTCTGGGGTGCATCATGTCCTCTGTTTTTTTCCAAAAATTTCTGAAAGGTCTCCTGCCCATTGTAATATAAAACAAGATCCAATGTCAAAACCTCAACATATTTTGTGAAAGGGAATTCTTGTTTTCCAGCCAGTTCTAGTCTTGATCCTGTTCCCACTGAAGTTAATGCTGAACTCCCAACGATTTCAGCGTAGAGTAGATATCCATAGAGAGGGTCATTTACTTCAGTGGGACGTCTCACAAAAGGGCTGCTTTGTTGGGTCCATATTCACCAATTTAGTAGATAATTTTTAGAAATAGCCTTTTTGAAAGCACAGAAGATATCTAATCTAGGTCATAAACACTCGATTGTTCCATGTGTTTCATGACAAAAACATAATAAAAATGATCTCTTTAGTTTATTGTAGATACTATCAAGTTTTTTTTGCCTCCCAGCCTTATTTGTTTTTACTTTGAAATCTGACATGGAAACAAATAAAAAGAAAAGACACATGGTATCAGATTCTCATCTTGCGTAAATCCCGCATGGCTCTATTGCTTTCAATTGCACCATGCCGATTTACACTAGCATAGTATATGGCCCATGAATCCCTGTCCTCAAAACAAACTGACCCAGGGAGATCATATTCTGAACACAAACGACTGGAGAAAGCTTAATTTTCAAATGCCTTCATATATGTTTGTTACAAATTTTTTACTCAAACAATCACCTATAAAAACACATGCCAAATAAATAAAGCCAAAAACTTAAATTTGTATCCTTCAACAGTTTAAGTCAAGTCACATAGAAAAGAACGTCCAAACATGTAGAAGTTCCTGGCTTTCACAGCTGATCACAACTGTGCCGGATGAGTCTCAGTTCAAGTCGGAAGATTTGGGAACATTACACAATACTTCAAATCCCACTGCTGTCACCGGAAAAAACTTTGGCATTTCCTGACTTTTGAGTGCAATTGCAACATTAACTTAATGTGGAGATTTTTGTAATCCCTTTAAAATACTTTATATCCCAAATATTTATCCCATTTCTCAGGATCTCTTTTCCCTTCATTGCACAGGAGTCACAGCATTCGTCGGTGCTAATAAAAATAAGATATCTGTATACATTAAAGAGAGTCAACCTTTAACTTAAAGCCCATTTTTGTTTGGAGTGGAATGCGATCAGTTCATACTGTAATTAAACTTGGGCCTAATTCTCCACTCTGTTACATTGGCATAAAACTGGTGTAGTCAAATGGTGAATCTAGGAAACACCTAAGGTCCAGTACTAAAAGGTGCTGAGTGTACCATTGATTGCCATTGATGTAATAACAATGAAATGGGAATTTTTTCAAAGAATGGATTACCAGCCTGGAGCTCCCCAGCCCTTCTTCACTCCAAGTACCCTGTGTTCAGGCAGCCAGGCCCTGACCCCTCCAAGGGGTCACCTTGGAAAACTTTCCAAGAAAAGCTAGACAGCTGATCCCGCAAAGTGATGAAGGTCCCCTCGGAGTTGCTGTGTGCCTTTGACTTCCATTCACCTTCACAGGAGATGTACATTATTGTGCACTAGTCTTCTTTCTCCTGGAGATTTTTCAGGGTGACACCTTAGCCTGGGAACCCACAGTGGATCAAAATTAACTGTTCAGATCCAATGGAGCTACATCAATTTACACCATCTGAAGATCTGACCCACAGTCGTGTCAAGATATCATCCCAATACTAGGAAGCTGCCTATTTTTCAAGCAGTTTAATAAAAATATTTTTTATTTGTAAATATGTGAATTTTCCAATGTTTTTCATTATAATAGGCAATGTTCCGGTGGCATGCTTCTCAAATGTTCAGAGTTCAAAATAACACTTGGTGTGTGTTAAAACTCCCATAGCTAAGCACTGACCTATATTACAAATTATGAAGGCTTTTGTTTTCTTAAATAGCTGGCCACTAGAGAAATTTAGGACTGAATGAGCAGGAGTCATGTTGGTTTAGCTCCAATAAAGCGGTCATGTGGAACTAATACTGTATTATTAACACTGGGTGAAATTTTTAACTTTCAGAGTCTTGATGAAAAACAGACAATAAAATTTGCTTGGTGATTTTCTTCTGACCTTTGTAACACGTATTTTACTCACCAAGACCACTGTGTCTCCACTCTGCATTGTCGAATGATAAAATGGAGATCATAAGTGTGCCATTCATTGGAAAAATGACTTTTCTAAATCCGACTTACATGGAATATTCATTTGTTCCTTCTAAAGTTTTAAAATTCTTGTTATTTCATGCTATAAATATTCACCTACTAATACATTGCCCATGCCACTTAGGAAGTTTAAGATCCATAAGTAAAAAGTCCTAGGGAATAGGGTGCATTTAAATGTGTTGAGGGGCATAATCAGGGCTGGCGACAGAAATTTGGGGGCCCCCTACTCCGATAGTTTGGGGGCCCCCCAGCCCAGCCCCCCCCCCAGCCCAGCCGACAGCGGATGGGGGCCCCCCCAGCCCAGCTGCCCTCCCCAGCCCAGCCGACAGCGGATGGGGGCCCCCCCAGCCCAGCCGGCGCTCCCCCCCCGCCAGCTGACAGCTGGTGGCAGCGGGAGCGAGAGCGGCGTGATCCGCCCTTTCTCCCCCCCTCCCCCTCCCCCTTCCCCGGACAGCGCTGCTGCCGCCGGCCAGGCTCTCTGCTCCTGCCGGGGCCAGGCGCGCTTGTCCGGGGGAGAGCCGCGCCGCCTCCCCGCCCCTTCCCTGCTCTCCAGGTCCGGCGATAAGGGGGGACACAACGGGTACAGTGGTGTACCGGGGCCCCCCTAAAGTCGGGGGGCCCGGTACAGCTGTACCCGTAGTACCCCCCTGTCGCCGGCCCTGGGCATGATATAGGAGCCAAAATGGATAGATAAAACCTTTAAGCCCTCTAGGAAAAGGTGATTTTTTTAAGGACTTGAGGCCCACAAGAAGAGAGATACTATTAGCTGTAAAGTGTAAAGAAAAAAACAACAATAGTTCTCCACTCTGCACCTGCCACTATAGGTTCTTCTGCAGTGCAGCTGGGAGCATGCTTCCCCGCTTGGATAGACAGACACCCACTCTTGCTCTGCTCCATCTTCTTCTTCCTTTTCCTCGTCCTCTTCTTCAGTGCTTAGCCAGGCAGTTGGCTATTTGGCCATTCCTGAGCAGGCTGGATGAACCCCTGTAATAGGGGGTTTGCCTTTGGCTGCCTCTACCTCTCAGTTGGTGGAATTTTATCCTGGATGCTACAAGCCACCTGGACAACGGCTTCATTGGACCGTCTTGTGGCATTCTTGCATCATGTCCAAAAAGGGTAAGGCGCCTCCTGCGAACAATGGCCCCAGTAGCCTGTAGACTCAGACCAAAATCCAAAACATTGCAACAAAAATGGACCTTTTTTGTTGAAAAAACAATTTTCCATCAAAAATGGTTGATGGATTATGTTCTACCTGTTCTATTATGTTCTACCTGTTCTATTAATCAGAAACACTATAATAACGGATATGATTTTAATGTATTTCATAGCACTGAAACAGATCCACATGGAATTATTCATAATTATGTGATATATCCAACAGTGACCTCCATCAGAAATAATAAGGATTCAATTGTCTCTTGACTCTGAATGCAAAAGTCCCAATAGTATCAACTGAGTATTGAAAGAGAAGAAACTTCTCCTGGGAATGGGTAGAAAGAGATAGGGTGTTTATGGGTGATTTACTTTAAACATTCATTTTTTTAACTGAAAAGCTATATAGCACTTCTACTATAGCAGCTTATAAAATAGATATTTAGTGATTTTTGTTTTATTTGCCATTAATCTTTGTTTTCCATTTACAATGTGCTATCTGTCACATATCCATTCCCACCTGTGCGATACCCTTTTGCTATTATGCAGTCTTCAAAGCTAATCTAAGTGACTTTATTGAAGAAAAGTGTAGCACTGACAGCCCCGGAGGCCAAAGTGCTTTCATCCAGGCATGGAATAGGCATAATCAGTGCTTGTTGTCCTATCAATGAGCTTTAATCATTTTCTGAAGGATCGACCACTATAAGTGAGAGTGCAGTTCAGTCTACATCTCCATTCAGGCCTTGGTCGTTCACCTAAGACAGCCACTAATTGTACCAGTTTGTGCCAATCGCGGTGGCACGTTTTGTGATGTGAACATCTGACCTCTAGGAATTGAACTGAAGCTACGGATTACTTCACACAGGCCATTGAACAGATGGTAATGCTTTTGCCACTGCCATCCGGGGCCTGATTTGAACTGGTGCCGCAGATGAAAGTTTCCATGTTATTTAATGTAACCTAACATAATCCAAGTATTCCAAGTGTACCCACCACTGTTACATGCAAATACATGATTATTAATAATAAATAGTACTAATTATCTATTTGTATTCTGACAGCAACTATAATACTTAAGGTACTGTCCATACACAGGAAGATACAGTTCCTGCACTGATGAATTCATAGTTTATGAAGACATGCAACATACAAACGGAGAGGGGTACAATAATCCTGCAAGATGCCAGTAAAATCTATTTTGAGTTCTAAAGCTCTTAATTTTTCAGGCCATTTTATCTCAGAGTAAAGTCTGGTTGTAACAGGAAGTAGACTGTATCATTACTCCTAATGCACCATTGAACACCAGCGGATAAAATTTGTTTTAGTTTATTATGTATTTGTCTTTGTCACTTTAGAGGTGCCTTGTGCTGAACTGCATTATTTAATATCAGGCACTACATTGTATCAAGAAATACATGGGAGAATGTATGCCCTAAACAGATCCCATATATTTGAGCAGTGAGTTCTAATTTACAACATCCCTATTCTTATTCTGTTACATTCCAGGCAATATTAAGAAACAATTGATCTTTCTAACATTATTGTTGAAGGACTTGAAAATGTGAACACACATTGTCTTACCTATGTGTCCACTAGGCACTATTAGCTCATATGTAACCTGGAGCCCAATTCAATGCCAATTGAATCAATGGGAGGGCTTCCATTGACCTCTGGGTAGTGGATCTGACCACTAAGCCAAGACGGAAAAGAAGTACTAACATTACAATGAGTACAAGACCAGATATGTTGAAGAATGTGTATGACATTTCCTGGGGGTATCCAGGGTTGTGAGGCACCTCATTGCCACCTATTCTTAGCATGGGGAAGTCTCATCTGTCACTGACTCCACCAGCCACAAGACATACAAGCATTCCCTCTCAGGCTGTGCTGCCCCCCTGCAGGTAATGCTCAACCTCTGAGACTTTCAGGTATCTCCACGGAGTGCCCAGCTTTTACCCAATGGACTCAATTTCCGGGTCCTCTGGATCCAAAGGAACAGTACACCACAAATTATCAGTTACACCATAGGACACAGTTCATCAACCTACAGCACATACATTCGTTTATAAAGAAAACAAATATACGTTTATCTGACAAGAAACAGCCATTCAAATGATAGCAAGGAGGAATATTGGAAACAAACAGTTACATATAACATAAAATCATAACATGCATTCTAAGACCTAAACTTAACTAGCAAGGTGCCTTCTTGTCTAATAAGGTTCTGCTGAGACCCTCCTTTCATAGGACTAAGTACACTGGCAGCTTGTGTCCCCAGATGAGGGATGTCAGGGCATCTCTCTCAACCCCCATATATTACACCAGACATCCCCGCAACCCGTTCACCTCTTCCTGTTAATTTATTTCCTGAAGTCCCCAAACCCTATTACAACCTCTTCATTGGGATTTGACTCAGTATGTCTTCTGTTGTAGGACATACAATACACAATAATCAGCCAGGGAGATACCTCTTGCCTGGTGCAACCTGTCTTAAAGTATGCTACTTCTGAGTGATCTGCCTTTAACTTCAAAGCTTTAAAAACATAATTTCATATCTATCTATCTATCTATCTATCTATCTATCTATCTATCTATCTATCTATCTATCTATCTATCTATCTATCTATCTATTTCCTTACATCTTTTATATAATCTCTTTACCTATTATCCAGGACCAGTGTGACACAGGCTTTCAATAGAGGCCTTACATGGCACTCTTTGATGAACTAGTTTGTAAATAACAGACATAGCAGATTCCTGTAATTCTTATGAACCACTGTGTCCTTTGCCAGGTGACATCAAAGAAGTCCTTGGGTCACCGTGTGAAGTATTGTGCTGACAGTGCTAAGCAATGTAATATTATTCTTTTTGTGGTTCTGGACAGATCTTGCTAGCCTAAATACCATAAAGAAAGATCAGTTTAATAGATTCTATATTACAGAGACATTTATGTTTAAAATACAGGAAAGTTCTTCTCAGTCGTCTTCTCACTCTTTTGTGGAAGAAACAAAACAAAGAGTAAAGGTTGATTTTCAGTAAGTTATGAATGTATCTAGATCTTGGTTGAACTACAGAGTGTACATTCTTAACATTATAACCTCTCTGTTCAGTCTTGATTACGTTTTCTATTGGATCATGTTAGTTTTACACCCACTTTTCAGAGGTTTAAATGACTGCAAGGTGCAAGGGAGAATATCAAGGGAGAATATCAAGGGAGAATATCAAGCACTCTAGGGGACCAGACAGAAAATGTGAAAAATTGGGGCAGGAGCTGGGGGATACTAGAAGCCTGCATAAGAAAAAGACCCCAAAATTGGGACTATCCCTATAAAATCAGGACACCGGTTCACCCTACTCTGCTCCTACGTATCTGGCTGGCACTGTGTGGAGTAAATGCTATTCTACATTGAGCACAAGGGGTCAGAGCTACGCCATGCTCCATTCATTGAAAAAAATCCTCTGACTGCACAGGTACAGAAAAGGGGGGGGGTCGTTATTAGGTGTAAAGTCTAGATTATTTTTACGCCCCATGAAGTACCATCTTGTATACATGAAGAGTGGAATGATCTGGTCTTTATCAAGTCTCCAGGCACTGATCTTTAGTACCAGGCAGTTTGCAGATCTAGTGTTTGGGTTGAATCGTGAGTGAAGAGGTGCCACTGAAGATGTTCATGGCATCCCATCATAAGTGCACCCTCAACCGGGAGCATAGAGTGCTTCCACAAGTGTTGCATGGCAGAATGTCTGACCATTCCAACATCCACCGGCACAAATTTACTCCTGTAAATGACAGCAGTGTCCGAAGAGCACAACCATTATGGATACATGGACTGTCCACAGATGTAAGACATGTGGGTGGTGCAAAGTGGTGCTAGGGTTATTCCTCCAGTGCACTAATGCACAGTGTCCAATGCCACACTTCTTGAGGCCATGAGAGTTGTCACCCTTTATCATACAGGTTGTCCCAGGACTGGCAGCATCTCAGGGCTACCTACAGGAGGGAGGACTCAGGTTCTGGCCTCCTTTACTCACAGCAATGCACTGTAATTGTCAATGGCTATAGTTTGCCCTGGCCAGGTGGCAGCAGAGAAGGGTGAACAACTGAGTAGCGGCAGCCAGCTTCTTCCACTTTCAGCAGCCTTCACCCTTGCATCTTCTAAGCCCTCCTATATCTATATATGCCACTGGGTAGGTGAATGGGACTAAGCTTCTGAATACAAAATAGTATTTACACTGATATCTGTGCATAGCTAGAATACTATACAACAGACTTAATCCCTGGCCAATGCAACATTACTGAAGTTGGCCCAGTTTAAACATTTAACCTTTCACTAATGTGGCTGCTTTAATAGATATCACGCACTATTTATGTGTCTGAACTGTTCTTTTTCTAACTTGTCTTTTTTGTATTTCTGTGAGAAGGCATGTAAATGTTTCGCATCAGCTAAATATACTTCAGACACGTGTGCTCCAAATTCACTTCAGTCTTAAAAAATGTATCTGATCACTTTACGGATGTTAATTCTTTTCTTTGCCAGTCCTCCTGGATCGAGCTTTCAGCAGTGGAAGAAGCCAGCTCTAGCCCCAGGGAGCAGGAAGAGTGGAGACATCTAGCATACTCCACAATGAAAAGAAGTTACAATGTCATTTTGAGGCCATGTGCAGTTCCAAGAAAATAAAACTGCATATTTTACTTAAGCATTAAATAATTGCTTTATAATCCCAAATAGACCTAGTTCTTTTGCATCACATACTATCTGGAGTTTTAATAGACATCCTAAAGACTTGTTATCTTTGGCAGGATCCTGGTGGTTTGGCACAGCATGCAAGCTGTAACAAGGATATCAGCTCCTTTTTCTTCCCTCAAACAACATGTTACCTAGAATACATGAGAATCTGGCAGAGGTGTACAATTTCTTTCCCGGCATCCCTTTCACACCATCTGCCTAGGTGTGCTAGAATCCACTGGAATGTCTTTAGAAGGTGTCAAAACTCCAGGAACTCCACTTCATTTGGCAGCTGAAAGAATAAAGTTATCATGGGAGTTCCACTGTAGAGAGAATCCTGGGGCTTGTCAGTCCCAATTACAAAAGAGACCAGCAGCCCGTTACAATCCAAGATTGTTGTTAAAATTCTTTAGGTGTGTTCACTACCTAAGGTTTAAGAAATGAACATTTTCCACAATGGAAAAAACCCAAAACCCTGTGACGTATACTTTGCACAAGTATATTAAATCTATACTTAGTCTTTTTCTAATTAAGATTTGTCATCTGTTTTATTTATGTGCACTGTTCCTTTCAGTTCTTTCTTTCTAACTCGAACACTTACTAATACATGCAATACAGTAGTGGAAATAACCTTAGTCCCAGAAGCATTTGTATAGTTTGTTTCTGACCCAGTCACAATATGTCTTTAAGGTAATGTGAATATACAATGCAACTCAGATATACTCTATGAGGTTTCAAACCAGAGTCTATCGGACAGATCCTCAGCAGATGCACATCTTTGCAGCTGCACTAACTTGGAGTGACATGGATTTATACCAATGGAGGATCTGTTCCTATATTCATTTGCATGATTAATTCTGGTTAAACAGTTAATTCTTTTGTATAAATAAACTGTATTACAGTGGCCACTTTTGGTCCTTAAAGATCTTATGAAACTGTTAAATTGTTGTTGCATTTCACCTCAGACATGGCTGCATTTCTGGGAAGGTTGAAGTCATCCTAGCTAGTAATATCATTTTAGGTCCCAATCCTGCAAACACTTAAGCATGTACATAATATTACTCATATTAGTAGTTCCATTGACCTCTCTCCAATGGGACTATTTACAGGAACAGAACTAGGCATGTGTTTATGCATTTGCAAGGACTTATTTTGCGCAGAACTTTGAAATATTTTGGGACAAAAGCTGTGTATGTATATATATATATATAAATATATATATATAAACATATATATATATACACATAGCTTTTGTCCCAAAATGTTTCAAAGTTCTGGTATATATAAACCATAACATTGTTATTGTTTCAATGACAGCCATTAAAAGTCTCATGCAAAGAAAAAGAAAGTTATTGGGTTTGTTTTGGGGGTTGGCTTTTTTTGCCTTCTTTATGATTAAGGCAATGATTTTTTTATGGAGGTTGCAGAAGTCATGGAATCCATGACTTCCAGCAACCTCCATGAATTCAGACAAAATCCCTGTTGACTGGGAGCTGCAGGGTCCCCCCACCATCTGCCACAGCAGGCTTCTCTGGAGCTTCCAGCCAGCACAGGTGGCAGGGGCCCTTGCAGCTCTGAGCCACTGTGGGCTGCATGTGCCCCCCTGAGCTTTGAGCCCCTACAGGCGGTGGGGGGCCCCAGAGCAGCCACCGTAGCTGCCCACCCTCTGCAGGCAGTGTGGGGACCTCACAGCTGAGCTCCCCATTTTGTCAGGGATATTTAGTAAAAGTCGTGGACAGGTCACGGGCTTCTGTGAATTTTTTTTATTGCCCGTGACCTGTCCGTGACTTACTAAAAATATCTGTGACAAAATCTTAGCCTTATTTATGATCTAAGGACAAAATCTTAGCCTTGTACTTGACAAAATCATAGCCTTATTTATGATCTAAGGAAAGATTAGAAGATTTTAAAATAGTTTTGTTCTGCCTGTTTTTTACATTAGAAAGACCAGGAATATTAAATCTTGTTTTTAGGGCCCTGAGCATGCATTCAAAACTGCACATGCTTAACTTTAAATACATGAGTAGTCCTATTGACTTCAGTGGGCCTACCACATGCTCCAAGTGAATGGTAGACAAGATTTGGTATTTTTATGTATAAACAGACAACAACATCCCCTTCCTCAACTCCCCACACCTTTAAAATGAACAAACAAAAGTTAGAGAAGATTTAATTTGGTTGAATATTTACGTTTTTATTATTGTCAAATGTTTGAATTTTGATGAAAAATATACAGAAAAAACATTTGTTTCACCGTTTTTGTCCAGATCCTGTTAAAACCTTTCTACATTATAAAGAAGCCCCAAAGAGCACAAACACACTTTTTCCAAGGTAGGACACTTTTAAGAAAACACATGAAGAAATCTTAATTAGAAATAAGTCTAGTTAGAGATTTAATATACTTGCACACACTATATTTCACATTTTTTTTTGCCCTTCTTTCTGGAAAATGTCCATTTCTTAAACCTTAGATAGATAGTGAACAAACCCAAGGAATTTTAAAATAGTATTTAAAATACTATTAAACAGCTTCAGCACTTAATATAAATATAACATGCCCCACCATTTTAATTTTCCTGTATGCAATTTCCCTTTATATGAATTACTCATCAAGGTATTGTCTACCCGAAACTAAACAGCATTAAAAGTATAAATCCAATACAGTACATTTATTTTACATAATCTAGATATACATTATGAGTTTGAACATCAGACATACTTCAGTTTTCCTTTAAATTACTTTTGTGACATCATGCATTTTTATCTATTTCTATAATAAGAATTAAAGTTACTGTTTGATATTTTCAGATAAGACTTATGGAAAGCAGGAACTAAAGAGGCTCAAAATGTCAAAGCTATGGCAAGGGATAATAATATTTTTATGTTAAAAAGTATTTGGAATGGTTATACACAATACACAAAATAGTGCATTATCTCCCTAAAGCTGATAAATCCTAGGTTTGAGTGAAAAACCCCATCAAGGATGGAGAATGCTGGAAAAATGTTTCCAAGCATTCACTTTGACTATTTTTGCATCCTTTGTGTAGACACTTTCCACAGTAGTCTAGCAAACAAGCTCCTTGCAGGAACATTTTGTGTAACAGTGAATTATAAGCAAGTACTGGCAAACATCTGGAGAAAGTAAATTATCAGTTTGAAAATGGGAATCTGAGCACTGAAAAGCTGATTCTGGAGGCTTGTCTACATGGAGATTTTTAAACCAGATCAAATTGAGTTAATCCGGTTTGAAAACGCTTGCATACAAATGCTACAACCCATTACAATACACTAACTCCTCATTTATTGGGAACTCTGGACTCCTCTTGCACAGTGGACAAGATCTGAATTGAATTACTTATTTTGTGCACACAGTTGCTATGCATCACTTTTTCTATACTTCCAACAGCTATCCCACAGTGCTTTGTAGGTTGATGAACACTGACCTGTTTGTTTATTTGTATGTTCTCTCTGGCCTGGTGTCAAATTTCCAGGATGACTCTTCCCCTCTTTAAAAGTTGGTGCAAAGCCAGATTTTGCCCCTTTGCTCCAGGATCCCAGTGTATCATCATTCTAGCAATACAACCATGATAAGTCTCCAGAAGCCCCACAAAATGCTTTGTGCAGTTTCCTGGAGCTTAGGTTCTGGATCTTATCACCATCTGCAGAGAAGCATTGGTTCAGGAAGCTTTTGTGGCCAGCCACAGCAAAAAGGACCTTTTTTTGCGGAGACTACAAAGCAGATATTTGCATGGGATCACAACCAGGACACTGACCGGTGCCAGATAAAGAGCAGCAGCTCTGGAGACAGTACATTGAAATGAAGAATACAAGGAAATGGTTTTGCAGGGGACATGTGAACTGTCCATTTTTTGATGAACTGGGCAGGATTCTACACCATTATAGCACAACCCATCCCAGGCACTATCTGGAGCCTGCTGTCCAACTCTCTCCCCCGCTTCCATTACCCCTCGCCCCCACTGAGGATGACTGGCTAGACCCATTGGGAGGATACTAGAAAGGAGCCGGCCCCTAGAAAGGAGCGGGCTTCTGTGTGTACTGCTGACAAGCTGACCATCACAAAGGGGAGAAGAAGAGAGACCCTGGATTAGATGTTTATAGAACTAATGGCAGAGACCCAGAGGAGAACCGGGCTGGTTGAGAGCTGGAGGCTGCGCATGAGGACCCAGAGAGAGAAAGAAATGCAGCTCTCCCAGGAGACTGTGGCAGTGGACAGCACCACAGTGGCTAGGAGAAGCATGGCTGTGGCCAAGGACATCACCCTTGCCAAGGCGAACATGGGAAAAGACAGATACAGAGGCAACTCATGGATGCTCTGCTGAGCCAGAATATTCTCCTGCAAAACATCCTCCTGCTAGGCCAGCAGGCCCCGAAGTCCTGTAATTTGGGACTCAGCCATGTCCTTCAGTCCCTGGACATTGCTGATTACTGGGACCAGCAGTAATTCCTAACATCTGCATCCCTTCAGCAGTGCTCCCAGTGGCTCCCATTCATCTCTCGGATCCAAGCTGTGGGCCCTGAGGACACTTGCACCTGCAAATCCAGCTTTTTTGAGCCCTGCAATGCCCCCAAGGCACTCAATCCCAGAAACCATGCAGACAAGAAGGGCAGCAGCAGGTCATATACTTGCCTTTAACTTTACACCTCTCTCCCCAAAATTGTTGTATCTGACATGTTCTTCGTGATGCACTTTGAGTTTTGTCTCCGCTGTTGCAGTACCACAGGGATTGTGCAGAGCTAGTTACTTAAGAAGCTTGGATTGTTAAATGTATTTCCAAATACAAAGACATAATTTTTCCATTGGTTTCCTTAAAGCTTTCGTATTGGCTTTTATTGTTGTTTCATAATAACACTGTTTACAATACATCCATTATGAGTCATTATTGCATTTAACACAGAAAGGTCTTTAAATAAAGCTGAAATAATTCATAGGATTTTTGACAAAAACACAGAGGGAACATTAAACTTCAACCACCCACCCACAATGTCCCAGTACTCACATTGTCTGCATCGCAACATCCCTCCCCCATCTTCCCCTGGGTTAACATGTGCATGTGACTCAACATATAAACAGAAGACATTCCTGACAGCATTCCCCTGGGTGCTTGTGTTTTCTGTGGGGATGTCTTCCTGGCTGTTCAAATCTCTAAGCGCGTCTCTGCATCTCAGCCGTCCACCCTCCTTTTGGTTCAGGATCCCTACAATTACAACATCCTGAAATTTCAGATCTCAGTAACTGAAATCATGACATTTATGATTTTTAAAATCCTATGACCATGAAATTGACCAAAATGCACCGTGAATTTGGTAAGGCCCTATTCATGGCCTAGTTAGACAGGTCCTTATCAATGGGATAGCAGACCTGCATGACAATGGCCCCTACAGTTGAGCTCCCTATGCCAAATTGGTTGTCTTCACACTGATAACATTCTGGGGTGGCGAACTTCCAGATGGCAGTGGCGAGCCGTTTCCCATGGGTATGGGGCATTGCATGCTGGCATGCTCTCACTGAAGCTGGGGTCAGTTCTGCACAGATCTGGGGGGGAAAAAAGAAGCCATCTCCATCCTATTGCTGGTCACCCCAGGTTTGCAGAATGATCCTTTCCTCTCAATCCATGCCAGTTTCCTGGGCTCAGAAACAGTGTTGAACACTAGGTAGGTGATCCAGGAACTATTCCTTGTGTTTACAACAGCTTGGCATACTTCTGTACGTCTACCTTGTCCTGCTGCCACTGCTGCGGAGTATCCTGCTGTGTCAGGAGCTGCTGCCGAATATATGCTCCTGCTCTCACATCATCTGCTTGATGGTTCCACAGGAGGAATCCAGTGCAGAATTGCCCAGCCCTGAGTGCTGTAATACAGCCCAAGTAGCCTGTGCATATTTATGCGTGTTCCATAGTGATGCGGGACATTGTTCAGTCTGTTTTGCCTGACAGCAGTTGGAAAATGGTACGAGCCAGCTCAGAAAGGAAGTATGGGGCAGAGACAGTGGAAATAGAGCAGGGGTCTCAAACTCAAATGACCATGAGGGCCGCATGAGGACTAGTGCACTGGCCCGAGGGCCGCACCACTGACACACACACATACCCTCGCTGCCCCGGCTCTGCCCCCACTCCACCCCTTCCATGAGGACTAGTGCACTGGCCCGAGGGCCGCACCACTGACACACACCCTGCCCTCGCTGCCCCGGCTCCGCCCCCACTCCACCCCTTCCAAGAGGCCCCACTCCTGCCCCACCTCCTCCTCTGAGCACGCAGCTCCCCATTCCCTCCTGGAAAGCGCTAGGCACCACCAACAGCTGTTTGGCAAACAAAGCAAGAGCAATCTAGGAAGTCCAAAGCTAGAAACACGAGCGGCCCAGCCAGGCAGCAGAGAAGCCTCCACTTCTGGCCCCTCCATCCTGCAAACTGCTATGGGGGGACCAGGGGGAAGGGGGGGGCGCCAGGAAGCTTGGCGGGCCGCAGGGAAGGGCTTTGCGGGCCGCATGTGGCCCCTGGGCCGCATGTTTGAGACCCCTGAAATAGAGGATTATTTTTTTAAAAACAGAACCTGCCTGTCTTTCTACAATTCCTAGTATGCATCCTGCTCAGCAGCAAAGCAAAAGACCATGGGACTCTCCTGGAGAATGCTACAGCCTCAGTTTGCAGCAAACAGAAATTGTGCTCACAGGATGCCAATTGAAAATAAAACAGGCATTCCATGTGCATTTTATTGGTGCAACTCACATACTTCACATTACCTGATTTGCATTAAAAAAACCTTCAGATTAAATCTCCGTATAGATATACTCTAAGATTTACTATGGTTTTCCAATCAGGGGAGAAATTTACCATATCCCTTATGTTACTAATCAAAACTAACCAATATAACTCTAACTTTGCATATCAACTATGTGTAATGGTCTGCTGACAAATGAGGTACTAAGAATTATTTGCTGAAATTATTGGGCACATAATTTTGAATAATGATTTCAGAAAATCATAAGCTGTTCAAGGACAATTAATGAACAGAAAATAAGATGCAAAATTTGTCAAGTAAATTATTCTCTGCGAATTATCCACCCAGCTCTAGTCACCTGTTATATTTATTGTTTTTACTGTCCTGCATATTTTTACTTGTGGAAATGCAAACCTGTGGTAAATACCATCTTATCTGTAGTAGATGATAAAAGTTGTAGCAGTTGTTTTACATTTACACAGTACTGCATGCATTCTCAAGCTAGTGGCTACAACCCTTGTGTGTGTGTGTTGGGTCACAAACAGGTGGGCTATAATCTTCCTCCCTTCATGGCTGGATGAGAAGAAGGTCTTAAAAGCTTTTTCTGGATTAACATGAGGTTATGGACTGATATGGAATATATATTGAGACCCACTGCCTTGTTGCATTATTTTCTACTTAGATATATGATTTATGAACGATAGGTGCTTAATAGCAAAAATCAGCATTTTATATTTATCATTTCACAAGGTGTCCTAAAACAACCAATGCAAATACATTAAGTAGCAGTATATTTAATAGTTATAGAAAAGAATGCACTAGGCTTCCTTCTGGTCTCATTTACTCTGTTTTAAATCTGGAGTAAATTAAATGGATTTAGTGGAGTTATGCCATTGGAAAGACAAGTAATAAATGTTTGTTTATACCTTGAAACATGAGTTTATACCCCTCTATATTTTATGCTACTTTGCAACAGTGGATTTTCTTAGCTATATATATTTTAAATTATCATTTAAGTCACCATGAGCTTGCGGCCTCAAGAGACGTTCAGTGGCAATGAAGGCAATACATTCTATAGGTTTAACTGTGAGTGGTGTAAAAAAGTATTTCCTTTTGCCAATTTTAAATTCATTGCATCAGTGACATTGGATGTCCCCTTATTGCATATGAGAAAGGGTAAATAGAAGTATCCAAATGACCTTTTCTGTACCATTCATTAGTTTATATAACTGTATCATTTTCTTTTCTTTTCTTTTTTCTGGGTAACTATTCAACCCTTTCCCCATTTCCTCCTGTCAGCTCTTTTCTTTAACATGATGTCTCTATAGCTGTCTTAATCAGGGAACAGACTCTAGTGAATGTTTGACTTACATGGTTATTCTGCCCCTGGGAATATAGGGCTCAATGAGACAAACTGTTTACAAAGCCATTTTCAGTATGATCCATTGGGATTCCTGCATCCCAAATCTGCAGTTATGGTTGAGTCTAGGGCTATGGCTGGGACATGCTGTTCTGAGAACCACACTGCACTAGCAGTGGGAATATGATGAATCACCATTTTGGAGCTCACCACCCCTGCATAATAATAATAATAATAATAATAATAATAATAATAATAATAATAATAATAATAAATAATAATAATTAATAATATAATAATTAATAATTAATTAGAAACCTTCATATTCTAAAAAGCAGAAGAAGAGATGAAGGGAAAGGAGAAGAGAGGAGCAGTATGGTGGAGTAGCAGAGAGGGCTGGAGAAGAACTGGGAGAAAGCAGAGATGTTTTTTTCCTGGCTCGGGACATCAGGAGGGAGGGTAAAAACTTTCAAGGACATTTTGGAGGAAATTCAGGATGACAAGTCTTCAACTAGAAAAGGAAGGGGTGGAAAAAGAGGAGGCGGCGGTCTAGTTTGGCTAGCCAGTACGGAAGGTATCAAAGTACAGTAACTGTGACAAAGGGGAATAACAGCCAAGAAGTGGCAGAGAGGCAATGGGAGAACTTCTATGTTTTTTACAAAATGGAACTCAGCCATATCACGTTTGATCTATTTCCCTCTAACTCTGTTTCAATACAGTGACATAAATACATGTTTTGGTGATACTATAACTGTAGTTCTAATGCTCTAATTGATTATTATACAGTTAGCCTTTCTTAACCCACATGTAAAGAAGCCCATGTACTCTCTTAACACCACATTCATAAATAGTAGAGATAATACTTAGAATTATAGCTGATTTAACTGACAGCTCATTCTGTTTTCTCAGTGTTGCTTACTGCACCGAAGTGCCTTTTCTTTGTTTGCCACAGTACATAATATAAGGTGATATAACAATGTTTCATAGGCGAACTGCCCAATCAGGCCAGGAAGCAGGGCACCAGGCTGTCATTTTCATCATGAGGTAATTGGTCTTTTGGTGTAATTTTCGTCCAGTAATTAGTCTCTCTGTGATTTTTAGACTTTATGTCATGTTGTGAATGCAACATGTTCGACAGCGTACCTGCTGGGGAAAATATCTTCTGTGATGGGTAAGAAAATATCATTTTTTATTAAAGACAATAGAAAAATGCCATGTGAAACGACTGAACTGTTGGGGGCAAGTCAACTCTTAATGACAGCAAAGATCCTATTTAATCCAGACAAAATGTGACAAAATACACTGTGACACTTTACCTTATGCAGCTCATCTTACTATTGTTTTGCCATTGCGGGGCATCACTGATACATTACTGGCTAATCATTAGCATACACTACTCAGAGAGGAAATGGTATTAGCCAAAGAAAAGAGACATTTTTCATGGCATTGAAGCCAGTTGTACACACAGGAGATAGAGAAAAAGCTGAGCCAATTTAAAAAGTATTAATATATAAACTAAGGGCCCAGTGCAGCAAAGTACTTGCATGTGTGGTGGTTCCATTGGCTTCAATGGGATTATTCATATGCCTGAAATAACGCATATACTTAAAGGCTTTCCTGGATTGGGGATTTAGTGTGGTGGAGAAGGTAAGAGTACAGGCTACTTTTTGTGTACTACAGTTAAATATATTCATTAGAATTGGTCATACAATGGCAGTTTCTGTGAATTGTTTTTAAAAAATGAAAGTTTTTGTAGAACATTTTCATGTAAATGTTCCGGGTTTTCAGTGAAAATCAAAATGTTATTAGTTTTTGAACAACTCTCCTAACAATTCTTATTTTTTATTTATAAGAAACAGAAATTTTTGAAAGAAACACACATTTCGCTGAAAAATGTAATTACAAAAAAAGGGACATTCACTATTATAACATTAATCCATCAAGGGACATTATTTCTGTAAGTTCTTTAATCAACAGGTTTAATTTGTGGTTATGCCACTACATTTTCTACCCATGTTTTGTATTGTCCTAGTCAATAGCATTTATTTTGTGGTTTCCCAGCTTTTCTCTTATGTTAGGCAGGAACATCTAACGGGGGTGGGGGGAGGGGGGACGACACCCAACTGACTCCCAATGTGATTACTGTCCCACAGGTAAATACTGACACATTTTGTTTTATGTTGGACATTGAAATTGACAGATGGCTTTAAGGAGTTTGTTGTTCCCGTGTTGAAAATGTTGAATTCCTCACTTTCTACAAACCCCCCCCCCCCCCAGATTCTTTGCCAGACAAGGTGAATGAGGTAGTATCATTTATTGACCAACTTCTATTGGTGATAGAGAGAAGCTTTGTTGCTCAAAACCTTATCTCTCTCACTAGCAGAACTTGGTCCAATAAAATATATTACTTTACCCACCCTGTCTCTTTAATATCTTGGAATCAACATGGCTACAACTACACTGCATCCATTCTTTGCGAGGTCAGCCTCTGCGCCTAAGAACAGCTCATGGGCAAAAGTACTAAAACTCAGACAGAAAGGCAAGTAAGAGTTTATATTAAAAATCTTTACATTACATAAAGAGGCCTGACCCTCCAGTGTTAAAATCAGAATGTAATCTGCCCGATGGCTCTCCTGTGCTATGGTAATGGAGGCCATCTCAATACCTAGATAGCAGCTCAATAGAGTATTTATTGTAAAATGAATGTTGTACCTATTTTTCTAGGACCACTTTTTACTTACCTGCTCATACATTGTTTTCTTACTGGGGTAACAATAGACTTCATGCCACTGTGGTGTTCCCTAAGAGAAATTAGTCATAGAACGGCTGCATTGAAGTATTTACTGTATCATGCTTTGGGCATCACTGCCTTAGTATTGAGAAGTGTATTGCAGATCTCCTGTGTTTGAAATACAGGCCAGGCCTGACAAGAAACTAACTTCATATATACTAAGTAGCATAGTCTAAAATGACTCTGGATGGCTGTATTCTATACTGTATAGGTTCTTATAAATAATATACCAGTTTCATTCACAATGGTAATGGATCACCTTCCAGTAATTGATTGTAATAGTAATATAATCATAATGCATGAGCAACATCTTTCATCCTCGGTTTGTTCCTTCTTCTGTCCTCTCCCCAAGTGAAGATTTGTGGGTGCAGTGATGTGTGATGTTTTGGTAGTGGTTTCTGGTTTTTTAAGTGTTCACACTGCTCTGAAGGCAAGGTTGAAGAAGCATGACTTGCATTTAGAGAGGAAAGTGGTGAGGTGTCTGATGACCCTTAGTTCCTGTGGCGGACAGGTTTAATTGTTTCTGACTAGATCTGGGTAAAATTTTTTGGCTAAAAATATAGATATGGGTCAAATATAGATATGGAAACATATCATGGATTCACGTCAAAGTTACAGTATTGTTTCAGTTGAAAAAAAAACCTATAAGAAAAAAAATCAAAATGTTTCCTTTAAACATTTTTCACAACGAAACATTTTTATTTTTTTATTTCAAATTTGCTTCTTTTTTCCCCCAGCTTGAATAGACACTGAAGCCAAATAGACTCAGTCAGGGGAGAAGGCTTTGCTTCAAAGCAAAAAGCACACATTGCAGAAGCACATTGCGTTCCTGAGCCATGACATAATGCTCTTCAGTGCATCTGAATGGACGGCCATTGATATGGATTTACAGAACTGCGGCAACTATGCATTGACTGAGCTTCGGCTTGAAAGGTCTGTCAAAATGGAACTTCATTGCAGGTAAGCCAATCTCATATTCAGCTAGACTGCTGAGTATCACAGAGAGTCTAGTGTGAAGAGTGGATAGACAGGAGACCTCCGCTGTTTATGCCATGTCCTGAGTTTACTGTATGGAAATCAGTGGCAATGCTACATCCATCAAGCCCAAATTGATCAGCAGCTTCCATGACAGCATGATCTTCTTGTAGCATCGTTCTTTCCTGTCGGAAAGCCATAATGATGAACTGTCAAGGGCAGAGGCTCCTTTTAGTCACTTTGTAGCTATCTGGAAGCGAAGGTGAGATCTGATCAACCGAAAACATGGCAAAGACAGCCTTGCCATCCTGGGAAGTTCTCTGCAGTCATAATGGGCTGAGTACCTATCCCATCCTCAGCAGAGCACCCAGATTCCCATCAAATGCCCTTTAAAGTCAACGGGGAGTCTCCTTCCATTAACTTCAATGAGCAGCGGATTAAGTCTTTCAGCTGAGATTTTCAAAACTGCCTACAAGGTTTGGAATCCAATTCCCATTGAAATGAAAGATGTAGGTGGCTTTGAAAAACTCAGAAACAATAATATAATTATATCTCAGACTAACCCTCCTTCTTCAGCTTGACTTTCTCTCCCAGGGTTTCCATCCAGGATTGCCTGTGCCTAGGCTCCGTTGGGTTCCTCCTCCTCCTCATCCGCTGCCGCTTCATCGTCATTGTCTTCATCTTCTCCTTCTCCTTCTCCTTCTTCTCTACCTCGTGTCTAACATGCTTCACCTTCCATAATGAAATGGCAGCACCTTAACAGAATGAGGCTGTCAACAGATGAGCCCTGCTGGACATACACCTTTCAATGCCACAGCTAGGGTAATTAATTCAAAACTTCTAACAGATCTTGTCCACCCTGATGCTGAGGAAGCCATACATAAATTAACAGCAGCCTCACCACTTGTAGAACTCCTTAGTTGTACAATGGCCTGGGATGGCAAACATTTTTAAAGTTGTACAGTTTAATATTGTACACAGCAATGATGACTGTGAAGCTTGGTTGAGGTGGTGAACTTAGGGGTTTGAAGAGGGTGGGATATTTCCCAGGGAATACCTTGCTGCTACATGTTTAACTAGCTTTTGGGTGAACCCTTGAGGGTTAACACGTTGTTGTTAATATATCCTCACACTCTACAAGTGAAAATTTAGCTGAACTTTCTCCACTATTTAGATGTCCTCAGAAACTGGGGCAACTTTTCATAGTGTGTTGGTCACATGGTATTTCCTTACTACCTCATTCGATGTACTCCTCTTCCTCTGTTTAGGAAGGTCAGCAAAAGCCATTTTGACTCTCTTCCTCTGAGTGAGAGTCTGTAGTAAGTTGCTCTCTGTGAGTGAGTTGGGGGAAAAAGTATTTACCATCCACCCTCTCTTTTTTAACAATCCAAATAACAAGTATACAGCCTAGGAATTGATTATTTAGTGTAACTAACCTGGGAACTGACTTATACACATGCCACCTGAAAGGAGTGGCATTAAAACTGGCAACAGAGAAACATAGGCACCAACTTTCCCTGGCGCCGGTGGGTGCTTGCACCCCCCAACCCTGCCCCGCCCCAACTCCACCTCTTCCCCACTCCCATTCCAACCCCTTCCCTAAAGTCTCTCAAAATATTTCCACTCGCTAATGTAAATGTGGAATGGATTATGTCCCCCCACTGGAAAATGTCAGCATTCCTGTGCTACCTATTGCTAAGCAACATGCAGCAAAATATATTCCATTTTCTGCTGTTCCCATTTGGCACCTCCCACCATGTTCTTTCATGTTCAGTTCCACAATGTAACAAATAAAAAGACTGTTTTCTATCTTTGGGTGCCAGTGCAAATTGTAGCCATCGTTGGAAGGACAGGCACATAAATTGGCAAGGAGAAAATGATTGACATTAGGACCTTTAGTGTCTGCATGTACTGAAGTGCTGCTATTCATTTCAGGACCATGTGCTGCTAAGTGAAGTCCAAAAAAAAATTTTTTTTTTCCACATTGGAACTTCAAGCTGATCAAAGAAACACACTTTTAATGAAACATATGCAGGATACTTAGAAGGAGAAGATTCTCAATGCATCTGCTGTGGGACCAGAAGGCTTATCAAAAGCGTGAAGTAGGAGGAGAAAGATTACCAGTGTATGATGCCAGAGGAGGTTACAGAAATATTAAGCAGAAGGAATCTAAACACTTCTATCTAGCAATAGTTGTTGTGTGTCTCTGAATACACAGAGAGCAAGCATACATTTTCAGTATGAATGAGCTTTGTTTTAGTTTAAGAGAATCAACTAAACAAGAAAGAATGAAAGTAAAGTTTTCCAGGTAGAGCACACACAGCGTCTGTGTCTCCTCTCTCATGGTCCACACTGAAAGGATGACAAAAATCTATCTAAATACTTACGTGTTCCTTCACATTATAATATCTGAGTGCCTTAGAACCATGGATTTTAAGCTTACAACACTCGAGTGAGGTAGGGAAATAGCCAGTTTTTTACTGTTGTGGAACTGAGGCTCAGGGTAGAGTAAGTAACTTGCCGAAAATCACACAGGAAGTATGTGACTGAGCCAGGTACTGAAGCCAGATCTCCCAAGTCCCATTCTGGCATCCTATCTGCTAGAACCTTCTTCCGAAATGACTATATCATTCTGCAGGAAGAAGAATTCATGGCGGTATTATGGCTGCCCATCACACTTGGGAGAGGCTATCTCTAAATCCTCAAAACTAATTGATTATCCTGCTTCAAAACCCTCCTTAAAACTCTCCTTTGCCACAAGGCCAACAAAAACAGGACAATGGTTAGTCTGCTGGTGTGCTGAGACCATTGCCCATCATGCTGTCCAATGTTGTCTCATTATTTTCTTCTGCTCCCCTATCCCTGTATATCACAAAATCATAGAATATCAGGGTTGGAAGGGACCTTAGGGGGTCTTCTAGTCCAACCCCCCTGCTCAGAGAAGGACCAATCCCCAACTAAATCATCCCAGCCAGGGCTTTGTCAAGCTGGGCCTTAAAAACCTCCAAGGATGGAGATTCCACCACCTCCCCGGATAACACATTCCAATGCTTCACCACCCTCCTGGTGAAATAGTGTTTCCTAATATCCAACCGAAACCTCCCCCACTGCAATTTGAGACCCTTGCTTCTTCTGTCAACTGCCACCACTGAGAACAGCCTAGCTCCCTCCTCTTTGGAACCCCCTTTCAGGTAGTTGAAGGCTGCTGTCAAATCCCCCCTCACTCTTCTCTTCTACAGACAAAACAATCCCAGTTCCCTTGGACTCTCCTCATAAGTCATGTGCCCCAGCCCCCTGATTGTTTTTGTTGCCCTCCGCTGGACTCTCTCCAATTTGTCCACATTCCTTCTGTAGTGGGGGGGACAGACACCAAAACTGGACACAATACTCCAGGTGTGGCCTCGCCAGTCCCAAATAGAGGGGAATAATCATTTCCCTCAATCTGATGGCAATGCTCCTTCTCATATAGCCCAATATGCTGTTGGCCTTCTTGGTAACGAGGGCACACTGCTGACATATCCAGCTTCTCGTCCACTGTAGTCCTCAGGTCCTTTTCTGCAGAACTGCTGCTTAGCCAGTCAGTCCCCACCCTGTAGCGGTGCATGGGATTCTTCCTTCCTAAGTGCAGGACTCTGCACTTGTCCTTGTATCCATCTGTTGTCACTTGTCTGATACTTAGATTGTAACCTCCTTGGGGCTGGGGCTGTCTTTTTGTGCAGTGCCTGGCACAATGGGGTTTGGATCCATGACTAGGGCTCCTGGTAATATGGTAATACAAATAATAATAATGATGATGATGTGCAGAAAACAAAGGCATAACGGTTACATAACTAAATACACAATAATTATTTTCTAAGCCTGTTATGCTTGCATTCAACCGCTGACAGTATCCTCCAGCTTTCATTACAAATTAGCCTGGGATTAGCCTCTAAAGGAAATTCAACTCATTAAGTGACATGTGAAAGGATAAACACTTCAAAAACCTTTATAAAAATACTTGCTTATTTTATAAGTGACATCCTCACCCACTGATTCTGTGCAGAGTACACAATGAGAACTGTATCGTAAGGGGTTACCATTACAATGTAAAGGCCCAACCCTGCAGTCCTTATTCAGGCAAACTCCCCATTGACACCCATTGAGAATTTGCAACACTATGTGGAGTGGGGGGTGCATGAGCAAAGTGCGGATCAGGACATAGACAGCTTTCTGGGGATGTTTAACATCTCAGGTATCCTTTTCTTCCGGCAGTTTATGGGGCCCTCAGAAAGCCTCGAGAAAAATATAGTGCTGCATAAAAATTCATAACTGGGAAAGCCTACAAATGACAGCTATAGACATACACTATGAATAGATTGCTATGACATCTATTTTAAATATCATAAATTGACCAATGCAGTGGCGATCGTTTAACCATATTTTACATATGAAAGAAAAAAATAAATTTAAAGTCAATTTATGTGCAACAGATTTTATTGACCTGATAAATATTGGAAAAGCTGTAATTTTCTGGTGATGTTGCATTATGTCTATTACAATCACAAATATCATGTAATTACTTTTCTCTCATACAGCACAGTGCAGACATGTGGCTTATCTGTTAAAGCCACTGGCCAAATTCTACTCTCCCTTTACCCTTGCAAGCTTGTTCAATTCATTGGGGCTGCACACACAGTAATAGCTAGAAGGAGATTATGGACCTCTATTTATTGTCAGATGAAAATTTTCTCTCTTCAAAAGCTGTCTCTGCAATTATTAACATTTATGTTGCGATTCTGATTATGTTTTTGATTGTTTGCATTTAGTTAAGTAGGTCTAAGGAAAAGCTTGCACGATTCCCTGCTTTCTCTGTTCTTCTGACAGTTGATAGTAGTTCCTACGAGATAGTATATTTAAAAGAAATACTCTCCAAATAAACAAAGAGTCCTGTGGCACCTTAAAGACTAACTAAAGTATTGGGTATTTCATGGGTATTACCCACGAAAGCTTATGCTTCAATACTTTAGTTAGTCTTTAAGGTGCCACAGGATTCTTTGTTACTTCTGCTATTTCAGACTAACATGGCTACCTCTCTGATTCTCCGAATAAAGTACTCTTCTGCATGACTAAGGGAGACAGAATCTGGCCCTTAATGATTATAAGGAGCTAGATTGTGACTTCAGACCGCAGGCGTGCAAGACATTATTGCCTGAATTTTGTGGATGGGGATCATCTCTATTCAGAAGGCAACTCAATTGAACCTATTTGCCTCAGATTACAGAAATAATTAGGTCCTGACTTTGTAGGCTTCTGCTTCTTATAGGCATTATATCTTGATAGTTTATGTTAATTGCCTGAACTAAATATTCCACATGTATTACACTTGTAAACTAAGGCGGCATAGTAACTGTGTCTTGCCACTTTCATTATTATTCCCTCTTTCCCACACTCTTGCCTATAAGATATGGCATTGAAGATATGCTTAAGTATAGGCCAGGTCTTGTTGATGCATTTTTGCTGCTTGAAAAAAACCCCAATGACTTCACATTTTCTGCTGGTGTTGCTGCTGTAAACCAGTGGAAGATGGCTCAAGGGGAATGCTCTGGGTTTCCGTTGCCATGGTCATTTTTGCCTTAGGTTACTATCTACATAAAGACCCACTGGCATACGCTAAAACTTCCAGGAGGGAGGTTTAATGTATGCTCTTGACCTTTTAGACATTTGCTCTCCTTTTTTGTATTGTTATGAAACACAATTAGAAATAATTCTCATGGTAAAGATTCAAACCTGGAATATTGTGCACCTCTTAATAAAGTGCCATGTATCTGAAAATGAAACCCTAGAAAAATCAGAACTTCCTGCATTTTTAAAATCTAATAAGCAAATGGCAAGCAAAAAACAGAACAGAATCAGAATATCTGATTAAGAATGGCAATATACAAAAACCTGTAGGAGAGCACTTCAATCCCCCTGGACACACAATAACAAATTTAAAGGTAACCATCCTGCAAGACCAGACTTCAAAGAGAAACTGCTGAGCTACAGTTCATTTGCAAATTTGACACCATCAACTCAGGATGAAATAAAGACTATGAATGGCTAGGTAACTACAAAAGCAGTTTCTCCTCTCTCGGTGTTCACACCTCCAGATCAGCTGCTAGAAGAGGACCACATCCTCCCTGATTAGAGATAACAAGGTAGTTCAGCCTATTGAACTAACCTTGTTATCTTTAAACTGGTTCTCGCCTACTTATTTATACCTGCCTCTGCTTACTTCCACTGCCTGCATCCGACAAAGTGGGTATTAGCCCACGAAAGCTTATGCTTCAATACTTTTGTTAGTATTTAAGGTGCCACAGGACTCTTTGTCGCTTCTGCAGATCCCGACTAACACGGCTACCTCTCTGATTCTTGTGACAAGAGAGAATCCCTGAAGGTACTGGTTCAGGAGGGGCTCGACCTCCAAGAAAAAAGCCCTGCAAAGTAGCACTCTATAATAGAATGAGAAGGAATCCTCAGAGTCCAGGAGATGGATGAAGAGTCAATGGAGGACTGAGCCTAGGAAGGGTGGAAGAAGTTTTGTTCCTGTGAGATCTGAGCTGGGATGTTGTTACCTCAGAAGAGGTGGGACTCTTAGCGTGACCTGGCATGGGAGCAAAGTCTAGAGGAGGAGAGTGAGGTGGAGGGGCTGGGTCTTGCCATGAGGAGATACTCTGGGATGGTGAGTCTATGACAACCAGAAATGTGGCCATCACGTCCACTTACGTTTCTTAGCTTTCTAAGAGGAGATATTCTGATTTAGCAGAGAACTTAAAAATGTGTTTTATTCCCATTGACGTAAATGGGATTTAAGCATGTGCATATGGATAAGCATGTGCTTGGGCCAGGATGAGCATTTCCCTCAACAAATGCTAAGATCACTCTCCATCAAAGCAATGTGCTTCCATCATTGACAGCAAAAAGCAGTTGAAAACCCACTACTTTTGTCACACAGACATCTTTTTGGCATCAAAATCCCTTTAATCAGAATTCCATTGCACATCTCACTGCTAAGAAGCATGCTCTGCTGGTAGCCTCAGAACAAGTTTACTATTTTAAATCAGCAATAGTACTGATGACCAATAATACTATGTATTTACATCTTTCAGTTGATTAAAGATTAATTAATGGCATCATATTAATCAATTAAGATATCTCTGAAGTAACAAAATATTATCTCCATTGTACATATTGGCAAACAGATCAGAGCAGTTGAGTGACTATTGCAAAGATTATCTTGCAAGTCACTGGCAGTTGCAGGCTTAGAACCCTCATGTCCTGCGTTTTAACTCACTGGGTCACACTGATTCTCACATGTGTGCCATAGCCAGTGAAAATAAATTAGATTTTTCTTTTTTCCAGTGTTCGAAATATTTTTCTATTGCACCAGAGTGCTAGGAACTCATCAGAGATGTATTTCAGGATTGTTGTTTCAAAATGCATCTGTAAATGAATATTAATTGAAATGGCTCATGAAAATGTGCAATCTCGCTTTGTTACAATGTTTTTTTTGTATGCAATGAATGTCTAAAACAGGGACTTTCTGTATTTGTATTTTAACTTTTCAACTATTTCATTTGCATGCTAAGGATGAGAAAATTCTGTTTGTTGAAATTTGAGCCTTTAGAAATGAAAATAAAAAAATCACCAGCTTGAAAAGAGCTCTTAGCAGAAATACCCGGCGTTGCTTGGGTCCGTCGGAGGTGGGGAGGAGGCAGAGAGCTGAGCGAGTGCGGGGTCCGTTGGAGGGGGGAGGGGGCAGAGAGCAAACCTGACACCCCCACCTCACCCCCCCGACCAAACCCGACACCCCCACCTCACTTACCCCTCGACCAACCCTGACTCACATTTTCACCCCCCACCCAAACCCAACACCCCCACGACACCCCCTACCAACCCCAACACCCCCTGACCAACACCCACACCTCACCCCCGTAGACCAAACCTGACACACCCACCTCACTTTCCCCCCCAACCAAACCCGACACCCCTACCTACCACCACAAACAAACCCGACACCCGCACCTCACTTACCCCTCGACCAACCCCGACCCCCCTCCTCACCTCCCCAACCAAACCCAACACCCCCACCTTACCCCCCCCACCAAACCCAACACCTCCTGACCAACCCCAACACCCACACCTCACCCCTCACCCACCCCGACATCTTCCCACCCCCCCAGACCAAACCCAACACCCCCGGCTCACTTACCCCCCCGACCAAATCCGACACCCCTACCTCACTTACCCTCCGACCAAACCCAACTCGGGTCCATCGGAGGTGGGGAGGGGGCAGAGAGTTGAGCGAGTGCGGGGTCCGTTGGAGGGGGGAGGGGGCAGAGAGCTGAGCGAGTGCGGGGTCCGTTGGAGGGGGGAGGGGGCAGAGAGCTGAGCGAGTGCAGGGTCCATTGGAGGGGGGTATTATGACATCATAACTATGTCACAGAGAACAGCAGCTGCACAGCTGATGTGATTGGCCTTTAAATAATTTCACCCCTGGGGGGCGTCAGAGGTGAGATTTCAAAAATTTTCAACTCTTACCCTGATTAGGACCCTAAGACCTATAACTGTACCAAATTTCAAGTCTCTAGCTCAAACGGTGTGGAAGGAGTAAGGGAACGTACATACACGCATACATACACGCATACACCATTTGACTTTTATATACCGTATTTTCCGGCGTATAAGATGACTTTTTAACCCAGGAAAATCTTCTCAAAAGTCGGGGGTCGTCTTATACACCGGGTATGTGAGAGTCTGACGGGTTCAAAATGGCAGCGGCTGCTCCTGTGTGAGGAGGGGAAGCGAGTCCGGGCGGGGAGCGGGGGGGAGTGGAGGAGGCCGAGGAGGAGGCCGAGGAGCTGCCACCCAGTCCCCGCGGCTTCCGCACCTTCCGGACCCTGAGCACCGGGCAGCTGGAGCTGGGCCGGCTGCAGGTGGCCCGGCGGGCGGGGCGGCGCTTCCCCCCCGAGCCCACCCGCAGGTGTCCGGGGCCGGCGGGGAACGGGAGCAGCTCGGGCCCCGGGGCGCCCCGGGAGGACAGGCTCGCAGCGCGCGGTGATCCCGCAGGCCGCCCAGCAGAGCCTGAACCGGGGCTGGGGGAGCCGGGCCGGCTGCGGCGGAGCTTCAGCTTCCGGCAGTGGAGCGGCGGGGAGCTGGCACGGGCCCTCTGCCGGGACAAGCGCCACAGCAGTTCGGGCTGCCTGGTCCCGCCGCCCGGGCCCGCGGCCGCCTGTGTCGAGCCAGAGCCGGGCAGGGCAGCAGGGCGCTGGGGTGAGAGTGGGGAGCTGGGGACGCTCAACCTTGGGGTGCTGGGTCTGGGGGGAGGCGGCGGTGGCCGGGGGGCGAGTTAGGGGAGGGGCACCCCCAGAGTGACTCCCTCATAGCCCTGGGGCACCCCCCAGTGTGACCTCCCTTGGGGTGAGTTGGGGGGAGGTTTGAGTGGAGTGAGTGGGGTTGGGGCAGGGGATTTGAGATGTGGGGTGAGTTAGAGGGTTGCGGGGGTGGAGACTGGAGGTGGGGTGGGACAGGGCATTTGGGGCCGTGGACTGGAGTGAGTTAGGGGATGGGGTGGGTGGAGATTTGAGGTGGGGTGATTTAGGAAGTGGAGGCTGGAGTGAGATGGGGTTGGTGGGGGTTGATTTGGGAGTGGGGTGGCTTTTCCCCAGGGGCATTGCCTGTAACTGGTTTTGAGTCTGTTCACTGGGTATGTGAGGGTTTCTTTGCTGAAAAGGGTGAGCATTGCAGACACCCTGAGACCATCCTGACCCCCTTCAAATCTAATGTTTTTTTAATTTTTATTTGGTGTGTGTTGGAAGAGGGGTAGTCTTATACGGCGAGTATATCCCAAACTCTATATTTTAACTGGAAAAGTTGGGGGTCGTCTTATACGCCCAGTCGTCTTATACGCCGGAAAATACGGTATATAGATTTGATCAGCTCTCAGCAGGAGTCTTGGATTTAACAATCTAAACTACTGCAATGGCCTGGCATCCCCACAAAAAAACCCACATGTTGAAAAAGAAGCGTCTCTAAGATGGCTTCCCAGAAAGCAGTGTGATTATCTATTAGACAAAACATATCCAGTGAGATGGACAGTGAAAAAAGTACACTCCAGTGGGTGACATGAACAGATGAACAATGCTACAAGATTCTGTCAACACTTACAGACACCATCGCCCCTTGAATAAACACTCGGCCTAATAACAGAATACAGCTGTAAACATATCATTTATTGGTCATTGCGGTGATGCTGTGCAAAGGTCACCACAGCTTTGGGTAAATTGGCTTACCAGGCCTTTCTTTTGTGAAAAATAAATACCTCATCTGCTCCAAACTCAGAATGCAGCTCGTCAGGGTTAAAAATAAAAGGAAGGCACAGCTGGATCTATGTCCAGTACTCAGACCTCAGACATCTGTCACACCGTGAACTGCTCCTTTCCAAAGCAACAATAAGGAAATGTTTATTATGTATATTACTGTAGTGCTAAATGGCCCCAGCTGAGATCGGGGCCTTTGTTGTGCTGGGCGTTGTTCATACACATAGTAGGCAACAGCTCCTACCTTGAGGAGCTTATAGTCTTAATAGATAAAACAGTGCAAGGATGGATTATTTTATTGCATTTTACAAATGAGGCCATGATGCACAGAAAGGTTAAGTAAGGACACACAACAAGTCTGTGGCAGAGACATAAAACCAGCTCTGCTGAGTCCCACTTCTGTATCTGATCACAGACCATTCATCGGATCAGTGTTTAGAAGGATCCTTTTCCTCACAGCATATCACAACTAGAGTGTTTTCTTTTTCATTAGTGACAACAGACATGACGCTAAACTGAGTAGAATGTGCTCTGTGGTTAACATTTATGTCAATGGAGCTATGTCAATTTACACCAGCTGAGGATCTTGCCCTCTTCATTAGAGGAGAAAGGGGACTGCAAGCATCCCACTGAAGGCAGAATTTGGTCCTTGATGTGTGTAAAGAACTACAAACTTGAGGGTAACTGATATGGGGGGATGTTTGTGTATTTTACCAGTGTCTTTAAAGTACTGACTTAGCACAAAATCTTTTTATTTTTGTAGATATGCTGTATCTTGTAAGAAACTTGAGTCATAACCCCCCCCCCCCAAAACACAATTATAATTTAACAAATTTCTGGTGTATCAAATTAACTTGGGTGGGCTAAGCATTATCAAACCCCTAAGGGATTGGAGAAAATATCTAACTCAAGAAATGTGTTAAGAGTATCTACTATAGAGGCAACCTGTTTAGTTTTTGTCAATATGTTTTCTTTTAGGAAGAGTCATTCTTTTCTTCTCATATTGAAAGCATCCCCATCCCTCTGGAAGCAAAGGATTAACTTCTCAATGGGTGGCACCCAGCATTTTTCAACATGTGTGGGGGTGATAGCTGTTCTTTCTGGCCTTGTTACAAAGGGTCATGTTTAATTAATTAATTATTAAACCAGACGTGTACCCAGAAGCCTACTGCTGCAAGACAAGCCCAAGAAAGAAAACAACAGAACACCACTGGCCATCACCTACAGTCCTCAGTTAAAACCTCTGCAACGCATCATCAGCGACCTACAACCCATCCTGGACAATAATCCCTCACTTTCACAGGCCTTGGGAGGAAGGCCAGTCCTGGCACACAGACAACCTGCCAACCTTAAACAAATTCTCACCAGCAACAGCACACTGCACCACAATAACTCCAACTCAGGAACCAATCCATGCAACAAACCTCGATGCCAACTCTGCCCACATATCTACACCAGCAACAACATCACAGGACCTAACCAGATCAATCATACCATCACTGGTTCATTCACCTGCACATCAACCAATGTCATATATGCCATTATATGCCACCAGTGTCCCTCTGCTATGTACATCGGCCAAACTGGACAGTCCCTACGAAAAAGGATAAATGCACACAAATCAGATATTAGGAATGGCAATATACACAAACCTGTAGGGGAACACTTCAACCTGCCTGGACACACATTAGCTGATTTAAAAGTCAGCATCCTGCAGCAAAAACACTTCAAGACCAGACTACAAAGGGAAACTGCAGAACTTCAATTCATTTGCAAATTCAGCACACACCTTCTAGGACTGAACAAAGATCTAGAATGGCTGGCTCATTACAGACATTGTTTCTCCTCTCTCCATGTTCACACACCCCATTCAAATGCTAGAAGAATAATCCACACTCCCTGATCGGAGATAACAAACTGGTTCAGCTTATTTGGACTAACCTTTTCACCTCCCACCTGGTTCTTACCTACTTTCCCAGACCTGCCTCTAAACATTTCCACTGCTTGCATCCGACGAAGTGGGTATTAGCCCACGAAAGCTCATGCTTCAAAACTTTATAGTTAGTCTTTAAGGTGCCACAAGATTTTGTTTCCTTTGCTATTCCAGACTAACACGGCTACCTCTCTGATGTTTAAGTACTGTAAGATACACTTAATATGGGTATATCAGACTGAAAAAAAACCAGAGGGAAAATGCTGTTCATTTCTGCAGCAAAACAGGGTTATGGTCATGTGATTGTTTATGTATTAATGAACAATCTTTCTTTATATTGATCAATAACATAAGGTAGATTTATCAACTCAGTTTTTGAGGGACTGAATCATTGAAATGAAGACAGTGAACCAAATTCTGCTCTCACTTACTTCCTTCATTGGGTATGATCAGTGCAAATTTCATTCATAAAGCAGCCAGCACAAGATAGTTTGAGTAAAGGCATGCAGTCCTGATTTGGGGTGGGGTGACTACATGGCAGCATGCAGGTAGGGCCGGCCAATGGCATGTGGGAAAAAATGTCATCCTGGCAGAAGAAAACACCTGTGTTTCCAGAATTTCATAGGCTCTTGTTTATAAAAATGTCCAGAAGTTGCCTAGTGATGGGCAAACCTCAAAGGGATACGTGATCTGATTCAGTTGGTATAAACAACTAAAAGATCTCATCCTTATCCATACTTCTAGGGACAGATCATCAGCTCTTAATGGACAAGTCATGTAAATTAGCTGAGAATCTGTTCCTAAAGTCTGCAAAATTATCCTGACAGATGAGCAGTCTTTCAGTCTTTACAAATGGATAGTTCATTCCTGGTTTTATTTGGAAGTTTCCATAGGTACGCCTATACTATATGCCGGATCAGTGGGTAGTGATCGATCTATCGGGGATTGATTTATCGCATCTAGTGTAGATGTGATAAATCGATCCCCGAGCGCTCTCCCTGTTGAATCGAGAACTCCACCTCACAAGAGACGGAAGCAGAGTTGATGGGGGAGCAGCAGTGGTCGACTCGCCACCGTGTGGACAGCCAGATAAGTCGACCTAAGATACGTTGACTTCAGCTACGCTGTTCGCGTAGCTGCAGTTGTGTATCTTAGATCGACCCCCCTCCCCTAGCATAGACCATGCCCATATCTGGCACTAGCCCTGAATCAGGAAAGAAAGGTGGTTTGTTTAAATTTAAGGATCAGTATTAGTTTTGTGTAAAACTTTGGTTCATTTATCAGAACTAGTTTGACCATCTGAAAACCACCATTGATTAGCATCTTTATGGTCCAAATCTGCGGCCTCCACTGTATTTTGGAAATAACAATAAATTCCTATAAACATGCTTATGGCAGAATGCACCTCAAATATTCTCCCCCTGGATATCAGAAGTTAGGTAATGACCCTTGCACTTTTATATGTAATGTTATACACTATCTCAGATGGATGTAAGAGTGACAAATGCCTTCTTCCACATTCAGATAGTTAAGGGACTGTGCTCATGTCTCGCCCAGTGAACAGATCCAGACTTAGCTTCTGTGCTTCATACTTTTGTCAGCTCCAAACTAGCCTACAATAACTCAATCTGCCTAGAAAAGACAGTAGTTCACATTAAAGCTGTATCTTATGCTGAATATAGATATGCACCTCTTGAGGAGGGAAGGCTATTGAGAGCTCATCAAATCACAGCTCTATACATTCCTCAAGCTCCCAATTCATTCCTGTATATTATTCAAGGACTGGCCCTGCCCTTTAAAACTCTCAGTGGGTAAGGTCTGGTTTTCATACAAGTTGCCTCTACATCTGTGACCCTTCAAGGCAATTGCATAAAAAAAAAAGACCTTAGTTTTAAATATTTGAGAGCAGGACTTTCTTCATGACGGGCACCAAATATGGAACTCATTGGGCCTCAAAGATCATAATAATGACAGAATAAAATATACTAAAATAATAATTTAAAAGTATTTGCTGAATTTGGAACAGACACTAAATGTATAATGGTGAGAGTGAAAAATGGAACAGAAAGTAATGAGAACAAATATATGCACA
The DNA here is from genome assembly GCA_032164245.1 of Sternotherus odoratus. Classification (NCBI taxonomy): domain Eukaryota; kingdom Metazoa; phylum Chordata; order Testudines; family Kinosternidae; genus Sternotherus; species Sternotherus odoratus. The sequence continues at coordinate 90,672,868 of JAVMKO010000007.1, forward strand.
GAGGCAGCTAGTTCTAACAAAAGTATATTTGGAAGTAAATGTTTTAAGGGTTTTTAATGGAGAGATGGACCAACGGGGATTTCGGAAGACAGTGAGTTACACACATTAAGGGTCACCATAGCAAAGGGAAGATGACCTGCCAAATTAAGATATGATACTGGCATTGCTAAAAGGCAGGAGGAGTATGATCATATATGCTTATTGGAATAAGACTGAAATACAGTCATGACTTCTGGGGCTTTAAAACCCAACAGTTCTATCTTACAGCCAACCCACCATTGCATAAGCAACAATCCTAGTAACCCAAAGTGATTATAACATTCTCACTGTTGCTCAGATTCATGGCTACATTCTGAACAAGTGTCAAGCGATGGAGAAGCCTAAATGAAAGTGCTACAAAGAGAGACTCCCCATGGGCACAAGCGCATATGCTTCTCTGATGAGAACATCATGGGATGAATGAGATACATACCACAGTTGACACTTGGCTTTCTATGGAAAGGACATTGTTGTAAGATGCACCAATTTACTTTACCTCAGCTCATAAACTAAAAAAAATAAATCCCCTTAATACCTGGGCTTATGAAGAAGCAAATCTACTTTTACTGAGAACCTCTCCCCAGCAGCAAGACTTCCATTTTGTCAGCTGTGAATAAAGAGTAACTCCAGTGCATCCAGACAGAAACATCATACAAAAATCCCTTGGATTGCAGGGCATAGACTCAAATTACAGGGCCCATGAGGCAAGAGATAAGCAGCTGTGTATCATCGGTGTCCCTGTTATATTCTGCCGTCTGTTTAGAAATGATCTCTCCAAGTAGCTATATATATTTGGGAGACAGAAAAGATCCTTGAGATCTTTCCACATTCCAAGTCTCCTTGTGTTCACAAACAATTGATCAATTACCATCAACTAACTTCTGTTGCATCACAGAAGGACAGCTCCAAACACACAAGCAACATCCCTTAGACACTGAAACAGGAACAAATGGTTTATTGTATCACAAGCAGTTGAAAAGTCCAGCATGACCAAAATGCCGAGCTGACCTCATTCTAAAATCAGCAGGAAACCATTCATGAATATAGCAAGTGCACTGTTAACACTGATCTAGAATTCACTCAAGAATTTATCTATGTATGACTAAATGCATCTATCTTCTCAGGTAACCTTTTTGCCGTCTCACTCAGCTTTTCATAAATGGGTGATTTGCTACGAGAAATCACTAGCAAATATCTCAACTCTAAAAGACAGTTTCTGGAGACACTGATAAAGCCTGTGATTACTAGCACCACAACCACACCACTGTATGTAGTAATCAGTAAAGATGGGGGCCATAACTACACATGGTTTTCAAGAATTCCAGAAGACAATGGACATCTGCATCCAGAAATGATGTTGACCTGAAATCAAAGACAGTCCCCTGAGAGCCAATGGCTTCTGCAGTGAAAAGGATCATAGCATCATAGAAATGTAGGGTTGGAAGGGACATCAAGAAGTCATCAAGTTTAACCCCCTTCATTGAGGCAGGACCAAGTCAACCTTGACCATCCTGACAAATGTTTCTCCAACATTTTCTTAAAACCTTCCAATGATGGGGATTCCACAGCCTCCTTTGGAAGTCTGTTCCAGAATTTACTGCAGATGAAGTCAATTACTTCTTGTCTTGCCATCAGTGGACATGGAGAACAATTGATCACCATCCTCTTTATAACTGTCTGTAATGGGGGGTACTCACTGCTTGAGCACCTCCTAGTGGCTGGGTGTGGTACTGCAGTCCTTATCTCACCCGGTGCTCCCTGTAGGCTGCTAGCTGACCTTGGGGATGGTAACGGCACTTCTGTTAATACACCCCAGAATGATAGTAGCTTTTTTCATAACTGCATCCCATTGCTGACTCATTCAATTTGTGATCTATTATAATCCGTACATTCTTTTCTTCAGTACAGTAAAACCTCCATTTAACGGACTAATTCGGGCAAGGGGGTGTCCGTTAAATCAAAAAGTCCGTTATTTAATAATAATAATAAAAAAGAGCTGTCGGAGCAGCAGCCCACCCGCCACAGGGTCGGGGCGGCAGCTCCGCAGCCCGCCAGCTGCTGTGACCCGGGCGACAGCCGGGAGCCAGCAGCCAGCCCACCTGCTGCTGTGACCCAGGCGGCAGCCGGGAGCCGGCAGCCAGTCCGCCAGAAATGGATCAGGAATGCATCAGACTTGCTCAGAAATTTTGTCCGTTGCATCCGAAGTCCGTTAAATCGAGGTCCGTTAAATCGAGGGTTTACTGTACTACCACCTAGCCAGTAATTTCCCATTTTGTTTTTGTGCATTTGATTTTCCTTCTTAGGTGAAGTAGTTTGCACTTGTCATCATCAAATTTCATCTTGTTGATTTCAGCATAGTACAGGATGAACAGATCAGTCTACAATTTACCTTATCTACAGGCAGTCTTGAATTACTAGACAGTGCACTGCCTGAAAACATCCATTTAGATTGCTCCTCCTTGTGCCTATGGTTCAGGACAAGTAACATTTCTCTCATGGCAGAAGATCTGCTTCCAGATTGCTCTGCAACCATCTCTCCAATCTGCATCCCAGATGCATAAACTCCTGGATATCAGGATTAAACCATATTGGCATCTAAGCACAAGAAAGCCAATGAACTGCAGAGGGCTAAGGAGCATCAGTTAAGAACAGTCAATAAAAATGCCATCTTTTCCTCAGCATCAGTAAGAAGAGAACCTGAATTAGCGTATTCAGTGTCATGAAATAACCTACATATACCTGATAGAAATATATTTAATTATCAGTGTTAATATGATCAGTTAATAATATGTTAAAATGCTTCTGGTGGGTTTCATATGTGTCATGTTTTTTCCTTAATGAAACTGATGAGGACTCATAAAGCCAATGGATTATCAAATTCAACCTGCAGCCTACTTCTATCTCGAATGGAAGCAATTTAAAAATCCAGTCTGGTTATGTCCCTTTCCAGTGCTGAACAAATACAGTAAAGAAGCACTGCTCTTAGTTATGGTAATTTACCACAGCAAAGGACGTGTGAGAAAGCCAATGGAGATCCTATCTTAGAAAACCACCCATCACCACAGCATCTGACCATAATCCCACCATAGTGAATTCTCTGATGCCTGAATCTGTTAGGTTTACAGCTGTTTAGTGCATGTTTTGCACATGTGGACTAGTGCAAAGCGGCTATGGCAAGGCCAACTATCTACGCCTTTGGAAACAAGATAGTATCTCTGAGCCATGTACAGATGTGTACATTATCATATTCCTTTGACAAAATGACTTACATGTGATAATAGCTTTAGGTTCAAGAAATTCCATTCAAAACCTTAGAAAAATCTATAGTAAGAATATTTACTCCAACAGGTCTGTCAATCTTTCTTGCACCTGTTAGCATGCTTAAGAAATGGCTTCTTATAATTCGCTCATCTTATTGCAAGCTTTAAAAAATTCACAAAAGTAATTCCAATTATTCAAATTGTTTTGTAAAACATAAAATTAAGAACACATCCTATAATAAGCATAATAAACTTAGCAACTAGGTATAAATAAAATATAGGTTATTAAAGTACTGTAATATGATGGTAAAGAGCTTATAAGCTCTTGTAATTAAATGTGTTGCATGTAAACAATTCTGCTGCTAGTTTAACCATTTTCAGCAACAGTAATGTAGGAGGAGATTTCTTGAGCATGCCAAGTGGAAAGATATTGTTTCCATTATTCTCTTTCTTTCATTTATTAACTCACAAATGCATAATAAATGTATGAAATGCATTAGTTTGCAATAGATAGTAGTGTTAAGGTATGAAGGCTTGTGCTTTGCCTTCTTGCCACTTGAAATAGGAAGCCAAAATGAGTATGACTGCAAGTTCCATGCAGTGAGTTAGGGACGTCATTATTCATTTTAGAAGAAGTCCTATCCAGTAATGGAAATGCTGAAGGTTATTACAATAATAAATGAGTTGGCAATGTGATTTATGTAAGAAGATAAGGTACTTTCTTATGGGACACTATTTAATTTCTTATAAATCCTGGACTTAGTGGACAAAATCTGACTCTCAGAGTCTCTCTGTCTAATGCGCTCAGAACTGTGAGTTCATGTGGTTCATTTCCTGTTGTCCAAACAGCTGTTCTTGATAGTTCTCCCTGCAGGTATCTGTTTGGGGATTAGTAATGCTTCACATGGTCGTGCAGCACAAGAAGTGGATGTGTAATTACATTAAATATGCTTCATCTCTTTAGATTCACTTATCCTGAATCATTGATATTGGCTCAACCCAATGAAATTTCTCCATAGACTGTTTTACTTTTTAGCACAACAGATCATGCTTCAAATAACACAGTATTCAAGGTGAGCTTTCATGCTTAAAGATGAAAGGAATGACAATTTCTCTCTCTTCACTATGCTTTCAAAAACTTGCCTTCCAAAAATGCCCATTGATTTAAACATTCCAGTTTACGTAGGCTTCTGCTTGCTCATCTCATTCTTGTATGAATGTGAACAATGAATCCACAAAACTCAGTGTGTAGAACACCATGATTTCTTTAAGATCATACTGCCATGTTGCAAAATGTTTTGAGTCCATTGTACAAAGAGGAGAGGTAATAGTGAGGTAAGAGAACTCATGCCCAGCATGATACCACTGGTAATTCTGATGATTAAACTAGAAAAATGCCTGGGCATGTGGAATTATATTTAATGCACATTCCTGACACTTTAGGTGCTAAGACTGAAATAGAAGAACCACATGATCCACTAGTTCCACAGTTTAGTGAGTTGAAGCGTGATTCTTGGCAGACTTTCACTGAAAACATGCTTCTTTATTGTATTAGCAAATTTTTCTAAAAGGCACCCCTCTTCCTTCTCTCTCCGTGGAGTAATACTGCAACCTGTTGCCACCAATTTCTTCTGTGTTTCAGATTTTCCGATAATGCACATATTCTTTATTAATGAAGGAAAAAAATCTGCCAGGAACAATGCCTCTTAAACTTGAATTTAATAAACAGAAGAGAGCGGAAAGTGAAAAGAATCAATTAAAGCTCCAGGTTGGGATATTTTTGCTGGGAACACACCATAACTTGTATATCCCTAAAAAGTCTTCTGATTTCCAACAATTCATTTCTAAGAATTCCAATCAGAGTCTCAAGAACGGATCAACGTTAAATTCCTTGGAGATATAATTAAGGCACAATACAGCCTATGTCATTCTAATACTCAGGAGTGTCTCTCTTGCAGCCAAACGCAAGATACTGTATTTGTGGGAGTGTATTGTGAGGGGCAGTCTGCGGATAGCTCTAGCATGAGTTAGAGCAAATCTAGGGGGGGTTCTTTCATGTATGCCTGCAGAGGAGCATCCTAGCATAGGATGGCTTCTCTCTGCCCACTCACTACCCTGGCATGCTGCCTCTGCTGTGATGGATGGAACTGGCTCTGCTTTTACTCAAGTGGGGGAGTTCTCAGCTAGCCAGATTTCATCACCTCTCTGATGCCTGACTGGGTCAAATGGGTTTTGGATCATCACTGAAAACCTTCCCTCTAGACTATATATAATCACACATAGAAGTGGTTGAAATATTTCATTTGAAACATCTTTCCAATGTAAAATGGCCATTTTCAACAGTGAAAATTTGTGTGGAATATTTTGTTCTCTAAATTTTCTGTTTCTTTTAGCGAGAAATGCAAAAACCAACTGTGCGGGAAAAACTAGTTTTTGAAACCAAAATTCAGTGGAAAGGGTGTGAGCACCAAATTTGAAAAAAGAAATCTGTTCTTTTAGGCTCCTAAATATGAATTTGGTTGCCTTACTCTAGGAATTTCATTAGGAAATTTTGACCTTAAAAGCACAATTTCTAAAAAACCCATGTGTTCAATAGCACACATAAAATGTACACTCAGTTGTGTAGCCCGGTTCCACTCTTGATTTGTATATGTGGTTACTGCAGCTGGAATCTGCATTCAGAGAAGGCAATGCAAGGCTGCCTTACAATCATTTTAACTTCCAAGGGAAGGATTCCTGCTGAGTTAGGGCTTTGTTGGTGGCGCGAGGTTATTTTCAAGTTCCTGTGTAATAACACAGAGAAAATATGGTCCTGCCAACATACCCTAGCCAAAAATCAATGCAATTCCAGCAGTGAAGAGCCCGACATGAAATGGGTGCAACAAAATGATTCAATCCCAACTTCAGCACAGACAAGTCTAATGAGCCAACGTGAAGATGGCCTGGGTGCCATGTTAGATTTTCTGCATAGCACGAGCCAGCTGTGGATACTATCCACCTCATAAAATGCCAGCTTATACTTGAATTTACAGGGAGATGACAGAGAAACCTAAGTGCATCGGTTAAAGAAGCAGTACTCACACTTAGACAGCCCAACATGTTTTTCATTTTCCTTGGGGTTCTAATCAGATAATCCATGGCTGAAATAGATGAAGACAGTGATTCACGTCTTCACTGCAGTAAGAAAAAGAATAAAGATGACAGGCATAAAAACTTTAAATGAGAACCTCATGCCTTTGGAGCAATTCACTTCTCTGCATGTTCTGGTCCCCCTGTAGTTCTACAGGGAACTCAGTAATGATTTACTGTATTTCCAAACAGGACCCCCCTCATACTCATCTTTCATGACTGAATTTCCTTGATTAACTCATATTTATTTTAGTTTATCTCAGCTCTAGGAAACCACAGATTTGACTACATCAGAGTGATAACAAAAGGGATAAAGAAGTCTTGAACAGACACATGGAGATTATGTTTTCTCCCGAGAGAGATTGATTGTTCCTGAACTTCCATCACGTAGATGAGTTCACTTGGCTAAGACTTTAATACACAGAACACAAAATACAGAGTGGCTGTTCACATTTAAGCTTTAGTAGTTTTACTTTCTGCAGAGCAATATCCTACAAAACTACAAATACACTCAGCCATACATGATAAACCTCCAAATGATCACATTAAAGCCAAAATCTGCCCAGGTTTTCATGCACGTGCATCTCTATTGGTTCCATTGGGATTACTCCTGATTTTCATTGGCTTGTGATCAGAACAGGGCCTAAATTCCTCTGTGAAATTTTTCAAGTGTTTACTAATTTTAGGTACCTTGATATTTGGCAGCTCAATTTGAGGCACCTAGTGTAGAGTTAACTACAAAAGTCAATGGATACTGACCTCTGTTATGTGATCCAGGTACTAAAAAACTTTTGTAAACTTTTCTCGTTAAGCAAGAGACTTTGAAAGGGAAAAAAATTAGCCCTGTTTCAAACTTCCTCTTAAGCTTTCTGACTTCTACATTGTATTTCCTCCATTTTTTCCTTGAAAATATTTGCACTCTTTCTTTCACATGCTCCTACAGTATCCTCAAGATAGTTGCTATCATTGGCTGAGGGAATTATTTTCCTATGGTTCCCTTACTTCCTGTAATCTCATAAGATTCCCCAGTGTGAATGTTCTCTAAATCACTTCAGCTGGACTAGATAGAGGGTTAAATGAATGAAGTTGTATGGGTATCACTGAGCAGAATTTCACCAAGACTATTTTGCTCTTGATTGAAGAAGAATTGCTTTTGCACATGTTCTGACTTCAAGAAAAGAAATCCTCTTGTGATTTTCAATTCTGGCTCAGCATGAGCAATGTGGCGAATTCCATGATGTAGGCCTGGTGTGCTGGTGACAGACTTCCATCATGCATCCCCTAAGATTGGCCTCCTCCCATACTAATATTCCTCCCTTGTTTCAGTGTAATGACTGTGTCTCATATAAGTTTAGTGTCTCATATAAATTTAGTGTCTTCATTAGGCATCAGTCTCTCTCTCCTCTAGATTTATGGGTTCTTATGTCATATTTTTGGGCAAAAATTTTAGAGCTCATGGGCTTCTCGTTATTTCTGTAACATTTAGACCCACTAGTTGGTATTTTATATCTTTTTTCATGGTTCTGTGCTGCCTGAAAAGCCCTTCTATTATTTAGATAATAATAAGTGAAAATTCAAGTCATCCATAATCTCCATGCTAGCTTTGTTCCCCATGAAGCCTGTGTAGCTGTAACTTGGCTAGACTTTGGTTTACTATAAAAAGAAAAACTTTGGGACGAACATGATCTGATCAATCAACGTCTCAATCATGTGGCCTATTTATGTATCCATTTCCCCAACCCTGGGCTTAATTTGTTGTTTTTTTATATTGTAAACTCTTTCAGGCAGGTACTATGTCTTTGTAATGTTTCTACATCCTCTAGTATACCGGGGCTCCGAACCTGATTTAATAACATTTAACAGGATTAGGTAACTAGGGCCTCCAAGAGTTTTAAATGGTGGTTGGATTAGATCTCTAGCGAGAAAATAACTTCTTTGCTGAATATTACCAGGACCTGGATAGTGACGGGAACTTGCTGCAGACTGAATAGCTATACCAGCAAGAAGCTTGTTTTTTTTTCCATGTAGCTAGTTGTGTGTATAATATTAAAGGTGCTCTCACATTGCAGAGAATTATGCAGAGTGTATCTTGTAATAGTTTCATCTTTCAGAGTCTCATAGTGGATATTTAAGAGAAAGGAACCAATGGAGGATGAAAAAGAGTCCAAATCTTTTCACTTACTTTCTACCACCAGGCATGTTACAAATTTTAAGAAGCATCTGAATCAGTCATTTCTAGAGCTGAGACATCGCCATTATCACTATGTCTGGCAGGCCTTTCAGTTCTGTCCCTCTCCTCCATAGGAAGGAACTATAACGCTGGAAGGAAGTTTGAGAATCAACCCTAACTAACAGGGCTTAAGAGATTTATAGGCCTCAAATCTCCCCTTTGGTGGAAGCTTAAAATATTTCTTTCCAGCAGCATTCACATCAGACGAAGTCTACTCCTTTAATCTTATTCAAGGCCTTGTTATCCCCTTTTCCAAGACTCATTGTGTTTAAAGGGAAAGGTCACAAATTGTCATATCAAAAAGTTTCCACTAGATACTCAGTAGAGAGTTTCAGTGGCTACAAGTAGAAAATGCAAAGAGCCTGTATTCCTCCTTCTTGGTACAGAGGAGTCCTTTCTCCGCTGTTTTCTGGAGCATGAGGTGGGAGCATGTCCCATTTTAGACATTCTGAGCTAGATTCAGCAATGGATCACACCAGCTGCTTCTGGCATTATGGAGTGTGCAGGACTTGCAGTGAAAGAAAGTCTGGGAGGCAGATGATGCAATGGAGGAACATGGTAACAACCTGTAGGAAGAAGATGCCTGGGACACCAAGGTAGGCTCCTGCTAGATTTTTTCAAAATAATTGCTTAGACTCACATAGACTCACCTTTGAATTTGGTTCATTGTTTCTGTTAATTTCTGGTTATTTTGATTTTGTCATTCCTTACCTTATAAATCCAGAAATAGGTAATGGTAGAATCGAGACCTACAGATTCTCATTTGGGACTACGGTGGATGGGTAGTGTGAATCTTGGTGCTCAAAAATCTTTCTTGTGGTAGAACCAAGCAAACACATTTATTTTAGGAGATAATATTAGATACATCCTTCCAGAACAGATCATTAAAATGGCTACATCCCTTCTACAGCTTGGAACTTTTTTGCCACTCCTCAGATTTCCGGTTGGTTGATTGATTGGTCCGGAGATACTGAAGGGAGTTTATGTTGCTGCAGCAGAGTGTACTGAAGTTTGCATAGTCTCTCATTTTCTTAGTCCTTAAATTCTTGCAAATGCTGATTTAAAAAAATCCTCAGTTCTCATAGGGATCATCAAGCTCGGAGCACTGTGCCACTTACAGGACTGATCTGCCACCGTTATTTACATCTAAAAGCACTTACACAAGCAGTCCTATTGAACTTAATATGACATCGCACATGTGATTAAGTGCTAGACAGTGGAAAGGTAGCAGAAGCAATGGAGGTATAACCCAAAGAAGAATCCTTGGAGAAAGGCTGTAAGAGATCCAATGGCTGGAAGCTGAAGCTAGACAAATTTAAACTAGAAATGAGGCTCACATTTTTGACAGTAGGGGTAATTAATCATTGGAAAAAATTACCTAGGGATACTCCTTCTCTTGAAGTCTCTAAATTGAGACTTGGTATCTTTCTAAAATATATGCTATAGTTCAAACATAAGTTATGGACTTGATTTAGAAATTACTGGGTGCGGTTCTATGGGCTGTGTTATGAATGAGGTCAGACTAGGTGATCTTAATGGTCCTTTCTGGTCTTAAAATGTATGAATCTATTACTCTTCACAATGCACTGATAGATAAGGGGACCAAGTAGTTACTTGATTAATCTTTTTTTTTTTGGTCTTGGAACAATAAGAGAGACAGGGAAAACATTGGGAAGAGGGGTCAGGAATACATGACTTCATCCACCTGAGCATAAAGAGGTCCATCATATATTTCTTCTGCCTTCCAATAAGCCATCAAGTATTTCACAAACATAACATTCAAATGGCCCAGGAGTCTGTGGTTCAAATCTCTTCTCCTTTTACCCCATGAAAAATACCCACAGCAATAAAACAAAGGACTAGATGTGCCACAGACAATCTGCAGATGGATGACTTGGCTACTCAGAGGAGGAAATGAAGCACTAAAACCTCTCATCAGATGCTCTGAAAATTATTTCAGCTGCTAGAAAAGCCACACAAAATTTTATTTCAAAGGAAATGTTCCAAAATCTTCCCCTTTGATAATTGGTTTTTTTTAAAAGAAAAAAAACCCACCCATCTGTCATATGTTTCATTCCAGTCTCAAAGGGCCAATGTGTGGAAGGGAGCCTAATCCCTCACATTCCAGTCCAGGTAATGATTTCGGAACATGCTCTTTCCCCCTATCCCAAACCCACTGCTGCTCCTTGGAGCAGAATCGAAGTGTGGCAAGAGGACAGGCTGTAGGCCAAACATGGTAGGGACAGAGCTATTGTTGTTTAGGTCACCGTCCTGTGCATTTATAGAAATTCTGACTTTTGAAAAGATTTTTGTAATTTAAAATGCCCGGGGTTTTCAAGGGTTTTAATAACCTTAATAGTCTTTCTGGATCTCCCCACATCCTTACATTGCTGATATGTATTTACAATCTCGTTTGTACCTTAAGATTTCTCCTTAGAATTTCCTTTGTTTTTGAAAGACTAAAGAATAATCACTAAGTATTACTCTGTAATATTTAGATTACTGATTTGTAAAGATGGAATTTATTTTCTTCTACTTTTTTTTGACTAAATGGAAGGATAGTCCAGTGTCTAGGGGCATTAGCCTGGGCCTCGGGTGCCCTGTGTTCAACTCCCTGCTCTGCTACAGACTTCCCGTGTGACCAAGGGCAAGTCATTCAGCCTTAATTTGTCTCAGTTCCCAGCCTGTGAAATGGGGATAATAGCATTGTCCTACCTGACAGGGCTGTTGTGAGGATAAATACATCAAAGATTGTGAGGCACTTTGAGATGTACTGATGAAAATTGCGAGGGGTTATTATTGATATTTATTAAAATGTGGCCATTCCTTACTATGGAGACATATGACATAACTCAAACACCCTCAACAAGCTGATTTAAATAATATCAACCACAGACATCTTTCCACCCCAACTATCCACAGAAACAAAGCCTGCAATAAAAGCACAGTCACTCCCTGTTCCATTCCCATTCATTCCTATTCCCCTGGCAAATCCTGAGATACATTTGTGTAGCATTAATGCACTCTAATGCTCCCCAAGAGTCCACACAGGATTTACAAGCTCCAGACAGAGGGCTGGTCTCCACTAGGGGGGGAAATCTACTGTAGATATGCAATTTCAGCTGCGTTAATAACGTAGCTGAAATCGACATCTCTACAGCTGACTTACCTCCCATCCTCACGGCGGTGGCGGTCGGCGGCGCGGTCCCCCGTCGACTCCAGCTTGCACCTCGTCATTAGCTGGACTTCCGGAGTCGACGGGGGAGCCGCTGGTGGTCGATTTATCGCATCTTAACGAGACGCGATAAATCGATCACCAAAAGATCGATCCCTGCCAGTTCAAGTGAAGACAAGCCCAGAGTCTACTAATTCAGAAAGTAATTCTAAGCACTTTAACGGGTCTCTGCAAAGCTTATAAATCCAGCAGTAAATTCCTCTTCAGTCTGCAAAGATTGTGGACTCCAATAGGCCCCTAAACAAAAAAATGGTCCTAACAATGCATGAGTTAAGCCATTTTTATTAATTAGCTTCTGCAGGTTAAATATAGAGGTCCCTGGGAGCTATAGAGAGTTTGAAACACAGAGCACAAGGACTAGTTAAAATAACACTTAGTAATGTCAACTATAGGGCCTGATCCTGCTGTTTGTAGTAAGGTGGTCATCAGTGGGTTAATTGGGTTACTCAGACTATTATAGGTTGAAGCCATGATCCACGCTTCCCTTACTTCCTGTTCGTAGATTCCAAAGCCAGAAGGAACCACTGTGATTATCTAGTCTAACATTCTGTATAACACAAGCCATAGAACTCCCCCCCCAAATAATTTCCTTTCAGAAAAAAATCCAATCTTGATATAAAAACTGCCTGTGATGGAGAATCCACCATGACCCTTGATAAACTGCCAATTACCTTCACTGTTGAAAATTTATGTCTTCCAGTCTGAATCTGTCTAGCTTCAACTTCATGCCACTAGATTCTGTCATACCTTTCTCTGCTAGACTGAACAGCCCATTATCAAATATTGGTTCCCAGGTAGATACTTTTAGGGGTTGTCTTCATTACCTGCCGGATTGGCGGGTAGCGATCGATCTTTTGGTGATCGATTTCGACGTGAGAAATCGATTGCCCGCAGCGCCCCTGTCAACTCCAGAATGCCAGCTCGCCGGGAGGCGCAAGCTGGACTCGACGGGGGAGCGCGCCACTGACTGCCGCCACCGTGAGGACGGCAGGTAAGTTGGCTGCAGATATGCAAACTTCAGCTACGTGATTCATGTAGCTGAAGTTGTATATCTGCAGTCGATCCCCCCCATAGTGAAGACCAGCCCTTTGACTGTAATCAAGCCACCCCTTAACCAACTCTTTGTTAAGCTAAATAGAATGAGGTCCTTGAGTCTATCACTATTTGACATGTTTTCCAATCCTTTACTCATTCCTGCGGTTCTTCTCTTCTCTCCAATTTATCGAATATCATTTCTGAATTGTGGACATCAGAACAGGACACAGTATTCCAGCAGCGGTTTCACCAGTGCCCAACACTGGGGGGGAAAATAACCTCTCTACTCCTAATCAAGATTCCCCCTTTATGCATCCAAGGATTGCATTAGCCTTTTTGGCCACAGCATCGCACTGGGTTTTGCTGATCATCCATCATGACCCCAAATCTTTTTCAGTGTCTCTGCTTTCCAGGATCAAGTTCCCCATTGTGGAAGTATGACCTACATTCTTTGTTCTTAGAAGCACACATTTACATTTAACTGTATTAAAACATGTATTGTTTTCTTGCACCCAGCTTACCAACCAATCCAAATCACTCTTTATCAGTGATCTGTTCTCTCCATTATTTACCACTCCCTCAACTTTTGCGTCATCTGCAAACTTTATCAGTGATGATTTTGTATTTTCTACCAGGTCGCTGATAAAAATATTAAATAGCTTAGGGCCAAGAACTGATCTCTGGGGGATTGTGCTGGAAACACACCCACGCACACCCCTTTTATATTTACAGTTTGAGATCTGTGAGTTAGTCACTTTTTAATCCATTTAAGAGTTTTAAAAATCCCGTTTACATAGTGGGAGATCATCCTCCAGTGGTGATGCAGTTAAATAAAGCAGCAAGTTCCCAGCCTACAGTCCTGTGAGTAGACTTGGTTTTGTTGCTGAGAGGGGGCTCTTCACAAAGAGTGCCTTCTTTATGAAACTTCAGCGATACTTACATGATTAAGGATTGTGCACAGGAAGAAAGGTCTGCAGGATGCGGCTCCAAACTACAGAGAAAGGGAATTAAAAAGCTGCAGTATGGTATGTTAAACCATCAAGAGTTGAATTCACTGGGAACTGAGGAATCTCAGCTCCTCTCTGGAGAAGCTCTGCACCTTTCAAGATCTTGCCCGTTCATTTGAAATATAGTAATAATGGGCAGTATCATTCCATCTGTTTATAAGTAGAAATCCCCACTGAAATCAGTGAGGAATTCTGCCTATTAATCAGTGACATGATTTTTAATAAGCCCCCATTGCATTATTTCATCTGCTTTTTAAATCCCCTCCAACAAAATATAACCCCCCCTAAAATAAGATGGTTTATAAGCCCTGTTCATCCCAGCTAAATTGCAAAAGAAGGTGAAATGATTTCAGTTATAGGTCCTGATCCTGCAAGCCCTTGGTCACTAGTATCTTTATATACCCAGACAAGTCCATTGATTTCAGTGGGTAGGATTTCCCGGACTTGGCCCCAAGTTTATGTTGTGGTATAATATGGGCACAGAACAGTGTTCACATCACACTCCCTGTCAGTCCCCGGCCTCAGGGAAGCCAATGAGCCAACCAGTGGACCAAATTCGGTGCCGAATCCTGTCACGAACCAGCTGAGGCACGTTGCGCATACGGTAAAAAGAACTGGCTCTTTAGAGATGTGAATCTGAAGCAGACTTTACATCTACAGGCCAGCACAACTTAATTAGAATAGGAATTATGTATCTGACTTTTATATTTTCATTTTTATGTAGTGTAACTGCTTTGTATCTGGCATCTATGAGTATAGTTTAATGCTCTGTGTTCATTCAATAAAAATTCTAATAAAATTATAACATGATAATAAATCCAATATAAGTCACCATTTTAATATCAGGACATATTTATTGGTAAAAGGTACATGATTACATTTTGCTATTGCTATTATATTTTAGTCTAATACTATGCTCCATTTCTAAATGCTTTTTATTAGAAAGAAAAAACAAAACAGTGCCACCTTGTGGCAAATGCATTTTTCCATACCTGACCCCAAAATAGAGTAGCAAGAAAGTATATAGCAATGAAACATTGGAGTGTTTTAAATAATTGTATGCTGACACAGAAAGTTATGGCTTCACTATATGGAACACTAAAGAGATCCCAGTTTGGGGAAGAATATATTTCTCAGTTGAAGAGGAAAATAAAAAATCAACTTCACTTACTGCTGAAAAAGATATTATTTCCGCTGGAATGTGGGTGTGATTCTCCACTCTTTCAAACTGGTGTAACTGCATTGTTGTCAGTGGAATTATATTGGCATGAAACTGGTGTAACAGAGTGGAAAGGAATGCGACGAGCAAAGGCTATTTGATGCTAAATTCTGGTCTTAGTTGTACAACTGTAAATCCAGAACAATTCCATTGAATTCAGTGGTTACTTCTTTTTTTGTATATATATACACTGGTGCAGCTGAGAGCAGGATTTGACCCATTCTGTATTTTTATTGGTCTAGATAATGCTTTATAGGAAACAGCCCTGTGTCGAAGGAATAGGGTGCTACAGTTGGCTGTAGTCTGAAAGGATGTATCATTTCAGAACTATTAGACACAGTGAGTTCATGTGTGCAAACTAAATGGTCAGAGATGGCTTTTGTCACTGACAGATCTACTATCATTCAGTTAGGTTTTTCCAAAACAATGTTGTGAGAAGGGTGCAGAGTCTCAAAATGCTTTCAGTCTGGTGATGTTGCTGGAAAAATATTTGCTTCCAAATCAGCGTGCAGTGTAAAACAGAAGGGCTTAGTTCTTGAGGCTTTGCATTACATGCTTTGCTAAGGAATGAGGAGTACAATTACAGCAGCAGATTCTAACAGCATTTTCCCACTGCTGGGGAAGCTGAATGCTCTCTGTGGAAAACAGGATGTTATTGCCTTAGTTAATTTTCTTATGGGGTTAGGATTTCAAATATCACTTGAAAAACCAAAGCTTGTGCTGTTCATTGACAGATTGATAGCCCGCACTGTGGTTTGTAATACTTTGGTGAACATCTTGAAATACTTATGTCATGACTGAGGTAAGGTTTGAAAAAAACATTTGGTTATTTTGTTACACTTCTTAAATGTTATGATTTCTATTAATATTTGTGTATTGCTAGCCCAAACACTGGAGCATTATGTTGTGCTTTTTCCCATCACAGTTTTGAAAACCACCATCTTTCTCTTTTCCTTGAGACCTATCATATCGTTTTAAACATCTGCCATGTGTGCGTCTCACAGCAGTCTGGTCTTTATTTCCCAGCCTTAGTCACATGATCTGAGACAGGGTTTCAAAAGGTTACAGCACATCACATGGCAAAGGCCAGTGTCTGCAGAGATCAATGGTTATGGTTACATCAGCCTCTTTTTAAAAAATCCAAATGCAAATAAACCATAACAGAAAACAATGTTCGCAGCTAAGAAAGCCAATTAATTCATAAGAACATAAGAGAAGCCATACTGGGTCAGACCAATGGTCCATCTAGCCAAGGATCCTGTCTTCTGACAATGGCCAATGCCAGGTGCCCCAGAGGGATTGAACAGAACAGGTGATCATCAAGTGAGCCATCCCCCGTAAAGCAGATTAACAGAAACATCTAGGAAGGATGTCAGGGTAGGGCACCTAAACTGCTTGGATAGAGGAAAGGATTATTCTGACTCTTATTGGACATCTGTCAACAGTAATGGTCTCTGAATCTCAATGGCTTTCTCATCACATGGCCACTTCTTTGTCTTCTTGTTCCTTCTGCTCTGGCCTCTTCTGCTGCTGTACGGTGGCCTTGCCACCTGGATCTGCTTTGGATTGTGCCGGAGCCTTTGGCATGTTGTCAAGAAACAAAGAGACTGAGCTTTGTTATAGTGTCTTCTGCTCCTATGGTCTGACCCTCAGTGGTGGCTATAATGTGTGAGGTTGAGCTGGAATGTATGGCTGTTACCTTAGCAGTTTGCCATTCACGTTGTGTTTGGAATTTAACATCCTCTCCCACTTCAGGAGTGGTCTTTGGCACCCTAGGGGCTCAGATATTAATGATGAGGGACATAGAAGGACCTGAGAGTAGTGCGCTAGTGTAGCGTGGAACTACTTCAGAGTTAAACATCTTTGGCTTACTTGTCCGCCCTAAGGTGTTGTTTTTGAACCTCTAAACCAGGTGTCTCCAAACTTTTTTGATCATGCACCCCTAGCAGAAAAGTGTTTTTGAACATGCACCCCCCACAGGGGAAGTCCCGCCCCATCCACTCCCTCCCACTTCCTGCCCCCGACTGTCCCCTTCGGAACCTTCCCTCCTTGTCCCCTGACTGCTCCCTCCTGGGACCCCCGCCTCTGACCCCGCGCCCCCCCAGTTTGCAGACCCCTGCTCTAAACCAGTGATACTACAGTAAACTCTCGATTTAACGGACCTCGATTTAACGGACTTCGGATGCAACGGACAAAATTTCTGAGCAAGTCTGATGCATTCCTGATCCATTTCTGGCGGGCTGGCTGCCGGCTCCCGGCTGCCGCCCAGGTCCAGGCAGCGGGCGGGCTGGCTTCCGGCTCCTGTATGCCGCCCGGGTCCAGGCAGCAGGCGGGCTGGCTGCCGGCTCCCGGCTGATGCCGGGGTCCTAACCGCGGGCGGGCTGGCTGCCGGCTCCTGGCTGCCACCCGGGTCACAACAGCGGGAGGGTTGGCTGGCGGGTCCCGGGAGCCGGGACCCGTGCGGGCTGGCTGCCGGCTCCCAGCTGCTGCCGGGGTCCCAGCCACGGGTGGGCTGGCTGCCGGCTGCCGCCCGGGTCACAGCAGCAGGAGGGTTGGCTGCCGGGTCCCGGGAGCCGGGACCTGTGCGGGCTGGCTGCCAGGCCCCAGCTGCCGGGACCTGTGTGGGCTGGCTGCCGGGTCCCGGCTGCCGGGACCTGTGCGGGCTGGCTGCCGGGTCCCGGCTGCGGGCAGGCTGGCTGGCTGCCGGCTCCCGCCTGCGGGCGGGCTGGCTGTTGAGCTGTCGCCCCGACCCTGTGGCGGGCGGGCTGCTGCTCCGACAGCTCATTTTTTTATTATTATTAAATAACGGACTTTTTGATTTAACGGACACCCCCTCGCCCGAATTAGTCCGTTAAATGGAGGTTTTACTGTACTAAAGCACTGAGCTGTGTTGAAATATTCTAACAATACTACCAATAAGTCTGGATCCCTTGAATCTGCAAGAGATTTTAAAAATCAAGTTATTTGTACTGACGGTTCTGCTCAGCCATTTGTCTGTGCTTGACATGTTGGGATAGGCAGAGAACTGCCAAAATGAGTCATTTGCAAATTATGGGATACTATCAGTTATTAGCTCATCTGGAATCCCAGGAGGAGCAAATTATGAGGTACAATTTGTTATTACATTGCCACTAAATGTGCTGTGCAACAGCTTGATTTCCGAAGGATGTGAATAGCAGTCCACTAATGAGATAATCTTACTTATTTAACTCAAATACACTTGCAACAACCTTGGACCAAAGGGGATGAGGCATTTCATGTGCTTTTAGTGATTCTGTTAGATTCTGTTGTCTGTATTACAGATTTCACATTTGGATACCTTATCTTCAATGGCAACATTCATACCTAGCCAGATTAGGACATGTCAGACTCCATTCTCACCCTGCTCAAACCCATGATGGGCCCTGTGTAGCATACTTAGCAATACCGACCTCAGGCTGTGTGGTACCCAGGGTGACCAGCCAGCAAATGTGAAAAATTGGGACAGTGAGTCGGGGGTAACAGGAACCTATATAAGAAAAAGACCCAAAATTCAGGACTGTCCCTATAAAATTGGGACATCTGGTCACCCTAGTAGTATCACAGCGTAAAGTCTTTTACACAGAATCTCTTCATGCGCAGCAGTTCAATAGAATCATAGAGACAGGACTTCAAGAGGTCATCTAGTCCAATCCCCTGCATCCAAGACATAATAACCAGACAATTCTGATAAGCTTCTAAGGCTGGAGGTGCCTGGGTTTTCTCTGTGAGCATCTACGTAGAATTTCTCTCTCAAGCACTTGTAACTTGATTTGGTGTTCCTCATTTGAGGCTGTCGGATTTTCTTTTGGAAATGGTAAGTATTTGAGTCACATTTACTTCAGTCTCTGCTCCTGCAACTCCTTGTCTTCACTATTTCCAGGTGTTCCTGGAAGCATGTTTGTGATTAGGAGTTCCTTACTGGGCTTGGATTTTACATTTAGGGCTAAATTGGACTGGATCCTATGCAGCTACGCAGGCTCAGCCCATCTATGCATGGCCACATAGGACCAACCCAGACCTTGGCTAGACACAGAGGGAAGAGCAATGTGTGCCTAGTGATCCCTCAGAAGGAAGTAGGTGAAGGGTGGGACGAGGGTTGGAAATAGGTTGAGCCACGGTTCTGACTCCTCATATTACAGCTTGGACGCAAGTGTACTCAGGTAATGGGCTGATCCAATATATTAGCCTCAGTGTGGAAATGAGGCGCTGCAGAGGGATTGTGCTCAGAGGATTGACTCCGAGATGTAATTTCCATTCTACAGCTGCCCCAGGCTGCCCTGACTCTGGCCTGAGTCTAAAGGCTCAACTTGGCCCTCAGGGACTACATTTGCAATTTCTAGATCATTTTCTGAAGTCCAGATTGTTCTTTCTGTGATACAGCTTCCAAAGGTCTGTGGTCTGTTTCTGCCTCACCAGATCTCTGCACATAAACATATTCGTGAAACGGCTAAAAACCAAAACAATTGCCAGCTTTTCTTTTCCCATCTGTGCATCGTTCTGTTGTGGTTTAGTCAGTGTTTCATATGCTTTTGAAGCATATGCCTCTGGAAGATCATCTTGCACAAGGACACCCTCACCCCATGTAAGCTTGCATTGATTGAGAGATGTTGGACTGTTTCCTAGCGCTTGTCTTCACTTACCAGGGCATCAACGCTCGACGACTGATCCATCGGGGATCGATTTAGCAGGTCTAGTGAAGAACTGCTAAATTGACCACCGATCGCTCTCCCATTGACTCTGGTACTCCACTAGAATGAGAAGCATAAGGTAAGTCAACGGGAGAGTTTCTCCTATTGACCCAGTGCAGTGTAGACACCGCAAAAGGTTGATATAAGCTATGTTGATTCCAGCTATTTTATTCACAAAGCTGGAGTTGCGTAATTTAGGAGAACTGTGCCCCACAGTGTAGACCTGCCCTTAGTTTCTAAATCATTCATTGAGGTGCTTCTGTGCCACCTTTTTTTGAATTTTCAAAAGCTTCCCTCTTGCTAATCATCCCACTCCTCCTCTGTAGACTTCCTGTTCTAGACTTCCTGAAGCAGCCATCTCAATGGATTGTTCTTCATTCTGATCTTTACAAAACTCAACATTTGGATCAAGATTTGATCAGCAAGTGTGACTTGAAGTGTAACTTTTCTGGAGTTCTGCATACTGCATAGAAAATGTCTGAAGTAAAAAAACAACCTCGTTTCTATAAAGAGTTAAAACGAATGTCCCAAAAACATTTTTATTCATATGTGTTTGTATAGCACCTCACACAGTAGGGTCCTAGTCCAGGACACGGGATCTGAGGTGCTATGGTAATACAAATAATAATCCTAATGATAATTAGTTTTTTTTATAACACTTTCAGTTAAAAAATCTTAATCTATACAAATCTACTTAAAATCCAATTTGCTTCATCAGTGACACTGCTATAAATAGCTAGCTCGATTATGGCATGTGTTATAAGTGTGAAGGGTGCCTTGCCTGGGTGGGACTATCTTATCTAACACAGTGTGCCTTGCCTGGGTGGCCCCCAGGTATAGCCCCCAGGTATCTGACTTGGCTTCCAGGGAGGAAGACAGAGTCAGGGAAGTCTGCCTTCAGCTGGGGAGGGTGAAGGGAAGCAGTTTCCAGGTGTCTGCCTCTCGGTACAGAGAGACAGAGGGTGAAGGAAAGCAGCCTTCAGGTATCTGACTTTGAAACCCAGGGAGGGGGACAAAGTTGGGGTGGGGAAGATCGGGGGCCCCTCCAAGGTTTTGGAAGTATACTCGATTGGTGGCAGCGATTGGTGACCCCCAAAACCCCAACTGGCAAAGTGGGGTGTGTGGGGTGAAAAGACTTGTTGGTCTGGCATAGAAGAGGCCCAGCCTTTGTACTCAGAAGCATAGAGGCTGGGGGTAACCCCTCTTACAGCATGGTACAGTGTTCTGCTTGGTGCTCTTCTGAGCTCCTCCTTGGAATGTCTGCAGACACAAGTCCTGCTTAGAATATGATACTGATTCAATATGTGTCCCCATCTTTACACTCCTGAGTCTCATGTTCACAGGTCAGCCCAATAGCTTGACAGTAGGGATTTAATATGCACTGTAGAAGACCATTTTTAGAGAAGGACTTCAGAATTCCCCTTTCTTATGTTGATGGAAACTACATGTAGCTTAGTGAAAACGTGAGCATTGTCTCACTTCCCTGACAGAGACTGGGAGATCTAATATATAGTGACCCAGGTCCTGACAAGGCAGGAAGTCCAAAAGTGGGTGCCAAAAAATGGGTCCAGAACCTACTATAAATGCAAGCTACTCTCCATCCTCTGACAAATATGTATGTATTTTATTTAGATTTCTGGAAACTTCCCCAGGCCCCTATGCCATGCTCTAAGTGCCCATCCCATAAATTAAAAAAAACCCCATACACTATGAAGGTCTGTTCAGCCACCAGTTTATATAAGGGAAATAAACTCAAACCCTTCCATTCATCAGCTCATACCGTCCATCACAAAAGCCTGGGGACGGGGGAAATGGGATATGCCTGGAAGACAATGTTTGGGCTCTGGCAGATCAAGGTGAGATATGAGTTCCAAAGTTGAGGAACTGTCACAGAAAATGACCTACTGGTAGACCCTCTCCCCTTAGTTTATCAGAGAGATTCTATAGCTTGAGCACATCCTACTCATCTCAGCAGTGGCAGTCTGGCCCTGGCGAAGCTGAGGAGAGGTCTCTTGGGTAATCAGATCCCAAACCACATAGGACTTAGCTCTACCAATGCTTTAAATTCCACTCAGAAACTTCCTGCGAGCCTGTTCACATTCCAGATCAATGATGTAATGTACCCCAGGTGAGAAACTCAGCCTTGCTCACTAGCATCATCTTCTGATTGGCATAGGGCACATGATGGCAATGTGATCTCAGGTGATAAATGCATGGATAATTGTAGCAAGGTTCCCTGTATCACAGAGAAAAAGGTCACTATTCCTTGCCAGGTGCAGATGTGTCTGGGTTGGATGTGATAGAGAGAGAGAGCTGGGTGTCATCAGTAACCTCAGTATATCACAAGCATTTTTCCTCATTAGCCCTCTAGTGGCTTCAGGAGGACTGATAATATACTGCCCCATGATGTCCCCCTGGAGAGAAACACAATGCAGAGGAGCCATTTCCCCATAGCTACCCTCTCTCAAAGGCAGTAGTGATGGAGAAGACCAGACCCTGCTGCTTAGGATGCCCAAAGTGCCTAACAGGAATAAAACTATTCTCAAAATAGCAAGTGCTCCCCACGTACCAGAGTACAATTAATTTCAATGAACAGCAATGTAGCCATTCAGTGAAATCCCCAGACCCCACACTGAAAAGGTACCCCCGATATGTCCGTGTTGAAGGATGTGGGTGGGATCTGGCTGAAGATACGCAGTGTGTGTCAATGTTTGACTGCCTCAGCGGTGCCAGCAGTTGCAGCTCATCTGCTGGCAGTTGGTGAGACGCTGAGAAAATGTAACTCCTGGAGAATAAAAAAGAGCTATAGGGTGACCAGATGGTCTGGGCATCAAACCAAAGCAGGGCAGGGATGTGGGGGGAGGGCATCTCTTATAAAATCACATTAAGTTCTGGGGTTGTCTTGTCTCTATGCAAAGAGCACAGTCCTTCAGGGTACTGTGAGTAGCCTGGGGGCTGCAGAAGGCATCTTTTTAAAAGATGGGATGTTTATGCTTCTCTGTCTCCATTTGACCCATGGCAATATACTGTATCTACATTAAGCCTAGATTTGCACTGGGCATCCTAGAATGTCTGATCATCCTTTACTAAAGGGACAGGGACACAGGCAACAGCGTGTGTAAGTCTGCAGTGATGCATGAATGGGTAGCAACGTTGTAATAATCTGCACTGACTTTTTAGGGTTATGCACACTAAATGTTTTAACAGGGAGCTTAATGCAGGTGAAAGGTGCTGGCTTGACAGCTCTAGAGACCGAGTCTTCTGTCCACTCAACATAGGCAACAGCTTTTCCAGCTTTTCCCATGCTGCCCTGCCTCCTGTTCGATGAGGAAGCACCACCTCTAAGGACAAGAACCCCACCTCTTGGCTGTTTATTCTTCAGGCTTTTTCAGTCCTTGGTGAGTTTTGGTGCCTCAGTGTCTGACCTGAACTTTTAGCATTACTTGGTGTTTATGTAGCGGGTCCTTGTTAAGTTCACAGCATACACATGAAGAACTAGGGGAAACACACCTTTATCCTGGAAGCTTGCCTTGTATCACTATATTTCTTAGACTCTATAAATCTAACACACAGCCACCGATGACACAAAGAGTATTTCTACACTACCCGCTGAACAGCAGGTAGTGATCGATCTATCGGGGATCGATTTATCATGTCTAGTGTAGACGTGATAAATCAATACCCGAGCACGCTCCCTGTCGACTCCTGTACGGCACCTCTGTGAGAGGCGGAAGCGGAGTCAATGGGGGAGTGGCAGCGGTTGACTCGCTGCCGTATGGACAGCCAGATAAGTCGACCTAAGATATGCTGACCTCAGCTACGCTATTTGCATAGCTGAAGTTGCATATCTTAAGTCGACCCGCTCTCCTCCTCCCCCACCCCCCCCCGCAGTGTAGACCAGGCCAAAGAGAGATAGCAGACTGATACCTCAGGCACAGAGGCACAACTCAACCTGACTTGCCTCAGACTTGCTCTTTTGTAGAATGGCTGTGGAAGATCCAGATCACATGCTTCCCTAGTGAGCCCCCTGCCCTGGAAGCAGGATCAGAAAACCCTTTAAACATGTGCTTAAAACATCACGTCCAAAAACAAAGACTTGGGTTATGCACAGACTGAGCATGGCTCTAAGGCGCCTTCACCCAATAGAATGGTGGGAGCCGCTGTAAATAATTGACATATGCAGAAAACAGGCACCATAAAATAGGCAAACACTAGAAAGAAGGTAGCACTGGAAAAAACCTGTCCTTCAGCTGCTAAAGCAGAGGTGCTTGCCACATGTTCAAAAGAACTCTTTTGGGCAATCCACTAGAAGCACCTGTATCTTTCCTATGGTCCAGCCAGGGGACAGACAGATGGAGTAGTGGGAGGACACACACACACACACACACACACACACACACACACACACACACACACACACACACACACACACACACACACACACACACACACACACACACACACACACACACAGCTCGAGCTCGCTGATTTTCAAGATATTGACCAAAATTTTCAAATGCGGTTGCCAAAATGTTGGCACTTCAGTATCCAGTGCCCTTATTGGTAGAAGCACTGAGCACCCACCAGTTCCAGTGCAGTTCCTGGGAGTTGCAGGTGATCAGCACCTTTGAAAATCAGGCTGCTTTTCTGTAGGGTTATGATACGGATTTAGGAATCTAACTGCATGCACTTAAATGTGGCTCAGATAAAATTTAGGACCCCCCCCTCCCCTCGGATGCTTTTGAATCGATCATCAACATAAGCAGCTTGTCTGAAGAGATCAGGCTAGTCAAAAACAGATTGAAAAAATCAAAGGGTGAATGTGGGGAAATTAACTCTTTGAAGGAAAACATATGTAAATATTTATATTAAATGCGACAGGAACAATGGAGATGCAATGATTGCCCTTCATTTCATCAACCTAAGGTATTTAGGGGCTTTTATTCATTTCCAGCCCTATGAGAAAATTCCTTGAAAAAAGACAAAAGTATTTGTACAGTGCCTAGCACAGTGGGGTTTAGGTCCATGAATGGGGTTCCTAGGTACCACCACAATATAAATAATCATAAATAAAAAATAATAATAATTAATAATAAAAGGGGGTGAAAAGCCAATTTTTGTGACTATTTCAATAACCCTCAGGACAAATGAGCAGGTGCCTTTTAAAGGTGGCCATTGAGAAATATTTTCAGCTTTTTTAACTTAATTTTATAATAACCATCCATTTTTCCAAGCAGAACCCTTCAAGATACAATGTGTATTCCCTCCCCCGCATCCAGTCAGAAGGGGTGCGGGGTGGGGAGGAAATCTGCTAGCACTGATGAGCAGCCCCATCAGCTGTACAGAGAGACTATGGCAAAGATTACAAACATCTACAGTGTTAGTTACAGGGACATTATCCATAAAGCATGTAATCCTATCCAAACCTTCCTATGATGGTTTCACAGTACGCCAGAATTTTTTTAGGATATTTTCTATTTTCATCCCATGATCCCTTGTAATACATAGTCTTGGCATTTCTTATCACTTCCAACCATGCATTTCTCAATTTTTTTTATGTTTGTTCCAAATTTCAGTACTGTGCATCCTTTTTGCCTTAGACCAAAAGCATATCACACAGTCTCATCATTTTAATTAAACCGGGGCAATCCAGGGCAAATGTTTGATTTTGACTCAAAAGGTGCATGCAAATCACAAATTCTATTCGATTCACAATGGAAAAGGCTCCCTGCTACATCCTGACAGTATGTGGAATTAAGCAGTCTGCCAAATTCATGACTGCACATCATTAAAAAATATGCTCGTGCATTTTGAAATTGAAAAAAAAATCAATCCATACAATAAATTGAAGTTGTGCATGCATTGTTTTATGATCCACAGCAAATACTATGGTATAAAACTCTGATCCTTTCAGCTGAGCTTCCAATGAGCAAAGAATTCAGGGCAGCTATAGATAGAAATATGCATCAAATATCTCTTGAAACAAAATTCCAAAGGTCATGAAAAATCTTAAAATGATTTCCCCCCATAGTGGTTTTCCAGAAAGACACTTTCCAATGCAGGCACTCAAGATGCACCTGTAAATTGTATCCATGCACACACTCTAGCCTTTGCCCTTGCAAACTGATTAATGGCATGCACAGTCAGGTACATATGAAAGCAATGAACTGATCTGAGAAGGTAGGTTCCTATTTGCAAGCACATGTTTTGCAGGTGCAGGTGCAACTATTGTGGAAGGAATTAACGGGTCCAAATTTGAAAATTTGGCCCATATGGCTACGTACATTTGTGCATCTGCATTTGCCCATGCAAATGAATTGCTGCTGAATTGCTGTTGAACAAATTCTATACATTGTACATAGAGAGGCATGCTATGACTGCGCGATAAATGTTACACTTGCCATAACTGCTCATATAAAAGTGTGTCAATTCCTTTTATTCAATTATATTCTCTCACCTGTAGATTTCCCAAGCAGCAGCTCATGCCCATTTATGATCCTGTTTCAAGTGATTGCTTGTTTCAAGTCCTAGATTCATAGATTCCAAGGCCAGAAGGGACCATTGTGATCACCAGCTCTCACCTCCTGTATAACACAGGCCAAAATAATTCCTAGAGCATAGCTTTTAGAAAAACATCTCATCTTGATTTAAAATGGTCAGTGATGGAGAATCCATCATAACCCGTAGTAAATTATTCCCCTGGTTAATTATTCTCCACATTAAAAATTTACACATTATTTCCATTCTGAATTTATCTCGCTTCAACTTCCAGCCATTGCATCTTGTTATACTTTTCTCTGTTAGACTGAAGAGCCCATTATTAAATACTTGTTCCCTATGTAGATACTTACAAGCTGTAATCAAGTCACCTCTTAACCTTCTCTTTGTTAAGCTAAACAGATTGAGCTGTTTAAGTCTATCACTCAACCTACGTGGTGCTGAGCACTCTGGCCCAGGTCCAACAAAGCACTTAAGCATGTGCTTAGCTTCATTTAGTTATTGAAGTGTGTTGCTGAATTGAGACTAGAATGCTCAGCGCCTCATAGTATCCAGCCCCTGGATCTCTTGCATAAACCGATCAGCTGGGTCAAAAGATAGTGAACCAAATTTACAGTACGGAATTACATACATCTGTGGTGCACGCAGGTTGATTCTGCATGCTAAAATCTAGATGGAGCCTTTTGAACAATTGCAAATGGCTGCTCCGGCAAAGGTATAACAATAAATCTGTTCGAAGTTACCAAATGGCTTAAAAGACTTTGTGAATATTTGTGGCAGGACCAAAATCCCAGAAAACTGAAGTTTATGCTGGAAAAGCTCATCCTCGCCCTAACTCAGGAGGCCTTTCCAGCACAACTGTAACAGTGCTATTCTCTATCCCTCTGTGAATAAGTGCACTAGTATGAGCCTTATCAGTGATCATTATTCAGAGTAGACAGTGGAACTGCTGACCATCCCTAGGGGAGTGAATCATGTCTAAAGATGGTGTAGAGTCTCATCAGTTGAGTGATCGTACACAGTTTTATAGTGCTTGCTCTGTGGACCCTGCAACTCTATTTTAGAGAAATGACTGGAGTATATTTCCAGCTCTATGCACTGGAACTACCTTATCTAACCCTGGGAAAACAAGTCTTTCTTCGGGGTAGATGTCATTGTTATAAGACATTGTTACTACTTCTTTTCTCTGTCCTCAGTTACTGAGGGTGCTGGTTCAGGCATTGTGTTCTTTCAGCCACTCCCTTTCTACAGATAGCTCCATGTATCCAGGAAATCTTTGGTTTTCTTTGTGCAGGTAACTCATAACTAGTAAGCTCAACCTAACTTCGTCCTGGGCTGTCATGGCCTCTCCAGCACGGGCAACTTGTCCAGAATGCAACAGCAATTTGGCTAGTTACCTTCAGTATCTGTGACCGCATCACATCAGCCATATGTTTATACATTTCGTATAAACTGTGTGGATGCTACCTTTATTCTTGATCTGTATCCTGATGTCTGAACTTACATCCTCAGGGTGTCTGAACTTACATCCTCAATATTTGGAGTCCCAGCATTGCATTTTAAGGCAGCGGGTGATGGCACTATTATTGTCCTAGCATGTGGAAGCATCCTCTCCCTGTCTCTGACCATCTTTAAACAACACCACAACATCATAAAACCATCTGATTCCACAGGTGGTGTTTTCCCCCCATTCTCGTCACCCCATAATTACCTCTCCCATCTTGTTTCCTCCTCAGACCCCCTAGATAGGTTTCATATTTATGTATGTAGAGAGTGGTCTGGTGCTGCTGAATAGCACTGATGTCAGGAAGTAGGGGTAATTTGTAAAGTTGCTGCTATTACAAGGGACACACTCATCTTGATTTAATGACTATGCTTTATTTTGTCCCTCAGGTATTTATTACAGGCTGGAGAGGTTTCCCGTGAGATAAGCAAGAGCACAGCCATCTGACCAATTCCCCTCTTCATTCTGGTGGCTTATACAGCTTAGCTTCCAACGTGAGGGTGCGTTCTCATAAGCTTTGTCTACACTATCAAGCGTCATAGCTGCAATTCGCCATACCTGTAGCTCCACTATTCAAAACAACCGTGGAAGCTAACGAGTTGTCAGAGCTCAGATATCTAACCCCAACATGGTGATTAAAACACTTACGCCTACCTGCGCCACACTACAGCATCCACTGTTGCTATCACCTATGCAGCTGCCGTTAGAGGTGAATTAAGGGTCCTGTTTTTGCTGTAGCCATAGGTGTCCTTTAAATCCCGGTTTGTATTGATGGGTTTCTTTTCTCTCACACCACATCAAGATTTCCCACCTCTGAGATGCCCCTTTTCCCCCCAACCGCAGCATTGCAGTTAGTCCCCTCTGAACTGCAGGCTTGCCACGCGCAGGTGTTAACACCGCGCGCCTCAGAATGTTATCAACACCCCTGGGATGTCTCCGTGGTGAAAAGCAAAGAGCAAACATTCAGCATTTTTTAACAGTTCGCATTTTATTTCCTCCCTCACTGGCTGCTACATTCTGTGACACTTTATTGCCAGCTAGAAACGAGTGCTAGTTCCCCATGGAGGCAATGCTGATGCCATCACATTTACTGACTACTAGCAAGGGTATGTTTGCGAGGAATGTCACTAATCAGTGTGTAGGGTGGATGAATTCAAACAGGGAGGCGCTGCATAATCTAATGATCGGTCTGGAGTCTCACTGCAGTGTAAATCCAGATATTGCATAACTGAAAATGGTCTTTGGCCAGATTAGAAGCCAAACTGTGGTGAAAGCAATACGTGATACCTGGGTGACATGTGCTATATTTGACGGCTTAGTACAACAGCTTTAAAAAAAATCAAACAAAATCATTGCCCTAAGATACCCTTAAATGAAGCTGTGGGGAAAGGTTGCAACTTTATCAAAGATAAGAATTCAGAGAACTGATAAAAATTACATTAACCACACAACATCTGATACCAGGGGTAATAGCCATACTGGCCTCTCACAAGGCAAACCCACGAGGTATGATGAGTCCCTACCAATGTGATTAACCTGCAGATTTTTCTGGCTGCTGAAGGGCCTAACCAATGTTATCCAGGGACTGTCTCTCCAAACCCTGGAAATGGCCACTATCGCCTTACTTTGCTGTTCCAGATACATCTGCTTCCCAGGGGGTTATTTTTCTGCAGCTGAAATATATTTCATGCCCCCTTGCTCTACTGTTGCTGTAACCTGTAACGAGTGTCGTAAAACACCTTGTAACAATTTCTGCCATGCTGCTGCAGTCCTTTTCCAAACCCAAACCCTTTCTTGTGCTTGTGTAACCCTTCTGCCCTTCAGAATTGGCAGCAACAAGGGCCAGGTTCAGTAAATAGGGGTTCCCTCTCAACAATACAATGCAAACTGGCTCGAGCCCCCACCCAGTGACCTGGGAAAATCCTAACACACCCCTGGGCGCCTCAATGAGGCAATACTTCCCCTCTTGCAAGCACAGATCGGTGTAACAGAAGATCTTTATTAACATGAGGTAAATGACATCACTAAACTGGGAAAAACACCACACCTAGGGTTCATACACCAACCCGTGAGCAAATTGCCCCTCCCCAGCAAGTTTGGGCTGTGTCCTCTCCTGTGGGTTCAGGAGTCCAGCAACCCAAACGTCACCCAAAGTCCCACAAGTCCAATAGCCCAAAGTCCCTGGAGTCCAGCAACCCCAAAAGTCACCCAAAGTCCCAAAAGTTCAACAGCCCCAAAGTCTCTGGAGTCCCTGGTGGAAAGTCACTCTGCCGAGTCTTACCTCCCAGGCTGGGTGGAAGTGGAGAGCAGAGTGGAGGGTACCTTCATGAGGTCCGAGGCCGACAGCCCAGTCTCTCCGTGGGGTGCTGGTGGCTCCGCTAGCCGCCCTGCTAGCCGACTCAGGAACTGCTCTGCCCGCGGCTCGACTCTGCTCGCTGTCTCAGGAACTGCTCAGGAACTGCTCGGCCAGCTGTCTCAGGAACGGGTCAGCCGGCACCGGGACTGCTCGGCCAGCTGTCTCAGGAACGGGTCAGCCGGCACCGGGACTGCTCGGCCAGCTGTCTCAGGAACGGGTCAGCCGGCACCGGGGCTGCTCGGCCAGCTGTCTCAGGAACGGGTCAGCCGGCACCGGGACTGCTCGGCCAGCTGTCTCAGGAACGGGTCAGCTGGCACAGGAACCGCTCTGCTTAGGGCCCCCCACTTAAGATAAAGCTCAGTGATTTCCAGCTCTTAAGTGATTTCAGCTCTTGAGTGATTTCAGCTCATAGCAGGGGGCCTTAGTGCAGAGGCACCACCAGACCCAAAACAACTTCAGCTCTGTGGGCTGAAGTTAGACTCCTAAAGGAAGCAAAAGTCAGCTCTGACATTCCACAGGGGAGAGAGGCCAGGTGCAATAGGCCTGTGCGGCCCTCAGACAAGGCCCTGACCACAAGGTCTTGAGCCTGTCTACAGCCTCTCTCAATTCAGTGAGTTTTGGAACCCCTGTCCCTTGTTTACCGAGTGCTACCTAGCTGAAGGCGAGTCCCTCCAGCATGCCAAAGGCCAAATCAATGTCCCAACCCCTCATTCACATAAACATGTTAATCAGCACTCTATCATTCTTGCCCCAATACTACAGAAACTGGGGGTCCCACAGTAGCCAAAGTGATCATTTTGGCTGTTAGAGGGCAGGCCAGGTGCGGTGGGTGTGTCTAAGCAAATCAGGTGTTACTTTCCAAAAGCTACTGCAATTTCTGCAACTCACCACTGGATGTCACCCATACTGACAGTGCAAAGTCATTGCAATTCCTGCAATTCCCTGACACTGCTTACACTTGATTGCAACAATCTAGAGAGGTCACGTGTGTGAACCAGCCTGCAGGCTCCATCAGAATTAATGGTCTCCTGCCCCCTTCTTCATTCAACAGTTTGTGCTCCTTCAATTACCCCACAGGAGCAAGGTCCCTCCTGGGTTTCTGAAATGATCAGTGCTAATAGTCAAACACATAGGGCTTGTCTTCACTACTGCGGGTAGAAATCGATCTTTTGGTGATCAATTTATCGCATCTTGTCAAGACGCGATAAATCAATCGCCAGCGGTGCCCCTGTCGACTATGGAACTCCAGCTCGCTGAGAGGCGCAAGCTGGAGTCGACGGGGGAGCGCGCCTCTGCCAGCCGCGCCGTGAGGACGGCAGGTAAATTGGCTGTAGATATGCCGACTTCAGCTACGTTATTAACGTAGCTGAATTTGTGTATCTACAGCCGATCTCTCCCCCCCCCCAGTGAAGACCAGCCCATAGTCCCACAAAACAGGGCAGTTATTCAAGGTGCCTTTTTTGTGTGAGGAACATGCAAGTGTAACCCACACATCTCCTGGGGGTGGTGCTCTGTCACCTCTAGTGGCACTGAGATATGTACTTAGAAACTAATGAATCTGCTGCAGCCTTAGCTAAGGGCCATACAGCTTTTAGCCTATGCAATAAGCTCATACACTGACCTTCAGAGGTTCCCAGGTTCGATCCTGCCTGCTGTTTGTTGGTGTTACAAGTGGGGGCTGGTCCAGGATTTCACCTAGGAAGTCTCTGAAGCTTGGCACGCACTTCCTCAGCTAGGGGAAGTCTGTAACCCACACTCCTGCTGGGTGTGGTGCTCTGTGCCTCTAATTGCAGCGAGACCACTTAGAGATTAATGAGTCTGCTATAGCCTTAGCTAAGAGCCATATGGCTTTTAGGTCATGCGGTGGAGGTTCATGCATTTAGCTCCAAGGGTCCTAGGTTTGATCCTGATGATAACTGGGGTCTGTCGGTGTTACACAAGTGTTATCCCTAGTTAAGAGTGTTCTTGCTTATTCCATGCATAATCCTTGCATCATGTAGGTGTGGATTTTGTACTTTTGCTGGTGTGGGTGGGTGCACACATGAAAAAAACCAGTACAGATATAGGGATGCATTTTCAGCCTCCAGGTAGCTTTATGTAAAACTGTGCCTGCACTTTCATGCACCCACATTGTATGTACAAACACCTGCAATCACTGTAGAACAATTCTGATACTTGTGCCTAATATACTGAAATTGCATCCATCCTACAAACAAAAGTGCAAGGATCACACATGCACAACAGATAGGGTGACCAGATGTCTTGATTTTATAGGGATCATCTTGATTTTGGGGTCTTTTTCTTGGCTCCAATTATTCCCCCCTCCCCTGATTTTTCACACTTGCTCTCTGGTCACCTTAACAACAGAAAACTGTTGGGGTTTTCCATTAACTTGGCATGATCCATGCATGTTCCTTGCAATAAAGTTTGAGTAATTAAACCATTCATTTCATGCATATTTGAACTTTGCTGGCATGAGCCCAAAATTAACTGGGACAAAATGAATTGTGTGTGTGGAAATTCTAATGTCTGTCCACTACGACTTCTGAATTTGAGAGACTGCTGTCTGATCAGGGATGCACCCCCGTGCCCTCCAGACAACAGCATCAGGAAGATCCTTAATATGTTAGGCCCGAGTTAACACCGATGGTAATACAAGAGGCCTGACGCCTGAACCTTCCCCACTCCAGCCATCTCTGAAGGACGGGCCCAGTTCGTAGGATGGGAAAAAGAAGCAGCTGCTAGAACCGCAGTGGCTGGGCAGCTGGGGATATCTTATGTTCAAAAACAAAATAAAACATTTATCTAAAAATGTGTGGGCCAGTGACCCTGGTCCCTCCGCTTGTATACTGCATTCGTTTCCTTCACTCTTTGAGTTGGTCTGTCTAGACTGCAATCTCTTCAGGACAGGGACTATCTCTTCCTAATGTGCTTCTACACTGGGACTCTGATACAGACAAGGGGCCTCTGGGTGCTACTGGAATTCAAACCAATAACAGCAGTGAAAAGTTAGCTAGACAAAGAAGTTTTACCAGAATTTTGGCTGTATTCAGTTAAATACCTATTAGGAGCCAGATTTTAGTATAGATCTGATGGATGTCACTGTTTAACAACCATACAAAGTGAATTTTTCAGGAAGTAAAGCAATTCCCTGGAAAACAGATCCATGAAAGAATTGCTCGAGTGTCCTTGTGCACACAAGTCTGTGTCTTTTCCAGCTAGAAATCGGTCCCTTGGTTCCATTGTTTCCCACTCTAGTATGTTTTTTTGCAGGATCAAAACATTTCTTCAAACAACTGTGTTTGAGTAATTTATTGGTACTGTATTTCCACATGTAAAAATCTATTGGGCTGTAATTTGGCTTGTAATGTGCCCCAAAAGCCTTCCTGACAAAATCTCTTTTTAACTGTGGCTAATTACACATACTCTGTTGCTCAATACCAAAAATAAGAGCATCCAATGTAATGTTTATTATTTCTCTCACAAAGGGGAAAATCATAAATTCTTTTTAATGGCATCTTTAATAATAAAAAAGAACATAATCATTACTATCAAAAGATGTATTGCTTCCATGGGGTTTACATACCAGCATTTTGTCTGATTACATCTCCATTACACTCACAACATTAATTATTGGAGACTAATTAGGCAAAATTGCAATGTAAACCCTAAAGAAAACTATTCTTACAAAATCCTAACTCTTTGCCACATTATTTCAAGTTTACCTTTCTCTTGCAGTAAATGACAGGACTTGCTTGTTTGTTTATGTGACGCTCTGAATCTCCTGTGAACTGTTGGGAATTTAAACCTTCCCAACGAAGGGCAAGTTTTTTTTATTATTTTCAGTTACACAGTTAAATGTAAGCAAGGATGTTGACGGTGCAGGTTATGCAGTGCATAGCCGGTTATTACAGATGACTAGCTTTAGCGTGAGTACTTGAAAACACTAGGCTGTACTCTTCTTTTTAGACCTCTGTTGTATTGTCCACTAGTGGCAGCCAGCAGGCTGCATTGTGACCTCTTTTCCAGCTGAGCTGGAAATGCTTACAGTGTCTTCACTCTACCAACTGATGTGCTTGCTCAGCTTAACAAGGTCACAAATTTCTTCCTTCCCAAGGGGCAGCTGTCCTGGGATACAACCCTTTACAGGATATCGGCGATAGAGAGAATTCTTCTCACTCGCACAGTTATTTAGAAATATAGAAGAGTGCTGGCCGGAGTAGCCACCTTAATACCGAACTTCATTTTAATAAGCTCTGCCAATTCCCTGCCTGTATGACCAACAGAGCTCAGACTAATTTTTGCAGGATAAAAATTGTGGGATTGGTTTATGTGAATCTCTCATGTAACAGAGCCATTTTAATTTATAAATGGCAATATCTCGAGTTGTAGAGTGATAAAAAAGCAAACCTACGTTCGCACAGAGTGACGGTTATTCTGAAAGATTCAGAGGCGTTTTACAACTCATGCACAGGAATAATACTGGACCCCACCGAAATGCAGCCATGCTCTGGGTGGAGCACTTCTTTTAACTAACTGCTCCCTTTGTGTCATTAAAGGGACAGTGTCAATGTGAAAATCACATTTTCCTCTGAAAATTCTGTACCAACTGTTGGTCACAAATAACTCCTGAGAAAGTGTGGCAGTGCCACGCTTCAGAATTCCTGTTAGGAAAGGGGGCTGAATTCTAGAGATAGGGAGTGCAAAAAAAGCAGGCCCCAGACCTCCAGGACTTGAATATTAAAATAAGATTAAATACTAAGGCCCTGGTTCAGCAAAGCATACAAATCAACTTTAAGCATGTGAGTAAAGCTCATCCTGTTTCAGCAAAGCATTTAAGCGCATGCTGAAGTCTTAGCGTGTGCTCAGTTCCCACAGAACTCAGTGAGACTTAAACTCGTGCTTAAAATTAAGCACATGCTGAAGAGTTTGGCTGAATAGGGATGCACTTGAAGTTAAACAGGTGTGTAAGTGCTTAACTGAATTTGGGGGGGTCAGAACCACCAGACCTAAAGGGTCCTAACAGCCCTTGCATGTGTCCCAATAGACCAGTGGTCCCCAGACTGTATGACGCACCCACCAGAAATGTTCTGGGCAGCACAGTGGGGTGCGGGTCAGCTCCCAGAGGTGGTGGGGAGGAAACACCACTCAGGCTCTCTCTCCCTGGGCCCGCTACAGGAAGCAGCCGTGGCTCTGTTCCCAGCTGTGGCCCCAGCTGCAGCACCAGCTTTGGCCTCCCCCTCCTGGCCCTGGCCTCCCCAGCCAGAGCTCCCCTCCCAAGCACAGCCCCCGGCTCCCAGTCCTATCCTTGGCTCCCACCCTAGCTGTGGCCCCATCCACAGCCTTAGCTCCCAGCCTGGACTGCGGGCCCTGGCTGTGGCCCCCACCCCAGCCCGGGCTCCCAACCGTGGCCCTGTGCCTGGCCCTACTCCCAGGGATCAACTTCCTAGGGATCACAATAATACATAACCTTTGCATTTAATAAAATGGACTTCAAAGATACTTACACTCAATTCACTCAGGGTTTTCAAGGATATTGCAGGAAATTGCCATTGTCACACAATCCCCAAACAGGAGCCCTTCCCTTGCAGTCAGACAGCTTAGGCACTTAAGGCGTTTCTTTCAGAAATGAGTTATAAGTTATAAATTGGGTATCACCACTCCACACAAAATGGAGGTGGTTCCCAACGTATAACTTTTAGCCCAGCGTTAAAGCACTCATGTAGGAGGCCCCGATTCAATTCCCCTCTTTGCTTGATTGGAAGAGGGGGGTCTTCCAGCAACGAGAGGTTTTCTAACTACTAACCTATAGAATATTATGGTGTAGAACCCCTTCAATCTCTCCTGTTGAAGCTGTTCCACTCGGGAGTAAATAATGAAAGAGTGATTGGGCCAGAGAGTAAGCACACAAGAGTAAGCAAGTGGAAATGATGCTAGTCCTGTGATACAGGCACCCACCTAGGACACCCAGGTTCTAGTCCACCTACTCCAAACATAGCTTCAACATGAGGAAGCCATGCTTCAGAATATCCTATAGCTCAGCAGTTAGAGAACTCTCCTTCAAATTCTTTCTTTCCCTCTGATTTTTTACACCCCTGAGTGATTTAGTTAATTTTCTCATGTAGACCAGACCTCATACACATGCCTAACTTTCAGCACATATGTACATCTTTGCAGGATGAGAACCAATGTATGTAACTAGCTTTGAAATCAGATGAAAGAATTATGGAAATATAAAGACCCAGAATGTGCTATGTCGCCCATGCTATTTATTTGTTTTACTTTTTATTTTAGGACCAGAACTTATTCATTATTTTCTTTAAGCCATAGCACTTAAAAAGACTCTCTGAAATTCATTGTTTTAGACAGAAAGAAAAGAACACAAAGCACTAGTCAAATCTAAGTGTATTCAAATGTACTTATAACCAATAATATTCTTTCCAGTGCAGTTTAAATTCAGGTCTGGTTTAAATGTTGCAATTGTCGCTGCTTTTCGGTTGGTCCTGGCAGGGATTTCCATTAGAAGTGGAAAGAAAATGAAAACAGAGACTAAAAGAGTGGTTAATGTTGAATGTTACACTGGTTGTGACTTGGAAACACTCAAATTTAATTCAGCAAACTGTTCTGCAAGTTACTGTTATCCATTCATGTGTACAGTCCTCACTGTTTTATAAGGTAGAGGAGATGTGAAATGTACTCTTTATATACTCAACAAAACATTGCCTCACACAAGATGTTTATTACAATGACTTCTTAAGCTCAAATATGGAAATAAAACCCCATCTGACTCCATGCCCCTAGTTTTCACCTATCTCCCACACTGGCACCCACACAGGGCACCATCAAACAATTACAACCATACTTAGGCCCCTACCAAATTCATGGCCATGAATAATGCATCACAGACCATTAAATCTGCTCTTCCCCGCTACCCCCCGTGAAATCTGGTCCTTTGTGTGCTTTTACCCTATACTATACAGATTTCACAGGGGAGACCAGGGTTTCTCAAACTGGGGTCCCAGCCAGCAGCTGGCCCTCTCCCCACAACTCCTTTTTACAATTACAATACTGTAAAATTTCAGATTTAGATAGCTGAAATCATCCAATTTACTATTTTAAAAATCCCATGATCGTGAAATAGACCAAAATGGACCGTGAATTTGGTAGGGCCACACCCATACTTGATGGGGACCACATCCTGAAAGAAATTTTTGCTGAATGCCCTCTTTTGGCCTTCAAACAGTTCCCCAACCTCACCAAGCTGATCCTCAGAAGCAAGTTCCCTACAGACCAAGACACGCCAACTCAGTGTCACCAGAACCTGCCAGAACAACAGATCGAAAACGTGTAGACATAGCTCCATTGCTATGATGATCAACACCCCCCTAAACATACCTTTCCAGGTCTATGAGTCCTACACGTGCCTATCACAACATGTGTTGCACCTCATTCAGTGCACTAAATGCCTTAATAACAATTATGTGGGTGAAACCAGACAATCACCATGCTCTCAGATGAACTCACATCAAAAAACAGAGACATCCTATCACCTGTGAGTAAACACTTTTCAGAAAGCGATCACTCCATATCTAATGTCAGTCCTCATCCCCAAAGGAAACCTGCGAAACACATAGGGCTGGTCTCCACTACGGGGGGGGGGGGGGGGGGGGGAGGGGTAGGGGGTCGGGGAGGGATCGACTGCAGATACGCAACTTCAGCTACGTGAATCACGTAGCTGAAGTTTGCGTATCGGCAGCCGACTTACCGTCCATCCTCATGGCGGCGACAGTCGGCGGCGCGCTCCCCCGTCGACTCCAGCTTGCGCCTCCCGGCAAGCTGGAGTTCCGGAATCGATGGGGGCGCCGCGAGCGATCGATTTCTCGCGTCTTCAAAAAACGCGAGAAATCGATCGCCAGAAGATAGATGGCTACCCACCGATTTGGCAGGTAGTGAAAACATACCCTTAGGTAGCCACTAAAACTCATGGACTGAGCAGAGACGCTGGATTTATGACATATTACCACAATCTATAACTCACTAACTCCCCACCTCATCCTATAAATGAGACCACAACATGCTTTAAAAAGACTGGCAGAGGTGCAGATGTATGTATATTTTGGATTATAGTGTGATTTAAAAAAAAAATCATTGAAGGGGGATGGATAAGGGGGGTATAATACCAACAAGAATTTTCAAAACAGATCTGTTTTGGGGCTGTGGCCTCATGTTTATTGTTGAACTCTATAATAGAGTATAATGTTTGCACCTTCTTTTCAGGAAGGTGAATTTCTGCAATCATGCCTTGTACTTGCTTTACAAACTTTTTATAAAAGTTAAAAGTTTTTACATAAAAACAACCCACCTCCCCACCCTCTTAGGTTCCGCCCCCCCCCCCCTTTCTTCTTTCCTCACTATAACTCTGTTAAATGGCTACTTCACCTTGAATGGTCCCTTGAAATATGTGTTAACTACTTGTGCTTCACAATTATATTCCACCTTGTATTTAGCTGTGACACTCTGTGTACATTTCCCAGACCTGAAGAAGAGCTCTGTTGTCTCTCTCACCAACAGGAGTTGGTCCAATAAAAGATATTAACGTACCTACCTTGTCTCTTTATAGAGCACAACATATTTGAATGGAAAGAATGTGTAAATCCCAGTACCTTGTTTCTGAGTGCAAAAGAACACCAGACTTATGGAATATGATGGCTTTTAATCAGACCTAAAAACCATGTGCCACAATGATATTCCTCAATGTTCTAAGGTAGTGTGGCAAAAGAGACAGCAGCTGCATGAGATGAAAGAAGATTCCTTAGTGCCAATATGGATGTGGCATACAAAGCACAGATCTTATATTCCCACCCCATAGGCCTATTTTTCCATCCTTCTTCTTCTTCTTCTTTTTTTTTACATTAGCTCTTGGGGAATCAGATATTGCATTTTCCTGTGTTCTACACCAGTTGTTGACACTTGGAAGATAAATAAGTAATAATAATGATAATAAATATAATTAAATCTTGGAATCTGAGTTTAGGACAAATGATAATCACTTCATAACTTTATTTGTAGTTAATGAAAATAGAACCAAAGAAGTCATGTAAACATTCCTTTTATTTGTAACCCAAATGTAATTCTATTGGGCTCCCGCTATATCTTTGGTCCCACATCCATACAATTTGTTTTTCCTTTGCAGCCCTGGTATGCTCTGTCCCTCTAGGCCAATTAAGCACAGATATCACCTTATGCAAGAAACAGATGAAGAAGCCACATGTCTGTGCTGCAACCAAGATAAGTCATCATTTCTGCTGTTTATCTCAGATCCTCCCCATGGATTTCCTGGGAGGGTTTTGCCTTGAAAAATTATATTTTTGAACCCTTTAATTTATGCAGAGAAGATGATCTTGTGGAAGATAATATTGTGCAATTATCTTTAGTTATTACTATAATAGTGAAATGGTGATCTAAATAATTATACTACTGACGCTAGAATTTAATTGGTGGAGGGCAACTCTGGTACTAACAATGCACCTTAACACACTGTTTCCATGGTTTATTAATTGCTCACTCAAAATCAAGTACTGATTTAATGATTCAATGACCATGAACACCCCTTCCTATATCATTAGATCCAAAATTTCTTAATAGAAGAAAGTTCTAATTATGATGCTTATTCTCCTTGTGATAAACATTTATTAGTTGGATTTACAGTCAGCAAAAATACTGAGGGGAACAGAATCCTAAATGTGCAAAAAACATGCTTTCTGCTTCTGAACTGATTGTTTATGTTACAAAAACTTGAGAATTTCTTCTCTATGTGACAGTCTGTTTATCATCACTATTGTTTTGCTAAGCAATAATATTAATGATCAGACAAGGTCCAGGTTGACCCTGGCCTGGAGAATGATATAATCTAGTCAGGGCCGGCAACAGAAATTTGGGGGGCCCCTACTCTGATAGTTTGGGAGGCTCCCCAGCCCAGCCAGGCCCCCTCCAGCCCAGCCGACAGTGGCTGGGGGCCCCCCAGCCCAGCCCGCGCTCCCCCCCACCCCCCCGCTGACAGCTGGCCGCAGCGGGAGCAAGAGCCCGGGAGCTGCGTGAGCCGCCCTTGCTGCTCCCCCCTCCTCCCCGCCCTTTCTCCCCCGGACTGCGCCACTGCCGCCGGCCGGGCTCAATGCTCCTGCCGGGGACACGCGCGCTCGTCCGGAGGAGAGCCGCGCTGGATGACTATGGGTAGAGCTGTACCGGGGCCCCCCTAAAGTGCAGGGCCCGGTACAGCTCTACCCGTAGTACCCCCCTGTCGCCGGCCCTGAATCTAGTTATCCACAAAACCACAGAAGCTTCCCTGCACTGTCCCATCAAAATGCCCAAATCCTGATCTGGCTGAATATCTTTTGCTTATACATTCAACACCACATCTAGAACTGAGAAG
The DNA here is from genome assembly GCA_032164245.1 of Sternotherus odoratus. Taxonomy (NCBI): domain Eukaryota; kingdom Metazoa; phylum Chordata; order Testudines; family Kinosternidae; genus Sternotherus; species Sternotherus odoratus. The sequence continues at coordinate 90,713,518 of JAVMKO010000007.1, forward strand.
GCAGGGCAATTTCTATGTACATTCAGTCCTGGGTCTGTTTGTTGACACTAATGCTAGGTTTGTGATCCGGTGTGAGAAGACTGCAGCATCAAATCATAAAATAATTGCCTATTGTTTCTCATCATATACCTTCTTTGCAAGTTCAGGTAGGAACAAAGATTGTCTTTTTATTCAATGTGTGTCTGGTACATAGTACAATGGAAACCCAGACTCCCACTGAGGACTCTCAGCATATTCACAAAACAAGGAAATAACCAAAACAACAAGAATTACACTGAGGGCTTGTCTACATGGAGAAAAAGCCCACAGTAGCTGTTGCTCGCTAGCTACTCCCCACTGAGGGCACGTCTACACTTAAAAGGCTGCATTGGTGCGTCTTCACTGATGCCTCTGTGCCGCTGTGGTGCTTTAATGACTATGAATTAAGCTGATGGGAGCACTCCACCTGCTTGGGAAGCTCTCCTGCTGCCATAGCGCTGTATACACAGGGAGGTAGGTTGATATAATGACATCGCTCAGGGGGGGTGGATTTTTCAGGGGGTGTGGATTTTTCAGCATAAGCTTTCGTGGGCTATAGCTCACTTCACCATTCTATGCATCCGATGAAGTGAGCTGTAGCCTGCAAAAGCTTATGCTGAAATAAACTAGTTAGTCTCTAAGGTGCTACAAGTATTCCTCACTTTCTTTACGGATACAGACTAACACGGCTGCTATTCTTGAACCCATCATTTGATGCTTATAAAATGTCCTGAGATAACTGGATGAAAGGTGCTATAGACATGCCACAGCAGGGCTTCTCCTTTCAATAGGTTTATTGTCCAAACATAAGCAAAACAAATACAATTCCTCAGCTGACCCTTCTCAGCCAGTCCTTATTCGGTCAGCTCTGCTCTCCTCCAGCTCTGTTACTCGCAAGTTAGCAGGTTCAGGGCAACCTTCTGAGGCACAGGGCACCTGGCCCCTTGCATTAGGAACCCATCACAGGAATTAGGTCCACTCCCCTCTCCAGGCACAGCCTGTCCCAATCACTCCTCCTGTAGAGCTTTCATGTGCCTGGCATAAAGCCACACAATATGGGCATGCACATTCGGCACTATGCACCCCCGTTGTCTAAGCGCATGGTTGTTGTAGCCCTGCCCCCTTGAATTGTCTCTATTGGGCCCATTTGCTCTTACAAAGGGGAGCTGGTCTACTCACAGGGGCCAGCTATTCTGTGACAGCCACATACTAAACATTATTAATAATTACTAATTATTATTGATATTGTAATTATTGTAATTGATTACACATGCTTATGATTGACTTTGAGGTGATCATAGAACTGGAAACTCTACTAGCGAATCTGATTGCTGATCATCTGCACCGCATTTGCTAAGGGAGCTTAAATGATTCAGACTTAACAGACACAGAAACAAGCTTATGTGTCATGTGGCTGTTACGGATCCAGGTGGGCAGGTGTTGTGTTTTCCCCACACAACTGGGAGGTGCCAAATGGACAGTGTGAAATGCAGGACACAGAGCTAAACAGTCTGCATCCAGTCATACACGTGGTGTGACCTCAAAGAAAGCAGTCATAAGGGATTGTGACTTGTGTCATAGGTATGTGATATCTGCAACTTCCACAGATCAATGCCTAACATTTTTGATAAGCATCACTTGCCCCTCCCCCCACCTCCAACCTCAATCCAGCAAAGCATTTAAACACAGGCTTAATTTTAATCATGGGAATAGTCCTATGGAAATCAGGCATGTGCTTATGTGCTTTCTTGGGGACTTGGGGAGCAAATACTGCTGCTTACATGAATTGTTAGAGATGGATCTTTAGGTCATCAATGGGATTATGCCATGCTTAAGTTCTTTGCTGGTTTGGAGCCCATATACTCTACTGAGACAAGCAGACATATCTCTGTCCATCTGCCTGTTGCTTATCTGCCCTTTACTGTGCTATCTGAGCACACAAAAAATGACCTGGTACAAACAATCATTCTGAAAATGGTGATACTTTCCTTGTACTATGTGGTGAGAATGTGCATGGCTTATTAAAAAGATGTTATATTATTTACCATCTTCAGGAAAGCGGAGGCTTTCTTTAGGGTTGCTATTGTGGGAAAGCACGTGTATAGAGATGAGTCTAGTTCATTCTGCAAGGGGCAAAATCTGGGGATGTTCTGTGAAAGGGCTGCTGAGAAATCCTGACCTGTTCTCCTGTAAGCTTCATGCTTAGCATTGCCCCTTATTCAGTAATGTCCCCATAGATGCCCTTGGGTGTTGGAGAAAAACCCAGGCAGTCTCTAATCAGAAGTACTGTTGGAGTCTCCGAATGGAAAATATTCATTGATCTTTGTCATTTCACACAATATGCCTGTTGCTTTGCATAAACACTCAAGATTGCCTGTATCCTGTTTTCCTCTCAGAATTAAAGGGAAAAGACGCAAAACGGTGTTCTCTGCTTTCTACCTATGCGAGTTTCTCCTCACTTCTCAATGTTAGGTTGTTTTTACCTGGAGGTTTGCTTTTATGAAAGTTAATAGTGCTTGTAGAACTCTGTTGCACTTGATAACAGGACAAACTGATGACCTGCTAGGTTTTACTCAAGCCATCCACTTACTGTAGCTTTTCCCTACCCCCTGAGTGAGTTACCTTATTAGCGTCCCTACATTTTTCATCAGAGCTTAAAAATGTTAACTGCTTTTGGATAACACTGCCATTTTAGACATCTTATCTTTCCTTGGTCTGTATTCATATTGCGTAGTTCCCTATAGAGTTGCAGTATTGCAACCAGGGAAGAAGAGGTCTGTTACTTGAGTGCAAGCATGAGAAAGAGATTTATGGATGGATATTTCTGTCAGATGGGAGGCACAACTCTTATTGAATCTAAAGGGACTCACATGCTTGCAATTGTTAAGATGATCAGCCCCCGACATTTTAAAAACCATACATATTAAACAGACATTAAAAAATGGAGAGAGAGAGCCAGGTTCTCAACTGGTATAAATCCATCATCTCCAATGGAGCTGCCCTGAATTATACCAGCTAAGAATCAGGCCCAATTAATTTTGTTATATTGTGTTTTTTTGTGTGTGTTGCTCTCTATATTACCGCAAACAAGGTGAAGTATTTATTGGGCAAACTCCCTCGTCCATCTATAAAGTGGATGTCTCACCTCTTCCTCTGAAGTTGCCCCTACCCCCATCTCTTTCGGCACACTTGCTGTCAGATTGACTGGCCTTTTTCTATTTGCACTCCTGAGATGTGGTCCTTGACTTCAGGAAGCAGTTTTCTGTCCAGATGGCATCTTCTTATAGTAGTGGAACTACACTCTTGAAATTCAGTGCTCCACTGAAATGTGTGAGTCTTGTCAAGCTACAGACAAAGAAGCCTCTGCATAACCTGACCTATGCAGTTAATAAAGGTTGGTCTGAGCTTGTTCAGGATCTTGATCAAGATCCAGGCATCCATCTGGAGGAGTTCAGATCCAGGATTTTGTTCAGGCTTATCTCTAGTTTAATATTAGGAAGATTAGTAACAATAGGCTAATTGCCATGTGAACGTCTCAACAAAACTAAAATGAAGGGGTTGTTTCAAAACACCACTGCACTGAGTTTTCTGGGAGCAGAAACCAGCAGTGTCTAGGAGAGTCTCCTCCCATCTGCTGAAATGTAGCCTGATATTTTTAGAACAATCCTTTTGTTTTCAGAATTTTTATATTGTTGCAGAGTAAAAATTCTGTAACCCTAGATATGGTCAAAATCTCCCAAGTACTTAAGTACTTTATCTAACTGGAAGATATAGGAGCTGACATAGGTGATGTGCTACACACACACTTGGAGATCGCAACCGGATTTGCAGGTTTAGATACTTAAATGGAAATCTATCCAAAACAGCATTTTGGTGCCTAATGAATCTTCCTAGCAGCAGTGCTATCCCCCTCCGCCCCCCCCCCCCCCCGCCTAAATTTATCAAACTCTGATTTGAGTTCTAGGAATACCTGAAAAAAACACCCCAAGCTATTGCACCAAACAGTGTGCATATTAATGAATGAGTGTGCTTGCTTACCATTGGGCTAATAAAGACATAAGATCTCAATCAATTTGGCAGGAGGAAGCAACCCTTATCCTGCATCAGCTCCTCCCACTAAAAACAGAACTACTATTAGGAACCCTCCTGAGGCTAAAAAAGCTCTGTCTTTGATGAATTGGCTTCGTAATACATTGAGAAGCAGACACACTGCAAGGGTAAGTGAACAAGATGAAGGAAGAGGACAGGACACATCAGTGAGGCAAGCAGCTCACATAGTTAATTGAATCTGATATAGCTTCCCCCCTCCAAACAAAGTCGTCTGCTTGGCTAAAGAGAGCAGCAATTAAATAGAAGGTTGTTCCTTTGACAGATGCCTTTTTGATATCATACAAGCTTTGTGGCCCTGAGTAACAACACTGGCAGCGCAACATCATTTTAAAGTCTGCAATAACATAGTGATCACGTTTACTTCTATCTTCCACAATAGATGCGCAACGTGCAGTATAAGGATTATATAGGGAATCCTCCACTAGCAAGGAGATGGAATGGGTTTTTCATTTCTATAGTTCTGTGATAGATGAATAGAAAATACTTGTTTGAATACCTCAACAATAACTCACAACTGATGGGCTTAGCCCTCATCCTGCATTTTACCCTTATTAATTAATATTTACTAGTTTTTGGGCACCAACAATGTGATCAGCATGGTACAAGGCACAGAGAAGACCCTAAAGAGCTCACAGCATAAAAGATAGATACATTGAAGACAGGATGCAGTTGGATACCCAAAGGAAGATTCCCCCCCCCCCAAATATTTTCTCTCTACTTCTTGGTGGCAAAGGGTCTTTGAGAAGCATTTGAATGAGTAAATGGCAGTGATTTGGCAAACTGGAGTTGGGAGGAGCAGAAGGGACAGGTGAAAAAGGTACCGAAATAGCAGTGGGATAAAGAAATAATCAAGATACCAAGGCTGGCTGAGCAGAGGGCATGGGGTAATCCAATGACAGACAAGGACTTAAATGAAGTACAGTTATAACTCCTCTTATAAATCCTGAGCCATTTAGCTTGCGATTACAGTGTTAAAGAATTACAGCCCAATCCATAAAATGTTGATTTGAGTTATTTCCAGACGACTATCCTAGCCTCTCTATGCCAAAAAGATACAAATGTCAGAATATTTATTTATTTACACTCTTCAGTGTATAAAAAAACCTTCCTTTCGCTGTCTGGCAAGTTCACACACTGTTCTTAGGAAAGGGGACATTGTGGGAAGGTGAAGCTTGCAGAGTCAGCAGTGCTGGTATGCTGGGATGTGCAATATGTAAAAAAAAATTAACAAAAAAACCCAATGCAAAGCAACATGATAAAGGAAAGATTGCGCCAAACTCCACCCGAAGGATAGTGAAGCTCCGGAGCAGGTGAATGTGGTAAACACTTAGGGATCTTATTTCCCCATCCTGTATAAAATCACGAGGGGAGGAAATAGTTAATAGCTGTTTAAAGACATCGCCCTTTGATGCCAGGGGACAAGCTTTGCGGGGGATTGGATGGTGAAGACAAGGTGAGGGGCCAACAAGATCTATGGAGAACAGGGGACCCTCTTTTGAAGAGACTGTTCTTCTGTGTTTGTCTCAGGTCCCCCGTCGCCAGCAGTGAGAATATGGCTGAAAAGATTGCCATTGGGCGTCAATCACATGACAGCACTATTGGATAGGGGCACAGGGGATGCTGCTGCAAGGTAAGGTAGGTTCAGTTCCTGTCTCTGCTACAGACTCAGTCTGTGACCTTGGCAAATTGTGTAGGGTGCTATTTCCAGACGAGCTCAATGTGTTGGGTGCTGAGCGGCTTTGAGAATCCGGCCCTTCTTCAGGTGCTGAAATGGCAGCCGAGTTCTTTTGAAAATCTGGCTCCAGTGGTGGGTGCCGAACTCTTGAAAATGTGACCCTGAGCTCTGTTGAAAAATCTGGCACCTCGTTTCTCTGTGTCTGAGTCCCCATTTGTAAAATTCTGATCCAATTGTTAATTATTATTGTCTCCATGACGAGGGTGTGGCTATAGGTGCCAATACAGCAGAACATCATGCTGATTCGCCGAGGGAAGCCGCAGCAGGAGTGCTCAAAGTGTATGTTATAGCAGAGCACTGGGAGCTCTGAAAGTCATTTGTCCCCAGCACTCCTGGAGCTCTGGGGAGCACAAGTGCAGCACAGATTTCAGCTTCTGCTCCCTTCTATGCCTTGCCAGCTCTGCTGGTGAGAAGAGTCCTGCTCACATCTTGTGGCTCTTCATCTTGTTTAGAGACACTACTGCTGGCCAGGGCATTGGCCCTGTGGAATGCAAGGACTCTCATTGTGCTCAGCCCTTGTACAGGGGTAAGATGCAAGGACGATGCTTTTCGCCCCCATCCCTCCTTTTCCCACTAATAGAGTAGCCCTTACTCATGCTGTGTAGCTGCCTGTTTACTGTAGATGCGTTCAGCAGAGCTGACAGTTACTTTGGGCCCATCTACACTGTGATAGGTATGATGCTGAAGCACGCAGGCAGCTTGTCCACCAGATGGTACAGCCTACTCTTTGAGAAATATTTGAAAGGGCAACAAAATACAGCAGGAGCCATTTGACAGTCCACCTGGTTAGTGCAAAATTAGCCAAAAAGACTCCATGGGCATCACAACGAGCGATGAGCAAACCTGGGAGGGCTCAGCTCAGTTAAGCCCTCAGACCTTGATATGTTTATAGAAAACACGAGGTCTTCTTTTTTCACCCCTCTTCTTTCCATCCTGTCTTTTTCTCACCTTTCTTTTGTCCATCCCATCTTTCCTCTTCACAGTGATGGCTCAAGTTACTGGAAGGTCTTTAGATTGAAGCACCCAGACTCAGTAATGAAGTACACATCTGAGCTGCATTGATCATATTTGCATTACATGGGTGTCCACACAGCACTCCAAAATTTCCACACTCCTGTCCCAACCTTCATGGATCTCAGTGGGAAAAGTGCACAGTAACATAGGTACAAACTCATCCCTCCCAACCTGACCCTTGGCCTCTCCCTCCCTCCAAGTACAACCTAATTATCCCCCTACCTACACAAGACAAGTCCCACCAATTTTCAATCCATCAGTGGTTCCCCCCCCCTCCGTGTCATCAAGAACTCTTTCAATGCCCAGTACCATTGCTAGTCCAACCATTTCTAGTTTGTGGTCATGGGAGATAGGCTGGCACACTTTGCTGGGATTGATCGGCTGATGTTTTCAAATATTATATACTGCCAGGTTTTACTTCACAGTTTTAATAAAATGCATTGCACAGGGAGGCCTCATGGTACACACAATCTAAATATGGAAACTAGTCTAGGCTAAGCAGAGGCTGCCAGAACTGCTAAGACCCAGACACAACATGCTGTAATATCAATAAATGTAGGAGGGACTGTTATGGCTCTTTGCATCCCCTCTTCTCTATTATAGCAAACATAAGTTACTTGTCTTCACTTTCAAGGCCCTTCATCGTGGCCTATCCCCACCCTACCTCTCATTCCATATTGAAAGGCCGATTCTCACCTCGAATCACCCATGATCTCAGCCTCCATTGCCCACTTGTTCAAATTCCCAACAAAGACCCCTGTGCTTTCCCCCACGCTGCCACTCCTGCATGGGAAAAGCTCCCCGTAAACATCTACAAAACTCTTTGAAAACCCTCCTTAAAACTCTTATTTGCTACAAAGCCTATAAAAAAACTAGACAACCATTAGGCTGCTGGTGTGCTAAGACCACAGCCTATCATGCTGACTAGTAGTGTCTCATTGTTTCCATGTATTCCCCTATTGGTCTGTCTGTATCCATATTTTGCCTCTTGTGCTATACCTAGATTGTAAACACTTTAGGGCAGGGAGCATCTTTTTGTACTGTTTGTACAGCGACTAGCACAATGGGGGTAGTGGGTCATGACTGGGCTAGTAGGTGCTACAATAATACAACTAGTAATAATAATAATGATGATGATGATGATAATTAAAAACAGAGCTCAAGCCATGGGGAAACTCCAAGAAGAGGAGACAAACGGGAAAATAAATATATGCAGAGGATAGAGAATGTAGGGACTTAGCTGATATAGGCTAAGGGATGAGTGCTGAGGTGGAGAAAGCAGGGAATAGAGGAAGTGGGATATAAAAAGAGCATTGAGGGGTAGTGGGTCACAGTTTACATCTCACCCCCATTAGAATGGGCTCATGTACAGTTTGGACAATCCATGTTTAGTTGAAAACCTTCTCATTTAGAGAGTCATGTGGGTTAGATTCTTTTGGGGATCTTGAGTGGAACTCATGAAATCACCTAACCCGAAGCCACATACCTGCAACACAAAGGAAGCTCCAGAATTGCACACAACATTCCAAGAAATTGTGTTTTAGGCTCTAAAAGTTTGCAAGGTGTGAAGAGACTTGTATGTTGGATCCTGGGTATCACTTATCCCCAATAGCTGCTTGTGATTTAGACAAGGAGGCTCTGGAGCAAAGTGATTGTAAGAACCCCTTCTCATATCATGGCATGGGCTACTGTGGTGATCCCACACTGGAAAACAAGGGCTTCCAGAGCTGCTCCAGTCTCACCCTACCACTACTGCAGTCTATACACGGGCTAGAGGAGCAGCTTAAAAGGACAGCAGAGTTGCTCACTTGTTTGCAGACCATGGAAGAGAACAGATCTTTAGGTCTCGAGGAAAGGGCTGATTGAGGATAGGAGCTTCCCAGATGCCCACTGCCCAGTGGCCCCTCCCTAAGGAATGGAAGGTCTGATTCTGACGCGCTTTGAGAAGGATTAATTCCCCTCTATTTCCTTTGAAATGTGTTATTAATTCCCTTTGCTTTTTTGTTCATGGGTTAATTACTCCAGAAGGAGAGAGACTTTAAAGTGATCTGTCTGCAGGGCCAAGTTGCAGTTCAAGGCAGACTTACACAGGTGTAGTGACCATTGTCAAGAGGTATCTGACGGGATGAGAGCTACTACCTCATGTCCAGCCAAAAGGAGGCGCTAACAGTGAGCAAACCCATTCACAACTATCCAGACCTTGGGTCCACCATGCAGAAGTAAGTGGACCTGGGCACCTACTTACTCCTTCCTCACAGAATGTAGGCAGGGAATGGATAGAGAATTGGTTTCATCGTCCACTTGTCATTGGCCTCCACTGTTGAGCCAGCATGTTAGGTCATTTACTGCTGCTATGGCATAGTAGCAAATTACTAATTCCAAGGAGCAGGGCCTCAGGACAGCAGTGTGGTTTAGGGTTGGCCTCAATGTCATAATCTAGTTCAATAGGTATGTTTAATTAGAGCTGGGTGGGTTTTTTTGGACAAATAATGTACTCAACACACAAGGCAGTTCCAGGCTGACCAAAGCAATCTGTGAACTTGGGTCGAATTCAGTGAATCGTTTTGGAGGGGGGGAAAAGGTCTATTTTTTTAAAGAAACATTTTGTTTCAATGGTTTTGAAATGAAATGTTTTGACTTTTTGTTTCAAAATGACACTTGGTTTAGAAATTTAGCTAGATTTATTTAAAACAAAAACAGAAAAGGGTAAGAAACATTTACAATGAAATGCAAAAACTGAAAAAAATATTGTCTTAGATTGAATTAAATGTTTTGTTCGCCCTGAAACTATTTTTTGTTTTTGGCAAAAAACAATGAAAATTTTCAGGTGTGTTGACCTGAAATGAAATATTTTGGGGATTTTTTTAATTTGGCCAATAAGCCAAAAACCCAATTATTCCCTCAGCTCTATGTCTAATTGATCTCAGACATAAACTTTGTCTCTGGAGAGAGTCCATCACTATTCATTCATCCCCTGGTGGCTGTTCCTGGGAAGTGCACTAATGATGGTTTTGGAAGGGAGTGTGCAATTCATTCCCGTGGTAGAAAAGGCTTCATGTGATAGATATTGTAGCAGGTAAGGTTACTGTCGGGGGAAAGTGGCAGGACCAGAATGAAAGAACAGGCTCTGTCCAATTTTGTGTATCGAAGGACTATTTCCCAGCCTGGGGGGAAAAGAACCAAGTGAAAACTCTTGTAAGGGGCAGACCCTGCAACCTTTAACTCATGTTAAGAAGCAACTTATTCTGAAAGTTAGTGCCACTGATGTTAATGGCACTGCTTGTGGAATGAGGTACAACTAAGATGAACAAGGGTAGCAAAACTGAGCTGTTAAGGTAGCTAATTAGTAGGATCTCTAGATACTTAGAAGGATTTTTCAGTCAAACGTGTTTAAAAGCATTTATCTTTGAAAAAAGTGCTCTCCCTGTTCCTCACATCACAAGTGTGAAACCGTGGAGGAAGGTAGGGGAGGCATGGTTGTGATCTTGCATCTCAAGAAGGGGACAGTTTTGTGCCTGGTGTTGGAAGAGAGGAAAGTTTTCTGGGGTTACTACTTCCTTAACTCTTACAAGTCGGAATAGTCATAAAAATAAAGTGCAAAGAAAGGAGCTATTGACTGTCTTAATTGGATCCCTACAAAAGATACTGCATTTCCACTGATTAAGGCAATTAAAGGTGCAGACACTGTTGCCCAAAGCTGACATCTTCAGGTGTCTCATAACAAAAATTAATACCGCTGCTAGCAGTGCCACCTAGTCATGCTATAAAGTAAATTAATTAGCGCAACAGAACTAATAACAACAGTTCAGGCATAGTTGTAGCAATCTTATGGTTTACCATCAGAGACTATGCCGAGACTTTTGCCTCTCTGCTGCCCATGAGTGCAACCCAGCAATTGCTGACTGTAACATTTCTATTGTATAGTTTATGCTAAATATGCATATCTTAATTGCATTAGTCAAAATAATTAGCTAATATATTTTTGCATAATGACGAGGTAAGCAAATATCACCATAGCTCAGTGCTTCTTGCATGAGTAAATTTGGAAAATTAATAGACTCCCAATTTCCTAATTATCTGTCTTTTATTCCAAACTCAAACAATGAAATGCTATTGCACACTCCTGGGCATCTTGTAATTTAGTTTGCACCTTGAAAATTTTAAAGCTTCTTTTTTTTCCCTAGAAGAAGAATGTGAGCTACCCATTCCTTTCCTTGAATGCTTTCTGAATGAAACTACTATACATAAAGCTGAGGATCTTACTAGCTTTTTAATTTCTGTACACAATTGGGAATAGGAATTAGAATAAAAACAGTTTGTGCTTTAAAAAGTATAATTAAATTGAAAGGTATTAAAAAGTTAATTATTTAGGCAGAGAAAATGAGAAATAATATTCATAAAACCTGGATGCATTTAAGAACTCTGAGCAGGGACTGTTTCTAAATGCATGTTTGCAGTATTGCCGACACTGAGCACACACAAAAAAAACACCAATGACTCAGGCCCTCGAAAATCATGAGAATAGGTGAAAAAATCATAAGATCTTAAAAAATACACTTTGGGGTCTTGTCTTCTGCTGTTGTCCCTGGATGCAGGGTTCACATTTCCAAGCTTTTCTCTGCTACCTCGAGAGCTAGAGATGTACTTAAAAAAAAAAAAAAAAGGCCGAGATTCTCATTTGATTGCAGGATCTTTAAGAAAAATATTAAGTACCTCAAGACTGGTGGATATGATTGTGAGAGTCACAGTGCATTTGTACAGCACTCAATACAATGGGGCCCCAGTCCTGATTTCTGACAGCAGTTTAAATGATCAATAACAAAAAAGGCATAGATAATACTTTAAATCTCGACTGGAATGGGATTCCTCTTCCTCATTAACTGGGGTTGTAGGAGGATATGGTTGGAGCAAGACTGGTAGAATAGAAAATGCAACTGTTCTTCTGGAGAGTGGGGCCACTGGTTGCTAGCTCTAAGGGAGGCAAGCACTGGTGTCTGAGGACTCTGGCTGCATTTAATTTTTGCATTTAACTCGCTCCTTCGGGTACCCTTGATGCTACTATAATCCACTGGTGAGTGTGTTTTACAGGCTCCCTTTGTGCCTGAGCCACAGAGGAGATGAATCTATTACAACCACAGAGAGCTGCAGCTCTTGAGGTCCCTGGTTTAGTCCCTAGTGGGTTGGCCAACATGGTAGCCATCTTGCTGCAATGTACATCTTGCTTTGGAATAAGGGAACACAAGATTACCTGTCAATAACCTGTCCCATCTTGCTTTCTCAGTGTCTTAGAATAATAAACTAATTCTCAAGGGAAAAAGAAGTCTGCCCAACAAGAAATTTTAGCAATACTCTAACATGGGGTCTGGTCCACTTGCTACTGGAATCAGTTGAAAAAGTTCCATAGATGTGAATGAAAATTGGATTAGGCCCTCAGAGATGATCAGTGGCTGATCACTCATCTGTACCTTACACAAACACATATTCGTGTCTGAGTGAAGTACTCTCATTTAAATGGTATGTGACGGTTGTACTCATAAAAGGTGTTGCCAGAGAGTGAAGTCCTCTGTTTTACCCACAGAGCAGAAACGGTAAGGGCAGTATTTTCATGCAAGCTCCTCCACACTGTCCCACCTATATTTCCTCACCTCCTCCTAGAACCAAGACAGTAGATACTGGATACTGGGTTGCCAATCCTCCAGGATTGGACTGGAGTCTCCAGGAATAAAAGATTATTCTTTAATTATAGATGATGTCATATAATCGAATCTCCAAGAATATGTCCAACCACAACTGGCTGCCCTATCGGTCTTAGCCACGTTCCCCTGTCCTCTTCAAATTTCTCCTCCACCATAATCACACCACTGTGCACCAGATGCCAATGTCTATACATTCCTTCATTCCCCAAATGTAACAAATTGCATTTTATTTAAGAGGCTCGGTGGGGCTGGGCTGCAGAATTATAGGTCTGATTTTCCCCTTTGCTATTGTTGGAAAAATTGAGGCCTTCCATGCACGCAAAATGACCCTGGAAACAGATATAGATGAGACTGATACCAGAAGGTCCCCAGTGAGTAACTGAGGTTTGACAGACACACAGGAGGGCTGGTGGGAGATTGCCCTTTTTTCCCTGGCTGCACTCATATGGTATGGGTCTGGGCTGTGAAAGGTGGTTACACCCTTGCAATGTGGCAGGGAGCAATATCCAGACTCCAGTGGCTAGAATTAGGCAGGGAAATCATTGTCATGTGGTAGCTCCTGCCGATCTGCCAACAGGGTCCTCACCGTCACAAAATTGGGTAAGCACAGTATTGAAAAACAAGAGGCAACCTGGGCCAGCGTGTAGCATGGTTATATAGAAGCAGAGCTGTACAGCTTTATGGCCTGACCAAAAGCCCAGGGAAGCCAATGGAAAATTCCAACTGCCTTCAGGGGAGTTTCAGATCAGGCCCTTACAGCTGTCTTTGTGAGTATGATACAGTTGCTGGGAAGCGCCTTCTTTTGAGGACCCTTTCTCATGCTCAGCGCTCATAGAAGATGGGTTTCATAATGTTAACACTAGTTGGTACATACACAGCACATTTATCGTAATGTTCTTCATTATTATCATAATTTGCCATGGTTACTAGAAATGTTGTTGCCATTTATAGACATTGGCCTCTGGTATCATTAGTTCTTTCTCATTTAAGAAGGGTTTCATTAGAAAATATAGGCTCTGTAGAGGGTTATATAGTGAAATGTACTTATTTAATGGTTTACTCTTACATCAGATATTCATTTAAATTGGGCTTCAGAGCACATTATTACCAGAATAGGAGGACATATCACTGAAAGTTTCTCACTACAACCCTTTTTCCTTTCTTTTTTTCCCCTCCTGGGTCATAGTTTTGCAGAATTATTTATTCTGGGAAGAAGGTGGGTACCATGCACAAGTTCTCAGCCCAAAAGTGATTTTCTTCTTAAAAATAAAATGCAATAAAGAGTTTATCATCATTTTTCAGTCTTTTCCTGCATTTCTGATTTTTTTCATAGCATTTTTCCCCTATAAAACTGGGGCTAAGGTTGTTCTGAAAATATGTATTGATAACTTAAAGAGGAAAACAATAACCTCAATAGAATTACTTAATTTTAAAAAATAAGGAGATGATTTTCCGAAGTGCTTAGCAATAACCTAACTCTTTCCCCATGGAAGTCAATGGGAGCTTTTGAAAATGCCACCCTAAATTCTGAATACTGGGAAATTCAAATACACATGAACACTTGTGACTTTATAGGAACAGAGAAATTTCTAGATTGAATCAAACAAGTGATCCTTAGTTTGGCAGCCTGTCTCTGGCAAAGGCCGGTAGCAGATTCTTCAGAAAGAGATACAAGAAACCCTGCAATCATGAAATAATCTGCCCATGGGAAAAATGTATTCCTAACCCACATAACTTGGAGGTTGATTTATTCACAGAAGTATGGGAAGATTTTAAATCTTTACTATTATTATTACAAGTTGGCATTTTCATCAGTGGGAATAGGCTATTGAAAACAGGCAAAACTCTGATCTGCCTTTCATGTAGCTCTCCACGTCTTCCTTTATACACGCCTTTCCTATTATTTATATTGGAGCAGTACCCAACATGTGCTAGGCATTGTACAAAGATATCAAATGTGATGGTTACTGTTCTGAAGAGCTTTGTGCCAATTTACCGTGTTAGTTTGGAATAGCAGAGGTAACAGAGTCCTGTGGCACCTTAAAGACTAACTAAAGTATATAAAGTAAAGCTTATGCTTCAATACTTTAGTTAGTCTTTAAGGTGCCACAGGACTCTGTTACCAGTGATAAATATAATCCTCAGTGCTAAAGGACCCAATCCTCTAAAGACCCAAACACCATCTGGATTGAGGCTGAGAGTCCTCAACTCACATGGTAATCAAAGTAATTGAGGGTGCTTAGCACCATTTCGGAGGTATTTTTTCAGAAACACAGTCTTATCAAGTCAGCTGGGGCAAAAATGTCTAGAATTGTGCACAGTTCAGTTCTGGTTTAGGAATTAGTTAAATTCATAACAGACATCCTGATTCTTGGTCAATATGTCACTGTAACTGTCTTCCATAGTAGCATTATAAAACTAAGTGCCAATCTCATTTTATACATATTATAACCATCTCAATACATACAGGCAGTGATCATAGTGGGTTTAACCTATGTTTAGTGTATCACTGTCAGTAACTGTTTTGTGCAACTTCTGCAATTTATATGAACCAGCTGGTATTAGAGGAAGTGTGAAGATCTTTTTTTCTTTAGGGGAAGGGGAGGGAGGGAGGGTTTGTGGGTGTATTTAAAGGTCTGTTGCGTGAAAATGGATAGATTTTGTTGTTGTTAATATGTTTTTAGTTGAGCTGAGATGGATTTTTTCCTCTCTCTAATGTGCTTCATGAAATCTGCTGATATCACGGCACCTATTTGGTTGGCAGCTGTTATTAAACCTTGCGGCATATTTGCATTTTGTAAACCTTCACAACTGGGAATGCCAGTGGGAAAAGGGAGTTGCACTGTGGAGTATGTTCCTGTCTTCCTGCTCTTCAAGTGAGAGCGTGAGCTGGTGTGTTCAGAAGATGTGCCTGGGGAATTATAAGATTTCCACAAAAGCTCAGTAAAAGTGATCATTTGGACCACTGAGTGCCACTCAGTGTCTTAGCATTTATTTGGGTGCACAGTAGTTGTGGGGGCTGGAGGGAAGCATTCAAAGTGTCTTCTATGCTTGCTTAGGGGCCAGGGATAAATTGCTGTCCCTATTCTAACGGGAGCACCCCAAAGAAGGTGTGATGGAAATAAGGTCACGGCCCAGGACCCTATATATTGGCACACAGAGGAGCATGCTGCCCCTGCTAAAGATGCTTTGAGCGGGTGTACTCCCTTGTTCTTGCCAGCTGGTCACTGTCCCAGTCCTGTATCCTTCCCTTAGCCCAGATCCTCATATCAATCCCAGTCTCTTTATCCAGCTAATCCTAATTTCCCCCTCTGGGTTCGCTGTCCAATTTCTAGTCTTAATCCCACCCCAGCTCCCAGTCCCATTCTCCCTCCTGCTCCTCATTCCAGTACCACTTTCAGGCTCCTTGCCACAATCTCTGTGCCTAGCCAGTCCCATTTCACCCAGTGGTCTCTATTCCAGTTTGTCTCCCTTCCTATCCTTTACTGGCTCTCAGTCCCAGACTCCTTGCCCAGACAGTCCCAGTCTCTCCCAGCCAACTCTTAGTCCCAGTCTCCGCCCCTCTCACACCAGCTCCTTGTCCCAGTCTCCATCCCCAAGCTCCTTGACTCAATCTCTTTCCTCTGCTGTCCTTTTTCTCCCCCAGGTCTGGCTCTTTTCTCCTCTGCCGGTGAGTCAGGCAGCTTTCTCCTCCAGGCTATCTGGGAGCCAGTCTTCCAGTGGGTGCCCAGTGCCACAGGGTAATTGCTGGAAAATGTCTCTGCAGCTGAGGTATACTTAGTATAGATGGAACCTTCTGAGAATTCAGGTGCCAAGCTCTTTGCAAGTTTCTAGTGAGCATGCGCCAACTGAGAGTTTTCAAAGGTCAGTAACCTGGCCCAAACTGGGTGATTTTTCATAGGGACGGCAAAAAGGCATATCCTTGATAGAAGGGCAATCCCTCTCCCAAATTTCAGCTTTCTGCACTAAAGCATTGAGATTTCTCAATGAAACAGTTGTGAGATATTTTAAACATCATTTTTCCATAGCACTGTAATTTTCCCTAATCTCATTCTCAGAATTGGCTGAACTTTAGCTGAAACTTTATACAAGAAAAGTCAGCCTGAGGATGACACCCAGCATGGAAGATGTCAGCTTCAAGGGTTAAAATTTGGCACTGCTATAAACAACTGAAAATAGGGTCTTATAAAGGGAAGTGTCAGGCAGCCTTAGCTATAGGTGTTACTACTAGCTCTGCCTAGAATAAAGCAGATGTTTGAAAACAGGTGAATGTTTGCTAAAGGAGACTATGCATACTATATACTCATGGTTTAGGCTAAAGAAAACAATTTCATTTCCTGCAAGAACACTTGCTAATTCCTTGGAATGGTTCATTGATGATGTTAGCTTATTCTGGTTGTTCATAATGATACAAGTTAGTAAGAAGTGAAGTAAAGCTCATGTGCAGTACAGTGGAGCTAAAATTTTCAGGCTTGGGTGCCTAGAGATAGCTACCTAAACTCCATATGTAGGCACAGAAATAAGTGGCTTAATTTTCAAAGGTGCTGAGTACTCACAATTCTCATTGAAGTGTCTGGCATCTTGAACGTAAATCGTGGCCTATCAAAAAAATCTTCTAGGAAACAAAGTGATTTATCAAGTAAGAAGAACCAGACTTCATGCTACATAAAGGCAAATTCGACCTTTGGAGTACAACTTATTTGACTTCAGCACAACTGAGTAGATTTCAGCTGCAGTTGCACATGTGAATTGCAAAACAGAAGTTGAGCCATACCATGTCTCAAAAGTAAACTGTCATTCTATAAGTTCCTGGTATAGTTTATGCTCTTGTGAAGTATCATCACCAACAGAAAAGCTCTGCCTGGTGGTTTCTTTTGGTGGGACGAACAGAGAGTAGTTATGAGAATGAGAAATATCTCTCCAGTGGTGATGGAGGTATCTTCACTGAATGGGGAGGTGAGAGGGGGAGTATAAGTGCTGTTGGTATGGGATTGTT
Source organism: Sternotherus odoratus (assembly GCA_032164245.1). Classification (NCBI taxonomy): domain Eukaryota; kingdom Metazoa; phylum Chordata; order Testudines; family Kinosternidae; genus Sternotherus; species Sternotherus odoratus. Next base: position 90,731,087 of record JAVMKO010000007.1, read on the forward strand.
CCTGCCATTTGGTATTATGTGGTTCTCATTAAATACATTTGCCTTTTTCTTCTCCCTCCATTCAGACTCTTCAGAAGTTTTCATAGCGGACAGTACACCTAAGGACATTGGCCATGATATTTTGAACCCTTTCATTTTAAATCCAGGCTAGATAGGTAATAAACAAAAGTTATTTCCCCTCTCATGCTTGTCCAGTGGCCTATTGGAAATGAACTGATGATCTCAGCACAGTTCCTAACTGCACACAGGCTGGCCAACATAACAAAAGCCACAATCCGCACAGGTGCCGTAAATGACGGTCCCCGCAGAGAGGTGAAAGACTGAGTGGGGAGCTTTCCAAACTGTGTGCCGTGACACATTAGTGTGTCGGCGGCAGTGTGTAGGTGTGTCGAGGGGAGCTCCCTTACTTGCGTCTGCTTCCGTTGGCCCCTCCCCGGAACTTCCTAAAGCAGCTAATGTTAAAGCAGCTAAAAGCACTACCCGGCCAAAACTACTGGAAAGCTGCTGCTGCTGCTGGAAAGCAAGCTGCTGCTGCTGCCGGCTTGGCCAGTGCTGGCCAGCAGAAGGGGGGCGGGAGGGGGCAGAAAGCCCACTCCCCTCCCTCCCACCGCAGAGACAGTCATGGGAAGGAGGATTGCACCGCAGCCGGAGAGCTCTGTGGGCCTTGCCTGCAGGTGCCGGGAGGGGGAGGGAGGGGGAAGAGACCAGAGAGCCTCCCCCTGCCCTGCAACCCCTCTGCCCCCCCCCCCAAGGGTCCCCCGGCCTCCCTTGCTGCCCCCTTACACCTTCTCCCCGGGAGCAGAGCATCCCTTCTCTTCAGTTCTGTGCAGCAACATGCTGCCTCCGTTGCTTCAGGGTCCTAGCACCCTCCTGCTTCTGCTGCCTGTAATGGGGGTGAGTGAGTGTGCTGCTGCTGAGGGGTGGGGGCAGGAAAGGAGAAAGCTGACCTAGAGCTTGCTGCTGCTGGCAGGGAAAGGGATGGGGAGAGTCCTCCTCTCTGGCTCCAGTCCCAGAGCAGCCTGCCTACACCCATCCCAAACTCATCCCCAGCCCTGCCCTACCCCAGAGCCCACACCCCAGCAAGAGATTATCCCCCCGCACCCCAATCCTCTTATTCCACCAAATATTGAAAAGCTGTGTTCATCCCATCAACCTCATACATCCCATTAAAATGGTAAGTAGTTATTGGTGTTATTCAACTTTAATTCTTGCACATATTTGCATACTGTTACTCATAAATGACAACAATGTATGTTATTATTTTACAAATCATATGTTTTTAAAAATATAAATGAAAGGTTTTCATGAGATATGTTGTGTCCCCGTACATTTTGTTATTACAATTTATGTATGTGTCCGTATCTCTTATAACGGGTTAGTTTAACCTCCTGTTTGCTAGTAAAACTAAATTACTGTGTAGCGAAATGATGCATGTGTAAAAAGTGTGTCACCAACATGAAGAGTTTGGAAGGATGAATTGTTATCTCACTCTTCTGTGTGGTCAGAGCTGACTGTGGCGGGTCTGGAACCACAGCGCTCCTTTGTGGCAGGGGTGGGATGGGACTTCAGACCCTCACCACTCTCCAGTCCCCACGCCCGCCTCTCTGCAGGCGGACCAATGCGGCCTAATGGTCTGTCCTCACACAATCACCCCTCGATTGGGGTCATGGGCCCTAACGGCCAGAGTCCATATACTGCATCCCTAGTGGGGTAGTGCGGCCTAGTGGCCGGAGTAGTAGGGGGATCCGGCTGGCCCTCTCCATCAGGTCCTGACCCAGAGCTCTCCTAGTGTTGGGGTTTCCCTTGCCCTTAGCTCGGCATGGATCCACCTGCAACACGCCGAGCATCTGTGCAGCTCTAACACCGTTTGTCTCTCAAGTTCCCCTGGGTCACTTCCTACCATCAATGTCGCATTCTCCACTCTCGGGGGTCCTCCAGACTGTTCCCCTCCTGTCGCATCCTCCAGCTGGGCCTCAGGGCATGTCCTGGCTTGGCCGGCCTCTGGATCCTGGAGTGCTGACTGTTCCTCCTTGGAGATGGTGGTGTGCCTCCTTCCTCTCCGGTGGTCAGTCCAGACTGAGCAGCTCTTCAGGCTTTTATACCTAGTCTCCAGTTAGAGCATGCCCAGCAGGCTTCCAAGGCATGGCTTCCTCTGCTAGGAAGGAAGGGTTAATCCCCATGGTACCAGTGCGGGGCCGCTCTGTCACACTGAGGCCTACTGGCAGAGTGGAATGGAGAAGGTGGCTCTGTCAAGACTGTTCTGTGGATTTTCAGGGTCCAGAGCTCCTACAATCGCACCTTTCCTTAACACTGATCAGAGAAAGACTGGCTGTACAAAAATCTATTCGTTTCAGTGTAAATATCTTTCTGCTGATCAGCTGTACCCGTGCAGTAACTACAAGCGGCAGAATCAGAGTAGAGGGTATGAGTGGATGACAAATGATAGCATTCTTCCGAATAGGTTTGTGTCATACAACCCCCGCCACCTTCCACATTCTGCCAATGCTAACAAATTTCTTCAGATCTCAGTTCCAGAATCCCAACAGCGCTTTGCCTGGTTTAGAGCCAGCTGCTACGTTGCCTCAGAGATGAAAATTGTACTGTCAGCAATATCACAAAAGTGATTTCTTTATCAAAAGGTCATTACCAATTATTTTGTAAAGAACTGACGCTTCAGTAATTACTTGATTTTATCTTTTTTTATGTAGGTCATTTGTATTTCATTATTGTCGTGTTATGGCCTATCTGCTTGCAAAGAGGCATATATTAAAACCAGCAACTTTGCCTTAGTCTCAGAATTATTGCCCTATATTTCATTTGCCATTTTATCTTCTGTTCTGGAGAAGATCATCGCTTGTTAGTCAGTGCTATATAAACAAACACGCGGAGACACACACATATGCAAGTTCTCCTCCCAACGGTTTCACTCTGTTTTCATTTGCTTCCCTACAGAGTGCAGAGTAAAGAAGTTTTCATCTATTTTTATTTTTGAATGCAACGGGTGATAGGTCTCCTAACTCAGCTCTCTTGGCTATTGACAGCATCACTGTGTAAGATGAAGCCACAAGGGAGTGCCCTACATAGCGTTTTTGGGTCCTTTTCTTAGGAATCAAGGGGACAGCAGTCATTTGGTTCTGCCAGGCTCGCACACTGCACTGCGGCTCCACCTCTAACCTGCGTTTATGTTACCTTCATAGGGGGCCAGGCAGTATGAGAGTCCCTGTGCATGGGAGGATGCAGGGACTGCTCCTTCTGGCTCCCTCTGGTTACCCAGTATCCCAAAGGAGGCAAGGAAGAGATGTGAGGCCGTATTCTGCCCCCGCTAGTCACCAGCTTGCTGTGGGGTACTGGTGCAGCTAGGGAAGTAAGCGTCACTCTGCAACAACAGGTAGGAACATATGTGCTTGCCCTGCAAGCTGGGGATCTCATGTAGGGATTCTACTGCCCAGAGGTAGAATGACACCTCGTACCATCTCTGGGGTAGTGAGGCTCTGCACTGCCTCTTATTATGGGTGGATAAATAGCATGATCCGGCCCTTAGTTTTTCCCTAAATATCAAAGATTAATAAACAAACCAACCCCACCCATCCTGCTTCTCCCCTGCCCTCTCCCAGTAAGGTGAGGAAAATGTTTCCATTCAGGTATTTCTAATATTTCACAGTAAAATTATTTGGTCTAGATGACCACATTCCTTGTCATTGTTTGTAACCCTACCTGTGCAGCTGTGGGCGAATGCCCAGGGACCAGAAGTGACACTGATTAGTCTATAGATGAGTGAAGTGCAACCAGTCCTCTCCCTCTGGATAGTGGAGGTTCCTTTTCTCATTTCCTTTGTCTTGACTGGGGCAAGCTGGCTCTTATCTCTCCCCACTAGTCCAGTTAGTGGCTGGTGATTGTTTGGATGGGATGTCTTTTGGGGGGGTAGAGCTAGACCAGTGGAAAAATCCTATGGGAAAATGAATGATCATCATTAGTTTGGCTTCTCATGCTGAGATTCAGAACGGAGTCAAACATGCCAGTCTGGCTCCTGGTCCACTATCCCTTTCTCTTCTTTCATGACCCATCTCCCACTTGCTGTTGGGGTTTCAAGCCCACAGATTTAGTGTGCGGTTTCAGTTTCATATTTCCAGACTATGTGCTTCTGTGTGTATATGGGCACAACAGGGAGCTACTTCTCACACAGTGGCCAGGGTGCTACAGAACAAACTGAACGCTGCAAATGTCAGTGTTCTTCACAGTGCTTCCCTGTTAATGATGAAAACGGGTCTGATGGAGTATTACCCTTGATGCTGGCTTAATAAGTGTTGCTGGGCGTGGCTGGCAGGGGGTTATGAGAAAGGAAATGGAGGAGAATGTATTGCCCCTTGCTGGCAACTTCTGTTTATGATACCAGGATTCTGTCACACTGGATTAGCAGCACATCACTGCTTGTATTGTTTGTAATAGGCTGTAAAAGTGTATTCATGGGGGCTCTGAATATGTTGTATTAGTGGGAATCATTCAAGTGAATGTGTGCTAAATTATTAGAGCTGAGCAAGTAATTTGCCACAAATAATTGATCCAATTATTTAAGCCTCTTTTTCAGATTACAGAATATCCATGGGTAGATCAGGACCTGAAGTTAGTCAAATACATTTTTTTTCTGTTCTATAGATAGACTATAAACAATCCTTTGCAAGTATTCAATAGAATTCACTTTTCGAAGTTGTATTGTTTAGTTGTGATCGATGAGATAGATCACATGATATTACTTCTATCCCCTGATTGTACTGCGCCCTCACACACTTCTGGGGTGAATGCATACATGGAAGTTTAATATTCGGTTGCTAAGGGCTTTTCCATACACAAAAATGGCACCAGTTCAACGATACCAGTACAACCTCCCTCATATGGGTGCAGTTTATACCAGTATGAAGGTACAAGGGAATGAGCTATACTGGTATAAAACACCTTTACCTAGGCCTAACTGTGTACACACTAGGGGTTGTACTAATGAAACTACTTTGGTAAAATAATCACACTTGTAGCCATTATCCCATATTGCAGGGGTGGCCAAACTGTGTCTCGTGAGCCACATATGGCTCTTTCAGAGTTAAAGTGTTGCACTGCACTCGCTCCCCACTATCCATTTACCAGATGGGACGGGGGGCTCAGGACCTCTGTCTTGCAGAGTGGTAGGAGCTTCTACCCAGTGAGGCATGGGGTCTTAGGGCTACAGCCCCACAGCAGAAGAAGGGCTGAAACCCCACTCCCTGGCAGGCACCTCCCAAGGCACTGAAGCCCTGACTCCCACAGTCATGCCCCAGATTTCGAACTGTTGTATGCAGCTCGGCGGGTCAGTAAGTTTGGCCACCCCTGATCTATTGTTATACAAGTATAGAACTGGTTTATAGACCAGGCCTGAAAAAACCTGTGCACTTTTAAGTAGTCTTTATTGCCAGTACACAGTGAGTGCAAAGTGTAAAAAATTGCCAGATCAGAATGATAGTGTTTAACACCCACTTTTCACTCACGTTACTCCAGTGAAACGGCCAAACCAGACACAGGGTAACAGCAAACCAGGCCCATTCAGTTTAATTAGGCAGCCAGCTGTCAATAATCCCCTATTTTGGCTCAAAGAATGATGTATTCTTTCAGGTTTGGTGGGATACTTAGTACTCAATGCTGGCATGACTTCTCGCTGCTCATCTGGGGATTAGCTTGCCTGTTCCTGTGGTCACTCAGCCCAGTGTCTTAATCTCACCTTCCAGAACTCAGGATAGTCTTCTCAGTGACTTCATTTTATTTCTCCTCTTGTCCCTGTCAATGTCTCTCTGGACAAGCCAACCCTCTGCTGGTCCCAGCAGTCCTCTGTTCTACATCCAAAGCTGTGCCACTTCCCCAGTGACTGGCAGGGGGCGTCCTCTACTCTGAGTTCCAGCCCAGGGAACCTATGGTCTTCAATTATGGTCTACTTACTCCTAGACCTGGTTACTATTTCCCTGGGCTCTATCCTACTTCCTCCTTCTGTCATCTGGCACCTCTGGGTTTACCACCTGTCCGAACTTTCTTCACTTTCCATGGCCACTTCCCCCTTTGGCTTCTTGCCGGACCCTGTGATCTCTAATAAAGTTCCCTCCTGTCAGGAAGTGACTGCAGACCACTTCCCCCTGCAGACCCCTTCTGTTCTCAACTCCTTAGCTTTATAGAAGCCCTGCCTAGTTCTGCCCAGGTGAGCTGCATCCTTAATTAAGCGATATTGAGCCCTGACTCCCCTCCAGATGCTGCTTATATGGTTAATTGGCCCATCTAGCCTACCTTCACCCTTTCAGGAATGGGATGGGGGTGAAAGCATTTTGTGTGTAATGCATTTTATAGACAAGCCAGCAAATAAGATCCATTTGCAAGATAATATATTTTCTAAATGGACAACCATAAGCTGAGATATAGCCAACCCCCCAGTACATTTAATATATTTTGTTCCATCCATGATGTTTGTTTTATTGTTAAAACTTTACTATATTTATTTATTTCTTGTTACATCTACTTGGCTACCACTTCCTTGAAGGGTGATTTAGGGTTTGTGAGCTGTTTATAACTTATTTATTATTTAGATAGAAGCATAAATGCTATAGACCCAGGTTGTGCTCAAGATCTCATCCGTCAGCCTTGTCTTGTCTGTTATCTGCACTCACACATTATATTCCTTTTAGGATTACCATGGTCACACCTTAGGCCAGGCAGATGCCTGGTATGATACATACATAACCCCCCAGCTCTGAGGGGGAGGGCACTGAAATCCTAGATGGGGATTCTCCCTTGAGGGTCCATTTGTGGAAGCAGCAACCAGTCAGATAAGCCACAAGTGACTTCCACAGTTCATCCCAAACCGGAGCATGCCACCTTGGATTCTGTACATGCCACATACCTCACAGAAAACTACCTCAGGAATGTTTTAGAGGGTTTTAAAGTTTTATGTGGCTATTTTCTTTATCCCACTGCCTATATAGGGATCAGACGGAGCCATAAAAAGCTCAATTAACAACCTACAATTGCTTTTCCTTACCTAAAAGTATTAAAACTCTAAAGTCTGTTACCTCAGGCATCATAGTAGTAAGTGCTTTGACCACTGAGACTTTGTGATCTGTCCTTTCCAGTGACATAAAGTTTAATTTCTAGGCCTCCATTAGGCATCAGAATTCAAAATGATTATAACTGGCCATTTGTGTAAACAGTTTACTGGACCAGGTGGAGGAGGCATGGCATTTCTTAGGTTCCTGTAGACCTAAGATAAGAATTATTATTATCATTACTTATTATTATTGCATTGCTCTGCAGTAGCATGTAGAAGCGCCAAACCAAGAGGAGGGGCTCATTGTGCTAGGCATTGTCAAGACACAAATTACATTTAAATAAAACACAAATATATTTAAATTGAGTGATGGTGGTTATTTGAAAGTGTCCAGATGGTTGAAGTGGTTGGTTAAATTCTAGGGAGAGGGATTAGTGAGTAGAAGATAGGTGAAGCAGTTAAAGGTGCTTGTTGACGTCATTTATCACCTCTCCTATGGAAAAGTCCTCTTCAGGTGAATAGAAAACAACTTTTCACTAGGTTATCACATATGATCTAAAAGCAACTTACTGAATTTGGGAGGCTAACTGAAAACCTCACAGAAAGCTTAAAACTGTGTATTAAATTCTATATCTACATCCCAGAAGTGGTGGAGCAGTGCTCAGTAGACCTTGGGGGACAGGAGGGCTGTATGCCACTTTTCTACCCATTTGACTCTGAGTGCGTCCAGACCTCTGGGGCAAGTTAGAACAGCCTCATGAAACTGCTATAGGAGCTGACACATAATGGCCCCCTTGGGACTTTTTCATTCAACTCCTCCCACCTCTAATATGCCCTTTTATGTCCCCTGTCTACCTCAGAATGTCCCCTACTGTGAGGGATGGGGCTAAGAGGGCTAGAAGGGACCCACCTAGGGCTGGCTATGCCTGCTCAGGATTCTTCAGCTATCGGGGAATCCACAGCTAGTGACTTAAGGGAGCTTTAAGTCCCCTCCACACCACTCTAGTGGCACTAAGGGCTTCAGAGAGACTGGGGCTCTAGCCTTATAGGCTTTCAGACTAATTTCCATTAGAACCCTATCAAATATATAGAGCACCCTTTTGATTTAATGCTTATTAAATTCTAGAGGACTTTTCCATAAAGAGACTGTTCTGATAATATGGGGGGAGTGGGAGAGAGAGAGAGAGAAATTTTGTAGCTGAAAAAAATCATGCTTTTCTCTGTCCAGTGCACATACTCTAAGTTTTCCTGTGTTCGCAAATTGTTTGCTCACATCTGATCTTTCTGGTAAAAACGAAAAGTAACTTTTCTTAAATGAACAAAGTCTGCCATTTTTGCTGCAAAAATGTGTCAGATTCTGACACTCTTACAAATCAGTGGGGTTTCTGATAGAGGAAGGTACCATTCAGCAGGAATAAGACTGGTGTATTCTGTTCCACGGTGAATCTCTGCATGTGGAAGAAGCATTAAACCCTGCCTTTACTGGCAGAAGTTGTGTAATTTCAGCCTGGGGCAAACTAGGGGATATTGATGAGAACTATCCAATTGGGTCACCTCTGCTAGGTTTATGTCCCCCAATTCTTTTAACACCGAAATTCTGAGTGTGCTGCATGTGAAAGGTAAACTAAATGCTGTGGGATGATCTTTGGAAAGGAAGAAGCAATATTTCTAGGCATCTGGTTTCCATGTAAATTATACAGGCATCAACCCAAGGCAAATTTGGTATGGTATAAATGGATGTAGAACAACTTAAGGTTTCTTATTATTTAAAGGATAATGTAACATGCTTTTAATTTCTTTAAAGCATTTAAAATGTCCTTTGGGACTGGATGCTGAGTGGATTAATGCATTGAAAATTTATTTTAGGAACCAGTCTAAATTCTAATATAACCCATAAACATTTTAATTGCTTGGCATTAAAGAAGTCCAATAAGAATGAGTTCAGATTGTTTTAACCAAGCTCACACAATACATGAATCCCTGCTCTTCAGATTAATTTTCATATAACTCAGATCCAAGTGTACAGTAAATAGTTACTGTACCCTTTATTGTTGGTAACACAGAAGAAGTGAGAGTTACAGTCATTTCAATCCATGGCTGATATTAAAGAAGCATCTTTATCATCAGAAGCAAGATCAGAACTTAAGAAATGAGAGAAAGTAAAAAAAAATTGTCACTTTGGATAATATATTTAGAATCTTTGTTAGGTAGAAGAAGGAAAAAAGAATAAACAGTTGCTTTTAACATTACATATTCTTAATCTATAGCATCCTGGTTTGGCTGTAGGCTGTTGTATGCGAATGACCAGAATGAAGAAAGGAGCTGAGCAGTAATCTACTCTTAAAAATGCATGGTCAAATTTTGCTCTCATTTACACTGGTGTAAATATGGGTTGACTTCAATGGATCTACTCTGGATTGACACAGATGTAATCAAGGGCAGCTTCTGGTCCATTTTTCTTTCCTTCTGTTTGCTACATGATCCCTCAGTGCACATGTGGATGTGCAAGTTATTATTATTATTAATTTTGCAGCACTAAAGTGTGTGCCAGGCACCTTCCAGATGAAATAAAATAGACATGGTCCCTGCCCTGACTTGTTTGAGGAGTGAGGAAAGCATAAGGGTGGCTTTCTCTCCTTCACACCCCAAGTTGCAAAAGATAGCTTGGGACATTCTGAATAGAGGCCAACATCTTTAGGGTTGACCTGATATTTAGCAACAAATTGTTATTCCATGGAGGGTCACTATACAAGTCTCTGACACTAGCACATTGCTGTTGTATACTGTCACTGATGACAGAGACTGGGCAATATCCAATGGCAGAAAAGTATTGCATTGTTTGTCTCCCCTCTATTTTTCAGCTCTGCAAATTCCCAGGAAGGGCTGTTTCCTACCATAGGAAAGGAAAGGAAGTGGGTGTTTGATACCAGGTAGTTGTTCCACTTAATGACAAATCAAAAAGAAACAGCACTAGCAAGCTAATTTTGTAATGGGGCTGTCTTATATTATCATTTATGTTTCCCTATTGCCATAACAGTATTTTAATAATCTACATAGCATTTAATTATAATTCAGTTACCTGACATAAGTAATATCAGTGCCCTTTAATATAACAAATCTCTAGTGTGAAATATCTGAGTAATAAGACCTGACAGGTGGTTGTTATTATCCTGAAAACCTGTCTTCAAGGGTACTGGAGCTTTTAATAAAACAATCCATGCTTAAAATCCAGGAATGGCCAAAGCAAAATCCGCAGTTTCACATGTCAGCCTCCAGCTGTCTGTTGATGACATCTTTTATGTGGAGGCGTTTCTTATAAACACTCCGAGTCAGACTGTACAGTGGTCCATCTTGGTCCTGACTACTTAGAAGAAGACAGAGCACTCCCATATTAAGAATCAGAGAGGTAGCCGTGTTAGTCTGGAATAGCAGAGGTAACAAAGAGTCCTGTGGCACCTTAAAGACTAACTAAAGTATTGAAGCATAAGCTTTTGTGGGCTAATACCCACTTCATCGGATGCAAGCATATTAAAGATTTGGAGAGCTGCAGTCTCATGAGGAAGAAGCATTGTGGAAGGGCTAGCTGAGGGCCTGCACCAATGCCAACTGAAGTCAGTGGAAAGACTCTCATTGACTTTAATAAGCATTAGAACAGACCCCAAGAGTCAATGAGTTACATTCTGCTCCAACTCTGCTACTGATTCACTTTGTGACTGTGCAAATCAGTCACATAACCTCTTGGTCCCCCCATTTTTATCTGTAAAAATATTGGGATACTAGTGTTTGCCTATCTCATGTTGTCTTAATTAATTAATGTGTATTAATTAATTAATCAATCAATCAATTCCTGCCATGAAGTTTGACTTCCTTGAATGAAAGGCATTGCATAAATGCAAAATAGAATGTGCTTCATTATGTCAATTTGATACAATCTTCAGACTTCCTTCTCTGTTGATGAACACATCTCTTCCTGCCTCTCTGATATCTACTCATGGATGTCCTGCCACTGCACATAGCAGAAACTACTCTTCATCTTTCTTCTGAAACCCTCTCCCTTTCCCTCTTTTCCTATCACATTGATATCTCCACCATCTTCCTTCTCACAAAGGCTTACAGCTATAGGTTTATGCTTCTCATCTTTGTGATGTTTTTCCTTGTTGCCACTTACAGCTGGAGTGACAACCCTCTTCTCATGAACCAAACACCCTCATCCTCCCCGTAGCCCCCTCCTCAGAAGCCAGTTCTTTCCCCAGCTAATGCCACTCCTTGTTGTCTGCTCTTCCCTTTGTTCCCCGCATGACCCTAACAATATTAGAATCTGTAAAGCGGAACCACCACCCCGCCTCTCTTAGCTGGCAGGAGATAACTCTGATAAAGAACCTTTGATGTAGAAGGGGAAGGCAGGAAAGGAAGACAATGGAGGATATCTTGGATGATCAAGAAAAAAAAAAAAAAGACAGAAGAAGGAAGTGTGCCTGGTGCTCCCACTATTAGCATTTTGGTTACAGACTTCTGGCCACATCATTGGCCACATTGTGAAAGCTTTGCTCTGCTCTGGCAGGGCCTGACTACGTGGGGAACTTCACAACACTGGGAGAGCCTCAGATGACCCGGAACTCATATACCACCAGGCCTCCAGTGCAGGGGTACTGACCATAATGTCCCACTGTCCTAGTGACTGCCAGCTACTGGAACAGTCCCATAGGTCCACAGGCATCCAGTGCCAGTTATAGCAGCCCGAGCTGAGGTAATGGATTAAAAGATCTGAGGTTTGAGGGGACAGTTGGCATCTTTCAACCCCCCTTCCTGGCCTGTGTGGAGCACTTACCAGCCACATCTCAGGAGATGGCCCAAAGTGATATACACAGAGGTCTACAAGCCTTGGGAGCAGATGTCTTTCTTTTAAAGTGGTAGCACAAGAAGCAAAATTCAAACAGCTTCACCAGTCTACCTTGAGTTGAAAGGACCCACCTCTGAGTGAGACAGGGTAGTTAGATTCCCACCTCAGTTCATTCCTCAGCCTCTCTACTAAGACTGATAACAAGGTAGTTAGTGTCAATTATGATGGGTTTTTTTTAATGAAGACTCATGTGCATGAGGAACAGGACTGAGATCATCCACTTATTTGATACAGGCCACCAGACAGCTGCCAGGTGATAATGAGCCTTAATGACCTTGATCTACCTTTAGACTGAGTGCAAAGCAAGTGCATTTAAAAGAGTTGGAAAACACGTGTGATCATCGTCTTTTGCCAGATGTGTGAGTGAAATTAGCAGCAAGAGACAAGCTGAGAACGAATGCATGTCAGCTCACTGAAGGGCTGAGAAAAGCAGCTCAGCTCAAAATGGAGAGCGGAGAGGTTACTCACTCTACATTGTTTCCTGATCTGGCTAAAGGAAGAGCTACAAAAAGGCTGCGGGGTGTGTTTAAGTCACCACAGTCAATCACAGCATGAGGGATGCTCTGTTAACAAATAAAATGTAGAAATGATTGGCGATCTGACATATGCCTGAGGAAGTTAAGGAAGCAAAGCTACAGATGATAGAAATTGTGAGTGTGAACAGAAGAGGTGAGACACAATCATGTCTTCAAGAAAGGTGGCAACAACTCTGAAGTCAGATGAGACAGGGAAGGGATCTGGGAAAAACAGGAAGGAAACGTGAAAACATAAACAACAATGATTGGCTGTAAATGTAAGAAACAACCAAAGATCAAGAAGATCTATACCACTGACAAAGACATAAAAAGTAAAAGGAAACTGCATAGTGCATATACCTGGCAACGAGAAAACCCAGCTCCAGTCACCAAAGAACAATTGGTCATTACTAGGAAATGAAAATATTTTCTAATTTATTTATAGGCATTTCTATTATGCTTTTTGCCAGAATGATTATCTATCTATCTATCTATCTATCTATCTATCTATCTATCTATCTATCTATCTATCTATCTATCTATCTAATCTTCCATACTCATCACCATATCTGTGTGTTTTCCATCATAATATATACATCATTTATCTTTCTTTGCCTTTTAAACTGGTATCTAACAGCAGTTGGGTAGTGATAGTTGTTCTGCTGTAAGGCACCAGAAACTAGACAATTATTTGGGAAAAGCTAGTTTAAATAGGTGCATCCTACCAACACTATCTGCTAAAGTTTAGAGCCAGTTTTCAGAAGTTTTAGGCATGATTTGGGCACTTAAGGCCTGATTGTCATCTCATTAAAAAACAGTTTTATGTTGATTTTCTGTAGCCTTGCTCCTGATTTACGCAAGTGCAAGTGAGAGGAGATTCAGGTCCTTAATTCATCCCCACAAATACCATGATTGAGAATGTAAACATGCTAATTGTGCATGCAAATGACCAGGTGGAAGCAGAAGGGCAGATTGTAATAATTGATATAACACATTCTGACAACAAAGGATGTGTTCAACCACTTGTCAAAAGGGCCTTTGGTAAGAACACTATTTTTTACCCAGCATTTGGATGGACTGTATAATAAAAAGAAAGGTGCCTCAGAAAATTGCTACCCTGATAAACAATTTTAATAATATAAAAGCTTTATTCTGCTATTTTGGGACAAGGTTTCAATTGCCTGCCCCCTTTGCCGAGAAGGGCATTTCAGCCAGATGTGTGACTACTGGAAATTTTATCATCCAGTCTGTAAACTGCAACATTAAATATCTTGGGCCAAATTCAGTGAAGGTGAAATTTGCCATTGTATAGAAGACCAATGTGAAGCTTATGCCGTATTTTGAAGACATAAGTGGGACTTAAGTAGTGGATAGGCTTTTTCATGGCCTTGAGTGCAGGGATAAAATCCAGCTTTAAATTTTGATCTGAATAATCAGTTGGGTTAAAATTTGAAAAACAAAACAAAATAAAATGTTCAGGACCATAACCTTGTACTTTTACCATGTATACCACAGTGATAAGCTTTCAAACAAAAACATATGGCTCTTTAATTAAGGGAGCTGGTAGTAACCCCTATATTTATGTTGTCTAATACTTTCCATTGTAAAAGATTCTTGTAACCTTTTCTTTGAGAAGCTATCATAGAATCATAGAATCATAGAATATTACTGTTGGAAGGGACCTCTGGAGGTCATCTAGTCCAACCCCCAGCTCAAAGCAGGACCAATCCCCAACTAAATCATCCCAGCCAGGGCTTTATCAAGCCTGACCTTAAAAACCTCTAAGGAAGGTGATTCTACCACCTCCCTAGGCAACCCATTCCAGTGCTTGACCACCACGTCTCCACTATTTGCAGCAATCCTATGCTATTTAGTAGAAGAAAAACCTTCAGGCTACCGAAGTGCCTTTTCTTTGTCCCATGAAATTCCCTTCGGTTTTGCTGAGATATAAATAGTTTAAAATTGCCATTTCCTTTTTCATGCTGAATTCCTCTGGAAACCTACAAAAATAATAGCTGAACACAGAAATTCAAAGGTTAGGCTCAAGTCAATGACAAAGCAGTAGCAGTAGAAGCAGCAGCACACATTACATTGGGGAACATTTGGGGCAACTGTAGTAGGTGGGGCAAAGAGCAGGGCTGGCCGGGCCCCAACCCCCTCAACCTGGCACATGGCCACAGGTGCCTATGCCCTCCTCTGGGGATAGCGTAGCAGTCAATACTTCACCTGCTGGCACGGGGAAGTGGAGAGAGAAAGCCAGGCTGGATTCCTCCCTTGAAAACCATGTTAGACGCAGCTCCAGTAATCCTATTCCTTCCCACTGGGGCAATCCCGTGGGGCTGGAGCTCCCTCAATTCCCTGGGGAAGAGATCGGCTCAGGTTTTAGGAACAAACCTGTCTATTAAGGACTTCAGTATCCAGTGGGGTGAGAAAAACTGCTTAATCTAGTTGCTGCCCAGTCTAATAGGGTTGAGAGTTTAGACTGTGTGCTTATATTTTATATCTTTTGGTAACTAACTCTCACTTTTTGCCTATCACTTAAAATCTATCTTTGGTAGTCAATAAATTGTTTATCTTTATCAGTGAGTTTGCCTGAAGGGTGTGGTAAATCTGTTCAGGTTTGCAAACGCTGGGGTATGTCCACTTTCCATTGATGAATTAGTGAAGCAATTAATAAATATGCACTGCCCATCTTGAGCAGTGCAAGATGGTATATTCCTGATGTACAGTGCTAGGACCTGGGTGGGATTTGGTGTCTTTCTATGTGTGATTCGTTAATGGTTCTGGGAAGATTCAAGTAATCTAGCTGGGTGTGGGGTCTTCACATGCAGTTGTGCTAAGTGATCACAGAGTCTGGAGGGGTTTGCTGATGGTCACTACCAAGGCATTGTGAAAGACAGCCTAGCTTAGAGATTTAAGGGTGCACAGTGGTTCCACGGTGCCAGGCTGCACTCCGGGTCCCAACATAGCAGGGTCCCCCCACCCATCCCTCTATGTGTCGATATGGCTGAAGCAGCATATCTCCCCATTTTCCCATCTGGGACAGGAGTTACCTTCACTCCTGGGAGGGGTAATAGACAGGCAGCTGCATGGGCCTCCCCCCAGAGCCACCCCATGTACTCAACACCTGGACTCAGTGGTCCATTCTCCACTCTGGAGTAACAACCATCTCTTACTGCTGACAGCTAATGTAGCTTGTTCGGTTGTTTAGGTGGTAGCATTCAGTGCTATAGGTTCAGGGTTCAAACTCAATGATGCTGCATAACAGTGGGATTGTTAGCTGGCTAGAATAGAATTTGTTTTTTACTATTTTCTTAACAAGACAAAACCCCACAAAAACCCTATGAAATTACACACAAAAGTGTATGTTAAAAGAATGTTACTCTGGTTGCAAGGTCAAGCTAGGAAATGCCAGATTTATATCTGTCTGTGTAATCTTAATTCTTCTTCCTTGTGCTTATGAATTATAATACAGTCATCCTCACATGCTATTTTTTTCATAGGACCTTGCCTCAATCAGTGCACAGGATGGATGCACCAGGGGCCAAATTAAGGTTGCACAGGTTACCATATTTACATATATTGTTAGAGTTGAGGACTGTTTTGTAATATAAATTATATATTTTATATATAGTTAGATTAAGAAGGTCTGGTTTTGCAATATTCATGACATTTGTATATCTATTAGGATATATACTAGGATTTAAGAAGGACTGTACTTATAATATCATCTTGTAAACTTTTTAAATACAAAAAAGTAATTTTCTTACAAATGGAACCCTGGTTAGATAACTTCACTACGGAATTTACACAGTTTAATTAAAGAAGCAGTGCTGCCTTGTTCTCCATGTACTACAAAATAAAGCAAATAGTTTTAAAATATTACACTCAATTATACTTATAAATCTTGCACAGGTAATGAACATGTTCTTTAGATTGCAGGAAGAGCTGGACACTTATCTTACTCTGTAAGATAAAATACCACATCCATATAATGCATTGCTAAGCTTTCCTCTTCCCTTACACGTTGCCCAGAATCCCATTTTCCATTAAATAATAATCATGGTAATTAATAGACTAGTTATTTTATCTCCCTAATCTGGTTACAGTAATTTATCAAAGGTATGTAAATGAATGCGAAAAAAGCAGTTCATTATTATTTTCTAAAGGGTACATGTCTCTTGCTGAAGCATGTAAAATGTAATTCTCTTGAACTTAATAAGATACTTGACTTCATGTAATTCTTGGAAAGAAAACCCATTCAATACTTTACTTTTTTATGTCACACTCAATTTGTTTTACTTACATTTCTCTTGCAGTTAATAATTGCTAATGGGCTGTTTTTCTGCATGCACTTCTTATGACCATCAAAGATGCCAGTGATAGATGGATGGGATATAATTCTTCCCCCGGTTTTCATAACATAATCCTCTATGCCACCCTGCAGATAAATGAAACACATTGAGGGGATGCCAGCCCAGATAGGTTGTGATGTTGTGTTCTGCCTTGCAGTCTTATCAGTCCTCACCCTTTAAAACAGTGTGGGGAGAAAGAGTTCTAATGTGTGATTCATTAACACATATGCTGCTGGACCTTCCGTCTAATCCTGTGCTGCTGATTAATAATTGATGTTCTAATGAAATCAATGGCATCTCAGGCTGTAGCAGCTACTCTACAGCTGGCAGCACAGCATATATATTGCGTGGTTCATCTGGGAGCAGTTAAAATACAGGACTAGCAGAGTTCTGATGCCTTTGCCCCTGTTGTTTCCTTGGGCCATATAAATCGTCTTAAAAATGGTGGCACTATCTGGCCTCTTGTATCCCTGGATTAAAAGTTATACATTGCATTTTATTGAACCGATCTGACAGGCTTTTCCAGTCAGTGGGACATTTGCCTGAGCAAAAACTGCAGCTATTATATGAGTGACTTGAATCGTTGCATGTGTCAAATTTCCAAATCATTCATTCAGAACCAGTAATTGGGAAATATTCCATTGTATAATGTACTTACTAATAGAGGATCTGCAGGCACCCAGATGAAAGGGATCTGATTAATGATAGTACCTGAGATAAGTGGCACTTTAACCAACTTTAGCTGTTGATGTATGATGACATAATGTCCCCTCCAATTAATGACAAGGATATAAAACACCTGTATTGAACAGAGCAGATGCTGCTTTTATGGTTAAATGCACAGATGAAATTGACTTTTAAAGGTCCGACTATAACTTACTTTTCTATTATTTGTTTCTCTATTTGTTTCATGTGTTATGGGAAGAAAATGCAATCTAATCTCAGATTCCACACCTGTGGAAGTAAGAACTGCATGCGATCCTGCAATTTAACTAAGGGTGATGTACATAGGCGAACACAAGGAAGATTTACACAGTAGCGAATGATGGTGATAATGACCTGTTACAGTTCTGTAGTGTCGTCTCTCCAGAGAATCCCACAGCACTTTGAAAACTATCCCAAATGGATTTCCCAAGTGGAGTACAACATAGTAAACTTTTAGATAACACCTTGTCAGAGTGTGTCCCATCCCTTTCTAGTGACTGGACCAGCCTACTACATTACATAGTTAATGGAGTTACACTAGCAGCTCATGTGGTACAGGCCTGTGCTTAGGTGCTGAAGTTCTCAGTTTATGCTGTTGGTTATTCATATTCTCACAAATTAGGCATGTTAGGCAGCTGAGCTACTTTATTTGAAAGACAAATCCTTCTAATCCTGGACCATGTTTCAATTTGGTTCAGATAATGGTTAGGACCAATTTATCTCTATGGGCTATTCATTGCATCCTTTTTCTTTTGGTACAAACCTAGTCTGATGGAAGCAAACAGTGTTCCCACTATACAGATTTTTGGAGTGTTTGGAGCAGATTTTCTACTCAAAATAAGAACAATGCTTTGTATCTTTGCAGTGCCTTTCATCTCAGGATCTCAGAGGGCTTTACAAACATTAATTATTCATCCACAACCCCCCACCCCTCACCCCCTGACACAGTTGTTTTATTATATACATTTTTACAGACAGGTAACAGAGACACAGAGGGGTTAAGAGATTTGACCATGGTTGCACAACAGGGACTAGATCACGCACATCATTGCTCTTCCAACCCCCTGTCTAGTACCTAGATCACATTTATCAGATGTGTCTTCTTTTTTGGTATCTCATGAGGTTTAAAACACATTAACTGCATACTGGATTTATGGTGATCATATGTATAGATCCTAAGTATTTCCAGATCTCTCAAGGTTATTGTGAGTCTTGCAATGTTTGGTGTTTCTCTTAAAGTTGCAGGTCCTAGAGTCATGTTATTTCATGAGACTCTGAGATTTCCTTTTTTAAATAGTAAATTTCCAGCCCTCATGGTAATAGAGAAAATTTTGAAAACATGCCCTCAGTGTATCCTAAAGGTCTAAAAGAAAGAGGGAAAATAAAGAGAATCCACCATTTTTAAAAATCTCTTGATTTTTAAGCCAATCCATGAGTTTTGAGGGCGTCATTCTGATATTTGAAGGCTTCGGGTGACACAAGTGGATCTAACCATTTGTAAACAGAGTCTAAACATCGTCACTGGAAATGTCTAGCCTACCTCCTATCTGTTAATGTGGAGTTCCAAGTATCCCTAGCTGTTTGTAAAGTTCCTACAGAATCTGTATTCACAATTCTATGCTGGGGTATTGTGTGTAAAGAGAAAAACCCCAGTAAAGTCATACAGCCAGACCTTGAGCCCTCCCACCTGAACATTGCTCTTAACACATAAAATACACAGGGCCGTCCTGATGGGCAGTGCTCATGGCTTCGTTTCTTCTTTTCCATCCCTCTCTTGAGAGCAGGGGATAACTGAGGAGGAGGCAATCTGCTTACGCCATGGATTGGAATGGGATACCGATTGTGAGCATCTCAGTTTGCTCCATAGCAAACCTCTTTGGGCTTTATCAAGTTGTTTTGACAAGTTGGGTCCTGTTGGCCAGACGCCTGATAGCCATAACAATATGGGCTTTCAATGGCTGGAGAGAGAAAGGGCCAGATTTGTAAAGGTATTAAGTATCTGGTCCAAATGATCAAGTCCATAATCACAATGTACACAAAGGGTATGTTAGTGTATTACATCTTATGGACTGTAGCTTACTTTTTATAAATGTACATCTTGGTTTTCTGGCACTTTATTATCTTGGAGTCAAACATTTTTAATAGCACTCTACTTCCCAGAGATTATAATAAAGACATGTTCCTTGCAATGCATACAAACTATGCAGCATTAGTGATTTTATTTATTTGCACTTTTACAGTTGCTAAAAATGGACACATGTCCATATGCCCAAAGTTCCTAACCTTAATTTTAAAATATATCAAAATAATATGCCAGTATAACTGAAAAATGGCAGTAGAATGCATTTCACTATATCCCTCTTAAGCAAATGCTCAACTCCCTCTCCGGAGACTCCCTCCCTCACAACAATTAGACAAGTCTAGTTTAAATCAGGCAAAAGTGTAAGGAAAGGCGGATCCAAACTGAAACAAATAAAAATAATGTGAGTCATTATTATATAGTGAGCAAATCTCCGGAGCTTTGATATTTGGAAAACAAAGTTTAGAAGGGAAGAAGCAGCCAGTATGAATGGGAAGTGGAAGTCTGTGCTGGAAAGCCAGGTGAGTGAAGGGATTTTTGTGGAGTAATTTCCACAAAATTAAGTAGCCATGAGGAGGCGTGGAATTCAGTAGAGTGATACTGTTCTAGGATAGGCACTCAGGTAAAGGGATACTGTTCCAGGTTAGGGGGCAGCATGGAAAGTGGCATTAGGTTGGATGTTGCAGGAGGTGATAAAGGGAGTAACAAAGCAAGAAGAGTGGCAAAGGCCAGGGAGGGGGGAAGTTAGGGAACAACTGGAGATACGATGAATACAACGAGGTCCATATCCTCTGTGGGGCAAAGCCATTAAGGGTTCAGACTTTGAGTGGAGGGGGACAGAGTGAAAGGATCTGAGGAAGGATCAGAGTAGCAGCAGGAGAAGGTAGTACCCAACTTTCAAGTGCTGGGTATTTGGAAGAGGGGAGGGGGCAGAGTCAGGGAAGCCAGAATGGAGGCTGCTCAAATCCATGCAAGGTGTGAATTAGGCATTTGGAAGTTTGGATGAGGAGGAGAGGTCAACTATTAGGAAATTTTATACAGGGAGAAATGACAAGATCTTGGCAAAGCCTGGTTTGAAGAAGAGGGGCACAAGCCAAATAAAGGAAAGTGAGGAGTCAAATGAATCCTAAAAATATTTGCAGTTGTCTGCTAAAGCATATTTTGGGTAGGGTCCCGTAAGATGTATCCAGAAAAAAAAAGCCCACTCTCATACTCATGTACCCATAGCCTAGTTTGATTTTAAGAACTGGATCCTAAGGGATTAAAGATACGCAGTGCTCACTATAAGCCAAGCACGCTAGCGTTCCGTCACACACCCATAGTATGAAATCTGAATGCATCTAAGTAGCCACAGATACTAATTGATGAAAATGCCAGTAGCAGTGGATTTCTACAAAGGAAATCTAAATGGCAGTCTGAGCTGTCTTCTTTTCATTTCGTTGCCATAAGGATGCAAATGAGCCTGGATGAGATTGAAAAAGGCAGGATGCAAGCTCTGTAATCCTTTCTACTGTTAAATTGGCAATATCTAATACTACTGAGAGAGGCTCAAAACCACTGTTAAATGAGAGCTGAATCATTTACGAGGTGTAACAAACTATCATTTCTGTTCCGGAGACTAGAAACCTCAATGGTTGAATATGATATGAGAAGATAATTATTCCTGGCTATACTGTGCATTGAACTTAAGAAATATTTTCAGTGAGGATCGAACTCAATGGTAGATATTTATCTTACTGTCTATTTTAGATAGTTACAGAGCACAAGTCAGCATGGTGTTTAGCTGGTGCTTTGACCCCTGCCATTTATTTCTCTAAGTTATATTTTAAATATGAAAACATGGCTCGATACAGCAATACCTAAAATACAGAGAATAGGAAAATCATTAAAAATAAGAATATTGATGTAAAGCCTGAGATCTTTCTTCAGCCAAAACTCTCACTGACTTTAGAAAGACTGAGAAAGGAAGCCATGGTTTGCCATGTTGTGTCTTTAATCAGGCCTCAGTCTTGCAATTGACTCTGGTCTGTGGCCACGGATTAACCCCATTGAAGCTCATAAAATTTCATGTGAGTCAGTTGTGGAAACAGAATCTTAGATTGTTAATTCTTAGGCTCAGGGATTAAATCTTCCTTCGTGTCTATATATACTTAGCATGAAAAATAATAATAATTAAAGCCGGTAAATATTTTTCCAACTGAACAGTTTTCTACTAGAAAGTGCTGATAGTATGAAATCCAAATGTCTTGTAGGAATGGCAGTGTATTGATTTCATTAAAAATGTGGACAAAAATTATCAAAACAATTTAATTTAGATAGGGTCAAAGAACTTATTTTCAAAGCTATTTTCTTGACTATATGGTATGATATGATATATGTGATATTGGGAGGGTGTTCCATCTGTAGGGGACAGCAAAGGAGAAAGTGTAAAGATGGCATTGGGGGTGAGAAGACAGCTTTGTCATTAAAATCAATATGTTTGAACACAAATACATAATAAACACCTGAAATGCTTTTTGAGCTATGTGGTTCAATAGTGTTTCGTTGGCCAAAGGAAGGATTTTTAACATTCCTTTACAATCTCACAGCATTTTCTTAGGGAACTCTGAAGAGCTTCACTTGTCTTGTGTCACCTTCCCACTGATGGACCACTCTACCCTTCACTCAATTTACCAGAAGAGGTTGGTATATTTATTTTTCTTTATCCCATCTCTCTGTTTATAAATGAAAGTTTCTTTCCCTCACTCAGTGCTACATTCAGCCACCCTCTGCTCACTAAGCTGCACCTCGCTGCCTAAGTATTTTTACCAAACTCTGGTCTACACATAGAGTAGGATACTACTCAACATGAATCAGGTGCTCCAGAGATAGCAAATGCCTACTGTTTGCTGTCACAAAACATCTTATAATGTAAAAGAGGACAAGGCACGAAAGCAAAGTAACACTAAAGCAAACATACAAGGAAGGCAAAATAACATCCAATTATCACGGCCTTTCAAAAGATTCTAAAATATTGCTTCCATACGTCAGTTTGAGACATAGAATTACATTCATTGTAGCCCTCTGAGATTAGAGAAGTTCAAGTTTCTGTTCCAGATAAATAAAGATTTCCTTAAAGCGTTTAACAGCTGCAAAAAAAAAAGTGAAGACATCCATTTTCTGCAATCAGTCTTACAGTGGCAGGTGCATGTCAAGGGGCATGGCCTTTAGCAGGACCCCAGGGCTGGCCAGAGCATTGCCAATTAATCATCCAGTTAAATGCACTTGACAGCTTGGAGACGGCTCTGATTCTTTTTCTCATGATTGCATTGCTAATTTAGCTCTTTAAACTTACCAAGAACAGGCAAAACTTAAGGACAGACTGCAGACTGTCATTCTTTAAATATATATATATACAGATATACAGATATATGTATATATATATATACATATATATATATATATATAATGTGTGTGTGTGTGTTAGAATATATATATATATATATATATATATATATATATATATATATATATATATATATATATATATATATATATATTTAAGGGAAGGATTTTCTAAATTGGTTCAATTGTAGGGCATGAGCTACTAATTAAAACATTTCATTGTAAAACATATGTCACAAGGCACAGCTAATTCTCTATGGTGTTAACTACAGCAGCCAATACAAGTATTTTGTCAATGTACTATTACCCTCTCTTCCCCCATCTAGGGGTGACTGGACAGCAAGAGTGAAAAATTGGGATGGGGTGGGTGTAATATCAACCTATATAAGAAAAAGGCCCACATGTCGAGACATATAAAATCGGGACATCTGGTCACTCTACCCCCATCTCCGCCCTGTCTTGCTTGTTTGTCTGATTCACCTGTTATGACTGTAACCTATCATGGCAGGGATGGTCATTTACTATAGTTTGTACAGTGCCCAGAACAAAGAGGCATCTACTGGGTTGGCCTCTAGGTGCTACCATGGTATAAATTTTAAATATTAGTAATGCCCCAGTTCTGAAAACCACGTGGATGACACCTGTGCCTTTGCAGAGTCCCAGTGAAGTCAGTGGGGCTTTGTGTTGCTGCGAGGGTCTGACTGCCCATGTGAAACAGCTCTGAGGATCAGGGCCTAAACGTATGAAGTACCATGTTTTTAAAGGCTAGTTCATTGATGATAATAGGAAGCTGAGCTTGGCCAGGCAGTCTGTGCTCTGGTTTTGTTTCTTGTAAACTGCAAAAAGCTGAGCTCCCAGAATCAACGGTACAAGATGTACCCTGAATTTAACTCCTTAGGATTTTCTTTCTTATGACATTAAGATATTTTCTTGGATATATGTGCCCAAGCCAGATTGTGTCCTTCCCCTGAATGAATGAATGAATGTGGGATAGAGGGCACGAGGAGCCACTCGTGTGTATTCCTGGCTAGTAGTGCTAGCCACTCCAAAATGGGCAGGGAGCAGACTTGGCATGTGTGTGTACACGTACATAGACAGTGTTAAATTGTGTTGTGGGAAAAGTATGTATAGGAAAGTCATAACCTTACAGCATTTAGAGAAAAGCACAAGAGTAGCTTTATACTGCATTTCCCTCTTTTCTCAAAATAGTCATCTTGTTTGTTTGATGCCAACCTCTCATAGACCTAAAAAGCTCAGGGGGGGATTTGGGCATGAGTTGGCACGTGTTACTTCTACTTTATGTAAGGTCTTACTGCAGTTTCTATTTTTAACCATGTTAATAAAAAGGATTGTTCATCATTATACCAGCTTAGCAGACACAAATCACATGCCTAGGCAAATCTTAAGGGGAAGTAAGGTGATTCATTTCATTAATCCTCTGCTGTACAAAGTCACAGTAAATCCTGGTTCTAATATGTGGGTTGAAGGCTAAGACCTTGGGGTTCTACTGTCTAGCATTTGGCTCGGGTTGCTGTTGGTATGTCGGATTTTCATTTTTAATATTAATTACTAGCATAAGTGCCCGGCGTTGCTCGAGTCAGTCGGAGGTGGGGAGGGGGCAGACAGTTGACACCCCCTGACCAACCCCAACACCCCCCGGCTCACTTACCCCCCGACCAAACCCAACAACCCCACCTGACCCCCCCAAGCAAACCCAACACCTCCACCTCACCCCCCGACCGAACCCGACACCCCCACCTCACTTACCGTCCCACCAAACCCAACTCGGATCCGTCGCAGGCGGGGAGGGGGCCCAGAGCCGAGGGATTCCGGGGACCTTCGCAGGTGGGGGGGGGGGGCACGGGGCTGATGGAGTTCCGTTGGGAGGGGGGAGGGGCAGAGAACTGAGGGATTTCCAGGGTTCCGTTGGAGGAGGGAGGGGTGAGCTGAGCGAGTGCGGTGTCTGTTGGAGGGGGTATTATGACATCATCAGCACCTAACCGCCCAGCCGATGTGATTGGCCCTGAAAGACTTTCACCCCTGGGGGGCGTCAGAGGTGAGATCCGAAAATTTTTCGACCCTTACCAGCATCTAGACCCCAAGACCCCTCACTGTACCAAATTTCAAGTCTCTGGCTCAAACGGTGCGGGAGGAGTTCGCTGTCATACATACATACATACATACATACACCACTTGACTTTTATATATATAGATATGCAGTAGAATGTAACAATCAGGCTGTTCTAAGCTATTGTCCATCTCTCATTATAATGCAAAATGTTAAACAAAAAATATGAAAAAAATGTTGGAAGCTTTTTTTTTTGAAGGAACTCTCATAAATGCCCCTCTTCTCCCCCAGCCTGGCTACTTCACTCAAAAAATAATCACCCAAACTACTGCTTGTTAAAAATACATTAATTATCTTACTTTCAGAATTAATCCAATAAAGCAAGGAAATTCAGAGTTAAGTCTGACACTCTATCCTTAGCTTAGAAATTTGTAATAGTAAAAAAGGTCCAATTACATAAAACAAGACCTGAAAGTAAGTTTGGATTCTTCTCTGATTTTTTGCTGTTGTTGATTTAAGACCTTTGTGATTTAGTGACTAAAATGTTATCTTTGAGTTATAGCCTTTTTTCCAGGTATGTGCTCAAATCTCTCATGATCACAAAGAGGAGTTCTGTGTGTGTGTCCTCTCTTGCAGAGGTACAAACAACTAGCCCCATTGTTTAACTGTGATACATGACCTTATTCCTTCTTCCCTGCTGCAGATAACAAAGTGATATTTGGGGGCAGTAAATCTAATAGTGACAGTTCTGCAAATCTCTAGTGGTTTTGCCCTCCTGACTCTGCACTCACACTTCACAGTGATTGGGTCATTGTCTTCAGCTATCACAAGCAGGGTTCCTGGGGAAAATAATGGCGATGGTTCTGCAATTTGAACTCCCTAGGTGCCGCACAAATCTGCAAGCTAAAGAATGTGTCCTGGCTGTCAGGTCTCTGCCCCTTGCAGATTTTATATGGACTCAAAAGAGTCAATATCCCTAAATTAGGATTAGAGTTCTCAACCTTCCAAAAAAAAAACACCAAAACAAAAAAACCAGGGAGAGGATGAGCAAAATCTGGGCTTTACAGCTCTGGGCAAAAAAAAAAAAAAAAAAAAAGTTAAATAATAGAATCATAGAATATCAGGGCTGGAAGGGACCTCAAGAGGTGATCTAGTCCAACTCCCTGCTTAAAGAAAGACTAACCCTAACTAAATCATCCCAGCCAGGTCTTTGTCAAGTCTGACCTTAAAAACCTCTAAGGAAGGAGATTCCACCACCTCCCTAGGTAAACCATTCCAGTGGTTCACCACCCTCCTAGTGAAAAAGTTTTTCCTAATATCCAACCTAAACCATCCCCATTCCAACTTGAGACCATTACTCCTTGTTCTGTCATCTGGAACCACTGAGAACAGTCTAGTTCCATCCTCTTT
Source organism: Sternotherus odoratus (assembly GCA_032164245.1). Lineage (NCBI taxonomy): Eukaryota > Metazoa > Chordata > Testudines > Kinosternidae > Sternotherus > Sternotherus odoratus. The sequence continues at coordinate 90,757,555 of JAVMKO010000007.1, forward strand.
GTTACCCCCTTTCAGGTATTTGAAATCAGCTATCAAATCTTCCCTCTGTCTTGTCTTCTGTAGACTAAACAATCCCAGTTCCCTCAGCCTCTCCTCATAAGACATGTGCTCCAGGACTCTAATCATTTTTGTTGCCTTCCTCTGGACTCTTTCCAATTTTTCCACATCCTTCTTGTAATGTGGGCCCCAAAACTGGACAGAGTACAACAGATGAGGCCTCCCCAATGTCGAATAGAGGGGAACGATCACGTCCCTCGATCTGTTGGCAATGCCCATATTTATACAGCCCCAAATGCCATTAGCCTTCTTGGCAACAAGGGCACACTGTTGACTCATGTCCAGCTTCCTGTCCACTGTAACCTCTAGGTCCTTTTCTGCAGAACTGCTGCCTAGCCATTCAGTCCTTAGTCTGTAGCAGTGCATGGGATTCTTCCATCCTAAGTGCAGGACTCTGCACTTGGTCTTGTTGAACCGCATCAAATTTCTCTTGGCCCAATCCTCTAATTTGTCTAGGTCCCTCTGTATTATATCCCTACCTTCCAGTGTATCTACCACGCCTCCCAATTTAGTGTCATCTGCAAACTTGCTGAGGGTGCAGCCCACAGTGCCATCCTCCAGATCATCAATAACGCTATTGAATAAAACCAGCGCCAGGACCTACCCTTGGGGCACTCTGCTTGATACCAGCTGCCAACTAGACATGGAGCCATTGATCACAACTCATTGATCCTGATGATCCAGCCAGATTTCTATCCACTTTATTCATCCAGCCCATACTTCTTTAACTTGCTGGCAAGAATACTGTGGGAGACCGTATCAAAAGCTTTGCTAAAGTCAAGGAATAACACATCCACTACCTTCTCCTCATCCACAGAGCCAGTTATCTCATCGTAGACGGCAATTAGGTTAGTCAGGCATGACTTTCCCTTGGTGAATCCATGCTGACTGTTCCTCTTGTGCTTCAGAATTGATTCCTTGAGGACCTGCTCCATGCTTTTTCCAGGGACTGCGGTGAGGCTGACTGTCCTGTAGTTCCCCGAATCCTCCTTCTTTCCTTTTGTAAAGATGGGCACTACATTACCCTTTTTCCAGTCATCTGGGAACTCCCCCGAGCACCATGAGTTTTCAAAGAGAATGATCAATGGCTCTGCAATCACATCTGCCAACTCCTTTAGCACCCTCGGATGCGGTGCATCTGGCCCCATGGACATGTGCTCGTCCAGCTTTTCTAAATAGTCCTGAACCACTTCTTTCTCCACAGAGAGCTGGTCACCTCCTCTCTCCACTGTAGTAGTCCGGGAGCTGACCTTGTTCGTGAAGAAAGACACAAAAAAAGCATTGAGTACATTTGCTTTTTCCACATCCTCTGTCACTAGATTGCCTCCCTTATTCAGTAAGTGTCCCACACTTTCCTTAACTTTCTTCTTGTTGCTAACATACCTGAAGAAACCCTCCTTGTTATACTTAAAATCTCCCAATCCCCCAAATATCTTGCACTTCAGGGTGATGTGGAAATTTGGGAAAATTAGGAGTTTGAAGGATGTTCTGTTTGTAGTACTTTGGAGTAACCATATGGCTAAAACAATACTCATCTCTGAAATGTCCCAATACAGAGTTGAGAGAAGTTGCTAGCCTCATCACTTACTTGCCATACAAATAAATTTTCCAGGCTCTAAGTGATTCAGGTATGCTATATGATAGACTACATAAGGGTGACTAACAATAAATCATAATGACACTTTGCACTTGTAATGGTAAGCAGAGGCACAAAGAAGATGACGTGCCTGGTATCACACTGTTGAATTGTCAAGAGCAGTCCACAGTCTCTCCTCATACCTCTGTGGAGAAAACAATGTGAAACTCAGCTGTGTGACATGCAGAAAGATGCAGGGACATCCTCTATGCCTTTTCTGTTTCACAGCCCTCCTGTGAAGTGCAAATCCATTTCCACAGATTTTGGGTGTTGTGTGCACACAGCATGCATATACCATGTGTGTAGTCATGGTTTCACTCTTAATGTTTAATTTTACAAGGGATTTGTTGTGTGTATGGAAGATTCTGCATGTCCTTGATAGATCCCTTATCATTCTACTAGTCCTTAAAGCCCCATGTTACAAGAAATCACATAATCATTTACTTATGCTAGCTGTAATCATTGTGTCAGCAATGTCTGGTCATGGTGGATATGTCTACACTGCAACTGAGAGTGAGGCTCCTAGCCTAGGTAGATAGACTTATGCTAGTAGTGTGCTAAAAAAGCAATGTGGACATTCCAGTTCAGGCTCTAAAGGGTCAGGTGGGTTTGGGAACATGAGCTGCACCCAGAGTCAGAGTGTCCACATTGCTATTTTTAGGGTGCTAGCTTGAGCACTGCTAGCACAGGTCTGTCTATATAGGCTGGGAGACTCACTCCCAGATGCAGTGTAGACATAGTCACTGAGTTCTTGTCATGTGACATTTGGTGATGAAATAACCTCCATATTAAACAAGGCCTGACGTGAGATTAGAAGCTGTAAATTCTGAAATTTTCACTCACTGACATACACAAATATTCAGCATGGGGCAAGCACCCAACATGGAAAATTGCAACCTGAACAGTTAAAGTTTAGCAATTTATATGCAATTGAAAATAGGGACTTATAAAGGAAAGTGATGGGCAGTCTTAACTATAGGCAGTGCCTTCAGCTCCACCAATAGTAGCAGGGGATATACTTGCAGAGGATATCACCACAAACTGGCTGATCCAAATATCACAGGCAGACATAAATACACCAGAACAAATTCTAGCTTTAGGGAAGTCAAATGGAAAAAAGCACTAAATGTCGTGTGTTGCCTTAAATGGGTTCAAGGTATACAAAATATACACACAGAGTATATTTCAGCAAGGTAAGAGAGGGGGGTGACAAGGGCAACTTGAGTAATGATCATCACAAGGATATATGCAATATATGTATATATATATTTCTCCAGCCAGTGGGGTAACATTGTGCCGTGGTCTCCTTTCAATCCAAGAGTTACTACAATCTTTCCTTCTTTATTTCTCCGATGGTTTCAATGGAATATAGTCTAAGGGCATGTCTTCACTACGACTTAACGTCGACTTTAATGACGTTAAGTCAAAATAAACATGTACCCGTCCTCACATCCATGCCATTATTTAAAGGGCCCTAAAAATCAAATTAAAAGGGCCCTAAAAATCAACTTCTGTACTCCTCCTCCAAAAAAAAAAATCAACTTCTGTACTCCTCCAAAACGAGAGGAGTAGCGCTGAAATCGACCTCTCTAGGAGGCTGCTCGGGCGGGTGGGGGGGTTCGCGGGGCTGCTCGGGCAGGCGGGGGGGGGGTCCGGCGCGGGGCTGCTCGGGCGGGCGGGGGGGTTCGTGGGGCTGCTCGGGCAGGCGGGGTGGTTCACGGGGCTGCTCGGGCGGGCGGGGGGGGGTCTGGCGTAGGGCTGCTCGGATGGGCACGGGGGTCCGCGGGGCTGCTTGGGCAGGCGGGGGGGTCCAGCACTCCCGGCATTGTGGGCTACCTACCCACAGTGCAATGCGGGCTATGTCGACCCCTGAAAAAGTTTAAGGACAGACACTGTCGACCACTGTCGACCTGCTGGCCTTTGTGGGGACACACTAAGTCGATTTTCTAAAGTAGACTTTAGAAAATCGACTTAAGGGAAATCGACCTACTGCTGTAGTGAAGACATACCCTAAGCCAGATCTGGTGTAAACAGCATAGTTCCTTTGACTTCGGTGGAGCTATGCCAATTTAACTCCAGTGAAGATGTGGCCCTACTATTGTTCCCTTTATATTCTAAACTGAATTGTTGAGTTGCTCTGACCTGTTAAAAGAGTTGCCAGAGGGTGGCTGCAATTTTTGGGTGGTTGGGAGTCATGTAGCAAGCAGCACTATTCTGAAAATTGTCTGCTTTTATAGGACCCAAATTTGGATGATCAAACCAGCATTTTGGCATGTAAATCCCCATAAGTCAACCTCTCTGTCTCATTACCTTTGATATGAAACGTAACATTATATGATTAAAATTAATGGCAATGTAATAACAATAAATAACAATAAAATGGCACTTTTATTATCTTACTATCCAGGTTCAACTAAAAGAGAAATATTAGAAGCAATTCCTGACTGGAACTATAGCACAATTGCTACCCACATAATAGTTAAGATGCCTATGTTAATTCAGGACTGACCTACATTATATGACAAACTATCAGGAATGTTACACATGACTTAAGCAAGTAAAGGTCAGATAAAGGTTTTGTTGTCTTTCCCAGGTTTAAGTTCCTCTACATAGAGAGCAGACTCAGTGGAAAACATGGGTTCATATCTGCTTTTGGAAACACAGATGGATGACATAAAAGGCCATGCATCTTTATTAGCAGCCATTGTGTAGCATCTGGAAGTAGAACAGAAAGGAATGAGTAATTATTTTTCAGTATCTGTCCCAGGGACAGGTGTATTGTTCCAGGATGTTTCCACGGCTTGTGTAAGGCTTCCAGAGATTGATGAAAATCATTACACTTCTGTGTAGTCAGCAGCCTGACTCCAATGCCACGTGATCCATTGATATTTTTTCAGGGGAATATACATCTGAAACTTTGCAAAGGATATGGGGGCTGTTTTACAAACACATTTTGTAAATATTTGGTTCTTTTTCAGAGCTTATTATTATGCAGGAGAGCAGCACTCAGAGGCACCGACCAGGTCGGGGACCAATTATGGTAGGCACTGTATAGACTTATTGTGAAAGATGGTACTTTCTCCAAATTGCTTATAGTCAGTGCCTACATTTATTGGGAATTGGGTACCTAGCTCCCTTTGAAAATTTCAGACATACATTGCTGGGTTTGTCTACATGGAGACACTCCGGGAAATTATTCTGAATTAATGTTTCAAGTGCATTAGTTAAACTGCATGAAAACCCTTTGTGGATACTCTTATTCAAAATTCAAGTGACCCTAATTCAATTTGCTTCAATTCACTTCCAAAGTGAATTCACACCTTTAGTTAATTTTGATTAATTTTCCTGAGTGTCCCATGACTTCCAATCAGGAAGAGAAAGAATGCCAGTAGATTTTGGTGACTTTTAACCTGCTTTCCATAGTCTCCTTTTGAATTCCCAGATTATAAACAGAACCAGTCTTTGGGTTGTTTACAGATGATCTGCAAACATTCATAATAATTTGGCAAAACTATTGTGCAATTAAGAGACTAATTTGCAAACTGGCTATGAGAGCACATCAGATAAGAATAGCTATGAGACAGATATTTATTTGGGCTAGTATTTGTAACAATTTTACTTTCGGTGAACATCCTTGTACATAAAATCTCCTTCCCCAAAATATCTGTGGATAAGAAGGTTTGAGAACAATAGTAAAATGGGCCATCTTCTGTATCTGTCCAGTTCTACTTAGACAGATGGAGGGCAGAACTTTTTAAAGCTGATATGGCTACATGCAGAGGTGCAACAGTTTAAGACTATGTCTACGCTATGCTATGCTAGCACAGCTATGGTGGTATATCTCCCTAGTGTTAATTCAGGCTATGTCTACAACACTATGGTAAGTCGACCTAAGTTACACTACTCGAGTCGACGTAGTTTACATAGACTTATCAGTGTCTACACTGTGCTGGGTCAACTGGAGATGCTCTCCTGTTGACTTACCTTACTCCTCTCATTCCCGGTGGAGTACTGGAGTTGACCAGAGAGCGCTCTGCTGTCGATTTACTGGGTCGTCACTAGACCCGCTAAATCGACTCCCAGGGCATCAATTGCAGCAGTATTATCGATTGATCCCGTGATAGTGGATGCAGTCACAGTGTACCACAAGAGAAGGAGCAATATAGGAATGGCGTCTCCCTGAACAACATTAGCGATGCTGACAAAAGCCCTCTTCAGTAGCTGTGTCTATACTGGGAATTTTGTCGGCATAGCTATATTGCTAGGAGTTTTTTTTTTCCCCCGACTAACATTGTTACAACAATATAAATTTTAAGTGTAGACTAGGCCAAAATAAAGTGCGGTTTTTAACCCAGTTTAGGAAATCAAAAGGAAGGTGAAAGGAGGGCATATGGGACACAGAAGTCAGGAAATAGATGATAATTCTTTAGTTTGTAAACCTTCAGAGTAGCATTTTTTCTCTGGAAACTTAATAACTTAATACCAGCATAACAATAATAATAATAATTAATAATTAATAATTGATAATAAAATGAATAATTATGAACTGAAGCAGGAAGGTCATATTAATTTAGAATTAAATTTGTACATTTTACTTTCAATCCATTCAATAACACCTATGGTCTGCTTTTGTAGCAGAATAACTATTTCTGTAGGGGTGTGTATATTTTTTATAATTATACCAGTACAACCCGTAGTGTAAATCCAGCTATAAAAGTGGTCTTACACCAATATAGCAGTTCCCTTTCCTTACAGGAATAAACTTTGCTGGTAAAGCATCTTTAGTCCGCCATGACTGCATCCACATTAGTGGGGATTGTACTGGTTTTTCTACGTTGATATATTTAAAGTTGTATGACTTTTGCATTTAGACATGCCATTTAAAAAAAGTGGTGTCATGGAAGGGTCAGAGTAAAATGTATGGAATGAATGATTTGCAATCAACAGTATGTATCTGTTTGTTGATTACAGGGTTCTCTAAAGTGTCCAGCTCTGTAGAACCTAAGCATTTACCAAGTCAGTTCAAACTTCATGCCATTGGAAAACATTGAACTCTTGGAGATGTTTTGCAATGGAACAACCTTCCTTTCAGATGCTAAATAAATGACAAATAAAATAACACTTTTGACATGTGAACCAGCAACAGATCCATAACTGATTGGAATACAGATACCTGGTTGGATCAGCGCATCACTGGCTGGAATAGCTTCCTCTCTTTTCAGTCCTGCCATTCAGTCTCACATTTTAGCAGTAAAACAAAAGAGTGCCATTTGTTGCTGATAGCCAGTGTATGTGTAGTTACACTGCCTCCACACTTAGCTTTCAGTTCTTCTCTCTCTCTCTCTCCTTTTGCCCGTCTTAATGAGAACATATTGCACTAGTCATCCAGGTAATGCAGTGTGAGCAGACGGAAGGCTAATAAGGATATTATTGGAGAAAACATATATGATTCAAGAAGACACTTTCCTTTCTCAACATATAAACATACTAGAATGACAAAGATGCCTGCCATTTCCAGATAACTACAGACAGTGTATCAAATGCAGTGGCATGGACAGTAAAATCATTCCCATGACTAATGCCACACGAATATCTAAGGGAATGAGGTCCACAAATATCTCTTTTTTACCTGCAATTTTTTGTTATCTCCTATTTCTATTGTATCATTCAAATTCTCATTTTTCCTAATATAATTTAAAAACTTCCTGATATGATTATATTATTCATTGTATCTAATGAAAACAAAATTACTCAAATGATTCTATTAGGAACTGACACAAAACTGCTGACATTAAGGAAAGTTTCTAGGATTCTTCTATTTGGATTCATGTTGCCATTTTTCTTTATTACTACTGACACTGCCTATCATACTTTGTACATGAGTATGGATGTGGTGCTATGAAATCTGCCTACTATAAGAAAGCAGAAAAATATCCACTAATTACCACAATGATTTGGAGAGGGACCCTTTGGCCCTGACTTTGTGTGTGTGTGCGTGTGTATGTGTGTGTGTGCACATAGGTAGCTGGTCTTTCCCTCTCCAGAAGCCTTAGCACCTGATTTAGTGAACTTTGCTCATGATGGATGAGGTCCATCCCCACAGGACCTATATATAACCTAGGGCTCAGGTGAGACCTCTGCCCAGGGAAGAATTCCACCCTCCTTACTCACACAAATAGTCTCATTTTTCAGACGCAGCCAATTTTGAAGTATGCTGCTGATATACAGCGGACATTTCACAACAGTCTGTGTTCATGGATGACACTAAGGTGGGGGGAGAGATGGATACACTGGAGGGTAAAGATAGGGTTCCTAGTGGCCAAGACAAATTGGAGGACTGGGCCAAAATAAATCTGATGAGGTTCAACAAGGACAAGTGCTGCGTCCTGAATTTAGGAAGAATCTCATGCACAGCTACAGGCTGGGAACCGACTGGCTAAGCAGCAGTTCTGCGGAAAAGGACCTGGGGATTACAGTGGATGAGAAGTTGGATATTGTTGCCAAGAAGGCCAACGGCATATTGGACTATATAAGTAGGAGCATTGCCGGCAGATCGAGGGAAGTGATTATTCTCTTCTATTCAGCACTGGCGAGGCCACACCTGGAATGTTGCATCCAGTTTTGGTCCCCCCACTACAGCAGGGATGTGGACAAATTGAAGAGAGTCCAGTGGAGGTCAATGAAAATGATTAGGGGTATGGGGCACATGACGTACGAGAAGAGGCTGAGGGAACTGGGGTTATTTAGTCTGCAGAAGAGAAGAGTGAAGGGGGATTTGATAGCACCCTTTAACTACTTGAAGGTGGGTTCCAAAGAGGATGGAGCTAGGCTCTTCTCAGTGGTGGTAGATGACAGAATGAGAAACAATGGTCTCAAGTTGTAGTGGGTGAGGTCTAGGTTGGATATTAGGAAACACTATTTCATTAGAAGAGTGGGGAAGTACTGGAATAGGTTCCTAGGGAGGTGGTGGAATCTCCATCCTTAGAGGTTTTTAAGGCCTGGCTTGACAAAGCCTTGGCTGGGATGATTTAATTGGTGTTGGTCCTGCTTTGTGCAGAGGGTTAGACTAAATGACCTCCTGAGGTCTCTTCCAATCCTAATCTTTTATGATTCCATGATTCTGAACCATGGGTGAATTGATTCTGTGGGATTGGAGCAGACCAGGAGAGGCTGGACTGCACCTGTAGTGGTGACAATGCTGACTTTCTTTTGTAATGAGGTCCAACTAGATCAGTAGCAGTGGAGCAGAGTTGACTTTTGTAGCAAGGCTTAACCAGACCAGCAATGGCAGAGTTGATGTCACAAAACTAGACCAGATAGCTATGTGTCAGAGCAGAACTTGTCTGTGCAGATTTCTCTGGACTGGAACAGACAGGTAGAGCCACCTCCAGATGCCCCTAACCACCACTGGGCCTGCGAGTAAGATTTCAGGTGGGCAGGGATTGCTTTGTGACTATAAGTTTTAGGCCTCAACAAGCCAGACAATACTGGGAACTGTTGGCCATACTCCTCATACACAAATTGGGTTTTGCTCATTTTGTTGTATGTAAATATAGCTATGATGACTGTCCTTCTTTTAGGTGTTTTTTCCTTTTTCACCCAAATAACGAGCATTTTTGGTTACAAGTTCCCGAGGACTCCTGAGTGCTTGTGAATGGGGGAGAACCACCGAGAAAAACAACCAGGGGATATTATATTTTAATTTCCCAGACCCCAGACATAGAGTACAGTTCTGGGTGGTGGCTCTAACCTTACTTTCATTTATTTTAAAGAAGGATCCAGACCTTGTTGCTGCTGTTGGCACCTGGCAGAAGGGTTATAGTTGTTACTATTAGTAGCAGAAAGTTTCACTTCCTTGCTAACTGCAGATTAATTCCTTGAGAATTCTTTAATATTGTCCAATGCTTTTATTTCATGCTGTAGTCCCTGCCAGCTGTTTTCATGTGGCCTTCCACTGTTCCTATCCTTGTATTCAGCCTAGGGTGACCAGATCACAACACTGAAATATCAGGACACAATGGGGTGCTGTCAGCCCCCTGCCACAGTCCATCCACCCCCCCCTCCACCTCGGTTCTGCCCCACCTCCTCCTGCCCTTGCTCCAGCCCCGTCTCGCCTCCACTCCACCCTTTCTCCCAAGTCCCCTTCCTGTCCCTGCTCTGTTCCCACTCCACCTCTTTCCTCTCCCTCCCCTGAGCGTTTCCCGACCCCACCCCTTCCCTTCCCTAGAGCCAACCTGTATGTCGTAAAACAGCTGTTTGTGGCGGGCGGGAGGCACTGGGAGGGAGGCAAGGAGTGATCAACGGGGTTGCCGGTGGGGGAGAGGCACTGGTGGGTGGAGAGGAGGGACCTTGGCTTCCAGTGGGTGCACAACATCCCTGAGAGGAACATAAATATTATTATACACATTATGCACATGGACTAATCGAGGCAACCTGGGCATATGGCTACCCAAGGCATATACACAAGAAACCTCTAGAATTCAACTGTTAGCTGCCAAATTGCCTATGTTGGTTCAGGAAATGTGTATGAAATACACATCCTGTCAGCATTTTGGAACTTTTGTTGCAGATCTTAATGAAACAAAGCTCATTTCTCTCTCTTTCAAATTTCAAGGAATGAAATCAGTATTGTATTGCATAGCTCTAAAAGAAATGCAATCTGATCACAATATTAGAGTATTATAGTTATAGAAAATAGAAACCTTTGTGCTTTTTCTTGGTTTCTTAAAAAGATGTATTTTATATTTCTGATGATGAGTGAAAATTTGTACTTAAAAAAATTAATCAATTGTCAGTGCTGGAGATTTCAATTCTCTACTCACTAATGTTTAATAATACCATTATATAATAATACGTTAAGAAGCAAAATAAGACAGCCCACTTCATTTTGCTTTGGTCTGCCTGGAGGACTGGCACTTGAATCCTACAGATGAAAGGCTAATACTTTTATCCCTTAAACTACTCAGTCAGCCCCTGAAACTAAAGGACTTAAAGAAAAATAATTGGCTTTTTACAGAATAAGAACAGAACAATGTGCTCTTTGCCTCTCAAGCTCTATTTTGCATCTGTCTTCATATTCATTTCTTTGTATAAATAAATGAAATAATGTTACCTAAAGAATTAGATCAAAAAATATTCTCTTTTTACACTTTGTTAGGAATTAATTTCCAGATGGCCATTCTCCTTATGTCCTGACCCACAAGAAGGAAACGAATTTGGCTGATGTGAACCATGGCTGGGAGTAGTTGGGGGAACTGTCACATCATCTTTGTATATCTTAATTGTAAGGACATTGCAAGCTGATGTCCATATAAGCAAATATAATTAGGACAGGGTAGCATTTTCTTTGATTGTTCTAAATCTGTAATACTCAGGATGAGAAGAGGAGGAATGGGACATGGAGGCAAAATTCCATGTCCTATTTTTATTCATTTCCTAAAATAACATTTTTAAAAGTTTTGTTTGGGGAAATAAAAAATAGCTCGCTATTATTTTAATCTATAGATCTCAAAGTGCTTGGCAAGGAGGGCAGTATCATTGTCCCCATTTTAGAGCTGGGTAAACTGAGGCATAAGGAAGTGAAGTGCCTTCCCAAAGTCACACAGTGGGACAGTTTTCCAGTCAAGTGCTCTATCCACTAGGCCATTCTGCCTTCCAAATACTCGCAGCTCCATTTTGTTTTGATAATGATAGCACCAGTTATCTGACTGTTGACTGTGCCCAGCAAATACCCACGTAGCCTTGACCAAAGCTGAATGCCAATGACATTTCACATAGCTGAAGCAGGAACTCGGAATATTCATTTGAGCTGAAATGACCCCTGAGCCTAGGACCAGCATACGCCCATCCCACATATGTCCGACTTAAGCTCTATATTGATATTTTATGACAGATATAAGTGGTCCACAGACTGTATGGTGGTCTCTGCACAAAGCTGAATTTCAGCCTTAGTCTTCAGACCATATTTTCCCCCAATGTTTGAGCCTTACTTTTTTTTCCCAACTAGTTGCAATAATAAGTTTTCGTATTTGCTTTATTTAAAGCGTCAGCTCCCTTCCTCATCTTGGAAGATCCAACAACTGCAGAATCTCAGTGAATAGGCTTTGCAGCTGTTTCCTCATTGACCTGATGTGCCTCACAATCACCATTGGCTTTACCAATCGAGCTTACAAGTTCCCTTTTTTCACAGCTTTTTGTGTGGTTCATATATGCTCCACTTATAGCTTGTGAAATCTTTCAGCCAATAAATACACACACACGAGCGGTGCATCTCTGCTTCTAGACACAACTCTGTACTTGAAGTCCCTGATCTAGCAAAGCGCTTAAGCATGTGTATGACTTTAAGCATGTAAGTCGTCTATTTGAAGTCACTTGGACTACTCTCATTCTGAATCCCCTACTCCACATGTACATGTTAGCAGTGTGAAAGGGCAAGACCTATCCCTCGTAAACCATTATTGATGAGGGAGTGGGAAAGGGAGGAACTGGCCCTGGAGTCCTGAGCTGGTTGTAGGCTATTGGGTTGACTCTATTGTGGTTGGCATACTGAATGCGTCTGGAAAGAGAAGACCACAGTTGAGACCAGAGCACATGTTGTTACTGGAGGGAGGAGGCCCAAACTCAACCTAAATGTGGGGGAAGGATTGACCTTGGGGTAAAGCCACAGCTCATCAGAAAGATCAGCCTAGATCTGACCTTCTAGGGGTCAGGGCAGCGGCCTGAGGGTGTGCAGGGCTGCAGAGCTCAGGGCAGAGGGCTGATGTATGTGTGTGGGGGGGCAGAGCAGAGGGCAGGAAGTGTGGGCTGGGGTCTTGGGGGTGCTCACGGCAGGGGGTTGGATGGGATATGCTCCGATTCCACCCCCTGCCCCAAGGCTCTGCCATGCTTCTTCTCTGCCTTGGGCCAGAGCAGCGAGCATGCTGAGGCTCCTCCCTCTGCCTCTCCCTCACAAGGGCCATCACCTGATCGGTGGGCAGGGAGGGACGGAGAGGAGGAGGAGGAGGATGGGCAGGAACTCACTATTCTGTGGGAAGAGACAGGGGAGCTGGCAGGACCAAGATTCTTCCCCCTGCCCCAGTGGGAGGGGGTGGTGGGTGACCTGCCCCCGTGGGAGGGGCCGGGGGTGGAGAACAGCGGGCCAGGCCGGGCTCAGCAGGCAGCACTATGCCATTAAAAATCGGCTCTCGTGCCATCTTTGGCACACATGCCATAGGTTGCCAACCCCTGCTCTAAGATTACAAATTGTAAGTAAGCAAGGCAAGGTATTAGATTATCTTTTGTTTTAGCTTGTGAATTTCACCTATGTTTTCTGTAACTTTGAAGTTAAGTCTAGAAGGGGATCCTCTGTGTTTTAAATCTTTTTATGATCCTGTAAATTTACCTTCCATCCCGATTTTATAGAGGTGATTCTTTTACTTTTGTTTTAAATCAAATTCTTCTTTTAAGAGCCTGATTGATTTTCAGTGTCCTAAAGACCCAAGGATTGGATCTGTGCTCACTTTGTAACGAATTGGTGAAGATGTTATTCTCAAGGCTCCCCAGGAAAGAGGGAGAAGGGGCTTGGGGAAATATTTTGGGGGGAAATAGGACTCCGAGGTCCTTTCCCTGGATCTTTGTCTAAATCACTTGGTGGTGGCAGCAATCCCGTCCAAGGACAAGGAAAGATTTGTGCCTTGGGGAAATTTTAACCTAAGCTGGTAGAAAAATCTTAGGGGGGGGCTTTCATGTGGGTCCCCACATCTCTACCCTAGAGTTCAGATTGGGGAGGGAACCCTGACAGGGACTCACTCACTATACTGCATTACTACTGTGATGGTACGCATGACTCCCCACAGGGACTTGTAGGAATCAAGGTTTTGTCCCCGCTCAGACAAAATCATTGGTATTCTCTCTGAGTGCAGCATTTGTTTCTCAGATTAATTCTTGCCTCCCCAAGGCACTGCAAGACGGTTGGGGCTGCAAGAGGGTTGGGACTAGTGCTCCACTCCTAAGCATGTGGCTTGGAGTTTGGGGTTCACTTAACAGGCCCTCATGAATAATGCTTCTTTTTCTGTTTCTGCTACACTTTCTTCTATATGGGAAAGCTTTACTAAAATGTCTTGTTAAAGAAAGAGACCAGAACTGAATAGGCGTATTCTTGAAGCGCTGGATAAAGAGATTAATACGCCCACTAAGGGTGACATGAAAGCTAAGAACATTTAAGCATTGATAACTATATTTTCTTAAATATTTTTCTTGGGTCTCCTGGATGTGGAAAGTGGGGGAAAATCTTGACTATAGTTCAAGGGAAAGAGAAGGAGGTATAAAAAACATCTGTTGTTCAGGAGAGAACTATTGTTGTGACAGGGTTTTCCTTCTTTATTGAAAGAAACCTAGTTCTTGATTTAAAGGAATTTAACTAATTTTTAACAGAGAAAGATTTGTGTTTTCCTGCTGTATTATCTAGGTAACGCTATAGAAAGATTTATTCCGAAGGCAGCCTTTTATGTAATTATAAATTGAAATAATTATGCAGGTATAATATTCACTCATGCTGCTGCTACACTGCTTCTGCCCAGGCACATCAGGAGTCTTTCATTCCTTGTTATACATTCTGTAGGCACCACCTTTGAAGTCCCTCTCCAACCAGTGCAAAGGATTATGGCCTGCCTAGGGGAGTGGGAAACCAAACGATTTGCCTGTGAACATCCCTGAAATCAGGTGTCTATTGTGTCAGCAAATTGCTCTACTAACTTAGACCTTGGAGTAGCTGAGAAAGAGGCACTGTCATATAATCTCAGGTGAGATTTTTCAAAACTGCTTGAGCGATTTGGCTGACCAGTTTCCCTTAAAATTAATGGGACTGGGGCATGCAAATTCTCTAGGTGGCTTAGAAAATCCAAACCTTATTTTCTAAAGGGTGTATCCCCAGCTGGTGTAACTCGGCATAGGTCCAATTCATGTCAGTAGAGTGATCTGATTTATACCAGCTGACACGAAAGTAAATTGTTTTAGGCTATGTCTACACTAGAGAGCTTACAGTGGCACAATTGCACCAATGCACCTGCGCTGCTGTAGCTGCTCTATGCTGACAGGAGAGAGCTCTTCCGTTAACATAATTAAACCACCCACAATGATATTTTCACACCCATGAGTGATATATGTTTTGCCGACATAAGTGGCAGTGTAGACATAGGCTTAGAATATTACAGCAGTCCCCGTCTACAAAGTTAGGGCTGATCCTTGTCCTTGTTTACACCCATATAATTCAATCACTTTCCAAAGAGTTGCTCCTGCTTTACGCTGGTGTGAGAAGTGAACCAGGTGCTAAAGAGAGGGTAAGGACTGCTCCACTTTGACACAGAATTCATTTTATTTTATTTCATTTTATTTTTGGCTGGAAGTGAAATGTAATGGGTCCTTTTGGCAAAGAGTCTCTAAACAGGATGCTTGGATAATGCAAGAAGGACGCACTCCATGCCAAGAATCAGGAGAGACAGAAAACAGGCTGTGTTCAACTTCAGAATCTTAATGATCCTCAAGTGTTCCAACACCAAGAACATCAGGCACCTGGGGAGACTGACATCAAATATCTTGGTGAGATTTGTACATTCTTGAATCAAAAGTTTGTACCTTTTTACACTCCCACAAGGACTGCCATAATATCGGTAAGACCAGCTACCATTTTTTCAAATAATGGATGTAATTTTAGAACATCTGTTATAGAAATTTGATATTATCAAACTTCTTTGAACAATAAAATATTGAGCCTACTTTTAGCTTATTGTTCACAGAAAAACCATAAATATCATCTACTGCTCCATCAAGTCCTTTTTGTTTAGGACTCTCTCCCATGCTCTTCAGGCTTCAGGAACTGTTCCCCTTTAGCCTCTCACTAATACTTAACCCTTGAATGGCTGGGTTTTTAAAGATCCATTACAGAAATCCTGAAGAGGCACTGAGCACTCAAATCAGGCCCGTAGCAATAATTGTGCTGCCTGTCCAGTATCAGAAGGGTAGCTATGTTAATTTGGATCTGCAAAAGCGATAAAGAGTCTTGTAGCACCTTATAGACTAACAGATGTTTTGGAGCATAAGCTTTTGTGGGCGAAGACCCACTTTGTATTTGCTTGTATTTGCTACATGGAGCTAAATGTTGTTGCTCTGTTTATAGATGGAACTATGTACACTTTTAGCTTAATCTAAAGAGAGCCCTGGTCTACACTACAGAGTTAGGTTCACATAAGGCAGCTTACATCAGCCTAACTCTGGAAGCGTCTGCGCTAAAATGCAGCTCCCACCGACGTAACTCATCCACTACGCTGGCTTAATAACTCCATCTCCATGAGAGGTGTAGTTCTTAAGACAATGTAGTTAGGTCAACAACACAGTGTCAATGTAGACACTGCATTGCTGACATTGACTGTTCCTGCATTTCCAAAGCTGTCCCAAGGTGCCCCATACTCACAGTTAAATCGATGCAAGCACTTCTGGCAAGGACATGCACCACCAACACAAGGAGCATAGTGTGGATATGCAAAAGCAGTTTAATTACTGTGGTGGCTGCAAGTTAACGTAACTTAGGTTGATTTAATTTTGTAGTGTAGACTTTCCCAGAGTTTTCAGAAGTCTATGGCTGGGGAGTCTATGCTCAGAAGATTCCTATCCCAACAGCAGAACAGAAAGAGTGTTGAGATGCATTGCATAGGAAATTTGGTTTAGTCACTATTTATTCTAGAGTTGTCCTTTCATGAAAAGCAGTAGCTCTGGCAATTCACCAGATATGAACATTCATCTTTTCCCCGAATAGAATGAGTCTAACTCCTGGGGAGGTATAATTTACGTAGAGCTGTTTAATAAATTATTTATGGAAATGTCACAAATGGCACAGTCTTGAGTAGAGGATGGTAAGTAAGCTGCATCGGCCCCAGAGTAGCACCAAAGTCATACAAGTCCACCCAGGACAACCCTTTTCTGGGCTGGAAGGGGAATAGTAATTTAGTGTAGCCCTCCAGCATTGGGGAAAATCATTTATTTTCCCAACTACGCTCTGTCCCTCTTGACCTCAACCATCTCTGAGGAAGAAGAATAAATAAATATTCCCTAAAAGTCTTTGGCACTTCTTCAGGGATCTCAGAAGTCACTGCAAAGACTTTGCTCTCTACACAGGATTCATACCCAAGATCTGGGTAGTCCTAGTATGTTTGAACAGCAGGTAACCCTCAGTTCTTCTTCTTCCCACTGCAGCTGCATTAAGGCTCATTACAATTTAGACCTATGTACAACAATGGTCAAAGTTCTTGATTAAAGTCAATGAAAGTGTTGCCATAAATTTCAGCAGGAGCAGGATTGGGACCTTCATTGCTTATAGTGATAAAGGTCAGTAACTAAACATTAAATTATGCCTTTGGATACAGTGCGATTCTTAGCTGCAGTAAATTGGAGCTACGCCCACTCATACTGGATGAACATGTGGGTACATCACCCATTGAAGGCAGTGGGAATTGCTTGTGTATAAAATAGGCCTGTATAATCACCATCAAGTGCAATGGTTTTATAGGCACAATATGTCTTCAAATTCAACCTATAATGAGTGCGGGGAATTTTATGATGTTATAAAAGGAGAGGAAACGCAGGTCTCAGACCCAAATTCCTAGAATTCTAAATCTGAATTCCCTTTTCTCAAATGTTTCTATAAAACGCTGTATTATTACTTGACTTTTCCAAAGCAATCTGTCTGCATGTGAAAGTTATTCTTATTTTTACTCTTCTAACCCATTTGAAAAAGGAAACACAGTCCATTTGCTGTAAGCCCCTGAGCATCTGCTGATTTGTCAGTTTTATTTAGTTAAAATGGATTCACTTCTGCTGCATAAGGGACCATTTAGATAAGCTAGCTGAAGAAAATTAGTTCTACTTTACCAACATTAACTACCTTGATTTTGCATTAATTATGATACACTTTGTGACGTGAAATATCCTAACATAAAAGTTTGAGGAACTAGGCAGGCTTGGCAACTAAAATAAATACAGTTTGGTGGCAAAAATATTTCTATGCTTTGCAAAGAGAGGCTGCCCTGCTTTATGTCATTGGCTTCATATACTGAAAGTTCCAACTGATAAGAATTTCTGGAAGAATAATCTATAAAAATTAAACAGTGGGATATTTAAGACCTTTTTTGTGTTTAGAAATTCACAAATTGTGCTTTTTAACTAATTTTTTCATTCTTTGAAATTATTCAATGAATATTTTATGTGAACATATTTCAGTGTAGGGCTTAAATCAAAGAATAATTGTTATTTGTAGTTTGCAATTTAAGAAGATTTGACTGGCCACATGCGTCACATGATATGGTTTCTGTACCCTTATTGGATGTACGTAACTCTTCAGCAGGACTACTCCTGTGTGAAAAATAATACACACACTCAACGTTTTGAAGCATCAGGGTCTTAGTAATATTTGATCTGCTAATATTCTAATGCCCAGAAATCAACAGCTCTCTCCATATAAAATAACACCCAACCACGCTATTTCATAGCTTTTTGTGGCAAGTAGAAAAAATGCTGCATAGTTGGTTAAGAAAATGCTGGCACCAGTTCCCAATAACAAAGAAAACCTGAAAGCTCTAGTCTAAAGATTTACTGCCATAGATTCTCTCTTATTTTTTCAACTCTTTTTTCTGAAATCATGTGCAATATGAACAAAGGCTTTAAGGGCCTGGTGCAGCGTCAGCAAATTCACATGACTAAGATGTAGCCATGGCGGCGTGTAGAATGGACTTCTACCTTGAACAGTCCCTTACAAGTCTTCCTTCAGCAAAGTTGTATGGGAGAATTTAGGTTTCTTATATCTCTGAAAACTGCATCTTCTAACCCAGGGGTAGGCAACCTGCGGCAAGTGTGCCAAAGACGGCACGTGAGCTGATTTTCAGTGGCACCCACACTGCCCAGGTCCTGGCCACTGCCAGAGGGGGCTCTGCATTTGAATTTAATTTTAAATGAAGCTTCTCAAACATTTTTAAAACTTTATTCACTTTACATACAACAACAGTGTAGTTATATATTATAGACTTATAGAACGAGACCTTCTAAAAATGTTAAAATGTATTCCTGGCATGCGAAACCTTAAATTACAGTGAATAAATGAAGACTCGTCACAGCGCTTCTGAAAGGTTGCCGACCCCTGTTCTAACCTCATCTGTGGTTGGCCTCATCTTCTACTTCCTTTGATTCAGCTCCATAAACCTTCTGTATGTAAGAAGAGTCTGAGAGTTTTCAGAGTGGTAGCCATGTTAGTCTGTATCCGTAAAAAGAATGAGGAGTACTTGTGGCACCTTAGGGACTAACATTTATTTGGGCATAAGTTTTGATGGGCTAAAACCCATTTCATCAGCTGCATAGAGTGGGACATACAGTAGGGAGACTTAGAGATAGAGATAGAACATGAAAAGATGGGGGTTGCCATATCAACTCTAAAAGACTAATCAGTTAAGGTAAGCTATTATCAGCAAGAGGAAAAACTTTTGTATTGATAATTAGGATGGCCAATTTCAAACAGTTGACAAGAAGGTGTGAGTAATAGTAGGGAAAATCTTAGAATGAGGAAATAGATTTCAATTTGTGTAATGACCCAGCCACTCCCAATCTTTATTCAAGCCTAATTTAATGATATCCAGTTTGAAAATTAATTCCAGTTCAGAAGTTTGTCACTGGAGTCTATTTTTGAAGTTTTGTTGTTGAAGAATTGCCACTTTTAAGTCTGTTACTGAGTGACCAGGCAGATTGAAGTGTTCTCCTACTGTTTTTTGAATGATATGATTCCTGATGTCAGATTTGTGTCCATTTATTCTTTTGTGTAGCGACTGTCCATTTTGGCCAATGTACATGGCAGAGGGGCATTGCTGGCACATGATGGCATATATCACATTGGCAGATGTGCAAGTGAATTAGCCACTGATGGTGTGGCTGATGTGATTAGGTCCTATGATGGTGTCAATTGAATAGATACATTGATAGAGTTGGCATTGGAATTTGTTGCAAGTATAGGTTCCTGGGTTAGTGTTTTTGGTGTGTAGTGTGTGGTTGCTGATGAGTATTTGCTTCAGGTTGGGGGGCTATCTGTCAATGAGGACTAGTCTGTCTCCCAAGAGCTGTGAGAGTGAGGGATCCTCCTTCAGGATAGGTTGTAGCTCTTTAATGATGCAGTGGAGAGGTTTTAGTTGGGGGCTGTAGGTGACAGCTAGTGGTAGTCTGTTACTATCTTTGTTGGGCCTGTCCTGTAGTAGGTGACTTCTGGGTACTCTTCTGGCTCTATCAATCTGTTTCTTCACTTCAGAAGGTGTTACCGTAGTTTTAAGAATGCTTGATAGAGATCTTGTAGGTGTTTGTCTCTGTCTGAGGGATCAGAGCAAATGCGGTTGTATCTTAGAGCTTGGCTGTAGACAATGGATCATGTGATGTGTCCTGGATGAAGCTGGAGGCATGTATGTAAGTATAGTGGTCAGTAGGTTTCCGGCATAGGGTGGTGTTTATGTGACCATTGCTTATTAGCACTGTAGTGTCCAGGAAATGTATCACTTGTGTGGATTGGTCTGAGCTGAATTTGAGGTGAGATGGGGATTGTTGAAATCTTGTAGAATTCCTGAAGGGCTTCTTTTCCATGGGTCCAGAGGATAAAGATGTCATCAATGTAGTGCAAGTAGAGTAAGGGCGTTTGGGGACAAGAGCTAAGGAAGTGTTCCCCTAACGTCTAGTGATCTGTGGAAAAGGGCTTCAGGAGCTGATCTCATATGCATGGACACACCCTCCCTGCCTAAGTGCTCAACATGATGGGATACCTTACCTAAATAATCACTTGGGGTTGGGGTTGGATCCCCAGTCTCCTTGTTATTGGCACAGGAATAATAAAGCATTGTTATCCTTGTTGTGTGAACTGAGATCAGCAGAACTGTACCTGGCATAGCCTGATGGAAGGACTCACCCCCATCTGAATGGCACTTGCTAGGCAGGGGACATGAGTTCCAAAGCCCAATGAGTTGAGGGAGGGTGGGGATAGGTGTTTGTACCCAGTGGTGTAGGCCTTGCTTCTGGGTCCTAGACACCATTTGACCCTTCCTCTCTCTATGGTATAATAAAAGAGCTAATTTAGGTTCAATTATCAGAGAGGTAGCCATGTTAGTCTGGAATTACAGAAGTGACAAAGAGTCGTGTGACACCTTAAAGACTAACTAAAGTATTGAAGCATAAGCTTTCATGGGCTAATATCCACTTTGTTGGATGCATGCAGTGGCCACAAAAGCTTATGCTTCAATACTTTAGTTAGTCTTTAAGGTGCCACAGTACTCTTTGTCACTTAGGCTCAATTGAGACTCTTGTTCAGTGTGGCAGAGCTGAAATCACTTATACCTAGGTCTAAGCATTAGACCTACTTTGGGACAGTATCCCAGTATACCAGCAGTGAGGCTCTCCCAATAATAGCTGAAATTACTGAGAGATGTGTTAAGTGGGAGGCCCTGAAGACATCTTGGCGAGTTGGTGACTGGTGGAGAGGACCAGAGCAGAGCCCTGCATAGAGGCGCTACAATCAGTCATTGGGATGACAAGCAAGTGCCCCAGAAGCAGAGTGTGTAAAGTGCCACTTTACCCACCCCTCTTCCACCCAGGGTGGGAAGGGAACTCTGTGGATGAACCTCTGAACTCTGGGACTGCACTGACCAAGGACAGCAACTGTGACTGGGGTGCAGAGAATGGATGGGCACGTTAAAGGGACTTTTGGGTTGCAGGACTTAAGAACCTGAGGGGAAAAGGACACTGCCCAACTTACTTGGGGTAGGTCTTTTGTTCATGGTTTATGTTTATGAACTCTAGTTGTGGGTTTTTCCCAAATTATTGCTGCATTACTTCCCTCCTTTTATTAAAAGCTTTTGCTACACTCAGACTCTGTGCTTGTGAGAGGGGATTATTGCCTCTTAGAGGCACCCAAAGGGTGGTGTGTAATTGTCACGTGCCACTGAGTGGGGGCTCGAGCTAGTTTTGTGTTGTATTGTTGAAAAGGAACCCCTAGATACTGAACCCGGCCCTTGTTGCTGCTGGCTCCACTGGCAGAAGGGTTACATGAAAAAGTGTAACTTCTTCTGCATGTTGGACATGAACCCACCAAGTCCTATTGTTCTCAACTTGAGCAAGGCTGCAAGTTTCCAAAATCATCTAAGTTGCTCCTCGTTTGTGACAAAATCAAACCAACGGATATTAAGAATACGCTGTAACTTTTGACACTGAAAACTTCAGTTTCTTCTCCTCAGCTGTTTTTAATAGCCATGTTTCAGCTCCATATAACAGAGTTGTCATCACTACTTCATTAAACACTTGTATCTTAGTTGTCACACAGACATTCCACCACCCAAACAGGAGCCTTTGAATCTGCTAAAATGCCACAGACACAAGACCGATCCAACCTGTGACTTTTTCATTTATAGAGCCTCTTATTAGCAACTGACTATCCAGATAGATACAACGATTTACCCATTCAATGTCATTTCCATCTACACGCAGCGTCAGCAGGTCATTTGTTTCTGTTTTATCAGAGGCATTTATTGGAGCTTTGGTTTTATCACCATTGATCTTAAGATTCTGCAGGTTTTTTCCCGGCACTAGCTGTAGTTGGTCAGTACTTTCTCCAAGTAAGGCAATATTATCTACATATTCGAGATCCACTAAAGATGAATATTTAAATTTCATACCTCCTACTTTGGCCTCATGCAGCCTTGTCATCAGATGGTCTAGTAAGTAGAACATTAAATAAGATAGATAAGAGAATGCATCTCTGATGTCCTCCTGATTCTACTGAAAACCAGTCTGTTTTTCAGGGCCTGGTGAGCAATGAGTTATTTGCAAGCAGTATACAAATAGAGCGATAAACCTTTAAAACATCTGTAAAGCATTTTCCACATAAAACAAATAGATATAAAACATGTAGGATTATTATTTTTCCTTTCAATGTATGCTTTTTTAAAGCACAGAAAGCCTGACTAGGTAGCTGGCCTTTAAGCCTTCAATTAATTGAACAAAGATTTTAAAATTGTTCAATTGGTTTCATTAGGAAGTGTATAATAGAATAATATAGTAAAACAAATGATATAAAACAGACCCACTAATTAGCTCTACATGATTGATACAGTTTTGGACTAGGCATTTGATCTCATACAAAATGCAGTTCCTTGTTAAGAGGATTTTTAATTGATGTGCAGAGAGGTATTAGATGATGTTGGAAAATAATTACTCAAAAGCTATTCATGCATTTGGCTGAACATAACAAATGAAGTTTGGGCTCTGGATCTGGCAGAGTGGACACATGCTAATTAATAATGAGAGGAACAAGCCTCTTCCAGTAGTTTTTAACCCAGTATTTGCTAGGAGATTGCATAGCAATTATACACCATAATGAGGTTGTCATCTAAACAAAATCAACATTACTCAGATGTCAGCTGAGATTGCTAAATGTGACCGCCCATATATATGTTCTTTTCCTTTTACAGATGGTTATATATGGTATTAATTAAAAAGAAATTATTGCTAGCTATCGAGCTGCCATTAACACTGGTACAATGGGCTATCAACACTCTTTAACCAATTTCTGATTTAAAACATTATGTCATTGTAAGGGAGAATAGCAGAAATTCTAAAATTTGATTTACGAATTTTGTTTTTTCTCCAGTCAAGCAAAAGGAATTAAAGTATTCCTCATCTTTAAAAATGTGATGAGCACCTGTTTGTGCTGCACTTAATGTACTGACACTGGCCATGTGTTATGAGTTTGGTCATCTCAGTTCTGTTCCTTTTGGACAAGTGTTTGCATCAAAAAAGCAGAGGCCAGCTAGAGATGAAAACTGAAAATGTTACCCTAGACCTCTGTATGTGATTCCTCCAGGTTAGGTTTGAGACACATTGGTGGGGATAGTGTGGGCTAGAAATGCTGCTCTCTGTACTGTACCCATGCTAAAGAGCAAGTACTACTGCCTCAAGAGCTGTCAGACAGGCACTTTTCATAAGCACTAAACACTCACAAATTAAAAAGAAAATATTAAACCTGATAAGAATCAGTTACAGAGGGGTTAGCCATTTTTTTTCTGTAGCACTCTTCGCTGTAATTTCTAAACTCCTTGCAAGGTTAAGACTATATTACAAGGTAAAATTCACTTCCCTTCCATTAAGCCAGCTTCGTACAGTTATAAGGGTCCAGTGGTTGATTCCTCCTATGTTGCATGGGTCATGAGAGTGGTTTATGGAAATGTTTGAAGTTGGTGAGATTTGAATTTAGACAGCTGCAGGAAATTAGGCGATTGTTAACATCACCTTGTTTTGTTAAAGGGTTGAAACAAAGAGCAATATAGTCCAGTGGATAAGGTGCTGGTGTGAGACTCAGAAGACTGGTATTTTATTCCTCGTTCTCAGATAGGCCTGCTGTGAGTCCATTTCTGTTTCCTCGCAGCTTTTGTATGTCTTGGCTATTTATATTACAAGGTTTCCAGTGAAGGGACTTGTCTTAGGAGGAATTTGTACAGTGCCTAGCACAATGGGGTGCTGATCTCAGCTGGAGTTTCTATGCCCTACTGTAATACAAATAATCACAACAAGGCTTCTCAGTGCATGCCTAACATCATCCTGAACATTTGAACCTATAGGCAATGTAGTCCAATGGATAGGACACAAGCCTACAAATTACACCTGCTT
The DNA here is from genome assembly GCA_032164245.1 of Sternotherus odoratus. NCBI lineage: Eukaryota > Metazoa > Chordata > Testudines > Kinosternidae > Sternotherus > Sternotherus odoratus. The sequence goes on from JAVMKO010000007.1 coordinate 90,781,955, forward strand.
TTCTTTCCACGTATTTCATTTATCTGATCTTGGGTAAGTCTCTTTACCTCAGTTTCCCCTTCAATAAAATAGGAATGAATGATATGAACCTTTTGAAAGCACTTTGAAATCTTATGAATTAAAATTATCTGTCTGCTCCTTGTTGTGCTTCTAAATAAATGTTAGTTTAGTTGGTTGAAAAATGAAAAATAATTAGTGTCATGAAGATTTTTTGAAATTTCTAAATTGTTTGATTTTCAAAGGGTTTTAAACAATGTTTTTCTTTTCTTTTCTTTTCTTTTCTTTTCTTTTCTTTTTCATGGAATTTTAAATTTCCTGAAATTATTATAGAAAAATATTTTGAATAGACCTAATTGATAGACAGTACTTCAAAAAATCATCCATCACTTACTTTCTAAAATTGCTTATTACTCCCCACCCCCACAACACACTCCATCCTAAAAAACTGGATCTTTTAGGAAAGATTTATTCTTTGTGCATTTAAAAATAAAATAAGAATACAGTATATGGATGTGGACAAGTGACTTTGACCTTTGGACATGTAAATTCAAATTCTGTTAGAAGATTCTATTTACAAGTTAGACTTAAATCCTTCATATCTAATACAATCTGGGAGGTAGTTATTGTGTCCATGGTATAGTACTTCAGAGGGGCATTTGGAGACTCAGCAAATCCAATGAAGAGATAGATAATGCAAAACTGAACACATAACAAAGTGATATGTGCTACTTAGATATGGACCTTTGCCTGGTCCATAATCCATAATCCAGGGCTGGTTCCAAAATTTTCAGTTGCTGCCTAAAGTTAGGATTTGTCATTAATACCTTGTATTCATCACAACATAAACTGTGTTTAATTTAAGAAATATTGTGAATATGTAAAAATTAAAATACATGGAGTTTTCAGACATCAGCCTTTGGGCTAAATTCTTAGTTTATTTACACCGTATGAACTTCATTGAATTCAGTAGCATTGCTGTGGAGTTGTTTCAGCTGAGATCAGAATCTGGCCCCTTGTGTGTACCACATGAGCTATACCCAAACCTCATAAGGCCTAAACAATGAGGAGTCCTTGTGGCACCTTCGAGATTAACAAATTTATTTGGGCATGAGCTTTCGTGGGCTAGACCTCACTTCATCAGATGCATAGAGTGGAAAATATAGGAGCAGGTATAAATACATGAAAAGGTGTGAATTGCCTTACCAAGTGTGAGGTCAGTTGAGAGAATTCAATTGACAACAATATGCTATGGGAGAAAAAGTAACTGTTGAAGTTGTAATGAGAGTGGTCCATTTCAGGCAGTTGACAAGAAGATGTGAGTAACAGTGGGGGAAATTAGTATTGGGGAAACTAGGTTTAAATTTTGTAATGACCCAACCACTCCCAGTCTTTATTCAGGCCTAATCTGATGGTGCTCAGTTTGCAAATTTATTCCAGTTCTGCAGTTTCATGTTGGGGTCTGTTTTTGAACGTTTTTTTTTAATTGAAGAATTGCTTAGGCCTGTTATTGAGCAAACAGGGAGATTGAAGTGTTCTCCTACCATTTTTTGAATGTTATGATTCCTGATGTCAGATTTATGTCCATTTATTCTTTTGTGTAGAGACTGTCCATTTTGGCCAACGTACATGGCAGAGGGACATTGCTGGCACATGATGGCATATATCACATTGGTAGATGTGCAGGTGAATGAGCCCCTGATGTGATTAAGTCCTATGATGCTGTCCCTTGAATAGAGATGTGGACAGAGTTGGCACCGGGCTTTGTTGCAAGGATAGGTTCCTGGGTTAGTGTTTTTGGTGTATGTGGTTGCTGGTGAGCATTTTCTTCAGGTTGGGGGGCTATCTATAAGCGAGGACTGGCCTGTCTTCCAAGGTCTGGGAGAGTGAGGGATCGTCCTTCAGGATAGGTTGTAAATCCTTGATGATGAGCTACAGAGGTTTTAGTTGGGGTCTGTAGGTGACAGCTAGTGGTGGTCTGTTACTTTCTTTGTTGGGCCAGTCTTGTAGTAGGTGAATTCTAGGTACCCTTCTGGCTCTGTCAATCTGTTTCTTCAGTTCAGCAAGTGAATATTGTAGTTTTAAGAACGCTTGATAGAGATCCTGTAGGTGTTTGCCTCTGTCTGAGGGATCGGAACAAATGTGTTTGCATCTTAGAGCTAGGCTGTAGACAATGGATCATGTGATATGGTCTGGATGAAAGCTAAAGGAAGGTAGGTAAGTATAGTGGTCAGTAGATTTCTGGTATAGGGTGGTCTTTACATGAGCATTGCTTAGCAGCATTGTAGTGTTTAGGAAGTGGAACTTTTATGTGGACTGTTCATGGCTGAGGTTGATGGTGGGGTGGCAAGTGTTGAAATCTTGGTGGAATTCCTCAAGGACTTCCTTCCCTTAGGTCCAGATGATGAAGATGTCATCAATGTAGCACAAGTAGAGTTAGGGACATAAGGGGATGAGAGCTGAGGAAGAGTCGTTCTAAGTCAGCCATAAAAGTGTTGGCATACTATGGGGCCATGTAGGTACCCATAGCAGTCCCGCTGACTTGACGGTATAAATTTTCTCCAAATCTGAAATAGTTGTGGGTGAGGACAAAGTTACAAAGTTCAGCCGCCAGGTTTGCCATGATGGTATTGGGGATGTGATTCCTGATGGCTTGTGTGGAATGTTTGTGTAGAGAGCTTCTACATCCATAGTAGCTTGGATGGTGTTTTCCAGAAACTCTTAATTATAATTTTTAAAGATGTTAGAAGTTTAGAAATATTGAATGAAGATTAGTCAGAAATAGGCAGTCTCAAAACCAACTCATGATTTTGGGTGCTCAACTTGAAATATCCTGTGTGCGCCTGATTTTCAGAAGCGACAAAGAGTCCTGTGGCACCTTAAAAACTAACAAAAGTACTTTTGTTAATCTTTAAGGTGCCACAGGACTCTTTGTTGCGTCTGCAAATTCAGACTAACACGGCTGCCTCTCTGATTCTTGATTTTCAGAAAGCACTGAGCATAATCTTTTGAAAATGAGACCCCCGTACAGATGCTGAATTTGGCCACCCAGAAATGAAGGAACCCAATTTAGTAGTTGCTTCTGAAAATGTTTTTTATTTATATATAACCTAAAATCTGCTTAATATTTCTTTGCATAAAATATAAGCAGTCAGAGACAGAGTCTGGGAATATATGAATTTAAGTAAGTCTGGTTCTTTCCCAGTATCGTTGTAAGTTTGAGTATCATTTTCAGCACACATTTAATTACAGTTTATTGTGTAATGCAGTAGATGAGTTTTGAAACTTGATATTTTTGAATTGTTTTGGAATTTCTATATTTTTACATACACATATGAGTGCGTGTGTGTTCATTTAGATATCTGAACACTAGTAAGAAAATAAAGAATTCCTAGTACAATCATTGTTTGGATGGCGGCACTGAGAAACCTAAATTTCATTATAATCAGGAGTCTGTTGTTCACGGGACTGATTATTTAAGACAACTGTTGTTCCTGTGTGGAATCTTGTATGCAATGTGTGAATTACATTACTAATTTACTATCTGATCAAACGTTATTCCTTTGTAATGTGCCCCATTCCCTGTAGCTCTAGTCAAGTAGTTCTAAGACATCTCACATCTTTAGTAAAGAACTTCTCAGTTGATTTCAAGTGGGGTGCCAAAAGTCTCACTTTTCTACTTCAAATAAATTACTCTCACACTTCACAGCCATAGCTATATATTCTTTGTTAAATGTGTGTGTGTTTTGTGGGTGAGAGTGCAGTGTGGTTTGAAGAGTTGTCAGATGTTTTATTTTTAGAAAGAGACAGATAGTATTTCGCGATATAATTAAGGGTTAGTGAAGTTTCCTTGAGAAATAAAAAAGCCCTAAAAGCTCATATTTTACTCCTATATGTATTTTACATTCAATGCCTCATTTGCCACCTCCTCCTCCAATATTTTATAAATCTGTTAATTAATGGTCTTTATTCTCCTCTCAGTCTGGTCTGAGGAATGTTTTTATTATTATATTATTAGGAACTGATGATAACGTATGTGGGAAAAGGTATTTTTTTGCATGTAGGCTTGCCAATCACTATGGAAACAAGCAAATATTTGCAGCCCTCAAATACCGAATAATACTTACTGGGTATTTTGGTATCATAAAGTTACTCTTTGAATATAAACACTTTCTTTCTAATGGCAATGTTCTCTATTGTAATTTATTTATATTTGTAATATTCTCATCAGATATTAATCCTGTAATTTTAAGCGCCATCAAATTCTAGCAGTTTTTGAAACAGCCATTTTATCCACATGTGGCTCAAGCATTAGACATTTTTTAAACAATCACTTCAAATTTCAGTGAAAACAGTTTTATTACAAAAATACTTTCCACTGAAGGGAGGAAGGCAGATATATGCACTGACTAATAGTGTGTCATTAAAGCAATATTGACAAGGCCGCAAAAACTTATGTGGAGCAATTAAAGAATATTTTGCCAACTCCACAAACGAGAAAACTCACCATTCCAAACCATGCCAGGCCTCTCTTATAATATGGGAATGAAGTTTCAAAACATTCCAGAGTATTCAATGGGCCTCCTCTCTTCACCATCCTTTTTCGTTTCCAACATGGACATTTCTCTTCCTTCTGATAGAAACAGGATGCATGATGAAGAGACCATTTGATTGTTCTTTGTTTGTACAGCACCGAGTACAAAGGAGTTCTGGAGCAGGACTGGGGTTCCTGGTACTATGGGGGCACTACATGACAATGATGTATATGGAACACTTGATATTCAAAGTGAAGAGGAAATAAAATAAGAGGATAAGAGATAGAAAAGTCAATTTTTGAGTTCATATCGGTAAAGCTTATAGAGGTTATAAGCTTGAGGTGAAGTCCTATAGAGTTTAATAGAACATAATGAACTTTCTGCTAAATTGAATTGAGAATTATATCCTTGCAACTGAATTCTATGGGATGATTAAAAAACTGTAAAAATAAAATTATTCTTTAGTCAGTTCTATAGCTTTTTAGAATAATTTCAAGAGAGTCCTACTGGTTTCATAGCAATTATATTTTATAGCAATTTTCCAAATGACTAACTTTGCCTTTCAGTGAGGCATTGGCTCCTAACTGCCTATGTAACTTTGGAAAATGGGACTCAAACTCGTAAGCTCCTAAGGTAATTTTGAAAATTGTATCCAACATGTCAAGTAGAAGGAGGACAAAATTTACCACTGAATGAACACATAGGGCTTCTCAACACAAACAGTTAGCTTGTGGCAAGGTGAGGTGTGAATCTACTCTACACTAGCCTGCTTCAGCCTAATTGTCTGTGTAGACTCTGCTGATGCACACTAACAGTTCATAGATGTGCCTTGATCTAGTCCTCTTTGAAGTAGGCAGAGCTATGCTGAGAAGCTTGCAAAGCACACATCATTCTTAACCTTTGCTACTGAGTCCAGTTTTATTATTCAGCTAAATTTACTGTATGAAGAATAGATATTCTGAACCTGTGATTTTTATTCACTTTACATTTTGGACCCTCTTATGTGAGTTGCCTAAATCATCTTAGTGATATCTATGAATGCCATCCTTTGAGAAAGTCTTTTAGTCTTATTTGTTGCCTGAATTTGTTGTTGATTATTTTGTTACACTTCTGCAGCACCTTCCATTCACAGATCTTGAATTGTTTTGCAAATAATAAATTTAGCATCAAAATACCCTTTCTAAAGTAGGTGTTATCCCCATTTCATAGATGAGGAGATTGAAGCAAAGATAGATCAAAGACTAAATTTTCAGAATTCTGGCCTTCTTTTGGTGTCATAAAACATGACATTACATGTGTAACTACTGATTATAGTGTCTGCGATTTAAAACTAGATGCAAATATGAAAACTAGTTTTTTCTACCTGTAAATTGCTTCTGTAACTAGGAGGCCAGTCTGAATAACTTTACTCATGTAGTTACTAATGAGATAAACAATACTATAATAATAAATACATATGATTGTGTCAAAGAGGGCAATCTCCTGCAATACCCTGAATAAACCTTATTGAATTAAGTTTAATACCTTCTGGGTCTATTGTATTACACATGCAATTGTTTATATGTTATTGTGGAATTGTATGTAATTTCTCTAGAAGATGTGATTAATGCAATCTCTGGGATGTTTTATGAACTTCAAAGGACTTTTGGGGACAATATGTGTGAAATGGATTTCCTAGGAAATACTTGAGGTGAGAGGAATGCAAATAACCCTCTTGTTCCTTCCAAAGCCTCACCTTGAGCAGAAAACCATTGTCTGGTTGATTATCTATTCAGTGTCTCCTTACAGGCCCTAGATAAATAAGTGACCCACAAAGTCATGAGGGTTCTTGTTCTGGGCAAGAAAGTGCTATGAACTTAAAACCAAGGGAACACTCTTGAGTGGGGTTTTGAAGTACTGCTCACCTATCAACATCCATGTTGGAGCTGGGAGATATCCGGTAAATTTATTAGCATATGTGTAGGTTCTTTTATAGTTTTTAATATGTTTTCTCTGTAGCTTTTGCTATGAGAATAGAAGCTTGCTTAGAAAGAGCTGCGTGGTAATGAAAATCTCTAGCAATTACACTGTGTACCATCTCTGAAGAGAAGGCAAAAGAAGCCTGCTTAGGCTGCCTGTCTTTTGCAAGGGATTTCACAGTATACTCCGGGGACGGTGTAGCTAGCAATATGCCATCAGAAGGGAGAGAGATGCATGTGCCCCAAGAGAGGCAACAGCTGGGGAACTGGAAGCCTAGCGTGGGTCCCCTTACTGGGCCACTGAAGGGGAATACAGGTGCACTTGCCCTGAACTGTGACAAAGATAACTTATCTTCTCAGCCTGCCTGATAAATTACAGCAAAGTGACTTGCCTGAAGACACACAGGACATCCATGGCCCAGCCAGGAATGGAGGGCAGGTCTCCTGATTTACAGTCTTGTGCATTAACCACAAAACCATCTTTTCCAGTCAATAGTCCCATTAATCATCATTTAAGTTAGCTTGATGCTTGCTCCTCTAAGGACGTCCCAGCCGGGTTATTTCTGGCCCTGTCTCTGTTTTTAAAGACTGTAATCCATGGGTTAGATTATCAACTCTAAACTGTATTCAGAGTACTCCTCTCTTGCAACACACACTTTTTGTCCAAACAGTATTATTTTGTAATGCACGTAATGTTCCCAAAGTGAAGCTTGTACCATTATGGTCAGACAAGCAGCAGGCCAACAATGCTGGTGTCACTAGGTGAGTTTGTATTTAAGAGGGTTGAGGGCTCAGCTGCACCAAAGCCAGTTTTGGCCTGAGGCAGAAGCAATGAGTAAAATCACCTGACAAAGAGTCAGGTGATCAGGAGCCAGGTCTGCTGGGGGATAAAAAAGAGGAGTCCTGGGAGAGGAAAGAAGCTGGTTGCTGGAAGCTGCCTGCTGTGTGTGTGAGTCCCCGATGTTGGAGGGTAGCGGAAAGAAGGAAGGAAGGGCAGAGGCAGTGGTGGCGGCAGAAGCAGCAGTGGTCGCAATGGCAACTGCTGTTGCTGCTACTGATGGAGGCCAAAGGAGTGTTGCAGCTTAAGGAGTACACTGGCAGGGGGAAGAAACAATCCCTGGAAAGCTGTGCTGTGGCTGAGGGGAGGCCTGCTGGATGCTGGGTGAGCTACACAGGGGAGCCCTAAGAGCTGGTGCTTTCCAGAGAGCGAGCAGCCAGCCAGTCACCTGGTAGTATAGGAAAAGGCTCTGAGGAAGTGACAAAGAGTCGTGTAGCACCTTATAGACTAACAGATCTTAGGGATCATGAGCTTTCGTGGGCTAAGACCCACTTCCTCAGATGAATGTTGTGGAAATCTCCAGAGGCAGGTATAAATATGCAGGCAAGAAAGCAAGGTCAATTCAACTGGGGGGAGGGGGAGGGAGGCCCACTTCCAGCAGCTGATCTGGAGGTGTGAACATCCAGAGAGGAGAAACTGCTTCTGTAGTTGGCGAGCCATTCACATTCACAGTCACAGCTCTAAGAAAGGGAGTGAGTCTTAATTTCTGACTCTGCTTTGGGGACAGACTGTCCAACTCGTTAGGAGCCCCAGGGCTGGGAAGCCAGAGAAGAGGCTGGGTGTGGGTTCCCCTTTGCTGCTGCCTTGCAAAGTGAAGTAATGACTCCTGATGGTAAGGGCAGGTATGTGGACACTGCCAAAGCGGGGATACAATGGAGGCCAGGAACAGGAGACAAGACTTGTTAGACATCGGTACCCCTGAAGGGGTGGACTTTAGGGCTTCGTCAGAAAGCCAGGTCATCTTAATGATTGTCTGCCAAACTTCCTGGGCTGGTGAGAATCCATCGGCCCCCATGCTGAGTGCATGCATCCCACCCAGCAGATGACTCGCTTTACATTTGAATGCGTTTAAAGTATATCCAGAAGAAAATTAACGACGCACAAACGTCACTATCATTGGCACAAAGGCTTGAGATTCAAACTGTAAAAGGCCAGCGGAGGGGAACTTTGCTGGCATAAAGCTGGTGAAGCTGGCTCTTACACCAACTGCCCCCTAACACCCAGCACAGGAAGCATGCCGGGGTGGGAGGAGTGTGTTGGGGTGACAGAGGGCCATCGTGCTATGCCAGTTCCTATTGGTGTAAGAGTCTGTAGGCTGCTCTAACTAAAGCTGAGGCTATGCTGGCACAGAATCAAGGTGTTGTAACCAACTCCCTGGCAGCCTACCAGTGAGTGGAATGCCAGCACATACAGAACCTGTGTGTATCCATATTACTATAATGGAAATTTTGGCAGCAAACTTTGTAAAAATCATTATAAAAATATTGTCTATTTCCTTTTCTTCCTCCTTTATTTCTAGTTTCAGTCCCACTGATTTTTCCTTTACTCTTGTATCCAGTCAGTATAGCTTTCTTCATAGCTAGATTTCATATATTTTTAAAAAATCTATGTATTCTCTCTTACATTATCTTGTTTTCTCATGTTTTATTTTTATCCAGACTCCAGTATTTTTTTCCAGTGGTGTCTCTTTTTCCTCCTCTTTCCCCTGTAGTATAATTTTTTCATGCCGTCTTCATTTTATTCCTTTAATACCACACCCAGGTTTTCTGCTTTCCCCTTTTTGATGGTTATCTGCTAAACATCACTTTCCTCTGGGTTAATATCTCCCCTACCCTGGTCTTTAAAAATGAAGCCCTTTTTGTGTTTTTGTGTATGTGAACACACACTCTTAAAAATGGAACAAGCAGTTTAATTTAAAACCCACACCACGGCGGGGGGATTTTCTTACTATTGCACTATTTTGGCTCCTATTGAAATTGATGGAAAACTCCTATTGACCCCACTGGAAGCAGAATTAGGCACTTTTGAAAATCCCAGTGTGGCCAACTATTGCAATTTTATCACAAATTTCATGATAGTTGATGTTATTTGTAAAGCCGCAGTTCCTTAAACAACTGATTGTGTGAACCGATTGGTTTTCACTTAAAAAAAACCCCCAAACCCATAAGACCCAGCCCCCATGGTTGCAAATAAAAGCTTGAAGCTGAGTGGACCCTGAAGGCTCAAAAACCAGATGACGATAAAAATGACCCAAAACTTATTACTTAAAATCTCATTGCTGTTTGCAGTATTATAACTATGTTGGTTCCAGGATATTAGAGACAAGATGAGTGAGGTAATATCCTTTACTGGACCAATTTCAGTTAGTGAAAGAGACAAGCATTCAAGAAGAAAAGCTCTGTGCAAGCTCGAAAACTTGTTTCTTTCACCAACAGAAGTTGGTCCTGTAAAAGCTATTATCCTCGCCCACCTTGTCTCTTTAAAATCTCATGATTTTTTGGGCTTGACTCATGATATGTGAATGCTTGGGATTGGCAATACTGAAATCCCATCTAAAATGCTGGAAATGTAAGCACCCAATAGAACCACTATGTGTCCTTTTGTGTGTAGGATTAATTCTTAAGGAAGACCTGGACAGATGCTCTTTTCCCCTCCAAACCTGCTTTTTAGTCTTAGTCTGTCCCTTCTCCATCCAATCTTGGCCAATTTATCAAAGTCAAAATGTGGGACAAAGACTAAAATGAGGGACACAACATTTATTCATGCAGAAAATTAATAAATTGTAGGATGCACCCTTAGTGTAAATTTTTATGCAATCTCTATTTTATCATTCATTATTTCTGATATCCATTTTCAACAGTAACAGGGAGGGGGCACTAAAGTGATGTGAAGTGTAGGTGGCTTGGGGATTAAAATCAGTGACACACTTCTGAAATGAGGGCCACTTGATAGGTATAGTGACCCATGTTCTGGACAAGTTACCTATTCCTGAATTCCATCCCCAGTCACCAGCTGGTTTGGTAGTGGGGATTGGATGGGTGAGTAATCATTGCATGTAAAGGAAAGTAATCATTGCATGTAGGTTGTTAAGTTAGTGGGACCACAAGTCAGTGCCTGTACAAGACACCCCAAATTTACTTAAACCTGTCCTGCACTCCTATCCTCCTATCATTCTCCTTCCCCAGTCCTGAAACCCCATAACATGGGTCAGCTAGAAGATTTTAAAATTGCACACTCTACCCCATCATTAATTCTTCACTCTTATTTTTGATAAGCGCTTGACATCTCTAGCGGAATAGCGGTATATATCTGTCGCTTTACAGTGTTCTTATATCCCTTAGTCCTTTCTGCAATGCAGATCTCAGCACATGCATCACAATATTGATAATAGCATCATCTTTCTATTTTACTTAGCAATAGTCTGGTTTCCTTGCCGGGGGCCTTCATCTTCTTCTTTTTGTCTTTCAGTAACCAGACTATTTACTTGTAATTTGTCATGATCACATAGCTTGGTTACTAAAGTAGGCAGCAATTAATGCATGTAAAGCACTTCCGGTACTGATGTAATAAGCTATACATTACCTAGAGCAGTAATACAGTGTACAGCTAAACCAGCAATGAAAAAAGAAAACCTTTTGCCTGGTTATTTTAGGGTGTGAAAGTCCTGCTGTTGTGGAAAGGTAGTGTGAATCCATATTATGCAGAAATCAATGGATACCCATCTTTCTTGACTACACTAGGAGCTGTGTGACAAGGGCACAGCATTTTTCCTAATCAAGCAGGTTGTGTGAAAGCTAAGAGTCAAGCTGAGCTTGCTAAAACCAGCTGTAGTTTGTTTGCTACTTAATGGAGCAGGTCATAGTTATAACACCCCAAAGAAATCAACTAGTCTCAGCCTGAAGAGCACAGAGGAAGTGTTGGAACTCCAGCAGTTCTGTATTAAATCACTTCTATAGGTCATCTGCAGAGAAAGGACTCTGTGAAATAATAAACTAGTGTTTAAGTCTCCTCTTCCCCCAGAGAGGAGGATCTGTTTTAGGTTGGGAAGACCAATTTGGCTAAAGAAACAGTTCTTTAATCTATTATAAGCTCCTTGCAGATGGGGTTTTCACCCCCGCCTTTCCCAGCTATGCAGAATGAAGGTTTATAAAAGAGGTTGAAGGATAAACTATTATTATTATGTAATACCTATACTGTTGTAGCACCCAGGAGTCCCAATCATAATTGTTATGCTAAGCACATAATAAAGAAGATGGTCTCTGTCCCAAGCAGCTTAAAATGCAAGAGATCAGTGTCACACCATACTAAGCGCAGTGCTTTCCCCACAATATTGTAATTACAGTTAGTAACATATAGGTAATGAATAATTTACTGCACACATTTCACGTTTTTTTTTCTAAAAGCTCCATGAATCTTTCGTTTTATTCTTTAGTCTTTGCTAAGATTTAGGATGACCCTAAATTCAGAGTACCTCCTTTCCTGCAGTATAACACAATTCGACCTAATACGGCTGTGAATTATGCAAAGCCGCATCTTTGTATACCTGATCTTAAAACAAAGCTTTTGTATCACACCTTGAACTTTGCACTGCACTAAGAGCCTGATATTTCGACGATGTTTATGCATATAAACATGAAGATATACTAGTGGGTTTTTTCACAGTGCCTCGGAACACAACTCCCATTTAAATCAATAGGAGTGAGGTGCTTCTGAAAATCCCACTAGGGACCTATCTCCACCTTTAGGTGCCTAAATACCTTTGCCTAAATACCTTTGCATCCGATGAAGTGGGCTATAGCCCACGAAAGCTTATGCTGAAATAAACTGGTTAGTCTCTAAGGTGCTACAACGTCTTCCTCGTCTTATTTACAGATACAGACTAACACAGCTGCTAATCTTAAACCTAAATACTTTTGGAAATCTACCCCTAACTCCCTGATCCAGCAGAAACTTATACACATGCTTAATTGTATATATTGTGAATAGCTCCATTGACTTCAGTGCAGTTATTCACTGCATATAAAACTCAGCACATGTGTAATTCTTTGCAAAAATTAGGGCTTAAATTTGCAATGCAAGAGCAAAGAGTGTGAATTAAATATTCCTTTATATGAGTTGACGGTGGTTGCAATACTGCGTTACTGAGAGTCATTATGCCGGTGCTACTGAAGATGGCAAATGATAAAAGTGCACCCATCCAATTGTCAACAACACTGAGGACCAATATTATCAAATATTCAACAGTCAGAGCCACTCCAACATGCATTACACCCATCCATCTCCTTTACTCATCCCTTCCCCACTCAGAAAAGCTTTGGAGAAAAAAGTGGTCCTACAGTGTGACCTGAAGTCATCAAATAAAGACTTTAGTGAACTGCCATTTGAAGTAAATTACTTGGCTCCGGAGCCCATCCATAAATGGTTGAAAACTCATGTATTATGTAGCCATTTCTACAACAGCCACCACACCACTGAATAATTGGAGTCCGGCTCACGCTGTAGCACAGAATGGTAACAGAGTGTAGTTTAGTAACCACTAAGATTCAGATTGACTCTCTAGCACCAGCTTTCTGCAAGGGCGAATGTGAAGCTGCACATACCCTGGAGGAGCCCCAGGCAGGAACCATGAATTAGGGCTTGTCTACACTACTCGACTGATTGGTGAGCAGTGATGGATCCAGTGATCAATCCGGCATCTAGTATAGACACAGTAAATCGACCGCTGAGCACTCTCCCGTCGCCTCTGGTACTCCACCAGAACGAGGAGCACAAGCAGAGTCGACGGGTGAGCGTCAGCTGTCGACTTACCATGATGAAGTCATCACGGGAAGTAGATCTAAGTACGTTGACTTCAGCTACATTATTCACGTCCCTGAAGTTGTGTATCTTAGATTGACCCCATGAGGTAGCGTAGACAAGCCCTGAGAGTCACAGCTTGTTCCCTGCTCCCTCCCCCTGGCTGCACTGGGTAGGGCTTGCTTCCCCACTCATATCAGTTTAGCTCTGCTGGCTGGTGCACTGAGGGAGCAAGCCAAAGTTCTACATCACTCCTGCCCTCCATCAGTTCCCCATGCTCACCAGCCACCTGCTTCTAGGGTGGGGGTCAAAGACTCTGTCTCCCCCAAGTGCTTGAAGTCGTGATAAAGGAAGGGGCAGGAGGACAGAAGAGAATCTTACCCTCCTTGATGTGGTTGCATAGCTTTGTATACAATACAGCCCCTACTAAAGGCCCAGTATTCCCACCCTTACCGTGAGCCAGAGTCGTATCACATCAGTAGAAAGGACTATTATATTTTATGTATAGTCTTATATCGCCGTATCACTGTAGTATCTGAGCACCTTCCAAAAGTGCATTAAGCGACATAACTAACGTGCGTTACCTATAATTCATTCTCTCTGTCATCCTCTCCCAAGGGAGAATCATGCGTGAAGTGTAGTGTCTTGTTTTGTTTTTAGTTCCAATGGACATGCTGCCCTGTATTTATGTCAGAGAAGGCAGGTTCAAGGAGATATGTGATGGTCCTCGATTTCTGCTCATGTAGTTAAGCTCTACGGAGGGTGAATCAGGATGACCGAATCATGCCTGAATAATTTGGCTTTCAAAGAAAGACATTATTTAACAATTTCCCTAATGCCAGAGTTTTAAGAGAAAAGAATAACATGCACTCTCTCCTCTTTTTCAATAAATTCACTGGTCGTTGCCATCCAAAGAAAATGCCTAACCATCATGTTTTTACCTTTAATTGTTAAATACACTAATCACATATTCTCCCTCAGCCTTTTTTGCTCTTGGTTGCTCATCTGTTACTTTGCTCAATTCATGGTAGTGTATAATAATCAATAAAACACATTTATTATAAAGAACAAGAGATTAAAATAACTGATTTGGTCCCATTAAAACGTGGTTAGCTCTAACTAAGGATGTACTCATCACACAAAATGTGATTTATGTTCTGCACCGAAAAAAAAATCCAGTAAGCAGAAAAGGGAATGTTATTGTCTTGCCAATGAATCACTGTCCTACTTTAAAAAATAAGTTCATAAATATAAAAATTATGATTTAATAAAATTAATTTAGCACTTTATGGTAAATATAGCCACTGTAAATAATGGCTTTATTTTTCCCGCATGGCAATTGTGCCTTTTGAAATGTTAATCAGTTCTATAAAGTAGCTGCCTCAGTTTCCAAGATTTACATAAAAATAAATATCCATTTTTTAGTCAGTTTTATGTGGTACAAATTACAGAGCATGTCAAAAGCTTTTGTGCGAAAGTGGGAGTGACTTTGGGGCTATATGTACAGCCTGGGGGAGACCCCATACCACAAATGCCATCTGGAGTTAGCAGCAAGTAATCTCTGTCTCATTTACACAGTGACTGAATGGAGACCCCATTTCCAATAGGAGCCTCCTCCCCATAAGATCCATATTATTAGCATCACAAGAAGTGAAAAGTCCTGCTTTACTAATATAATTAAGCAAGGTGTCCCCCCCCCTTTTTTTGTGTGTGTGTGTGGCACAAGGTAGATTGTGGGGATGCTCTTTCTGAAATGAGCATCACAGCTGAGCATTTATAATCTGCCACAGCATGCAGAAAGGCACCAATCCTGCAAACACTTACACATATGAGTAACTTTTTTTGTGTAAGTTCAGTGAGACTACTCATATGTGTAAGCGTTTCCAGTATCAGGGCCAAAATGGGCAAACTTCCTGGGCATTTGCATATCGAAGTGGGAAATTGCAAACTGCACTTTCCTGCGATGTGTGTGCAACTGTTTCGAGCACATAGCTTAGATGAACAATTTGAAAACATAACTCTATTTTCGAACAGGTGTAACACAAGTTAAGCGAGTCATTCCCTATTTAATTTGTGTATATTGATGTATAAGTGGCTTGATTTTCAGAGGTATCCACAATAGTAATAGAAGTCAATGGTAACTACAGGTGCTTGAGTCCTCTTAAAAACTAGCCACTTTCCATTAAGTGCCTAAATTTAGGCACCCACGTTTTAAAATGTTTGGCCAAATCCTCATCTAGCGTGAATTGGTGTAACTCCAGTAGAACTATGCTAATTTACATCAGATGAGGTTCGAGTCCCTTGACTCACATGTCAACAACAAATAGACACACAAATTAAAATGCTAAATAGATCTATCACTCTTTTTGTGCTCAGGGTAATGTGTATTACAATGCAAAGTCATGAAAAGCTAAAGTTCTAGAAAGTTAGCAAAAGCAGTAGGAGTGTTCAAATACATTAGTTGCCTAATGGAGGATTCCACAGGCATGTTCTCAAGTTTATTCAGCTTAGTGGAAGGGAGAAACAAGCTGACAGTACTTTGTTGCAACAGGCAAACTGAAATTCATTTAATTTGTTACGTGCCGTTTTATCCTATAAACTCAAATACTTATTAACACTGTAAATATGCCTTTTTACTGGCTCACTGACAGCTCACATGCTTTCTGTGCTGTCTCCTTAAACATTTATGAGCATTCATGAATATGCAAATTCACAATCTAATGTCTGCAAAATGGTTGCAAGTACAAATGCTATGTTAATATTTCATACAGTGATGGGAGCAAATCAACAATCATAAATTTTGAACAAATATGTTGCTTCATTAATAACTAATGAGGCAGTGCACGGAGCTCTAGTTTTGGCATTTAATAGTAAAAGTAGTGTTTAAAAAGAGCTTATTGAGCTACACACTCATTTTAAAAAGGTTAGCAAGTTCTGCTGCTTACAAAAAGATTCCTGGAAGACATCACAAAGCAGAACTAAATAAAGTTATTGAATGAACCACCAAAAACTACTTCTCTTGACCAAGTTTCTGCTGTTTCTTTGCAGATGCTGATTTTTTTCTGGCTTTTAGGTAACTCATCTTGAGCCCTCAACAATCTACAGTGATATACATATCTTGGTTTGTAAGATTCAGATTTGTTAAGACCCAAGATGGATTTCTAGCACTACTCACGGCACCGTTCTGCATTTTCCCAATCTTAATTATTACTATTTTTGTGCATTTATCACAGCTGTTCCCCAAAGAAAAGATGCATGATATTGGAACCTACTGATCAGTGTGTGTTACAGCTCCCCATCAGTGCCCTATCCAGAGGGGATCTGAGTCTTGTGGCTCCAGCAAGGAGCTATGGCTCTTTTGTTCAGCTATACAAGCTCATACATTTAGCTCTGGAGGTCCCCAAAATATTAATCAAGATGGCAGCCATAACAGTCTGGTGTACGGTGATGCCCAGGACATACCAAATCTTAGCTTTGCATGGATAGCTGGGAGGTCCTTTAATGTGGCTTATGAGACTGATCTTTAAATTAGGGAGGAGATACTGAAAAACAAGAGGGTGCTGCTTAAAGTAGGTTGACAGCCCATAGGTACTCAAACTACAGTACATCATACAGTCTTGTCCATGAGTTGCCACTTGTCTATAGCAGCAATGGTCAAACTATCTCGGTTTGAACAAATATGGATACTCTTCACTTGTAGAAGAATATATAAAAGCATAAAAGATAGACAAGTACTCCTACAGGCATAAGAAGAGAGCTACCATTAGACACATGTTACTCAAACTTCACATTTTGGCAGCACAGAAATGGCACTGGGGCTTAAATGATAATTACAAACGAAAGCAAACTATAGATATTAATATTAGTAATTATTTGTATTGCAGTAGTGCCTAGAGGCTAGCCACTGCGCAATCGTAACAAAGAGATGGCTACCACCACTCCAAAGTGTAATTGAAATATAAGGTGACAGAACACAGGTGGTTACAACACACAGATGGGAGGAGAGCATAAGGCAACAAGGAGACAATTCTGATCAGCATGAGCAGCAATCACAGCACAGTTAGCTATAGTAAGGTTAGATGGCCAAAAGTGCTCTTTGTTTTTATCATTCAGACATTTTACATGCAGAGAAGAGGTCCCTCCTGGAGGTAATGCTGACCAACTAGTTGGGGGAAGAGTCATGGTCAGCAAAGAAGACAGAAATTAATCATCCCGGACCTTGTCCGGGAGCCAGAAGTGGCCTGACCAAAAGCTTTTGCAGCTGAAACCAACCAAAATCTAAATAAAAAAACATGATAGGAACAAAACAAAAAGCAACAGGACTTGGGCCCTGTTCATGCAATGAGCATTGTGAATGGTGCTAATCAGGCAGGGAGATTCAGAAATGGAAGATGTTTTTCTTTTTATACAGAAATGTCACCTCACTCCCCACACAGATTCCAGGCATGAAAGGGACCTTCCAATGGCTTCATCCACATGTGGAGCTGAGTTGCCAGAGAGTGGAGGCTGCTGGGGTAGAAAGCTGATGTGGAGACGGTGCCTCTACGTGAATGACTTGGCCCCATGATGACCAGCTGGAAGCACTGAATTTGAGGGTTAGTACTCTAGTCTAGCTGGTCCCAGAGGATGGGGCACATTCACCATTCCCATTATGGAACAAACACAGTAGAAATTCCATGCAGGGATTCTTGGGAATATTCTATCTCCCTGCCCACCCCCCGAATGATTTATCACTGAAAGCAGAGACCTGGGTTAAAATCCTGCCTCCAGTTAAGTCAATGGCAAAACTCCCTTTTACTTCAGTGGGGCCAAGATTTTAACCCATGTCTACAGTGTTTTAGGTGGTCAGATATAAAACACGACAATTCCAAAATTTTGCAGACAGAAAGCAGACTCTGGTCTCACCCCATAGAAGTGGGAGACCCCTTCATTATATTTGGTAGTGGAGCATTTCACCTCTATGGGTATCACTGTCCTCTCAGCACCTTGGGTCCCTTATTTTGCCAGGTCGATTTACAGAACATTTTCAATTTGGCCCATGATCAGTGCTTAAATAGTGACCAAGAACTGGAAAATGCACATTTGGACAATCGTTAAGGTTACAGTTACCCATAATCTGCTCTTCTGGGGGTGCCGTGTTCCCTTGATGAAGAAAATAGGTTTAAAATTCCCGATGAGACAAATTAGAAAATCTCCATGTACAGAGTGAAGTGAAATTGCAGTTTGTATGGTGTGGTTGCAATTGTTTGTGCTTGGAGTAATGTTTTACAGTTTACTGTGAGTTCGGTCTAAATCCTAATGCCTTCCATGGGCACCCGTGGCCCCAAAAGCAAAAGAACCAGTCTAATTCTGTGTTTGAGTGCTGTCTGGGAACCCCATAGGGTTTAGCACTTGATACACCTTCAAGACTTTCCCTCATCTTGTGTTATACCTGACATACTACCAAGTACCAAAAAAGTCTGTTTGAGGTACTAGAGCAGGCTCACTGGGTGAGACTTTGCAAAAGCTAAAAGGGCCTTAGAGAAGAACTCTAAGATGAACCTACATGCAGCCATCTATGTTCTTCTTTATAGACACCTAACTATCACCAGGTCCTCAATAAACATCAAAGTCACCGTAAAGTACTGTAAAATTGTGATATATATATAATAACTATCATTTAATTGGGCTAGAATTCCTTGTGGAAGAGAAGGAAATCATTATGGATGCCTCCCAAGTCACCCTGTGATTGAATATCTTATTCTAACATAATCTGCTTTCTATATAGTTACTTTGATTGTGATTTAATTAACGTCTGTTTTACTGCTTTCCTACATAGAATTTATTCTATTCTTACAATTTGATAGAGGATAAACAATAGCAAAATTACATTTCTGAGCTCTACTACTAACAATGGTCTTTGTCTTTTTTGATAAAATGTGGATTCATGTTCTTCTTAGTTGCCCAGCACTTACTACAAGTTCTTCTTAATGTAACTTGATTAGTGGAAGCATGAAATGCAGAGCTTTTAGGGAGTTACTGAACAACCTAGGAGGAATATACATGAGTTACTCATCTGTGTATTTTTTTCTCCCTCTCTCCTCATTCTCTCTCTCTCTCTTTTAAGTTTGGATAGCTGGGCTTCTGGACTGAGTTCTGAGGATCAGATACATTCTTGTTAACTAAACAGACATGAACAACTCTTTTAATGTATTGTATGCATTATTTGCAGATGCAAGCCTACCTCCTAAAACAACCACCTTGTTTCTTTTCATATCAATGTCCTCTCTCCAAAAGATTGGGTAAACTATTTGACAGCAGAGCAAGACATGGTAGTAAATGTCAAGGGAAATGGATTGGGGTCAAGAAGATCACTTGTTTGAACCTGTTGATTTGTTTTAGACTGACCAAAGCACAAACAGCCCTGTCATTTAACATTGGGAAGGGAGGAGGAAAGAAAGATGTGGAGCCAAACAGCAAGGACTTGTTAAAAATCTCCAGATCCTGTCAAAATGCCTTCATTTTATAGCTTGCAGTCTGAAAGGTGAAGTTTTTGATGAGGTGTGTCAGCAGTGACCTCATAAATTGTTCTATAAAGTGTAAACATGAGTTCTAAAAATTCTTTTTGAAACCCAACTTTAATAACAAGCCAATCCTGTTAGAACAGCCTTAAATATTTATGTGCATGGCATGTTTTCCAGACAACTTGTAATTATAGAATATTATTTCTTTTTTGGTACTTTTTAGCTGTGTTGCCACTATTTTTTGACACTTTAATTTACGTATAGCTTAAAAATATTTTTTCTTTTTTCCACCTTAGTATAAAGATAAACCAGTTAAATCATTCCTGCATTTACTGGTACACTTTCAGTTTTTAGCTATGTTGATAATTTACTTTTGATGCTAATTAATTACAAGTAATCATAAAAACAAATTAAAAGCACTATACTTGTAGCAGGGTTTTTTATGCTCATGAAATAATGCATCTTTATGCATCTGTTTACTTGCTATGTAAAAAATGTAATCTATATTCATAGGAAAACAACTTTAGCACTCTACATTGGTGCTGTAAACCATTAGCAGTAACTTGTTTTGAGATATTGTTCATTTTTTTAGGATGGCTAAATGGGAGCTAGCCCAGTGATACCGGCATCAAAGTATGTCAGGGTAAGTGCTGGAGTTCAAAAATGGAGTCTGTGGTTCAGAGAAAGACAAGGAATATATGGACACTTGAGAATATAGTTTTATAAAGAAAGGTAGAGATGAATTCATCTCTCTACATACATATTCATTTATCTAAATGTCTTTCAAAATTACATAAAGCCAATGAATAATCTAAACATCGTTCATCTTCATTTCTCTCCCTCCTCTCCACAAAATTGTAGGTTTTTTCTTTCCTTCTTGCACTGAGGTAAAACTAAGCTGAAGAGATTAGACTTGAATTTCATCCCGACAATGGTAAATTGTGTAGTTCTGTTTATCTCTGGTGCAAAGGAACTCTGACTGCCAGGCTCACCCTAGTTGTTGACAGTGCCATTGTTCCTTATGACCACAGTTATAACCTCTGACTGGGCAAAGAGGCGGTCACTGAAGCAGGCAAGATACATGAGCTCCTGGACAGCCTTAGTTCGCAAAAGGTGTTTTTGAGCAAATATTATTTCAGTATCCAGTAGCAGTGAAGAGTCTAGAGCAGTCCGTGCCTGCGGTGGGCAGATGCCCTTAATGAGGGTGTTATGATGATTCTAACTATATGAGGAGAGATTAAAAAGACTGAGACTGTTCAATTTAGAAAAGGGATGACTAAGTGGGGGTATGATAGAGGTTTATAAAATCATGAATGGTGTCGAGAAAGTGAACAGGAAAATGTTATTTACCTCTTCACATAACACAAAAACCAGGGTCACCCATGATATTAATGGGCAGCAGGTTTAAAACAAACATAAGGGAGTTCTTCACACAATGCACCATCAACCTGTGGAGCTCATTGCTAGTGGATATTGTGAAGGCTAAAAGTATAGCTGGGTTCCAAAAAGAATTAAATACATTCATAGCCGATAGGTCTATCAATGGCTATTAGCCAAGATGGTCAGAGATGCAACTCGGTTCTCTGAATTTCCCTAAATTTCCAAGTGCCAGAAGGTGGGACTGGACAACAGGGGATGTGTCACTATATAAATTGTCTTATTCTGTTCCTGCCCTCTTAAATATATGGCCACTGCTGGAAGATAGGATACTTGGCTAGACCATTGGTCTGACCCAGTATGGCTATTCTTATGGCTAATTCTTTTACACATTTTCTTCTTCCTTTAGTACCTCTCAAGTAAGCTAAATCCTGGCAAAAATCTGTCTCTTCTTCATCCAGGCCCTTGTCGTGACTAGGTGCTGGGATAGCTGTGAGATGATACTGCTTGCATTTGATGTCAAGAAGATGTATATCTGGGTATAGTCTGCATATTGGTGTCATTCGTTATGTCTCCCAATTCTCTAAGTGATTTTAGGTACAGTAAAAGCTGTGTTATCCAGCACTTTATCAGCCAGAAAGTCCTATTAAGCAGCATTTCTGATATCTTCCAATACAAATCTTCAATCTAGTAACTGGGACTAGTACACGGCTCAGGAGGTTATGCAATTGCACATTCTGCACTCTACTTTTATGCAAAAGAGGCAGAAGACAAGTAAGCAAGCTGATATCAGGGATTTATTCAAAAAAGTAGCTTCCAGAGTGTGTCAGAGGGTCATTTACAGATTCATCCCAATCTCCTACACCTTCTACCTCTATAATGATAATTGATGTTAATAATGCTGACCATGATGCATTGCAATATTCTGAAGTGCCTTCTAAATCATCAAAGATTAAATTATGTTCAGTATAGTTTTAATGTGAAGTGTATTTTTAGTGATCTGGGTGTACGCCATGCTCTGCCCATGGTGATATGTTGTGTCATCAGATAACCTACTGTATAGAAAACATTACCTGTATAACACCTAGATGCTTCAAGAAACCAACCACTCCGCTGTGCAGTACTACTACAGGATCGGTGAGTACGTACCTGTATACTATTTCATACTTAATTCATTTAACTGTATTCTAATGCTTTGAAAATTGGTATTCCTTTGATAAGCATAACTCTTAGTTAACTGGAATTTTTGACTAACTGGCACCCCTCATTTCCCCAACATGCGGGATAACAAAGTTTTGACTGTATATATTGAAAACATTAGGAGAGAAAATAGAGACTTGAAGATACCCACACGTGATAGCTTGAGATGGAGGTGAAGCTGGTTATCATGACCCTCTGGGATCAGTCTGTGAGGAAGGATCAGACTCAGCTTGGAGAACTTCCTCCTATTGTTGCCAGATCACAAAGCTGAGTCATCAACAACTCATTATGAAGACCCTGTGTATTTCACAGCCAACTTGATCTAATTTCTGCAGCAAGGTCCCTGGATTCTGTGGCAGCTTTAAATAAATTAAGATGCAGGATTTAATGTGATTAAACATGAAACCAAATAAAACAGCCCACACAACCTTCTTTTTTTTATTTAATGTAATATTTAATTTGATGCATTTTTTGTGTTGCCCCACAATTTTTCAATGTTCCATGTGCTGCAAAATTTTACATTGAAAACAATATGTAGACATTCTTGAGAGGAAGGTGTTAATTGTGGCAACTGGGTAAGGGACAGTTGTGGCTTTTGCCAACCATAAAGTCCAGAAATTTCATTTTCAGAAAAAATGAAAGCTTTGATTTTGCGTTAGAGTTCTGTGGCAAGGGCTAGATCCTATGGCAAAACCTGCAGCTGTGAGAGTCTTGAGTGTATGGAGACACACAGGATCAGTAAGACTGTTCGCCTTCTGTCCATAGCTAAGAGATCATCCACAGTACAAATATTGCTGATGGTTGCTCTATCTAGATCTAAAATCAGATGGAGCAGGATCTAGGTCAGATGTCTGGTGTAGATGGAGACAGCTCTTTGTCAGGTTCTTGATTACCTAAACCAGGCACCAGACATAAATTTGTCCCAGGATATTTAAGGGACAACTCGGTAATACTACAAACACTTCTTAAAGAATAGGACATTGTTATTTAGGTGAGTTTTCCCCTTCAAATAATAGTGGAATCAAATTTTTTTTAAAGAAACAGTTTCATACTGGAAATGAGAAAAAAAATTCTAATAAGGATTGGAAAATTCTGTAAAACAGTTTGCCTCAAGAGGTTGGTATGAAAACTTAGAAGTGCTGAAGGTCAGTATAAGGTAGAACAACTGGGTAGACACATATGAATTGCCATACCCAGTGAGCTCAGCAGTTCCTCTTGTCCAGTATCCTGTATCTGACAATGGCTAGTACCAGATACTAGCAAGCTGCAAGAAATACAACAGTTGGGAATTATGGAATAATTGGCTGAGAGGGAGCATTTCTTCCTTACCTCCATTGGTTAGAGACTGGCTTAGATCAGAAGCAGGAGGGTTTCTGCCCTTCCCAAACGTTGGGCTTTCTTTTTCGTAGAGAGGGAGCATTACTCATTTTTTTCAAACATCCTTATTTCTGTAATTATATTCTTGTTACACAAGTGGTTGGACTAGCTACCCCAAGAGGTCCCATACACCTCTATGAGTCCAATAAAATTAAAGCTGTCGAAAATACCATTTTCCTGGTATTTACTTCTCTACTTCTTCCTTTCTCTAGTGCCACTGACAAATACAATTTGCTCCTCCTCTCCCTGGCTTGCCAGTTCAGTATCATCCTTGATTCACTTTTCTCTTCATCTTACCTCACCTTGAGTCCTGTAGTTTCCTTTTCTATATTGCCATCCACATTAATTGTCTCTTTCTAACCCGTTAGAATCCTTTCCCACATGCTAGTCATTTCTCTCTTGCTTACTATATCGTTTCCCTCTATGATGTACCTGCCTCTTAATTCTCTCCTCTCCAATCTATCCAAAATGCAGAGGCTGCATTGCCTTCCTCTTCAACTGACTACATCTGCCTCTTCATTAGCTTCTGAACTATTGCTTCAAGCTCAAGGTTTTTGTCCTTACATTCAAAGCCCTACTGAATCTCACCCCCCCTCAGTCTGTGACCGTATTTCTTCCAATAGTCTCTCATTACTCCCCCAAATCTCTCTTCCCTTTATGCTTCCTTCTATCCCCTTAAATACTTCACACCTTCTTCTATGCGAAAACTCTCCCAGTTCTGGTTCAAGAGTCCTGTGTTTCCTTCAAATCCAACCCCACACACATCCATTCTGGAAATCCTTCCTACAATAATTGGTCCACATCTGCCTTTACCTAAAGTGTTCCTCCACCTTTGTTCTATCTTCCACTGTCTTGTCAGTCAGAGATTGAAAGCTCTGCAGGGCAGGGATGTTTCTGATGGGTTTTGTAAAGAATTGTCTATATTTGTGGAACTATTTACAAGATTAGTAAAAATAACATTGGAAGTTTCATTCTTGTATTACCTTTGACAATAAAAATAATGTTTTAGAAGCTTTATCCATGGCTGGATTTTGAAAATTAGATGAGCACCCACATTTTTGATGGGAGCTGGGGTTCTTCAACAAGTCTGAAAGACAGGCCATGTGAGTTGAAAGTTGATAAAAATGTATGAAATGAAAAACCTGTCTCATTCTGGTTTACTGCACTTATTGACTGAGACAAAAAGCAACATTTGGAAAACAAGTTTTGGTAACACTTTGAATTCATATCCTAAAAGAAGCTTTAATTACTCACACAATTTACATGCACTGGATTTTATCGCACATTAAACAATTATTAAAACATATTTGTAGAGAGTTGTAGGGGGCCTGGGTGGCCTCCCTTCAAGCCATAAGGGAAAGAATCACTCTCTCCGCCTGAGTGGGCGGGGCCAGAGCAAGCTGGCTCCATCCCTAGGAAAGGGAGGGGTGGGACAGGAAGTACAAAGGGCGGGGCTCGTAGCTCAGTCAGGGCAGCACTAGGGAGGGAGACAGATGCAGACCACGGGCTGCTCCCACCACACCTTGCTGCCGAGCCAGGAGAGGCCCTGGACCCAGGGAACTCTACCCTACAGGAGGGACTGGGGTTTACCAACCTGCCTGCTGCGGAGTACCCCGAGGGACTGCCGGAGCTCAGCTGGGACCCATGCCTGCTGGAGGTGAACGCTGAAGGAGAACCGGAGCTGCCAGGGGCAGAGTACCCTGGGGGACCACCAGAGCCCAGCAGCACCCCGTGGCCGACGGAAGTGGACGCCATAGGGGAGGCGGAGCTTCCCGTGGCAAACGACCCTGAGTCCTGCTGATGCCCCCTCGCCTGTGAGTTACACCCCCAGACTCCTGCCGGCCCCCCCCACTCGAGGGGCGTGCTGTGGACTCCTGCCGGCGCCCCCCGCCCGCAGGGCGCGCTGTGGACTCCTGCCGGTGCCTCCGCGCACGCTGTGGACTCCTGCCGGTGCCTCCGCGCACGCTGTGGACTCCTGCCGGTGCCCCCCCCCGCCCGAGGGGCGCACTGTGGACTCCTGCCAGTGCCCCCCCACCCAAGGGGCGCACTGTGGACTCCTGCCGGTGCCCTCCCACCCGAGGGGCGCACTGTGGACTCCTGCCAGTGCCCCCCCCTCCGCCCAAGGGGTGCGCTGCGGACTCCTGACGGCACCCTCCAGCCTGAGGGGCGAACTGTGGACTCCTGCCAGCGCGCCCCTACCTGAGGGGCGCGCTGTGGACTCTTACCGGCACTCCCCTGCCTGAGAGGCCCGCCAGGGACGCTTGCTGACCCACCTTCCACCCTTAATTTCCCTGTGCATGGGACGTGTGGCCAAGGCCTTGCAGCAAGGCAGTAGCTCCCCACCACCCCCAGCGGCTCAGAGGACCTACTGACCCTCGTACAATGGTAATAAACAAAACAGATACAAATACATATAAATATGTATTTGTTAGATGGTTACTAACCTTCTATGGTATGTGCATATGATAATCAGCTGTTATGTAACAAATGTCCAATGCCATCTCAACAAATCTACAAAGGTATATTTATATACACTAGTTATTGTATGTTAATTGTTAGCACCAAGTACACAGGAGAGGTTTAACCATGTAATATATAGATCTATCTAAACACTATTAAAGCTCAAGCAACAAGTTTTTGTTAATCAAATGGTATTGAATTAACATACTGTGTAATAATTGCCTTGTTAAATTTAAATTAAATCCTTATTTGAGACACATAATCTGGAGTGTGACTCACTGTTCTAACCACATTTAGATTGTTGTCAGTACAATTAGGATTTTGAATTTACAAGTTATTTTTAATTGAATCAATCACTATAGCAACTACAAAATTACACAGGAGATGTTCCCCTCCCGAGTGCATCAGTCCAGTTTGCTGTATGCCATATTATTGGTATCAGGGAAGCAAACTTCAAAAGTTTCTGAAGTTTAGCAATTTTTAGATGCTTATCTGAACCTTTTTAGTTTGTAAAAACCTGACTTTCAGAAACCTAGAAATAAGAGATGGGCAAGACCTGTTAAATTAACTATCCAGGAAAAGGGGTCAATTGTTCTCCAAAGCACATTTTCCATGATCTATCTAATTTCAAATGTATCAGGCAACAGGGCTTCCTCCACTTCCCTTGGAAGACCATTCCACAATCTTAAAGACTTCACCATTAGGCAGCTTTCCTGATATTCAGCTACACTTTTCCTTGTCTTAGTTTTATCTGAGTCTGACTCTATTTAATTTCATCTAGCTAGATATGTGGTAAAACATTCAAAAGTGTGTAAGTGACTTAGAAGCCTAAGTTCTACTTTCAAAAATGTCTAAGTTACTTAAACTTTTAAATCCCACAAACTTTCAAAGAGACTACACTATTAAGTCACTTAGGGCCAAATTTTTAAAGGTACATCATTTAGGTGCCTAGAGGTGCCTGATGGGATTTTCAAAAGCACCGATACAGCTAATTCCATTGATTTCAGGATTTTGAGCACCTAATTACCTGTGAAAATGTGGCCCTAATTACCTCTGAAAATGTGGACACTTTTGGAAAATTTTATCCATAATCATTAGCGCTATTTTAAATAATTTCTTTTAATCTCTTGTGTTTATACCTTTCAAATGCATGTATACAACCACCTTGGGGTTCATCCAGAGCCCATTGAAATCTATGGGCTGGTCTTCACTCGCGCGGCACGGGATCGATCTTCTGGCGATCGAGTTCTCGCGTCTGATGAGGACGCAAGAAATCGATCGCTCGCGGCTCCCCTGTCGAATGCGTAACTCCAGCTTGCCGGGAGGCGCAAGCTGGAGTCGACGGGGGAGCGCGCCGCCGACTGCTGCCGCCGTGGGGACGAGAGGTAAGTCGGCTGCAGATACACAAACTTCAGCTACATGATTCACATAGCTGAAGTTGCGTATCTGCAGTCGAACACCCCCCCCCCCCCCGTAGTGGAGACAAGCCCATGAGTCTTCTTATTGTAGTTCGATTTTGGATCAGGCCTCTTGTCCCTTTTAACCAAATTACCAGATTCTGGCTGTTTTGTGAGACTAATGACACAGAAATAGCCAGAGAACTAATTGAACCAGCTACCTAAAACTTCCCTTGAGTACAGGGGCTGCAATTGTTCTTGACCATTGAAGGAGAGGGAAAATTCCTTCCGCTTACTCCCTGTATTCTAGTGCATACCAGTCACAGGGCTGGACAGGATTTGGCTGGCCACTTGCTCTTTTCTGGATCATCTCGTGCATCTCCACTTAGGACAAACTGGGACGGGCACAAAACTTGAAAAGGAAACAAAGGTGATCCCCCCCCCCACACACACACTGAATAAAGAAGTTCAGAATTGGTTTGACTCTTAGGCAAACTTTCAAGGTGGTTTAGATTCTATGCAGTTTAGTTTTCCCACTACAAATCATGGCATTATTCACAGGTCATTATATCTTTCAAGTACCATTACTAGAGTATTGTTTTAAGCAGCAGGGAAAAGACATTTCACACACAGCAATTTTACTAGTGATTTAACTATAATTGTGCCTCTAGACACACTACATCAGAAATTTTGGAGCTATAGTAATTAACAATAGGTTACCAGCATCTGAACAATATACTAGTACTTATAACATCCAACACCTGGCACCCTTAATAATCTTATTCATTGAATTCTTTATTACCATTACTGGTTTAAAAATTGACCTCAAATTTACAGGTGTAACTTAATGAGGCACATGTTGCAACCAGATGTCCTGCAAAACAGATATCGCATATACATCTTTGTACACTGATAATCCTGAAATATTTATTATGAGGCATATTCATGAGATCTGCCTCGTTATTTCAGTGCCAGTCTTGCACGTCGGTTGGAACAGATGGAAAAAACTGGGAAATGTATTTAACATTCCTGCTAGTTTCTTAAAAATAATTACCTGATTAAAAGTGCCAAATGCAATTTTCATTTTTCCTTATTCATCATACTGGTAAAAGTGTAGCTAAATTGGCAGTGATGCAACATCACAGCATTATGACAAGAATCATAAAAGGAGTGGGCCAGCACATGAATATTAACTCTAAAATACAGGATTTAAGTACTGTCCAACCTCATTAATTTTCAACTAGAGCTTTGTACAATAATCATATAATAAATTGCACAATAGGCACCTTTTATGTAATTAATTTATTGAAGGTGTTCTGCATGCAATAGCTAGAGAAACAAAATGCAATACACTGCATCAAAGTTGTCCATTAGGAATTCTATTTA
The DNA here is from genome assembly GCA_032164245.1 of Sternotherus odoratus. Lineage (NCBI taxonomy): Eukaryota > Metazoa > Chordata > Testudines > Kinosternidae > Sternotherus > Sternotherus odoratus. The sequence continues at coordinate 90,810,779 of JAVMKO010000007.1, forward strand.
AACAGTATAAACTGAAGACTTAATCCTGCCAGGAGTTGGCCACAGAAGTTGTTTGACTACTCAGTGAGATTGGTCCACAAATGAGGTTCTAGTATAGAGAAGTCCTGGCTCCCAATCAGGTCAAGATGGGACCATGTGACAGGGTGCAAAAATAATAGTCAGTCTCAACTGTTTTTGCAGGTCATAGGACATGAGATGATGACCAGTATGGGCTCAATCCCGTGAGGTGCTGAAATATCCAAGCCCAGTCCACCAAAGTGCTTCCTTACCTTTAAGCACATGAACAGTTCCAATGATATCAACAGGATTATTCCTGTGCTTAAAGTTAGGGATTATTTTACATGATGAGGTCAGCACCTTGCAGGCTGGAGCCTTCAAGTATCTGGGAGAAGGTACAGGAGGTTTTATATGCTTCTCTATCTGTAAAACCTTGACCTATATATATCGTCAACCAGCAGTGAAGATTGAAAAAAAACCCAAAAACTAATAAAGTTAAAACAGCTGAACATTTAAAGGTAGACACTTGGATTTCAGGTTTCAGAGAGGTAGCCGTATTAGTCTGTAAGAACGAGGAGTACTTGTGGCACCTTAGAGATTAACCAATTTATTTGGGCTTAAGCTTTTGTGGACTAGAACCCACGTCATCAGATGCATTGTGTGGACTATTCAGTAGGAAGATATATATATATACAGAGAACATGAAAAGGTGGAGGTTGCTCCAGAAGAGCTCTGTGTGAGCTTGAAAGCTTGTCTCCCTCACCAACAGCAGTTGATCCACTAAAATATATTACCTCACACACCTCATCTCTCTCACAGGCCAGGACCAACTAATGAGGATTTTAGGGATAAAGTTAGCATGGCAAACAGGAATGAGAATATGGAGGTAGCTATTACCATATCCGAGGTAGAACCCAAACTAGAACATCTTAATGGGACTAAATGGGGGGGGGGGGTCAGATAATCTTAATCCAAGAATATTAAAGGAACTGGTACATGAAATTGCAAGCCCATTGGCAATAATTTTTAATGAATCTTTAAACTCGGGGGTTGTACCATATGACTGGAGAATTGCTAATATAGTTCCTATTTTTAAGAAAGGGAAAAAAAGTGATCCAGGTAACTACAGGCCTGTTAGTTTGACATCTGTAGTATGCAAGGTCTTGGAAAATTTTTTGAAGGAGAAAGTAGTTAAGGGCATTGAGGTCAATGGCAAATGGGACAAAATACAACATGGTTTTACAAAAGGTAGATCGTGCCAAACCAACCTGATCTCCTTTGAAAAAGTAACAGACTTTTTAGATAAAGGAAATGCAGTGGATCTAATTTACTTTGACTTTTGTAAGGTGTTTGATACGGTGCCACATGGGGCATTATTAGTTAAATTGAAAAAGATTGGGGATCAATATGAAAATTAAAAGGTTGATAAGGAACTGGTTAAAGGGGAGACAACAGAGGGTCATACTGAAGGGCGAACTGTCAGGCTGGAGGGAGGTTACCAGTGGAGTTCCTCAGGGATTGGTTTTGGGGGCAATATTATTTAATCTTTTTATTACTGACCTAGTCACAAAAAGTGGGAATGTGTTAATAAAGTTTGCAGATGACACAAAGCTGGGAGGTATTGCCAATTCAGAGAAGGACCGGGATATCATACAGGAAGACCGGGATGACCTTGTAAACTGGAGTAACAGGAATAGGATGAAATTTAATAGTGAGAAGTGTAAGGTCATGCACTTAGGGATTACTAACAAGAATTTTAGTTATAAACTGGGGACACATCAATTGGAAGTAACAGAGGAGGGGAAGGACCTTGGAGTATTGGTTGATCACAGGATGACTATGAGTCAACAATGTGATATGGTCGTGAAAAAAGCTAATGTGGTCTTGGGTTGCATTAGGCGAGGTATTTCTAGTAGGGATAAGGAGGTATTAGTATCGTTATATAAAACACTGGTGAGACCTCATCTGGAATACTGTGTGCAGTTCTGCTCTCCCATGTTTAAGAAGGATGAATTCAAACTAGAACAGGTGCAGAGAAGGGCTACTAGGATGATCCGAGGAATGGAAATCCTGTCTTATGAGGGGAGACTCGGAGCTGGGCTTGTATAGCCTATCCAAAAAAAGGCTGAGGGGAGATATGATTACTCTCTATAAATATATCAGAGGGATAAATACCAAAGAGGGAGAAGAATTATTTAAGTTCAGTACTAATGTGGCCACAAGAACAAATGGATATAAACTGGTCAACAGGAAGTTTAGACTCGAAATTAGACGAAGGTTTCTAACCATTAGAGGAGTGAAATTCTGGAACAGCCTTCCAAGGGAAGCAGTGGGGACAAAAGACCTATCTGGCTTCAAGATGAAGCTTGATAAGTTTATGGAGGAGATGGTGTGATGGGAAAACATAATTTTGGCAATCGATCTTGACTATGGTAATAGAGGGGCCTGGTGGTATATGATGGAAAGTTGGAGGGGATGGATCTAAGATACTACAGAGAATTCCTTCCTCGGGGTCTGTCTGGTGAGTCTTGCCCATTTGCTCAGGGTTCAGCTGATCGCCATATTTGGGGTCGGGAAGGAATTTTCCTCCAGGGCAAATTGGCAGAGGCCCTGGAGGTTTTTCACCTTCCTCTGTAGCAGGGGGCATGGGTCACTTGCTGGAGGATTCTCTGTACTTTGAAGTCCTTAAACCAAGATTTGAGGACTTCAATAGCTCAGATATAGGTGAGAGGTATATTGTAGGAATGGGTGGGTAAAATTCTGTGGCCTGCGTTTTGTGCAGGAGGTCAGACTAGATGATCATAATGGTCCCTTCTGACCTTAAAGTCTATGAGTCTATGAGTCTAACACAACCCTGCAGGTGCTCAGATTGTCACAGGTGCCTCAGGTATTTGGATGCCTCAATGCTGATTTTAGCGCCCAAATGTGGAATTGAGCATTCTAAGGGATGAAATGGCCTCAGCTTATGTTTGAGACAACAATTGACAATTTTGTGATACGGCACTGTACTTTATATGGACCTCCTGCCTACATTAACCCAATGACGATCATCCTCTTTCTTATAAACACCCATGGAGAGTATAGTAAATGTTTGGTTCCCAATAGTTGTGTTACAATAAGGTACAGGTTTAATTACATTTAAAAAAAAGGGTTGGTTTCTAAAAGGACAGAATACTAACAAAATTTATGGACCCATTTAACAGACTGCTTTGGTTTAGAGAGGTGGGGATTTACATGTGTTAAGTGCTCCTACAAATCTCCTTTACCCTTTCTTGGAAAAGGGCAATACAATAATAATTGTTAAATTTATGTGGAAGACGTCTGTACTGTAGAGCTGTGAAAATCAGCAAACTAAGCAGTTGACTATCTGCTTCCAATTTTTATCTTTTATCTTCACTAAAATGCCTGATTATCCTGTTATTTGCCTAATAAAATAACTCCTGGCATGAACTCAACTGTATGCCTCAATGTCTGTTTGTTATACCTGGCAAGGGGGCTTTGAAGTTCAGAAAGCTTGGATTCCTGTGTTTTACAGTTAACGAAATTTAATTATGTAGTCAAGCTCTAATGATGTGATCCTAATGAATAGTAAGTATATAAAAGAGAACATTAATGCTTAACACGGGGAACAGGCTGCATTAAGACCAATATAACCACACATATAAACAAAATATGTGTTCCTGGCTCATTCATCCTACCCCATACACTAAGATTTTCATTATGGGAACGCCTCAGGGAATAGCCTATGATCATATTTCAATTGCTGTCCAACTTGAGAAAACAGCAGTTTTTAAATATATGAGAATATTTCATACTAAAAAAATCCTTACACAAGAATGTTTACAGTAGCATATTGTGACCCCAGCCAAAATCAGGACCTTATTTCCCTAGGCACTGTACATACATAGTGGGAGAAATTCCCTGTCCCAGAGAGCTTACAGTCTAAGTAGACAAGACAAATGGTGGAAGAAAAATATTATTATCTCCATTTTACAGATGGGTCACTGAGGCACAGAAAGAGAAGGTGACTTGCCCAAGATCACAGAGGAAATCTGTGGCAGAGCTGGGAACTGATTCCATATCTCCTGACCCACAAGCCAATGCTACTTTTATTAAATAAGAATACAAGAATTCAAATAACATTCAGTACAGTCCATCTTTAATAATCCATTTAGGGCCATATTGGGAGAAAACCTGCATAAGGAATTGGAAACTGAAAGTCGTTGCTTGCAAATTTCCTTCATATAATTTAATGGAGGATGAGTTGCCCCCTAACTGAATATGAAGGAGATCTGACCCTTTAAACCCAAAGGTATTACAGAATCCAGGTAGCACTTTGGGCCCCCACCATCTGTTATATTGTCACTAATGATAAAATTCTTGGGCTGCATGCTTGGAGCTTTCCCCAAGCCTTCCTTCCCCCACCACAGTGGAAGGGAAAAAATACCCATGTTGACTGGCTCTATGTTATTGCATACCTGTACCTTATATAGGTTCCATAAGGGATGATGCTTTCTCCCTAGTCCAGTGGTTTTCAAATCATGGGTCGAAGGCATCCCCAGCAGGCATCAACAATTTTCTTCAGCTGAGTCACCAGGAAAAAAGTTTGAAAACCTCTGCCCTAGTCAATCCTCTCTCCTCCCAATCCATAGAAATGAATACAGTTAGCCTCACCACGCTCCTGTGAGGAAGGGAAGTCACAGCACTTCCATTTTATAGATGAAGAAACTGAGATAGAGATTCAGGCCAAATGTTTCAAAGGTGGCCTCTAAATTTAGTAGGTTAATCTAAGAGGAGGGCCTGATTTTCAGAGGGGCTAAGCACTCACTATATTTGAGAAACTGTGGCCCGGCTATTTAAAGGTACGTAGGAGCCTAAAGATGGAGCAAAGTGAGATTTTTCGAACTGCTTGAAATAAGTGGGAGTTAGGTGGCTAGACACTTCTGAAAATCCCACAAGGCACCTATTCGTCTAAATACCTATAAAAACCTGGCCCTGAGATATTACTACACGGGAAGTAAATGCCAAGATAGACAGAAACTCCTATTTGACTCACAGAAGCTGTGTGCACCCCTTTAGTCAGGTTTCAGCAGTGGGGCAGCCAAAAATGGAGGCACCCCAAGTTAGTGGCCAATTTTGAAAAATTTGGTTCAAGTGACTTTCCAAAGGTCATCCAGTCAGAGCTAGGAACAGAACTGAGGCATTCTAACACCTAGCAAGGTACCCTCAGCAGGGCCATCCTCTGTGTTGTGTAGTATATAGAGTAATCTGCTTTTCCAGCTTTCTGCATTCAGTCAGATATGTAACATTTCACGGCAATGCAAGCACATCCTCCTGCCACTGTTAGGAGTAGGCTGCATAAAATAGCAGTACTGTTAAATTTGGTGTTAATTGCTGTTTATTCTTCTCTTCACCCTCAAATAAACTAAAATGAACTTTTATCACTGATAACACAATCTCTGTATTTAAATCCCTGTAGACAGCAGACTCTCAAGATCTTACCCTGCACTCCACACATGGCCCTAGGAAAGTATGTTTATAAAGGCATTGATATCCAAGGCAGACATTCTCTAGAAAGCATGGGTGTTCCCAAGGGAGGCTTACTGTGCTGATCATTATCACATTGTGATTTTTAAAAATATCATTCATTTCTGTGTTTTTGTAGTATTTTACCATACCGTGATGTATTGGCTCCTGTTTTAGTGCACTGTTTACCACTTGTTTTTTATATATATATTTATTTTTACAAAAACTGTTTATCTGCATTTCATCTGGGATACTTGCTCTCAGCCAGACATTGGTAGCCAAGATATTTAGTTCATCTTCATTACTATGTGTACAATGTGGAGTCAAACTGAGACACTTTTGAAAATACCATTTTTTGCACCTTAAAAACCCCCAGCTAAAATGGTGTTAATATTTCCCTACCTTACAAATGGGTGGTGAGGATGAATTCATTGCTTGTGAGCTGCACAGATCCTATGGAGATGGGAACCATATAAACAATGGCAAGATATGCGGCATTTAACATTATGAGGTTCTCAAATATCTTGCTGCTAAGTGCCATAGAAATATCTATAAATAAAAATTACAAACATCTACAATAGACACCAACAGATGATAATGGAGTTGAAATGTGCCTGACTAAACATTCACCAATGAGATACCAAGAGGCACTAAAATATTACAGTGATTTGTATGCAATGAAATGTAGACCTAAATGCTTTATGGAGGGCAACAGAAAATCCTGTTATTTTGCTTAATAGTTAAGATCTACTGTAACTACAAACCCATCAGCCAAGAAATTCAAAGCTAATACTCCAGTTCTATTCTTAAACTTTTCCTGATGCATCTAGTGTGTTGCATCCCACGTTAGTTTGGATTACTCAGTTTTTAGAGAAGTTTGCAATATATATAGTTGCCACAATGTAGCACATTAAGCATGCAGTGATGAGTTCCCACTTTTAAATTTACTTTAGTGTTGTTAATAATAAGAATCACACAGTATCCAATTTCCACTAGGTTTGGGATATTTAGCTACTGGTAGCACACACACATACTTATCTAGTTAAAATAACTGGGATGTAGCACTTCATACTTAAACTTAAATAAGTGTAAAATAGCTGGAAGTTAGAATAATCAGTTGCAGTTAGAGGTCCCAATGAAGTTATTAGTAATCCCTTTACTAAGAAATACTCACGGTCTTCATCAGCTGCAGTATGTTTGTGTCTAGAATCTCAAATCCTAGTCCCGCAATTCTCTCTCATCCCCAGACTAAACATTAAAGGATACTCAGCTACTGTTTCTGCCTAGATGTTAAATAGCTCCTTAAAGTTATTTCTACTTCTCTTGCTGAGTTGCCATTTAATTTAGTCCATCTACAGATAGAACAGAAAAGCACTCTAATTCATGTAAGTAACACATATGTTTAAAACGACATATTAGTTATGATTGAGCCCTGGTCTACACTGGGTGAGGGATTAACCTAAAATATGCAACGTCAGCTACAAGAATAGCTACAATGTATTTAGGTAGACTTAAAGCAGCATCTTCACGGCACTGAGTCGACTGCTGCTGTTCCCCTGTTGACTCCGCCTGTGCCTCCCATGGCGGTGGAGTTCTGGAGTTGACGTGAGAGCACTGAGGGATTGATTTATTGTGTCTAGACTAGATGCGATAAATCGACCCCTGAAAGATCGATTGCTACCCGCCGATCCGGCGGGTAGTGTAGGTTCACCCTAAGATAGGCTTACATAACCTCTGAAAACTAGTAGTCCTCGTCTGTACCATCTTCAGCTGTTACTATAGGTTACCTTTTGACTAAACAAAACATTATGTGGTCTGCAGCACTGGAAATATGCAATTTAGAACTATGTTTCTATACCAAGACTTTCAAAAATGGGTGCCTAAGGTTGGTCTCCTAAATTTATATACAGACGCTCCCCGAGATATGCAATCCGAGTTACGCATATTCGAGCTTACGGAAAAGCTAGAAATAGGGCGGGTTTTTTTGTGTAATGGTCAGAGATATGTTTCCAACTTATGCAAAATTCGACCTACGCAAGCATTCCGGAAGGGAACGCTTGCGTAAGTCAGGGGGCATCTCTATAGGTAAGTATATATGCTCCCAGTCTTGCCAAGAGATTCACATGGGTGAATAGCTGGAAGTTCTCTTTGCAGAACTTGAGCCTAGGGGCCAAATTTTCAAAAGTATTGAGCGACCAGTATCTGTCGTTGTTTTCAATAAATTCAGCTAGAACTCCTGGACACTCACACTTTTGAAAACTAGGTTATTTATTTAGTGGCCTAAATAGATCTAGAAGTCGAACTTCAGGTTCCTGATTTTGTAAATTGTGGTCTTTGAGTCTTTACAGTAACTCTGTGTTTAGGTAGACTTAATGCAGCATCTTCATGGCACTGAGTCGACTGCTACTGTTCCCCTGTTGACTCCACCTGTGCCTCCCATGGCGGTGGAGTTCTGGAGTTGAAGTGAGAGCACTGAGGGATTGATTTATCATGTCTAGACTAGACGCGATAAATCGACCCCTGTATTCATGGTTTTGTTATTTGCTATTCGGTTTTTTTTGGCCTTTTGATTCACATTTTCAAGCTACTTGCTGAAACCATGAGGGCTAAAAACTTCCTTTTTTAAAATAGCTGAAAGCTGAGATTCTCACACAAGCACAGGTTTCCAGGAGCTGAGGCTTTGAGAAAAACACCCAGTGTTGCAAGACCCATTATAGAATTGAGAAAGTTGCCAATACTGCCATTTTCTCAAATATTATTTGTATTCAAAAGTATCCATCAAATAATTTCTGCTAATAATTCTATAGATTGCTTGTGTGTGATTTGTTGTGTGTGTTGATTTGATATTCAAAAATGTGAGCTCTTCTGATTGGACACACGGGCCATATGGCACATTTTTGTTCCCTGATTGGCTGACAGTTACTGTTACAACCATTACAGGTCCAGTGTAGGTACAAACTCCAAATTTTCTTTCTGCAAATATTCTGCAATATTCATTTCCAATGCATGATTTCAGCATTCAGGGCTGGCAAACTCATTTGGAAGAATATTGGTGGAAAGCAAAACACAAGAGGGGGGCAAACACATTTGAAGAAAATGTGTTAAAAATGTGAACTGTTCGTGGAAAACATTTTGCAGTATTCAGCATCTCTAATTAGATAACTGAGGGGAAGAACAATTCAGTCACAGGGCTCTCATGAGCCTCCATGCCAAAGTCCTGCACTGAGGATGTTGCAGGAACTACTTTGCCTGGAGAAGGTGCTCGGTTGATAGAGACTCTGGAGAGCGTTGTTGGTCTGTCACCATTTAAGCATCAGCAGCACCTTCTCCCATCAGCAACCTTGCTAGCTCTGCTGGCCAGCACAGCAGGCGAGAGGGGAGGGGGAAGCATCTCTACCATGGCAGAAGCATGCCTACCTCAAAGCCTCATGCCCTTTTAGAGAATTCTGTCATCTTGGTATCTGCACTGATGCATGAGGTCTCTGTCATCTGCTTTGGACCTATGCAGAGGCCAGGCTGAATCTTACCTACAATCTCCTTTCATATTTTTCCTTCACAGGCCATGTGTTCCCACAGTGCCCCACATTTTCCTTGTGCACCTTGTGGTATTCTCTAATCCTAACCTCATTTTCTCCAGTCTCCATTATATGGTGGATGGATAACCCAGGCTTCAGCAACTAAAATCAATTATAGCTGCTAAGCATTGGACCTGCGTGTGAAGCTCCAAAGAAAACCCCAGTGTATAAATGCAATTGCAAATCCATCTGATACACCCGCAACTCATGCCAAATGATTTTGTTTTACCAATTTATGTCCAAAGCATTTGTGTATCATACACTGCTGATGTTTAGCTCCTCATATTGTACACAAATATGTGGCAGCTGTTCACCCCAAGAAATCTGCTATTGGAGGCCCCAGCAAAGCACTTACACACATGCTTAACTTTTAAGCATACACTTAAGTTCTTTGCTGAATAGGGATGGGCTTCAGCACATGCTTACAATTAGGCAAGTGCATAGGTGATTTTCCTGAATTGGGCCCTTCAGGACTAATTTGGCTCCAAATACAGGTTTTGTAACAACAAGTGTTGCATCTAGCTAGGTGCAGATAGCCACACCAGTTTGAGTTCGTAAGGTTGTTCGTAGGAGGTTCCTGTAGCTTTGGGTGCAGGAACTACAATTCCCAGGTTGCACCATGGAGAGAGCCGGCTGCAGGAGGAAAGAGGGGATAGAGGAAGAGAAGGAGAGAGAAGAATGTGAGCTCTGTGAAGGAACAAGAGGAATAAATCTTGCCTTTGGTGTTATCCAGCTTCCCAAACCTTTCTCACAGTGGCTCAGCCGCAATAACAGGCTTTTATAAAATGAATGCAAGATCCGCGGAATTTTTGTAGGGCTTTATTATGAAACAAAGGGTGAAATTCTCCACTGAGTTGCAAAGAGCTCAGATACAGTGAAGAGTCAGGTTAACAGGCGACCAATCACAGCTCCCTGATTCTTTCTGCCTTGCCCCAACAGGGAGACTTTTTAAAATGACTCTCCATCAGCAAGGAAACAGGTGTGGCGGAGCCTTGTTCTTCCGGGGCCACACCCCTTCACCTCCCTTCTCCTAATCTACACTCTGCCTCATCTCCCCACCCAGACACACCCACTCCCCACCCCTCTTACCCTTAGGCACACTACTCCAGTGGAGGAGGCCCAGCGGATAATTTGCCTCTGCCAGTTTTAAACCACTGTAGATCCTCCCTACACAAGGGATCTCCCCCAGGTTTCAGTTCACGTTACACTATGTAAACAAAGTGAATTTAGCAGTCTGGAGAATCCAGACCAAAGATTATTTTTTTTTCAAATCAGAGGGATGTTATTCCTTAGGCAAAGGATTTGGTTTTCCTTTATAAAGAAGCCAGCAGGTTTAGAGAAAAGGAAGCTGATTGTGTAAGTATGTTTCTGAGAACATTTGCTCGGCTTTTAAAAATGAATTCTCTTTTCCCATGCCGGCATCCCTTTTGTGGTTGCTTTAGCTTTACTGACATGAACAAGAACACAAAAATCCCCATTTTGGATCAAACCGATGGTCCATCTAAGCCAGTGTCTTATCTCTGACAATGACCAGTATCAGCTACTGCTGAAGAAGATGCAAAAATACTTGTAGTGGACATTTTTGGGACAACCTTTCACACTCCCATCTTTGAAGGTTTATAGTTGTTCTAAAAAACATCCTATTAAAATATACTATTGTATCTGTAGATATTCGGCTAAACCACCCTGAACATGCCCGATCCCATCTGATCTCGGAAGCTAAGCAGGGTTGGGCCTGACTAGTACTTGGATGGGAGATCTCCTGGGAATACCAGGTGCTGTAGGCTTAACATGGATGTGGGGCTAGCAACTCCACCCTGTAAGGGAACCAATTGCTACTGAAACACCAACACCAGTTGGTGGCCCATACCCCAGTTGGGAGGTGATGGGCAAAGAGAGAGATCTGTAGATATTTTGATTGTCACTATACATGGCCATGACTGTACTTTACCTCTCACCCCATGACTGATTACTTCTTTAGTAGACGGTTGTGAGGTATTCTGTCAAAATATTTTGGGGGTCCCAATACATCATGTCTTCTAGTTCTACTTTCTCCAGTATTTTTCCACCATGTTCAAACCTTCTAACAGAGTCAGAGATAAAAAATTAAATTGGAATTAAGATTGAATGTCTATCAGTAATTCAAGGATAAAATTATTACAAGTGTTCTGTAATTATCTCCTAAGCAGGCACAGTAAACCCAGGAAAGTCAGAGTTCTGGTTAAACTTAAAAAGCTATGCAATAATGTTACAATATAGAAATTGAGGATAGAATCTCAATTCTGTTCTGTTGTGATACCATGAGGGGAAAATACCAAAAAAAAATCTAATATGTCTTTAAAAACCAGTTAAATTTAATCTGGGACTGCAAAATCTACTGTGCAATGGTCACAAAATTTATGTTTATTACTTGGCATTGAGTGGTTGTTTAATAATGGCACAGCATTTTAAAAAAAATCTATGTATTGCATACAGTACTTGTTTGTTGTCTGTCTATAGGTTAATAATTATGTTCAGCATAAAAACATATTTAAATGCTTTAATTTAATTTAATAATAATAAATTTTAAAATGCTTTTATTTTTAAAATGCTTTGAATTCTATTATTGCATGTGCAAGTACAAAAGATTGTGTGACAGTCAAGTTGACATCAGGGAATTAAAAGTGTAACCATCCAAAGTGCTTTAGAGATACTGAAGAGAGAGCCACCAGAGCAGTGAGGCAAATTTGCTCAAGTGATGAAAAACAGGTTGCGATATAGGAAAGCAAGAATAGCTTCTACAGTGAACAAAATAAAGTGGAACGGGGAGCAGAGATGTAGTGATGGGGGCTGTGGAATGAAGCTGTGGAAGAAGCAGCCTGAATCTGAGACTCAGATCTATCTAAGAAATTAATAAAAATATAATTTTTAAAACAGGATTTTTCTAAGTGTGTGGGGCTTATAAAGTTACATGAGAGGGTTAAGTGACTACCTAAAGCAATCCAACTTTGTTCCCATGACTGCAAAATACAGCCCTCGCTGACACACTATGTAAGCCACAGGGACATAAACATGGTGTATATTAGTGAAAGCATTGAAGTAATAGTGCCATCTGCTTTAAAAGGTTGATAATCAGAAAAATGTTGCACGACAACCCTTGGCACTGTTAGTCTTTTGAATGCTACTGTTACTTCAAGTGGGTATGTCAGGCATTATAAATATCTAGTATTCTATATACTGTGCTGTATTACTCTTCTTTCTTCTTCTTTTTCTTTTTTCCCCCTGCCTGTTTCTCTACAATCTGTCTATTTAAATTCCTTCTAAACAAGATGGGAATATCTCTACGCCTGTGTGTAAGAATATTCTACATCCATCTGTTATTTACATCATTCGTTTTCCTGAGGTGTCTCCAACAAATCCTGGCTGGATGCTCTGTATATGTTATTAATAAAACAGCTGTAAAAATATTAACCGTACAGCCTAATTGTCAGCCCTGATTAAGAGCCAAATGTATTCCTGAACGGATGCTGAGACACAGAATGTGGGCTCTTATCCAGATCTGACCCTTGCAGCTCACTTTACATTTTACTCTTTGAACACTTAAACTGCAGAGCTGAAAGCAGAGCTTTCACCCCTCCAATCCCATTTCATTTTTCTTTGGTGCTGTGTGCACAGCACTGGCTATGTGGCTAGTGTTCATTTTAGCCTTTTAATTCACCAATTATACCCTGTTGTAATAAAAATATCACCAGCGACTTTTAACCTCTACCTCATTTCATTCGGAGTAAAAGAGCAGCACTCCAGCAGTGTGTTACTTTGGAAATTTGTTGGCGTAAAGATAAGTGGAAATTCTATCAGTGTTATTTCTCCTGGTGTGGAGGTATGAAATTACATTTTGATAGCCTGAGTCTAAAAGTTCAAACCCCTATTAAAAGTCATCAAGTTTTCCACACAGAAAATCAGGAGGTGTTATATGAAAAGTAAATTCTGTATGCTCTCTTTCTGGGAACGGGGGCAGGGGAGAGGGAGGAAGCAAAACTACTTGAGGGAGAAAGATAGGGAGGTTTGGCGACACAGTGAGTTGGTGCATTAGCCTTGTACACTGAAACAGACTACAAATGCTGACTTAGATCACAAGCCAGAACTAGATTGTTGGCTGTAGCCTAGTCTTAATTTGTGCATATCAAAAAAAGCACCATGAACATACAACACTAGCTGGTACTGAGACTTTCACCCTTAGGTCACTATTGCAAATCCAGCCTAGATCACTGGTGACCAAGAACCCGAGTCTCATTTTCACTAAAGCTCGTGTGAGAACTACTGTTCTAGATAAACAGTGGAGTTGTGTGTGTAGGCTTATGAGGCCAGTACCTTCCATCAAAATTAAATTCTTGTTTTCTATTTATAATAGAAAGCAAAGCTAATCATCATGCCACATTTTGGTGTGATTTCCAGCCTCTGATGAAGTGAGGCCAGGAGTTGTTTTACATTACATAAGGCATGATTGGGGTTGACTTAGGAGTACTGAATATGGAGAATTATAAGGTGCCTGCTCATACCCTGCATAATTCCAGATATTGCCATTTCAATCTCTACTTTTCAGTGCCTGATCCTGTCAGATTCATTAAGATCATATGGAGCTGAGCTTGCTTGGCATCTTGCAGGAATAGGCAAGGAATAGTCCCTAAATTTCATGAGCTCTAAATTTAACAAGAACATTTTGTAGAGGTAAAAAAAGTGTAATATTTGAGGCATATGGGGAAGCTTTATCAAGAGAACTACTGTTGTGCTATCCTTTAGCTTCTACAGTCTCTTCAAGGATCTGGAGTAATTTAGTGCAAAGGATAAAAAGACTATTATCAGCGGTTAGTCACTGAGAACTTTAACTGATCAATAATTAACTGATGAAAAACAAAATACAAGGAAATATTTGCTGTAGGAGTTCCCTTCATTTTCAGAGGGTTTTATTGGAGTTGTCATCTACCACAAAAATGGACTAGAACATTTAATACATTCTAGCGAGCATATCTTTGATTTTGTTCTTACAGCCAGATTTAGAACTAAACTCCTTTCCTTTCCTATCCCTAAGGCTGTCTTAGGATATCTCTATATCTGTTTGTCTGTTCCTCTTTCTCTCCCTCCCTCCCATCCTTTTGAAAGAGTCTAAATGCCCTGTAGCCTCTTATAAATCAATGTCTCTCTGACATCTTATTTACTGGCTTTTCTGCCTCTGCAGTCAGTTGAACCCATAATTGTTTGTTGGACAATTCTAAAAACACAGTATATTGCTAGAGAATACAATAATTCAGTCCCTAAAGGCAATGTTGTACATTTAAAAAGATAATAAAAAGTCAGTAAACTTAATTTTTAAAATCGATCATCATAGTAATGAAATCCTCAAATTCTCTAGAAAATTCAGTAAGTCACTCCACGATTGCTCACTTTCTGACATAGTATGGTGCTACCTCACAACCATGTCCACTCCATTGGATTGTAGTGCTGAAACACTGGCTCACCCAGCTGATGTTAAAAGTGCCTTGTGTAGTCCTGACTATTTGCTACAATTATTTAAGGTCTTTAATTGTCAAAATAAACAAAATAGAAATAAGTCTTTTGGCAAACTTTGTGCCGTATCCTCAGGTCCAGCGGAGATGTAAAAACCCAAGCTAGGACAAAAGTGGCTTCACCAATCCTGAGAACATTGAGAATACCAGGTTTGCTCTCACACATGTTAAAACAGGGATGTTCTCACTGGTGGTAACTATAGTCTAAGAGCTGTTCTAGTGACCCAGGTTCACTGGAGCAGAAGGCACTGACCACCCCTCTCTCAACCCTAATATGTGGCCTCATGAGCCCCCATACCAGAAGTTGAGATAATTTTGGCCCAACAGGAAGAATTCCCTTCTATCTATAGTCTCCATTACCCTAATGTCTCCGCACCTCACAATTGTTTTAATGTATGTAGCCTCACAACACCACGGTGAGGTAGGGAAGTGCTATTTCACCCAGTTTACAGAGGGGGAACTGAGGCACAGCTAAGTAATATGTCCAAAGTCATACAGGAAATTTGTGCCTAAGCAAGGACTTGAACCCAGGTCCTAGGGGTTCATTGGACCTAACCATTGGACCATCCTTCCTCTCCTTATTTAGATAAATTCCATAATGAAACGGGGGTGAAATGGGGACCAAAACTATAGTCCAATATGTACATTGAAAGGTTTTAGGTCACAATTATCACTGCTATAAGCAGGCACAAGCTTCTTTGAACACAGTGGAATTGTGTTTTTTTCCATCTGTGATGAATTTGGTCCATTTTTTTGGATTGGAACAGCATGTGCAAAGTTACAGTGGACTGAACAAAGGGTGGGAACTAATGTATCTTTGCTATTCAATATTCTTCTATTCACCATTCCACTTCTTCATGGAATTACCTTGAGGAAGATTTGCAAAATCTTTCTCTTACTAAGTCCCATTTAAGTCAATCAGACTATTTGTTGGGTATCAGAATTTGGTCCAGAATAATTATTCTGAATAGATTCAAAGTCGGGTCAAAAATATACAAGTTGATTACTAAGGTTGGGTCTACACTACGCACCAGATCGGTGGGTAGTGATCGATCTATCGGGGATCAATTTATCACATCTAGTCTAGACGCGATGGAAATCAATCCCTGAGCTCTCTCCCCGTCGACTCCAGAATTCCTCCACCATGAGAGGCAGAAGCGGAGTTGATGGGGGAACAGCAGCAGTCGACTCGCCGCTGTGAGGTTGCCAAGGTAAGTTGACCTAAGATATGTCGACTTCAGCTTCGCTATTCATGTAGCTGAAGCTGCGTATCTTAGGTTGAACCCCCCTCCCCCCAGTGTAGACCTGGCCTAAGTCAACAAGACTTTTCCTCATTTCATTCTGAGGTAGAAACTGATGGCCCATTTCTACAGCTTCCTCTAGAGAGGTAGAGTGACTTAAGATAAGAGTTGAATAGCTGCAGTACACTCACATTCTGCATAGAAATGAGGAGAAATGTGGGCACACTACTATTAGGAACACAATACCTTGTGATATTTGCTAATAGAGAAATTACACAAGCCCATTACAAGTACTAAAGCCACTCACAGAACCCAAGGAGGTCCTACAACAAGGAAGAAAGAAGAAGCAAAATACTCAAATTAGAAATACTTCCTATAGCAGTGTAGTTACCAGGGATAAATAACAGATGACTCTACTCCTAGAGACCTAGAGAGATTTCAGACATTTCTGTTAATTTCTAAGTGAGAATATTAGCTCTTCTTGACTAACTTTAAAAACAACTGAAATTTTATTTAATTTCGTATCACCGTGGTTGAAGAGCTAGCCCTGTGTTTCACTCATACTTGAGCTCTTACAGGAAGATGAGTGTTTGTGGCATTTTTATGTTACTATGGGGATTGCTATAGTAACAATTCACCAAACCCTTCATTTATTTATTTACTTTGCTGTAAACTAAAGGTAAACCAAATATCCAAAGAAACAATAGCTATAACGAGATTTTACCATTCATGCAACTCATGTCTGATGTTCTGATGAAAGGCTCTGAGTGAGTTTAAAGGACATTGCCAGATAATTTAATACAGTAAAAGGAATGAGGTTTCTTCTAAGACTGGAAAACAACAGCTGATCTATGTCATAACACATTATAGAATTTGACAATTTAGGAATCCTTGTGTTCAGCTCTGCCTGGCAGCAGCTTATCTGTCCCTTCTTCTCCTCCAAAAGTAGA
Source organism: Sternotherus odoratus (assembly GCA_032164245.1). Taxonomy (NCBI): domain Eukaryota; kingdom Metazoa; phylum Chordata; order Testudines; family Kinosternidae; genus Sternotherus; species Sternotherus odoratus. Next base: position 90,827,611 of record JAVMKO010000007.1, read on the forward strand.
CAATGCTTTAGAAGAGATGGAAAACAATAATAACTCTCCCATCATTCCTACAGGCAATTAATGAAGTAATGAATGAGTAGATCCAATGACAGTTCATATTAAAAATAATAAATGCTTATAATAATTGTACATACTTTTTTTGCATCCCTCTGCTCCACCTTTCCTACACTGATCGTCTTCTTAGATTGTAAACTGGCTGAGGCAGGGACTGTGTCTTCCGGTTTGTGCATGCGTATTTGAACACAAATCTGGGTCCTGATCCAAATCCCACTGAAGGCATTGCAGTCTCTCTGCTGGCTTCAACAAGCCTTGGGTTAGAACACATCGTGGTAGGTATCACTGGAATCCAAATAGGTACCAACAATTATGATGGCATTGCATAAAATCAATGAATACTGAAATCCTATGAGATACATTGCAGGCTGATTTTAAAACTCATGAACAGTTCCCCAACAGATCAGTTATTTGGGACAAAGGTCCACCCGTGTAGATTTTCTTATGTTTGATCGCATTTCAATACAATAACTTAGTATTGTTAGGAACACCAGAAACACTAAAATCCAGTCCAGTTACCTAGAAATTAGAAGGGCATTGCTGGAATGTTCTCTTCAAACTTGAGCTCCATTGTCCTTTAGTGGGAGAACATGCTAATGACCATCTGAACAACAACTGTAGGACCATTTGCTTTGCATGGGTGTGCACAGTGGTGAATGAAGAGGATGCAAGAAGCCTCCGAATTACCTCTGATTTTGGTGTACAGGGAACAGTCACAGCCTCAGTCCTTCCAGATGCTAAATGCAAGGGCCAGAAAAGGATATGTGAAGTGGGCTTCATACTGGGGAGGGGATGGGAGATACAATGCACCTGTTAAATGTTGTTATAGCCCTCACCCATGTTTGTGTCCCCAGAAGACGAAACTTACTCTGACTACCTAGAAAATTATTTCTCTGGAAACTCCAGAAAATTCAGAGCCATTCTAGACACAAATACCCCTCTTACCCACCCACCTCTCCCCCAATATGAGCAGCGTCTTAACACCCATAAACTAAGCTCTAGATATGAGAGTTTGGGGTTTCCAAATTCATTCTCTCCCCATTGTCAATTGCAGCATTTTTTGCCCATATCATATTTCCCAGCATTTTGGCACGTCTAGTTTTAAGTGTTTTCAGCATTGAGTCTTCTACCACCTTAATATTTAAAATGATCCTCATGCACGATAATTGTGCTGAAACCCTGGGATATTGACAGCTGTGCAAAAACATTCATTTCACACCCAGGTGTTCACAGCATGGCTTGGCAGCGTTCATGAACCTAAGCCCATGTTCAAGAAGTTGGCAAACATGTACTAAGGTACTTTAGAGGTCCAGCCGGCACATGCCACCCCCACTGTCTGCCCACCACTTCAGTGCAGAGCACGATTCCAGGGAGATATCTGTGTTGTCAAAATTAGTCATTCTCATGAACTTTCAGGGTTCACATTTGCTCTGCTTTTGCTGCCGATCCCTGCAAGCCAAACGTGCATGCTTCATTTTGCAAACCCCTACCAAAATAAAAACAGCATGGCTCATGCAGCCCTAGCAATGTGCAGGTCATGATTCACATCCTGATCAGAATATGATAGTTAAAAATTACCAAAGCGATATTTAGAAAGACTGTAAGAAGGATTAGACAATATGGACTGAGCCCTGAATAGACTCTGAAGTGCTGTTTTCCTCCCTTAGGCATCAGAAAATGAGAAGAAAATATCTCCACTGACTTTAATTAAGCTTTCCCTAGGCTTGGAGGCTGCTCTCTAGGCAGATTTTTCTAAGCTCTCACTTCTCAAACAAACATATAGTTTCTCTGGGCTTCAGAGACCACCATAATTCTCTTCCCACATCACCAGTGAATTGGGAAATGACAGGCACCCTGAACAATGGTTGATTGATCATTTCAAAGAACGGGACATGATTCCACTCTCAAGAGTTAAAAAAATACCCACATTGCACAAACTTGGCACAATTATGAGGGTTTAGTTGAAAGGAAACATGCAACAGCATTGCATTCTGGGAAAATGCAGGTCGAAACACAAAGGAAAGCTAGAAAGTAATAAATATTAAATGCCTGTTTTATTTTACAAGATGCAAATATAACACTCTGCAGTTACATAATAAATACCAGATAACTGGGTAATTATGCTTAAACATTACTGAGCACGGTACCTGCAAAAATAATGGCCATGTTAAGGGCAGTTAATAACTCTATAGCTTAATGATTAGAAATAAGTATATCATTTATTCCTTTCACATGAAAAGCTGCCGACTAGTCAAGCACTGCACATGATCAATAGTGGTTTACAATGGGAGTGCAGCTGATCTAACCTAATAACTGCAGTATCATGAAAGGCAATAAGCAGTTTACAACAAAATGAGAAGCAAAGTGTATATAGCAAGTGTGGGAGTTGTTTGAGGGCCCCAAAGGGTCTTCAAGTCACTTTATTTTTATGGGGCACACGTAACCATGTCAAAACTAAGCTTTGCATTTTGAAGTGGTTTAAAACTTCACTGTAAAAATCCACTACAGGCTCAAACTTTCTTCATAAGGCCTCAGCCCTGAAGCTTTTGTTGTGTCTGTATATATCTGCTTTGGCTTTTTAAAATTCCATATGTATAAAGAAAAGAAAAGAAAAGAAAAGAAAAGAAAAGAAAAGAAAAGAAAAGACTTTTATTGATGTTCACTTGACAAGTTTATTTTTAACCCATATTGTGGACGGAGGTATTTTTGGGGTAGGCTAACTTGGCTGTAAAACTGCAATCAACTGCTTAGTATCCTAAGCTGTGTTTCCATTAGAGTGGATCAAATTAAACATTGAAGAGGTAAGAAGTGCAAAGGCAGAGTTTTGTAATTAAGTCTTGCTTAATTAGGCACCCAATTCCCATTGACTTTCAGTATTAATTTGGCACCTAATTCCCTTAGGTTATTTTGAACATCAGAGCCAAAGCTCTTATCATCTCCAATGTGATTTCTTGACAGCAACAATGGGAGTCCAGGCATAGGCAGCGACATATCAAAGCTGCAATCGGATGTGCAGTGCTAAGGCGGAAAACTTAACTTAAAGTTGGAAGTCATGGTATTATAGTGTTTGCAAGTCTAGTTATAACAGCAGCAGCAACAACATTTCTTTTTATGTAGGACTATACTAAATGTGGAATCTATAGCATTGCCCACAAAGTACCAAGCACTGGCCATTTATCCTTTTTGGGGCAAATGTTGTCCTCTGCTTCCATGAATAGAGAGGAAGGAAAAACATCAGTATATGTACAAGATGGATGGTTGGGGCATTTTCATGTCACTGGTCTCAGTGCTGTGAGTTCAAACAGACCGTCTTTCCTTAGTAACTAAGGATTATTGCTTTGTAAACAAGGTATTTTTTCTCTCCTTACCTAAAGATTTTGAATCATTCCTGGGGATAGTGTCAAGGGTGATAAGTGAAATTATTGTTTCCATAGTTTTCCAGTCTCCCCATTTGGAAGGCCTTTTCTGGTGTTTAGCAAAAGATCCTAAGATCTATCAATACTAGGTTATTTGGCCTACTAGCACTTTTGATCCAGTCTATCTTCATTGAGTGTCTATTCTACAGGACCCTTCAGGATCCAGTCAGCACCAAACCAGTAAATGAAGGATGAAATCTGCTAGTGACTCCAACACATGAAAGCCCAGATAACATACAGCAGGTAAGAGTGACATATCTGTGTTGAATGCATGAACAACCAGGGCCTACCCCAAAGTCTACTGAAGATAACAATAAGACCCTTTGATTTCACTGGGCTTTTTATCAGGGCTTCTGAGAAATGGTCACAAACAAAGCATCCTGAACAAGGACAATGGTGGAATTTTTTTAAAAAGCAGGTGGGTTAAAAGATGTAGTCTTAAAGTAATATTTCTCTCACACATATAATGGACAGTAATAATGAATCAAGTTTTGAATTAGTTTTGACACAAAAGCCTACAAGCTTGACATATAAATGAATTTTCTGGAAGGTTCAAAGAAAAAGTCAGGATGTTATTAAGGTCGCCAAGTTATTACGTCTCCTGATGTACATAATGTTGTAAGCAAGACACAAGAAGTAAGTCTTCTCTACTCTGTGCTGATTGGACCTCAGCTGGAGTATTGTATCCAGTTCTGGGCATCACATTCAGGAAAGTTGTGGAAAAATTCGAAAAAGTCCAGAGAAGAGCAACAAAAATGATTTAAGGTCTAGAAAACGTGACCTATGAGTGAAGATTGCAAACACTGGGTTTGTTTAGTCTGGAGAAGAGAAGACTGAGAGGAGACATGATAACAATTTTCAAGTACATAAAAGGTTTTTACAGTGAGGAGGGAGAAAAATTGTTCCTCTTAACCTGCTGGTCAAGAAGCAATGGGTTTAAATTGCAGCAGGAGAGGTTTAGATTGGACATTAGGGAAAACTTCCTAACTGCCAGGGTGGTTAAGCACTGGAATAAATTGCCCAGGGAGGTTATGGAATCTCCATCATTGGAGATTTTTAAAAACAAGTTAGACAAACACCTGTCAGGTATGGTCTAGCTAATACTTAGTCCTGCCATGAGTACAGGACCTCTTAGATGACCTCTTGAGGTCCTTTCCAATCCTACAATTCTATGATTCTATAATCTCTGTTTTATTAGAACACAGAGAAGGTGGACCCTTTCACCACAAACTTGTATCTACAGTATACAGGCTGTTTGACCTCCCACTATACACTTGGGCATTTCAAGTTTGTAGCAAAGGAGGAGGCTAATTTAAGGAGACAGACTCTTTAATGACAGAGAGCACTGGGAGCTGGAGGGCCCAATGGGGACATCATAGGATAGCCACTTACTGTCCTAGATCTGTACAAGCAAAATAGCACCATAACTTACTACTTGTGTCCTGAATAAAATGTTGACTTTCCTCTCCTCCCTAAACATCTCCAGGATAGAATTCCATCACTGCCTCCTGTTTCAACTGGTGCAGGGAGGAACAGAGACTGTTGTGCTAATCGCTGAGGTGGAACAGCCTTCAAAGTGGTGGCTAAAGCCACTGAGCACTCTATATCTCATATCCACCATGTGTTCCACTGTCTCGTGTTTTCAGAAAAAAATATGCGTTGTCAAATTCAGACAGCGCACAAAAGAGAACAGATTGGACAAATATCTCATCCTCCAGGGCATACACCACATTGGCCTGACCGTAAGATTTGATACAGTCAGGAGAGGCAGAGAGGGAGAGACATGGAGACAAACAGGTGAACTGAAGAGGCTGAAAATTCCATCTGTGTTCTCAGCATGACTTCCCGTCCTTTCTAACTTCTCCCCACTAAATGGTAGGGCCTTGGTCACAACACAGATGAGGTTCAGATTAAGGGCAAGTGATGATGTATCACCTCATGACCTGCAATTCCCTCTGCTGTACATGTTTTGGGTTCACTAAGCACATAGTTTCACTCTCCATTTCTTTTCTTTTTTTAAAAAAGAACAAAACTACTCAAAGGGTGAAAGGTGAACCTCACTTTTCTGCAAACACAGTGAAAGGGCAAACGTTGACTGTTTAATTTTTGTGTGAGACTGCCTTTTTCACAGCCCCGATGTAAGGCATACAGGGCCACTAAAATATATAGTTAATGATAACCCCAAATAAATCTCTTCCTCTGTTGATTAAATTAGATTTTTATGTTCTGTGGGGGAAAATAGTTAGAGTAAAACATTTTCAACCTTTGATTCAATATACATTCAACACGCACACACAAACATACTTCAGTTCCATATTAAATCTAGAAGAACAGAGGATGGAGAAGAAAAATATCTCAATCAAGACTCAGAAGGTCGAAAATAGGGCTCCCTGAAACCTTCAGGCTCTATTTAGGGGAAATACAGAGAAACTTATGGGCAGGTTTAGTTTACAGGTGTGGGACCCAAATTTTGCTTTCAAGTTCATTTGAACAAGAAAAACAAAATAAATACATAAAATACTAGTAGAAAGATACCAGGGGCCAAGCTGTGATAAAGTCAATGGAGAGACACCAGCTTACTTTTGTGGAAGTCAGAGTAGGCACTAGGGGCGAAATGCATTCTGCGCTGAGAATGCCCCTACTGTGAGGACTTGGGGCCCAATTCAACAAGCTATTTTAGTCTATGTGTAACTTTCAGGTTGTCGTCCCTCCCTGGAAGATTTTACTAGGGTGCTGAGGGATGGAATGGGATTACCTTTCCTGATCCCTTGCACAATTTAGATGGAGGACCCTCATTGTTCACACCAGCTAAGGGAGGCGCTTGGAACTCCCTTTTGGGTAGTGGTAATCCTGGATAGGCCAGGACAAAGAACCTCTGAAAGAAGATGGAACTCACTGAGCCCTAAAACCCTCAGCATTTCATTGTAAATTTTGTTGAACCTTAGTTTAAACCTTGGTAAGTTTTACTTTGATTGGCTCAGTGTTCCCTGGTGGAAATTTCAGTACATTCTATTAGAATCCTTCAACTAGTCTCTCTTGGTTTCTGCTATTCTCTGTGTTGGAAGTTCAGTAGCTACAAGCGCCAACAGATCCATTGTTCTGTTCCAAAATGTAGGGAGATCAAATGGAACCTCTAGGAACCAGCTGAAAAATATCTCACAATTTCACTAAGTTTAAAGTTTGCTATAAAAGGTTTTGATAGCTTAATTCACAAGGTATTTCCAACTCCAGCCAGTATGATCAAGACAGAATTTACAAGTTTAACATGAAGAGAGAAAAAGCAGATCACAAAGAATTATAACAAATCCTTTAGTGGATGGTATATAGCTCTCTGCATAATGCAATGAGTGAGTAGATAAGTTAAAACAATGGTGAATGGATCAATGATAACTAATGCATGGTCTAATTGTTAGAGCGTGCAACTATATAGATATGAAGTGAAATCCTGACCCCACTGATGTAATCCACAAAACTCCCATTGATATCAATGGGGCTATGATTTCATTCAGGGACTCTAAAACTACATATGACACTAGCTCAGCGTGTGACCTTGGACAAGTCTCTTAGCCTCTCTGTGTTACAATTGCTACATTTGTAAAACAGAAATAAGAATACTATACCTAATTCAAAGAGTTTTTGGAATCTTAATGAATTAGCACCTATCTTTCAGAAAACTGAGGTCCCTAGGTAATTTTACAGAAACATTAACATGGCTACTTATGGTTTAAATACCTATTTCATTTCGAGAATCAGAGAGGTAGCCATGTTAGTCTGGAATTGCAGAGGTGACAGAGTCCTGTGGCACCTTAAAGACTAACTAAAGTATTGAAGCATAAGCTTCCGTGGGCTAATACCCACTTTGTCAGATGTATTGAAGCTTATGCTTCAATACTTTAGTTTGTCTTTAAGGTGCCACAGGACTCTTTGTCACCATTTCATTTAAGTAAAAATGCACATCGACAATAGACTTCATCCTTTTCAAAATCAGACCCTTAACTTTTGTGAAGTTTTTTGAAATCCTCAGATGGCAATTGCTATGCAGGTGAAACATTATTATGATGGTGATAAAGCTCACATTAGTCACACATAAGCCATCAGGTTAACAGTCACGGTTACATGGCATAATTGTGTGCATGTATAAAGTCTATTTCTTAATTATTTGTTTTATTATGCAACCACAGAGTTGTTGGCATGACCCCTACCCCAAGGAGATTCCAGTCGAAGTCATACACAGGGAGAGCTACTTGCCCTGCTTATCAGATATCAGGTTGACAGATCTTATAGCAGTGAGGAGACCTAACTACAGAACACCAGGCCACTCTATAGGCATCCGCGAAATAAAAACAAAACAAAACAAAACACCAAGTTGCACCTCTTTGGTACATGGATGACTGGTTCTGACCAGGTCCCTCTTCCCATTTCACAAAGGGGCAAACTAGACGTGGTCTGATATTGCAGATGAGCAGCTATCTTAATTATACACCAAGAGATTTCCCCCCAATAGAGGACAATCAAAAATGTTAAGGTAAGGCAATTACCTCCCAATCAGAGAGATGCCTAAATAGCCCCCTCCTGTCCCCGAAATCTAAACCTGGAGCCAAATTTCTGCATACAGCACTTGGCAAATAGCCTGAAACAAGACCTTGGCTCCAAAAGCCTCAAAACTTTAGGGTGTTCAAAATCCTGATCCTAATATTACAGCTTCAGGTCATCTCTACTCAACTGACTGGGAAAAACACCGAGACTAGTGTATAGTGAATTCCCTTCTACTAGGAGAATGCTTGGGCAAACAGACTTTTACTGTTAATAGAATTCATGTAGTAACCAAGCACTTCCAAAACTTCACTCTAGGGCCTCTATGTGAGCTATGCTGCCTGTAGGTCCAATCGTATTAAACAACAAAGCAAACAGCAGGTACTATTCACAGTCACAGGCTCTCGCTATAAGTGTTTCGTCTCTTTTCTAGACACCACAGGAAAACAGTTTATGGTGCAATCACCCTGTTTCTCAGAACAAAACTCTCAATGGAGTATTTCTACGCCGGGTGCATTTTAATAATGCCAGTTAACCTGACCACTTTCTGTAATTACAGCTGGGAAGGAAACTAACTAGACAAGAGATCATTTCACATGCTGCATGTAAAGCAACTAACTATATGGGAACAAAGAAAATCCAAGCATATGGACTTATGAATACATTATAAGCATTAGATAAATGTAGAGGGGAAACCAAACAACATTACACATGCTACTAGAGCTGGCTTTACATTGCCTCTCTCTGTCCTAGAGGCCTCCTTTCCTGCTGCTCTGACCTTTCCCCTCTTTCTCTCTCCTCAATCTCTTTTATTATTTTCCCTCCCCTCCTTTTCTTACGCCCCTCCCTTGCAGTGACAATAGACAGCTGCAGTTCTCAGCTTTGGATTTTCATGGGCCACGGCGCCACGGTCCAATCTATCACATGAGTGCTTCCCCCAAGCTTCTGTACCCCCAGGCTTTCTGTGCCTATGTATCTCCATAGTGGGGAGCATAGGGGGGATGTGCAAACTTAGAGTATGTTTATATTGCAAGCACAGGGTGTGACTGCGGCTCATGTAGACATATCTAAGCTAATGAAGCTGTGGCAGGACAGGCTGTAATGAGCTTGGAACCTGGTTAGCCTATACTGTAGCCCGTGTCACCAATGCAGACATACCCTGAGACGCACAAATCAGCAATTTTTTGAAGTACATTTTTTTCTTCAGACTTTTAACTAACCTGCGGCTGAAGACAGAACTTAAGTACACTTGGTGCCATAAGCCCAAATCTTCCAGTTCCATGTTTACATACAAAAGTATGGATTAGTACCGTGAATTTCAATAATGGATGCATGGGCACCTAAATCCCAATTTTCTGCTTTTCTAAAGTGCTAAGCCCCAGCAGCTCCCCCTGCTCTCAGTGTGAGTACTCACACTCCCGCCAGTAGTAAGCATTTGCCTTTACTGTGATTTGTGTGGCTAAATCCCACACAAGGAGGAGTTTTCTGAAAGGAGTGTGGTTTGGAAGTTGTAGAGGAATAGGAGAAGGTGAAGGGTGATGATCACTGCACTTTATTTACAGAAACATCTTTATTCAGAGCTACATTTAAGCGATTAATGCTTATATGGACAACAGATTCGCTTCTGCCTTTAAGGGATGAGGATGGAATGCTGTCTACATATGCCATGAACTGCAATGGAAAGCTTTCTTTTAATTCTAAAGTGTAAGGCAGCTCAACAGCTGGGGCTTCTAGAAGCAGACCTGCAGGAGAATCTTCCATTTCAAATCCATTAAATATCAATTTTCAGTAGTGAAGGTGGAGACCACGAATCAGAGAGGTAGCGGTGTTAGTCTGGAATAGCAGAGATAACAAAGAGTCCTGTGGCACCTTAAAGAGTAACTAAAGTATTGAAGCATAAGCTTTTGTGGGCTAATGCCCACCATCTGAGTCATCATAGCACAAGTCTTTTAGACTCGCAGTGTTGCATCTCACTTGCTTTATAGGCCAAGGTATAAAAGAAAAGGATACCCACTGAATGGAAGTCAAGACCATGTATGCTGTTCTGATCTTAGTGGCTGCCAGCAGAAGCTCCTCGTCATTCCAGACATCTCTTATCCACATTCAGTAAAATGTGAAGTTCTGATTAGTTGAACTTTCCCATAGAAGATTATTCTTTGGCAAATTACTTTGAGTGTAGGCAAGGCTTTTTCTGGCCTCGTGGAAGGCCTGGTCCAGAGCCCATTGAAGTCAATGAACGCACTGTCCATGGATCCTTGGTGCTAGACCTAACACCATATATTCTACACTGTGATCTGCAGACATAGGCCATTTAAGAGCAAGTTCAAGCAGCGTGCAGTACGTGTTAATAGCTGCTGCATAACACCAGTTCCATTGTTTGCTACAATGACATAAGCTGTGAAAACAGTCACACACCCAAACCCAAAGCAAAAGCATGGAAATTTGTCTTTTTGTGAGGGTGAGAAAGTCATTCTCTACACAGTGCTACTTTGCATATTCTTTTGTAAACATGAAACTGTTGTCGGCAGCAAAAATTGCTTTTCTATGAAAGTTATGGGGTCACAATGCAGGTGGGTGAACTTGAAGGTGAAAGAATAAGATCAGCCATGCTCATGAATAATATCGGGCCAGATTCTGAGGTCCCTACTAAGTCCTTACATCACACAGATGTCCGATGAAGTGGGTATTAGCCCACGAAAGCTTATGCTTCAATACTTTAGTTAGTCTTTAAGGTGCCACAGGACTCTTTGTCACAGATGTCATAGTTTTTCCAGAACAGAACTATGTAATCCCTTCAGGATTTGGTCCAGCACAGACACTTTACATTTATATACTACTAGCGAAAATAACCGGTGTTGCTCGGGTCCGTTGGAGGTGGGGAGGGGGAAGACACCTGAGTGAGTGCAGGGTCCGTTGGAGGGGGGAAGGGACAGAGAGCAAACCTGACACCCCCACCTCACCCCCCCCGACCAAACCCGACACCCCCACCTCACTTACTCCTCGACCAACCCCGACTCACATTTTCACCCTCCCACCCAAACCCAACACCCCCATATCATCCCCCTACCAACACCCCCTGACCAACACCCACACCTCACCCCCCGTAGACCAAACCTGACACACCCACCTCACTTTCCCCCCCAACCAAACCCGACACCCCTACCTACCACCACAAACAAACCCGACACCCACACCTCACTTACACCTCGACCAACCCCGACCCCCCTACTCACCCTCCCAAACAAACCCAACACCCCCACTTTACCCCCCACCAAACCCAACACCCCCTGACCAACCCCAACACCCATACCTCACCCCCCACCCACCCCGACACCTTCCCACCCCCCCAGACCAAATCCAACACCCCCGGCTCACTTACCCCCTGACCAAATCCGACACCCCCACCTCACCCCCGACCAAACCCGACACCCCCACCTCACCCCCCGACCAAACCCAACACCCCTACCTCACTTAGCCTCCGACCAAACCCAACTCGGGTCCGTCGGAGGTGGGGAGGGGGCAGAGAGCTGAGCGAGTGCGGGGTCCATTGGAGGGGGAAGGGGGCAGAGAGCTGAGTGAGTGCGGGGTCCGTTGGAGGGGGGAGGGGGGCAGACAGCTGACCAAATGCAGGGTCCGTTGGAGGGGGTATTATGACATCATAACTATGTCACAGAGAACAGCAGCTGCCCAGCTGATGTGAATGGGCTTTAAAGAATTTCACCCCTGGGGGGCGTCAGAGGTGAGATTTGAAAATTTTTCGACTCGTACCCTGATTAGGACCCTAAGACCTCTAACTGTACCAAATTTCAAGTCTCTAGCTCAAACGGTGTGGAAGGAGTAAGTGCACATACATACATACATACACGCATACATACACGCACGCATACACCATTTGACTTTTATATATATAGATCTCTCATCCACAAATGTCAAAGCACCATTTATTTAGAGAGTCTGAAAAAGTGCATTGTGGTTTAGTGAATATGACTTAGGGGGTATGATTTTTGTTCCCTGACCTGCTGCGTGACTTTCAACAAGTTACTTACATCCTGTTTCTCAGTTTCCCCATGTGTTAAGTGAGGGAAGTGATACTTTTGCTTGTCAAGTGCTTTGAACTATATGGATGCTGTAGAGATAAATATTATGATGATCGTTCTTTGCTAATAACTGATATGGTGGCAGGTGCCGTATGAGACACAAAGACAAATACAGCAATTTCCTTGTATTGTTTACAAACTAAAAGTTAGACACAGAGGGAAGGGAACAAACCAGGTTATCCAGGGTAGATGACAACTTGTTGTTTTGTATAAAGAAATTGATTTTTTTAAATGAACTCACGACTCATGGATATCACAGGAAAAGTGAACTTTTAGGAAGGTTCTGAATGAGATGGGACATTATATTGTGAATGAGGATTAAGAAACTGATCCATGCATAGGAAGAAGCATGGAAAAAGTTGTTATAATAATAATATTCATTAATTAAACCCCACAACATTCTCTGAGATTATCTGATCACTATTTTTAGAGTTGATTAAAGTGTTTTAAAACATGAAAAAAAGAATTTGAGGGTATGTTCCTCCACTTTCTCACAATCTCTCGCCATTGTACAGATGAACAAACTGAAGAAGAGGTTGGTTAAGTAACCAGCCTATGGCCACACAGTCCGTTGCAGATCCAGGGAGAAAATGAAGGAATCCTGACTCCTAGCCTGCTATATTAATATGACTGTTTTCAGTTATGCAGCACATGAGCCAAAGGGTAGATCACAAACCAGTTTCTATCCAGCAAATCTCTTAGGCTACTGGTGTGCAGATACCACAGCCAATATCATGTTGACCAACATTGTCTCATACTCCCCTGACTGTCTATAGCCCCTTGTTGTATTTTGTCTTATACTTAGACTAGCGAAAATACCCGGCGTTGCTCGGGTCCGTCGGAGTTGGGGAGGGGGCAGAGAGCTGAGTACGGGGTCCGTTGGAGAGGGGAGGGGGCAGAGAGCAAACCTGACACCCCCACCTCACTTACCCCTCAACCAACCCCGACTCACATTTTCACCCCCCCCCCCAAAGCCAACATCCCCACGTCACCCCCCTACCAACCCCAACACCCCCTGACCAACACCTACACCTCACCCCCCGTAGACCAAACCTGACACACCTACCTCACTTTCCCCCCCAACCAAACCCGACATCCCTACCTACCACCACAAACAAACCCGACACCCACACCTCACTTACCCCTCGACCAACCCCAACCCCCCTCCTAACCTCCCCAACCAAATCAACACCCCCACCTTACCCCCCCACCAAACCCAACACCCCCTGACCAACCCCAACACCCACACCTCACCCCTCACCCACCCCGACACCTTCCGACCACCTCCCCAGACCAAACCCGACACCCCCGGCTCACTCACCCCCCGACCAAACCCGACACCCCTACCTCACTTACCCTCTGACCAAACCCAACTCGGGTCCGTCGGAGGTGGGGAGGGGGCAGAGAGCTGAGCGAGTGCGGGGTCCGTTGGAGGGGGGAGGGGGCAGAGAGCTGAGCGAGTGCGGGGTCCGTTGGAGGGGGGAGGGGGCAGACAGCTGACCGAATGCGGGGTCCGTTGGAGGGGGTATTATGACATCATAACTATGTCACAGAGAACAGCAGCTGCCCAGCTGATGTGAATGGGCTTTAAAGAATTTCACCCCTGGGGGGTGTCAGAGGTGAGATTTGAAAAATTTTCGACTCTTACCCTGATTAGGACCCTAAGACCTCTAACTGTACCAAATTTCAAGTCTCTAGCTCAAACGGTGTGGAAGGAGTAAGTGCACATACATACATACATACACGCATACATACATGCATACATACACGCATACACCATTTGACTTTTATATATAGAGATTCCTGTAACACCTAAGACCTCTAGCTGTACACCAGGATCCCATTGTGCCAGGCACTGTACAAACATAGACCAAAATGACAGTCTCTGCTCCCAAGGGACATCTATATATATAAAAGTCAAATGGTGTACCAATATCAGGGCAGTGATCACTGTTTGCCAGCCATTACCAGACAGAGGCATAACAAGATGTCGTCAAGTGGTTATCTCTATGATTAGAAAAGGCGACCTCTGTGGTCATTGTGGGATAGCACTGGCAAATGCTCATGTTTAATGGTGATCACTATGAGCACATCTGAAATGTATGCAGAGGGAAAACGGTATGGGCAATTTCCAGCACCATAGGCATGCACGTGAGAGCTGGCAAGCTCCACCTGGTATGGTGTGCAAGCAAAAACTGGGCTTAATTTTTTATCTTTAACTGTGAGTAAAAACGTTGTTGCATGGGAATTTCCCTGGTGTTTTTTGTTTTATTTTGTGTTGTTTTTTTGATTAAGGACAAATAGGGTTATCAGGAGAGGTTTGTAAAGGATCGTATGACTCCCACTGTCACCTGCAGCAGGGGTCCCCTCCTACAGCCCTTTGGACATCTCTGTATCTGTCTGGGAGTAATAATAATGGAATGGTGCTTCCTCCTACATTTGGTCGATGGCCACATTCCTCCCCATTCCCTTCACCTATTCACAGATCTTAGTCTATGTCCGACCTCCTGCTCCCTACTCAATTTGTAAACATACTTTAAAATGTGTGTGTGTGTACATATTCTACCACCTCTTGCTGTCCATTCCTTCCCCTGTTGTTGTTAAGCAACAGTGACATGCGAGAAGGGGACAGAGCAAAGGAGAGGATGGCCTGTAAAATTGGCTGTAGCTCTTCTAGGAAGGCTGCTTCTCCATCTGGTGAACCTCCCATAGGAGGACTGCAGGGGAAAAACCTCAGCCCCATGGACCTTGCTAGGTATAGCTGCCTGGGCCTACCACTGGTGAACAGGGCCGGCACCAGGGGGGTACTACAGGTAGAGCTGTACCGGGCCCTGGACTTAAGGGGGGCCCCCTTAAGTCCGGGGACCGGTACACAGCTGTACCCGTAGTCATCCCCCCTGGGCATCGCATCTCCCTGGCTGCTCTTTCCCGGGCTGTGTCGCGTGTCAGTGGCCGTCTGCCTCCCGAGCCCTTTAGCCGGTGGCTCGTCCAGCGCACCAGGAGCCGCCCCGAGGCACCCCCGGCTGCAGCGCTTCCCCCGTCCACCTGCAGCAAGAGCCGAGCCAGCCCTTGGCGGGGGGGAGGGGGGGGCTGGCACCACAGGATGCTGGCTCCATCGCCTCCCCCGCCCCGGCGGCTGCAGAGGACTGGCCGGGCACACCGCTCACGGGGGCGGGGGCCAGCGAGGCGTGGGTGTGGGAGGGAAGGAGGTTTGGTGGGGGGAGGCTGAGCTGGTCGGGTCAGGCATGGGGGGAAGGAGAATAGGCTGGGGGAGACTGGGGGGGGCCCAACGATCAGAGTAGGGGGCCCCAAAATTTCTGTCGCCGGCCCTGCTGGTGAACATTAGCATGTCCACAGGAGACTGGAAGACAGGTGGGGTAAGAGGGACAAAGGACTGGATGTGTCTGCAGGGAGTTAGAGCAGGGGTGGCCAACCTGTGGCTCCGAAGCTCCTTCAGAAGTTAATATGCGGCTCCTTGTATAGTCACCAAGTCTGGGGCTGGAGCTACAGGTGCCAACTTTCCAATGTGCTGGGGAGGGGTGTTTACTGCTCAACCTCTGGCTTTGCTCTCACTCCACCCCTTTCTGCCCCTCCCTTGAGCCTGCTATGCCCTCACTCCTCCCCCTCTGAACCTCGTGCACGTGATAAAACAGCTGATCGGGAGGTGTGGAAGGGATGGGGAGGCACTGTTCGGCAGGGCTGCAGGTGAGCGGGAGGCGCTGGGAGCAGAGGGGAGCTGCTGATGTATTACAGTGGCGCTCTGGCAATGTACATTGGTAAATTCTGGCTCCTTCTCAGGCTCAGGTTGGCCATCCCTGACATAGACTTTTGAAAATCCCATTAGCCTACCTGAATCTTATTCACTGTAGAAAGCAATGGGACTGCTGTTATGCAGCAAAGAATGGTACTATTAACACATACTGGACACTGCTTGTACTTGCTCTTAAATGGCCTATGGATGCAAATCACAGTGTCGACTATATGGTGATAGATGCCCATCACTGTGGTATCTATGTACTTTTAAATTTCTTCAAGATATGTGAGGTAAAAAAACAGCCCCATTCCAGCTCTTCTGAATGCACAGTAGAAGCTCCCTTATTTTGAAGTATGTTCTGGAATACAGTTTAGTACATTTAAGTCACATTGATTTAGCCCATGCAAACAGGACCCCCAAGAAAGTTTTTGACAAGGTTTCGCCAAGCTTCAGGCACTGGTACAAAAGCCATGTGAACAGAGTAAAGGAAATAAATGGTAAGGGAAAAGATGCACAAGAGGTTGAAGCATATAAGCTGTCCTGGCGTATATTTCATTAATGTCTCCCTTGCATAATATTTTCTCAGAACTTTTGAAAAACTCCATTAGCTCTTTCTGTTTGAAGGTGACATTTATTTTCAATTCTCCCTACAATATGATGATGAAATTACATGAACTTTAAATCAAACTTTAGTGCGACAGGATAAATAAGGCTCACAGCTGACTGCACTGAACTGGCGTCGGAACAATCGCACCAGCATTACAATTTTATCTTCTTAACAAATGTTTGTTTTCCATTTGCATTTGACAATGGAATTAATAAACTATTTTACCAATTTAAGATTTATGAAAAATATATCTCACTCCCTAGATGCCCACCCCCACTTATCTCATTTATAGAATTTGCAATTTGCATAATGGTAAAACAGGGGCATTTTTGCTACAGCATTTCAAACACCTCAATTCTAATTTTCATGGTAATAGTAAATGCGCTTAACAACAATGGTCCATTGATCCAGTTTGTCTCCTACCTGCCCCGGAGCAACTGGGCAATTGTTAAATGTAGAAGCCACAAAACAGATAACAGAATAGCCCATTAGTGCATAGGCTTTGGCTATAATGGTTTCAATAATAATTAATATGCGGGATAGCTAGTCATGTCACACACCATTTCAGACTAGAATTGCATCTGTCAGTCCAAATTCTGACTACGCACGAGGCGTCCAGCACCGAATCTAGTTAGACAGCTAACTGAATTAAAACAAAAATCTACAGATGCATGATAAATGCACAGGATGCTCTGTCACACATGAATGACTCCTGTGCAGGCCAAATGACAGATGTATTTCCTCGACTCCAGGCCAGGCTCCAGCACAAACCACTCTTCATTTATCAATAATTGGGCCTTAATTTCATTTGGCAGTGGTGGAGCAGCATGCTCAGCTTCCTCTCCAATAGACTAACACTAATTAGACTTTTTTGGAGGGGGCGGGGGAATCAATCTTTTTATTTTATCCTCAGTGATCATCTATAAACAAAGCTATATCTTGTCCTTTTCGAGGGACAGGGTAGGCTTTGCCCATAACTCATTACTAGTATCATGGAACGGGAATGGGAACCATTGCATTATATGCTTGAGAGCGGCAGAAAGAGAAAGGTGCCTGGGATCATATTCTGCCTATTCACATTGAATCAGTGTCTTGATTCATTTGCCACCTCTTTGGAATAATAAATGTCATGTTCGATTAGTACCTTTACACCAGAAAGGAAATTGTGTTAAATAAGTCCTATTGTTCAGCAAGGTTTGAGGGTAAGGTACTGACAGAATAATGCTGATGGAAATGCCCCACTTAGCACCCAGTCATCAGAATCTGGAGGGTGCAATCCAGAAAAGTCATGAGCACTCCTGAATGGTGCTGAGCACCCTCAACTCCATGGAAAAATGAAACTTGATGGGCGTTAGGGGCACCAGAGAGGACTGAGTTCTTAGTTAACTCAATTTGGTAAAAGGGAAATTGTAGGGTCTGGAGGAAATCCATGCAGTATACATGCACATACACACACACGCGCAGAAAAGGAATGAGACAGGCTAATCTTATGGCTTATTTACACTGCTATCATGCTATCAAAGGATCCCCCCCCCCCAAGAGTTTAGCTTTACAGCTACATTTCTTGCTGTTTCAAATGCAGTAATATAACTGACCTTGGTTTACATAAGTTTTGCTCTTATCACTTGTTTCTCCTGTGAGCTCAGAGACAAACATCATATTTCTAAACCCTTTCTTCCCTCCAAGTGATAAACTGAAGTGACTGGTCCCATTTGCAGCGAAGACCTCAGCTTTAGGTAAGTGTTAAGCTCTAATGATTGGCTCCGGGGATCAGAGCTGTTCACTTCCACTTACATTCCCTTTAGTATTTTAGCATATAACACTGTGTTTATTGGCATACACTAAATCAGTGATGTGGTCCTGAGGGCTGATTGCTATGCCCAGATGATCTGTTGGAGTTTGCCTCATGATCCAATCTATGGCATAATTGAAGAGGATGAGGAACAAAATTCATTCTTGTTTCACCCCAGTAACTATGCCAAATTCAACAGAGAGTTCTCCATATGGTCCAACACAAGTTAGGTAATGTGTATATTATGCCATAATAGATGAAGTCTCATAGGTTTCAGTGGCTCGTTATTTTCAAAGATCTTTCATAGCAATTCATTGTGAATGGAACAGAATGTAGCAACTGGGAAAATGAAAAATAGTGCTACAGTGCAGTTATGGTAGTGATGGGCTTATGTGATCTTTGCAAAATATGATTCATGCACACGGACTTGATTTTCGCCTTGGAAAAGTCTGCCATTTTTAATTCAAATTTCCTTTTGGTTAACAGAGCTAAAATATGAATAGACTGATACTTCAAGGGTCTGTTCCCAAAGAAATGCTAAGCACCCTGAACTTCCACTGAAGTCAGTGGGAATTGAGGTCTGTCAACATCTTGTACAAGCAGGACTCTGAAGCAGTGACCAATGAAAAAGTTCTTAATAACTCTAGTCTAAGCACTGGCAGAGTTATTATACCAGGTATGCAAAAGTATGTCTATGAAACAAATTCTCCTCTTGTTTACATTGGTGCAACCCCATTGACTTCAATAGAGTTAAACCTAGGTCACAGAGAAGAGAATTGGACCTTTTACATTCATTCTCTTGTTCTAAATTAAAGATTTTTTTTAAATCTCCTAATTTTATTTTAATGGGTTAATTAAAGTACCACAGTCACATTTGATTATTTAATCTTGGCAATAGCAAGAAATTATTGAAATATTTTTAAAATATCTGTGTCAATTATCTCCCACCATATGTTAATTTGTTAGCCATGTGTATGGCCTCTTTAAATGAAGATGAACGGAAGACATTTGGACCATCTAAAAATACTTGATATGTGCAAAGCGGCAAAGAGAGAGAGAGGAATCCTCTAGGGTAGTTCAAAGGGATATAACCAGTTATTTGTAAAGATGGGTAGGTAAAATTGAGAAAATAAAGGCCATTTCAGAGTCTACTTGCGGCAATTGATAAAAATACCAACCCTGCCAGATTTATAGTGACCAGAAGGCAAGTGTGAAAAATCAGGACAGCGGGGGGAGGAGGGATTTATTGGAGCCTCTATAAGAAAAAAGACCCCAGAATCAGGGCTGTCCTTATAAAACCAGGACATCTGGTCACCCTAGCCAGACTCAAAACCAGGCAGGCAAAGCCTGCCCTAAGGGCACTTCTTTGGGCATAAGTGGAAGTAACAGAATGAAAGTAAGAGAAAGTAAATTTAGCAGGATACAAAACTCAGCTACAGAACCTCATCTGCAAACAATCCTAAAGATCCCAGGTTTTGGTTTGGCTATTGGCAAAATTGAGATCAGAATTCAGGTTCAGGGTTCAAAGTTGCAGAAACAGAGTATGCCAGAATGGTCCATCTAGTCTGGAGCCTTGTCTTCAGCAGCTGACAATACCAGATGCTTCAGAAGAAGTTCTAAAAAAAAAATCCTTCATGAACAATTATGGAAAACCTGCCTCTAGGATGATGAGTGAAGATCAGTTTTCAGCAGGGACTTAGTTGAATATGGCATCCAGGGCTCAGAAATTCAAGTCTGCTTAGCTAACAAAAAAAATCAATAACCCCCCCCAAGCCCCCCTAGATTCTTAGCATGTAACTGGCTACTTAGCATACTTAATAGAGATCTCTTTCCTACAACTCTGCCTACCTGCTGCCCCCTTTATTGCTAATAAACCACCAGCAGAGGGGAAGTTTCTTTCTAACCCCAGACAACTAGTGATTGGTTGGTTTCTATGCAATTTAATCATAGCTAATGGAACTGTTGAAGGTAGAGTGGATCAGCCTGCAGAAAATGCCAATATTTTTAAAAAGGTTTCATTTCAAGTCAGCACAACAATTAGAAATTTCCCATGGAAAGGTAATTAAAAATGTTTGGGAAAAAAATCAGATAATTTTTGTTTGCTTATTTCTAACAGAAATGGAGCAGCAGGCTGCTCCAGTTCCCCAGGACTACTCATGCTGTCCTAGCTGCCATGGACTCCATCCCTAGTGAAAAGGGGTCCCCCATTTCAGAGCAAAGTGTCTAGAAGCCCTGAGAGCTCCATCTCCTGTGGCAGAGAGCCTGGAAGCCCTGGGGTCCCTAACTACAAAATAGGGCAGAGCTGCTCCCAGAGGTCACGGACTCAGGAAACCAAACCTTCCCAGCAGCCCAAATGTTCCTGTGAAACATTTTGGTTTTGACAAATCAGCATTTTCCAATGAAACACTGTTTTGTTGGACAATTCCTAACCAGACCTAGCTGAAAGTAGCCCTTACCTTGTCTACTGAGAACTAGTGTTTTACAGGAAGCATTTGTTAATGGTGTCAAGAAATTGCTTCCTGAGTCCTTGTCCCATTCTGGAATGGTTTCAAATCCATATTTATTTTTTGATTCAGATCCTTCTCGCAATATATATGTGACTAGCAAGAAAATTCCCTAAGGGTCAGATCATTCTGATGTGGAATAATCTTCTAATAAAGTAATAGAAACAGCATCATTTTATATATTTAAAAAGTGGACTAAAACAAAGCATTAGTAAAAGTTTTTTCCCCCTGTACCACCTCCTATGATTCTTAATGTATTAAATAACCAGTTATTATACTACAATTCTGATAAATAATGAAACTACCTGTATTTGAAACTGTCAACAGCAAGAAATTCATTGCTAGTCTAGTACTTGCTGTACTTTATTTATTTGGATTGATGAGAACAATAAAGGGCATCCACTCCCACTCTAGGTCTGCTAGAGTGATTAACAGATTTTATAGTTCAGTGGCTCAACTGAAAACTCTGAAAAAAAATCCAGTCTGTTTTGAGCCAAAATTGATTTTTTAAAAATATTTCTTAACAACCCTCCCCCCAAAACAAACCACATATATCATTCAAGTTGAACAAAATACCAGTTCAAATCAACATTTTTAAAAGACGGTGGTTCATTTCTAAATGAAATGTCAAAGCAGTTTGTTTACTGCTGTCAAAACGAACCATTTGGACTTTTTTGAACTCTTTTTCCTCATATTTTAGTCAGCCAAGACAATTCTCCAAAATCTAGGCAAATACTTGCAGTCTCCCTGAAATTATGTTTATTAAATAACTTATTTGCTGAAAACATTTTTGCCCAGCTCTGCAACTCTAGCTACCCCTGAGAATTTAAAAAAACCCTAGTCACTATAAACAGAAAAGAATTAGAGGCAGTCCCACAAAATGTAACAATATTATCATAGATCTGCAGCTCAGATATCCCATGCCAACCTCAAGCAGTATTTCCTTTCCCAAAAGCTTCCTTAAAAGATTATTCATTCATATGTTTGTTTATTCTATGCAGTTTGATGCATCATTGCTTGGCATTAGATGAATCCTAGCACACTGACATATCCATCTTATTTGTGTGTAGGCAAGTAGCAGAAAAGTGGCCAATAATGTTTCTTTTTGCCTATAAACTAATTTTATTGTTTTATTATGGCGGAGAAAATGGCTACACTTGTCTTGGAATGAAAACTATTAAAGATAAACAGCTGATTTAAAAAATGAGTGTTTAAAAATTATTTTGAAATAAATAATAGCTTTCTGGGTTCAGCTGTATTAGGGAGATATTCATTTTCTTTCCTGCTCTAAATTCCTCATGTTGAGCGTCTCCCCCTAAAACCTTGTGTATTGGTTCCAGTGGAAAAAAATAGACTGGAATATTTGGAAGGATTGAAATTATTTGCGCTCTGCTATGTTTGCTAGTTCACTTATGTGTCAAATAAAATGGGGTCAGCTGACTCGGGCTAAAGGAAGTGAGTGCAAAGAATAAAATTTGACTATAAACATTTGAAGTACAAACAACATTCAGCATACTCACCCAGCTACTTTAATGCACATTTCCAGCCCAAAACCCTGGTGAAGAATGCTTGGACATACCTAGTTCCTACAGAATGAAATTCACCCCACTGTAGAGGACTATCCACCTAAGTCCCACTTAAACCCTGTTTAAACCCAGGCCAGCGTGGGCAGGGGAATTTAGGGGTAGGTAGAGGAGGGGCAGGAAAATGTCTAGGGATTCTGCAATTACACTATGACAATGAACTCCCTCATGTTAGGAGAGTGCAGAGGTTACTCTCCATTCTCACAGCTCCTATTCCAGTACAAAAGACGGAATAACAGCTGTGTAATGGGCTGAATTCTCTTTTCTACCCCCTAGGTATGCCATTGCTCTTTGTCAGGATGTCAAAGGATGCCAAAAAGGGGCGTGTGCAACAGTGTCCCCAAACTCCCCACTTCTAAGAGCTTCCTCCTGCCCTCAAATATTGATACCTCACTCATTTCCAGACTTTTCTGGTCCGTTACCATGGCAATTCATTGCCTCATCCCGGTCCTTATGAACTTGTTTACCATCCCAATTATAATGTTCTCAAATCCAGGCTGATTATGACAGCTCTGTGTCGCCCATCTGTGCTTGATCTGATCAGCACTTCCACCACAATACATTGGCAGGTCACCATAACTTTGCATCACACTCTCCCCCACGTTAACTAGGCTTAACTGTTCTTAACATTCTGAAATCAACTACATTCAGCACTCCAGAGAAATTCATAATTTTCTGTTACAAGCCAAACATTTATGGAAGACCACAAGGGGGCAGAGTCAGACAAAAAGGGCATTCCGAGCTCTGATGCTTTAAAAACATCCATATTCGCAACTTTTTTAAAGGAATATTTTTATGATGCTTGTTCCTAGAGGCCTCAGCTGAGATTGGGTCCCCATTGTGCTAGGCACTATGCAAACACATAGTAAGAGACTGTCCGTGCCCCCCAACGAGCTCACAATCGAAACAGACAAGATAGGAAAAGGGAAGTATTGTATTATCACCATTTTACAGGTGGGAAAGTGAGATACAGAGAGAGCTGAAGGTCAAAGGTCACCTATTGGTGGCTCTAATTTAGTTCTTCTGAGACCAACAGCAGTGTCTTGACCACAAGACCATCCTTCCTATCAGGGTATAAAAGACAAGAATCAGATGACTGCATGTTGTGGCTAGGACCATATGTCAGCATGGGAGTGGCAGCAATTGTTATTGTTGTGCTACATTTTCCATTCTAACCCTCTCTTTTCAGTCACTCAGAAATGTGCTCTGAGCAGAGCTGGAGCCAAAACAACTGGGCATTGAAATGTGAAATTTTGCCATGAAAACAGCCCTCACAGAGGAGAAGTGTCTTTGGTTGCTCTGGAGGAAACTGATTTTGATTTTTTCACTAAGCTTGTAAAGTGTGCAGCTAAGGAATGATACACTCAAAGTGCTAAAGGGGCTAATTTAGCCTTGGTGTGACTTGGTTAAGATATCTGCAATTGAGAGGAATGAGACTGCAATCTTGTAAGGTGTAAAAAGGTATAAAAAGGCTGCTATGGGATTCTCGCATGTGTGAGGACTACTTGTAGGGACAGGGATGGCAATATATTAAATGACTTTGACATATTATTCCCACATATTTTTCAAGCAGGAGTCTGTCAATCTGCCCAGAAGGACAATTTTTAAGAAAGTTTTTTCCGCATCTGAAAATGGGTTATAAAAGACCGGACATCATATTCATACCTATAGCAGGTGAGACCAAGCTCCTGATCTGATTCAGTGTGTACTCTCTTTCCTCTACATACAGTTCAGACGTGCTGACCTGATGCTGGCAGATCATAATTGTTTTCAGTGTTCAGATTGGTCCAAGGAAATTGATTTTACACTGCTTGAACTTCAGAAGTGAAAGTATTCCAAAGGGATGCTTGAGAAGTTTAACATTCTGTCTTGGCAACAGTATTCAGGGTTGTCAAAATTAGCAGTCTGCATGTTCAAGATCACGTGGGCCTGATTCTGTGTTGAACCTTTTGCTTTGTGAAAAGCCAGCAGTTTCACCAAAGATAAATTTGGCCTAGTGCGTTCAGATTTGAAATTTGCAAAATATTTTTAAAAACTATCAGCATTTCCCCCTTTAGTTACTAACACGAAGAGGGTCCCATTTTGCTGAAAAAAATCCCCCACACTCCCCACCTTGAAAATAGGCCTCTTGTCTAGTGAAAATTAGTTTTGGTGAAAAATGGGACCATTCCAAATGATGCTGGACATTGTATTTTCAGATTTTAAGTTTAGAATTAGCCATTTTCTTGAATATTGAAGAAAAACTAAATGTGAAGCACACAAGGTCATCCATAACAAAATGACAATATTAATGGAAACAATGAAATGAAAAATGTTCACCACTTTCTCACTGGTCTAATGCAGATTCACCCACTCTACTGTATGTTCCTTTAAAAAAAAATTGTCCAGACCTTCAGATACCTAGCAAGCTCAATCTATTTCATTTACCAAAAAAAAAAAAAAAAAAAAGGTTAAGAGGAGACTTGATTACAGTATATAAATATGCTTAATAAAAATGTTTGGGACTCTTCAGCTTTGAAAAGAGATGACTAAGATGGGTTATGAAAGAAGTCCATAAAATCATGAATGATGTGTAGAAAGTAAATGAGAAAATGTTATTAGCCCCTTTACATAACACAGTAATCAGGGGGTCACCCAATTAAATTAATAGGCAGCAGGGTAAAACAAACATAAGGAAGTACTTCCTCACTTATTGCATAGTCAACCTGTGGAACTCATTGCCAGGAGATGTTGTTAAGACTAAAATTATAACATTCAGCTTCTCTCTTCACTCCAAACACTTGTTCATCACACTGAACACTCATTCCACTGGAGTCTTCCTGCTTAAAGGCAAAACAAATTCTAATCAGTGTTGCCAGATGTTGAGCAAGAATTCTGGTTCTTTAAAAAGTTTAGTACATCAGCTGATTCAGTTAAAAATTGGACATTGTAGATGTTCCAAACAAAGTTCCTGGGAAACTGGGAGGCCCTGTGAAAAACCAGGACTATATGGAGAAAAAAATGAAACTCATGGTTACTGAATCTGAATGCCAAAATGTTCCATGTATACACCGAGGAGGCTTAAGGAAGCCCAAACACACAAGCTGTGTACATGGATGCTTTGGAATGTAGCACCTTATTGAGGAATAGATATACTGCTTTCTGTGCACTTCTATTTGAAATACAAAGAGCAATGTCCTCTAGTTTTCCATACATGAAATTTAAAAACCATTATAATATAGCTTAAGTTCATGCAGCACCATCAGGCTTCTTAGCTCTATGTCAAATCAACTTGGCTATTTCTGATCAAAGCTATAATTGCAATCCCACCAGCACTGTGCCCCCCAAATGACCCTCTGAGGCATAATTTCTTCCATGCTCCCTCTTCCCCCAGTAAGGATGGGGATAGCAACTTGCTGTTGACCTATGCCAGCAGTGAATTACAACACTTCCTCCACCAGCCTAGCTCTGCATGCTTGTGATAGGGAAGGCAAAATGCCAAGGCTCTGCTCATTTCTTGCCCTATTCATTCACCCAGGGTCCAGCCTCCTACAGGAGTGTAAGGAAGAATTCTTACTCTTCCTTATTCCTCAATATGGGAATATGGTTGAAGTCCAAATTGCATTCTTGTTTATAGAAGAAAATGGTGGGGGTTTAGGCAGCTTGCAATTTCATGTATTTAATTAAAAACAGTTTTGCATTGACATGTAGCATTTGTATTATTTTATTCACCACTGAATTCATAAATTCTCATTTGTAAATTAATCTTTTAACAAGCGTACCTTTCCCTGGTTTAACACGGCCATCGCTACTTGAATCCACGATTAAAACATTTGACTCATGAAATAAACCTAGATGTGAGTAAAGGTAAGAGCTATGCCTGATGAGTGTTATAGCATTGAAGCGGAGAGCAGTGGACTAGATTCCGCTCTGTTTCAGAGGGAACTGTACCACTTTCTGAATCATTAAGCACCACTCCTTCCAGGACCCCTTGTTTCCCTGGAAATCTCACATCAAAGCATCATAGTCAACCTTATTGAGCAGCTGAGAGCTGACATGATCACAGCACAAGGTGTGATGGTTGTAGGCATCACATGGTGCCAAATCTAGTCTTGTTTATATTTCTGTCCACACCATTCCAAATTTGAAATGGAACATTCATTTACTCTTTCAGTATAAACATTGCAAGAGATTATAGGCTTGAACAGGCTTCCAAAAGTTCATTTTTCATTTTCTTTTTCTCCTCATTTGAATCCCATTTTTGCTTCCCTGATTTCACTGTTCATATTTGGAAACAGCCACTGAGAGACTTTGAGTGGCAGCAAAGGACAGTAGCTGCAAAATGAGCTGAAAGAATTGATACTCAATAAGCCAAGCCAGGGCTGATGAGTTGTATCTCTAGCACCCTTCCACTGCTCATGATCAGACCGCTTTTTTTTACATTGGACAGTGAACCTTTCCATCCCTTTCTGCAGCTGCTTTTCCTACATGGCTGTGCAATACAAGGCCATGTGGCCACACGGACTTGGTTCTTTTTCAATCTATTTTTGCAACACTATAAACATGATGGGTTTTGGGGTGGATGGATTTTTTTTTCCAGAGCTGCTTTCTGTTTTAGTTTTCCATTAAATCCCAAACTTAATTTCAGATGTGCCTGTGGCAGAAAATTTTAGTGAAATGTCGCTTTTCCTGCCAGAATAGTTTTACTGTACTTTGCTTTCTAATCCCAGGAAGCTTTATACTAAGCCGAGAAACATCTTTGGCTTAGTTTGGACAAATATATCTGGAAAGAGAACACAGAATGCCTGTTCTCAAAAATAGACATATCTGTACTTCCAGAGACAGATTCCGATCCCCTTCCTCATGTTGAGTGGCACCTCATGCCACAAAAAGTCCCATTGACTGTCACCACCAGAACAGAGAAGAGAGACCAAGGTGTGAGCTCATCTAAAAGGAAGGATTATGACCTGGCCTGGCCTTTGCAAGGGCAGGACAGAATGACAGGGAGGCATCCTTGTTCCCCATCCATCTCACACATCCACATAGGGATGGGGCACATGAAAACCTCAGTGAGAGGACAGGGAAGATCTGGGTAATATATGAAAGACATTATCCTGTATTAAATCATTGTCCACAAGAAACAACACATACAGTGACTACCTTTGAACAGAAAGTGCACGGCCTGGGTTTCCTATGGACATTGCCGTGGTTTTAGTTTGCAGAAATGCAATGAAAATGACCATCGAAGCTATTGAATAGAACATAGAATGGTCTCCTTTCTATAGAATTGTTAAAGTATCCTCTAGAGTTTAATGGGGCAACAGCTCCCTGCTTTAGAATGTCATAGGCTGGTTTAAACATTTTTCATTCTTTATTGGATTCTGTAGAACTTTCCCATAAGAAATTTCTTTAATCTACAAGTCACTAATGATGGGCCTGAAATTAATCACCTGTCCACTATGGGAGCAGAACTGTGTTTGTAACATCTCTCGATTATAAACACTGTTGTTTCTAGCAAGCTTCTTCCCCAACCCCAAAATATCTTTTCCCTCCAAATAACTCAGTTAATACTGCCTCCAGCCATTCTACCCAACTATATCAGTTCTTCTTCTGCAAATAACTTCTTCCCCCACTAGATCAAGTATATCTGCCTTCCAAAATCAATTCCACCCTGACCAATTCAGCCACCTAAAAACAACCCATTCTTCCCATCAAGCAATTGTCCCTCCACAAAACAGTCCATCTGACACCCTATAATCTATTTCTCCCACCCTCTATGCAGGATCTCTGTATTTATTTTCCTGCTGCTGCCCCCATTGCTCCTGCTGTCCTGACCTCTTGATCTCCCAGCTCCTCCTCCAGCTGTGCCCTGATCCCTGCTCTGCTCCCCATTTCCCCTCTGCCCTCCTCTATAAAGAGCAGCAGTGCTTTTGTTTCTTAGTTCGTTCATTAGCAGAAGAGGGCCCTTTGCACCTCTGCATGTTGGATTCTGTGCTTTGGTAGACAAAGATTCAGGTCCTAAGACTGCCTGAAAGAATAAGTTGTTCATTATGAATAACTGTCAAGTTCTATTCTATTTTGTAGAGGTTCCTGTACCGCCCACAGTATCCAAGACTCTTTCAATGGTGCATTAGCAACATGACTCATATCTGCCACTGGCACCTGATTTACACTGGTAAAAGAGACAGGAGAAGTAGATCCTGGTCTTAGTTCTAAGCTTCTAACACAACCTGATACCAGGCATGTTTCACATGATTGCGGGCTTTGTTGTGAACACTGGACCTGGTTCTGCCTTAGACAGATGTACCAAAGGAGACATCTTGTGTATTTGTTTCAGTACCAGCTCCCAATGAGTTGTTTTTTTAAAGCTTGATTGAGTTACTTTGGTGGATTTTCTTAAACACACAAGTTCTATTAATTTATGATAGGACACATGCTTGTTTTCCTCTCAAGGACATAGCTGGTCCTTGAGCTCAACCCCCAGTCTCTGCTCTCTTTATTTTCATCCCACTCCTTTGTTTCTTTCCTCTTTGACTCAGTGGCACAAGATGGCTTGAATACTTATCCCCCTCTCAGTGAAGTATTTTTTCCCTCTTTTAATCTGTCAGGTCATGTCTTAACAGATCTCTACTCACCACTATTACCATTCCCAACTCAACCAGCAGTAATGAGAAATCAAATCACAGCTGTTAGAGAGATGTAGGCGCTCTGGGGCTGTTCTCACAGCTACAGTTGAAGACAACTTCATCCCTTACCCCTGGTTTCAGCTGTATTAGTTAACTTACTCTCACACTGCCATGCTGGACTGCTCCTGGCAATGCCTTGTCACTGTGGGTATAGTTGTGTTAGCCCATGTAGCAGAGCAATGACTGCAAATCATCTGACTGATTTACTCCTGGATATGAGCATCTCCGACTAACTCTGCAGCACTTTATGACATCTAGCATGTATAATAAATTCCTTTTAGCTCAGCTTGTGGAGTTGGACCTTTGGCTGCCTTGAACACAATTCTGGCTATTTGAGTACCTAGCTTTTTGATTACCTTATGCAAATCTTGCCAATGTCTCTATCTTTTCAGTAATTTCTTAACTCTGGATTCTGTGAGCTGTTGCCCCTGGATTTCAGACACGTTTTTCACAGTGTACAGCTTTGCATGCAATAGTCTTTTGACTTTACGCACAGGGATGGATTCCGCATCTTACGGACAGAGAACAGCCATACAGTGTTAATTTTAAACTCTCAAAACTATTGAAGGTGGAGTGGGAAAGGTGGAAATTCTG
The DNA here is from genome assembly GCA_032164245.1 of Sternotherus odoratus. Taxonomy (NCBI): domain Eukaryota; kingdom Metazoa; phylum Chordata; order Testudines; family Kinosternidae; genus Sternotherus; species Sternotherus odoratus. The sequence goes on from JAVMKO010000007.1 coordinate 90,857,210, forward strand.
TCTCATTATTGTCAAGTGAGACAAATTCATGTCTCAGATACATAAAGATAAACAGTGTAAATTCACTGACTCTTGGGGAATGGCTCTGAATTTACATTGGTGAGCGAGCAGAATTTGTCTCAGAGCCTCTAAAACTTACACAGGGTTCTAAATTGCCAATAGTGAGAACCTCTGTCATTTCAAGCCATTTATACTGTTTACAGGAAAGTGGGTTCTCAGATGGATTAGTGTTTTGGTCTTGCTTCAGCAAGATGACCCAAGATAGATAGTCCTTCTGCAGAGAAGACTCACATTTAATTATGTGAGAGTTTTGTGTATGTAAGAAATATGTGTCCAAGAGAAATACCTTATTTGAAAACAGTTATTCTAAGGCAATTCATTCTACCTTCACAGAATCAATGCTGGACTAGCACTACATACTCTGGTGACTTAGGTATATCTGGAATTGCAGGGAGTGTAAGGAGGAGAAAGGTGCCCTTAAAGTGGTGGACTACTACTGTTCGCAACACCCTGAGCTGAAGAAGTTTAGACTTGAAGTTGGATGAAGGTTTCTAACCACCAGAGGAGTGAAGTTTTGGAACAGACTTCCAAGGGGAAAAGTGGGGGGGCAAAAGACATATCTGGCTTCAAGACCAAGTCCTTTTCTGTACCTTTTCCAATTCTAATACATCTTTTTTGAGATGGAGTGACCAGATCTGCAAGATGTGGGCATGTCATTGATTTGATATGATATGATGATTCGAGCCAATATGATATTTTTTGTCTTATTATCTAACCCTTTTCTAGTGATTCCCAATATTCTGTCAACTTTTTTGCCTGCTGAGGCACATTGAGTGGATGTTTTCAGAGAACTATCCACAATGACTCCAAGATGCACTGAGGTGGCAGCAGAAGGCACATCAGTGATGGCTGGCAGGATGGCCAAAGGAACAGTGAGCGGCTGGTGGGGTAGTCAGCGTAGTGGCAATACCCGAGTAAGTGCTCAGATGGTGGAGCAAGCAAGGTGCCTCCGCTCCCCACCCCAGCTTCTGTCCCCTGCCTCTCTGCCTCCCAGGGTGGGAGGTGAACTCACACAGATGCACCTCTGAATTCTGGGTCTTCCCTGACCAAGGACAACTACTGTGAGTAGGGTGTGGTGGGGGAAAAAGAGAAGGGCACACTGAGGATTACACACTATAAAAAATACCATTGTTTCTATGTTATTGTCAATTTTCCTTTAGCTTATATAGTACCTGTTTCTGGATCTAGAAATAAAGGGTTATGTTTCCAGTACTGCATGCTTGAATTATTAACACCTCTATTCATATGGAAACAGATTAATTACCCCCACCACTTTCATTTAGTTTAGAACATTTAACTCCTCAAAACAGAGATTGTCTTTTTGTTATATGAGAACATGCCTTGTATAATGGGACCCTGATTCTTGTGGCCTCTAGCTGCTAATGCAATACAAATAATCAATAATAATAACAGCAGCAGAATCTCCATGAACATTGAAATAATTTGTAGCGTATGTCTGCTCCCAAGAGACACAGGGGCAAAAGGGACTGTGTTTTGGCTTTGCCAAACCTTGCTAGCATTATTAAATACATCTCTTTTTAGTGTCTGCACACCCAGGGGTCAGATATTCCCATCTCCACAAAAATACTCATAAAAATCTACAATGCCACATCTCAGCTGACACAAACTGGTATAAGTCCACTGACTTCGGATTTTTACCAGCTGAAGAGCTGGCCTCAAATGGTTTTTTCTTACATTCCTCAAATTAAATTCCAAATACTTTTGAGGCACCCATGAACCAGTAAGTAGTTTGGTAAAATCAGTCACCCTAATGTATCTGTTTGATTACATTTTCAGTAGTATTCACCCTTTTTGGTTAGTTTATTATGATCAAAAGTACAACTCCATTTATAGATTAGCAGCTGTTGCTATTTTTGAGAGGTCTGTTTAAATTAATCTCAACATGATTACGATAACTCAACAGAAGAGATGCGAAACACAATAGCTAGTGCAACTAACTGTAGCAGAGATGTGTAGAGAAATGAAAGGTTTACATTTTAAGGGTAAAACATTATTCTAGAAATTATGGGTGCTCAGTCACTATTATGACACCTATCTAAATTTAAGAAGCACAAAGTGTTCATATCTACATTGAATGGGAATGAAAATCAGATACCAGAATCAGTCACTCAAATGTTGTGATGGTGAAAACCATATTAGACAGATATATTCCATTTACTTATTGGGTTATGAATGACAGAGCTCTTAAATATTAGACTACAGATCCCTATATATATATATCTCACCCAACGTTAAAAACCAGATTTGCAATGACTAGTTGGAAGAAATGGTGAAATTCACAAATTGACAGTAATGTCTAAATTTTCCCGCAAACTGTGAACATGGTTATTTTGCACTGCACCAGTCTGAGTTCTGGAACCTTTCCTCTGATTCGTTAAGAAATATAGTAAGGGGGTAAGGAAAGTTTATGAGGAAGGCTAGTGTGTTTTCAGGAATGTCAGAGAGGTGTGGGGATACAGTTACTGAATTGCCTGTCTCACTGTGTTTTTATTAGTTTGTTTTTTGCCTTTTTAAAAACATAAACATTAAACGAAAATAAAAATATTCTTGTTATTGAGATAAAAAAAGAACAATTTAATCGATATATATCAGGTGTTTTTATGGTTCCCATTACCATAGTATCTGAGCACCTCACAATTGTTATTTATATTAAAAAAAAACCCTCTGAGGTTATTACCCCTACTTAACAGATAGGAGAACTGAGATATTAAGTGTCTTGCCCACGGTCAGACAGGAAATCTGTGGCAGAGCAAGGAATTGAACCCAGGACACAGCTAATGTGCTAACCACTAGAGTCCCAGTGGTTCTCAAACTTCTCTTTTCATGGACCACTTGAAAAGTACTGAGGGCTTCAGGGGATCACATAATGATCTTTCCAAATGTTGTTTGTACCGTTAGCTAACTCTTGTAAAGCACTTTGCATATAGGTGCTATATAAAAAAACCCATAATAATTAATATTTTTTAATTCTACAAATAAAAGCACAGAACTCATATTTTAATATCAGCAGTCTTACCTTTCTAATGTGATGGATGTGCCCCTCTCTTTCCCACCTCAGCAGACCCTGAGATAGGGCTGGGAGCAGTGGGGTCTCTCCCGCACCAGAGCAGCCACTGAGCTGAGGTTAGGAAGGAGGGGTCGTCTCTCCTCAGCAACCACAGCCCTGGAGCTAAGGAAAATCGCCTCTTTCTCCAGCTGCCACAGCCCTGCACATCCCGAATTCCCCCCACCCCTTCTGCTTACCCCAATTCTCCTCTCCCACCTACCCCCTATTTCTCCCAAGGCCACCACCTCACATTACATGGGCATCTTCTCCGGGGGCCTATTACCCCCACCCCCTGTCCTGATTTTTCACACTTGCAGTCTGGTCACTCTATTTTCAGACTACAGACAGCCGTGTAGCCTGGGGCCAGATGCTCATCGGATGTAGTCAGGATTAGCGTCACTGAAATCAATGGAAGAATGCTGATTTAGGCCAGCTGAGGATCTATCTCAATGCATATCAATACAGAAAAATTGAAGGGGCAACACCAGAGATACTTGCATATCGTGGTTAATCACCGCCAAAGAGAAAGTTTTGCAATTTACCCAGGATTTGAAACTTTTTGAACAAAATCCAAGTGAAACAGCAGGAACATCTTACTTTAGCTGGGAAACCTGGGGAGCTGAAATAGAAAAGGCTGTAGTAGGGTCAGATCTAGAGCTGGTATATATCAGAGTAGATCCAGCCAATGAAAGAGAGTCTCTGGCCCTACAGTCCAACTGTGGAGGGGGACAGTAATTAGAGTTGGCGACATGATTAAAACAAACCAGAAGTGGGTGAAGGGGCACTGGTTTGGGGGAAAGGCAGATTAGATTTCCACAGACTGCGGGGAATGTTAACGGTCATGCCACAGACGGTTAACTGTGGTGGTGTTTTCAGGAACTGGATAAAATCCACCAGGTGAAAATAACTTGCCAAATGCAAGTCTGAATGGTATTCAGACTATAAGTGATTTCAACACAGAATGTGAAGGAACAATGAACATACACTCTGTGGCTTGAACAGGGTGATAAAATGGACACAGAGAGGTATTGTTTCGGAAATGGCACACGACTCAACTTTAGTACAAAGGACTAGGGGACTCTGTAACTACGAGGACAAACAATTGACGGACAGATGCTCATTTTTCATTTGTACCTATCTTCTATAGAAAATCATATTAAGCACATTGCACTGAGCAGTATGCAAATCCCAAATTCTCTATCTTAACACAGCCAGTAAAATACATAAACTCAAGAAACAGGTGCATGAACATGGAATCTTCTCCATTGATTGGCTGGGGAAAAAATTGGTGTGCCTGGAAAACAAAATCCAACTCCATGGCAAAGCGAGTTTGCTTGATTGGCTGTTCTCAGGCTCATTTCGAGTATCAATCAGAAAGGATGGCTGAAGCAAGACCAATTTGTTCATCCTAAAATAAGTATTTGGATGATGAGTCAGTTCCATCAGTTCTATGTAAAAAAAAAAAAGACATTTCCGGAGGATTCTGCAGCATGGCTTGCTAAAATAAGATCTGCCTATCACTGATTGTGTTAAAGGCTACACATTAAAGGATTGTGGTTTACAGCTTTGGAAATGCGTTAGAATGAATTGCCTGCTGTGAACACAGGGAAAGGCTGGCAGGAATCTTCAGAAACACTAAGATTGACCAATAGCCACAGCTGATTTACAATGAAGATGACTTTGAGGAAGTGGTTATGTAGTTGGATATAGTAAGCAAAAGACAGAGCCCATAGACCAGCAGACAACAGAATACCCTTGACATCAAGCAAAGAAGCAGATTCAGTGACCAGTAAACAGGACATCTGCATTTTGATGCGTACACATTCTATAGTTTCATTGCAATGAGCAGTAATCAGCTAACCTTGTCAGGAGTTAGGAGTTATGATGGAGGGAGGTTATAGAGAAGGATCAGGCTTAGAGAAAGAATAAAAGAACCAGAACATGTGCACACATGACAGAAACAAGATGGGTGGGGTAATATATTTTATTGGACCAACTTCATTTGATGAAAGAGACAAGTTTTCAGTCTAAACAGAGCTCTTCTTCAGGTCATGTTCTCCAATTTGTTGAAAAGACTTCACGCTGCTCAGCTGAGGACTTCTGATCTCTAGGGCAATTCTTTCCTGGAAAAGTAGAAGTTTGTGTATGATATAAAATCCTAACCAAAACAGTTACATCATGTTAGGATTAGGATTTAGCTAGGATTTTACATAATGCATGACCTTCCGCTGTTCCAGGAGTCTTGTTTAAAACAAGACGTGGGTGAGAACCAAAACCCCAGATCCAGATTTCCACAATCTTTGCAGAGGTCCAGACCCAACCTTCACAGCTGACCCCTGTATCTATAGCTGGCAGAAAAACAACCCTAGATCTAAGTAATTACAAACTTTATAGCTTGATCTGATCCCTATTCAAAACCTTATGTAATTAGATGGATTTCACTTCAAAGGTGTACATGTTCAGACTCTACTCACTGCTGAATAAAATCAGAGTTGTGCAAACCTATCATTCTAAAATCCAGCCAAACCCATTTTCAACCTAAAAGCAAGGGATACAGACTGGGTTCAACTGAGTTTTGCTTTGAGATTTTAGGTATTTCAAACTCAAACTCTAAGTGAAATCCACAGCACATCAACCTAATAGGAACAAAAAAATTTTTTAGACGTTTTCACAAATGCCTCTGAAATGGCACGGAGATGAATTTTGCACATAGATGAAATGTACAAAAGCTCTAGGAACATGTTTTCTCCTTTCAAAAGCTGTTTTCTAAATGTCAGTTTTATCGCCTTTAAAAAAAAAACATTTATGACCATATGTGTTTTTATGATATTCACAACATGCTTGTGCCACACAAAATGCAAATGTAATTTCCTGTTATTATGGCACAATATGCGTAGCAACAATGAGAGATGAGTGACACAAAATAATGAAAAATTACTACATATATATGTGTGTCTGTGTGTGTGTAGTGAGAGGCAATGAAATACTAGGATAACCAAATGTTTTGCTCAAACTCCCAATTCTCCACAATTGCACGTATCCATAAGGACCAGGCCAAACCTGACCCAAAGGGACTTTCAGATCTTCAAGTGAATGACTGACAAAATCTGTTTGTTGAGGAAGCCATCATCTTCATACGAAAACATAGGCCTGGTTCTCCATTATTTGGCACATTAAACTAGCTGTTACCACTCAAAAAAGGGATCTTGGTGTCATTGTGGACAGTTCTCTGAAAACATCCACTCAATGTGCAGTGGCAGTTTAAAAAGCAAACAGAATGCTGGGAATAATTAAGAAAGGGATAGATAATAGGACAGAAGATATCATGATGCCTCTATGTAAATCCATGGTACGCCCCATCTTGAATACTATGTGCAGATGTGGTCATCCCATCTCAAAAAAGATATATTGGAATTGTCACAGACTTGGTAAATTCCATCTGGATCCCTTATCATTATGTACGGCGAGTGTTCTGATTCCCACCCAGTGTATTAAGGCACATATAATCTTTCCCTAACATCGTATTTTCAGCACTAGGCATTTTTTTGAACCAAAATGTACATGCTGGCTTCAAAAACGATGGAGTACAAACTGACAGAGAAAATGCATTCAAAGTATTTTTGTTCCATAGCACCAAGAAGCCCTGATCCTATAACAGGAATCTGTTCTGCTTGGTGCTGTACAACAGAACAAAAGGACAGTCCCTGCCCCAAGGAGCTTACCATCTAATTCTAAGACAAAGACAACAGGTGGATGCAGACATAGAAGAGAGTACCAGGAAATAATGGGACAGTATTGGTCAGCATGATAGGCATTGGTCTCAGCACACCAGCCATCTACATTAAACTCCCTCACTATGGGCTATGTGGTCCTCTGGATTGCATGCTACAAATAAGGCTGAAAGTTGTGTGTGTGTGCTGGAGGGGCAGAGGGTGGAGGACGAGTTACGAAACCACTTCCTGTTCACAGCAATACTGTACCAGAACTGCAAACCACTGATCTGCTAGGGTTCCTTGGGCAAAAAGTCACTTCCCCACTCTGTGCCTGTTTCCCTCCCCGCTCTGTTGTCTTGTTTATTTATATTATGAACTCCTCAAGGCAGGAACTGTCTCTTACTGTGTGTTTATATAGCTCATAGAAAACTGGAGCCCTGATCTCACTTGGGGACTCTGTACATGGCTATAAACAATAATAATTAATAATCAATAAGGGGGTTGATGAATGGGACTATGGCAAGAGCATCTTGGAAAGATATACCCTATGCTATGTTTGTTGCCTAATGAAACCAGAGACATTTATATGGAGACACAGCATGACAAACATCAGGGCAGGGAGTTGCACCAGTGTAAACTTAGTGTAAATCTGACCCAATATCTATTGCTTTGTTCTATGGCTGCTGCGATAGATTGGAAGATTTCTAGTCTTTCTGCTGCTTTGCTAGACCGTGTCCTCTGTTTGGTCTACAGACCACTAATGTGTGTATAATTGCTAAGTGTGATTAGAGCTAGCCAAACTTTGTAGCAAACGATTTATCCCTGCATTTCAGAAGTTTACAGCTGGATTGTTTTAATTTGTTCTCTGATAGATGTGGTCTGCAAGTTCTCAGCTGAAGAGTAAAAACAACTATAATTTCACACAGTTGTAAAACAGAGCTCCCACCCTGGACACTTTGCAAAATTGAAGAAAAAAAGACCAAACTTAGGCCCTGATACTGCATACTCATAAATTTACACAGTCACAGCTCTGTCCATGTGAGCAGTCCCATTGAAGGCTATAGCGAGGCAAATTAAAACACCCATTTTTTAAACACCAGAGATTAACAAATAAATTTAATCTGAATGAATAGGACTCTGAATGAATCAGGAGAGTGACCTTGTGTATTCTTATGCCAACTGTCAAAATGCTGGGCAACCAAGAGATGCCAGAGTGTGACCTTTTCCTTTAATTATCGATGGAGCTGATAGTGACCTACACTTATATTTAAGGTTGCCTAACACTTGTCATTGAAAGACCCTGTTTATAATTTTGCCAAACTTAAATAGTTCAAGCTGAATTTTTTCCAGCCCTCAGGCTGAATTTTTCTGGAAAGTCTTAGTTACAATGTTGCAGATCTTTCTGAGAATGAGATGAGAAATAATCTTAAATGTTAAAAACTTCTTATGCATGTTTTATTGAGAAGCTGCAAAGTCTCCATTCTTTGGAGCACAGACTTGAAATTTGATTGGAGGTACATCATGGTTTCAGGGTTGTATCACCTGGGAGTTGCTGTGGCAACTAAGAGAAGGAAGACTGTTTCTCTCCTATGCTCTCAATGCTCTTCCTGCGGGCACCCTGCTGGATACTGAGTCTAGGGAACTAAAAGACGGGAAGAGGATGAAGAGGGAGGAGGATAAGACTGGAACAGGAGCTGGGGAGGAGACGGGGGAAGCAGAGAAGGAGAGAAGGAGACAGGAGCTAAGGGGGAAAGAGATTGGGATAGAAGCTGGGGAGAAAGACTGGGACAGATGACGGGGAGTGGACAAGCGGAAGTGGGGGAACTGTGAGAAAGGATAAGAGAATTGGGGTAAGAGAGGGAGACATGAGACTGGGACAGGATCAGGGGATGGGGAGAAAGACTGGGATAGGCACAGACTGGAGGGTCTGAGAAGAAGGGGTCAGGCTTGGGGCACCAGCATCAGCACACCCTTCCAGAACCTCAAATTAGACCCAGGATTCCTGAATATCTACACTCCTCTGCTCCGTAGCAAATACCTGTGAAATCCATTGGCACCACATGTGTCTCTTCCCCCTCTAGCTGCTTGGTCACATAATGTTTAGCCACCTAATACTGTTCCTGGGTACTCATTAGCTTTAGTGGTAGAGGAAATGAGCTATGGATCTAAAAACCTTGTTGATGCCCCATGCGGAGTTCAATTTGGTTCCACATAACTGAATTTCTGTTTTTCAGTGTGCATTGAAGCAGTCTTTAACAGATGGCCACATATTATCTCAGAACGCAAACACATAATGGGGCCAAAATAAGGTTGCACAGGCATTTCCTAACTTTTGAAACCCTTGACTTCGAAAACTTAACATTCTTTTAACAACATTCTTTTTTGGCAAGTTTCTTATCTGCCAACTGGTAGCAGGTGTTCAGGGTCCTATTCATTGGCTTCTCAGTGGAGGAGAAATCAGTTTAGGTCTGTACCTTGTTTGATGTATATATATATATACACCAGACCTGGATCAGAGGTGGTCCCAAACAGCATGCAGAGCAGTCCCATTTTTCCGGAATCTCACTCCAACACCATTGCCAGGAAAAATTCTTCCAAAAGAATCGACTCCAATCAGAGATGAAGGCAGAGAACAAATTCCCCTGCTATTCTGCCAGCACCTTTTATAACAAAACTAAAAACAGCACACAGCATGTCTTCCCAAGACAGAACATTTGCTCGTATGCTAAGAAAAAGAACTTGGAATGGTATGTGTCACAGTTCCACCTGGTGTCCCCAGAAATAATATATTCATGCATAAAAGGTATGTTAAAAGAACATTATCAAGGTTTCAAACTTAAGCACAAAAAAGTTAGTGAATGCCAGAATCAGTTTGCCCGTGTAACCTAATTCAGCACCCTTGTGAGTATGCATTATGATACGGTCTTTATATAATACATAATATTTTTCCTGCTCCTCTTCCAATCCCTTTCTCCCTATGCTCAGCCTCCAGTTGCCCACTCCCACTCCCACCTACATTTCCTGTCCCCACTGACTCCCGGTCCTGCTATCCATCCCTAAACTCTTCGTCCAATCTCAGCATTCTCTCCTCACTCAAATATGAAATTACAGAACTACTAATTGTGGTATGAAACTTATCATTTAAATCAGCTTCTGTACTAGATCCCTGGACAATATGATGACAATTTTTAAAAAAGGCTGCCGAGGCAATCATGGCAATTATATGCCGGTAACTTCAGTAGCAGGCAAATTGGTTGAAACTGTACTAAAGAACAGAATTATCAGACACATAGATGAACATGATTTTTTGGGAAAGAGTCCATGTGATTTTTGTAAAGGGAAATCTTGCCTCACCAATCTACTAGACTTTTTTGATGAGGTCAAGAAGCACGTGGACTAGCGGATATAGTGATCCAGTGGATATAGTGTACTTAGATTTTCAGAAAGCCTTTGACAAGATCCCTCACTAAAGGCTCTTAAGCAAAGTAAGCTGTCATGCATCAGTAACTGGTTAAAAGATAGGAAACAAAATTGTCAGTTTTCAGAATGGAGAGAGGTAAATAGTGGTGCTCCCATCCACCCCCCCCCCCCCAGGGGTCTGTACTGGGATCAGTACCGTTCAATGATATGGAAAATCATTGAGATTTCATTGGGAAATCAAATCATTGGGATCAGTACTGTTCAATGATATGGAAAAATGGGTAAACGGTGAGAGTGGCAAAGTCTGCAGATGATACAAAACAACTCAAGATAGTTAAGTCCAAAGTAGACTGCAAAGGGATCTCATAAAACTGGGTGAGCAACAAAACGGCAGATGAAATTCAATTTTTATAAGTGCAAATTAATGCACATTGGAAAACATAATCCCAACTATACAGATAAAATGATGGGGTCTAAATTAGCTGTTGCCACTCAAGAAAGAGATCTTGGAGTCATTGTGGGCAGTTCTCTGAAAACATCCATTCAATGTGCAGCAGCAGTCAAAAAAAAGCTAACAGAATGTTGGGAACCATTAGGAAAGTGATAAATATAAGACAGAAAATATCATATTGTCTCTATATAAATCCATGTTATGCCCACAACTTAAATATTACATGCAGATCTGTTTGCCCCATCTCATAAAAGATATATTGGTATTGGAAAAGATACAGAAAAGGACAACAAAATTATTTGGGGTATGGAACAGTTATCATATGAGGAGAGGATAAATAAGTCTGGGACTTTTCATCTTGGAAAAGAGACAACTAAGGGGGGATATGATAGAGGTCTATAAGATGAGGACTGGTTTGGAAAAAGTAAATAAGAAAATGTTTTTTACGCTTCATATCAGAAGAACTAGGGGATCACCTAGTGAAATTGGCCACTGTCGGAAGACTGGATACTGGACTAGGTGGACCTTTGGTCTGATCCAGTATGGCCCTTCTTATGCATCCTTAACATTCTTTTAATGTAGGGGTTTTTTTTAGTATTTTTTACTATGGCTTGAGAGCAAAAGAAAGCAAGAAAGAATTCCATAATCTGGAACTGCCTGGCTAAATGGTGGGAGGGACAGCTCAGTGGTTTGAGCATTGACTTGTTAAACCTAGGGTCATGAGCTCAATCCTTTATTTGGGATCTGGGGCAAATAAATCTATCAGGAGACAGTACTTGGTCCTGCTAATGAAAGCAGGGGACTGGACTCAATGACCCTTCAAGTTCTATGAGATAAGGCATATCTCTATATTATTTCATTATTATAACACCACTTGTGTGTTCTTTCCAAATCACCCTAGTAAATATGGTAGGGTGAGCAATGAATTGAGGCACCAGTGCATCTATTTAGTTGCAGAGAATAAAGTTGGGGGGGGGAAGGGAATCATGGTCCCAAGAACAGAAAAAGTGGAAGCTGTATATTTAAAATGCAGACTAAGAGACGAAAGAGTGAATAGCATTAATCAATAATATTACTTACAGAAGGGCAACTCCACTGATTTCAGCGGAGTCATTGTCAGTGGTATTAGAAACATCAGCTTTTAATGTTTTGTACATTTCTAACTAAACGTTTGAGGACAGGGAGGTTTTGTGGTGGAATAAGACTGCACAGAACTGGCCCAATACTGAGGTGAAACCTGACCTGGCTCTGTCCATTCATTACCTACTTAATGAACAGAAAGCGGCTTTCAGACTCTGCATCTGACATGGACTAAAATTACACCACAAAAATGTATTTTGAACCTGCTGCAAACATCAGAAGCCTAAAATGAAGTATTGCAAATCCATCTTTAAAGTACAGTTTTAATAGATAAGACACTGTGACCTTCAGTGACACAATCTGTTTATATATCCACACAAAAAAAGTAGCTTCTGCTTAAAATATTCATACCTTGGTTTGCAGATTGACACATGTAGCAGTTAGGAAGCAAAAGATTCCAGAGGGCTTCAGCTGTCTGATTTTAGCTTTTGCAGGAATTGCCCATTGAATAATAAATTTTGATGAATTATTTAACAATTTTACATGTAATACACTGGAATACAATTCCCACCTTGGTATGTGTTTTAAGTACATAACTTTATTACAGCTTCAGAAGGGAGATTATGCTCCTTTCTTGTCATATTGCAGCTCGGAGTATTATTCAGAATAGCCTCTGTGGAAGAGTGCTGACACATTTTTCTCACACATCTCTGAGGTCACAGGTTTAAATCCCAGTGGGGGCCAGGTGTAAGCTTCCTTCACCATCTGTGAATCCAAGATGAAATATTTCTGCTGCATTTGTAAAATGCATAAACATGTATTTGTAACAGAGATTGCAACTGACTCGCTTTGTAGTTTTTCTGCACGAGCATAGTCTGAAGCTGGAGGTGCACTTGTAGGAAGTGCTGTCCAATGGTTAAAGCACGGACTTACCTGACAGGAATCCTAATTTCTATTCTTAGCTCTTCCACTGACTTTGTACTTGACCACAAAAAACATCCATTATCTTCACTGTGCTTCAGTGTATCCATCTGTAAAATGGGTATGATAATAATAATACCTGCCTATCTTACATGGGAGCAGTGAATACATCTGGTTGAATTATATACATTGTGCATAATATTCATTTTGAATTTAGCATCTTTTTGTCTCTTTGCAAATTGTAAGCAGCCCTGATGCAAACAACAGTGCCCAATCCTGTCAACTCTTACTCATGTACCTGCTGCAGATCTTTGTCTTCCCTGTTGTACAACAAAATAATGCAAAAATATATTCAATATTATAAAGTAAATTTAGTATGGCTGTATTTAATAAGTATTGGGGCCAATTGTTTGCCCCCAGGGCAGTTTTATATACTTTTACATGTGTGGTTTATGTCAAATCTGCCTTCAAATTATAGCTCTAAGTCTGATATCAGCAATTTGCATCACCCAAGACAAACTCTTCAGTGAATTATTTTTGTTCTTGCACTGTCCATGTGACCAGCTGATTTGAGACAAGTAAATCAACCTCAAGATTTATTTAATGTTCTTTTTTTAAGGAAGTGTGATAAAAAGAAAATATGCTGATTTGTGCTTATTTATAAACACCTTGAAATTACACCAGGGATGGATTAGGCCTATTATTTACAATTAATGGGCCAGTTTCAGACCTGGTGCAAATGGGCACAACCCTCAGTGCAGTAAATTGGAGTCGCACTTGTTTAAACTTGTACTGAAAATCGACTGATATATCAGTTACATATTTATATATAATAAGAAGAAGGATTTTTCCAAATGTGGGTGGCATAACGGTGTCCTAATTTAAGAGCTTTTGTATCTCCTCATAAAGAGCACTAGAACAAGAGGATTAGGGGAAAACTCTTTGAAAATCAGAGCTTGTGTTATTGCTTCTTGATGGACTAACAATTCAGATCTAATTGATCACCGCATTAATTACACATAATCTCTGTGTACTAGGGTAGCCTTGTGGGATATTTCTAATCAAATTAAAACTAATTCAAAGCAATCTGAGATTGCAGAATGTTTTGTCTCTATTTTAGGACGGGGAGTCAGGGGATATGAAATGCATATTACATCTTGATCTGAGTGCATGCACTGTAAAAAGGTTTTTAATATAATCACTCCAATGGAGTGATGATTATGCATACAGTAGCCATATAGCAGGCAAGCTCACAGAATGGGATTTTTTAAATGAATTAAACTGGCAACATAAAAAAGCTCCAAAGCTCTAATTTCAGCATGAAAACAAACACCTGACATGAGTTTGTTTTTAAAAATAAAGGTCCCAAATGCCACCCTACTGAAGACAATGCCTTTTCTAGGCCCTAGTTTAGCTAAAAGTTAAATGTGTGCTTAAATCCACCTTTATTCAGCAAAGCACTTATTTGTGTGCTTAATTTTAAGTAGGTGCTTAAGTCCATCAAAGTCAATGAGAATTAAGCCGGTGCTTTGCTGAAGAAGGTGGCACTGCAGAATCAGGGTATACATGCAGCTAGGGGGACTTGTGATAGGAACATATTTAATTTTCTTTTCACTAAATGCCTAAATAGATGTTTTGATTTATTTTTGTTAAGAAACCATCAGACCTTTAATTTAAATATGTCCATCCCTAAAAGTACTATTTTTTTTATTGCAAATGAAAAAGAAGCATGCTCACCAGCCTTATGGCTTACAAAGAAAGTATCCAAATATAAGCAGTAAATAAAAAGGCTGTGGGCCAGATCCACATCTGATGTAAATTGTCATAGCTTTATTGGCTTCATTCCGTTGAAGATTTAGCCTTTTATATCTAGTTTTATTCAGACACTCATGATTGGCCAGTTTCTGAGGTCCGTCATGGACTCAGATCCTTTATCAGATCCCTGACAATCCCATGCCAAACTCAGAGAGCCACAAAAAAGGGCAAATTACCATCATAAAACCATCTACAGATTCCACTGTTTCTTTATTATGCTTCCTTATTAAATAACAAATAACAGTCTCATCCGCTCTCCTCACTCGAACAATGTGCGCTAGAAGCCAGAAGCAGGAACTGAAATGTGATCTTCCACCTGCTAGCTACAGTTGCTAACTTCTAAACCACTGGAATGGACCCCACAATATTCCCCGAGCTTGTTTATTTAGGAAAGTTAGACTAATTATAATGCAAGTGCTTTACACTCACACATCTCAAAGAGACACCTGTTCCTCAGCTCCTGCTGGCATCTCAGATCAGTCCTAAAATATCTTAAACAGTACAGAGAAAATGTGGCAATTAATTAATTTGACATTCTCAAATTAGTTGTTCTATGTCTATAAGTAAAGCCCACTGAAGGACAGGCACTATTTAGCTTGAAACATTCTGCACCTGAATCTGTCCTCCCTTACACCAGTGTAGCAACATGCACTTCCTTACATCTTTGTTTGCAATGATTTAAGTTGAGAGATGAAATCAGGCCCTTCCCATGATGCTCAGAGAGGGCTTTTAGAGACAGGGCAACGACAACCCAGGAATGGGATAGAGAAGGTGGGATCCTTCCTGTATACCGAGCACAGGCTTTGATATTCCTAAGCAAAAGCTTTCTTTTCCAGATCGCCAAAAGTCTCCAGTCTTCTCACAGATGGTGTTATTGCACTTACAAGGCCAGAAACTCCCCTTTGACCTAAACCTGTTAAAACCTTTGAACATTGCGAATAAGTGCGTTGCTGTATGTTTAGAATAATAGAACACTTTGGAAATTTCAATAAAAAAGTGGTTTATAGATTCTAATTAAATCTTTTTAAAATGTATAGCAGACACCAATTCTAGTTAACTTTAATTTAAGACTGACATTTACATGCTGTCTAAGAAGTGGGAATTCAGGATGGACAATTCATTTTAATTTTGGTGAAAAATATCATTTAAATGTCAGAAAACTGCATATTTAACATTTGCAGTAATTAAGTGATTTTAATTTAATAATAAATTGCTCTGTCTTTATCTATTTACACTCTTTCATCTGTCCTCATTGGCACTTTCCATAATGATTCAACTAAAACTAATTACTTCTTTTCAAGTGTAAATATGTTTTAATACTTTTTCTGTCCAGGTAGCACGTTTACAATTTAACTGATAATAACCTGTTTCACAAAATCTGTAATTTGTGGACTTCTTTTGTGTGACAAAAGTTTGTATTTATACCTTAAAACAACAGTCTAGACTATCAAATCTGGATCTGATTCTGTTGTACAAATCACCAGCTGGAATGACTTTCATTTAAACAGGAAGAAAATTCTACAATAAGAAAATTTAGTCACCTTAAGCAATTGTTAAAAATAACTTTTTTTTGGTAACACTTCATTTTTTCAGGGCACTATTTGCATCCAATCCATAACGTCTGACTAAAAATCTCTGGATTTTCACGGGAGTTCAGATTCAGCTGCTCAACTCAAATATATTTTGGACATTGTGTGTCTATGTCTGCTGGACCTTAAATCATTTTCCTCTCCTAACCCTATTGCCGAGTCTCTCTCCTCTGTTAAAGCCCAGGAGAAAATGCTCGAAAATTTTTCACACCGAAACAGGGAAAAACCTCAAACTTTGATTTTTTTTTAGTGCAAAACCAGCTCTGATGTGTGAAAAGAGCAAATATGTTTTATGGGCCATTAAGTGTATCAAAGGCACATTGAGGATATTTTTTCTGGTCAAATTTTGCAAAAAGGGATTTCATGGATTTTTACTCAGCAGTAACTTTACCTGGGTTTTAACAAACATTTATGTCCTAGGCTGGTGTAAATCAGCCAGTTTATGGCAGCTGGTATACCCACTAGATCCGACCAGTTCAACTCTCCATTTTCACTCCGGGTGATCCATTCATCACTATTGGGACTACCATCCATCATCAAGGCAATCTGTTGTACAGCTCTGATTCTACATAACTTGACCAGACAACAGGAACCTAAAATTCTTTAGTCATCACATACCCTTCACCTTGGTTTGCTTTAGCATCTTGCATGCATACATCTTAAAATGCTTTGATGTCCAACTTTTAGCTGCTGCTGCTGCTGTATCCTTTTGCTGAGTGCTCAGCTTTTTGCTCCATATGTTATGGCTGAAAGTGTACATGTGTCAAAACCCTTTTTAAGCAGAGTTAGCTTAATGATACCTATTACTTAGGAACTGTAAATCAGTTTAATGTTTTAATTAAGCCATTCAGTAGCTTCAGACACACAGTGTACTGGAACCTTCATGACCATATGGATGTGCAGTGGGAAGTTTTCAGCACGGCACACTGGGATTTAGCTGTATGACTTCCATTAACAAATCTAAAAAACAGGAAATACACCTCTGCTCCTTTAATCTGACACACTGCGGAGCTAACAAAAAGGTGTGGAAAGCAAAACATTTCAAGTACTTGAAATCAGAGGGGAAGATGATCATAAAATAGCACTATCAGCTCTAGAAGACCAATCACACATTAACCTGTATCCATTCCATCCTGGCCTGAGGTCTCTATCAGACCTCACAAAGATGGTCAGGATTTGAATGAGAGACTCCCCCCCCCCCCCCCGCCTTCTTTCCCTCATCCCCTCCCAAAAGGAAATGGGATTGGTTATTCAGAAGCTGGTGTGTGGAGCAAAGTCTTTAACTTTGTATTCTATTCCTATGGGAATGGCAGTTGCCAAAGTGATTGTTCTGAGCTCACTTGTCTCATGGCAGTGAGGGAATGGTGATGAAAGAGGCAAGGACATGATAAGAGATGAGGGGAAGTTCTGATGAGGCTTCTCAGACGTCATTAAAAAATTCAGAGTGCAAAGCAATAAAAACATTTAAACCACTCAGCTTCTTTGCTTAAAGGCAATATGATATATTATTAGCAACATTATAAGGTCAGCACCCCACCGTGCAAGGTGCTGCACAAACATACAATTATGATAGTCCCTGACTCAAAGAGCTTGCGTGATGACTGCCATCTTGGCTGACACAATAACAACTGAACCAGGGACTTCCACAGCTAAAGAGCATGAACTTCTCTAGCTTGAGCTAAAGCTCCCCAGGAGGGGGTTGTGATAACTCATATCCTAGCAGTGCAGGGGTCCTATAAAATACACTTAACTATGTGTAACACTTGTAGACTAAAATGCAAAGTAGATAAGACAAACAGAACGGAAGGAAGAAGAAGATATGATGGGGTAACCAAAAAGAAAAAAAAAGATAGTTTAGCACAGATTAGCTGTATGCATATCTCTTAGCCAATCAGTAGCAGCGATCACCTTGATTAGCCATCATCAGATTGCCGTTTTTAGTTTGCATTACAGCAGAGGTGAACCTAGAAGGGGGACTTGGAGGAGGATAGGGTGATGGCTTAATGAATTTTGACTAGGGGCTGTTCACATGACTAAGGTCAGCGTGGGAGAAAGTGTGAGAAGGCACTTGTGGGAGAAGCAGATGATTAAGGCTGACATTGCTGGCAAAGCAGAAGTACAGTAAGACAGAAGGTCGGTGGTTGGGTGGAGGTCTTTGAAGGTGAGGATGAGAAGTTTGTGTGTGGTGTGGGGGAGGAGAGTGAGCTAATGAAGGGAATTAAAGAGGGAATGATGGAATCAGAGTGATAAGAGGTTTGGGTCCACTTCAGAAAATGAGAGAAGCATTGGCTGGTTTTAGTCTGTTTTGAAGTTGTTCATCCACCCCTAGTTTTAACCCACACAGTTAATTTGTATTCTAACTTGGAAGTATTCTTTTATCTGAGCATGGCTGTTCAAATACATGGCCAAATTCTGCTCTGACCAGACGTGAATGGGGAAACAGGAACACTGGCCAGTATGTTCCACAAATCCTACCATCCAGGGCAGGAGTCCATGGAGTAGTACGGAGATAAATGGGGATAGGGCCATGTCTATATAGTTCCATGATCCAGTTCCCATCGTGAGGGCAGATCATCTTTAAGGCCTTCCTGAATGCTAAGGGATGAACCAGGAAAAGCTCTATATTCTTTTTGCCCACCAGTAAATTCATTCAGTGGAGGGAAGGACCTGGCATGGTATTTTGTTATTTTGTAAGTACTCACTAAATAAATTAATAAAAATTACTTCTTTGTGCCCTGCGAGGAAGAGTCAAAGAAGCACTATTTGGGTCCTTATCCGAGAAGGGTTCAGCAGTAGAATTCAAGGGTTGACCAGGACTAGGACTTGGATTCAGCTGTGCCATAATCTCATCAATTGTTCTCAGCTATTTTTGTGTGGCTTCCACCATCTTCAGCTATGTCTGAACTTGAACCTGTAATCAGCGATAAAGGCTTTATTGGCATTTATTTGTGATCACCTAGATATATCACTCATAGTTTTAGTGTTCATGTATTAAGACAGCCAGCTTAAAATCATGCCTGTACAAGCTTTGTATCAGACTACACCGTCATGTATTTTACATAATCATGGAACTGTAGGTCTGGAAGGGATCTCAAGAGGTCATCTAGTCCATTCTCCCAATGCTAAGGTAAGATTAAGTATAGCTAGAACATCCCTCACAGGTGTTTGCATAATGTCCTGTGATGCAAATGCTACATACATATGTTAATCCAATAGCTCTGTTGTAAATGAGCAATCCCATTAAATCAATAAAATGATTTGTAATGGAATGGTTACTCCCTAGTAACATTTCAAGTAAAATCGCCTTTAAAGTTTTGAGTGTGAATGGGTCATTAGACCACACTCTCTAGAGATTTTGCAATAAAATAAGAAGAATATTGCAAGGGTGGAGAACCTTGAGATACTCAAATACAGATGTTTTTCTCATGTCATTCTGAATAAAACACCAAGGTTTTTCAATCCATAGTAAAAGCAGTGATCAGAGCACTAAGGGGAATTGAAGTGGTTAATATGCATTTTAATATGCTGGCCTTCTAAGGTCGGACCCTGAACTCAGAGTTAGTTGAGGTTGCTTAGACCCTCACAGGACTAGGCTACTAAGAAAACCAGAAGCAACTTCCTAACCCTGCTTGTAGGACATCATGCTCTACAGGAGTTATGACTTCATTTGCTCTGATGTCTTTATTAAGTGTCTTAAGCAGAGCAATAAAACATAGTAAATGTTTATAAACATCACCACAAATGTCATTAATACTTTCCTACAGCCCCTGGTAACCTTTTGCAATTTGAAATCTCAATGACATTAACAAAATTTTGGATTTCAATTTTTAAAAATGGGGGAATAGGTGCAAATTTCCCCCATCTCTATACTTTAATTTTAAATAGGACTTCTGAACCAAATCTCAAAGTGCCATATAAGATGTGTAAGTATTATTATCCCCATGTGACTGCAGAGATAACTGCGGCCCACATGTTACGTTATTAAGTGATATGGCAGAAGTCACATACATCATATAACACAGAAGGGACAAAAATTAGTTGTCTTCATTTCTCAACACCTGCCTAGTCCATTAGACCACACCACTCCTCTTTGGGTATTGTGAGTAATGAAAAGAACCAGTGTTTGATATCTAATTTGCTGAAGTATGACTACATACATATTTTAAGTGTAATATCAAATCATTTTAAGATATGAACCTGTTTCAGAATATGGCGAGGGAACATCTCAGATTGCTTGTCTGTAAGGTCAGATATTTCCAATAATCAGCATTAAAATTTGTGTGGAAAACAGTTCAGTTAACTTGTCTTTATTATAGGATATAACCAGACACAGATCTCTTAGGCTGCACTTGTTCAAAGTAATCTTTTGCTTCACAACAGATGTTTCTAAACATTTGGATTTATTTTTTATGAAGGTTTTACAAGAATCAATTCCCATTTATAAGCCCTTTTTTCCCTGAAGACAGAAGAAGATTTGGAGAGCTCTTTCTGGTGTTCTGGTTGCTTTTTAAAACACTACAATTTTATGTGAGCTAAAGATTTTACAGACAAAGTAGCTATCACATTTCACAAATCACTACTTCTGGTACCACATTACATGTGAAATACTGGAGCAGAGAGACTGAAAGCTGATAGATTTACTGGTCAAAAAGTACAGAAAGAGAAATTAGATCCACGTGCTAGCAGCAGAACAATTTTCAGTTGGGGGAAGGTGGCTGCTTCCAAAACAAATCAGAATAAGGAGAGAATCTAATGAGAAAATTATGGAATTGAGGGTTGTGCTCTCCTGAGACTGTCCCAACCCACATGTCATTCTAGGGGTTAGGGACCCAATCCTGACAAGTGCTGAAATTAACTGGAGTTGAGAAATTCAACATCTGTTGGATTGTAGATTCTACCCTAGACTGTGCCAGTACAGTACAAGGAAAGCAGAGGGATGGGAAGCTCTAGAAAGTGAAAACACAAGCAGCTTCCTCCCCTCCACTAGTAAAATTCTAAATAGAACTCTGGTTAGGGTCCGTTCATTCATTATGCACACACCCCAAAAATTCCTAACACAAGCACAGTGTAACCCTTTTACCAAGGGTTGTTGGCAACAAATTCAAATGTCTAGGGGTTACCTCTGATAACTTAAATAATGTGCTTGAGCTCCCACCCCAAAACCTGGAAGACTATATATACCACCCTGTATACGCTTGATATCCCAGCCTCCTTCCCACCATCCTTCCCAGGGATCCTCAAGCCAGCAGTGTGGGACCAGGAGCCCCTCAAATGACCACAGTCACCACACATTAAACATTCATCTTTTCAGAGGAAGCAAACACTGTATAATCTGCCCCAACCATGTGGTGCTTTATAAACAGGCACAAGGGCTGTTCAGGGTTATTTAGAACCACATAAACCTGACTCCAGAGTCACATAACATGCCTCACATTTGGGTTCTTGCAGCCTAACAGAATCATCCTAACAGCATAAGCTACCTTCCCAGAACAGGAGAAATTGGACACTAGCATCGAATTGCGAAGGAAGGCAGGTAGGGGTGTGGGAGGGGGGAGGGGGAGATTGGAAAAGAAACTACTTTAATAGCAGGAGTAAACAATGGAAAAGCATGAACAAAAGACTTCTTGATCCAGAACCCCTCCTGTACCAAACAATTCACAGACTGCTCCTGGGCCAATGAAATCACTATTGATTTACTCCTTTGAGAGGCAGATTTTATACTGGCACAGCCAATAATCTTACCTACTCTCAGCAACACCATCCGGCACAGTGCAGGGAACAGCAGGCACTCGGCAAAACCCATGCGGTGATTTGTCAAACTGTTAAACCCATCTGAAGTGGACACCACAGAGAAACCTTCATTCCCTCAAGGAAAAAGGGGGACACTAGCAACCCCCATAACCAAAAAAACAGCATGTAACAAAACAAAAAACAAACACAAATGCAGCTAGTGCACACAGCACATACCAAACACAGCCTCACTCTCAGAAACTCCCATGATCCCTAGAGAAAGAGAGAGGTTTAATAGCTTTAGAACAGAATCCAAAATATGTCTCTGTCAAATTCAACAGTCCATATGACCACCAAGCTAGGAAATCGCAATGATCTATCATAGCTCACCTGTTACGTAGTGTTCATTGAACAGTGCACTTTCATTTAACACCTTACCATTTCTTTTAGATTTCCCCAATCGTGGGATCTTTTCCAGAAGTTTTCAAACCTTGATCAAGTTTCCAAGCATTTTGTCTTACACTTGATTTAGCTTTGCTAGACTAAGCACATTATTAATTGGATCTCCTTTTATTTACAGTACTATTGCTTGAAATATATACTACACCCTGTAATTGAATTTTCGGAATACAGTAATTAAAAAAGTCAAAAGAGTAATAAACAGAGGTGTTAGTAAATAATTGCATCTGAGGATGAGCATAAATCATCCAGATTAAATGATTTTATTTCATATTTGAACTCTTTAATTTTAATTTATGATTTCCAGACAATTTACAATTGCTGCGGACTACATTTTCTTCTCCGTGTCATATAGCCTTAGTGCTGCTAAAAGGATCTTGAAGAATTCTTCGATTTTTTAGTTTTCCCTATTTTCTTTTTCCAGAGATGATATGTATAAAAATTTTGAGGCTGGTGAAAAAAATAATAATCAGAGGCCAAAGCATGCATCAGACGTGCTTCACGTGGCTCAGTAATTAAAGTTCAGAAGTCAAAGCAGGAATGATAAGTGTAATTGAGGTGGCTGTTTAAAGTGTGCCTTCCTATTTAAGTATTAGACAAGGGGGAGGAGCTACAATTATTCTGATGGCAAATTGATCAACTCAGTACCATTCTGTGTGTGACTGTGGCCTTCTCACATGATTGTAAGTCGAGTGAATGCTTCTTCTAGAAGACAGTTAAGCATCTAAAGTAGGATTAGAAGTGGCATATCCCATTAATTAATATCACTGAACAGTTTGAATATATATCAAATCTTGCACCTTCTACCAAAGAATATCTGTAAGCTTTACAAATATTGATTTATTTTCATCACACCCATTAGTGGTAGATATTATTGTGACGGTGTACCGCATAAGGCTTTATGGGGGGGTGTGCCTGTAAATATATGTATGATGTTACTGGAATATGGTTTTGCGAAAAAGTTATATCTTTGTGAAGATAATGATCCACTGGATCTGTTCATCCTATTTGTATGTATGTGTCTGTGTTGTATTTAGAGTTATGAATATTGACTATGTGCTTGTTTGGTTGTATATGGACTTTGGAAAGCCAAACAGAAAGCTGAACAGCTCTCTGAGAAAAAACTATTCTCAGTTAAGCCCAATTGAGAACCAATCAAGCAAACAATAAACTTCATAGACGCCCATCCACACCCGAGCTTCCTGAGGAATGCAGCCTGGCTGGTAATGAGCGGAGTCTGGATCAAACCTGCTACTTTGTCCATGTGCTCTGAGAGTCCATGTGGACTCTGCATAGGAAGGAGGAGTGGCTCTCCACCCACAGGAAGAAGTCTATATAAACCTGGGAGAGACCTCTCCAGTTTGTTCTCAGCTGGCTCAAACAACTGCTCTCCACCCCCCAAGGATTCCTGGAAGAAACTGGAACAGAGGACTGTGACTGCAAGCGGGGGTGTGAGTGATTGCTGGACCCAGGCTAACAGAGTTTAGCCTGAAAGAAGGAATTCACTGAGGGTGAGGCTTTTTGCTGTAATAGTGTTAGATTTGCGTGTTCTATTTATTTTGTTTGGTAATTCACTTTATTCTGTCTGTTACTACTTGGAACCACTTAAATCCTATTTCCTGTCTTTATTAAAATCACTTTTTACTTACTAATTATCCTGGAGTTTGTGTTGGTACCTGGGGGGGGGGGGGGCAAACAGCTGTGCATATCTCTCTATCATTGTTATAGAGGGTGAACAATCTATGAGTTTGCCCTGTATAAGCTTTATACAGGGCAAAACAAATTTTATTCAGGGTTTGACCCCATTGGGAATTGAGCATCTGAGTGTCAGAGGTAAGAATACCTCCTGCCTGTTTTCAGGAAAGCCCACAGCTGTTAGGGGACGTGGCTCAGACCTGGCAGGGTACTGAGGTCCTAAGCTGTGTGGGCAGGAAAACTGAGGCAGGAGTAGCCTTGGCACATCAGGTGGCAGCTCCTAAGGGGTTTCTATGATCCCAACCCGTCACAATTATTATTTCCATTTTACAGATAAAGACACCAAGTCACAGATATATTAAATAACTTTTCTAAGGCCACAGTGTGGCAGCTCCAGGAAGAAACTTCATTTCACCCTGACTCCTAGTCCTGGCTATTCACTACAGAGCTATCCTTTCTTACCTGTTATTCCTTCACACACTTGTATGGATGTATATGGAGATGTGGGCCTGCAATTAAGACCAGAATTAAGAGGCAGTTAGTTTACGAAGCTGGAAGAAGTGTCAGAGAGTTGGGTACACACTAATAAATAAATACTTTGATTACCATTAATAATACATATTTTCTTCTCTTGCCTTGTTTTGTCACCATGCTCCTACCATCCAATAGCTCAGGGTGGTTAGTGTATCATGTGAAACATAAGGAGGTGGTCAGGATTCTTGCAAGTGGTTTCATTTTGTTGCAAGCAGAGGCAGACTAGAGCAGCAAGAGATGGTAAAGGGCAGTCGGGAAATGGGACAAAGGGACATGGGAGTGGAGGGGTGGGAAAAGACTTATAAGGCCTTTGCTCAGAAACCGGAACTTGTTCTGCCTACAGCTTTAGAAACCAACGCCAACCATTCTTGCTCCCAAGAAATCACCTGCTTCTCATTATTATAAACTTCAGGGACCTTTAGGACCACATTCTCTGCTGTGCAGTTTTTCTGCTTGGCCCAGCAGAGAGGAGAAGCCATCAGGGAGCCAACTACAGCCACAGAACATGTTAGAGCAGTCCCACCAGCTGGCAATGGTCCCCAAGGAACCATCTGCCATCTGAAGATAACTGGAGTGATACGTGTGTTCAGCATGTCCATCCCTGCCCAACATGCTCCCTGTGCCAGGGGCTGCAAGAAGAGAGGCATAGGAGCCAGCTATATCCTCTGGGAACTCCCACACACTGGGAAAATTCCCAACCAATTGGGTTGTGGCCAGTCCCCCTTTTCTTTGTGCTGCCTCAGTCATCAAGAGGGAGTAGAATGGACCAGAGAGTCTGGCCTCTATTTAACAGACCCACATAGGTCTGGACGTTTATTTTGGAAGCAACTGACTAATTTGAGATTGGCGTCAATTTCCCTATATTGGCAACGCACTTTAAAGTAAATGCCAGGAGCTCCAGAAGGTAGCAACCTTTAGGCACGTTAGCAGAAAGGGCTGCATAACACTGAACCACATAGGACCATAATATTTTAGCAGTTGTGAGTGGGAGGGGTGTGGTTAAAATTGTCCCTTTGTGTTCTGACTAGGTAATGATTCCTTTTGGTCGCCACTGGCTGATGGTAAGTCAAATGTGATGTGAAAGACTCAGATGGCTAATGTCCGAGTAAGAGATTGGGATTCAGCAGTGAGGGGAAGCACAACAGACAAAGCTGGGGATTCCTGGTAATGGGGATGGTGGGGACATCCTAGACAAGAGACTCTTGACCCAGTCTGATCTACCAGCAACCCTCTGCTTGGCCAGTGTAGCTTAGGAGAGCTCTAGGACACACATAGGGAATGGTGCACAGCGCAGGAGCCTATAGGATATCTCAGTGGAGACAGTCAGGTAGTTTAGGCCTCAAATTTAAGTTTTGTACAATAAGAAAAAGGTTCATAAAATCGAGCATTAAGTGTTTTATTTTTTATGACTTATTTTATTAAAAAAATGTTTCAGTGAAAAATTGCTGGGTTTGGATTTGAACATTCCCCATTGTATTCACAGTGCTAACATTGCATGATTGTTCATGTGCATCAGCATCAAAAGTAAAATTGATGAGACTATTTTTTTTGTCCATAACTGAAAACATTTTTTAAAAGACAGTTGAAAAATACTGAAAGTTAGATTCTCAAGGCCAGGAGTCAATGAAGCGATGCCAGTTTACAGCAGATGAGGATTTGGCTTTTAAAAGTAATTTTACTTTCAATAATCTGTGATTTTTTTTACCTTGATAAAGAATTTTTTATATGACAGGGGCTGTAACTAGCTCTTTTTTCAGTCTTATCTTCAACTCAGAACACAAACTGTAGTGTGTTTTGAAGCAGTTTCTCTCTTGCTGATATGATAAAAGATGGTGAAGATACTTTGGTGTGCTGGCTAATCCATTTTGCCCAGCCATGAGGCATGTCTTTGTGATACCAATGGAAGGGTACTGCACTGCACTTTATTCAGGGATACCCAAAAAATAAATAAAAAAGCTGATCCTTCTTTTGCATTAATACAGAATGTCATCGCTCAAATACTGTCAGACAAGGGCAGAGGGGATTATGCCTACCTGCTGTTGTGTTTACTTCACTGGTTGCCTGTGTGGGGCATAGACTGAGTTTTAAGGCCCTTAATGAGCTGGGTCCCAGATAATTTCCTCAGCTTTTGTCCTCCTGAAGGCCAAGGGAATGAAGCTGTAGGAGCCAGAAGACTTGAGAGACAGGATTAAGTCTCTTCCCTGAGCCTACGGCTCTGAAGCCATGAAAAAAAATTCCCCCTTTGCCTTAGAATAACTATGCAACTAACCTCTTTTAAAACAGGTTTAAAACTATTTTTATTTCAGCAGGCCTGCGGCATGACATATTGATATTATATAGTTTTATACAGGTGATACATTTTATTATAAAGGGTCTTAAAACCAATATTTTTACTTTTTTAATATAAGAATAAAGAAATAAGTTTTTCAAAATCTAATATTTGTTTTGTTGGTAATGATGTTCCATCCCACCCTGACACACACCCTCTTGACATGCTAATTATGCAAAGGTGAGGACCAAATGGGATGCAGATACCCAGCTATGTTAGCTTTACATCACCTGAAGATTCCTTATGTCAAGGGAAATTCTTGCCTACCCATTCCCGGAGGCTCTAAAAGTTGCACTTGTGCACATTTAGGCCCCAATCCTGCCATGGGATCACTGGCTTCAATGGGATTGCTCCCAGGTTTAAAGTTAAACATGTGTGTGAGTTTTTGTAGGATTAGGAGCATGATTTGTACTCATTTTACTCAGAGAAGGCCTGACTCTGAGTTGCACCAATGTGAGAGATTCACAAATAGTTTCCGCCATACACAAGTGATAGTGCACAAAAATTTCACAAGTGTCTGCATGCACCAAATTGGACATGTGGACATAGAGGCCAGATTTTTAGTATTTGTTCTCAGAACTGAAGAGCTATAATAGTGCTGCTAACCTGGGAAATAAATGTGTTTTTTAAGATATTTAACTTGACATTGTCCCTTTCATGTAAGATAGGTTTTATTCTGTATTAATTTCATTATAAAGTCCCTAAAATAGTCATTTGTAGACACTATTTACAGTAAAAGTATCAATATTTAAAATACTCTTAGAAAGAAGTCCATGAGCTCCTAAAGCCATTTCCATCTGAAGCCTTGTTTGGGTTTTTTTCCAGTAAGCTGAACTTTATTCATTATTTTTAGTTGTCATTTTTGAAATGTACCATCTTTCTGGATTACACTTGATAAGCACTTGCTGAGGACATAAGCTATCAGTTTTGTGGTTATGATCTCCCAGAATTCAATTTTTTCTGGCTTAAGATCAAGCGATGACAAATATCTTGAAAGAAGACAGAAGCTTTATTCTTGCTATTTGAGGATATCAGCATGTCAAAAGTAGAGTTGGATTGTAAACTGTTATTTGAGACACGTATTTCCAACCTCCAAAAACACTTAGGCTTGATAATTTTGCACATCTTTATTCAGAATAAAAGATGTTCTGTTGAACTGTTGATGTTGTCCACTCTGTGAAATCTGACAGTCAGTACGGTTACTCTTCTTGAGGCATTCGAAAATGTCACTAGGGAGGTACTGTTGCCAGAGGCACATTTTAACTGGCACTCAGAAAAATCAGGTACTGTATCTGAAAACATCTCTGAAAAGGAATAAATAAAAGGCTAGAGTAATCTCACAACCCTGGCACCAACAAAAGCCTTCTACGGGCGGCAAAAGGAGTGAGTTATTTGACAAAGTTCAAGGTGATGTGTGCAACAATGTGAATATTTTGTGTGCTTGTTTAAGCATTTCAGAGAGACTTTCCCTCCAGGGTGTTACTCCTAATTTCAGACCCTTTGCTCCCTCACTTGGCAAATTTAGGTTTCATCTACAATGGTCCCTAATGGTGTTAGCCCAGGGTTTCCCTGCCTCTGCAGGATGCCACGCTAATCCAAGAGGGAGAGAGAAGCAAGGGAGAAGAACAGCTGGAGCAGGAAAGGCTGCATGTTTTGGATCTGTCCTTTCCTCGATCCTTTGACTGTGGTTATAGGGGAGGACAGGTCCCTGATAGTTGTCTCCCTTTCTCACCTGTTCTTATGGCAGCCATTAATACAACTGTGGAGGCAGCGTATGTGCCCAGGGCTGTAGAGTCAAGCAGCAGACCACAGGCCAATGCTTCCCTGCCCTCGTGGGACCCAAACTGTTAGAGCAGATGGACCTAGCTGCATGCATCCACCAATGGATTCCTCCTCCACACTCTAAGCAGCATGTAGCTTTCTGGTGACTGGGGCAGTGAGGTTCAGGAGCCACCATGGAAAGAGAAGACTGATAGGGAGCCAAAAACAAAACAACCAACCAGAATGCAACAAAAGGGAAAATAAAATAAAATTCATGTTGATAGGAAGAAAATGGGAGAAAGGGCACTGAGTGAGGCAGAAGAAAGAGAAATTCAATAATGTACTTCTCTGTATTACTGTGGTGTTGTCCGTGTGATGTTTGGTAAGCTATTGTCCCTGTTTTACAGATGCATTAAGTGAGACACAAACAGGTGAAAGTCTCTTGCACAGAGAAAGTCTCTAGAACAGCAAAGAAAGAACCTGGGACCACATTCTGTTACAGCCCCTTTGCACAGATCCAGTGGAGTACAAGGCCACAAAAGGGAGCAGGGGGTGGGAAGAGTTATACAGGGCTGGCATATGTGGCTTTACATTTTCACCTCTTCACAGCCTCCCACAAAGGGGTGAACAGGAAAGGGGTGGGTTGATGGGGCAGGAGAGGAGGGGGCAGATTGCTTTTGTGCTCTCTCTCAATTATAGGCAGGCTGTATCTTCACTGAATAGCTGCAATCCACTCTGTACACGCTTCATACAAAACAGGTAGGTAGGCCACAGTGCCTGGAGGGTCCAACTGAGATCTGGGCCCAGTTTGTGTTGGGTGCTGGACAGTGAGAGACAGTCCCTGGCCCTTTCATCAGTGACCCAGTTCAAGCAACCAGTCTCTGAACTGGAACTGGAATTTCAAAGGAAGACAACATAAATGTTAATAAGATGAGGAAGACTTTGTAGCACCTTAGAGACTAATCAGTTTATTTCAGCATAAGCTTTCGTGGGCTATAGCTCACTTCATCGGATGCCTGGTTTGTTGGTTTTATTCACACTTTAGAGCAGGGCAAAGGTGATGGAACTGGAAGTCAGAATGTGTTCAGGAAAATAACTTGGCCTTGGACTCACTTCTTGTGGGCAAAGAAGCCATGAGTCTTAAGGCAGTATTTATGGCTGTGGCCCACACAAAGACTTAATCACATATACTATGTATCTGAGTAGGCTCTATAAAGCTAGCCATGTGCCGTAGTTTTTGCAGGATCAGGTCCCTAAGCCTTAACAGAAAGAATTCATGTTTAAATGTTATAGCTATTTCTCTTGCCCAGGTTTTTTATCATAATACTTATGCATAATTACAGTTTTATGGCTTTCATAATATGTTTAGCCACTGGTGGAAGAGTGGCTATTTACCATAGCTCTGTCTTTTGAGACAATGTGTGAGCCATCGCTATGTATTTATAAAAAAACCAACAGTGTGATTCACTCGGAAAAAATTAAGGAACATGTGGAATAAATACATCTTTAGAACTCCTCTTGAGAGAAGAGGCGTTGTTACATTAGTATTCCTGAGCACTAAAAACTTTTATTAAGCAGTGATTCTAATTAAAGATGTCGCAAATTACTCACAGATAATTCAATATTCACCTATACGACAGTGGAGAAATGTATGTTGAAGTATCATATCAATTGACCTGGTTTTAGAATTGATTTAGTAGTAAAATTTGACAATACAACATATACATATACAATCCAGTATACAATAGTTACCATAAGTATATGCAGAGCTATATGTTTCGTTAAAAAAGAGCATGCATGAGTTAATTCGACTGAAGAGTATAGAAAGGTAAAAAAGGCATGTCAGTCCAGGACAAACATTCTGGTTTCTTCTGAAAGGTTGTAGCAATGATTAAATGACTTTGGAAAACCATGTCACATCCCTTGTCAGAGAGGAAGGCTGGTCTTGTGCGTAAGGAAATCAGGGATAAGTTTTTGGCTGTGCCTGAAACTGTGGGCAAATCATATAATCTCTCTGTACTTGTGAAGTGGAGCTAATACATTGTTAGTCCCACCCTTCTCTGTTTGGCCCCAGATTCTTGCAAAGATTCACACATGTGCTTAACTTTATCCACTGTTAGGTATGTCTACACTGTGAAGTTGTCGACAAAACTTTTGCCTTTCACAGGTACTTTAAAAAGAACCCCCCACCCCTGCGAAAGACAAAAGTTTTGCCGACCCAGGTGGCAGTGTGAATGGGGCTTTGTCAACTGGAGCTAATGCCGCTTCCGGGGCTGGAAGTATTTTATCAGTAAAAGTGCCGACAAAGTACCGGCATTTACACATGCTGACTTTTAGCGACAAGGCTGTTTCAACAGCCTTGTCGCTAAAAGCTGTGTGGGGTAGACAAGCTCTTAGTAGTGTCTCTGGAGTCCATGGGGGGCTACGTGGGTGAGTATTCAGGCAGCTAGACTGAGCCACTGCCCAGGCTATCCTGGCTACACTGCTTTAGAAGCTATGTCTAGAAGAGCTGGGAATCACACCTCCCAGTTCAAATGTAGACATATCCACAGGTTGTAAAGTTAAACACGTGCTTACATCTTTGCAGGATCAAAGCCTTAGATTGCATGCTCTTTATGGTCTCTTATGTGTAGCCACAGCACCTTCCATAATGGGGCCTCAGTGTCATTTGAGGCTTCGAGGGGGCTAATTTAAGTAATATTATCTGCATATTTACAGCTATCCCCAAAAAGGAAAGCTAGAGACTAAATACATCATAATGACCAACCAGTTTCATCTAGCTCATAAGAATATTTATTTGTGAGCATCTTTCAGTGGTAAGATTTGTAGTGACTTAGGTTTGTTCATGTAAATAATGAAATGGGAAAATGAATTTCTGGTTAAAAAAGAACTTAGTATTTATATTGCATTTTCTGGGCACAATTTTCAACTCCGCCAAACTCAGTCAGTGCCTTTGCGCAGGGGTAGATAAAGATGGCTCTAAGTCACCTTTACATCACCCCTTGTCCTGGCCTAGCCTCTGGTGAACAATTAAAGCAGCCAAAGGGCTGGTTTAACTTACAATGGCTAGAACAGGCAACAAGGGATGCTTGTACTAATGAGGGAACTCATTTCGGCCTCACCATCTCTGGTCCTCATTAGCCCCTTCCTGATGCTGGCATGTTCCCGGAGTGGTCCCAACACACACCCTACAGAATGAGGGTTGAGGAGAGGCTACCTATACCAGCCTGGGACTCCCTCAGGCTGAGGGATTCCTCTTCAGTCCCTTTAGGGATGGTTTAAGGTAAATTTGCATTCATCCACTGGCACAAATGAACCTTAGCAGGTGCAAAGGATCTGGATCTACAGATTTTAGGTGTGTTAAAATAGCTCCTTGTTTATGCTGTTATTCTTTATGCCAAATAGAAAAGATATACCTTAATTATTCATACAAATCTGACAAATTTCAAAATAACTGAGTACAAAAATCTTCTTTTTGGCAGCCCATATCAGGTGAGATTACACTAACGGATTTGCCAAAATAAGCAATCAAAGATTTTTTTTTGTGGGATAGCAGAATGGCAACTTATAAGGACTAAGAAAAAGACAAGATATATTTCAGATAAGCTTTTATATCTTGGAAGAGCATTAACACAACTTAAGAAGTTGGGATTGACGAGAAAAACCCTGAGTTTGTTTCACATCAATTTTTTTTTTAAATCCCAAACACTTGTAAAACCAAGAAATGAATATCAGTGAAAGATAAACTATGGACATTAGCTCTTCCTTTTGCTCATTAGTTCTCACACTCTTGCAATGATAGTTACAAACCTTTAGCATCACAACCTAGAAACAGATTTTTTTTTAAATGAAATTGTAAACAGATTAATTTACTTTGGTAAATCATCCTGACAAGCAGAAGGAGGACAAATTCATTGTTGGTTTAACCCTGGGGTTCTCCAACTGGGGATTGGGACCCCTCAGAGGGTTGCCAGGTAATTACATGGGCAGGGGGTTGCAAGCTGTTAGCCTCCATCCCAAACCCTGCTTTGCTTCCAGCTTTTATAATGGTGTTAAATATATTTTAAAGTGTTTTTAATTTATAAGAGGGATCACACTGAGAGGCTTGTTGTGTGAACGGGGTCACCAGTACAAAAGTTTGAGAACTACTGGTTTAACCCCAAGGAACCCAATAGATTTGCAGCAGGAGAGTATTTGACCACTCATGTTCTAAAGCAGTGGTAAGCAACTTTTGGCACACCTGCCAAAGGCAGCACGCGAGCTGATTTTCAGTGGCAGTCACACTGCCAGGGCCCTGGCCACAGGTCCAGGGGGTTCTGTATTTTAATTTAATTTTAAACTAAGCTTCTTAAACATTTTTAAAACCTTATTTACTTTACATACAACAATAGTTTAATTCTATATTATGGACTTATAGAAAGAGACCTTCTAAAAACATTAAAATGTGTTGCTGGCACACGAAACCTTAAATTAGAGTGAATAAAGGAAGGCTCGGCACACCACTTCTGAAAGGTTGCAGACCCCCATTCTAAAGTAAATAGCACATTAAATCTCACCTGTAATAGATACACGTTGTCAGAGTGTGCTGGGAGGGCACTGCAAATTTGTGGTGCAGTAATGTAAAAAACTGCAAATGCTAGAATTGATATCAGTAAGAAAAGAGCCCGGAGAACTCTGGAAGCTGGAAATTTCACTGTCCGCGGTACTTTTAGACAGCTTCAGCGCAGCAGTACAAATGGTCACTTGAAATGAAAATTGTTTCTCTCTTTGGTCTCTCTAGCTGCAGCGTTATTATTCAATCTGATTTAGTGAAATAGCAGCAGCTGAACTCCCACTCTTCCCAGAACACCTCCATATTGCATTCCATCCCTCACCTACCGATTAACTCACAGCAGAGATAGGCACCAGGCAGTCAGTTTATTTTATTTTTAATTGTCTGCAAAGGGCTTGCAATAACTTCACTGAACCGGCCGCCAGAATACATTGGCTCCATGAGCTGAGATATCTTATTAAGTATGACACATTAGAAATGACCCTCAGCCAGATCTTCAGCTGATGTAGCCCAATGTAGCTCCATTAAATTAATTTTCATGATGCGGATTTGCACCAGGTGAGGATCTGGCCCAGAGTTTATATTTTATGAAGTTGGGCCATGTTAATACAATATTTTCTTACTCTGAAGTTGGCTATAAATTCTATGCCTGATTTATTAAGGAAAACACTATTTACAGTGCTGTAGTGCTGACATAAAGGTTCACTCTACAATATATTTCGAGTGGTGTGGGACTGGGATTACATGAACTATACATTGACCTCCTGTGTTTTATAGTATGACCTGCTGTGACTGTGCCATTATCATCAGAAACTGATTAAACAAGTAAAAACTGACAAATGTCTTCAAAATGTGTTTTTTGGAGTTGCATAAGGGGAGAGGGGTCATGAAGAGATGTCAGAGGGCCATAAGTACTCGACCTTTACCATAAAGCTAAATCGGCAAGGAGTCCTTGCTAGAATAGTAGGAAGTTTTGGAGGGGATCCTGGTATGGAAAAAATTGACAGTGATTTATTTCATTGTATGCCTTAGGGATCATGTCTAACTTAGATGGACTGTGGGAGCATTTGTCTTCCCAGAGGACTAAATTACACACAAAGAGGGTTGTGTGTTTATGTTCTAGCTGCTCTTGTGGAGAATTGATAACATAGATTTCCTTTTGGGATTATGGGTGTTTTGAGAGGTTACCATTCTGCACAGGAGACTTTGCAGACAGAGAAGCTTGTCAATCCTAAAAAGGGAACCTCCCAGACTTCTGACTGTGAATAAAGATTCTGAGAGGGTTTACACAAAAGGGGCTTTTGTGTTTTTTTAGGCACTGTAACACAGGGCACTATCAAAAGTGAAAAAGAAAACTGAGACTATTGTTTCGGGTACAATTCAGATTCCATTGTTTTTAGATAAGAGAGAATTTATTGGAGGAAGATTGCATTGGGCTTTTGTAAAACTCAGCATCAATGGGTAGAAATTAGAGATGGATATGAACCAAACCACTTTGAGCTCTGGGAAAGTTTGGCTTTGTATCTGCATGAGATGGCTTTGGTTTATCTCTAATGTGCATTTCTTTCCCCACATGTAAAGCATACCTAAGAACGGCCATACTGTGTCAGACCAAAGGTCCTTCTAGCCCAGTATCCTGTCTTCCAACAGTAACCAATGCCAGGTGCCCCAGAGGGAATGAACAGAACAGGTAATCATCAAGTGATCCATTCCCTGTTGCCCATTCCCAGCTTATGGCAAAAAGAGACTAGGACACCATCCCTTCCCATCCTGGCTAATGACCATTGTTAGACATGCCCTCCATTATTTATCTAGGGTTTTTTTAACCCTGTTATAGACTCGGCCTTCACAGAATCGTTTGGAAGGGAGGATGGAGCAGGGTAGGTGTAGCAACTACAGCACTACAATTGGTCCTCACATTTATATTAAGACCATTGCCATCACTTGATGATTACCTGTTCTGTTCATTCCCTCTGGGCACCTGGCATTGGTTACTGTTGGAAGACAGGATACTGGGCTAGAAGGATCTTTGGTCTGACAGTATGGCCGTTCTTTTATGGATGAATCAAGGACTAAAGTCCACAAGAGTTGGGCATAACAACCTGCCCTTTCACCCCAGAAAAGAGCAGAGAATCAGGCCCTATAAATTTGTAGTTTACCAAATCATTTGTTATAGTATTTAATGGAACCTTACTTTCAACATCAATTTAAATTGGCTTCGATCTGAACACAGTCACAAAGAGCTGAAAACATCTGAAGGACTGCAAACAAAGAGCGGTGATAATTGTTAATGTATCAAGTTGTGAGGAAACATCTCATAATGCACTTGTCTAAAACCACTGAAGCCTGGACAGCAGTAATGCTGTCAGACTTAGGGGTGAAAATGGACCAAATATTTGACATGACTTTACAATGTGATATTCCAACAAAAATGGTCATTACAGTGTTAGACTGCACACTGTACAGAAAAAGGTAATAGTCCCTCCCTACTTGTCTGTGGGTTGTTGCTAAATTGTTTCCTCCCCTTTTTTTCTCACCACTTTTTGATAGATTTGACATTTTTCCCTGTTTCCCAACTCACCCTAAATCTATAAGCTGTTGGCCATACAGAGAGAGCCTGGGTCCCATAGAAAGCTGTGCTGAGTGCCAAGAGAGAAGGCAAGAGAAGCTTGGTCTGTTGAGTTGTATTTAAGCTTGCAACCCTTTATATGTGAGCCACCACCAGAGCCAGCTACATTAGAGGATGCAACCAGACTAGAGAGGGGAAGTAGGTGACTTTTCTTGCAGATGTAGCAGCACATTTGTGGGAGATATGTAGATCTGAGGTCTTGCAATTTTCCCTAGCCATACTGAAACTCTCCTCTGCCTAGTGCAAATTGTCTTATATAACCTGATGCCTGCCTGGCCAGGAAACACTTTGCCTTCAAGCAGACTGTTCCTTAGACTCTTCACATTTTCCAGAGTTTCAGAATGATTGGAATCTGCCTGTGTTCTTGAGCCTGCCAGTCCCTGGGTACAGTATGTAATAGTTTGTTTTGCATAGGGCCCATTGGGTTTTAATGGCTCAGATGGAAGTACAAGCTGATGCTGTCTGTCTTCAAGCTTGGCATTGTGATATGCTTGACAGTTACATATGAATATTAGCCATCTGTAGGATAGGACGATATAGTTACAATTTCTCTTTTGGTGGACCCCCAATCGTTGCTGAGCCATGTTTACTTGTGAACTCTACAGTCATGAATTTAAATGAATGCGTCTGAACACTATTTTGCATATTTGGCCAGCTTTAC
Source organism: Sternotherus odoratus (assembly GCA_032164245.1). Lineage (NCBI taxonomy): Eukaryota > Metazoa > Chordata > Testudines > Kinosternidae > Sternotherus > Sternotherus odoratus. The sequence goes on from JAVMKO010000007.1 coordinate 90,893,676, forward strand.
TGAGAACAGATAAATAAATAAATCTATTTTAAAAAATGTTGAGCGGAATGGATTGCAGATAATTGCAATTCAGATAGAGAGTTTATCTGAATTTTGGATTATCGAGAATTTGAGTATGTACCCAGCTCCAAAATCTGTAGTGAAACAATTACCATTTAACTATTTTGGACATCTTCAAATATATTTATTAATCAGCTTTACCTATAATGCATTAGTCTTTTATTTTTGGAGCTCTGCATTTAAATCCCAGGCTGGGTAACAAGAGAAATGATTTTAACATGGGCTTAAACTAGCCTATACTGAATGTTGGTTTACATTAAAACACCACCATACAGTGTGGCTTAGTTGGTTATCACAGAATCAAAGACACAAACAAGTACACCTAGACTATCTCTGACAAGTGTTTGTTCAACCTGTTCTTAGAAATCTTCAGTGATGGGGAGTCCACAACCTTCCTTGGAAATCTATTCCAGAATTTAACTATCCTTGCAGTTAGGAAGTTTTTCCTAATAGATAACCCCAAGGCACCCTTGCTTCAGATTGAGTTCATTACTTCTTGTCCTACCATCAGTGGACATGGAGAACAACTGATCACTGTCCTCTTTATAATAACCCCTTAGTATATTTGAAGACTGTTATCAGGTCCTCCTTCAGTCTTCTTTGCTCAAGACTACACATGCTCAAGGTTTTTTTAACTTTTCCTCATATATCAGGTTTTCTAAACCTTTTATCATTTTTGTTGCTCTCCTATGGACGATCTCCATTATTCCATAGCTTATATAAAATGTGACTCCCAAAACTGGACATAGTACTCCAGCTGAGGCCTCACCAGTGCTCAGTAGAGCAGGACAATTACCTCCCATGTTTTACATGACACTCTTGTTAATACACTCAGGAATGATATTAACCTTTTCCTCAACCACATCACATGGTTGGCTCATGTTCAGTTTGTGATCCACTGTAACCCCAAGATCCTTTGCACCAGTGCTATTGCTTAGCCAATTACTCCACGTTGTGTAGGTGTGCATTTGAATTTTTCCTTCTCATGTGTACTACTTTGCATTGTCTTTATTGAATTTCATCTTGTTGATTTCAGACCGGTTTCTCCAATTCATCAAGATAATTTTGAACTCTAATTCTGTCCTTCAAAGGGTCGGCAACCTCTCACAGTTTACTGTCTTCTGCAAATTTTATAAGTATACTCTCTGCTCCATTTTCCAAGTCATTAATGAAAATATTGACTAGTACCAGATTCAGCACAGACATCTGCAGGAACTCACTAGATACGTCCCCCTCAGTTTGACAGCAAACCTTTGATAACTATTCTTTGAGTAGTGGGAAGAGGTGGGACTAAAATGTGACATGGCCTGAGGGCTAAGATGTGAGAAAAGGCACACCAGTGCAGAACCAGAGTCTCACCAGGAGGCTTTTGAGGAGGAAAGCCTGCTATAACAGGCACATAGGGGATGCACCAGAGGTGAGTACATCATTATTCATTGCTATGGCAAACAATGGCCTATTACTGCAGGGAGAAATTATTAGCAAGGGCTCAATCCTACAAGGTGCTAAAAACTCTTATTGACCACAGACTTCAGTGAAAATTGTAGGAACTCAGCACCTCACAGGACTGAGCCCTCAGAGCAGGTAAACTCTCATGAGTGGTGTGGAGAAAGTGAATAAGGAAAAGTTATTTATTTGTTCCCATAATATAAGAACTACGGGCCACCAAATGAAATTAATGGGCAGCAGGATTAAAACAAATAAAAGGAAGTTCTTTTTCACACAGTGCACAGTCAACCTGTGGAACTCCTTGCCTGGGTAGGTTGTGAAGGCTAGGACTATAACAGGGTTTAAAAGAGAACTGGATAAACTCATGGAGGTTAAGTCCATTAATGGCTATTAGGCAAGATGGGTAAGGAATGGTGTCCCTAGCCTCTGTTTGTCAGAGGGTGGAGATGGATGGCAGGAGAGAAGCTGTTAGGTTCACTACCTCTGGGGCACCTGGTATTGACCACTATTGGACGACAGGATACTGGGCTTGATGGACCTTTGGTCTGACCCAGTAGGGCCATTCTTATGGTCTTATGTTCTAGGACCCAAATGTTCAACCCTTACTCACTGTGTTAAACATTTAAACATGTAAATGACATTGCCCTAGCACACAAGCCTTCATACCATCAGCTGCACCTTAACTCGATATCTTAGCACAATTGCTGATTATTTCCAATTCTGGCCTCCCAAAAACCATAGTAACCACTTTCCACCTGAACAATAAAATGGCTAATATCAAATTTGACGTGCAGTTCTGTGGTGAGAGTATTACCCCTGAGGCTAACTCAAAGTTTGTTGGCGTTACACTGGACTGGAGTTTGACCTTCCCACAACACCTTGAGAACACCTGCAATAAGATCAGGTCTTGCGTCGCGCTTATCAGAAAATTGGCCAGAACATCATGGGGATCCAATCCACAGACTTCACAAATCACATCAATTGCCTTGGTATATTCTGCAGCTCAATATTGTGCACCAGTGTCGTCTCACAACAGTCACACTAAACTCATTGACACTCAACTCAACAACGTTATGTGCATAGTGTCAGGGAAGCTCAAATCAATCCCAGTCGACTGTCTCCCGATCCTATCACACATCCAGCCTCCACAGATTAGAAGAGCTCCTAAGACGTCTCGCTTTCTTAACTATGTCAATGCAAATGCAAGGATCCCGCTGCACGATGATCTGCAGAACCCACCAAAGTCAAGATTAAAATCCTGCAACCCCCTCTTGAACCGCATTAAGACCCTTACACCCAACTTCGATGTTGAGGCTTAATGGAGAACCACCTGGAGCTTTTCCACTACTCAAAACAAACAGCTCATCATTGACCTTGCCAAGGAGCCACTGGGTTTTGATTTATGGCGGCAAGATTGGTGCAGATTGAATCGTATCTGGACATCTCATGAGAGATGTGGACAAACCCTCTTTAAATGGAAAATGAGGCAAACACCTGCATGCAACTGTGGTGACCAAGCACAAATGATGGAGCACAGCATATTGAGTATCCCCTTCATTCTTTCGCCGGGGGCCTGAAGGCATTTCACCAGCTCACTGCTGCGGCAATGTGCTGGCTATCAAATTTAGACACACAGTGGTAGTTGTTGCTACCTAGAAAGCCATACGAAAGAAGAAGATGACAGATATAGTCATTTTGTGTAAGTCAGGTACTCCCTTTGAGTAATTCCAATGTGAGTAAGGATTGTGCAATTGGGACTTTATACCACAATTATCCTGATTTGTGCATATTAACAAAAATATTCTGGTCCAGATCTTCAGCTGGTGTTAATCAGCACAACTCCATTGAAGTCAATGGTCCTATGGTGACTTACATCAGCTGAGGATCTGGTTCATATTGAGTAAAAAAGACAGGAGGAGGTACTAGTGGTGAAAAAAACAAAATCTAAGGCATAGCAACAGAAGTCTGGGAAAGCGTCTAGTAACTCTTGTTTATTTTTAAAACATCTGTAAGCTCTTTGGGTCAGGAACTGCCATTTACTGTGTTTGTTCAGGCCCAAACCAGCTGAGGCCTCTAGACATTATATTTAAACATTGGATGTGAATCATGGTTGGACAGATATATGGACAATGACATCTAATAAAAACTCATGTTCCAAGGCACGAGGAAACCACTGACTTACAGGGTTAGGAAGAAACATCCTCAATATGCTGATTATTTCTTAAATATCCACTATAGAGTTTCTTGGACCTTCTTCTGAAACAGCTGTTACTGGTCATTTTTGGAGACAGGTTACAGTGCTAGCTGATCCACTCATCTGATCCACTGTGGAAGGTCCTATTGTCCTACTTGGAGGCATCATCTTTTCTTTAAAATATTCTAAGTATTTACAAGGCGTATTACTTTCTGAATGAATAAGGCAGTAATCAGCTGGAGGTAAGTTTACTGTGGAACAGTGCAATAGGCCATGCTAGTTTATTAGTGGCCCTTCAGTCTGGTAGTACATTAACTGGTGACCTCCCTATCTCCTTTGCCTTTCAATCAAAAATCTGTGCAAGGAAATAAGTGGTGGGAAAACAGGCAAAAATCTCATGGTAAACTAAATTTTTTACCAAAATACCCTGGTTCCTCAAAGTCTTCCTGCTGTGTTTTTCTCTGTTTTCAAATCTCCTTTCATAAAAATTCTGATCTGAGCCCCTCAGCCTCTGCTGTAGAAATGATCCCATCCATGTCTGTGTGATATCTGAAATGTACCAACTTTCTGGCTATTTTTCACTTTCGGGATCATCTGTCACTTTTCTTCATTGCTTTTATTTTTGTTGCTGCATATTGACCTATGCTACCATATTCAAGAAGTTGTAAAAACTGGCATAGTTGTGATCCAAAGCAATAGAAATATTAAGGCACACAGTCAATGACCAAATTTGCCCCTGCTGTCATTATCTCTGTAGAGGTTTATGGAATTACACCAGGTGGGAATTTTTCCTGGATGTAACATTTTGCCCATAGAAGGTTATTTCTTCTATGGACAATCAAGATGTTTTCTCATTTCCATATTTAGATGCACATCAATGCACTGGATTAAATTCCCCACATGCCAGCATGTCCCAGCATATGTTTTCAAGGCACAGAATACACATCCTGTCATGCTAAAATGATTTGTGGCAGAATCACACAAAGCCCAAGTAAGTGTTTTTTTAATTGTGCTCTTGAAAGCAATTACATTGTTTCTTTTCTTTTACTAAAAAGCCCTGTCTGGGGATGCCTGTACCTTTTATTTGAGAGAGTTTAAACAAACAGCCTGTTTCTTTTTTGCAGGCCTTATTGGTAACTATAACCAGGGAATTTTTAATGTCTGGGCCAAGTGCTATTTTGGTGTGATTAAAAGAAATGACATTTTCCCCTTTATGCCGTGCCTTTGGAAAACACAAGTTATTATTTTAAGTGCATGATATAATATGCTGTTGCATGTTTGCAATATATGGAGTCAGCTTTCAGCAACATACTGCCTATTCATATGTTTAAAAGAGAACAAAAATCTATTGATGTCAATGTGTTGGATGCAACTAATACAAAACAAAATTAAGAGGAATTGAAACTATAATCTAAAGTATATGTATTGTATGTGTGTTTATGTTGTGTGGGCAGCAGTTGTTGAAACATTTCTGGAGTGTGAGGGGCAGATAAACAATATAGTATGTAAAGGCAAATATGTAAGTGCAATCCATTGAATGTATGTTGTCAGCAGATATGAGATTGCTACAGACCTGCCTAGGGAAGTTTGGTTCTTTGGGTCAAGCTGTACAATTCATGCTTTTACTTTGAAGGTCCCCAGTTCAGACACCTCTGGTGTCTCAGCCAAGATGGGTCATCACATAAGCTTCATCGGGTTTGTTGTTGTTTTTCACTAGTGAACCGATAGCCCTCCATTTTAGCTCTGGGCCTCTCTTGAGAAAGTCTTGAATTATGTTGAGTTTGAATTCTGTGGCAACATAAATGGTCGGATGAGTTGCATATGGGATGTTAAATAATCATAAAATGGAGATAATTTGATGTAACTGACAAAGTAGTGTGATTTGAATGGGGGATGTGCAAAGCTCAGGGCCGGCGACAGGGGGGTACAACGGGTACAGCTGTACCGGGCCCCGGACTTCAGGGGGGGCCCCTCAAGTCTGGGGCCGGTACTCAGCTGTACCCGCTTGTCACCCGGGACTGTGAGCAAGGTGCGGCTCTGGACAGCCGCTGCAGCGCTCACCAGCCCCCTCCCCCGGCCCCCAGCAGCCTCCCCCGCCCCCCTTTGCTTCTCCCGGCCGGCCACGCGGCCACAGCGCATGCGGGGGTTGGGGCCTGCGGGAGGTAGGAGACCGGCGGCGGGGGGGCCGTGGGCAGTGGGAGATCGGTGGGTGGGGGCCGCGGGCGGCGGGAGATCGGCGGGGGGGCCGCGGGAGATCGGTGGGGTGGGGGCCGCGGACGGCGGGAGACTGGCGGGGGGGGCGCGGGCAGCGGGAGACTGGCGGGGGGGGAGCGCGGGCGGCGGGAGACTGGCGGGGGGGGCCCCCGCGGGTGGCGGGAGACCGGGGGGGGGGGCCGTACGATCTGCTGTACGGGGCCCCAAAATTCCTGTCGCCGGCCCTGGCAAAGCTAGTGCAATTTACATGTGGAAGGGGTTTGGGAAGCAGGAAAAGCAAGTAACAAGAAAATATAAGATGACCCGAAGGCTGCTTCTTTGGCATCTGAATCAATTTGGAGGGAGTGCCGCAAAGGTGGCTGTAAGCAGCCCGTATGGCTTCCTGATCGGCAGACAATCTGACACCAGTCTGGTCCTGAGGAGCAACTTGGAAAAACTCCAGGGATGCTCTTGTGTGCAATGGCTTCCATGGGGTTGTTTCCAATCCCAGGGATGGACAGAGTGCAATAGTACTCCAACTTACCCCTCGCCATGCTCCCTGTGATGAGGGGATAGTGTGCAGCTGGTCACTCAGCTCTATGCCACCTGAGGATTCCCTTGTGCCAAGAAAATACCTAGGTAATTGCTTAAGCCAGTGGTGCAGAGTAGGCTTACTGAGGTCCAGGATCTGGCCCAAGATGTGGGGAGACTTACTGCTCTTTATTTACTACCCTTCCTATCGTTGGCTTTTCCCCTTGCTGTGTAAGTTATCCTAACGTTGCACTCTCAATGAGTGATAAACAGATGTAGGTTACAATACTTCACCACTTCCACCCAACGTGTGCCTTACACCATCACCTCACCAATAAATATTGGTCAGAATTCTATGGCAATTGCATGAAATTACACTAAGTGTCTGATTCTGATCTCGCTTACAGCAGTGTTAACAAGGGACACCTCTATCTGTGTTAATAAAGATACACCTTTGTATTTAATACAGTGCAAGCCAGGTCAGACTCAAGCCCACTGAGTTCACTAACGTTATCGCTAACTCACATTGCTATAAACGAGAACAAAATCTTTTCCCTGGGTATTGATTTCTCCCTGGCTGTATGGCTCACTAGGCCAATTCTGTTCTCCTTTACTCAGGTATAAAAGTGAAGCAACTCCATTGATTCAAATTGAGTTATTCTGGATTTATATCTATGCAATCAAGAACAACATTTTCACTAGAGGTCCTGATTCTGATCTCACTAAAACCAGTTCCATGCTGGTGTAACCCCCTTAACATAATGTAAAATAAATGTGAGGTCAGAATCCAGACTTCATGTACCTCTTACTGTATTTTCTTGTGAGGACCCTAGAATTGGATCTTACATTTCTTTCATGTAACGGTTTTATATTTTCTTCTTAAAAGCAAAATATTGACAATGGCCTTTAGCTTTATACCATGTCTTATGTAATATGATTCTTTATCTTCTAAACATCATTCTATACTCCAGCAAACTGCTGCAAACTTAAGGATCCCATAAGACACTGAGCTTTAATGAAAGCAGATTTCAAGGGGAATTGAGGGCACTCAAGAGCTCCTAGGATCAAATACATAAGTGACAAATATTAGCAAAGTTGGAGCAATCTTGTAGTTAAACTCTGTTCAAACTTTCCTTAGGTGTCAATCATGTATTATTAATTATTGACCCTTATAATAAGTTTCCACCATGGGAAAATTAATCTTCCTATAAAATGCTTACAATGTATTTACTTTTCCTTATAGGAACATGCTCCACAGTAACTTTCTATATTAATTATTAACAAAGGTTGTATTTAAGATTCCTGTGTCTACTGCTTAATAACCCCCAAATTAGTCTCGATGGAATTAGCTGTAATTAAAGACATTGTGAAATATGGTGGGGGCAAACAGAATTACACCATATTACTTTATTAATAATATTCTTTAACTACACTGTAAATTGCTATTAGGCCTGCATATTACTGCCTGGATATGGAAATAGTCTTTTGCTATGCTAATCTAACACAATTTTCTTTTAAATGTAAACAAATTATACTCTATTAATATGCTGTTCTACTTGCATAGTTAATTATTGTAACAGTAAGGAATAAAATTGTTCTGCTTTCTCTGTTTCTGATGGAAAAAGGGCTACATAAATAGTTTAATAGGGAACTAATTATGCAAAAAATTTAGATGCCTAAAATGTGTTTGTAATTACATTAAAATGGTCTTCTGTTCAAATATTGGAAAGCCTGCTAATTGGAGGCTAGCTGGAAATTTAAATATTGTGAATCAATGATTTTAATACAGTACATATTTGGTTGTGTTTCTGTTCATATTTGTCTTTGGAAATAAAGAGAATATTTAACGGTGTTTAATAAGGGGAGTTCTGAATTTCATACCAATGAAGTTAGTAAGTGGCAGACATGAATTTTAAACATGTATGCTGCAGCATTCTCCTTAATTTAGTCAAGGGGTATGGCAGCTGCTCAATACTGCAGCACTGACAACAACAAAATAAAATGCTCCGAATGTAAGTTGATGAGAGAGAGAACCTGATACAGACCAAATCAAAATGTACTGGAAAATGCTACACGACAACCTAACAAGAATTGATATGGTTGTAAATTGCTAAATTGTATTAGATAAATAAACACATGTAGCATATCACCTGCCTATTCTCAGAGGAACTCCAGGATGTATATCACCTTCTGACACTCTGGTTAAGGTGTTAAGGACAAAGGGGTAGATTTTTGAAATGCCTCCATTTAATGTAGACCTACATCTAGTGGAAATGAGTTTCCACTGTGCTGATGGAACTAGAGGGGAGGAAGCCCATGCAAGAGGATTCTGCACTTCCCCAATGCCATGTCCAGGGCAAGTCCCTACAGGAAAGGTCTGGAGAGGTGGGTAGGTGACCCTCAAAGAAGGACATGTCTAATGAGTCTACATACACATGCAAAGCTCCATTGACTTCAGGGTTGGTTTTAAACATAGCTAACTGGCAGCTTCCTAAATTGCCATACTTAACGTTGTAGTTATGTTCCTGAAAAATGTGACTTTAAGCGAAACGATGTTAAGCAAATCCAATTTCCCCACAAGAATTAATGTAAATGAGGGGGTTAGGTTCCAGGGAATTATTTTTCATGAGACAAAAGACTCTATTATATTATATTATAGTATACACACACACACACACACACACACACGTTTTAAACAAACAGTTTAATACTGGTACACAGCAATGATGATTGTGAAGCTTGGTTGAGGTTGAAGTCAGAGGGTGGGATATTTCCCAGGGAATGCCTTACTGCTAAATGATGAACTAGCTTTTGAATGAGCCCTCAAGGGTTAACTCATTGTTGTTAACGTAGCCTCACACTCTACAAGGCAAAGAGAGGGAAGACAGCATAGCAGCCAGAAACACACACCCTGTGTGTGTCTGGAGAGAGAGAGAGAGGTGCATTTCCCCTTTAAGTATGCTGATCCCTGTCTTAAGTACACTACCTTGTTAATTAGCTCAGCAAGCTGAGACCCACCTCAGCTGCTGCAGGAAGCTTCCTCCGGGACTGTCGTGTGTCCCCCCTGCTGTATGGAAGATGGTGTAAGCAGGGTGCAGGAGCAGGGGAGAGGGAGACACCCTGACAGCCCCCCTTTACCCTCCCCACTCCCTCTCCACACAGCAAGCAGGAAGCTCGGGGAGCAGTCCAAGGCAGCGGGCAGGAGCAGCACATGGCAGTGGGGGGAGGGACATCTGAACTGCCAGCAATTGATAGCCTGCTGGGCAGCTGCTGCACAAGGAACTTTGGGGAGCGGGGAGCTGATAGGGGGGCTGCTGCTCCACTCTGGCTCCAAGTTCCCACCAGCTACCTCCATCGGGTTGCAGTGGACAAAGCGGGCGGCTGCCAAACAACATTAGAAGGGAGCATTGCACAACTTTAAACGAGCATGTTCCCTAATTGATCAGCAATGTAACAATGAAACAACGTTAACCAGGACGACTTTAAGTGAGGATTTCCTGTACTTCAGTGAGGTGCTGTATTTCAGTGAGATGTTGTGATTTTGAGTTCAACTCAAGGAAAGCCTTGCTCTATGTGATCCAGTTCCTAAACATATCAAGATGTACTAGAAGAACTGCAAGACAAATACTCCACACAGTTGAAGGGGAGGGAATGGTAGCTAGGGAAGCTAAATTGGGAAAAGAAAGAAAGAGAAATGGTAGTTTCAGGGGAAAGCAGCTAAGTTGCGAGCCGTTGAAGAGGGAATTTAAGAAGAGGGGGTCCCGTTTTGTTGATTTGAGAGGAGGATATAGAAACTGAAAATATTCTTCACTCCAGTGCTCCTCAGGATGGCCTTGGGGATCAAAATAAGGCATCTGTAGCTGAGTAGCACCCAAGCACAGTGAGTTGGAGACGAAACTTGAAAACAGCTTGTGGTACAAAGAAAGGATAGATTTCCAAATGGCTAATCTCCAGCCACCCACATAAGTTTTGTCTCTCTTTAGCACCTTTCTCTGTTGCTAAGTCTCGCGTCCAAAAACTGGAGTGGAGACACTCCAAATTATGCAGCAATATTACACATCAGGTAGTTGAAAATGGGCACCCAAAAAGATCTCAGGAAATGCAATGAAACAATTATTTTCCACAAGAAAGTGAATCAGGACAGTGCAGGACCAACAAAGTAGTATGAATAATGGGTTGAGACAAATATACAATGGCCATGAGCACATAGATCAGTTGCTAAGTTGGTTAGTGCAGATTACTGAGCAACATGTTGGCAAGCCTGAAATTCCTCAGTTAACTCCAAGAGAATGGGGAAGACAGCCAGATGATAGAAGCAGATCTGTGTCATGAGAGAAAGGGTAAACTTCCTCTTCAATGGACCTGTCTCAAAATGACTCAAGCTGTCTACTCGATCTAGCTTTAATGAAGAGGACACAGGATGGAGGAAAGATTTTTTAAATGATGGGGCTGATTATGCATCGATAGTCTCTCTCATTTATGAGCTTCAACCTTTCCCAAACTGATGTATAATAATAATCAGTAAAACAACTTCAACTTCCTTGTCACAGAAAGGTCTAAGGAAGAAAAGTGTTGGATAACAGGGCTGCTGTCCCTGTTCTCTGTAGGTGAACTAGCCACCGACCTAGAAGTGCACAGCAATCCCTTTGCAATAATTTAGGAGCTACTCCCCTGAGTAATCCCAATGAAGGCAATCGATGTGAGGGGTACTACAATCCAGCCCCTAGTTTCTAATTTCCCATGAAAATGAGAAACCCTTTTGTTTTTAACTTATAGTGTAATTGCAATTATAACAAATCTTATGGCAACAAATCAAACAACTTCTGCTGAGATTTCCCCCCTTTCTTCTTCTGCTTCTGCTGAGATTTCTACAGAATTCTCCAAATTGTCATGCAAATGTAATGTCATGACAAGTTTAATCTAATGTAACCCTTCTGCCCATCAGAGTTGGCAGCAACAAGGGCCGGGTTCAGTATCCAGGGGTTCCATTCTAATGACACAATACAAAACCGGCTCGAGCCCCCACCCAGTGACCTGGAACAACCATATACCACCCTTCTGGGCACCTCTAAGAGGCAATACTTCCCCTCTCGCAAGCACAGAGTCTGAGTGTACCAAAACCCTTTTAATGTCAGAGAGAAACACTGTGGCATATTATTGGGTAAACACCACAAATAAAAGTCACAAACCAAACCATGAACCAGAATCCCCCACACACACACACACACACACAAATGGGCTGTGTCCTTTCCCTTGGGTTCTTGAGTCCCACAAGCCCCAAAGTCACCCAAGGCCCCAAAAGTCCAACAGCCCCAGCAGAGTTCAAAAGTTCATTAGCAGAGTTGTACCTCCCCACCGAGGTGGAAGGGGGGGGCAGGTTAAGGGGCACCTTACGTGATCAGAGGCCGACTGCCCCGCCTCTCCAGTCATGCTGCAGTCCTCACCATGAGCCATTCCATCAGGTGCCCAGGAACTGCTCCGCTTTCTCCAGCCGCTCTGCTCTGTCAGCCGCGGTACGCCATCAGCCACTCCACTAGCGGTGACCCAAATGGCTCCGCTCTATCCACGGGCGGCGGCGGTGGCTGCTGCTGCTGCACATCACCATCCACTCCGCTAGCAGTCACCCAACTGCTCCCGCTCGGTCTGCTGCATCGTCGTCTGCTGCTGCTGCTCATCACCAGCCACTCCACTAGCGGTGATCCAAATGACTCTACTCCAGCCACTGCTCAGCAATACAATTTCAGCCCCCCTACAGGGCTTAGTGATCTCAGCTCTTAAGTGATTTCAGCTCATAGGGGGGGCCTTAGTGCAGAGGCACCACCAGACCCAAAGTGACTTCAGCTCAGTGGGCTGAAGTTAGACTCCTAATGGAAGCAAAAGTCAGCTCTAACATTCCACAGGGGAGAGAGGCCAGGTGCAATAGGCCTGTAGGGCTCTCAGACAAGGCCCTCACCACAAGGTATAGAAGCCTATCTACAGCCTCTCTCAATTCAGTGGGTTTTGGAACCCCTGTCCCTTGTTTAGTGAGCACTACCCCGCTGATGGCGAGTCCCTCCAGCATGCCAAAGGCCAAATACATGTCCCAACCCCTCATTCACATAAACAGGTTAATCAACACTTTATCATTCTGGCCCCAATACTACAGAAACTGGGGGTCCCACAGTAGCCACAGTGACCATTTGGGCTGTTAGAGTGGAGGCTAGGTGCGGTGGGTGTGTCCAAGCAAATAAGGTGTTATTTTCCAAGCGTCACTGCAATTCCTGCAATTCACCACCGGATGTCACTCACCCTGACACTGCTTACACTATTATGTAATCAAACTTGCAAATATGGATCAAAGTTGCAGCTCTGTGGATCTCTCAAAGTGTTACAGGAGCAGCTATCTCTAAATATGCCAACAACATTTATCATGGTGAAACAACCCCTCAGCAAAGTGGAGGAACTTCAGTAGCCTTGAAAAGGTATTGGCCCCCTCTCAAGGAATAAGATGCAGCAGGCTTGTTGCTCCATGAAACTCCTGTCAGGTGGTTGCTGTAGGGAGACTCCATGTAGCAGTTAGAACTGTTCAGAGGACAACAATTCTGTTCTGTGGAAACTTTCGACGCTTCATAATTTGTTTTGGATACCTATTTGAAGACAACAAAACCTTTCCAACATTTTTTTGTGAAAACAGCTTTCTGTTGACATGCTCATTTGCAAATTGAAAAGCTGAGGTATTCAGTTCAGGCTGCAGCATTGAAGTGTGTGTGACCTGGTGGTTATGGCACTGGGGAACAGAGCCAAGGTCGAATACCTGCTCTGACTCATCCAGAGCAGATTTTTTTTCATCCCAGAGCACTGATCAGGCAGGTAGGGACTTATGGCTTGGCCAGTTCCCTAACCACAAAGCTACAGAGTGTGACAGAGTCTCACTCTCTCCCCAAGCCAAAAGCCATTTTGACAAAGACTGGCAAAACTGAAACACTTCCACAAAATGTTTTGGCATTGATGACATTTCATTTCGTCAAAAATGCTTTGACCAGCAGGAGTAGCTCTCCACTGGGCTGGAACCATATTGCAGTTGCTGCATGGCAAGGGAGAACGAATACTTTTTAAAGCAAAGAATTGACAGGGATGACCTCAGTCTGCTGCTAGCTCCAGAAATGGGGCAGGCAAGATCAGTCTTGGAGAAAAGAATGCGCAAGCTAGATAAATTATGGATGGGATAAAGGACCAAATTCACCTCGGTGTTAATTGCATTGATTGAGTTTATTGTAGTGTGGTGCATTAGGATGAATTTGGTTCTTTGATTCTATCACCCCAAAGCAATAGGAGTTGTATCTCTGCCCATATTCTATAGGACAAGACATATGTCCAAGGCCAAGTGAGCAATGCCAAGTATGCAATGGCTGTTGCATTTGCTTACACAGCTGCTCTATTGCTACTATCTAACTTGCTGCTTTGTAAAAGAATTAGTGATACTTGGTGTATGTAAGGGACTACAAAAAACTTAATTTTATTCTACAATTGATAACACATTCGTGATTTATTACCACTCAAGATGTGTTAGATTAAATTGAAATAGAAAATATTGATTAGTGTCATACAAATGAGTGATCTGTGTTATGCTATTTCCTATTTAAATACTATAATAATATAAATAATAATTAATAAAAATACTTGAACTAGGTAAAGGCAGAACAAAACCCTCAAAATTAAAATGCCTGACAAATTAGATTGGTCCTTGAGTTATCACCACAATTTTCACAGTAAATACCCTATGAAACAACCTACAAAGCATATCTTACACCAGCCAGCCTGCCAAAATCCCCAAACAGCTTCCTTGCGGTTTAAGAAAAGAGCTTTTTAAATATCTTTGCAGTCTTGTCTGTTTGTCTGACAGATGTCTGCACTGTACTGGGAACTGTATTCATGCTCAGAATGTAAATAAGATTATAGGTCCTTAAATGTTTGCATTACATTGTATTTACCTAGATGCAGATGAAAATAAATAAGAAGCATTTTTTTCTAGCAGAATTTTATTTTTTTCTTGCGGGAAGGCTTTAAAAAATTGCCATGTCAGTTAAACGTTCTGGTCTACACTGTTATCTAACAGTTAGTCCAAAGTGCACATCTGTTGAATCAAAAAGGCAATATCTGTCTAAAGGTATAAATCACAGTGATTTGAAATATATCCTTCATATTCGTTTTTCAGTGTAGACGACAAAAGTCTTAATGATGAAGTCTATTCAGACACCTGTTTCATTCACATGAGTATCACACTATTTTCTATGAGAACAGAGCCAACCTTCCTCTTAAACCAGATTATTTGACAACACCAGAGTTTACTAAATATGCAAAGATCTGACAGACTCTTTGCACAAACCACTTTCAATATAATTAAAACCCAGAACCCATGCTGAAGTATTGCTAAGAGTCTGGCTTCAGCTCACAAACACAAGGCAAACTATAAGCCGGTCATTGATTGTTTACTCGTTGCTGTTGAGCCTAGATAATCCAGAGGTCCTGCAACAGCACATGATACTCTATATATGACAGACGTTGCTTATGCTGAGGAACACTGAACTGATCCGTGGAAGGGATGTTTGCCACGCCCATGAGTTTCTGCTTCAAATCTGGCTCTCCTCACGGCTATAAAGTTTGAGGCAGGTTCAAAGAAGTTGTCTCTTTAGTAGTGCCTATGGCAGAACCAACGCACTATGGTGAAGCAATAATACAGCGCCTGCAAAGCTTTATTCACATAAGTATTCCTTACTCTCACTCAGTTTCACAGAGTGCGCCTCCTGTGTTCACCTATGTCATGGACATGTCGGAGAAGGCTGGGTAGAGACGAGATAATATGTAGGGAGGCAGGAATGGGGTATAGGCAGGCTGCACTGCGCTTTGACTATTTTCTACTTCCCTCAGCCTATAGTTAGCCTTGGGAACTAGAATGTACTTTAGAGCAGTCCTGAGGCTACTCTAACTTGCACTAGCAAGACCGGGCAGGCCCACAGCTGCCCCAAAACATAAGGAGTGCAAAAAGGAATTCTAGTCACCTTTGCATCCATCCTTCTCCATTCCTTCAATGAGTTCAGATATGGAGCAACTCAGAATTGGAGCACAGTGTTAATGTGCCTTTATCTGTGAGGGAAAATAAGGTGAAGAAAAATTAATGCATCTATGTCATCAATTTTTTCAAACTTTAATGGAAAATAGCAACAGTGAATTTTATGCTGAACCAATGTTTCAGTCCTGGAGATTGAAATTCTCTGTTTATCCACAGACCAGTTACAGCTTAAGAAACATAATAAACTTCCCCAACAATGTACCTTAATGCTATTCAAGGGTACCATCTAGGAGTGATAGCATCTGTTCATTTTCCAGGTCCTATAACATACTTGGCTTTTCTATAAAAGGTCCACGGAAGGTCCAAATGACTACTCCAAAGCCCATTCGAGGCAATCAAAGTGTTTCCTTCAACTTTAATAGACTTTGAATCAGGCCCTAAATGTGCTGGAGAATTTTTATGTAGGTATATATGCACAGAGACCACCAAACCATTGTCATGTCTCCACCTATCACACTGTCCAGAAAACTAGAGATAACAAAGAGGATCTATAGCCCATTACCAACCCCCTAAACAATGCAGTTATCGCTAACTAGAAATTGTCCATTTCACTTTTCCCAAGTACTATAAAGACCTAAATCCCAATTACTTCTACAGAATTTAATTTTATATATATATTAAAAAGATATTTCTAAGACGTTAAAAAATGTATGGAACAATCAGTCTGATTTTTTCTCCAGTCTGAAGTGATTTGAAATTGGATGAGTAAGTTTGTTAAATTAAAAAATTGTTTCTGCACTTAGATCATGCATGCCAAGAGTCAACCAAATATTATGGCTGAGTAAAAAATCCTTTAAAAGCGATGTTTGACTTTGTAATGGTAATGTTGACAGACTCTTAGCTATAACAGTGCAAGTGTGCAACATTATAACATACTGCAAAGCCAATGTTGTAACTGATCCTGAGTTGTATATCATATCAAGTGTGTAGCGCTTTGTGCACTGGGCAGCATTTGTTAATATAGCTGTTTTCACCTGAAACAAATGAGGTCTAATTAGATTAATCTGTAAATCAGTGCTCTCCAGTTGTATGATTAATGAGCACTTTACATTTCTTAAAGATCGGATGAATGGATTATTTGAAGGGATTTATTAGGAAATAATAGATTTCCTCATCTATAACAGTGCTACCAGTGATCCCGTGTCTTCCTTGTTATGTCTGTATTGGAAAATTGTGCAGACGAAGAAATTCAAGGCTCAATCTGTCCCCTTTTCGAAGAGCTGAACTTCTGATTGCGAGGGTGTCAGCTGGACATTCTACAGCTGTTATGGAACCATGTGTCAACACTATTTACTAAAGTGATGTGATGATAATTACGGCATAAAATATGGGTAGAAAGCATGCAAGCAGAATGGACATACATACTTAATGATTTTATTCTCCAGCATTCAAAATCAGTAGGAGTTGAGCTTGTCGCTGGAGACATGTTGAAGCAGCAGTGCAAGCTGTCTGTGCAGAATCCAATGATGACTGTATGTGGCAGTGTGCATTCAAAGTAAAAAATTAATTTACAAATGGTTTTCAGGGTTCCCACCAGATGGAAGAGCAATGAAGTCACAACCAGTCTTCTTAGTCTTTTAACCCTTGAGCTGATAGTCTGCAATGGGAACACAGCCAGCTACAAAATATAAATAATCAGAGGCCCAATTTTTTCAGAATGGTTTCTTTAAAAACAAAACACTTGTAGTTTTACTGCTCGCTTCGATGGACTTATAATATCACATTCAGGAAGCAGATGTGGAACTGAAGCCTTGGTAACTGGTTCAGATTAAAAACCTTGGTGAAGAAAGAGGTAACAAAGAGTCCTGTGGCACCTTAAAGACTAACTAAAGTATTGGAGCATAAGCTTTCGTGGGCTAATACCCACTTCGTCGGATGCTTGCACGAAAGCCCACGAAAGCTTATGCTACAATACTTTAGTAAGTCTTTAAGGTGCCACAGGACTCTTTGTTACCTCTGCTATTCCAGACTAACACGGCTACCTCTCTGATTCTTGGTAAAGAAAGGAGATTGTGAATGTATTTTTAAAAAGCTAAAATTTGAGATCAAAACCGAATCTTTAAAGTTTCTCTTTAAAGTCACTCACATCCAGAAGTACCTGACACCACAAGTAGTCTTGTAGATTTCAATGAATCTCTTGCATTGATTTCAGCCACTCTGTGTGTAAGTGTGGCAGAATCTAATCCTAAAGATTTATAGCGCCATCAATAATGCCTCAACCAGGAAATATTTGTTTTTCCTAAACTATTCCACATTACTTCAAACTTTGTAACTTGGAGCCCACCTCTATCTCCTATAATAATCAATATAATCATCATTACTAATAGTGGAATCAGTTGCCATCACCTTTATTTGTAAAAACAAACTTTTTTTAAAAAAAGTGACTCTTGCTTAAAAGGGCATATCTTAAAGAACCATCAAAGATCTGTTTTAAGGTTAATTTTTAAAGCCCGAACTGCAGCAATTTCCCTAGTATCCTGTTCATAAAATTTACAGCATGGTTTGTTAGTTCATTATGGACTGAGTCATAATGCACAAAACACAGCATGTTGGAGAATCTACGTGAATTGTGTTTTTGTCAGGATTTGAGCTGAGAGCTGGGACTGATCTGAACTTCAGGGGATTGCATCTAAACTCAAATGTTCCTAAATATCAGTTTGCAGAAGCAGCTGGGACTTTTGGGAAGCAAAGTCTGGATTGCAGACATGGGAGGTTCTGAGAAGAGTAAGTGAAATAAAGATAATAACAGCTGATGAATGAGGGCCATTCTTCCAGAAGGCTGTTTGCCTGGGTGGGGATTGTCTTTGCTCCTTTTCCTGTAGGAAGTGTCCGAAAGGCACACATGATCAGCCAGTGACTATGTTGGAGCAGTCTGAGATCTACTTGAAAGCCTCTGTGAATTCTGAATGAAAACAGGATGTGTGTTAATCCTCACATAACTCACCAAGAAAGCCTGTTCCAAGTCATTCCCAGGATGCATAGCTTCCCAGAAAGATGTTATCTCTTCATGAATTACATTTTTCAAACTTGCTTTTGACAAATAAAAAGGTCGAACTTGGAAAGGCTGCATCCATTTGCGAAATACCATTATAAAACATGAGTTCTAACAGAAGGTAAACATTTGGACATGTTCTTAGCCACAGCATCCCCCTCCTGATATTTTTTTCTGCAGAGAATATAAAACCCATGGAAGTGGCCCAGTTTTTATCAGAAGCCCGGTTCATCCTAAGAAGGGCAGTTCATTGCATCATCAGACCTTTTGCACCAGCTCCATAGAAGTCCCTTCATGAGGTTTCATTATGTTTAGGAAGGGGTAAAGGCGGGGATGGAGCCAGAGAATAGCTTTTCTTCATGGTATTCCAGACCTGCAAGGGAATCACTGTAAGAATTAATGATGGCCTGACAGTAATTGTTTCTTGAGTCAGTTGCCATTTTGATACAACATTTTTCACTTCCCATCCTACAGTGTTGTGAAGTTTTGGAGCACTGCTGAACAGCTACCTAGTTCAACCACCGAGATGGCTGAACATCAGTGCTGGGAACAATGATCCTGGTATTACCATTATTTTTAACCTAGGAGTGATGCCTAATTAGGGCCAAATTCCCCTCTCGTTTACATCTGTGCACATGCTAAGTAACTCCATGAACTCCATGGAGTTATTCCATTGCTAGTGTAACTGAAAGCGGAACAGGGTCCTTCATTATTGCTTGTAAATTGGGTACTTAACTCCCTTTGTGCCCTTTGAAAATCTCTCGCTATATCCTGTCAGTGTTAAGTTGTTCCTCTGCACAATGAACCCCTTTCTGAAAGTGTCTGGGATCAGCTGTTGATGGAGAGGCCATAACAGCAAGACTTGAGACCAAGCTGTACTACCATAGAAGATGGAGGGCAGGGAACGACACAGAGGTGCTGAAACACCATACACCAAGGAACAGGTGCTATGATTGTTTACGTTCACTGAGGGCCTGATCCTACTCTCATTGGAACCAATGGCAAAATTCTCATTGAACTCAGTGAGAGCAGGATCAGGCTACCAGAAAATATGATTCGTACATTGTTTGGAAACCAGAAGAGATTATCCAGAGTGAATCTGTGAGCCTGTGTTCTGAGGTCCTTCTGTACCCATGAGAAGTTCTCTTTAGCTCAGCCGAGCTTGATATTATAATTCAATTCTTTTACTTCTAGAGTTCTGCTTAAAAACCTGTGACCTAAGACAAATCACTGACAAAACGTACATTTCTCAAGCCCCTTTCTTATTAAAAATACTACCCTATTTTACAATAGTGACCACAAAACACTCCTGCTTGCCCAATGTTGCTGCAATGTGTAATACTGTAATACTAAAGCTTTTTTTTTTTACCGGGGAGAAACAAATAGCTTGTTACTAGTGACTCAAATTTGACATGAAAAGGAAAGGAATGACTTGATTCAAGCATCAGTTAAACCTACTGTAGAAAGCTGTAACCCTACTGGGCCGCTGATCCTCTGTTGCCCTACACGTTCTCTAGTCATATATACCCAGGCATAGTGATTGCAAAACAGATGTAAACAGTGTCAGATCACAATGTTAGCATTTTATGCTCACTGTACACAGGAGTAAAAAGACTGCACAAGGTACAGAACTGTGAAGAATCAGGCCTATTAACTCCACCAGAGTTACACCGTTTTAGACCCTAACTCAGGAAAGCCTCCCTATTCAGGACAGTGCTTAAGCACACGATTAACCTCACACATACATGTAAGTGCTGTCCTAATAGTGCTATACTGAAGCACATGCTTAAGGGTTTCCCTCAGTCAGAGGCTTACACTTATTGCAGCACAGAAAGTAGTTTATGCTGTGAGAATAGGCCGATTCAACCTGGGACAATAGAAGGTGTGGGAGTGGGTGTGTTTACACACACAAGCGTGTGTGTCTGTAGGGAAGGAATTCATGGAAAGTTGCAATAGGCAGCTGTTACTGGGTGCTGAGCCCTTTTGAGAAGCTCACCTTACACCTTTTCCAAGTCCCCTTGAAGAAATGTTCCATTAAACACTCCTTGTTTTCCCTCTAACAGGATTCATAATTTTTTCTAATAATATTTCAAAGACCATAATAGGGAGAAGAAATTTCTGTTTTATCCCAGCTATTTCAATACCTTTTGGGATTATGCTGTGGCACCACAATGTGACCTGACCTACAGTACACAGTGCTGCCTTTACTTCTTTTTCTTTTTCCTTTTTTTATTCTGAACTCATTTGAAAATTCCAATTGCTATAATAATTTGATGCAGCTGCTAAGATGTTCTTTTTCTTTTGATCACTGTTATTAATGATGTGCTGTAACATATGCAACGCTAGCAATCTGAGCTACTATTCCTTCCAAAGATAATTGTGTGCTCCCCCTCCCTTCCACCTCTCGATGAAGCTCATATTGTTTCAGGAAGTTCATCTCAGAATGATTAGTTTAAGAATTAGGAAATGTGTGGGCAGTTCCCCTGTGTTACAAAGAAATTGGAAACAAGACCATCCCCTCTATTCCCAAAAGATGGATATTGGCTTTGGTTTTGGTCCTGACTTTATTGTTAAATAGTTTAAGGTTCAGTCTTAATGTCATCCTTTGTACCTCTTATTTGCCTCAATGTTTTAAAATAGCTGAGGTGTTTGTTGGTTTTATTTTTTAATTTCAGAAACACTATTAAGCTAACTTATGATCTCAGTTATGTAAGTGTAAATCCAACGTCACACCACAGAAGTCAATGCAGTTACTCTGAGGGTATGTCTTCACTACGAAATGAGGTCAATTACCTTGCAGTCGATTTTTGGAAGCAGATTGTATAAAGTCGATTTTGTGTGTCCCCACAAAATACAGCAAGTTGGCAGTGTCTGTCCACACAACTGTGGCAAGCATCGACATAGCGAGTGGTGCACTGTGGGTAGCTATCCCACAGTTCCCGGAGTCCCCAGCAGGTACCATTTCGAGTGGTGCACTGTGGGTAGGCATTTAATTATTTCGTGCCCTTTTTTCGCGCCACTGATGCCATTTCAAGTGGTGCACTGTGGGTAGGCATCTCATTATTTTGCGCCCTTTCTCTGTGCTAATGCCATAGCCCCCCCCCCCATTATTTGATTCAGCTGTTATAGAATCGGCATGTCCGTGGCAGTGCCCCAGAGCATCCATTTGCCTCTTTGGCTTTCTGGAACGCTTGCCTCAGCTCCTTAATTTTCACACTGCACTGTTGGGCGTCCCTGTTGTGGCCCCTTTCCAGCATGACCTTGGAGACTCTGGCAAATGTGTTGGCATTCCGTTTGTTGTTACGGAGTTCCAACATCACGGATTCTTCTCCCCAGATAGTGATGAGATCCAACACCTCACGCGTGGACCATGCTGGAGCTCTTTTCCGATGGTTGGTCTCTTGTGCTGCTGAGTTTTGCATGGTAGCTTGTGCTGATGAGCTCTGCATGGTGGCTTGTGCTGATGAGCTCTGCATGGCGAGTGACCTGTGCAGGTGAGCTCGCCACGCTGGCCAAACAGGAAATGAAATTCAAATGTTCCCGGGGCTTTTCCTGTCTATCTGGCCAGAGCAGCGAGTTGAGAGTGCTGTCCAGAGCGATCACAATGGAGCATTTTGGGACAGCTCCCGGAGGCCAATAACATCCCCATGCATCCTCACTTATCCACAGTTGACCCAGAGAGGTCAATTTCAGCGCTACTCCCTGTGTCGGGGAGAAGTACAGAAATCAATTTTGAGGGCCCTTTAAATCGACGCAAATGGCGGCCATGTGAGGATGGGTGAAGGTTTATGTCGACTTAACGCCGCTAAAGTCGACGTTAAGCCGTAGTGGAGACCAGCTCTAAATTTACAGCAGTGTAACCAAGATCAAAATTCGAAGAGTAAGGGTCCGATTCTGCTTCCACTTTGAGAGTAGATCAGGAGCCATGTCACTAAAATATATTTACATCAATGTAAAACTAGAGAGAGATCAGAATTTGGTCCTAAAATTTCTTTAAGCAGCTTTGAAGGTGTTGCAGGGTACCCTAGGGAGTCCTGTAGAAACAAGGCTCACACACAGTGGCTAGATGGAAAGTAGTGAGTTTATTGAAGGTTGCGGCATCACCGTGCTGGGGGCCCCGGTCAGCACAGCCGCGATATGGAGGACCTGGCACATCCAAGCAATGCCCAGGGAAGAAGCCCAACACACAAGGGTGTGTCAGCACAGAAATACTCATGCTCATTTGCATCTCATACGTAAACATATCTTATGAATAGCAAGCAGCAAGCACGTGTAGATTAACACTGTCCAGCACTTGTTTTGCAATCCTGCCTCAGTTTACCTATTTAGTTTCACACAAACTGAAATTCACACATACCAAGTAAACAACTCACACAGCTGAGAAACTGTTCTCAGACACACACACGAGATAACAGGAACACAAGGCCATTCTCATGCTGATAACCTTCATTATACGTTCCCTGGAGGCGACTTAGAAGCGTAACTGCTCCCCCTACCGATTGCCGTCACAGTAATCTTCCGCTCACTACAGAAGGGTTTTCAATGTATTTTTTCTCTCTCTCAAAACCCTTGAAGTAAATAGTATATTGTAGGCTTCTGAAGTGGGGAGACAAATAAATCCTTATTGTACATTAGAATACCACAAAAATAATATACAGCTAAAATGTGAAGTATTTGGTAGAAGGAAATTTTACCAAACTGGACCAAGCTATCCTCAGCTAATTACTCTAATTACTGTCACGCTGTTTTTTGTTAATAAAGTAGAAACCGTTTTTTACCCTTTAACCATGTTTCTCTAAGAAATGTGTTATTCCAGCATGTCTATTTCTTTCACAGAAGTTTATTCAAGAAGGCTCCATTGTACAAACAAAGCACTTTGCAAACAGTATCAAATTAGTCACCACTTGGAGCCAAAGGGACTGCTTGTATGCTTAAAGTTGAGCCATGGGCATAAATTTGGACTGGATTAGAGCCTGCTCCAAAACCCATTGAAATTTAATGGGAAGACTCTCATTGATTGTTGTGAGCTTTGAATCAGGCTCCTACTGAGAATTATTTTAGCCCCATTTTGCAGACATGTCAACTGAGGGATAGAGAATACCACAAATGTCTCACCCAAGATGCTGAGTGAGTCTTCTTGGTCTGAGTGCCCTCCTCTTGCATTCAAATCAATGGGAACTGAGGACACTGCGCACATCCAGCGGTTGCTCTAGGGTGACCAGACAGCAAATGTGAAAAATCAGAACATGGGGTGAGGGGTAATAGGAGCCCATATAATAAAAAGATCCAAAAATCGGGACTGTCCCTATAAAATCGGGACATCTGGAACCCGTTGCTCAGCACCTCATAAGATCAAGCCTTAGGCAGGTCACATTTACATGGGAGAGTTGAATTCTCAGGAAAGATTTAAAGGAAGAGAACTTGGTGGCTTGGCAGACCAGTGAGAGAAGGGCAATCCATGTGTAGAGGCCAGCATGAGTTTACTAGTGAAAGTAAATCAATGGGATTACTTTTTTGAGCAAGGCATTGTAATTGTAAAGCATTTCGATAACAAATAGCATAACATAAACGCTTGATATTATTTTATATAGTTTGCATCAAAAAAATTGAATCAACTCTAGGAGCTAACTGGCCTCTTTTAGAGTTGGGTAAATGCAATAAAAGGAAAGCTCTAGAAATATCTATTCCATTTTTCAATGAATCAGATTTGCCCCTTTTGTGATCTTTGTCTGAGTATATTTTGAGCAAATAAGTTTACTGGCAAGAACATGGATGGAAACAGCAAATTCTAAAGGGATATTGTCAATGTGCATTTTTAAAAACTGATTCCTTTCTCTTTTTTTAGAAATTATGTTCCTAATAGTGCACCTTTTAAAATAGCATTTACAGGCTTTTTCTATTTAAAAATATATTTTATATTAATGTGTATTTTTACTCCCCTGCTGATGTTTATAAGGGTCTTTTGGGTAGGTTCAAAAACAATAACAAAATGTGTTCCAGTCAGCCTTTCTCCCCTCTCTTTGTTTACAAGCATGCTGCAGCCTCTTTGCTTTCATTTCAGCTTTGCTGCTGCTGTTACCAGTACACATTCTCTTGCAATACAGAGGATACTGCATGCATGTGAGCTGTCCAAGAGTAGTATATAAAAGAGTGGTGCTATCATGGTAGTGTATGAGACAGGAAGTGCTAATGACCATAAAAAAAAAACACAGCAAAATTAGCTATCAAAGTGGTGTCAAAATGCACAAAACAGACTGAAAACAAATCACATTTCTTTCAGTCTGAATAATGTTAGGATTACTGTAAGAATCCCAGGTTAGGGCTACTGTCACTGGCTACAATATTCCCTGAAGTAAATGTGATTTTTCAAGTTGACACTGTCCCTTTAAGCAGGTAAATATTCATGAAGAATATTTGCAGAAACTGACCATTGAATGTCTAAACATGAATATTCACCTCAGAAATCTAATTCTCAGATTTAAATTCATCCAGTCAGGGCACAGAAACACATCATTTGACCTAGGCATCCATTTCAACTAATAAATTCTTGCAGTGAATGGCTTTCCAGCATTGCACGGCTCTCATTCTGACCTTCTGCGCTGTTCTGGTGTGTGTTCTTTAAGTTTAGTTTATCTGCTGAATTCAAAACTCATACCCTAGCCAGTTTACAGTGTAACCCCCCTCTCCCTTCCCACACACATGCACATTTTCTTGCCGTGAGATGAAATAGGGCAAGCAACAAAATTTGTAGTCTTGTCCCAGGCGATCAGAAAAGGCAAGTCCATCGCTAGGTACCCCTGGGTAATTTGACTTGTGCTGAAATGCCATTCAAGGAAGAATCCTTTCCAGAAAGGAGTACTAAGCAGTGATATCCCAGCTGTCGACAACGACCATTCCCAAGGCCTACACTCACTGCCTTAAGTAGTATTTTCAAGAGCAATTACACACTCAAAGAAATGGGGATACCCACCAACATAGAGAATGGCACTCGACACAAACTACCCACTTTTGCCCAGTGTAATTCCTATAAAGGAATGATTGTTTTATAGGGTGTTTCCAAGAAAAGAAAATGTCCAGAAATAGGGTGTTATTTATTAGAACACCCACTATGATTCTATCACTTAAACAATAATGACCTTAGGTTAGGGCAATTCCTGAGGATTAATAAGAGGCTAGCGGGGAGTTGATGTGCCTTGGGCCATTAATCCTAGTAGGCCATTAATCCACTGGAAATGCCATGACTTGAGGTTGGCTTGATATAAAAATGAAAAAAAAACCCAAACCTGTGGGGGTTTTTTTAAGGGATGATTCAGTTTCAGTTGGTACCTGCACAACATTTCCAGGTAGTATATTAGGTGACCAGACTGCATGATCATCTTTTGGCATTCCATTCTGTGTATCATTATTTTAATGTAGTGAACTATTATAA
Organism: Sternotherus odoratus; assembly: GCA_032164245.1. Taxonomy (NCBI): domain Eukaryota; kingdom Metazoa; phylum Chordata; order Testudines; family Kinosternidae; genus Sternotherus; species Sternotherus odoratus. Next base: position 90,919,633 of record JAVMKO010000007.1, read on the forward strand.
TCATTTTTATTCTTCTTCTGATAGAATAAAGGGCAAGAGAAGTGATCTAGCATGTATGAATTGTCAGGGTCAGCAAAACAGCTTTGTATTCATGAAGGCATTTGCAGAAGTTTCCTGCCCTACATTTCTTCCCCCCAAGTCGGAATGAAACAGCCACGGAAAAAATATACCAGGCTGCAGTCACCTTCTCCCACCACTTTTTGCTTTTTTTAAAATTGCTTTTCTATAAGGGCAAAACAGGTGCTGAAATGTGAAACTCTATTGAGGGATTTCCTTTGCAGAACAGCTTGGTGCAAGTGTGGCCCTAACGTTAGACATGCTTCCAATCTGAATGTTAAAATGACTGCATATTCTGTCAAAAGAGGATCCATACCACTGACTGTCAAAAAAATAGCATACTGTCACTTTAAGAAAAAATAAACTAAAATATGAACTACCAAAAACCCTGCCATTTCCAGCCTGGGCTTGATTAATGATTTTTCTATCTAATAAAAGGTTCACAAACCATCTGTTTTTCTCCCTAATGCCTTGCCCAAAGGTTTTTCGTTCCTATTTCAGGCTTGGGGCCAACTGACATTCCACTCTTTTTTTTTTCCCCAGCCTTGTAAACAAACCCTTCTCTCTTTTTAATCTTCCAGTGCTGTTTCCTACCCATCGTTATGCATATTCATTGCGAGTAAACATTTTTAGTGTCTACACTTAATCTCTTCCACTGGCAATTACTGTTCTATGCTGTTTTGTAATGCAGAAGGGCCAACGCTTTCCCTTCTAATAACAGCTGGGTCGCAGATGGGGCCTGAAGTCATTGCAGAAAATAAAAATTTACAAGATGCCAGTGGAATTTATTTCAGTTTTATGGAGTCACAGGAGGAACCTTTCTGTTATCCGCTTTCAGTGAAATCTGCAGGCACAAGGCAAGCTTTTGACATTTAATCAAAGGGGGGTTCAGGTAGGGTCTGGAACAACACAAGGAAGAAAGCAGGTGGATCATATTAGGCAGTGCCATGGTTAATTTATTTAGAAGTGATTGGCTTAGATGTGTGCAGCCAATATTTGACATCATGTATATATCTTGTTTAGCATCCTGCTTCTAAATTGTTACCACTGTAGAGACACTGAGCTGTCACTGTGGACCGAACCAGGTGTTAGGTTTGGTTGCTGTTTAGAGGTATTGGTAGAAATGGCAATATAATAGCTAAAGACTTAATGTTCTGTGTAGTTTCTGTAGTTGCTTCATTTTTACTTTACCATATCATTCTCTTAACTACTGTAATGGCTTCTTCAGCAGAACCCTGGAGTGTGCGTATGGGCTTTTGAATGCCGGCTCCAACCTTTAATTTAGCAAAAGAGTTTAACTAGAAATGTTTTGTAATTTGATGATATGAAAATGACTTTCCTTTAAAAGTTTTTAGATCTCATATTTATGTGATTACATAGATCTATCACAGGATTAGCCTTTCAGTCGTCAGTTGGTAAGTCTGTGTATATAGCATTTAAGAGCTAAATGGGAATACACAAATGAAAAATGAGTATCTTCAGCATTCTGGGCCATGCTCTACTTTTAGTTTCAAACATGTAAATCCCAAGCAACTCTCAGGATTTCAGTTGTGTTACTTTGGATTTACACCTGTGTATATGAGAGCCAAATGTGACCTGCTCACCTTTTAAAAAAAAAAGTCTTATTACTTAAATTCTTCTCTTTGGACACTGAGACAGCCTTGTTTGATAGCAGCTGCACACCTGAAAGGAAAGAGGTAAGGAAGAAATGCAAAATAAATACCACAAGAATCCTAGCCTGTTCTCAGGTATTTGAAACCTATGCCAGAGGAACTTATGTTTTTACATTTGGGCTCCTCTTCTTTCACAACACACCTTCCACTGGTTGCCTGGCAACCAAAGGAGCCCCATAGAACATGTGTGTGACGCGGTATAATTGCTGTCACAATTTACTTTTGTAATTTTTTTTAAAGACCATTAACCAAAACAGGATGTTTTCCCTGTCTGAAGGACAAGTAAGACCTGCCTGAATTTGCTGAAAAGCAATAGGGTATCTGTCAGAACCAAAGTGATTCACAAAATCTCCTCACAAATAAATATGTGGAGGCATCTAACAAAATGATAAACTGGACTAGTTTTGAGAAAACTCACATTAAATAAAGTGCATGTTCCTATTTATTACACTTTGAGAAGATTTTTTAATCCCAATATTTTAAAGTAGTTGAATGGGAAAGAGGTAAATTGAATTTCTCACATCTTCCCCCCCCCCTCTTCTGTTATAAGTGCTAAGAAACACAAACTTATTGACTAACTCATTAATTAGATGTTAGATGGTGTAGGTTTTTATTATTATTATTATTATTCATGCATTTTCTTCATTTACCAAGCCAGGCTGTGTCTCTCTGTACCAAGGGCAACATATCTTTTCCTTTTAACAAAGGTTTGTATAATTTTGTTATTTTTCAGGGCACCTTGCTCAGCCTATGAGATAAATGCAAGCTTTGTGGGGGAAATGAAAAAAAAAATACTTCAGTTATGACAGAGAATTCCCGATAACTGTTTCCTGGATTTAGGAATAAAAACTAAAGGGCTTGGCTTAAACTTTTTTCTCTCTTAATAGGAAGGTTTCCATTAAAAAAATACTAGATTGATATTTTATATGCACATTTTGTTTGGAATATAGTATTTGGTATATTAAATACCAGAGACGAATCAAGAGGGTAATAAAGAGGACACATTTTCATAACTGATTTTCCCCATATATTACCTTCCCTTCCCCAACTTCTCATCCCCTACCCTCTCCCCTCATTTACAAATTCAAAAGCTGCAAGACACTGTGAAGTCTGCTAATCTCAGTGCTGTGCTGTTTATACTGCAAATATTAGTAAAGATTTACTAGTGCTAATTCATAGATGGGTTGGAAAGAACCTCCTGGCTTATCTAGTCTGTATACTCCAGCAGTGCAACATAGATTTCTTTGTTAATGCCCGCATATGAAAGATTTCTTTTTTTTTCTGGGGTAAGCTTTGGAATTGTGTTTCTGGCAGAACAGTGAGAATCTGGGAGAAGCAAATTCTAATCACTTTCCAAATGAAAAAGTTCACAGGATCAACAGACGGAAAAACTTAAAAGCCAACAGAAGATAGTGAGAAAGCACGCTTACATGTGGAGAATTAAATAACAATAGTTTAATAATAAGAATAGCTAAATACACAGAGAGGACGATGTTCCAATAGTCAGGGCTCTAGCCTGGGATCCAGGTACAGTTTTATGCTCTATTACTGATTTCCCGACTTAATTTAGGCCCAGACCCTCAGAGCATTATTTAGGCGCATAACTCCCATCAATTTAAATGGAGTTATTCACCTAAGTACTTTGAGGTTCTGGGCCTTAGTTTCCCTGCACCTCAGTCTCCCATCTGTAAAATGTGGATAATAGTACTTCCCTACCTGTCGGGATGTTGTGGGAATAAAAACATTAACGATTGTGAGGTGTTCAGATAATAAAATAATGGAGGCCACATACGGACCTTAGATGGATGTGGAGTTTTATTTCTAGGCTATGTCTGCAATGCCTCTACTGTCTTACGCTGATTGATCTCACTCATAAGGCCAAATTCATTGCCCAAGTACCACTGCTGGCTGCAGGCCCATGGAAGTGGAAAGTCTTTTCCTCCACTGGAGAAGAAGTTGCACAACTGACCTAGGAGGGTGGAGACATGATTTGGGGGGGGGGGGGGCTGGGTTATGAACAGACTCAACACGTCTCCAGGCTGACCTCTGTTGGCGGGACTCCTGTGGAGGTGTGGCTAAAGCTTAAAGCATTGCTGGAATGCAGTACCAGTATCTGCCCTACTGCTCCAGGGATAAATCCCCTCTCAGGCATATGCTGATGTAAAAGAATTCTGTCTTGAAAGAGATTGTACCATAAAATCGTGATGTGACCACAGTGGCAAAGTTTATGGTTAAAACATACAAGGTGAGAAAGGACTCAGGAAACTCCATGGTGTGAATCATCCCATCCCCAGGATGTGGCTTACTTGCCTGAAGAGGATGTGGGAGGAGACTGGGATTCCATGTGGAACTATGCTCCCATATCAATGGATCCCAGAGAGAGCATTGACAAGGATGGTTTTCCCTCCATGATACGGTTCCTAGACTATCTCTGCCCAGATAACAACAATTCCTCAAGCACTATATTGCTATTATTTGCTTCTGTCATGCCTGCCTCTTGCTCCTTCTTTCCAGAGGGCACTACAGATTGGACACTGCTTCTCTGTCTATCAGCACTGAGTGCCACTTGAAAACCCAACAAAAATGTGTCTGGTTAGGAAAAGGATAATGTCACATACAGAGTGTGTACTCGTTATCTCTTCCTGCTTTCATACACCCCCTCCCAACTGCTTAGAGTTCAAAACACATGGGGTTCCTCGTGCTTCCATTTGCTGCTGGGGAAAATGAGCATGCCACTAAATCACCCGCTCTCTTGCTTCCACTGGCTTTGGGGCTTTTTGACCCTATTCTACTTGTGTGCTCCTCCCCATGCTTCACAGCTGGAGGGGGAGAAGCAAGTCAGCAGTTTGCCTAAGAAATGCCAGCCGGGCCAGATTCACAGCTGATATGAAGCTGGGGCTACACCAATTTACAGCAGCTGAAGATCTGGCCTACAGATGTAAAGTAACAATTTTTTTAAAACTCTTCCTTACTGAGAAAAATTCAATACAAAATAACAGCCAGTCTTGATGCATAACCTAAGAACTTGTCCACAGGAACATTACATTTGTGGCAAGGTGGAGTGTGACTCTATCCTACACTAGCCTCTCTCTCTGCACCCATCACCCCCCAGCTGGGGTATGGGCCCCCAACTGGTGTTGGTGTTTCAGTAGCAATTGGTTCCCTTATGGGGTGGAGTTGCTAGCCCCACGCCCATGTTAAGCCTACAGCACCTGGTATTCCCAGAATGTCTCCCATCCAAGTACTAGCCAGGCCCAACCCTGCTTAGCTTCCAAGTGGTTTAACCACACCCTGCACTAGCCTACCACAGACTAAATGTCTGTGTGGACCCTCCTGATGAGCATTTAGCAGTTTGTTAAAATTATCTTACTCTGTCACTGCAGAAACAGCCAGAAAAGGGACAACTGATTGATTAACATCTCCTCTTCCCAGAGCTGTGCTGACATCACTGCTGATATTGCTAAGGATGCTTATAAAACAAAATATTGGACCACTGTGAATTTCAGCTCCATTATAAACCAAAAGGGAACAAAATCATTCTTTGGCAAATGAAAAAAAAGCAGCATTGTTATGGAATGAACATATACTTTTTGGAGGATCTTACAAGTACAGAAAATAAAGATTCAAAAGTACTATATTCATAAATACATTGTCTTTGTATTTTCAGAAGAGTAGCATCCTGTGTTTAGAGTATTATGAGAGGCCCCTCAATGTCATCAGTTTTAATTCCCTTTTTATCAAAAGTCTAGAGGAAGTTGGCCTGGAGGATCCTGTTTTCCAGAGTTCAGTTTCAGTGACTCACTTTGGATCCAAGTTTGCAGGATTCAGACTGACTATAAAGATTTTAGGTGTAAGACGTTCTCCAAAAGGCCATATCATCAAGTCACTTGCTGATCCAAACTCTCAGTGGGGTTGGAGTTAATTATTCCTAACCATGAGTTTTAGTTTGCTCAGGGTCTTGGGTGTGTGGACTGCTCTAGTGATATATAGCCATACAAGGACAGATTCTGTGGCAGAGCTATGGCTATGGAGATGAAGGAGAATGTCCCTTGTTCCAGAATAGTGTAGATCAGTGGTGGGGAACCTGCAACCTGCGGGCCACATGCGGCCCATCAGGGTAATCCACTGGCGGGCCGCAAGACAGTGTTTGCATTGACAGTCCAAAGGCACGCCTGCCCACAGCTCCCAGCTGGCCAATGCTTCCCGCGGGCCACAGATTGCCCACCACCGTTCTAGGACACTCACAGGTCCCTATAGCCCAGGCTCCTGCCTAGGCCTGAATGTCTACACCACAGTTAAACAGCCCTTTAGCCCAAACCCTGTGAGCCCAAGTCAGCCACTGGATTTTACTGTTCAGCCACCGGATTTTACTTACCGTGTAGACATACCTTTAAAAGCAGATTGTGGCACCAAGGTCACAGCCCTGCCCCGGGGGAAGTAGAAAGATGTTCTGTGGGGAAATCTCTGAGAGGCAGAATCTTGGTTTTCTACTGCCTTGCAGGACTCATCCAAAGCCCATGGAAGATAATATGCAGCCTTCCATTGATTTCCATAGGCTTTGGACCAGGCCCCAGGTCTAGTTTTCATCCCCATGTCAAATGCTGCTAGCTGAGGACGATAGCAATGAGTACCCATTTCACAATGATGGGAACAAGTATTCAAAGTGCAAGAGAGTAGCCAATTCAGAGGAATTCATCCCAGGCCTCTTTTACTCCTACTGAATGGGTTTTAAATGACCATAGGTTAAGCCTAATACATGGATCATTGTACTATGTAGACAAGTCCTAAGAGCCCACTTCCCCGAAAAAGTCCAAGTGCAAAAGGTTGTCCATGAGTCATTGTAATTAGGCCCAGTTTAAGGTAATGCTCAGGGCTACCATAACAAGCACTTGATGCCCAACAGGTACCTGACAACCCTGGAATTAGCAAAATCCAAGCCATCTGACCTCTGTCCTTGCACTGGGCTCAGCACCTGTCCTATTAATCTACTCCATTGTGTCTAACAAGCACAGTGCCTCTAGGAAGTATATGAGAGAGGCTAGGAGAAGACTGTCAAGGCCAGATTAACTCTCCTGTGGGCCCAGGGCTAGATTTTGTGGGGGCCCTGGAAATTTGGAGTAAGCTCAGGGCTGGGGAAGGTGATTGGGGTGCTAGAGGGAGTGAAGTTCCCGCTGGGGAGGTGGGACCAGAGATGGGACAGGGGGTTGGGTTGCAGCAGGAGGGTTGGGGTGCGGGCTCTGCATGGGAGTTTGAGTGCAGGAGGGTGCACTGGGCTGAGACAGTGGGTTGGCATGCAGGTGGGGGTGCAGGGCCTCGGAGGGAGTTTGGGTGCAGGAGGGGGCTCCGGGCTGGGTAGAAGTTTGGGGTGCAGGAGATGATGTGGGGGTCAGGCTCCATCTGGGAGGTGCTTACCTCCGGCGGCTCTTGGTTGGTAGCACAGCAGGGCTAAGGCAGGATCCCTGCCTTCCCCGGCTCCGCACTGCTCTGCTCCCCGAGATGGATGGCATATCCGGATCCTAGACAGAGGGGCCAGGCCACTCTGTGAAGTGTACCCAGCCAATGGGAGCTGTGGAGCCAGCACTGGGGGCGGGGGCAGTGCACAGAGATTGCCTGAACATCCCTCACCTAGAGGCAGCAAGGGCACATCGGCAAGTTGGCGCTCGTGACTCCAGCCCATTGGGACTGGTGTCTGGCCTGCGGCACAGAGACTTGCTGTGGGCCAGATGAAAAGGGCCCTCCTTAGCCCAAGGCCCAGGCTGCAGACCCTAAAGTCCCTGCATTAATCCAGCCCTGGTCACAGTGCTACCCTGGTAGAAGATACAGCCTCAGCACCATTTTCACTCAGTCAGGACTGCTGTATGGGATGGTGGAAAGGCAAGTGTGATAAATGAAGGGGAGGTACCTCCCTTTTATGGACACCCAGCCAGCCAGTTAGCTACAAAATCCCTCTTGGTAGCTGTTGTCTACTTGCTTTCTCTATACAGGGTTAAAAAGTCTGACTGCTTGCATAGGTAAAAGGAAGTGAGTGGGCACCTGGCCAAAAGAGCCAATGGGAAGGCTAGAATTTTTATAAAAGTGAAGCAGACTCCCTGTTTGCCTGTTTGTTGTTCTTCCAGGGAGAGGCGGACAAAGCAACCTCTATGCTGTAAGAAGCTTGGGCCAGGTATGAAAAAATCATCAATATCATACCTAGAAAGTACTCATTCACATCCCCAGATATGTATATCGATCAGGAAATGTCTAGGAAGACGTGATTAGATTTATCCCTTTTATTTCGCTATGGCTTGTGGATCCTCGTGCTAACCCCCAAATGGTTTTGTTTTGCTTGTAACCATTAAGCTGGACCTCAAGAAAACCATTCTTGATGCTTAATTATTATATTTGCTCTTTTTAAATCTAGCAATAGCCTAAGTTTGAGATGTATTTTCTTTCTTTTTGTTTTTAATAAAAAAATCTTTTTTAAGAACAGGATTGGGTTTTTCTGTCCTAAGAGGTTTGTGCATGTTGTTTAATTAGCTGGTGGCAACAGCTGATTCCCTTGGTTTTCTTTCTCAGCTATTCCCCGGAGGGGGCATGAATGGCCTTGAAGGTACCCCCACAGGAAGGAATTCCCAAGCGCAACTTCCTGGGTTCAAAGGGGTTGGGTTTTTTTGAGGGGGGAGGATAGTATCTACCCATCCAAGGTCAGAGAGAAGCTGTAACCTTGAGAGTTTAGTATAAGCCTGGAGTGGCCAGTATTAATTTTTGGAATCCTTGCTGGACCCCACCTTCTGCACTCATCAGAGAGTGGGAGAGAGAACTGCCCCTAAAAGCCAAGGGCTATAACTACACATTTCTCCTAGATTTCACTCCTAGGGCTGGTCTTCACTAGGTGGGGGAAATCGACTGAAGATACGCAAGTTCAGCTACGTGAATAACGTAGTTGAAGTTGGCATATCTTCAGCCGACTTACCTGCCGTCTTCACGGCGGCTGCAGTCGACGGCGCGCTCCCCCGTCGACTCCAGCTTGCGCCTCTCAGCAAGCTGGAGTTCCGGAGTCAATGGGGGCGCCGCGGGTGATCGATTTCTCACGTCTTCACGAGATGCAAGAAATTGATTGCTAACAGATCGATTGCTACCCGCTGATCCGGCGGGTAGTGAAGACAAGCCCTTAGAAGCAGGAAAGTAGGAGAAACATTTGGAAAAAAATTCATCTTGTCATTATTACACAAAATTAAAATAAAGTTTTAAGTAACTGAGGGAATGTACTATAACATGCATGCTCATTTTTTCCAATTAAAATCTCTATTAGGATTTGTACTGCATTTAATTGCTGCAATTGTATAGTCACCAAAATCTGCAGAGACATAAGAGCCCTCAATGTACTCTCTGACTTGATGGACAATAATGAGCCTGAAAAGAATAGGTTAAAAAAAATAAACAAAAAGCACACATTGTAAAATAAGCCACTAAATGCATATTTACATGAATTTAGACAGACGATCATCAGAGATGCATTCCAGAGATGTTTATTACAAGCTGAAATGCTGTTGGCCACTTGATATTTCTCAGTGAAATTAGAATAAAAATATTGCAAGAGTAAGTACCTATTCTTCATTTTCTTATTAGTAATTGTTATGAAACGAGAGGGCTTTGCCAGCCTATCTCACTGCACCTGTTACTAGATATTTCCAAGACAATCTAACTACAATTTTGCCTGAATGCACTGGTTGTTTTTCCCATTGTGTTGACTGTTCATCCAGTTTATAGGTTGCTGGCATTTAAGAGGAATAGCACATTGTTTTCAAATGAGGCACAGTGAGGTCCTTCGAACTTCAGTCTTAACGAGAGTCCTAAAGGACATAATTTATAAGACTGAGAAAAAAAACCTTATATTGTATATAGTATTGTTGTAATGTATACAATATCAGCCAAAGGATATTAGACAGTCGAGGTAGGAGAGGCAACATCTTTTATTGAACCAACTTCTTTCTATTGGTGAGAGCTTCTCTTCACTGTAAAAATTACAAAATAAAGTCAGTCCCTGTCCTAAAGATCTAACTGAATGCAAGACCTGATTTGAGTGGGAGCGGAGGCCACTCAGTACTTTTCAGGAGTACTTTTCATAGAATGTCTTGTAGGGTTGAGGCCTAATTGGAAAAAAATGAAGAGAAAGTGACAGATTGGGACGTCGAGAGGAAGGAATATTCGGAGATTTCTTTATTTAGTACTTGCGCTTGTTCACTTCTTGGGGGATCCTCATTCTTTGTCATTCCAAGGATCTATTATAATTACATCTTAATGGCCTCATTACTTGCATTATAATAGTTTAGTGTTGCAGATACTGAGGAAATTCTAAACTTCAGTATATATATTATCCTGAGAATAAAGTGTTTGAAGTACCAGTTCTGTTTCAGAAATAATATAGTTTGCTGGAGGGTGCTGATAGCTGCCAGCAACCATATCTTTACTCTATTGGCAATCACAAACCTCGCTGAAGCTGATGAGGATGTGAGACAGCTTTCAGTCAGGTTAATTGAAGGAGCACTTAAATGGCACTTTGTTTAGTGATAGCTGAAACAACAAAAGCTACCACCCAAGGCCCACATCAGCAGTTGAGCCATGTGGCATACAGGGTTTCCCTGAAGGCTAGTTACAAATGCTGGAGCTGGGGTACTGATCTGGTTACAAATGCTTGGGCCAAGGGGCAACACTGGTGGCTGGATTAAGATTCAGTTTTCAAGTAGAAAAGCTTTGAGGTGTTCCTGAACCAAGAAGGAACAAATAATGCAAGTGCTAATAGTCAGAAGGAATTAAAGCAAGACCTAAAACAAAAGCTGGACACTTATCAAAAGAAGTTAAAGCAACATCTGGAATTTTCCCATGAGGACAGAGAGATGACTTGTGGTCAGAGATAAAATCTTTGTTGGGGCAGCAGCTACAAAGTGTCCAAGCAGATTAGTAAACCCTATTTAAAACTTACAGTCTGGACTGGCAGAACGGATCAATGAGTTGATCACCTTTGACTGTCATGGACCAGATTTTTTCTGAAAACAGAGGAGACTAGGAAAACTTTGGCCAAATGGAACTTGCTAACACAAATGAGTTGAAGGAAGGACATAAGCAGCTAAATATCAGCTTTAGAAGGAAATCAGAGGGTCACAGATCACAGTGGAAGACAGTGGCTTGGATGAGTAATTGGACCAGCCAGATTTGTGTAAATCAGGACTTTTACCACAGGTTTTTTCACCGTTTGTAACCCACAGAGGCACAGAAGGGAGATACCAGGTTGTTTCAGCAAAAATAATGCAAAAGCCCCAATATCTTTGAGAGAAAAACTTCCTGGGAGGCTTATTTGGCTCAGTTCAACAACATAGCCCAAATGAATGGATGGAGAGATGAAAAGAGAGTGAGGTTTCTAGTATTAGAATTGAGTGGCCCAGCTCTGATGGTACAAGCCTTTGATATGCAGTTTGGAGCCAGCCATCAGTCTGAACTGGCCAGAGCACAGCTAAGAGCTAGAAGGCAAGGAAAAAAAAGAAACTCCACCTGAACGGGCAAAGAAGTGGAGGACTTAGTTCCAGGGTAAATTAACAATGGACTAATTTGTAGAGCTCAGTCAGACTTGGACTATTGCAGGTCAAGATCAGTGATAGGAGGCCAAGGACACTCTGACAGGCTGTGGAGTTTTCCACAGAACTTTAATCTTTCGTTCCAACTGCCCATCAGAAGAGGAAGGAACTGCTAGTATCAGGAAGATGGATACTGATCACCACAAGCCCTGTTAGCACAGCTGTGTGTGTAATATGCATGGTGGAAAAGGGGGATTTAATCTGGTTCATGACATTTTTGATTGATTGGAAAAATTGTTCAATTGTATTTGTAACGAGGGAAATTGGCAATAATGCAGAAATGAAGGGAAGCAGTTTCGTTAAATGCTGGTACTGCAAAAGAAAATGGCCACAAAAAGAAGGATTTGTCATACATTTAAAGCTTCCTGGACACTGTGTCACAAGTGCTTAGTGAAAACCCCTCACTCCATTCAGGAAACTGGGGACCCCCAAGCTAAAGGGGCAAAGCTTGGAAGTACAAGGATCAGCCCCACCATTTTTGTTTAGATCTGGGCAGTTAAACAGCTATAATGGTAGTTTAGCTGTTGAATGTGTGCTAGGATCTGCACAAAGCACAGGAACAGTGGACATTGGCTTAGCCATAACAATTATTCAACAAATATGCTAATACAGGAGATCCAAAACCAACTTAGGTAACAAAGAGTCCTGTGGCACCTTAAAGACTAACTAAAGTTTTCAAGCATAAGCTTTCGTGGGCTAATACCCACTTCGTCGGATGCAAGCAGTGGGTATTAGCCCACGAAAGCTTATGCTTGAAAACTTTAGTTAGTCTTTAAGGTGCCACAGGACTCTTTGTTACCTCTGCTATTCCAGACTAACACGGCTACCTCTCTGATTCTTAAAACCAATTTAGTCTCAAATGGAGACAGTGACTAGGAAACATACCACCATCCAAAAATATGGAAAACTGTATTTGAAGAATCAACCTTGGGAATCTGAACAAGAAGTCTGGATGGCCAAGTTAATGGATGAGCTAATAACCTGTTAAGTTTTCATTATGGCTAATAATTGTGTAATGAATGCCAGGAAAAATATCTTACAAATTCACTCTGTGGAAATGCCCTTTAGAAAGGTGGCCCCGGTGAGACAAATGGTTTATAGGCATCTGATTTGCAGTTCTCCTAGCCCCAAGGGCAGAAACCATTTTAATAGCTACTTGTAGCTTTCCAGCAGGAGAAGATGGAAAGTGTTTAAGACCCAGGGTCTCAGGGGAATTTTAGTTACTAGTGTTCTTGTGGATACAAAGCAGGAACAGATTGCTGTTCACTTAAATGTGGAGCAGCAGAACAATCTAAGAGACTTTCTGATTAAGAAACAGGAGTTGCTCTCCTGATCCATCAATGATATAGGCTGTTCTCTACTGGTCCAGCACAAGACTGATATGGGAGAAGCCAGCTCATTAAACAGTCACTTTACCATTGACTAGTAGCAAAGAAGGAAGAGGCTTTACAGATCTTTGGGGTAATGTATCAGGCAGACATAACAGATCCTTTAATCCAAGCAGTACCCGATTTTCTGTGGGACTATAAAAAACTAAATGAAGTCACTTTCAAGGAATCTTAGCCATGACCATGAATAGATGATACCCTGGATGTTGTAGCAGGTTCTGTCTGATTTTCCACATTGGATTTTAAAAGAGGGCATTGACAAGTGGATGAGGGCTCCAAAGGACAGGAAAAAGACTGCTCTCTCAGCAGGACAAGGCCACTGGCAATTTAAAGTGATGGCTTTTGGCTTGTGTAGTGCATTGGCCACATTTGAGAGGCTTCTGGAGAGGGTATTACATGGCATGCCTCTCTCAGCCTGTTTGATATACCTCGATGTCATCCTAACACATGCTAATCCCTTTGAATGGGAACTGATGATACATTTACAAATGATCTGTGATAAATTTAAGACTGCCAATCTGAAATGGAACCCAAAGAAATGTGAGTTGTTTGAAAAAGAAGTAATCTACGTTGGGCACACAATCAGTGAGTCAGGAATTTCCAATAACAAAAAGAAAAATAAGGCTGTACAGAACTGGCCAACTCCCCAGGCACTCACAGACGTATAAAGTTTTGTAGGGCTCTGCTCCCATTATAGCAGGTTTATTTGTAGGTTTGTTAGTGTTGCAAAACCATTGCATAGGTTGGGTGAGAAAAAACAACAACATTGCAGCGATCAATAAAGGGTGATGTAGCATTTATGAAGTTGAAAGGGCTCTTCTGTTTGCTCCTGTCTTACCTATGCATGTTTCAAAACCTCTTTCATATTGGACACAGATGCTAGTGATTACAGATTCAGGATAGAATTGACACAAGAGCACAAAGGAACTGAGAGAGTGCTGGCTTACTAGTGCAGAAGTCCAGCAGCAAAATTATTGCACCACCTGAAGGGAACTCCTGGCAGTGTTTAAATCTATAGAACATTTTCACCACAGTTTGCATGTGAGAAAGTTTGCGTTCAGGACAGATATGAATCCCTACAATGGTTCTTTTGATTCTGAAAACCTCAGGGGCAACTTGCCAGGTGGTTGGAAAAATTGCAGTGCTACGATTTTACAATCATCCACAGGCGTGGACACAAACATGGTGATGATGATACCCTGTCCAGATGGCATTGTTCAGAGAATCTGGGCCATAGAATTTCCCAATTCAAGTAATTCATATATTGATTGGAAGTTTTTTGGGTAAATGTTAGTAGGACAAATGTCTGTAATTTGGTTGTTGGGATACCAAAATACCCAGGGTTTCCTAATATCTATAATGGCTAACTTTATGCTAACAAGTTCTTTCATCCCAACTCCTCCTTTCATGTAAACATACTGAGTAGGCTTTTCCTGTGAGAACTTACACTGTTACAGGTTTGAAGAATGCCATTCATGCACAAATGCTCTATCAATAATAACAAGGATTTTAAAAGTAGCAGGAGAATTTTAAAGTGCCTTGCTGGATTAACACATTTCTTTGTGATGAGGGATGCTACAGAGTTTGCAATGAGACATCCAAAAACCATGGAAAAAGTAAGTTCACAGTAATCTATATGCTGAAAATGAATTTCCTTGAGAAAAAAAGATGTTTTCATACCTATAGTTTATAATGCTGAAGGCGGTAAGATTTATTGTGTTTTATATCAGGTTCTTACAGCAAAGAGGAAGTTGCTCAAAGATAGATTTCTTAAGTTATTTGTAATGCTCTTTTCCCCGTGCAGTTCTTCCAATGCATTGCTGGACTATATAGAACATAACACTGGGTGATTGTTAAAATAGACTCTGCTTCTATCCCAGTCTAAATATGCATTTATGGAAATATACAGCCATGTGTAATAAAGGCTTTGAAAATGACCATACTGTCATAAACATACTGGAAGAGTTACAGAAACAGTTTGACAGGTGGATTAGCTCTCTCATAGCTTTGGCTTTTGTGTTCTCATCTTGGGCAATGGTGCAAATATAGCTTATGCCATAAAAGATACGGGTTATATGCATATAGAGTACCTGCATTACAGTTGGCACATCGTTTGCAGTTGTTTGTCATGGACCTCTTGCCTGTTAAAAGTGACACTGAAAATATAAAAGGGGTGGCACATAAAATGTGAAGCTTGTTTAGGCAGTTTGTCAAAGCTACAAAAACCTTTAACTAAACAACAATGAGGCAACAACTTCCCACAACATTCTCGAAAGCAGCCGGAGCTACTTTTTCAGTAGAAATCACTCTATTACAATAAATACTTTCACAATTTCTGAACCATGTTAGTAGAGAATATATCAGATTTATTCTGTAGATTTCCCTTCGACTTGTTGAAAATTGACATCCTTATTCCTGCTATTTATGATAGCAAGTGCTCAGTGTCAATGATAAATTAATTAGATGGGCCCAAGCTCAAAGTTCAGCTCCAAGTCCAGATCCAAATGTCTCCCAAGATTAGGGCTATTTAAATTTATGGATTTTGTTCCACATTTTGCAGAGATGGGAAAAGCTCTGGGATCTGTCTCTTGAACTGAATTTAGCAGAGTGCCCTGGTATTTAGATTTTGGATTATTTTTAGGTTAACATTTAAGAAATATCTTGCCTTTTTAATTTTTTTTTTATGAAGTGCCATGTTTCTTCAGAGATTCCAAAGCCAGAAGGGACCATTGTAATCATTTAGTCTGACCTCTTGTGTAGCAATAGAACTTCCCCCAAATAATTATTGTTTGAACTAGAGCATATGATTTTGAAATTCCTGGTGATGGAGAATCCACGGCAGCCTTTGGTAAATTGTTCCAGTTGTTGATTTACCCTTAGTGTTAAATATGTATTATTGCCAGTCAGAATCTGTCTACTTTCAACTTCCAACCATTGGACTAAGTTATCCCTTTGTCTGACTGACAAGCACTTTATCAAACATTTGTTCACAGTGTAGGTACTTATAGACATAAAACTTTCTTGTTAAGCAAAATAGTTTGAGCTTTTTAGTCTATCACTATAATGCTTTCATTAGTCTTTTTAGTCTATCACTATATGTGCTTTCTAATCTTTTTATCATTCTCATGGCTCTTCTCTGAATCCTCTCCAATTTATCAACATTCTTCTTGAATTGTAAACACCAGAACTGGACACCGTATTCCAGCAGTGGTCATAGCAGTACCAAATACCAAGGTAAAATATCCTCTCTACACCGGCTTGAGATTTCCCTGTTTATGCATCCAAGGACTGCATGTGCCCTTTTGGCCCCAGCATCACACTGAGAGTTAACGTTCAGCTGATTATCCATCTCCCACATCCTTTCCAGAGTCACTGTTTCTCAGGATAGTGTTCCCCATTTTGTAAGTATGGCCTACATTCTTTGTTCCTAGATACAAACATTTGCATCTGGCAATATTAAAATACATTTGTTCGCTTGATCCCATCTTACCAAGCAATCCAGATCACTCTGAATCAACGATGTGTTCTCTTCATTATTTACCATGCCTCAATTTTTGTGTCATCTATATCTGTCATGAAATCTGTCATCAGTGATGATTTCATGTTTTCTTCAAAGTCAATGATAAAAATGTTAAACAGCGTAGGGCCAAGAACAGATTTCTGTGAGGCCCGTACTAAAAACACAGCTGATGTTTCCTCATTTACAATTATATTTTGAGACCTATCAGTTAGCCAGTTTTTCCTCCATTTAATGTTTGCCATGTTAATTTTATATCATTCTAGTTTTTAATCAAAATGTTTACCAAGTCAACTGCCTTACAGTAGTCTAAATATATTACATCACCACTTTTATCTTTATCAAACTTGTAATCTCATACAATAGATATAGTTAATCTGACAGAGTCTATTTTCCATAATCCCATATTGATCAGCATTAATTATATTACCCTCCTTTAATCCTTTACTAATCAGGTCCTGTCTCAGCCACACTGGATCCTCCCCCCATATTACAGGAGTTATTGAAGACCAGAATTAACAGTCCAGCGAGATCCTCAGCCAGCTCTTTTTAAACTCCTGGATGCAAGTTATCCGACTGACTGATTTAAAAATATCTAACGTTAGTAGCTTCTGTTTAACAAGCTCTCAGGTTATTATTGGAATATAAAGTGTTTCATCAGATGATTACATCATATATTATTTCCCCAAATATAGAAGAGAAATATTTATTGAACACTTCTGCCTTTTTTTGCATTATTGTTGACCGTTCTATCATTCCATCCACTAATGGACCAATAACATTGTTAAGATTCTTTTTGTTGCCTATATACTTAAAAAACTCCTTCTTATTGTCCTGAAGTCTTTTAGCCATAGATTTTTCCGTGTGTCCCTTTAGGTTCCTGCATCAATTTTCTACAATTCTTAGCTTCTAATTTATATGTACAGTGGAGCCCCACTATAACATAACCGATGGGATTCAAAAAATCCCATTGTGCTAAATGAGGGGTCGCGTTATAGCGGGATCCCACTCCCTGGCAGGTGGGGGCTGCGGCTTCTCTCCCCACTGCCCAGCAGGGGAGAGAAGCTGCGGCCCCGAGCCCACCAGGGACAGAGAACTCTGGGAAGCAGCTGTCCCCGCACCTGCTGAGCTGCCGCCCATGCCTGCCGGTACAGGGGACTCCGGGGCTGCAGGCGCTGGCATCTCCTGCCCCTGCAGGAGACAGAGAAGCTGTTTCCCCGAGCCTGCCGGGACAGTGGACTCCGGGGCTGCATAAGCTCCGGTGTCCCCCGCCCCGGCAGGTGCAGGACAGCAGCTTCTCTGGAAGCCGTGGCTTCCACAGGGAACTCTCGGGCTGCAGTCTGCAGTCCAGGAGTTCTCTGTCCCCCGCAGACAGGCCGAGGTGTCTCTCTTCTTTCTGAGAGAAGCCAGGGTCCAGCGCCTGCCAGGGACAAAGAACTCCAGGGCTGCAGATTTGGGAGCCACGGTATAATCACTCTATATCCCGATTCGTGTTATACCAGGGTGCGTTATACCAGGGCTCCACTGTATGTACTTCCTATTTCTTCCATGGTGTGTGTGTGTATATATCTACATATATTTTACTGGCCTGTACTTTATATGGTGTGCACATCACAAATGTGATCACATCATGATCACTTGTATCTGAGCTATCACTAATTTTTACAACTGTGATCAATTCCTCTTTATCTGTCAAGAGGTCTTATATAGAATTCCTCCATGTTGGGTGCAACATTTTTTAATTAAGCACTATAATATTAAAGATTCCAAGGATATTTTAGTACTGGCAGCTTGAGATCTCCAGCATATGTTACTCAGATGGAAGTACCCCATAATCACATAGCTTTTTCCTACACATTATGGATAGGTGCTTAAGGAGGCAGTCATTCAGCTCCCTAGTGTGTTTTGGTGATCTGTAGCAAACACCAACTATTACCCCATCTTGTGTTTTATCCATTAGGACACTGATCCATAAGCATTCAAGATCATTTTCTTCCAAGTTGTCGGTGACTTGGAAACAAGAACAGTAAAACCTCAGTGTTACGGACTCCTCAGGAATGGAGGTTGTCCGTAACTTTGAAATGGTTGTAACTGTGAACAAAGTGAAGTTTGGGATCCGGTTCCAGCACCTGACACTCCAAGCCAGGTTCCCTCCTCAGTACTGGTAGCTTCCTTGCAGGCATCTTCATTCATTGAGTCAGACTGCAACTTGGTTCCCCTCCCAGCCAGAGCATGGAAGTGGGCTAAAATGAAAATCTTTTGCACTCACTCTCCAAATCCTGAAGATTTCAGTTTGTGGTTCTCGGGATTTGCCTAGCAAGTGACTTTTTATACTAAGTCTCCTCACTTACCTCAGCTCAGCTTTGCCCCATCTCCTCCAGTGAGCAATTAACCATTCAGAGACTTCAAAAAACAGGGCTGATCAAAATCTAAAGGTGAGAGACATTCAGCCCTCATCAAGACATCAACAACAGAACTTGTCTTGGCTGCCTACTCAGGGGCCCCGTGGCCCAGTTATACAAAGAACGAACAAACAGCATTAGTTAATTAGGAGTAGTGCTACCAAAAGGCAGGTTTCTGCAAATTATGCTGGAACACATTTGAAACATTTGGCAATCCTGCTCTGGAAACCCCAGTAGAAGACCTTGCATTTCTGACTATCCAAAATCCACAAAGCAAGAAAGTAGTCGTGGAGTTGAATGTTGGGTGAGATGATGAGTTGTTTAAAAGCTTGTGACATCTACAGAAACTTTCACTGCTAGGCCGTTAATCCAAAGATGACTGAGGTTAGTACAGACTGAAATTTGCTACCTTATAAATATTGTTCCACAGCTTATGTATAGTGAGTTGGTGGTCTCTGCCCATCTCCCGATGGAGCAATGTCTACATCACCAAAACCACCATCACAACTAACACAATTTTGTAGAGTATCAGCCGAGATCTTGCACAAGGGTTGAATTGGCCTGAAGAGCGGACTACATTCTCCCCTAGGGAGGTGATTTCTCCAGAGCAGGGCTGACTCAGGCACCGCTTGTACTGACACAGTCTAGAGTACACCTATGGTGCAGATTGTGAGGTCCCACTGCAGAGCAATTACTCACACAAACAGTTCCACTGACTTTTGTCCTTTATAGCATAAAGTATATTTGCCATTGCTTGAGATGAGAACACTGAAATTGAATTTCTCATGTGAGTACCTGCTCACCAGCATGAGTGAGCAGTTCACAACCTGACCCTTAGTGAATAAATCAAAGACCTAAAATGCAAGAGCTCACAATTTGGCATACTTCACAATCACAAAATTTACACACATACTCACAGTTGGAAAAAAATAAGAGTGTAGCAAAATAAGAATGAATGCCTTATATTTTAGAAAGAGATCATGGAACATTTATTTCTGCCAGGTCCGACTACTTATCACTAGGAAGAGCCTCTTTGAATCACATCCTCTGAAATGTCACAGAGTCTATGTGAGCCTTAGCTATTGCATAACTAAGCCAATTGTAAATTTATCTTATGGGATAAATTGCAACTTTTATGATTCCGATGTAAATGTTTAGGAACATTTCCATCATTTTGTGTGTGCGGGGGTGGGGAAAATGTGATGCACAAGTCCTATTAATAAAGGCAGTTACATGCCTAATTTCATGTGCACTGCACTGAAAAATTACTCCTTGATATCTAAAACATGTTCCTAATTGGAAAAAAAAGAATCAAGACTGGGAAAGCAGAAAGTCAGCTACACTGCTGGAATATGTTACAAACAAATGTTAGCATAGACTCAGGCAGAGAATGTTTAAAAGATAATGGACAAAGATGTCTGCTATACATATACTGTACTTACAGTGAATTTACCAGCATTAGGAGAATACAATCAATCTACTTTTTTAGGTACATCTACACTCATGAATGTAGATGTGTCCATTATCCATGTGTGTGGTTGCACCATAACCCCCGAATTGTCCACACCTGTTATAAGTGTGAAGGGTGCCTTGCCTGGGTTGGGCTATGTTATCTAACACAGTGTGCCTTGCCTGGGTGGGGTTTGTTATCTGAGACAGGTAACGTGGGAGTTTCCCTGCCATGGGGGAGGGAGGAGCCTCGAGCCCATGAAGAAGGGAGGAGCAAAACAGTCAGTTCCATCTTGGCTGGTCTCCAGGGAGGAGGCCAGGGCCAGAGAGCTCCATCTTGGCTGGTCTCCAGGGAGGAGGCCAGGGCCAGGAGAGAACCATCTTGGCTGCACATGAGGCAGGAAGCTTGCCAAGGTAGCTGGCAAGGGTTCTAGACCATCTTTGGCTATAAAGATGGCTCTACCTTTTTCTGATACTTCTACTTAGCTAATGTGACTATTACCATTTGGTTCTTCTATTAAGCCGTGCCTTTGGGGTGTTCTTTGCATTTCAGACCAAAGTGGGAAACCCCAAATGTAAAGTGTCTGTATTTCTGCTTTAACCTTTTTCTTTATTAAATTTTCTAGTTATAAAACCGTCTGGTTTATTTCCCTTAGGGTTTTTCTCTGCTTCCAGTCTGGGAAGGGAAGGGAATAGGAACCAGGGCAGCTAGGGGCCTAGCTGGAGTGTGAAGACTGTCTCTCCTTACCGTCAGGTTAGACGGGGGAGGGAGGAAACAGTTTCCAGGTGTCTGCCTCTCAGGTACAGAGAGACAGGGGTGGGGGAAGTCTGCCTTCAGCTGGGGAGGGTGAAGGACAGAAAGCAGCCTCCAGGTATCTAACTTTGAATCCCAGGAAGGGGTACAAAGTTAGGGTCTGGCTCTCAGGTTGAGAAAGACAGGGTTAAGGGAAGTCTGCCTTCAGCTGGTTAGGGTGAAGAGAAGCAGTTTTTCGGCGTCTGACTTTAAAACCCAGGGAGGGGGTACAAAGTCAGGGTTAGGGGAAGATCGGGGGCCCCTCCAAGGTTCTTGGGGTTACCAATTGCTGCCACCAATTGGGTATACTTCCAATTGGGGCAGATAGGGGAGCAGTTCCCCATACCGTGACCCCTCCCCCCTGCAGCTCAGGAGTGATGAGGGCAAGACACAATGTTGTGGGGAGGTTCTTTGGTGGGTCTGACTCAGCCCCGGCCTTATCCCAACTGCTCCTTTCAGGGGAAGTGCACTTCTCCCCCGCCCCCCAGCCAACTTTGGTGTAAGGTAGGAGCCACCAGCCAGGGTGAGGCTGGGGAGGGCTCCATATGTGGGGGTGAGGGAAAGCTCAGTGGCTGTGGGTTAAGGTTCAGGGATTCTGGGTGCAGGGGGATGAGGCTCAGTAGGGAGTCCAGATACATGGCAGTTGGGTGGACGGAGGGTGGTTCTGACCTGGATCCAGTCCCACCCCACCTCCAGTGATTTACCTCTCTTCTGGCTGCGCTGGACACCCAAAATGACACCACCCTGCTGGGGAGGGGCATGTTAACATTGTTGCAGCTTCCCTTTACTTCGCCTTCAGAAAGTCATTTTTCTATGGGGAAGCAATGAAAGCTGCACAGGACATTAAATCTGTGCACACACCATGGTGCAGAATGACCCCTGAAGTAAAAGGTTATATTAGTGCATAGTGTGTGAACACAGGGGTGCTTTGGGTAGCAGGTATACATTTACTACACTCCAAACATATAGAGGAAGTCTCAGTAATGCAGAGCACCAGACTTTCTGGAAACGCATCCAGAGATTTGCACACAGGTGCTGGTATCAACAGCAATGAAAGTGGTAGGAACCTACAATAGGTGGGTCTGCCTACTGAGACCAGATCATACATGTTATATTAAGTGGGCCACAAAAAAGAATGACTATTTCAAGAACACACCCTCACATACTACTTCCTTAATTCAGCACCATGTGTCTGCAATGTTTATATTTACGTGTAATATGACAGAAATAACAGTTCAGCACTCATATCATTGCACTGCAACAGCCACAACTTTGTATATTTACTGTAAATGCAAAAAGTTGAGGAATCAAATTTATATTGGTGGAAAACCTTGCCCTCAAGCATGTGCTCCACTCCTCAAATGCTACCACTTTGAAGTACATAAGGAATTAACATTAGATAACACAATCTCACAGGCTACTTCCTTATTGCAGCTGTGTCATTGTATTGCAGTAACACCCACAATGGCTCAGGCACCATACAGACTTAAGGAGAAAAATGATCCTGATCTAAAGAACTCACAATCTGAAAAAGACAGAAGCGAATAGCTGAAAAGTGGAAGAATTCAGCATACAGATAAAGTGGACAGGGGGGGTGATAGAGCACACCCAACGTGCTGATATTCAAGGACTGGTGTCTACAAATTGCAATATGTTCATATATCTTCTTTTCATCATAGCTTCCTCCCCTACCCCTTTTTCTCATGGTGGAATCACTCTGAAGTTTACCAAAAGCGAGAACAATTGACTAAATTCTTAGCAGTTGTTTGTTGTTATTATGCCTAAAAGTGCATTAGGTACATCTCAATAAAATATAAACATACGGACCATCCCCCAAAGAGCTTTACAATCTAATTTTAGACATGAAGTACTACAGGGGAGTAACCAGATAATTTGGGAAGGTGAAGGTGAGGAACTAAGGGTTACAGCAATAAGATAATCAGTTCAGGAGTTTTACTCAAGCATACATAATATGTGCCTTTTTCTTCAATGCACTTCATAAATTTTCCTAATGGAAAATCCTCAAAACTACAGAAAATGGTCAACACAATAAAATAATTCATATGGCGAATGACAATTTCCTCTGCCACTCCACCCACCCACCATTTGGAAACATCAAATGTTTGTAATCCTTTGGTTTGCCTATTAAAAGCAACCAGTATCTCCCGACATTTGTAGTAAATGGTCATCTTTATGTTAATAACCTTTTCCACCACCACTACTGCAATTTCCACATTTCCAGCCATCTAGATCAGACTTTTCCCTGGCACAACAAGTACTTTGAAAAGTAGCTGCAGAATTCTAAAGTGCACTAACTCCTACAAATCACTGGCACTCTACAGAAATGGGCCTCGGGGTCCCCTTTGCTGCAGGAATCCTGTGTCAGCCACACACACATGGCCCACCTTCTCACTCTTCACATTCACTGCTATAGGCCATGCAAGCTGCTAAGCTTTTGTTGTTGTTGTTTTCTTCAAATATTATTTTGTGTTTCTGGCAGAGTGATAAAACTGCAGCAACCAGCTGGCACCGCATCTTCCTTTTGATTGCAGCATTGATTGTACACCACATGCCCTTTTCCTCCTCCTCCTCCTCCTCAGTTTGCTACATCACTGAAGCTGATTGCTGTGGCCACTCATAGG
The DNA here is from genome assembly GCA_032164245.1 of Sternotherus odoratus. Classification (NCBI taxonomy): domain Eukaryota; kingdom Metazoa; phylum Chordata; order Testudines; family Kinosternidae; genus Sternotherus; species Sternotherus odoratus. The sequence continues at coordinate 90,943,165 of JAVMKO010000007.1, forward strand.
GAAGGTTTGGCAGCTGCAAGACCCAGATGCCAATTTCTTTCGGCCGTGGCCTCTGGGTGTCAGCTTGTCTCCCTGTCTGGCATCTCCTCTGGCAACAAAACCTGTTCTATGTCAGTGTGTAGGCTGCAAAATGAAACAGTGATCAGTAAAATAAATCAGAGGGAGACGTAAATAGTGGAAGGAAAACTCATTTGAAGTTTACATCAAAGAACAAGGATACCTCCAACAGAAGCTAATATGCTACTGGTCAATAAAATCAGTAGCTTAAAAAACATGGAGTGTAACCTTTAGGTGGTCAGAGTTTACTTCATTGCCCTTCTCCAGTGCCTAAAAAAACCCCAATTCAGGTAGAAAAGCAGCTTGAGACCTAGAAATCAGTCACTGAGGATTTTCAGCAGGACTGCACAGGGCCAACCTCCCCACAATCAAGTCCAAAAGAAAAACAAAGGAATGAATTTAATTCTTAAGTACCAACTTTATAAAATATTACGGTAAAGAAAAACAAACAACAATATTATCTTCACAGTTATACATAAACATAAATAAAGACAACAAATTTAATCTAAATAGGTCAGTCCGCACTGAAACACAGGGAGAAGAAACTCTGAGTTGCCAAAATTTAGGTTGAGTTCACCTAAGTCTCAGAGTCTTTGATCACCAAATCTGCTGAGTCAAAAGCAACATCTTCCCTTCACTTGCTTGTAGAAATTTTCTACAACAAACCCTGTTACAAGAAAAATACCAAACTGAGAATAGCAAAATAAGTGATTCTTTCCCCATTATTACATTCAAATAAAAGTTGGGAAATCATACTAGTTGAGACAATTTAACTAAAACAGTTTAGCTAAAAATTAAACATTTTAAATAAAAGAAATGAATTTTCCCTCCCAATTTCCCCTGTCTATAATTAACACAGTCAGGGCTTTCCTTTTGGGAGGTTAATAATATTAGTGACCCGCTGCAAAATGCTTCAGAGTTAGGGAAAACAGCCTGCTTTCCACTCCTAGGTTCAGCTTCTCCCAACCCACGTAGGGGACATGATCTTTTGTAAAGCAGCTGCCCTGATTATTTTCCCTCATGCAGTCTGAGTCCAGCTACAGGGAACCTACTGAGCATATCCAGAACTACCACACCCAATTCCAGAAACTTCTCAGAGCACAGGTCAATTGACTTAGGCTCAATGGGGCTCAGGCCGTGGGGCTAAAAATAATAGCATAAACATTTGGGCTTGGGCTGGAGTCAGGACTCTGAGATCCTCCCCTGAAATTGGGTCTCAGAGCCTAGGATCCAGCCTGAGCCCAAAACATTTACCCTGCTATTTTTGGGCTCCCAGCTTGAGCTTCATGACCCTGAATCAATTAACTCAGGCGCTGAAACCCAGTGCTGCAGGCTTTTGATTGCAGTGTAGTCACACCCTTTGAAAAATAATGCTTCTCAAACAGGAGCAACGGAAGCTCCCTAAATGTGTGTGTGGGGGGGGGGCATCAGTAACTGAACCATAGCCCTGTACCCCCACACCACCACTTCTCCCCAAGCCCCCACTCCCACACCGCCTCTTCCCCAAAGACTCCACCCCCTGCTCATTCCTCTCTGCCTCTCCTCCCCCGTTACTCACCCTTACGACCAGTAAAAAGTGATGGGGACATCACCCCCTGGCCTGGGGCCCCTGTTCCCAAGATTCCTGGCACACATGAGAGCACCCTCCTTCCATGAGTCCAGCCAGCTCTGCTATGGCCTCACCTCATTACTGCATCTGGGGATAACAGGAGGAAGCAGTCCTTGTGCATAAGGCAATACAGAGTATCTCTCTGTGCCTGATTCCTGTAGGAGGCCATCTCGATAGTGTGGCCTATCACACTATTTAGTGAGGACATCACACCGTAGGAGGCCATCTTGATAGTGTGGCCTGTAACAGTAATATTTAAAACACATGAGTTGAAAGGGATGGAGCGACACCAAGGTACACCAGCTGCGCATCTGGCTGGATAGGACCCACAACTGGAAGCCAGGCGCCACTTACTTCAACGAGAGCTTTATCACCTAAGACTCAGCCTGATACTTCATGGTTAATTGTTAAAGTTACAAAAAGAAGAGTGGGGAAGCAGAAAAAGAAAAAATGGAGAGATTCAGAAATTCTGAAATTCTGATTTCCCAAAGTGAACTGAATTTAAAAATTTGAATTTCATTTTGAAATTTCCCTTTAAAAAGGAAAATATAATAAAAAATTACATTTTCTTTCCAAAAAAACTCAATGAAATCCTGTATTTTGGCAGAATTCTTTTTTTTTGTAGCAAAAAAAAGTAAATTATGTCTATTAATTAGCCAGTGCATTTGCATGTCTAAATTTTACTAGATCTATTATGAAAAGAATTCCAAAGCAAAACCAGATCATTAGATCAAACAGTAAAATATTAAGGCCTCCAGTGTTACTACCTCTTGTGATTTTACTGCAAGTCTTGGGATATTTAATGTATTTCTTTGAGCCACAGCTCCCGGACTCATAAAAGAATCGCAGGTGTCATTTAAAAAAAGAAGTCAGCTTCTAGTTCTTTTGGTTGTGGAGGAAACCTTTAAAATGTCACTCAAATCTAACGTAAAGGCTTAGAAAACAGAAGACACAATAAATGAGATGAAACTGTTATATTTTAAAAAACTCATTATTTTTAAGCTCATGATTTTTTTTTAAAGGGCTGACATGATTTTTGAATGCTCAGAGTTGGTAATACAGGATTTCAGAGAAAAGGAATGATAATCTTGGGCCTGATCCTGTTCCCAATGAAACCGAGGGGAACTTTGTTGCTGACTTCAAAGGGAACAGGATCGGCCTTTTGGTTAGCTATGGAGAGAATTTTCTAAAAGGACTACCCCTGGACTGTACATAGGGTAAACAAGAAAACCAGTAACCTGATTCCAATCTGCGTCACTTAAAAGTTGTGTGTTTTTCAAACCAAGCCTTAAGATTTTATTCCAACTATTTATAAATGGCCACTTCATATTTCATTTGCATCAGTGCATCTCAAAGGCCTTTACAAACATTCTTACAACACCACAGTGAAGTAGATGTGCACAATATTTTTACACTCCTTCTTACAGACTCTCCACTGCCCTGCACCTTTTAAAGTAATTTAAATTGTGTAGTGTAAATTGTGCGTAGTGTAAATTGTGCAAATGTACTGGGCCAGAGGGGGCAAAGCAGAATTAAAATTAGTTTGGTGGAGATCTCCTGCTGCCTAGGGGAAATCTTCCCTAGTGTAGTGATGATTTAGTAGCTCCTATACTTTATCTCTCCCACAAATCCATCCAGGTGTGTCTACACCTCTGCAATGGAAGAAAATACAAAGTCATTACTGCTGATGATATTTGCCAATGACACAAAGACTGTGATATTAGTGAATAATGAAGAGGAAAGGTCACCGCTAAAAAACAATCTGGATTGCTTGGTAAACTAGGCACAAGTGAACAGTGTGCAATTAAGTATGGCAAAATGTAAAATCATACATCTAGGAACAAAGAACGCAGGTCATCGACCTACAGGATTGGAGAAGTAGTAATTCTGAAAAAAAACAAACAAAAAAAACTTGGAGGTCATGGTGGATAATCAGTTGAACTTGAGCTCCCAGAACAACGCTGTGGACAAAAGGGCTAATGTGATCCATAGGGCTTGTCTTCACTACCGCGGGTAGCCATCGGTCTTTTGGCGATCAATTTATTGCTCTGGGGTGGGTGGGGTGGACAGGGGTAAGGAGGCTGACTTTCAGCACCCCTACTATTAAAAATGTTCCAGCGCCACTGTTTTCAAACCCTTTTTCTCATGTTATGCTTTATTCTACTGTTAGAACAACATATTGTTTAACTTTAAGAAGACTGTTTTGGGCCACTGAGGCTCCTGAAGGAATGAACTGCGGGTGCCCAAACTCAATTGGACCTGCAGGGTGACTCATGGTCAAGAGGCAGGGTACCCAGTTCCAGGTCAGAGAATGAGAGACCTATGGGATTCCACCCCAGGAGAGGTGAAGGCATGAGACCTAAGGCTTGAGGGACTGCAACACCAGATTTATTCTGTCTTTTGCTAAATGATATTAAACAAATTTAAACATTGTTCTTCTTAGAAGAATGCTGAGACCACCGCATAGTTGTACAGAATACATTATAATGCTCTGCTAGTTCCCTGTCTACACTGTTACCCCTCTTCTGGCAATAATAGTGTTTAAACATAGGCCTAAATAAGAGCTTCAGCACAAGGCCTCGACAAGGAGATGTCATGATGACCATTGTGGAGGCAGACAGAACTTTTCAAAGAGCTCTGAAAATAGATTAGAAAATGTTTCACACATTGTGTGGGTCTTTGTCTTGTCACTCCAACCCACTAGTCTGGAAACAAACTCAGGATCCAACACAATGACAGACACTTGGGGAACTATCCAGTAAAAGAACGCCTCCTGAAGAACAGCCTGGTGTCATTGTTGAATGCCAGCCTGCAAAAAGCTGGGAAATTACTGAACATTTCCCGTGTCCCACTGTTTCTTCCTCTTCCTCCTACTTTTCCACTGAATGAACTGCTAAAGGAAAGAGAACTGGGGGGAAGAGATGCAAGAACTCAGGAACCTGTATCTGGCCATCAAAATATATTAGAGAGACAAGGTGGGTGAGATCTTTTATCAGACCAATCGCTAGTGAAAGAGACAAGCTTTCGAGTTTAGATAGAACCTTTCTTCAGGTCAGAACATACATTGTTCCAGATTTAATCAAACGTTTCTGTAACACTCATCACTTCAGAACACATTACCTTTATTCTCTGTAATGAAAGGCAGTGTGGGCTAGCAGATAGGGCACTGGACTGGAAGTCAGAAGACCCCTATTCCAATTTTGCTCCTGGTTTCATGTATGATAAAGTCATTTCCACTTCTGCTTTCCAACCAATTGTCTGTTTTGTCTATTTGGTTGTAAGCTCTTGAGGGTAAGGACTGACATTTATTATACACTAGCAGAAATACCCGGCGTTGCTCAGGTCCGTCGGAGGTGGGGAGGGGGCATAGACCTGAGCAAGTGCGGGGTCTGTTGGAGGGGGGAGGGGGCAGAAGGCAAACTTGACACCCCCATCTCACCCCCCCGACCAAACCCGACACCCCCACCTCACTTACCCCTCGACCAACCCCGACTCACATTTTCACCCCCCCCACCCAAACCCAACACCCCCACGTCACCCTCCTACCAACCCCAACAACCCCGACCAACACCCACACCTCACCCCCTGTAGACCAAACCTGACACACCCACCTCACTTCCCCCCCCACCAAACCCAACACCCCCTGACCAACCCCAACACCCACACCTCACCCCCCACCCACCACAACATCTTCCCACCCCCCCAGACCAAACCCAACACCCCCGGCTCACTTACCCCCCGACCAAACCCGACACCCCCACATCATCCCCTGACCAAACCCGACACCCCCACCTCACTTACCCTCCGACCAAACCCAACTCGGGTCCGTCGGAGGTGGGGAGGGGGCAGAGAGCTGAGCGAGTGTGGGGTCCATTGGAGGGGGCAGATAGCTGAGCGAGTGCAGGGTCCGTTGGAGGGGGGTATTATGACATCATAACTATGTCACAGAGAACAGCAGCTGCCCAGCTGATGTGATTGGCCTTTAAAGAATTTCACCCCTGGGGGGCGTCAGAGGTGAGATTTGAAAAAATTTCGACTTTTACGGTCATTAGGACCCTAAAGCCTATAACTGTACCAAATTTCAAGTCTCTAGCTCAAACGGTGTGGAAGGAGTAAGGCATCATACATACACGCACACACGCATACACCATTTGACTTTTATATATATAGATATGCAAAGCCACTCACACAACGAATCATAGATCTCACTGGGGGCCACTAGAGGTTGCCATAATATAAATAGTGGGTTATTATTATTTAATAAGGTTTAAACAGTCTCCATTTTGTGAGCTAACAGTAGTGAACCAGGTATCAGAGGAGTAGCCGTGTTAGTCTGTATCCATAAAAACGAGGGGTCTGATAGCACCTTAAAGACTAACAGATTTATTTGGACATAAGCTTTCGTGGACAAAAAACCCACTTCTTCAGATGCATGGAATGAAAATTACAGATACAGGCATACATATATACTGACACATGAAGAGAAGGGAGTTAGTTACCTTACAAGTGGACAACCAGTGTTGACAAGGCCAATTCAATCAGAGTGGATGTGGTCCATTCCCAACCACTGATGAAGAGATGTCAATACCAAGAGAGGGAAAATTGCTTTTGTAGTGAGCCAGCCACTCCCAGTCCTTATTCAAGGTTGAGGGATAATACAGTGCATGAGGGATACCTCAGTGGTTTGAGCATTGGCTTGCTTAAACCCAAGGTTGTGAGTTCAATTCTTGAGAGGGTCATTTAGAGATAGGGGGCAAAAATAGGGATTGGTCCCCCTATAAATCAGGGGTTTGAACTAGATGATCTCCTGATGTTCCCTTTCAATTTTAAGCCCAAATTAATGGTGTTAAATTTGCAAATTAATTCCAGATCTGTAGTTTTTCTTTGAAGTCTGTTTCTGAAGATTTTTGTTGAAAGATGGCCACTTTTAAATCTGTTATTGAATGTCTAAGGAGACTGAAGTGTCCTCCTACTGGATTTTGTATGTTACCATTCCTGATGTCTGATTTATGTCCATTTATTCTTTTACGTAAAAACTGTCCAGTTTGGCCAGTGTACATGGCAGAGGGGCATTGCTTGCACATGATGGCATATATTACATTAGTAGATGTGCAGGTGAATGAATCCCTGACGGTGTGGCTGATGTGGTTGGGTCCTATTATTGTGTTGCTAGAGTAGATATAGGGACAGAGTAGGCAACGGGGTTTGTTACAGGGATCGGTTCCTGGGTTAGTGTTTCTGTGGTGTGGTATGTAGTTGCTGGTGACTATTTGCTTCAGTTTAGGGGGGCTATCTGTAAGTGAGGACTGGCCTGCTTCCCAAGGTCTGTGAAAGTGAGAGATTGTTTTCCAGGATAGGTTGTAGATCACTGATGATGTGCTGGAGAGGTTTTAGCAGGGGGCTGTAAGTGATGGCCAGTGGTGTTCTGTTTATTTCTTTGTTGGGCCTGTCCTGTAGTAGATGACTTCTGGGTACCCTTCTCGCTCTGTCAATCTGTTTCCTCACTTCCCCAGTTTTAATAATGTTTGATAAAGATCTTGTAGGTGTTTGTCTCTGAGGGACTGGAGCAAATGTGGCTGTATCTTATGGCTTGGCTGTAGACCAGGTACTGTTTGCCTTATGAAACTTTCAATTATAGCTTAGAGTACCCAGACAACAGGGTAGAAGAGATATATAACAGTGCCAGTTGATGGGGTTGGTAGGGGTCCTCATACATGTTTGAGTCAGTCCTGACATAAACCATAGGATTTGGGATTAGGAGGAAACTTCCCCATGTATAAGTTATAGCATAATTGTTAATGATGGAGTGGAGAGGGTGGGTTGCATCTTTTTCTGAAACTTCTGGCACTGGCTACCGGAAGAGGAAAAGACATTGAAAAATGGACCACTGATCTGACCCACAGGCTTCCTATGTTTCTATGACTTGTAAACCCCATACAAGGGCACCAGATGGGGAAGGGGCAGAGGGCCATGGCCCTTTCACTTTTAAAAGCTAGGCTCTTATTTGGGTCTAAGAATCATGGTGCCCCAAGGGGTTAAACTATTCAACCAGTTCTTTAGGCCTAAATTCATAATGGACACTTAGAGTTGAATCTCAATGTCTCAAAAGGCTTGGGGAAATTTCTATGAATTACACTTAATCAGTGATATGCAGTGACTCGATATATTCCCATTACTCTCCTCTTTAATACTTAATGACTGATGATTAGGTTTATGTATCAGATCTGAAATCTGCAAGTTACATGGCAATTAATGTTTGAAGTACTCTGTAATGTCAAATAAAATGATTATATTTGCAAAGTAATTACAGAATATATGTGCCTAATAAATAACACTTGGCACTTATATAGCACCATTCACCTGAGGATCTCTAAATGAAAAGATAACTAAAAATAATAGGAGCATCTCAAATGCAAAAGGCGTTTTCACTAATATTCCTCTTTAGAAATGATGTAATAATACTAAGTATGTATGTAGTCAAAGCACTCTACACACATTAACTAATTAATTCTCACAAGATGCCTAGGAGGTAGGTGAGTAAGCATTATTTCCCCCATTACTGAAATGGGGATACTGAAGTGGGGAATAAGTGATTTGGCCAGGTCTACCCAGTGCCCAAGCTCTGATTAGAAGTCAGGACCATCTGATTCCTAACCTGTCATTCATTCCTACAGGTGACCCTGACTCTCACAAGAAGATCACAGAACTGATAATCTCCCAGCATTACTAATCCGCTAGGAAGTGACTGCCTTCATTTATTCAGGTTCTGTTTAGTGCCATGACACTCACAAAGAGTCAGGACAGAGAAACAAACAACGCGATAAGTTCTACATTCAGAATATGTGGCAGACTCATCTCCCTCCTTAGAGTTCATGTGGTCATTGAAGTTGTCGCTAGGGTAGGGTGCTGAAGTTTTTATAACAAGGATAAAGGATAAAAAAATAACTAAAAACTGCAACTCAACTACATAGAACAAAAGCAGGCAGGAAAAATCCCAAACTACAGACAGAACTAGGATACCCTCTTAGAATAAAGTTTTAGTATATCCTATTTAAGTGCCTGGTCCCACTTTTGAACAAGTCAAGGCATAAAAGTCCAAATACAAAGACAGAAGCACACTGAATTAACTGTACTGTATTCAAAAAAGCAAGTCTATACAAGAATTTATCAATGGCCATTCAATGTAAATAACCTCTGTTATAAATCAGTCTGTGTTTCATATTTCTGTGGCTGGGGACAATAAACCACCTGTTGTGTGCCTATCCTGTCTCTTTTATCTACATTGTGTGCTGGGGGATCTATGCCATCCAAGAGCAAGCTCACATTAAGCCTTTCCTGCTCTGGTCTTCTGAATGCGGCAGGCTCCTCTTTCCCTCCCTCTCTTTTCCTTAGCACCAGATGATTTAGAATGAAGGACTGATGTAACACTCATGGTCCGGTCTCACTTCTTTCCATTACATGAACTTCATCGGAGTTTAATACCTGGATGACCTTGCAGTTTAATTACAGCCTAAAAAGAAGAGTTACGTAATGGAGGCAGCAAAGCTAAATAAAACAAAAACAGAAGGGCCATATGCCACATAGCCCAGAAAAATCTAGAATCAAATTACACTCTTTGAATTATTTACAATATTTTTTCTTGCCAAATCTAAGCAAACATTCCACTTGCATCAACTGCATCAACTCTCCTTTAGTAGCTTTAACTGTTTATTGTAAACCCAAGCATATGATAGCTATTTCATAAAAGTTAACTATATATTTCACATTAATAAATATGACAATAATATTAGAATGCTCTGTGGATGAGGGGAAAGCAGTGGAAGTGTTATTCCTTGACTTTAGCATGGAATTCTTGCCAGCAAGTTAAAGAAGTATGGGCTGGATGAACGGACTACAGTGAAACCTCGATTTAACAGACTAATTCGGGCGAGGGGGTGTCCGTTAAAGCCGAAAGTCCGTTATTTAATAATTTTTTAAAATCATTAAATAACAGGACTTTTGGCTTTAACGGACACCACCTCACCCGAATTAGTCCCTTATATAGAGGTTTTACTGATCACGGGTGGGAGCTGTCAACCCCCCCCCCGCCCGCCCGGCTCCCCGCAACGGGGAGCCAGGCGGGTGGGCTGACAGCTCCCGCCTGGCTCCCCGCAGCGGGGAACCCGGCGGGAACTTTCAGCCCGCCCACCCGGCTCCGCGGGAACTGTCAACCCCCCCGCCTGGCTCCCCGCAGCGGGGAGCCGGGTGGGGGGGGGGTTGACAGCTCCCGCCGGGCTCCCCGCTGCGGGGAGCCGGGCGGGAGCTGTCATCTCGGCCGGGCGAGGGGGGGGGGGGGCGGTTGACAGCTCCCGCCCGGCTCCCCTCTGCGGGGAGCTGGGCGGGAGCTGTCAACCCGGACGCCCGGCTCCCCTCTGCGGGGAGCCGGGCAGCCGGGTTGACAGCTCCTGCCCGGCTCCCCGGGGCGGAAGCCGGCAGCCCCCGAATAACGGATTTCGGATGCATCGGAAATTTTGTCCGTTTTATCCGAAGTCCGTTAAATCGGGGTCCGTTAAATCGAGGGTTTACTGTTTCTATTTGAGGTGAATAGAAAGCTGGCTAGATCATCAGGCTCAATGAGTAGTGATCAATGGCTCCATGTCTATTTGGTTGCTGGTATAAGCGGAATGCCCCAAGGGTCAGTCCTGGGGATAGTTTTAATCAATATATCCATTAATGATCTGGAGGATGGAGTGGATTGCACCCTCATCAAGTTTACTGATGACACTAAACTGGGAGAAGTTGTAGATATGCTGGAGGGTAGGGATAGGATACAGAGGGACCTAGATAAATTAGAAGATGGGGCCAAAAGGAATCTGATGAGGGTCAACAAGGTCAAGTGCAGAGTCCTGCACTTAGAAATGAAGAATCCCATGAACTACTACAGATTAGGGACTGAGTGGCTACTCGGCGGTTCTGCAGAAAAGAACCTAGGGGTTACGGTGGATGAGAAGCTGGATATGAGTTAACAGTGTGCCCTTGTTGCCAAGAAGCCTAATGGCATTTTGGGCTGTATAAGTAGGAACATTGCCAGCAGATCAAGAGACGTGATCAATCCCTTCTATTCAGCATTGGTGAGACCTCATCTGGAGTACTGTGTCCAGTTTTGGGCCCCACACTACAAGAAGGATATGCAAAAATTAGAAACAGTCCAGCAGAGCACAGCAAAAATGATTAAATGGCTGGAGCTTTTGAGAAGAGTCTGAGGGCACTGGGATTATTCGGTCTGCAGAAGAGAAGAATGAAGAGGGATTTGATAGCAGCTTTCAACTTCCTGAAAGGGGGTTCCAAAGTGGATGGATCTAGGCTGTTCTCAGTGGTACCAGATATAGAACAAGGAGTAACGGTCTCAAGTCTCAGGGGGGGAGGTTTAGATTGGATATTAGGAAAAAACTTTTTCACTAGGTGGGTAGTGAAGCACTGGAATCCGTTACCTAAGGAGGAGGTGGAATCTCCTTCCTTAGATGTTTTTAAGGCCAGGTTTGACAAAGCCCTGGCTGGGATGATTTAGTTGGGGATTCGGTCCTGCTTTGAGCAGGGGGTTGGGCTGGATGACTTCCTGAGGTCCCTTCCAACCCTGATATTCTATGATTCTATCATTATAAAGCTAGATGCACATTTCATGAGACTTCTAGCTGCTGTACTCAAAATTATTGTAAACAAGATGTTTCCTCTCAGGCAAGTATTCTGGCAGTGTTTGAGCTATTGAATAAATATAGTGAAGCCAATATTTTTAATAGCATTTTCCCATCACATACTGTAATGAAAAAATTAACAAGGAATCATTTAATTATTACGTACTGTATAAGCCCAGGTTTACTAATTCTTAATACCCATCATAAAGCACTAAATTATACACAGTACAAATGTTCAGTCAATCAGATTATTCAATTGATTGAACATTCCTAGCCCTTATTTTGAACCGGGAGCAATGACTGCCTTGTGCAAGGAGACAGTTTCTATAATAATTTGTCATTCCATTTCTAGTCATCTAAATTAAAGATTTAGGTGCCAAAATATAGATTTAGTTGCCTAACTTGGAAAATGTTGGCCTATGTTACAGGACTTATCTACACAAATATTTATTTAGTCACAAGTTGAGGTGCAAATCTGCTCTGCACTAGCCTGCCATGGTCCAACTATTCATCTGAAACCTGCTGACATGAGTTAACAGTCGTTAGAGTGGTTTGAGGTAGGCCCATTTCAAAGAGGACTAGATCAAACCGCTCTAATGAACTGTCAACATGCATTAGCAGGGTAAACATGGCTAGCACCAAGCAAATTCATTCTAAAACTCATTGCAAACTAAAGGTGTGTGTAAACAAGTCCTTAGTTTTCTCATCTGGGAAATGGGGATAATACTTGCTTAATTTCCCCACAGAAATCTTTTGAGGGTTATGAACCATTGCAGTTTGAAGATGTAAAATACTGCTGTATTACATTATGTGACAATCCATTGTTTGTATAACACAGAGTGCTAGGTTCTTAACAGACAGGTAAGATGACAAGGTCCTTGCCCAAATAACCTCCCACTCTAGAAAGACAATGTAAAAACAAGGAATGGGGTCTGGGATGTAACAAAAGCATTCAATATTCTTTCCAAAAGTGCCTATGTGACTTAGGAACTCAACTGCCACTGAAAGTCAATGGGACTTGTGGGCCCAGTCACTGAGATGCTTTTGAAAATCCTACACAGTGTGATTAATGGTGTCATTTTGCGCTCATGGTATTCCTTTGATTTTTGTGTGTGCTATTTAATGTTTCTCTGCAGAGGAAACTACTTTCTAGGAGTCAGGACTTTGGGGAAAAGTGAATTTTAAGGAGGGATTTAAAGAAGAGGCAAGGCAAGGCTTGGTGGTCTGAGCATGGAAGAGACATAAGCTAAGTCTACACTACCACGGTAAGTTGACCTATGCTACGCAACTCCATCTACATGAATTACTGCCTTACTCTTCGCATCGGGGAGAGAGTACAGAAGTCAACTAGAGAGTGATCTGTGGTCGATTTGTCAGGGCTTTACTAGACCCACTAAATTGACCATCGATCCTGGCTGTAGTGTAGGCCTGCCCATACAAGAAAGGTAGTGGGGAAGGGATCTAATGAAGAAGGCAAGAAGGAAGGGGGAGTCAAAAGTGCTGGGAGGGGTCATGAAAAGGAATGTAAGTTATAAGAATTATTATTTTACACATTATTATTTACCAAAGGGAGAAAACAAACATTTTTAATAATTTATGTAGTTTCTTCATGCTTTAAAACTGATTTTTGTTTCCTTTCTTCTTTCAGCAACTCTCTCATAGAGCAGCTACTAGTATGACTCTGCATTCTGGTGCAATATGGTATTTTCAGCCCTAAGAGCCCACAGATCAGTGTGTGTTACACATCACACTTTGAGTTTGATCCACAGAGAATGTGAGTCCATTACAGTGCGTTGCTACAAAGCCTGACTCTGTAGAGCAAGCTGTTGACACTCAGACTTTCAGTTTTAGAGGTCCTTGATGTATCAGTCAAGATGATGCCCATGCACACTTGTACATTTTGTTATCAGGGGCTTGAACTCTGAAAAAAAGTGCAAAATAACTGTCACTGCGAGGTTAATCAGGATCAGTCCAATTAGCTCAAATCTAGGTGTGTTTAGAGGGAATTAGGGTCAGGGATATTCACAGAGAAACTTTGGGAATAACCAGTTTAGGAGACAGATGTTATTCTTACTGAGTTACTATTAAAACCATCTCCCAGCAAGTGGGAATGTTTGGATTTTATGTAATGTGTGTACATATACTCTGCTAAGAACAGGGTGAAAACCCAGGTAAGCGGATGTCGATCAGTGGGGATTTCTAGTGTTGAGGATCAGACGTCTTGCCATTCCTGTGGCTAACCGAAACTAGTGACTCTCCAACTCCCCATAAGCTATGAATTTAGGGCTTCCAAAATAAATTGACTCAAGTTAGACCAGAGTTATTCTGATACCAACATCATCTCAGTAACAGGAGATATTCCTGAAACATGTGTATCAACATACCCTTATGGAATTGATAAACATTAGCAAATAGCTTAGGTTCAAAGACTGCTGAGCTGAACTCCTGACCCCACTGAAGTCAATTAAAGTTTTACCATTGGCTTCAATAATGTCAAGATTTCACCTAGGATCTGCATTATTTTTTTCTCCTATAATTGTGATATTTATATACCTAGGAGCCCTAGTCACCCCATTGTGCTAGACACCGTGTAGTCTCAGTGACATCTATGACAACTGAAACAATAGTCTATTATACTGCATTCAACTATGTTTTAAGTCTAAACCGTTTTTAATAGTATATAGATTCAGCCCAAAATTGCTTAGTTTACTTCTGTCTTTTTTTCACTTTCCCCCACATATCTGCCAGTTGTTTCAAGGTGTTATCAGTGGCAGGTATTATAAATGAACATTTAGTTGCTTGTTTGCCAATTCCTAAGAGTTTCTTAACTCAGGGCAAGTTTAAAAGTGCATCTGATGGTCTTTCCAGTAAAGACTGTGAAGAAATCAACCTGTTAAAGAGACCTAAGAGTTCTGTCTCTTTTTAGAATCAGAGAGGTAGCCATGTTAGTCTGGAATTGGGTATTAGCCCACGAAAGCTTATGCTTCAATACTTTAGTTAGTCTTTAAGGTGCCACAGGACTCTGTCTTTTTTTAGACCTTTTTAGCTTGTCATGACCATATTGAATTGATGTAGCTGTAGATAAGGCCATGAGTTTATTTTGTCTACTGTATGATGTATACTTTGTAGTGCCTCACGCAAGTTAAGTCCATAATACACTTGTCAATGTCTGATGAGCTGACTTGCCCATAATAAGTATGCATGAAGTCTCACTTTCCATTTCACTTCTTTAGTTATGGAATACCAAATGCATCTCCTTGCACTGATCACAAATATAGGTAAGACAAGTAGGACAGAAAAATGTCTTTCTTAGGGCTTGTCTTCACTACCGCGAGTAGCTGTCGATCTTTTGGCACTCGATTTATCCTGTCTCATGAAGATGCGATAAATCGATCAGCAGCAGCGCCCCCGTTGACTCTGGAACTCCAGTTCGTTGAGAGGCGCAAGCTGGAGTTGACGGGGAGCGCGCCACCAACTGCCGCCGCCGTGAGGACGGCAGGTAAGTCGGCTGAAGATACGCCAACTTCAGCTACGTGAAACATTAGCTGAAGTTGTGTATCTTCAGTTGATTTCCCCCCCCCCCCCCCCCCGCAGTGAAGACCAGCCCTTAATTTCATTACTTTATATGTCTTGAGGTTTCCTATGTTATCTGAATGACAGTGTTTCTCAACTGGGTTTTATTCATTAAGTAAAACTATTCTATTTCCCTGTGTTATGCCTGAAGTGCTCAAAAAAATTCTCAAAAGTTCACAACAGAGGTGGCTTCAAGACACTATATATGTTTTGTACTTTAAAAAATAACTAAGTTAAAAGGAATGTTGAGGCTGCAAAGTCAAACACTCAAAAGTTAAGAAATGCCTGAAGTAAAGTTGCCTATGCAACCTTAATCTAGTCCCCTTGGCCATAGGCATTATGACAGAGGCTTTAATTACATGTTCACATACTATTTTCTTCCACAGGATCACTGCCTTATTCAGAGCAGAGGATAAATGGTGCTCACGGATCTTCAATATTTCTTTTTCTCTTCATCATTCAATATGTGGCCTTGTACATTGTTTAACACTTTGAAACATTTTATTAAAGCTAATGTTACAATTATATAATACACAGGTTGAGAAAAGGGTGTCTGTCATCTGGGTATAGTGCTTAGATTCTGCACACCGGCCAAACCCTGCACTGAATACGGAACAAACAATTTCCTCATGGGCTTTCCTATGGTGCTTTCATTGTAGTATCTTAGTGCTTTGCATATATAAATGAATTTCAGTGATGTGAGGTGGTATTATTATCCCCATTATACATATGGGGAAGTGAGCACAGAGACTGAGGCCAAAATTGTCAAATAATTTTGAGTGAGAAGCCTAAGACCTGATTTTTCAGAGAACTTATGCAATAGCACTTTATATGTTCAGAGCAATAGTCCTATTAACCTCAGTTGCAGCTGTGAATGCTCAACACTTCTGCAAATCAGACCCCAAGTGTCTCAGTTTAAATATGCAGAAAACAAGAAAAGAGACAGTAGCTACTTGTGAAAGTTGGCTTTATCTGACTTGCCTAGAGTCACATAGGAAGTCAATGGCAAAGGCAGGGATAGAATCTAAAGCTATGTCTACATTACAGACCCAACAGCAACACAGTTGTACTGCACAGCCACTGTAAGGTCTCCTGTGTAGCCACTCTATAGCCCTGTGGTGGGGTGGCTGCCCCCACTCCTATGCTAGATGGGGCTTTAGCAGACCAGAGCAGCTGCGCAGGCAGGCAGCCCATCAGATAAGGACTTATTGGGAGCCAATCAGGGCTGAGGTTAGAGCCAGCCAATAAGGGCTCGGCTAGGCCCTATAAAAAGGCTGCTCAGGAGAAGAGCAGTCAGTCTGTCCTAGACCTTCATAGGGGAAGGTCTGTCTCCTCCTCAGGAGACCAGCACCTCAGATGTAGCACTGCTGGGCAGTCTCAGGGGAGCATAGAAGGGCTCTGCCCCCAAAACCTGCCAGACTGTGGCTCCTGATAGAAAGGGCCTAGAAGATGCAAAGGGCCGGAGGGGAAGTGGCCCAGGTACAGTTAGAGAAAGGGAGAGAAGGAAGGCAGGAAGGCTGCTGTTGGACGCAGGCCTTGGTCCCTCTCTTTCCCCCTTGTGCTGCAGTAACAGGGTGCTGATGCAAAAGCACCTCATTAGCCACTGCCCAGTCAGCTCCAATCAGGGGAAACAGATTGGGGCCAAAAAAGAAGGCCTGATGCTGGCCTGAGGATTGGCAACACCTGCCGGCCTGAGAAGCCAAGGATTATAAAGACTGAGAGGGAGCCAGAAGACAGGGGGAAGCCAGGAAGAAGTTAGCTAGGGAAGTGGGTATTAGCCCACAAAAGCTTATGCTTCAAAACTTTATAGTTAGTCTTTAAGGTGACACAGGACTTTGTTACCTCTGCTATTCCAGACTAACACGGCTACCTCTCTGATTCTTAGCTAGGGAGGGATCTGGAGGCCTCCTAGCCGAAGGCTGACTTTGCCTATAAAGGAAGAGAAGAATCCTGTAAAGCTTGTACATAGATGGACACTGGTGGTGGGATGAAGTTGAGTAAATAAAGTCAGAGATGTGGCACAACCCTGAAGCCTTTCTGAGCCTTATTGGGGAGCAGCAAGCAGGCCCAGGAAGAGGGGCAGGTTGTGAGGCCTGTTACATGGCATTAAAAAAGGTTCAGAGTGAAGGGCAACTAAAATGATTAGGGATTTGGAACAGGTCCCATATGAGGAGAGATTAAAGAGTCTAGGACTTTCCAGCTTCGAATAAAGGAGACTAAGGGAGGATAGGATAGAGGTATATAAAGTCATGTGTGATGTGGAGAAAGTGAATAAGGAAATGTTATTTACTTGTTCCCATAATATAAGAACCAGGGGCCACCAAATGAAATGAACGGGAAGCAGGTTTAAAACAAATAAAAGGAAGTTCTTTACACAGCGCACAGTCAACCTGTGGAACTCCTTGCCTGAGGAGGTTGTGAAGGCTAGGACTATAACAAAGTTTAAAAGAGAGTTGGATAAATTCATGGAGGTTAAGTCCATTAATGGCTATTAGTCAGGATGGGTAAGGAATGGTGTCCCCAGCCTCTGTTTTCAGAGGGGGCATGATAGATGGCAGGAGAGAGATCACTTGATCATTACTTATTAGGTTCACTCACTCCAGGGCACCTGGCATTGGCCACTGTTGGTAGACAGAATAATTGGATGGATGGACCTTTGGTCTGACCCAGTACAACCATTCTTATGTTCTAAAGACAGCTAGGGAGACCATGATTTAGTTTTGGAAAACTCACCCCCAAATTAAAGTGATCTAGATCTAGCTGTTTTATTCCTGTGGGTGCAAAAGGGTTAAGTCTGCTCTTGGGACAAAACCAAAGACATGTGAGTTAGTGTCCTCACTGTGTGAGTGAAATGAATGAGTCATTAAAAGACTGGCTGAAAACTGACCCATATCTATGGAGAATCTAGAAAGACAATGTGACAAAGAGTCCTGTGGCACCTTAAAGACTAACTAAAGTATTGAAGCATAAGCTTTCGTGGGCTAATACCCACTTCGTCGGATGCAAGTGGGTATTAGCCCACGAAAGCTTATGCTTCAATACTTTAATTAGTCTTTAAGGTGCCACAGGACTCTTTGTCACTTCTGCTATTCCAGACTAACACAGCTACCTCTCTGATTCTAGAAAGACAATGGAAGCCCCAAGAACTGACTGGTCCATGGGAATCTCCAGCAGGCAGGGTATGTGAACTCAGTGTGGCTCTGCCTGAAGGCAATGGATTGAGATGTGACAAGAAGAGAATTAGAATTTTTTTTGGGGGGTGGGGGGGGTGGGGAAGAGGTTCAGCTACTCTTACTTGGGTCTAAGAAAGGGACGGGGGAAAGGGGAGCAGGAAGCATGGGTTGGCCGGAATGAACTGTGTCCTAATCTTTATTTCTCTGTGCTAACCAAAAAGATTTCCAGACAGTGCTGTGCTCCAGTTGACTAATAAATCCCATCTTGTTTTGAAAAAGGCTGCCAGTTGTCACTGCAAACACTTGCTGAAATGCATTGGTCCCCGAAGAGTGTAAATGACTCCTCTGACTAGAATCTATCTCAGATGGACTCACTGGGCAGAGCTGAAACAGGAGAACTGAGTCCAGAGGCTCAGTTTTAGAGATGTTGAGGCCTTGTGGCCTACCCCGGCAAAGGAGACCCATTCTTTCATGTGTGCCACACACAGAAGGGGTTCCTTCATGGGACTATTAAAAAACTGGGGCATAGCACAGATCCTGTGGATCCAGGACCATCTGAGTAAAGAGGATTCAAATAAAAAGGCTCTGTCTTATCTCAGTAACAGGAAAGCTGAATACCTTTGTTTTTTTCAGTACCTCATCAATCCAATGTTGCTTTTGTAAAACCAAACCTAAAACCAGGAGTGTTTTGAATGCAAGTTCCAAAAGTCTGGAGGAGGAACAGATAAGATTTGAATTTAGGCTAATCTAGTAACTGGGATAGAAGGATCCTTCAGTATTTATCTTTTTGGTGCTGTTTCTTTATTATCACTGTATCCACAGCTAATATTTCAGTTACTTCACAACTGACTGACCTTGTTCTACACATCTCCTGATGACCCTTGTCTTCCAGGCCAAACTCTATTCTTTAAAAGAGTCTTTCAGACTGGAGCAGATTTTCAATATGTTGCACTGTAACATAAATCATTTTCAGAGAGGGGATTTTCTTAGCTACTTTTGTTAATTCTCAGAGACATGCAGATGATAACTTTAATATGCTACATGTTTATGAGGAAATAACTATAAATGGGGCTAATAAAATCAGAGGCTGAGTCGCAGAGAGACAGGAGCCTGTTGGTATCATTATGTAGATGGCTTGAGAAATAATGAATAGTTTGCAATAAACATCCAGGCTTTTAGCATTGTGTTGTGTGTTTTGCTCTGTAAACAAAAACAAAAAATATATTCAGAAATGACGCAGACACAGCTGGGTCCCAAATACTCATATTTACTAAATATACATAAAAAACACCAATATAGGCCAAAACTATAACAGGGTTAAAAAAACCTACATGAGTTCACAGAGGATAGGTCCATCAATGGCTATTAGCCAGGAGAGGCAGGGATGGTGTCCCTAGCGTCTGTTTGCCAGAAGCTGAGGGTGGGCGACGGGATGAATCACTTTATGATTACCTGTTCTGTTCATTAGTTCTGAAGCACTTGGCACTGGTCACTGTCAGAAGACAGGATATTGGGCTAGATGGACCATTGGTCTGACCCAGTATGGCCATTCTTATGGGATGTATCACGAGGCCCAGCTACATACATACTGCTACTCTGACTGGTTGTATGGTAATGAGTCCTCACTGAACTGGAGCCGGATTAAGCTACATGCACTGATGAGTCATTCCTGTGCTAGGCTCCAGCGAATCCACAAGCCAGGAGCTGTTTGGTGACACCCAGGGCAGGTATATAAGCCTCAGAGGAGGAACAGCAGCTCAGTCTATTCAATGGCATGTCAGGATTTGGAACTCACTCGTGCCAGACTGTGGCAAATAACTCCACAAGCCTTAGACTTCTTCCAGCCCCATTCTGGCTCTGACCCCTAGGCCTGATTACCCCCTTCAAGGTTTCTGATAGTGATTTCTGTTTGCTTCTAAAATATAAAATGTGGTAAGTGCCACTGGAGGGCACACAGGGATACCACCCTATTCCTATACACTACAGGTGGCATTTTAGGAAGTTCTCAGCACTGGCCTAACTCTGCTCCCATTGAAGTGAATGGGAATTTGACCATTGGCTTCAATGAGAGCGACTTTGGGTTAATACTGCATGCTTTTGAATATACCATCCCCAGTAGCTAGTCCAAATCCTTTCAGATCTTCCCATCATTAGTTTAATTCAAGCATAGATTATTGATCATTTTACTCCCATTGCTACCGTTCCAAAGTTGCTTTGTTTGCACATGCTTTTTTGCTAAATTTTCTTTAGTGTACAAGTTGCTCTATGAACCTCATTTAGAGTCACTTAAGCCCCTTTTAGCAAACTTGCAGCTAAAACAGGGAGAGGCAAACTTTTTGGCCCAAGGGCCAATATTAGGGTTGCAAAACTGTATGGAGAGCTGGGTAGGGAAGGCTGTGCCTCCCCCAAACAGACTGGCTCCTGCCCCCTGTCTGCCCCCTCCCACTTCCTGCCCCCCCTCAGAATCCCTGACCCATCCAACACCCTTGCTCCTTGTCCCCTGACCCCCTCCTGAGATCCCTGTCCTTAATCACCGCCCCCAGGGCCCCACCTATCCAACCATCCCCTGCTCCCCATCCCCTGACTGCCCCAACCCCTATCCACACCCCAACTTGTGCCCCTAATAGGCCCCCCAGGACTCCCACACCTATCCAATCCCCACGTTCCCCATCCCCTGACTTCCCCCCCAGAACCTCCATCTCCTGCTCCCTGTCCCCTTACTGTCCCCAGGAACCCCCTATGCCTTATCCAATCCTCCACCCCCCCCCCCCCCGCTCCCTGTCCTCTTACCAAGCCGCTCAGAGCAGCTGGACCTCGCAGCCCCACTGCCACGCTGCCTGGCAGGAGTGGCGGACCATAGCACTGGCGATGCGGTGCGCTGAGGCTGTGGTGGAGGAGGGACAGCAGGGGAAGGGTCGGAGGCTAGTAACCCTGGCCGGGAGCTCAGGGGCCAGACAGGATGCTCCCACGGGCTGGATGTGGCCCATGGGCTTTAGTTTGCCCACCTCTGCACTAAGACAATAATTGTGATGTCTTTATAAAGAAACAGTCAACATCATTATGAACTCTGAAACTTCCAATTATTTCCTTCCTTCCTTTTCCCATCCTCACGTGCAACCCCATCCATTGATGCGGGTAGTGGTGTGGAGGAGAGGGGCAATTTCAGATTCATCCTCCGTTATGCTCCATTATGATAATTAAACTGCAAAGACTGAGCCAAAAAAGATTTAAACACTGAGGTCTGACAATCTGCCTCTACCTATTTTTCTCTTTCACTTCATGTGAATACTTCCCAGCCATTTGATATTCCGTACTCCCTTTGTGATTGATAAATGTGCATTTGTGCATAGGTGATTTTTCCACCTCTCTAGTCACACCAGCTAGTATACCTCCCATTGAGGTAATGGAAAGCAGCCCCTGCTTATCTCTGAGCAACACATTAAACAAAGCAACATAATGAGCTGCATTTTGTTGAGGGCTCTCCAGGTCCCCCAAATCCTTCTCAAATGTGATTGTTTATAAAATGTTTGATAAAAAATAAATGATGCTTTCAATTTAAACAAAATCTCACACTGTTACCAGTTTTAATAACAGTTTTGACAGATGAGATTTTCATCATCTGTTTTTTCTTTGTAAAGCCTTCTTCAATAAACCCAAAATGCTTTAAACTAACAGATGTGACTATAAAGTAAGGCTGAGCGTGAGACATCAGGAACGGAGGTTTGTCAAACGCCACATATATAAATTAATTCCTAGTTTAAGCTTCCTCTGAGCATCAGGACAGCTACTGTATGCTACTAATGGTTACTGAACTGCAAATACTTCATATGAGGAGCTCAACTTAGGAGACCATTCAAGTAAAGTTACTCATATGCTTTAGTGCTTGCAAAATTAGGCCCTGCATGATGCAACTGTTATTTAGCAATGGTAAGGCAGTTATCTGAAACCAGGACCAAACTTTGGGTTTCATCACAGGACACCCAAATAAGTGACCTTATTGCCATGAAGACTGAGCACTCTCCAGCTTTCATGGATACTCAGCACTTTTGAACTTAAGCAACTTATTTTAATGTAGGGTGACCAGATGTCCCATTTTTAAAGGGACAGTCACATTTTTGGGGACTTTTTCTTATATAGGCACCTACTACCCCACACCCCCATCCCGTTTTTTCACAGTTGCTGTCTGGTCACCCTATTTTAATGCCTAAATATGGACCTTTGGGTCTAATTTTAGGGAACCATTTTTTAAAATATTGGCCTAGGGTTCTCTATATTCACAGCATACCTCTGCTTATCCTCCAGCTCTAATCTATTTAGTTTCTCTTAATATTACGAATGTATCTAACAGCCCTCCTGGAATCAATCTGAAGTGATGATGTTTGAATAACTGATGAGCCACGATTTTTTTCATCAGTGAAAGGTTCAAAAATTAGAATTTTCAATGATATTCTGTTTGTTGTAAACAACTTATATTTACCAATTTGGAGAGGAGTTTTGCTTTGTTTAATGGGCTTTAAGCAATGCAATTTTAAAAGCTTGATTGCTTGTAAAGCCTAATACTGTTTGTTTTTAAGTTTTCAATGTTATTTCTAAGCTCTGCATATTTTTACCATTCCTCCTTCTCTACAGCTATAAACCACTCTCTTTGGTTTGACTACATTCCCCCACCACAACGTGACCTCTGTGACCACATGGCTGATACAATCTGGCCATAGTCCTGGTATAAGAAGCCCTAGGAGGATGTCCCTAGTGCAAGGGGGATCCCCTGCTAGCATAGAGTCTCTTCCTCCTGCTGCCAGCATAGGAACATTGCCAAGGGTGAAGGTGTGAACCTCCACAGCTAAAGGGCAACGTTCCCCAGCAAAGAGTTGTATCAGAACCATATCCTTTGCAAATTGTGCTTAAAAGGGGGACACAGTACATGCTGAGTCATG
The DNA here is from genome assembly GCA_032164245.1 of Sternotherus odoratus. NCBI lineage: Eukaryota > Metazoa > Chordata > Testudines > Kinosternidae > Sternotherus > Sternotherus odoratus. Next base: position 90,966,182 of record JAVMKO010000007.1, read on the forward strand.
GATTATATACTATCTCTGGACCGAGGAACCTTGTCCCACAGCCATTCAAACTGCAGAGAAGACCCGCTTACATCACAGCCATCATCTTGGCCAACATCAGGGATAAAACCAGGCTCTCCAGTGCTAAAGGCTTGAGTTGCTACAGCTTGAGCAAAGGAAGTAGGTTCTATATCTGGGGCTATAACAGACTCACATCCTCGGCGAATCAGGCATTGAGGGCGACAATTACACACTGACTAGTGGCTTACCCTCCTTGATTTGTGCTGTGTGCTTTTCAGATGTAGCAAAGGATGGAGCCCTTAGTAGCAAATCAGTATAATATTTTAACAACAACAACAAAAGAAACAGTGGTGTAAACTGGGAGTAACTCCACTGAAGTCAATGGAGTAGCACTAGCGTAAAACTAAAACTAGTGGGCAGAAGAGAGGAGAATCAGGCTCTTGGATATGTCCTACTACAACAAACGTTCACTACAAACATCCATCTTCCTAAAGTCCAGCCATCCTGAATCTCATAATTCCTTCCAAATGATAAACCTTGCTCATGAAAGAGGTATTTTATATAGAGAAGAAAATACTGTATTGTCATCTGAGCCTGCAAGCTGAGGGGCACTCCGAACTATGGAAATCAAATCATGTTGAATGCGCTCAGTGCCTTGCAGAATTAATCAAGCGCTTCATGAATAACGGTCAAAATAATATTTTAGATTGACCGACAGTGTGTTTTCCTCAGGAAGAGGCTCTTGGAAAGCTTGTTTCTTTACATAATTCTTACATAAATCTATTGCAATCAGGGCTAAAATAAAAAATGGAGAGAAGGTGAAGCTGGAATTCCATCCTCTTTTTTAAACATTGACATACAGTAAATAAAGGGTCTTATCCTGGCCCCGATTCAGCACCACACTTGAAATATGTAGTTAACTTTAAGATTATATGTAGTCCCATTAAGCCAGGGATGGCCAGCCTGTGGCGCCAGAGCCCATGCAGATCTTCAGACGTTGTACAGGCACCGACTCCAGGGTTGGATCTACAGGTACCAACTTTCAATGTGGTAGGGAGTGTTCACTGCTCAACCCCTGGCTCTGCCACAGGCCCTGTCCCCACTCCACCCCTTCCCGCACCCTCCCCTAAGCCTGCTGTGCCCTCGCTCCTCCTCCTTTGAGCCTCCTGCATGCCACAAAACAGTTGCTTGGGACGTGCGGGAGGGAGGGGGAGGCACTGATTGGTGGGGCTGCCGGTGGGTGGGAGGCGCTGAGAGCGGGGAGGAGGTGGAGCTGATGTGGGGATGCTGAGTATTACTGTGGCTCTTTGACAATGAACATTAGTAAATTCTGGCTCCTTCTCAGGCTCAGGTTGGCCACTCCTGCATTAAGCAGACAGAATCACTCATATGCCTAAAGTTAAGTATGTGCTTAAACAGGTTGCAGAATCAGAATCACTGTAGGCCCCAGACAGTGTAGGGTGCTGAATCCTTCAAGCAAGGGCAATGGGGATGCTGCTGAAACCAATAGGAGATGGGGGCTTTTAGCATCTTGGAAGATCTGGTCTAAATATATGAGTTTAATTGGTATAATGAGAGGACAGAAAAAAAGAGATGGTCCCCCTATTCAGTGCTTACCAGTGCTCATGCTGTTATAAAACCAAGATTTGAGGACTTCAATAGCTCAGATATTATTTAGTTATTATTTAGTTATTATTTAGTTAGATATTAGTTAGTTAATCCTCTTTGCTCCTAATGGAGCATAAGGTGCCAACCATTCTTCTCCATTCAACTCGATCTTGGGCTAACCAGTAGGCCCTCCAGCTACAGTAGGCTAACAGTAGGCCGTCCAGCTACAGGCAAGCTAGGCAGCTGTGTAGGGTGGCAGATTTGGCCCGGCTGCCCCTCTGTCATGACAGATAACACCAATAGGGCTATGGACTGCGGCACCCTTCACCAGCTTCAACTGCTGAGTATGTCTTTGAAGAAGCCCATGTAGCACACAATACAGTAATCCAGTCTAACATGCAAGAGACAAAGAATGGGCTTGTGGTTAAGGAACTAACTTGGGATTCAGGATCTGGGTTCAGTCCCTTCCTCTGCCACAGACTCCCCATATGACCTTAAGTTAGTCATCTAATCCTTCTCTGCCTTACTTTCCCATCTGTAAAAGAGGGAAACTATTTGTCTGACCATCTCTGAGTGTATGTGTAATACAGCACCTGCTTCAGTGGTGTGTTCACCTTAACTGGGGGGCTCCTGGTGCTATTGTAAAAAATATTGCAATAAATGAATAAAGCATTCCATCCTCATTCATGTAAGTGCTTCTGCAATACAAATACTTAATTAGAATAATAACCTCCATAAAGATGTTAGTATACAAATACAATAGCTCAGTATTGTAAAAAAAGAGTGAGTGAAAGAAAAGTAGTCCCTTTCTGAACATAATAACAATTCGAACACAAAGTTATTTGAGACTGTTGAGTTGGTAAGCAAAACCATAAATAATACGTTGGAATATAAATTTTCCAAGAGACATAACTCCACTGAGATCCTCCCTGTTCGGTGCAAGCGAGGTTCACCACAGACAAATTCTCAATCTGAGGAGCCTCGGAAAACATGTAAATTCTTGAATAGATACATTATACTTAATTTTTTTTGATGTTTTATTATAGAATCCCAGAGATTCAACTGAAATAACTTTCCATGGTTACATTTTATATCTTGAGATAGCTATATCTCCGATTCTTTACATTCGTTAAATTCTTTCTTCTATGGAGCCATAAATGTAGTAATCTAGATCCTGTTAAAAGCTTTAAAGCTATCCCATAGGATACTTGTGGTTGAAACTGATGGAACATTAGTGTCAAGGAAGCATATTATTTCAGTCTCAATATAATTAATAAACCCGTTCTTTCCCCTCACAGGAATGTACTAAATCTCCTACTCTTGTTTGTGTTGAAGCAAAAGATTTAGTTACCTCTAACAGAAAAAGACAGAGGGGGGGGGGGGGGGAGATGAGAAAAGGGCTTTAAATATTTAACAGTTTAAACCCTACATAAATTGGAGATTTGAATAAAAAATCAGCCCAAGTAAATCTGTATGAAACTGGTGAACAGAAGGAATATACATGCTCAAAGGAATAGATTTTATGCCAAACATCAATCAATCGCAGCTCAAAGCCTATTTATAATACAGTGGGGGTTCTGGATGGCTGCACTTCACACTGTGAAGACCAATCCATGTCATTGTCTACTGAACAACTGAAGTATTTACAAATAATTAAAACTCTATTTGAAAATGGAGATGTTTTCCACAGCCCTTGTCCACATACTGGATCGTCAATATCTGAGTGTGTAAATAATGACTAGTTAGTGTTGAAAGGCGGATGGAAAATTTCCCTTGATGTAAAGCTGTACCTTGTCTATCTGTCTATCCATCTATACAGATATATACTTACATCCACCATGGGCTTGACTTTTCTCTCATTTACATCAAGAGTTACTCCAACAAAGTCAACAGAGTAACATCAGTGTAAATCTAGTGTGAAAAGAGGATAAGACGTATATAAGTTGCATTTCTCTCTTATAAAAGCCAGGTCGGGAATGTCCCCAATTGAAATGCTCTTGGTTTGATGTCAGAAAATTGATGCAAGAGTTATTTCCTGGATCTACACCTTAGATTCCTGGGAAATTGCCCTAATTTGCTGAAATTAATCAAGACAGAGACCCGATTAGAGTGAAGGCAATGAATGTTTTTCCACACTATAGTTACGTAAAAAATACTCACCACAGAAATGTGATTCACAAGAATGATAGATGTAAAAGAAATGCAAAGAATTACTGCCTGGGTTGTGTTAACAACTGAGCTATTTGAGGAAAGATGTACCAAGTGAGACGAACTGATAAAAACAAATCGTTGCTATAACTTTCACAATAACCGTATGTATTATAATAACAATCCATAACCTGTACTGCCTCAACTCTGCTGTATTCCCTTGCATTGTACCCTTTATTTTACAACATATGTTATAAAAGAACTTGTATTGTAAACAATTTGGTGTAACCTCCCACAAAAAAGACATGAATTAACTAATGGTCCTAAAAGGGCAAAATTGTCCCAACCCACCTTCCTCCCAGCAAATACAGTGGGCCGCCCAGATGCAGCAGAACTGATGAGGCTTATCTTTATAGGAGAGGAAGGCTTGGGGGATCCAGTCCAGGGTAACTGCATCACCTATGTCCTGCAGAACACAGCTTATTGTGGGCTTTCTTCATGGACCGGTAGATCCCCGACTATGCGGATTCACCAGTCACTATCTACATGCACATACCCCTTCGTTCAGGAAAGTACGTAAGCACACGCCTAGTTTAAGCATGTGAGCAATTCTGTTGAAATCAACGGGACTGATTATGCATTGCTTAAAGTTAGACACATGCTTAAGTACCTTTTCTAAACTGGGGACTAAAGAAGCATATAAGAGAAGAATATTGCATTTCAGGTCAAGCTTATATGAGTTTCTCATGACCAAGGCTGGCATTGAGTCTACCTATAATAGGAGTAATGTTTTCAAAGGAAAATTTCCATTACTTATTTGAATATTAAAATAGTTTAATTTTAATATTTTGGTGAATTGTATTATTATTGTTGTTGTTGATGATGATGTTGTTGTTGTTATTATTATTTATTATTTTATTTTAGTTGTATAGAAAACACCTATCCCATGATTCCAGGTATTTTATTTGAAATTAAACAATTCAAGAAAACAAAAATGAAAACCTTGAAGTCATGCAGATGGCCCAACCAAAGTCATGAAAACAAATGTAAACTTGCCAATATTACTACTGATAGTAATAATAATTAATAAACTCTTGAGGCCTAAAAATACTGGCTTGGCACCAGGTGGTCTGCCAAACCAACCCAATAAGGAGAATACAGGCAAATCAGTAATTAATATTAACAGCATAAAGCCAGCCTCACAAGAGCTTAGTTGGACTGCAGGATCCTCGCCCAGCTGGTTGTGTTGTGCAGAGGCAGGTTGACATCGTGCAACTGTCCAAACAACCCCCCAAAAAAGGAGACCATTAATTACAATTCTAAACAAACTTGACTGACAGAACTGCTCCTGAACTGCAGAACAGGTTTCAAAAAAAGGAAGAGACGATGGAGCATGTGTTGAGCTTCTGAAGGAGCCTGACTGAGAGACAATATATGAACAGGCACCGTGAGGTTGCCAATTGTGTGCATTGGAGCCTCAGTGGCAAGTACAGATTTAAACGAACTATGAAGTACAGTATCATGACCGCTGATCGGAAAGCATTCTAGGGAATGAAAAACCTAAGATTTTATGGGGTCTGGCAATTGTCACAGACCAAAGAGTGCAGGCAAACAGACCGGACATTGTTGTAGAAAAGAAGACAAACAAGTCCATGTTAGTTGATATTGCCATACCATCAGACAGAAACATAAAAAAGAAACAAGAAGAGAAGAGTTCTGCCACAGAGTGGAACAATTATGGAAAACTAGAACAAAGATGATTCTAGTGATTTTTGGACCATTTAGAGTGATCCCTAAGGGTATGAATGAGCAGCTCAAGAACAAATTAGGAGGGCAAGACATCACAGTCAGTGATCTCCAGAAGACAGTGCTCAGAGGCACTGTGTGTCATCCTTTAAGGAAAGTCAAAGAAGAATGAGTGCACTTGAGCACCTAAAATGCAGGAATTCTGAGAAGGCTTTTACAAAATTCCTGATTACCTGTAGTGCTCCCTCTCTCTCGGGTCCAGAGGGAGGCCACTCTGCTTCACTACTGCAAACCACAATAGTTGGAGCTCTGGTCATCTGGGCAGACAGAGCAAACAACACAGTCTATAGCTCTCAGTCTCCGAGCTGGAGTACTAGCAACAGTCTGGTGCAGACCTTCTGGCCTAGGATGAGTAAGCAGCCAGCCCCAGCTGTGGGGCAGCAACAGGGGATAGGGGGACTCCACAGTGTCCCAGCCCAGGGCCCTGGTCAGGTAGTTCCGCCCCTGGATCAATGGGGAAACACAAACTCTCTGCCTCCAATTCTGGCAGCACAACTGGACCGAAGTCTGGTTCCCCTGGGCTACTTCCTATCCAACTCTGCTGGCATTGCTCCTTCGACACTGGGACGTCTCACCACTTCGCAGTCGGGGAGCATTGCTTCTGGCAGTTCCTTGGCGCCTTCTGCCTCCTGGGATCTTTACTTGATCCACAATTTAGCAAGGGGGCATTCAGAATCTACACTAAGTTGAGTTTCTAGAGGGTGTCAAGGTGTGGCTCCTCATGCAGAATGCTTTACATTCTAGTCTAAAGGGACTTAATTCTGTGCCCATGGATGTCTGTGACAAAGCTCCTACTGGCTTCAATGGGGAAGAGCCAAGGCTAAGATGACATAGACGTGGGTTCGAGTATCAAGGTCTGTATAGGCAAGGAAATGCTGCACTCACTTCTCACTCGTGACCCTGTCCTAACTCCTGCACCAATACCTGAATCAGACCCACTGGAATGCAGATTGCTCCCTCCCCCGCCACACAAACTGGCCCCCATGCATGTGCTTTGTTTGCCTATACCTTAATCCAGCCTTGATAATAGTATGCACTGTGAGTAACGTGCATATGGCTGCAGACGCCACTGTTATATCAATGTTTTATGAGTTATGCTGGCTACCAGTCTGCTCCTAGATGCAATTCAAGGTGTTGGTTTTGATCTGTACGGTTCTACATGATTTAGGTCCTGATTATCTAATAGACATGCCTCTCTCTCTGTATTTTACATCCTGACAGCTGAGATCATCTGCATGTCTCTAGATTTGTATGTGAGGAGCGGTGGGGGGGGGGGGGAGGGTCGGAGGAAGGAAGAATTTAGTGGGGGGCACTTGAATCCGGAACACACTTTCTCTGAGTTTCTAGAGGCGTAGTTTAAACAGATTTTTGGAGAAAGGTCTAGCTTCAGGAGCAGATTGTGTGTTTATTTCGGGAGTTGGCTGCATTTTCTTTAGCTGACTTTGTGCCACTTTTGTTATAGTTTAATTTCTGTGGTTTCACTACTGTGGTAGGAAGAGAGAAACCGGCTCCTTCCTTGGAAGACATGCTGATGCTCCTTTTTAATTTCTTTAATGACATCTAGATATTATGGTGATGAGAGCCTTAGAAGTACATTTGATAATCATTATAATCAAGCACATGTATCTGGGGAACGTAATAGGTACCATTTGTAAATTAGACAATAAATGTGTTAAAGTCTTCTAATATTAATTTCCACTCTTTGAGATTAAAGCACTGAATTTGTGCAGGGCCTCAATCCACATTCTATATTTAGGCACATTTTTGCCCCCCACAATTAAATGCACATATATTAACTGTGCCCACAATTGTTTTCTCCACTATTTGCACGCATTTAGGGCCTGATCCAAAGTCCAACAAAAAGTCAATAAAAAGACTCCCATTGGTTTTGGATAGCCCTGATTCCCCTTATTACCTGATTACATCGACAGACCTGTAGAAAGGCATCCCAATGTGTGCAGTAGCAGGCACAACTAATTTCAGACATCACTTTGCACAACATTATTGTAGGCCGTTGGGGGGGGGGGAGCTATTAAAATAAAAGTAATGGGCCACACTTGCCATTGTGCTATTTCAGTTTTACGGTGGTGTAACTCTACTGAAATCAAGGGTGTTACAACAGAATAAAAGTGGGATAATACAGTGGGGGATAAGGCCCACTAATTCCTTTGTCGTGATGTCATTAGAATAACAGAATCTACGGGCATTACAGCTCTAAGAAACCATTGTTATATAGTAAATCCCAGAACAACCAGATTTAGGATGATATGGTCTGCTGAATTGGGGAATTTAACTTTGTTAAATAAATAAATAAATAAATACATGAAAATTGCCTTCCTGGCTGGAATGTTGGTAAGACGAACAGCTATATGTTGCTGCCTCACTACACAGCCAATTGATTTTATAAGTCATCAATGTATATTGTCTGTCTATATTATTAACAGGACAAGCAGGAGGTGCACATAGTTATCTGACTGCATAAGCCAGTTGTCCCATGCTGTGCCCTATGGGAAGCCACTGATTCTTACACTTGGAGCAGGGACAATGCAACTTAATCAGCCTGACAGGAAACAGGCAGCAATTACAGTGTGCAGCTACATCTGCTGGGTTCCACTTCACTGAAGGAAGAGTTATCTCAATTTTAATGTACATCCCTTTTTCATGTTTCATTTAACCTCTGCTGTATTATTAAACACATCAAAATATAATGACAGTCGTTAAAAAAGAAAAAAGAGGACATTTTGGATATTTTGGACTCTACCCCCTACATCTGCAATTTAATGGCATCACTTTTACTTTCCTGTAATGTTTTACAACAGTTAATGATTAATTTAGTATATAGCTTTTTTAATAGCAAGTATAGACCCAATCCTGCTTTTACCAAAGTCAGTGGCAAAATAGAACAGGAGTACTTGTGGCACCTTAGAGACTAACACTTTTATTTAAGCATAAGCTTTCATAGGCTATAGTCCACTTCATCGGATGCATAGAATGGAACACACAATAGGAAAATATATATACACACACAGAGCATGGAAAGGTGGAAGTTGCCATACCAATTCTAAGAGGTTATTTAATTAAGATGAGCTAGTATCAGCAGGAGAAAAAAACTTTTGTAGTGATAATCAAGATGGCCCATATCAGATAGTTGACAAGAGGATGTGAGGATACTTAACATGGGGAAATAGATTCAATTTGTGTAATGACCCAGCCATTCCCAGTCTCTACTCAAGCCTAAATTAATGGTATCCAATTTGCAAATTAATTCCAGTTCAGCACCTTCTGGCAGTCTGTTTTTGAAGTTTTTCTGTTGTAAAATTGTCACCTTCAAGTCCGTTATTGAGTGACCAGAGAGGTTGAAGTGTTCTCCTACTGGTTTTTGAATGTTATGATTCCTGATGTCAGATTTGTGTCAATTTATTCGTTTGCATAGAGACTGTCTGGTTTGGCCAATGTACATGGCAGAGATGCATTGCTGGCACATGATGGCATATATCACTTTGGTAGATGTGGAGGTGAATGAGCCCCTGATGGCGTGGCTGATGGGATTAGGTCACACTAATTGGTGTCACTTCAACCTGCCTGGACACACAATTACAGATTTAAAAGTCACCATACTGCAGCAAAAAAACTTCAAGTCCAGACTGCAAAGGGAAACTGCAGAGCTACAATTCATTTGCAAATTCAACACAAACAATCTCAGATTGAACAAAGACCTACAATGGCTTGCTAATTACAGAAATAGTTTCTCCTCTCTCCATGTTCACACCCCCCATTCAAATGCTAGAAGAATAACCCACCCTCCCTGATCGGAGATAACAAGCTGGTTCAGCCTAATTGGACTAACCTTTTTACCTCTCACCTGGTTCTTGCCTACTTTTCTATACCTGCCTCTGGACACTTCCACTGCTTGCATCCGACGAAGTGGGTATTAGCCCACGAAAGCTTATGCTTCAAAACTTTATAGTTAGTCTTTAAGGTGCCACAGGACTTTGTTACCTCTGCTATTCCAGACTAACACGGCTACCTCTCTGATTCTTGAATAAATATGTGGACAGAGTTGGCATTGGGCTTTGTTGCGCAAGGATAGGTTCTTGGGTTAGTGTTTTTGTTGTGTGGTTGCTGGTGAGTATTTGCTTCAGGTTGGGGGCCTGTCTGTAAGTGAGGATTGGTAAAATAGCTATTGATTCAATGAAAGCATGAGCCAGACTCATATTACTGTATGTTGCTAACTTTCACATTAGGGGAAAGTTTTCTCAATAGTTCGTTGGTTCTCCCAAATTCTTCTGGGGTTATCTAAAGGCTCTTGTTCAAGCATCTAATTTACAAAGTGGTAATTCTGAACTCATGATGCAATTGTGTAAAAATCTGGCAAATATTCTGCCTCAGGAAATAATGGAATTTTCATTACTGGGTGTAGGAGCTCACCATTTACACATCAATATGTAATATAGCTACCAAATTTCAGCTGAGCCTGGCAAGCTCAGTTGATAGAGCATCAGACTTTTTATTTGAGGGTCCAGAGTTCAGGCTCCTTGTCAAGCAATAAGACTTCCCTAGCCTGCCCAAGGACCTTCAAAAGTTGTGTTATTAAAGTGCTCTTTGACTTCTGAAGTACAGAAAAGTGGAATCTGACAGATCAGTAGTAAAGCTGGCAATAGAATGCAGAAGTTCTGACTACCCATTCAGTGCATAAGCCCAAAGGCCATCTCTTTGACATAATTGTACCTGTAGTTTTATTCCTTCCTTTTCTTCTTTCTACCCAGTGGCAAATTACTCCCACAATATTGATGGGTCCTGCGCTTTCTCTTCTTGTGGGGGAATTCAGGGAGCCTTTTTCTTGCCTCTGAACAGGGTATTAACTGTCCCACTAGTATCCTAGAGGGAAGAAGGGGAGAGGGAGGGACCCGGGTCCGCCCTCTACTCTGGGTCCCAGCCCAGGGGCCCTGAGGATAGCGGTAAACCACTGGGATTAGCTATTCCTTCCCCTGGACTACTTCCCTCTCCTACTCTTCAGCTTGTGGGGGGCTTCCTGCCCTCTCTCTACACAAGCCATGTGTTCCTTTACTTAGGGTCGGGGTCTTTCTTAGCTCACCGCAGCACTTCTCCAAACTCTCTCTGCTCCAACTCCTTCAAACTCTGTCTGCTCCAACTTCTCCAAACTGCTCTATGCTCCAACTCCTCCAAACTCTCTCTGCCCCAACGCCTCCAAACTGTTCTCTGCTCCAGTGCCTCCAAACTCCTTCCAAACACCCACACCTGTCTGCCTGAGGCAGGGGGTTTTTATTAAGGCCTTAATTGACAGCAGGTGCTCCTAATTAACCTGCTGCCTGCTTCCCTAGTCTACAGGGAGCCACGCCCTAATGAACCTGGAGCTGATATATCTCCCCTCAAACACTCTGCCACAGCTCCCTGACCTTCCTCTATCACAACCCTTACTTCTGTCCCATCTTTTTGCCTCACCAATTTCACTCTCTATGTAGCCCTTTCTAATGGCCTTTACACACTTTTTCACAGTCCCTGTTCCGCTATTGAATCGAATCTTCTCCATTGTCTCCTGAATTTCTTGTTAACCACTCTGGTTCTGTCTCCCTCACATCATGACTGCCTTCTGGGAGAGCACGGTCCCTCACTCCTGTGCTCTGGAAAGAATTGCAGGGGAGGTTTTAGAAGTGTAGCACATTCTGCTGCCTAGCATGCTTCCGACAGCAGCCAGGAGAAGAGGTGGCTGGAAAATGAGAATTGAATTTCACAAAAGAAGTTGAGGTTTTGAAAGTTGCTTTAATTTTTCACGGTAACAAAAATAAACGTAACTGAAGTCAGCTTAGTTAGATTCGCTTACTGTAGTGACTACACTGCACTGTGTCCATGGGAGAGCATCTCCAGTTGACTTCCCTTATGCTTTTCAGGGAGGTGGTATACGGAGAGTGTTCTCCCATTGATTTAGTATATCTTCACCAGACCTGCTAAATCGACACTTGTTGCATCGATCGCAGCAGTGCCAATCTACTGGTAAGTGTAGACATGCCCTTAGTCTCCTTCTCTGGCCCAATGTATATTTAATTATTTATACACTGTGGAACAATTCCAACAAGACTCATAGCTTGGTCATTAGGGTACTTAGCTAGAAAGTAGGAGGTCAAAATCTCTTGCTGTACCAAGTCAAAAGTCTATTACATCAACCTTTCTCAACCCTAACCTGTAATCTCATTAAAAAAATCAAGTTAGTTTGACAGGATTATTTGCCATCAATTCATGTTGTTTGGCATTAATGATATTACCCTCTATGTCAGGGGTGGGGAACCTTTTTTGTGCCAAGGGCCATTTGGACATTTATGTCCTTCGCGGGCCTTCGCGGGCCGCTCCCACTTCCCCCCCCCCCCCACCAGGAAGCCCAGGCTGGCAACAGGAGCTGAGACCCCAGCTGCCAAGGGGCCAGCGGGGGAAACCCCAAAGCAGTGGCAAGCGGAGTGCTTAGCTCTGCACTGCTTTGGGGTTTCCCCGCTGGCCCCTTGCCAGCCGGGGTCCTGCCGCCTGCCCCAGTCAGCTCCCGCTATCAGCCTGAGTGTAGGGGGTGATCTTCCTTTACTCCCGCCCAGCCTCCCATCTAACTGCTTTTCTTCCCCCACCCCTGCCTGGCCTGGCCCACCCCACGGAAGCTAACCTTCTCCCCGCTCCCGCTCCCAACCCAGCCTCCTGCCCCCCATGCCTGACCCACCCAGCCCAGCCTCCCCCCCACCAAACCTCCTTCCCCCCCACACCCACACCTCGCCCACCCCATCCAGCCTAGTCTCCTGCCCCCCTCCCCGCCCGCCCAGCCTGGCCTCCCCCCCCACCCCCTTGCCTGCCCCCCAGCCCAGCCTCTTCCCCCCCACCCCACCGGTCTCCCGCCGCCCGCGCCTACTTGTTTGTCTGCTGGGTCCCGCTGCTGGGAAGCGACTCCTGCGAGGGCAAGGTGGAGCGATGCGCCCCCAGCCCTCGGAGACGCTCTGGGGCAGCGCCCCGCCTATGCACTCCCACTGCGACGTTGGTCCGGCCCTCTCTATGACGCAGGTTTTCCAGACCCGCCTGCGGGCCGGACCGGATCATTTGGTGGGCCATATACGGCCCGGAGGCCGGAGGTTCCCCACCCCTGCTCTATGTCCCTCAGCAAAGGCTCTTAACCAAAGTAACCTGCAATGAGAAAAGAGGGAAGGTCCTCTCATAGACTGATAACTGGTTAAAAGATTGGAAACAAAGGGTAGGAATAAATGGTCAATTTTCAGAATGGAGAAAAGTAAATAGTGTCCCGCAGAGACCTGTACTGGGACAAGTACTGTTCAACATATTCTTAAATGTTCTGGAAAAAGGGGTAAACAGTGAGGTGGCAAAATTTGTAGATGATACAAAACTACTCAAGATAGTTGAGTCCCAAGCAGACTGCGAAGAGCTGAAAAAGAATCTCACAAAACTGAGTGACTGGGAAAGAAAATGGCAGATGAAATTCAATTTTGACAAATGCAAAGTAATCTCAACTATACATATAAAACGATGGGGTCTAAATTAGCTATTACCACTCAAGAAAGAGATCTTGGAGTCATTGTGGATAGCTCTGAAAACATCCACTCAGTGCGCCATGGCAGTCAAAAAAGCAAACAGAATGTTGGGAATCATTAAGAAAGGTATAGATAATAAGATTAAAAAAATATCATGTTGCCTCTAAATAAATCCATGTTACACCCATGTCTTGAATACTATGTGAAGATGTGGTCACCCCATTTCAAAAAAGATATATTGGAGTTGGAAAAAGTACAGAAAAGGGCAACACAAATTATTAGGGGTATGCAGAGGTGAAAGTAAGCCAGTACGCCCCGGTATGGCGAACCGGCAAGAGCCGAGGTGCTGTACCAGGGCGGATCAGCTTCCCTAGGTGCAATTTAAAGGGCCTGGGGTTCCCAGCAGCGGCTGGAGCCCCAGGCCCTTTAAATTGCTGCCAGAGCAGGAGCTGCTACCGCCCGGGCCCTTTAAACTGCTGCGGGAGCCCGGGGAAGGCTGCAGCGGGGCTCCGGCAGCAGTGTAAAGGGCCCGGGGCTGTAGCGGTGCACCGGGCTCTTTAAATAGCTCTCGGAGCCCCGCTGCAGCCTCCCCAGGGCTCTGGCAACGGGGCTCCGTGGGGACGGGAGCTGTGTTGCTGGAACCTTAAGGAAGCGGTGGCGGGGCTCCGAGGGCTATTTAAAGAGCCCGGTGCACCGCTACCGCCCTGGGCCCTTTACACTGCCTTCGGAGCCCCGCTGCAGCCTCCCTCGGGCTCCCGCAGCAGTTTAAAGGGCCCGGGCAGTAGCGGGCTCTTTAAATAGCTCTCGGAGCCCCGCTGCAGCCTCCCTAGGGCTCTGGCAATGGGGCTCCGTGGGGACGGGAGCCCTGTTGCCGGAACCTTAAGGAAGCAGCGGCGGGGCTCTGAGAACTATTTAAAGAGCCCGCTACTGCCCCAGGCCCTTTAAATGGCCCCTGGAGGGGGGGGAGGAGAAGGCTCCTTACTGGTACAGGGGCTGGGCTGGGGCTGGCTCTCACCCCTCTGGCCCCACCCCTTCCACCCAAGGCCACACCCCTTATGGGGGTCAACGCTGGCCCCAGCCAAGCCCCCGTACTGGTAAGAAAGTTAATTTATTTTCACCCCTGGGGATATGAAACGGTTTCCATATGAGAAGACATTAATAAGACTGTAATTTTTTAGCCTGGAAAAGAGATGACGTAGCCTGGAAAAGAGGGGATATGATAGAGGTCTATAAAATCATGATTGGTGTGGAAAAAGTAAATAAGGAAGGGTTATTTACTCCTCATAACACACGAACTAGGGGTCACCAAATGAAATGAAAAGGTAGCAGGTTTAAAACAAACGAAAGGAAATACTTTTTCATACATTGCATAGTCAACCTGTGGAACTCCTTGTCAGAGGATGTTGTTAAGGTCAAGACTATAATAGAGTTCAAAAAAGAATTAGATAAATTCATGTCATATAGATCCATCGATGGGGATTAGCCATGATGGGCCAGGATGGTGTCCCTAGCATCTGTTTGCCAGAAGCTGGGAATGGGCGATGGGATGGATCATTTGATGATTACCTGTTCTGTTCATTCCCTTTGGGGCACCTGGCATTGGCCACTGTCCGAAGACAGGATATTGGGCTAGATGGATCTTTGGTCTGACCCAATATGTCAGTTCTTATGTACCCTACTTCAATTCTTTATTAATCGAGTCCCATATCAGCCACTCGATTTTCTTGCCCAGGATCAATGCCAGACTAACAAGCCTATAATTAGCCAGGTCACCTATTTTTCCCTTTGCACAATGGTTGCTTTTTTCCAGCTTTCTGGAACTTTCATGGTGTTCTAAGAATGACTAAAAATCAAATTAATGGTCCAGTGATCTTTTTAGCCAACTATTTTAAAACTCTTGGATGTAATTTATCTGTACCTGCTGATTTTAAAATATCCAACTTTAGTATATTCAGTTTAACATCATCCTGAGATACTAGCGGGAATGAAAGAGGGTTATCATATAATGCAAGTACACCACCAGTTTCATTCAGATTTGTACTTGGCGTGGCTAAGCCTCACTTCCACTGCTGCTACTCGCACTACTGTGACTGTGCTGCTATTTATACGCACACTAGCTTGATGAGCGCTCATGTGAGTATTTCATCACGAGCAGGGCCATCACAACCCTAGCTCAGAGTAGAGAAGTAGCCTTCATCCTGTCTGGTCCAGTGACAATACAGATCCTGTGAGAGCCACGCTGCCAATAAAAATACTAGCTTTATATAGTGCTCTTCATCTGGAGATCTCAAAGCACACACTTTCTTTCTGCTCATCCCAGAACTCCACTAAAAAAGGGGATTCCCCCATACAGAGGACAAACCTGGGTAGGCAGGTAACTTGGCATCTAACCACTCTCCAAAGACCTGGGTCTGGAAGAGAAGATGCTGAAGAGGGTGGCCATCCTCTTCCAACCTTGCTTCCCTCACTCCCTACCTCACCCCATCCCCAGTAAGGTAGTCCAGCCCATCCCCTGTGGAGCCCCTGCATAAGGAAGATGAAGGGAGAGTTACAGGTGAGGAGGAAGGAGAATGATGCCACACTCATGCCCCATAATCCACTGAATCCCCATACTCTGCTCACAGAAGCACAGGGTATACTATGGCCCTAAGTGATTGTGAATAATTTGTACCATTATGATACTGGTGCACATTACTAGATGCTTCACATGAGCAATATTTAGGGTTGTAAACTAAAGTGCATCACATTATCTTGCATTATTTGAGAAACAGCATGGGCTGTGTCAGAGCTTCTGTCACACAAGCCACTGTGCCACCACATCAGGGGCTTGGTTACACTTACAGCTTTATAGCGGTTTTGGTTATACCCGCCCTCGTATATAGCTATAGGAATAGCGCTATAGCGTGTGCACACTGAGACCCGCCAACAGTATAGCGTGCCAAATTTGCGGCACTTCCAGCAGCATGGGGAGTGGTGCATTATGGGCAGCTATCCCAGCATTCAGCTGGGTACAACGTGCTTTTCAAACAAGGGGGGCCAGGGGGAACATGTTGTGTGTATGCGGAGAGAGAGAGAGAGAGTGGTTTTTCATCCTTCGGCGAGCCTGTCAGCAAGCCTGCTAATCTGCTCTGTCATAGGCTCCCTCCATAAACATTTGCATTGCTTATCTGCCGAGTTAAGAGAGAAACTCTGAAAACTTACTTCCGCATTCCTCCAGTCGAATTCAAAACAAAGGGAAGAGACGTCAATTGCCTTAAATGGCTTTGAGCGTCTCCAGGGATCACTTAAAATGCTTGAAGTGTTAATACCCATTCACACTGGAGATAATACGGAGCAGTCAATACGCAATAGCTGTTAATCCTCGGGGAAGGGAGGATTACCAGGACGGGTATAACTGTGGGTTTATAGCACTCTATGTGCTTTGCCAGTGTGGACGGGTAGGGAGTTATAGCGCTCCTGGAGGCTTTATAGCGCCAGTGTAACCAAGCCCCAGAGGGCACAGGATATGCTTTCATCAGCAGTACACCACATAAGCCAGCAAATTTGGAAAGGGATGGGACCATGGCCTTGCTTCCTTGAGTTTCTAGCACTGCTAGCCATATATATGGAGATATACCTATCTCACAGAACTGGAAGGACCTTGAAAGGTCATCAAGTCCAGTCCCCTGTCTACACTAGCAGGGTCAAGTACTGTCCCCTGGCAGATTTTTTGCCCCAGATCCCTAAATAGCCCCCTCAAGGATTGAACTCACAAAACCTGGGTTTAGCAGACCAATGCTCAAACCAAACCACTGAACTATCCCTCTCTGTCATCACCTGCCTGTCTCATACACAGTTCTTGTGCTCAGACCAGCGCAGGGGATTTGATTGTTCTTTATAGGGGCACAAAGATGGGAATTGGCTCTTTCTTTCAACCCTTCTTCTACTTGTGCATGCATAGAGGATTCAGGCACAATCTGGTCCTAAGTAACTAATATGTTAAATATTTTTTTTATAAAGTGCCTAAAAGCATTCAGGCATCTGCTAAGAAATTACTTACTATTCATTATTTACAATTTGGTTCTGGGGCTTGTTATGTCCTAAACCATCCTCACAAATTAAGAAATTTTCCTTCTGGCATAATGAGTCTTTGTAGATGTATATATACTGTTCCTATTAGACAGTCTATTCTTATATTGACATATACTGTCTGCTGTCCCAGCACTCAGGCTCACTACCTTGAAGCCAGTTTTGATTTCTTCTTCTCCTCTTCCTCAGACATCCAGACTGTTCCCAACTCTTTGTGCCTCTTCATCCACAACTGATCAAACTCTCCTTATCATAACTTTTCCTTTCTATCCAAGTGACTAATGTACTTGCCCATATCGTTTCTTTAACTAGATTTCCCTGCTCCCCTCGGGCTCTCCCATATCATTTCCCTCCAGTGTATTGAAACTACAGCAGCTAAAGTAATCTCGGTACCATTTCAAATCCCTCCACTGGCTCCCTGTGGCTTGGTGAATCAAGTTTAAAGTTCTCACATCCCTTTACTCCACCACTGATGTCCACCCCACAACCCTTTGCATTTCCATCTCCAACTTCTGCCTTCATGCATTCTTCTGTGTTGCCCCTTCAGCAATGACCTCCTAAACCTAGTGCCCCAGACTCCTGATTTATTCTATAAAGCCATCAAACACTACCTTCTCCTACCCAGGAATTTGCAAGAGGGAAGAGACAGGAAAGAGAAAAAGAAAGGAAAGAAAATGCCACATCAACATCATCTCTCTAGTTTCCCTGTAGCCCTTGCCTTATCGGTATTAGGCAAACACTGTAGCATGTGCTGAAGTTTAAGCTCATGAACAGTCCAACTGAAGTCAACTCAAAAATCCCCAAACTCAATGGAACTACTTATGTGTTTACACTTGAGCACATGCTTAAGTGGCTGAAGAATTCGGGCCTTGTAAGATTGTAAACTCTTGTATTTGTGTCTTGTACAAAAAATAACAAACAGATCATAATAATCCTCCTCCTCCTCAGCATCCTAGATATGGGGTGAATAATCATAATTTACTTATTTTCCTCATTGAGAGAGCCACATTATAGGTCAGATTTTCAGCTGATGGTAGCACTGTTCAGGGGTGCTACCATCTGAGTGCCTGGCCCCTTGATGAATGTTCTGGGGAAACATCAGTCACACAGTCTAACAACAGGGTACTCCTGAGAATGAACACAGACCATACTACGGGACACTCGGTCTAAAGTAGTAGACAAAAACAACAAGCAGTCACAATTTCAGTTCATTTTATACCGATAAGTAGGCTGACCATATTTCCTTGAGACAAAAACGGGACATTGGGATAGCAAAAACGGGACGGGGTTATGTAATATTCTGTATTCATGAAAAAGTAAGACGATAAAAAAAAGTTTTATTTACATGGACATATTGACTTGAGCTAACAATTATTCTTCAGTGACAGAACTCATACAAAAATTTAGGTAGACGTAAAGGGGGACTGTATTTCACCACGATCGCACCATGAATATTTCTCCGATGAAGTAATCTTACGCAGCAAATTTCGGTCTTTCAATACCTTATCATAAAACTTCTCACACTCCATGATTCTCTTCAGACACCTCAAATGACCCCCTATTTGCCTCCCCCAACCACATCAGTTTGTGGCTATGGCTCAGTTTCCTGCGTAGCATCTCACAGGCAGAAGCTTGTGCAACAAGAGCTTCCCCCAGGCCAGCCACTCTGCCTTCCTCCTCCAGGCAGGCCCCCAACCGCCTCCACTATCAGTAACCCTTCTGACTGACCAAGTCCTCTCCCTACATCTCCTGCAGCAGAAACACAGCTTCTCACCAACCCCACCGCACCGCCCACGCATGCCACAGCCACCTGCCCAGGCCCTAGCTGTGCCTTGAAGACTGATGCCCCGAATGGGCTCTGAGGCTTGGCCCAACCCCCACATCCATGTGTTCAGGGAGGGGGTTAACCATGGTACCCCTACCCACCTGCCATCTCCCCTACCCACCCCCGGCCCCTCTTCACATCCAGCCCTGGACTCCCCAGAACTTCCCTTCACAGACAACCCTGTGCCCCCTACTTCCCCCCCACCCCCTTCACTCATAGCCCTGGACCCCCCCCAGTACCCTCCACACACAACCCTGTGCCCCCCATTCCATGCCCCCCACTCCCCCAGTACCCCCTTCACACACCGCCTCATGCCCCCCACTTTCATACACGGCCCCTACGCACCCCTCTTTCCCCCTGCCCCTCTCACACGCAGCCATGCCCCCCCCACATACTCCCTCCCCCCTCCACCCCATACCCCCCCGCCCGGTCCCCCCCCTTCTCGCGCCTTGAGCAGCACGGTGTTGGCGACGATGTTCTCCAGCTCCATGGGGCCCAGGGCGGCGCCGCCTCCTCCCCTCCCGGGCTTGCGCTGCCTCCAGCTCCGCTCAGCGCCCACCCCTGCTGCCGGCCTCGCCCCCTGGCTCCCTGAACTCCACAATCCCTGCGCCCGTGCCTCTCGCACTGCCCCCTCATTAGGCCGCACGTCGCGTTTCCTCCACATGGCGGGGGGGCGGGGGGAGCGAGGCGCCAGGCAGCCCCTGCCCGGCCAGCAGCTCCACTCCGCCCCACGTGGGGGCGGCCCAGCCAATCGTGCCGCGCGGGCTCTGCGGAGGGGAGGGGGGAGCAGGCTGGGGAGGGGGGCCCGAGGCCGTGAGGGGAAGGGACTGAAGGGCTGCGGGAGGGGGTGGGAGGAGGCGGGACCCGGCCGTGGGTCCCTGAACTAAGCCGCGTTCAGTTTTTTTTAATCAAAAAGCAAAAACGGGACAAATGTGATATTTATACTAAAAAGATGGGACGGTCGGAAAATATGTAAAAAACGGGACTGTCCCATTCAAGACGGGACGTATGGTCAGCCTACTGATAAGGCTTCTTAAGATAAAGGATGGAAAGATTTTGATGGATAGTGTGAGTAGTCAGCATGCTTTCAGGTAAAGCTCTAACCAATAAAGCCATAACCAATAAACCTGCAGCCAATAATGCAATGGGATAAGTAATTCTATGGCTCCAGCCTTTGGCAAGATGCAAGAAGTGACAAAGCAGACTCTTGAGTTTTATTTTTTGTTTTAAAAAAATCTAAAGAATTAAACCTATCATTTGAATGTCTTAATAATGAAACTTGCCACTTCTACAGTACATTTTATGTAATTGGAGGTGCCTTTTGTATAATCAAAATGCCCTATTAAAATAAATTACAAAACCTCCCTAATGAAGTAGGTGTTATAACCATTTTACAGATGGACAAGCTTAGGCACAGAAAGGTTAAGGGCTTGATTTACAGAAATGTGTGCAAGTAAGACTGTGCCTATTTTACCCATGCTATTACTGTTCATCTATCAAGAAAGGGGAAAGGTATCCTCATATGCAGACTGGCTAACCTAAGGAGGCCATTTTAAACTGTTTGACAGGGGCAGGAGACAAAAGGTCATGGGTAAGTCCAGAACATGGAAATCTGGGTAAAGGGTTGGAATCTGGGGGGAATAAACAGGAAATCAAAAAGATCTCGACAAACTGCAGAAAAGGTCTGAAATAAACAGGATGGAATTCAATAAGGACAAATGCAAAGTGCTATACTTAGAAAAGAATAATCAATTGCCAAATACAAAATGGGAAATGACTGCCTAGAAATGAATACTGTTGAAAAGGATTTGGGGGTAATAGATCACAAACTAACTCCACCATTGCTTGGTCCCAAGCCCAAGATGTGAAAGGAGGAGGGTTTTGCGTTGGGCTAGCAACCCACCATGTAAAAAACGAATGCTACAGAAACGTCAACCAAATCTTCAGCGAATGGAGAAGAATGGTTGGCACCTTATGCTCCACCAGGAGCAAAGAGGATAATAATAAGCAGAAGATCACAAACTAAATATGAGTCAACAATGTTATACTGTTGCAAAAACAGTGAATATAATTCTGGGATGTATCAGCAGGAGTGTTGTAAGCAAGATATGAGATGCAATTCTTCTACTCAGCACTGATAAGGTCTCTGCTGGAGTATTGTGTCTAGTTGTGGGCACCACACTTCAGGGAAAATGTGGACAAATTGGAGAAAATCCATAGGAGAGCAACAAAAATGATTAAAGTTCTAGAAAAAATAACCTATGAGGAAAGATTTTTAAAAATGGGTTTTTTAATCTGGAGAAGAGAAGACTGAAGGGGGACATGATAATAGTCTCCAAGTATGTCAAACAGGGGTTCTCAAACTTCACTACACTGCAACCCCCTTCTGACAACAAAAATTACTACAGGAACCAGGAGGGGGGACTGAAACCTGAGCCTGCCCAAGCCTCGCCACCCCAGATGGGGAGCAAAGCGCAAGCCCCACATTTCCAGGCCCAGGGTCCAAAGCCAAAGCCCAAAGGCCTTAGCCCCAGACAGGGGACTTGTAACCTTAGCCCTACTGCCCAGGGCTGACACCTTTGGGCTTGGGTTTTGGCCCCTTGCTCCACTAAGTCTACACCAGCTCTGGTGACCCCCATTAAAATGGGGTCATGACTCACTTTGTGGTCCCCACCCACAATTTGAGAATGGCTGCTTTCATGTTTTGAAGCTCAGTGTTTGTTATTAAATCATTGTCTGACTGCCTATTTCCTGACCTCCGCATAATTGTGAAAGTTTAAATAGATAAAAGTTTTTTTAAAAGGCATAAAAATAAACATTGAACATTTTCTCTTGAAATTATAAACAAATTAAAATCTAATTCTGCTATACCTAGTCATAAGGAAGTAGATTTATATATGCCCTGTCCCCTTAAGGATTGAAGTGCTGCTGGGGGTGGAGGGTGTCAAAGGGGATAGTTCTGGTTGCAGCAGCAACGTTGAGTGTGCTTTAAAAGGACTGAACAGCAATGGGGATTATGTAAACTGTGTTTACTGAGGATTTTTTTTTATACCAAGTTTGATGAAACTCCAGTTTTAAAACTACCCCTGGTCTGGGAGTATAACTTTTTTCTTTTCTTTTCTTTTTAAACACACACACACACACACACACACACACAACCTAGCACAGTGGGGCCTCAATGGTGGCTGACCTGGTGGATTCGTGTGTAATGCAAATATTAAGTAAATACTTTATTGCTTATGTAGGTGTAAAGAAATCTAAGATGGTTTAACTTACAAACCAAGAGACAGGAAGACAGTGAAAAAAATGTGAATTAATTGATGGGAGCTAATTTAACATACCCATCTTGCCAGTGGGTGGTTGTCCTAGTCATTGGAGCAGGAGTTAGGTCCAGTAGCTGGAGTGGGAGTTTGTAGCCAGAAATTGGAGTCTGGGGTCAGAACCACAGTCAGAGGCCAGAAGTCTGGAATTGGAGCCAAGGGTCAGAATCTGGCATGAGGAAAGGCAGGCCCAAGGCAGGAGAAGGTCTGGAATAAGGCAGGGGCAGGAGCTATTTCAGCCATGGGCAAGTGATTTGAGCTGCTGCTGGACTGCTGCAGGGATTGAGAGCCAGTTTGATGACTCTTATAGACCATCAGACAGTCCTACTATAGGTCAGCTGCACTTGTTAGGTTGCCTGGAGACTGGCTTTGCTGCAGGCCCTGATTCCTGACAACACCCCTCCACTGAGGGTGCCTCCCAGGGGCTTTGGAGCATTTCCAATTGAACTCTCACAATAGAGCTAGGGTGTGGATGTTCTTTACTGTTTCTCAAGACTGGTCGTCTAGACTGAAACCTTCTCCTAGCTCGCTGAGATCTGAGGATTTGATGGACCAAGTAATCCTGCTGTCTCTGAATTGTATGGGAGGTGGTGGTGTGTTGGACCAGTCTGGACATGGGTTCTCAGTGTAGGGCTTTCAATTCAAAAAGTGAAATGTAGAAGATAGGGTGAATCTTCAAGGGCTAGGGCAGCTATAACCTGAAGGCCACTGGTTTCACCTGTTCTATAATCTTGAAGAGGCTCCGGTATGGTAGTCTCGCTTGGCAGATGAATGATTTAAGGTTCTAGACAGAAAGCCAAACCTTCTCCCCTATGATATGATTGTGGGCAGCCTGATGATCTTGGTCCACAGGGTGGTTATAGGCTTCTTTGGCAGACTGCAGGTATTCTTTGAACACCTGGTGAACCCAGCATAGGTGAGTAGTCAGTACTGGGGAATACATGGGCAAGTCTGGGTGGAAGTGAGCGTGAGAGCCATAATTTACAAAGAATAGACTATGTTGGGTCCAGGTATCGATTGCATTGGTAATGTGAATTCATTGTAGCACAACAGGGGAAATCAGTCATCCTGGTGGTAACTCAAAAAAGCAGTGAAGATACTGCTCCAAGATTTTACTGGCCCTCTCTGTTTGTCCATTAGTCTGCCAGCGATATGTGGTCGAGATGAGGGACTCAATGACAAGGAGTCTGAGAAATTTCTTCCAGTATTGGGATATGAACTGGGGACCCTGGTCTGATATAATGCCTGTTGGTAATCTGTAGTAGTGGAAGACATTTTCCAGGAAGAGTTGGACCATCCCTTGTATGGTAGAAACAATACAGCATGGGATGAAGTGCACCATCTTGGTTAGGAGGTCAACAACAACTAGGATAACAGGGTGTCTTTGGGAATGTGGCAGTTCTACATCAAAGTTTATTGATATAGTAGACCCAGGCTTCAGCAGCCTCCGCAGATGCTGGAAGAATCCGAGGGTGTTTGATTGTGGGTTCGTGGTCTGGGCTCAGAGATCATCTGACCGTATATAATCCTGATGTAAGTTCATAGGCCTAGCCACAAGAAGCTTCTCACAATCAGATTCCAGAAGTGGCAAATTGTGGCATAGATTCAATACTTGAAACCTAGGTTGTCCCTCCAGAACATAAATACAATCCTTTCAATAGAGAAAGCCATTCTTTAGTAGGAACTCTGAGTTGGGTGTAACTAATCATGTCAGAGGGGAAATGTGTAACTTGTTTTTCTCAGTGTATAAAAAGGAGTTTCAGGGGGAATGTCAGGCCTTAGAGCTGCTCCCAAAAACCATGTGTTATACCAACCTACACTCTGAACTTAACTCTCCTTTCACTTACTCACTTACTGGTAGAATGAAGAGAGTGACTATTTCAATTTGATTTGTTGGGTCATCTAAAAATGAATCCTTATTGAATATTAAGAAAAGCAGAATTACAATCATAATACTTCAAATATGCACAACTACATTATAAGCATGGAAGATACCTCTGAAATATCACTGTGACCCATCAGAATACGAAAACCACTCCGTTAGGTAGAAATTATCTAAAAAGTGATATTCAGTGTGATTTTCTTGCTCCTTTAAATTCTTTGTCAAATCCAACCATTCTCTCAAGCCTTCCAAACACTCATCTCTTCTTCAGCTCTATGTAAACTCAAAATCTTGTCTTCTTCTACCAACAGAACTTGATCCAATAAAAGATATTACCTCTCCTACCTTGAATCTCTAATATCCTGGGACCAACACAGCTACAACAATATTGCAAACATTAAAGACTGTGTCTCTGTTCCAGGGGTTCTCAGACTTCATTGCACCGCGACCTCCTTCTGACAACAAAAATTACTACATGACCCCCCAGAAGGGGGGATCAAAGCCTGAGCCTTCCTGAGTCTCACCCCCAGGTGGGGGGGCAAACCCCAAGTCCCATCACTCCGGATGGGGGGTTTAAAGGGCTTCGTTGGCAGGCAAGGAGCCTGTAACCTGAGCCCTGCCACTCAGCATTGGTATACCTATCCACCTTCAATTTGCAGTTAAGACTTACCCTTTGTCTGCTGTTCTATTAGGCAATGTTTTCTAAAGTGAATGTAGGAAATAGCTCAGCAGCAGGTGAAATGCTACTGAAAGCTGCAGCTGCATTGATATAAAAAGCACTTGTTTGTTGCATAACCCAAATGTGCCAAGATTCATCATAGATTGTGACAATTTATATCTAATTAAAAAGCAGGGTTTTTAAAGCCCATTTCATATGTGAGCTTCTAGTCTTTTCTCCAACCATATGTTTTTTATCATTCCAGTTAGCAGGGGACTAAGAAAGAGCCTTTTTCTGAGGAATCAAGGAGAGGAAGCACCAGAGGAGGACTGACGGTATGGAGAGCATGCCCAGTTTTTATTTTTGGACACAGGAGTATTCCCACTTCTTGGCAACTGGGATCACTTGCATAGACTGGAAAGTTTAAATGATGTATATGCCAATCTCCCAAGCTTTCTACAACTTGTTTTGATGTGGTTACTTGCGAAAAAGTCCTACCTGGATCCATAATGGACCACTCCAAATCAGATCTGCTCCAGCACTTTAAACTGAGCACACAGGATTTGGGGAGAAGTAAACATTTTTATTTGGATTCCTTTTCTCTGTCAATACAATGTCCTTGCTGCCGCCAAACTTGCATTCTCTTGAAGACACAAGACAGCATCCACCATCATATAAGTCTTCCACTGAATGACCACCTAAAAATCTTGCCTGCAGCCCTGATACAAATTTAATTAAAAATCACTACTGTACATGTGGCGATCTAAGACCAGCTTGTCTAACATAAGTTGAAAGTGTTATAGAAGGTTGATCATTCAAGTCTGCACCTGAAAGAAAATATGTGAAACCAACTATTCCACCTGGAAAATCAAAAAAGTCTGACAGGAGGGGACCTATTAACATATGATTAGTCTTTAATCAAACACGGATATCTTAAGTGTAGTTGTATGCAAAAAGGTTATGTGTATCTGCCAAACACCTATCCAAGTTCAAAGTATTTCTCTGAAGTACTGCACGTTAATTGGAAGGAAGTTGGAATGCTTTCTATCAGGCTTCTATAATAAGCTTCATTAAGTATTGGGTAAATGGTAATTGTATATAAAAAGGAGACAGAATAAGATAACTGGAAGGTGTTGTAACTGAAAAATATGATTATCTGTACACCAAGGCACCTTCTATTTGAAATGGTGATATGTCATGTTCACATGAATATCAAATGGACAGAAGCAACATAAATGAGAGAGCACAAGTCAAGAAATGGAAACAAAAGCCGGAGATACAAGTAAAGGCCAAAGTCCTGCAAAGATTTATGCATGTGTTAACTATAAGCACATAAGCAGCCTCACTGATTTCACCGGGACTGCTCGTGTACTCAAAATTAAGCACATATATAGGTGTTTGCAAGAGCAGGGCATAAAGGAGGTTGTCAGTTTGGCAGCTGGACAAATCCACCCTCAGATGTAAACCAAACAGCTACTCAATTCAGATGGCTGTAACTACAAGAATTTGTCTATTGAGCAAGACTTTAGATTAGATATGAATTATTCTACTGGCATTTCATTTACTTTGATTTTCTCTCTATTTTCTATTTTCCAAATTAAATAAACCTTGCTTGATTTAAGATAATTTGCCTTTACTAACTATTACTTTGGGATAAGCATTGCAAAGCCATTCTTGGGAAGAAGGAAAACAAGCCTTAAGATTCAGAGGAACCTGAGTGAAAACAGATACCCAGCTGGGACACATAGTCAAAGTTATGGGTATGGCTGGCTCAACCTAAGAAATCCTCCCAGGAAGCTAGCTATAGTCAGATGGAACACAAGCTAAAAACTAAGAGGGTGGCCAGGCCCTTAGGTCCAAAAGTGATCATATAAAACTAGAATCAGAGAGGTAGCCGTGTTAGTTTGGAATATCAGAAGTGACAAAGAGTCCTGTGGCACCTTAAAGACTAACTAAAGTATTGAAGCATAAGCTTCCATGGGCTAATACCCACTTCGTTGGATGCAAGCAGTGGAAGTGTCCAGGGGCAGGTATAACTAAGTAGGCAAGAACCAGGTTGGAGATAACAAGGTTAGTCCAATCAGGTTGAACAAGCTTGTTATCTTTAATCAGGGAGGGTGAGGCACTCCTTTAGCAACTGAACTGGAGGTGTGAACTCCGAGAGAGGAGAAGCTGCCCCTGTAATTAGCGAGCCATTCAAAATCTTTGTTCAATCCCAGACTGATGGCATCAAATTTGCAAATGAATTGCAGCTCTGCGATTTCTCTTTGCAGTCTGGTCTTGCAGTTTTTTTGCTGCAAGATACTGACCTTTAAATCTTTAATTGTGTGTGCAAGGAGATTGAAGTGTTCTCCTACAGATTTTTGTATATTGCCATTCCTGATATCTGATTTGTTTCCATTTATCCTTTTTCGTAGGGACTGTTCAGTTTGGCCGATGTACATAGCAGAGGCACATAATGGCACATAATGGCATATATTACATTGATAGATGTGCAGGTGAATGAACCAGTGATGGTGTGGCTGATCTGGTTAGGTCCTGTGATGGTGTTGCTGGTGCAGATATGTGGGCAGAGTTGGCATCGAGGTTTGTTGCATGGATTGGTTCCTGAGTTGGAGTTATTATGGAGTGGTGTGCTGTTGCTGGTGAGAATCTGCTAAAGGTTGGTGGGTTGTCTGTGGGTCAGGACTGGCCTGCCTCCCAAGGCCTGTGAAAGTGAGGGATTATTGTCCAGGATGGGTTGTAGATCACTGATGATGCATTGGAGAGGTTTTAACTGAGGACTGTAGATGATGACCAGTGGTGTTCTGTTGTTTTCTTTCTTGGGCTTGTCTTGCAGCAGCAGGCTTCTGGGTACATGTCTGGCTCTGTTGATCTGTGTCCTTATTTCCTTGTGTGGTTATTGTAGTTTTGAGAAAGCTTGGTGAAGATCTTGTAGGTGTTGGTCTCTGTCTGAGGGGTTGGAGCAAATACGATTGTACCTCAGTGCTTGGCTGTAGACAATGGATCGTGTGGGTATGTGCAGGATGGAAGCTGGTGGCATGAAGGTAGGCATAGCTGTCGGTAGGTTTTCGGTATAGGGTGGTGTTGATGTGGTCGTCATTAATTTGCACCATGATGTCTAGGAAGTGGACTTCCTGTGTAGACTGGTCCAGACTGAGGTGGATGGTGGGGTGGAAGCTGTTGAAATCATGGTGGAATTCTTCCAGAGTTTCTTTCCCATGGGTCCAGATGATGAAGATGTCATCAATGTAGCGTAAATAGAGAAGGGGTGTGAGTGGACGAGAGTTGAGGAAGCGTTGTTCCAGGTCAGCCATAAAGATGTTGGCATACTGTGGGGCCATGCGGGTGCCCATAGCAGTGCCACTGGTCTGGAGGTATATATTGTCACCAAATTTGAAATAATTGTGTGTGAGGATAAAGTCACAGAGCTCAGCAACCACTTGTGCTGTGGCATCATCAGAGATACTATTCCTAACAGCTTGTATTCCATCTCTGTGTGGGATGTTAGTGTGGAGAGCCTCTACATCCATGGTGGCTAGGATGGTGTTTTCTGGAAGGTCACCAATGCATTGTAGTTTTCTCATGAAGTCGGTGGTATCACGGAGATAGCTGGGGGTGCTGGTGGCATAGGATCTGAGTAGAGAGTCCACATATCCAGACAGTCCTTCAGTGAGAGTGCCAATGCCCAAGATGATGGGGCATCCAGGATTTCCAGGTTTGTGGATCTTGGGTAGTAGATAGAATAGCCCCGGTCGGGGCTCTAAGGGTATGTTAATTTGTTCCTGTGTTAGTGCAGGGAGTGTCCTGAGTAGATGGTGCAGTTTCTTAGTATATTCTTCGGTGGGATCTGAGGAAAGTCGCCTGTAGAAATTGGTATATAAATCCCATATAAAACTACTGTATAATATATTATGTTCATATTTTTTCATCCTTCCCCAATATCGACATTGCTGCCACCACAAGACTCCATGTGTATGCAATGACAGTTTTTATCAAACACATAGCAAAGTTATTCCATATTGCATTCCTGCGCAACCTAGAAAGAACTTCCTAATTGTAACATTACTCAGCAGGGGAGAATTACTTATTAAGTGGCATCAGTCTGCACAACACAGAGGAAGATGTGATTCCTGTCCCAAGGAGTTTACATTCTAAATTACGCTTAGACACATAATGCACCGGAAGAGCATTTTCTGAATGAATGAGGATAGGAAGAGGCAGCACTATAGGGGGAGGTACTGTAGGGTGAGGGTATCTACGAAGGCATGTATGTGGAGGCATGTTTATGGGGTGGGGAGCACAGAAGAAGAGTAACAGAGGCATCAATAGCTCTGTGAAACTACCTTGAGTGTTAGAGATTTTGCCAAGTTTCATGTGCTTGTTCAACTGTTTAAAAATATTAAATACATTTTCTGAACTGTTCTTGTGATGGACATAATACAGCAACAGGGCCCATAACTAGTACACAGAATTGGCTTATATACCTCTTTTTGTACGGGTAATATGAGGAGATTCTGGGCACCACTGATTTCATGTGCATGATTTTATTCCTACTTCATATTGTTCTTGTATCTGGAAACATAAGCACCAACTTCCTCAGTTCCGGGGGGGTACACGACCCGACTTCCACCCCAGGTCCCACACCCACTCCATCCCTTCCTCCAAATCCCCACCCCTGCTCCACCTCTTCCTGTCCCTCCCCCACTTCTTCCTGCTCCCGCTCCCTCTCCCCGTCAGCTCCTCCTACACGCCACTGAACAGCTGATTGCGGCAGGCAGGAGGCACTGGGGGGGAAGGGAGAGGCACTGATCTGCGGGGCTGGCAATGGGTGCAATGCACCCACTATTTTTTTTCCAGCACCAGAACACCCACAGAGTCAGTTCCCTTGTCTGAAAATCAGCAAATTAAGGTTTACAAATAAGAAAGGGGCATAGAGGGAAGAGAAGAAGACAGGAGAAAATCAAGGAAGAGAAAAATAAATAGAAACAAGTTAAACTGAATGCTTTTACCTCTTATTGTGCTTGTGTAACACCTACTGGCCCCAGTCATTGGCAGGTGGGATTGAACCTGGGATCTCTAGAACTAAATACATGAGCTTCAAGCCACATTCCTCTTTGAGTTTGCTTTACAGCCTTAGCTATCTCTCTAAGTGGTCTTGGTGCCACTAGATGGGACAAACTACCATGCTCAAGAGGTGCATGGGTTACATACTTCTGCTACTTGAGGAAGCACTTCCTAGTTGAAATCCCAGAAGGGCCCCTACTTGTAACACCAACATATACCACTCATCAGTGGGCAGGATTGAACTTGGGACATCTGGCATTAAATGCACCTGCTTCTTAGCGAAGGCTGTAGAGCAAGCTCATTAAGCTCTCTCTCGCTCTCTCTAAGTGGTGTCGGTGCCACTAGCTGGAACAGAACACCACATCCAGGAGGTGCATGGGTTACACTTGTTCTAATCACTGGCATTTTTCCGAACACCATTAACATGTGAAAGCTAAGTGCTGTTTTCCTCCTGTTTTCTCATGTTACATTTTACTGTTTTCTGAGAAACAGGCAGCAAAAGCATCTCTGTAACATTGTTCCCTCAACCCCACAAAATCTTCAGCCAATTAATGTCTGTTGCCTTGCATCTCTGTAGGAGACTCTAATCAATGCAAAGTGAAGTGTTTTGGATTTACCTGGAACATCACTGCCCACCCTGTAATTTGTGACTGTTGAATGAAGTGACAGACACTCTTAATCACACTCTAGGCTGAAGAGATGTCGTAAACTGGTTTGCAATAAAGCAGCTATCAGCCCAATTGGAGAGGATGTGTGCTAAATTTCTTCGAGGGGATTCCTCTCTCTAGACCATTGGGTGGCAGCAGATCTTCTCCACAGCCACGGCTAAAGCCTCAGAGCTGCAGTAGTTTCTCCTGCCAGTGTGCTCCTCCTCTGTCAGGGAAATGGCTTGTGGGTGCTCCTGGTTGTAGACTGTGGCCTGGTCTACACTACCAGGGGAGGGGGTCGACCTAAGATACGCAACTTCAGCTATGTGAATAACGTAGCTGAAGTCGGCGCATCTTAGGTCAACTTACCTGGTGTCTTCATGGCGGCAGCCGTCTCCCCCGTCGACTCCACTTGTGCCTCTTGGTGAGCTGGAGTTCCGGAGTCGACGGAGAGCACCTTTGGGATCGATTTATCGTGCCTAAACGAGATGCAATAAATTGATCCCCGATAGATCAGTCAGTACCCGCCGATTCGACAGGTAGTGAAGACTTACCCTTAGATGCACCAGCTCTGCTCTTTCTCTTCTTCTTGCCGGTTCCTCCAATTTCTCCTTGTGAAGCAGAATTGATGGTGCGTAGTGGGAGAGGGAGTAGGCCACCTCTATGGGGTCCCAAAGTTACATGTTCCAAGTCACCCTGCCCCCTTTTCTGAAACAGGGCTCACTGATTACCTTGAGTCCTGGATCTCCATGGCAGTAGGAGAGAGGGCAGAATTCTATTCTGTTCAGGTCCTTATACTATCTCTATTGCCATGGTATCTGAGCATCTCATTTACAAAAACAAGAATGTTCCACCCAGTGCACTGACATTTTTGTTTAGATCAAAATGTATGTGAACGGTTTTTATTAAGATGTTCTTTGGTTCCCATCTATGCGTAAAGCCATTTTATATACTGCATGCACTCTCCAAACTCTTGCTTTACTAGCAAAAAAACAAATAACAAAAAATTCCCACTGACCAAATGAAACCAAATAACAGGGTAAAAAACAAAGCAAACAAGGAATGCTGAAGCAATCACCACCCTTCATACATTTGTTATACTGTTTGACATACACAATAAATTATAACAGTTACCAAATTACCATTCAAGTTCAAATGATGTACACACATCTATAATCTTAGTTAGCTGCTTGCTGGCATACTTCAGGAATGCCACTGCGTCCTCCAGTGTAATTCTATATCAATGACTTTTCCAAATAAATCTAGTTGCTGGTTTATATTAATGAACTGTCACAGTTCCCATTGTTTTCCCATGGCCTTGCAGCTGCATTCTTTCACAGGTGCTTGGCAAATTAAAATGATGCTGGTTTGGGGTTTCAGCCTGATATAAAACCACTCCTTCAGCAGATTGTTAGGAAGTTATTCATGTAAGAAACACATCTTTTCTTTAGACATTCTGCCTTCTTCCTTAGCCTATAACCACTTCTTGACTGAACCCTTGTATGTCTGATTTTCTTGCTGATGAGGTAAAAAAAAAAAGAGAAAGAAATTGCATCTTGTTTTTACTTTGGGGGAAAAAAAACCTGTTAAACAATAATAAGCACTGGAAGAATGTAAAGCCTGAGTCTGCTCTCAATTACATCAGTGTAAATCAAGAGAAACGCCACTGAAGTCAAGCCGGATCCTCAGCTGGTATAAACTGGCATCGTTCTATTGATTTCTGTGGAGCTGTGTCAGTTTACACCCAGCTATGGATATGGCACAACTTAATATAAAACAAGAACACAGCTGGACCTGTAACATTTTAATATCTATTAAAATCAAATCTAATATCAATAGTAGCTGTATTTTTATAGCATAATTCAGCCAAAGATCTCAAAGTGTTTTAAAATATTACTTAATTAACCTTTAGGGTACCCTTTGTTCCTGATTCTGAGAGGCACTGAGCACTTACAACTCTCACTAAAGTCACCGGGAGTTGATGATCAACATTTCTCAGGCTAAATCCCTCAATTAGGTACACATTTTAAAGATGACTAAAAAGAGGGGCAGAGATTAAAGCCTCAATTGTCAGATTTGGATTAGTGTTTAAATTGTCTCCATTTGGGGGATCCCGTTCACCATTGTCTTGTACCTTGTGAAATCACCTGCAAATGGGATAACTACTTTGAGTTCATAGCTTTTTATTCGGGTTACCATATTTCAAGTTCCCAAATGGAGGACACTGCCAGAGGGAGAGGAAGCTGGAAGGACAGGGGTACCATGCCACCCTTACTTCTGTGCTGCTGCTGGAGGTGGTGCTGTATGTTAGTATTATTCAAGTAGGTATTAGACCTATAAGGATGTGTTTAGTGATTAGATGTTACTAAATACTTGTGAGCTGCTGCAGCACTAATCTCTGTATGCCATATTGTAAGGTAATATTTGAGCAGTTGTATTGTAAGCCTCTGTGACAATGTAAATCACCAGACAGGAGAGAGACATTAACTAGTGTAAAGTGATAATCTGCAACAAAAGATGTTACGTCCTGCCCAACAGGAAAGGTCCATCAACATCAAACGGACTATTGTGGGACATTAAAGAGGACAAAAGACTCAGTTGTCCTGTTCTCTTCTCCTCCGTGAAGATGAGTAATGGAAGTAAATTCCTCCCATCAGCTCAGGCTGAAGAGATATAGAAATGCCCAATAGAAAGGATTGATTATCTCTGGACTGCTTAGACTCTGGGGGGTCAAGGTTTTCTAAGCATAAGCAAGAGGTCTTTAAGATGGGTTAGCCCTAAAGGACATACCGACGCTCCCCGAGTTACGCAAATCCGACATACACAAATCCAAGCTTACAGAAAAGTTCTGATTTAAGAACCAAAAAGCCATACATGTTCGGGAAAATATGGATGTATGGTAACCCTATTTTTATGCTCATTTTGCATTAGTGTGCATGGCTGCACAAGGTGCACGGAATGGTAAATTTGGCCCTGGTAAATTTGGCCTTATTTTCAGAGGCTCAGAGGTGCACTTCCAGCCCTCATTGACTTCAAGTGGCCAACAAGGCCATGATACTGAGCACCCCAAACTCTAACTGAAGCACTGGGCATCCAAAATTTGAGGCACCCAAAATCACTGGCCACATTTTTAAAAAATTCAGCCCTCAGTGATTTGCTCAAGGTTCTGAGTAAATACCAGAGTCTTGGCACCTGGTCTTCTGTTCTAGTCCTGCCATTTTAAATCAGTAACTGACTACTCAATGCCCCTATCCCAATACAAAATGCATGGAAAGAAGAACTTAGGTAACATGCTTTGGACCAGATTATCAGATGATGTAAATGGAATTACACCAACTGACGATCTGGCTGTGATGGGTTCGGTCACAGAGCCCCCCTTAGACCTGTCATCTGATGTGCTGAGATTACCTCTGAGCCCATTTTCCCTGCCAAAGCTTGGGACTCCAGAACCCTGCCTTGTTGAGCCAGACACACTAGCCTGATGCAACACAGACCCAGGTCTGTTCCATGCCCCCAACACTGCAGATTTTAACCAAAAACTACTCAGCAGGTCACCTATCTCCAGCACCCAAACACTCAGTTCCCAATGGGATCCAAACCCCAAATAAATCTTTTTTATTCTGTATAAAGCTTATACAGGGTAAACTCATAAATTGTCCACCCTCTATAACACTGATAGATATGCACAGCTGTTTGCTCTCCCAGGCATTAATCACTTACTCTGGGTTCATTAATAAACAAAAGTAATTTTATTAAGTATAAAAAGTAGGATTTAAGTGGTTTCAAGTAATAGCAGACAGAACAAAGTAAGTCACCAAGAAAAATAAAGCAAACACATGCAAATCTAAGCCTAATACATTAAGAAACTGTTTACAGGTAAAATCTCAGCCTCAATGATGTTCCAATAAGCTTCTTTCACAGATTAGACTCTTCCTAGTCTGGGCCCATTCCTTTTCCTGGTACAGTCCTTGTTAGTTCCAGCAGACATCTTAGGTGCAAAGCAGGGATGTTCTCATGACTGGCAGCTCCTTTGTTTTATTCCAGCTTTGGCACGAGGCAGGAATCTTTTGTCTCTCTGGATCTCCACCCATCCTTCTAAATGGAAAAGTACCAGATTTAAGATGGATTTCAGTATCAGGTGACATGATCACATGTCCTGTGAGACCCCATCCTCCATTCTCCCTGGGCTGGCCCACATGTACACAGGAAGGTTTGTAAGTAAACAGAGCCATTTTCAACCAGTTGTCCTAGTCAGTGGGAGCCATCAAGATTCTAAACCACCATTAACAGCCCACACTTTGCATAATTACAATAGGACCTCAGAGTTATACTTCATATTTCTAGCTTTAGAAACAAGACTGGTGCATACATATAAATAGGAGGAATATATTCAGTAGGTTATAACCTTTGTTCTGATACCTTACAAGAGACCTTTTGCATAAAGCATATGCCAGTTCATCATATTCACACTCATAAGCATATTTCCATAAAACATATGGAGTGCAATGTCACACTGGCTTCTGTGTGTTTTATACTTCTGAAGATGTCCTCATTCTCCCCTGGGTGAGGAAGGTCTCGTAGCAGTGCACAAGAAGCAGTGGGCATGGTCTGTGGAATTGTAGGAAAACAGCACCAACCTCCTTGAATCCAGAACAAGCAGATACATGAGCTGTCCATCCATGGTTTACCCTATTACCCAAAGAATCTCGAGTTGAAGACTTTGTATTAAATATTCGCAGCGAGGTTAAACAGTTGTTGAAGTCATCCAATACAACATCTGAGCTTTTATTTAAAATATTTTCATTGTGACTAAGTATTAACAATACCAGTAAGAGAATTTAATATGCAAGAACCTATTCATTTAAGTTAGCCAGATGCACTTCTGGTTTGTGTTTCCTTCCTCCAGTGACTTTTTGTAATATTCCATTTCCTTTCATCACCTTAAGCACTGTCTCTAGCTTCACAGAGGACACAATGAAAGTATTTTTGCCCTGACCAAAAAGGCTCTCTGGTTCATCCATTGGGAATTTGAGATGGAATATATTAGCAATGATTTAATGTCCTATTCCAACTCTATCTAAACCTGTTGTAAATAATATTTACTTGCCTTTAATGTGTATTAGGCAGCAAGAAATGACCTAATGACCTAAATGTGCATTAAAAATGACCTATACATCTTAATCAATATGTTCTGAGTTTTCATTTTTCACATCCACTAATACAATGTAGTGCAAATGGAGCTCTTGCATCAGATTCTCTCTTTCTATTTTCATGCATTATGTACAGTAAAGATGGATGGGCATGGAGAGGGCATTAAATCACCTTTGCATCTCCCCAATTCTATTCCCAGCCAACAGCACAACTGACTGCTACTCTAATGTTGCACTATTGACTGTTAAACTGGAAAAAATCAGCCAGAGAGCAGTGCACTTGGTCCACACTTTGTTCCAACCTCACCTGGTCCTGGCCTACTCTAGTAAACCCTATGATGAGTGCCAGTGTGGAATCTTATATTTCACTCTATTCCCTTTATGTCAGGAGAATTTTGCTGGGACCATTTCTATTCCCTTTGTGATCCTGGTGTACCTGGCTCCATCGGGAGATAGAATTGGAGCCACTGTTGTGAGAGGAACATATCAAATTCAAGGTAGAAGTAGATCCCCTTCATCGCAAAACCTCTTAGAATGTTATTTTACACATAGAAATGCTCGGAAAGCTTAACAAACATGATTCTGTCTTATCTTTATCAACCCCCCTCAAGACTTAAACTGAGATGGGTAGCCAAAAAAAATTGAAGAACTGTTGTTGGCAATGCAATGGCTGAGTCTAAAGTAACCCTCCCCAAATGACAAAAACGGAGCACAGTACCAACAAGCCCCATCCCTGAACTATTTCCCATTAAGCTTCCTGCTCTGATCACAATGATATGAGTGATACAGGTGTGTAAGTAACATACTATTTTTGTAAGTCACAAAGGTTCAACTGTTTTAGACAGCAGTTGGGCCTTGGCTTAGGGCTGTTGTTTCACCTTTCCCCATCCCTCAGCTGTTGGGTTTGGTCCTACAAAGGCTTGAGTGGGTGAGGAAGGTTAAGTCAACCAGCTTAATGAAGCTGCAAAAGATCATAGACTATCAGGGTTGGAAGGGATCTCAGAAGATCATCTGCCCTAACCCCCCTGCTCAAAGCAGAACCAATCCCCCACTAAATAATCCAACAGATTTTTGCCCCAGATCTCTAAATGCCCCCCCCCCAACCAACCAACCAACCAACCAACCAACCAACCGAACTCACAACCCTGGGTTTAGGAGGCCAATACTCAAACCACTGAGCTATCCCTCCTGCTATGGAGACTAGGGGAAGTGAATGAAAATTTAGTTTGTGGAATGGGATCCTAGCCCCTAACAGTTGCCTCCTGATTCACCAGAGAGTTCTGATGATCACCCGAGAGTTTTCTGACTGCATAAGGAACCTCGCACTTCACACCAGACAAAACTGGATCACGAGCAATAAGCAATGCCTTAGGAATTTTCATCCGACGCCTGGTCCTAGAGGTTCTGATGATTGGGGGACAAACCTACAGCTGCAGATGGCAACATTGTCATGACAAGAATTGGACATGGCAGGGCAACACACAGAAAAGGCTGTCTTGTAGGTTGCAGAATGAAAGAAAGCCCCATAAATAAAAGTCTCAGAAGGGAACAGCAGGTGCTGAAGAAGTGAGTCTCAGAATCTATATGCAGAAGCATTGGATGGGGGGGGGGGAGGACTGGCACTTCTTGAGACATGCACCACAGACAAGAAACCCATATAATTAGTATGGGGATTGTTTTCTGTGCTCGGTCCAAAGGACAGCAGTAAGGCAATCATCTGTATGTGCATTAGCCAAAGGAAGAAGGATGTCTGTATGGAGACACCTGCTCTAACATCTCACTTGAAAAAGAACCATGCAGCAGAATGAGAGAAACATCTGTGTAGTGTGAGTCAGACACAGACCATCAGCAACAGCATCATAGCAGAGATGCAGAGGCAGGTGAAAAACAGAATGGGCTGGAAGTTTTTACAGGGACACCATCCAAATCAGTGCCCATCATGCTGAGTTGCAACACCTCCATCATCCTTCACATGCTGCAATATTCCCAGCTGAGGAATTCAGATATAGATGTCTCTGCAGACTTGCATCCTGTATATCAAATATGTAGTAACAAAAGTTAAGTAAGGTGCATGGCCAGTAATTAGTTATGCAGTGTTGTTGTAGCTGTGCTGGTCCCAAGATATTAGAGTGACAACATTCCCGCTGATCCTATAAAATATATTACCTCACCCACCATGTGTCTCTACTAGTTGATTATAACATTTTTGTGAACCAAATTTCTTTCAATGTGTCATCAGCACAAGTCCTTTTTGAGGATTACAACCATCGCTTGTCTAAAACTAATCAGTTTTAAAGTTATTCAAGTTATATTAATTTTTTTAAAGGAACAAGTCCCCTTTCCTCCCCTCAAGGTTGCACAGCTCAACTTATTTCGATAATATTTTCCCCAAAAAAATTAACTTTGGGTTAGGAGTGAGACTGAACATGAGAAACTTCAGCACAATATATTCATAAACAATACCTATATCTTCTCATTGGACCAACTTCTGTTGGTGAGACAGACAAGCTTTCTAGTCACACACAGCTCTTCTTTAGGTCTAGGAAACATACTCAGCGTTAGGTTACACTTACAGGATTATAGCGCTTTTGGTTATAGCCGTACCCATATACCGCAATAGGTATAGTGCTATAGGATGTCCTGGCGTGGCCACATTTGCTGCAACTGCCGTGGCACAGGGAGTGGTGCATTATGGGCAGCTATCCCAGCATTCAGCTGGGTGCAACGTGCTTTCCAAACGAGGGGGGTGAGGGGGAACGGGGAATGTGTACGGAGGGAGAGAACTTCATGCTGTCAGTGATTTTTCTCTAGAGAAAAGTAGCAGGCTCTGAATTTCACTCACACAGCTCCATTGGTAAGCATTTTCACTGCTTAATTGCTGAGTTAAGAGCGGAGTTCTGAACTTCCGCATTCCTCCTGCCGTTTTCAAAACAACACAAAGACGTCAATTGCCTTAAATGGCTTGTTATTTGCCTTAAATGGCTCGGAGGCATGCCAGAGATCCCTTATAGCGTAATGACTGATTACACTTGCCATAACACGCTACAGGGAATATGCAAAAGCTTTTATTCCTCTCGAAAAGGTGGTTTACAAGTAGCGCGATAAGCTCAGACTTTTAGCGCAATATGTGCCTTGCCAATGTGTTCAGGGACAGAGTTATAGTGCTCCTGGAGGCTATATAACGCTATAAAATGCCAGTGTAACCAAGCCCTCAGAGTCCCACAGCTAATGAAAGATGCAACAGATTGTTAGCATAAGTAGTTAACACATATTTCAAGGGACCATTCAAAGTGAAGTGGCCTGTTAACACCCCTCCAGTCATAGACACATCTCTACTGCCACTGTGATCAACACCAATCAAAACACATGGTGTTCCACATCCACTGCACTAAATGTGCTAATAACTATGTGGGTGAAACCTACAATCGCTACATTCTCAAATGAGCTTACACAGAAAAATGATAAAAGACAAAAAACACCGAATCACCAGTGAGCGAACACTTTTCAGAAAATGGTCGCTCTATATCTGACTTCTCAGTCCTCGCACAACTCCTTCAAAAGATGAGCCAGGAAACTTAAATTAATAACTTTGTTAGACACTAAAAATCACGGACTGAATAGAGCTGCTGGATTTGTGACTTATTACAACTATCTATAACAATATACAAACAACCTTCCCCCCCCTCCCAACAGCTGCCTTTCCCTCCCCTGCTTTTCCTTGATTGGAAAGGTGTTAATGGGCCACTTCAGCCTTGAATAGAGTCCTATGAAATATGTGTTAACTACCTATGCTAAACAATCTGCTCCACCTTGTATTTAGCCATAACACCCTGAGTAAATATCCCAGACCTGAAGAAGGAAGCTTCTCTCTCGCCAACAGATGCTGATCCCATAAAATATATTACCTCACCCACCTTGTATCTCTAGTAGTTAATTATAACATTTTTGTGAACCAAACTTCTTTCAATGTGTCATCAGCAGTGGTCCTCCTTGAGGATTATACCCATCGCTAGTCTAAAACTAATCGGTTTTAGAGTTATTCAAGGTATATATTTTTTAAAGACACAAGTCCCCTTTCCCCTCAAGCTTGCACAGCTCAACTTATTTTGTCACTATATTCCCCCAAAAAAATTACCTTTGGGTTGAGAGTGAGACTGAACATGGGAAACTTCAGCACAGTATATTCATACACACAACAGCTATATAATATTTCCCTTTTCTTGAGCAATTACAAACCATCTTCAGCAAGTCACTGCTCTCCTTTAAGATTACATAGAATCAATTCGCCATTCTTATCCATGTCAGTACAGGACTTTTCCTGACAGTGTCTTCCCTATCTTGTCCAGTCTACCTTTTAAAAAAAGGAGGCTTCTATATTTATCATAAAAACTTAGCATTGCTCTAGTTTCCTAATGTGAAAAGGACAATGTCAGATAGCTTAGGTCCAAAATTTAGGATTTTTTTTTTAAAAAAAATCCAAAAAATTATAAATCCTAATGAGCCAAATCTTGATTCAATTCAATGTGGAAAAATTGGAAAGAGTCCAGAGAAAGGCAACAAAACTGATTAGGGGCCTGGAGCACATGACTTATGAGGAGAGGCTGAGACAACTGGGATTGTTTAGTCTACAGAAGAGAAGACTGAAGGAAGATTTGATAGCTGCTTTCAACTACCTGAAAGGGGGTTCTAAAGAGAATGGATCTAGACTGTTCTCAGTGGTAGCAGATGACCGAACAAGGAGTAATGGTCTCAAATTGCAGCTGGGGAAGGTTTAGATTGGATATTAGGGAAAAAAAATTCACTAGAAGGGTGGTGAAGCACTGGAATGGGTTACCTAGGGAGGTGGTAGAATCACCTTCCTTAGAGGTTTTTAAGGTCAGGGTGAAAAAGCCCTGGCTGGAATGATTTAGTTGGGGATTGGTCCTGCTTTAAGCAGGTGGTTGGACTAGATGACCTCCAGAGGTCCCTTCCAACCCTAATATTCTATTATTCTATTATTCTAATCCCTACGATTTTTTCCTGCTTTATCTAATATCAATGGAAGATTTGCCCAGTTAAGGACTGAGTAAGAACTTTGGGATTTGACCCACTATGAATATAAAAGCTTTCAAGATTTTTTATAATGTCAATTAAAATAATGCTGTGATTCATGTTACACATTATTTGCAGCACAGTATAGGGCAATGGTTCTCCAACTGTGTTCCACAGAACTGTGCTAGTACGTGCGGCACTTGCTGGCAGCCCCCATAGAAGTGGCTGATCACATGTTGCCAGATCTCTCCATTTTTACCAGCTGCTAAATCACATGACAAGGTCTAATGATATGTGTATGAATGCATAAAAAAGTCTAGAAATTGTCTTTACACAAATGTGAAGGTACTGCTCTCCTTCTACTCTCTAAGAGGCAAATCCTGAGAGACTCTGTGCATCTGCAACTCCCCTGGGATTTCCTATAACCAGGTTTCTCTGTTTTTCTTAGGGACTTATATGGAGCCCGTTACCATAGTATTTGAGCACCTCTAAATCTTTAACATTTATTCCTCATAGACTCATAGACTTTAAGGTCAGAAAGGAGAATTATGATCATCTAGTCTGACCTCCTGCATAATGCAGGCCACAGAATCCCACCCACCTGCTCCTGTAATAAGCCCCGTGACGGATTGGATCACAGAAACCCCCTTGGAGCTGCCAACTGATGTGCCAAGACTACTTCTGCCCCTACCTTCCCTGTGAGCCTAGGACTCCAGAAGCCTGCCTGACTGTGCCAGACATACTTACTGGCCACAAACACAGACTCGCGTCCCACAAACTGCAAGGTTAATAACAGCAGCTTAAGACGTGTTCCTGTCTTTACCACTCAGGTGCCCAACTCCCAATTGGGTCCAAAGCCATATATATCCATTTTACCTTGTATAAAGCTTATATAGGATAAACTCATAAATTGCTCACTTTCTATAACACTGACAGAGAGATAGGCATAGCTATCTCCCCCCCCCCCAGGTACTAATACATACTCCAGGTTAATTAATAAGTAAAAAGTGATTTTATTAAATACAGAAAGTGATTCCAAGTAGTAAAAGACAGAACAAAGTGAATTACCAAATAATATACAATAAAACATGAAAGTCTAAGCTTAATATAGTAAAAAAAACTGAATACAGATAAAACCTCACCCTCAGAGGAGTTTCAGTAAGCTTCCTTTTACAGACTACTCTCCTGCTAGTTTGGGTCCAGCAATCACTCACAGCCCCTGTACTTATTGTCTTTTGTTCCAGTTTCTCTCAGGTATAAAATCATGAGTGGTGCGGAGAAAGTGAATAAGGAAAAGTTATTTACTTTTCCCCATAATATAAGAACTAGAGGCCACCAAATGAAATTAATGGGCAGCAGGTTTAAAACAAATAAAAGGAAGTTCTTCGCACAGCGCACAGTCAATCTGTGGAACTCCTTGCCTGTGGAGGTTGTGAAGGCTAGGACTATAAAAGGGTTTAAAGAGAACTGGATAAATTCATGGAGGTTAAGTCCATTAATGGTTATTGGCCAGGATGGGTAAGGAACAGTATTCCTAGCCTCTGTTTCTCAGAGGGTGGTGATGGATGGCAGGAGAGAGATCACTTGATCATTACCTGTTAGGTTCACTGGCACCTGGCATTGGCCACTGTTGGTAGACAGGATACTGGACATTCTTATGCTCTTATCCTTGGGGGTGGTGAGGCTATCTCTTGAGCCAGCTGAAGACCCATACACTTCTGTGAAGAAGGAAAGTAATATCGTCCACATTTTACTGATGGGGAACTCAGACATTGAACAGTTAAGTGACTTCCCCCAGGTCACATAGGAAGTTTGGAGGGGAGCAGAGATTTAAATCCAGGCCTCACAAGTTCTAACCTTCCACCTGGACCATGCTTCCTCTCTTTTTAACAATTGAATTCACTGAGACTCAATTGGCACTGCAGGACAAGTTATGTAGGTATTGTCAGAATTTAGAAACAGAGACAGTCCTCGCAAGTATCTGTCACAAGCAAGTTCCCATCACAATAAGGCCACATGCTGTGTTGGGTTTGATCCTGTGTCCATTTGTCAGTAATGTTTATTTCTGATCTGACAGCTGACAGTTTGTCGCTCAATGCCATCTCTTTCCTTTCTCCCCATGTCAGGCAGTTTTTTATCACCATTTTTTGATGATTTTTTTTTATGATTCCTGATAGTCTGAAGAA
Source organism: Sternotherus odoratus (assembly GCA_032164245.1). NCBI lineage: Eukaryota > Metazoa > Chordata > Testudines > Kinosternidae > Sternotherus > Sternotherus odoratus. Next base: position 91,009,113 of record JAVMKO010000007.1, read on the forward strand.
GTCTTCTTTCTCACACTTCCTTATATATCAGACACTGGAGTAGAAAGTGCACTTTTTAGAGTTTGGTCAGGAGTGAAAAGTGCACCAAAGTAAACAGATGGCATGAGCGATGTAAACTAAATTGAATAATGAGATTTTAAAATTATTTCATTCATATATTTACAGCTAACAAGTTTTTAGGAACAGAGGTAAGGAAAAGTATTTCCTATTCATATCTGGTATTAAATCTGACATATTTGCAATAGAACATTGTACAATTCTGCAGCACCAACTGAACCTCTGGATCTACTTCATATAAATATGCAATGCCATCATCAAGCCACATGACAGAGAATCTTCCACACAAAGGAGCATTAACTGCTTATATTCAGGGTCCTTTCTCATGCCAGCTCCACTGATACATCATGTAGCAACAACAATACAGCAGGATCCAAGGTCACATTGTGGTGACCCCATTGGGTGTGTTGCTTTGCTTCTTCAAAGTTGTGAAGATGTAAATCGAACTGTCCCTTATACAGTGGAACATAAAACAGCTGCTTCCCAGAGTTTTAAACTGTGAAGAAAAACAAGCATGTTTCTGGGAGATTTGGGTCTTTCCATAGTTCCATCTGATAATCATGTTAAGGCTCCACTCCTCCAAAAGAAATAAAAAAATCTTATGACTTGATCTACATGAAAGCCCTTCTACACTAGCCATATTAAAAATCCAGGAAATTCCACAAGCAAACCTTTGCTTAAAAGGGCTTAAGGTTTTCCCCAAGCCTTAACAAGCAAGGAAATATCAACAGGACACCTGCTAGCTATACTATAATGCCCACACAGCACAGATATTGATGGATTCTGCATAGAATCATAAGACTGGAAGAGATCTTGAGAGATCTTCTGGTCCATTCCCCTGCACTCAAGGCAGAACTAAGTATTATTAGACAATCCCTGACAGGTGACTGCCTACCTGCTCTTAAAAACCTCCAGTGGCAGATCCCAGAACCTCCCTACACAATTTATTCCGGTGCTTAACTACCCTGACGGGTAGGAAATTTTTCCTAATGTCCAACTAAAAGCTCCCTTGAAGCAATTTAAGCCCATTGCTTCTTCTTCTATCCTCAGAGGTTAACAAGAACCATTTTTCTCCCTCCTCCTTGTAACAATCTTTTATGTACTTGAAAACTGTTATTATGTCCCCTCAGCCTTCTCTTCTCCAGACTAAAGAAACCAAGTTTTTTCAATTTTTCCTCATACTTCATGCTTTTACTCGTTTTTTTGCTTTCCTCCGATTTGACATCTTCCCTGAAATGGGGCACCCAGAACTAGCTGTATCAGTGCAGACCAGAGCAGAGGAATTACTTCTAGTGTCTTGCTTACAATATTCCTGCTAATACATCCCAGAATGATGTTTGCTTTTTTTGGAACAGTGTTGCACTGCTGACTCATATATTAACCTTGTGATTCACTATGACCCCCAGATGCCTTTCTGCAATATGTAGACAGTCATTTCCCATTTTGTATGTGTATAGCTGATTGTTCCTTCCTAGGTGGAGTACTTTGCATTTGTCCTTGTTTAATTTCATCCTATTTACTTCAGACCAGTTCTCCAGTTTGTCCAGGTCATTTTGAATTTAAATCCTATCCTCCAAAGCACTTGTAACCCCTCCCACCTTGGTATTGTCCATAAACTTTATAAGTGTACTCTCTATGCCATTATCTAAATCATAATGATCTTCCTGTTGCCACCAGTGACTAAGGGAACAGAATGCACACAACACATTGCACACTATGAGTTTGTCTTCACTTGAGCCGGCAGGGATCGATCTTTTGGTGATCGATTTATCGTGTCTCGTTAAGACATGATAAATCGATCACCAGCGGCTCCCCCGTCGACTCCGGAAGTCCAGCTCCTGAAGAGACGCAAGCTGGAGTCGACGGGGGACCGCGCCGCCGACCGCCACCGCTGTGAGGATGGGAGGTAAGTCGGCTGTAGAGACATCGATTTCAGCTACGTTATTAACGTAGCTGAAATTGCGCATCTACAGTCGATTTCCCCCCCTATAACACAAAACCTTAATTATGATCTCATACTTCCTCCAAAAACAGTCTATGTACACACTTAACCTATTTGACTGTGATGGATCTACTGTGCAGTGAATGGTCAGCAGAGGGCAGTGTGGTGAATCTGCTAGGCTGGGCCCCGGGGAAGGAGATGCTAGCAGCGGAAGATTCTGTGGCAGTCAGACAGCAGAGGAAAAGGATCACAGAGGGAAGGTGTCTGGGGTCTAGAGAAGAGTGTGGGGTTGAAGGCAATTAGTACAATGAATAACATGGACCGCCTCACTGTAGTGGACATGTCTACAGTGCTTGCTTCTCAGCCCCAGTGTCCTACCAGGACAAAGGCTCCACGACCTCACCAGGGGCTGATGATGACATTGCTGAGGCTGGAGAACCTGGCTCCACATGAAGTTTGGCTCCCCTCTCCCTGAGACCTCACAGCAAAACCAAGTCCTTCATTTAGTCCATGAACGTGTGTGTCTGTGCATCCATATAGTACTGTGTCCCTCTGGTGTCCCCCTCAGTGCTGTGCCCCTGTGTCCTCCCCCTAGCTTTCTATTCCCCCAGTGTCTCCCCCCAGCATTCTCTTTCCCCAGTGCTTAGTGCCTCCCCATTTCCACCCTATGCCCTGCCCCCAGCATTGTGCCCTCCCCCCCTCCCCTTATGTTGTGCCCTCCCCCAAACTCCTGGTATCCCCACAGGCTCTGTATTCTCCCACTGAACCCTGTTCACATCTGTCTCCCTCCCAAACTTTCCCTTCCCCGCTCTTTGGGTCAAGTCTCAACAAAAAGGGTAACTGACCCCATGGCCTAGCAGTAACTTTTTCCCTGGGGTGGGAGGGAAGGGGCCTGGTTGGTGTCCTCTACCTCCTTCCACATGCCCTTCAGTGGTGGGGAGAGGATTCTTCCTCCCCTTTCTTGTGAGGTCAGGCAACAGGAATCTGAGAACGGAAGCTGGACTCTTCCCTCCAGCTCCCACTGTTGCCTGAGCCTGGCAATGTTTCAATGAGTATGTCTACACTACAAGCACTATAGCTGTATTGCTATAGAACTGTAGTGTAGGCACTTGCTTCATTGATGGAAAGGGTTCCTTGAGAGACAGTAATTAGGCAGACAGAAGAAGTCTTCCATTGACCTAGGAGTGTCTATACCAGGACTTAGGCCAGCTTAGGGTTGTAAATTTTCACAGCTCCGAGTGACATAGCAAGCTCAACCTAAATTTTAAGTGTAGACCAGACAGGCCTTACAAATGTTAAGTGCAGCTTTTATCTCCATTCATCTGCTGTTATCTCCAGAGACGGAGTCCATATTGAGCCTCCTGCTGTTATATAGCGCTTTTGTGACTCAAACTGGCCTCCTCTCCCCTCTACCACAGGGTCAGATTTTGGGGGAGGAGGGAGATATTGTTGTTCCCTGCATCAGAGAGTCATGAAGGAATATCATCAGCCCCCTATTTTTCCAGTTGTTGCACCTATTCTCCCCATATATTCAGTCCCCTAAACCTACATATGTATAAAGATCCAGGGGTGTTTGATCCATCACTATGGAGGCATGGCACCTCCACACTACTTCCTCCCCTGATCCCACCTCCATGGCAACATGACTCTATTTTGCATCTTTGGTCTCCTCTCCCTTTAGGAGTATCAATAGGAGTTACACACAGGACAAGAGAGAGGAAGGAGCCAGGTTGAAAATGCCTTTCTACCAGTTGCTGCCCCACCCTTATGCACAAACTGTGTCTTCACTGCAGAATTAACCTAGGCTCTTACTTGGAGGTTGCTCTTAACCCGCCTCCTGTCAACAGAAAAAAATCTCTCCACAAGTTTTGTGGTGCTTTCTCAGGGACAGGGGAGCCAAACACAAAACCACAAAGTTTTGTGGTGCTGGATGGCCCATCTGGGTGGTATAGGTTAGCGCTTAGGTTGCTGTTTCATTCAGGCTAATAACCCACCTACTTTGCAGTGAAGACACAGGCGAAATCACTCAAGTGATGATAGTCATCCAACGACTTCCCACAATTCCCCTTATGCCCAGAAGGACAGAAAAGTTCTCCCAGAATTCACTAGGAAAGAGACAGAGCAACTAAGCTTACTGTAGCACAAAATAATCATGCAAAATACCTCCCAGAACCCTTAACGACACCTATAGAGGAATGCAGCACAAATGACAGTATAATAATTCAGGTAGAATTTTGCATTGTGGCTTACGCAGGCTAGTCTCAGCTGATGACCCAAGCTTATTCTGCACTGAAGGCATGCCCTCAATATGACGGTTGTGGTGAAGTTTCATTATGTTGTGGCACGCAATATGTAAGATGATTCAGCCGGGACTTGCGGGGGATTCCCCACAGTGGCTTGTGCAATGCTGCAGACAGCAGCTAAGTTTAGGACTAGGTTTGTTAGGACCCCTTCTTCTCTTGACCAAAGAGCCCGATTGTGTTAGTAAAGATTTCATGCAGTCATGAAGAACAGCAATCTTCACTTCCAAGCTGAGGTGATATTAAATGCCATGTTGGACAAAAAATAATGTTACCTCAGCCATATTGCCAACACCAAGCATTCAAAAAATAATGATTTTTTAAAAAAATATTACATTTTGGATTCTTTTGATTTTGCCTTCTGGTGTTAAAACATTTAGGGTTAGAGTTTTTCAAGCTTTTCTCCATGATCATGAGGTCCAAAAACTTTATTTTTAATAACAACAGAGATGTTTCAGGTAATAACTTAATTCCAACCGGTGGGGCTTTAAGGGAAACACCAACTATCACAAGACTCATGATAAAAATCACAAGAGTTGGCAACAATACCTAAATATTTCCAGTATTCCCTAAGATATACTGCAGATACTGAGTTCCCATTATTTCTTTATCTGAGGACTCTACATATGGCATTTCCCTCTACACATTAATGCCCTACTTTATTCTGGAATAACTTTCATGTTTAGACAAGCCCTTATATAACTAATAAGTTGATAAGCCTGACCACAATCTTGGAAGCAGAGTTTTCTTTTAACCCTATGGGTAATATATGGTCTTACAGCCAGCCAAAATTGTTATTTCATACAGCCAAATTCTGCCCTTGGACACATACCTGTGGCTTCCAATGATAGCAGAATCAATTGTATGTGTGTGTGAAGTCTTTAATGTTTTGGGGTACTATATAAAGGCAAGCCATTATCGTTATTAAAGGCTTTAGTCACTATTCATAATTTCCTAATGAAAGATCAACAGGAGAAGGAACACCAGTATCTATTCTATTTTTCTGTTTATCTGGAATTCATTACCTCTAAATGAAAGTATTACCTGGATAGCTATTTAAGTTTGTTTCCATTTACAGCAAACATACAATGTATAAAATGTACTTTTGTGTGGTTCAGTAAGTCAGATCTGATTGTATTGCTACTGTTTTCAATTATTCTTGTGCCAAATAGTATCTTTTACAGATGAAATAGAGACACTGATATGTAAAAGACACAAAATAGCATGCTCCATTTCTGTAAATGTATTGACTATTATAATGAGGGTCACATAGAGAATGCAGTACATTTGCAATAACATTCTATTCATGCCTTCAGCTTTTCTTTTTCAGTTTGATGGTTTAAAACATCACAGAATATTGTGTGAGTAGATGAAGCACAGGAATATTTTTTTAAATAAGCAGACATTTAATTATTCTGTTTTATAGAATGCAGGACGTTCAAAGCACTTTGAAACACTTTGCTGTTTTTATAAAAAAAAATATTTAAACCCAGCATCTTTGATCTTTGTGACCCTGAGTCATGCCTGCTTGACCTGAGATTTAGCCCATAAACTTCTGTCAGCTTGTCAGGAAACTTGGTAAAATTTCAGGTTTGTAACAATTTCCGAAACTGAATTTCAGTTCTTTTAGTTTAGTACTAAAGTTTCACATGGCTCTACTTTTTTCACTCTAGATCAGAGCTCTCAACCTGTCAAGGCCCAAATGTGGAATGGAACTTTCAGCCAAGCCCCAAATAACAACCATAAAATAAAGATGCAGTGGGATTCATTACTTTAGCATAAATTACATATCTATAACCTATTTCCTGGTTCTTTATTTATGATGTGTGGGTGACGGTTGCAAAAGTTCCTAAGTGATTTAAGAATGTAAGTCCAAATGCAAGTCAGTAGAATTTGGGCTCTTAACACACGTAGCACTTTTAGAAAATCCACCCTAAATATTCAGCAAGAAAAGCGAGGCAACAACAAATGTGTGTGGAATGTTGGTAATCAAATGAGAGATGTCCTTTGTGAACAATGAGAGAAATAGCTGCATTATTTTTTTTATAAATGTGTGCACCTCGGTTTACCTTGCTGATGTATGGTCAAAACCTCAAAAAACGAAAGAGGTTGTATAATACCTAAGTGGTTAGGGCACTTGCCTGTGATGGAGTAGCTACAGATTGAAGTCCCTTCTGTGTCTGCTTCAGAATAGTAACTTGAGCCTGGATGTCCTAACTCTGACCTGAATATCCTAGCCAGCTTGCTATTCTGGAGTGGCTCTCTCAATAGCTTTGTTTGGAACTTTGCTCCACTTTGTATAAATAATTACATATGCCTTATAGCAGGGACATAAACCTGCTTTTTCAACTATATTCATGGAATGGCCCAACTGTTTCCTGTACAACTCTACTGATATCCACATTTGCATGGTATTGTATGTATTCCCCTGCACAGCCGGCCCACAACATTTTGGCACCTGAGGCGTGGAGCTCAAATGATGTCCCCATCCCCCCTTGCTTGGGCCAAAACTTTGAAAGGTCTCTTGTGCCCTCCTTCCTCCAGCACAGCTCTCCACCATCTCTATGCATCTAGAGCAGAGAGAATATATATGGACCAGCAGCAGACATAATTTTCTACAACCTGGGTCCTACTGGTGCCCTCTCCCTTCCCCCAGTCTGGCATCCAAGACGGCCACCTTAGTTCGCCTCATGAGAAGGCCAGCCCTGTTCCTCTGTCTACATATTTTCTGTTGGTGGGCAAATTATACAATAGCTGAACTCAGAATTCTGTTTGTGCTGTATCTTTTTTTTTTTTATGAGTTCATTCTAAAAACTAGTTCTGACTGGATTTTTAATCCTTAAAACATTTGCAGGAATAAAGATTTCATCCCACACAAAGGATTATCCAGAAGAAAGAGAAATATTGGCACATATATCACACTGGCTGGGTATGGTCTAATGAAAAGTAAATAATCTGAAAGCATAAAAGTCTGGTGGTTGGATTCTCAGGCACATGTAAAATTAGCATGAAATTTACAACTGTATCATCTAACTAAAACTTTAACCATTCACGTGTACCAAACAGTTTTCTATTACGCCATAGATAAATCAGTGTTTCCCAGATGTTGGTATGCTCAGGATCCCCTCATGAAAATGAAAGCAATTGTATCCCTGTTCACCCTCCATCCCGGATGCTCTTAAAGACCTGCCCATCTTATTGTACACATTAGCCTCACAGACTCAGACATTAAGGCCAGAAGGAACTAGCATGATGATCTAGTCTGATCTCTTGCACATTGCAGGCCACAGAACCTCACTCATCCACGCAATAGGCCTATAACCTCTGGCTGAGGTACTGAAGTCCTCAAATCTTGATGTCAAGACTTCAAGTTTCAGAAAATCTAGCAAGTAACCTACGCCCCACATTGCAGAGAAAGGCGACCTGCCTCTCCCCACCCCAGGATCTCTGCCAGTCCAGCCAGAGGGAGTGGGGGGGGGGGAAGGGATTCTTTCCCAGCCTCAAATATGGCAATCAGTTAGACCCTGAGCATGAAGGTGAGGCTTACCAGCCAGACACATTTCTCCAGGGTGCTACGTCCCACAACTTCAGAAACACTGAGCTGAACAGATATGCCAATATGCAGCATTTATCCCTGCAAATGTTAGTTTATCATGATATGGGGATTGTGAAGGAAAACACAGAACTGACTTCAATGGGAGCTGTGGGTACTTAGCCTCTCCAAAAATCAGACCTGATGGTGTCTCAAGATGAGCACTCAAATACTGAGACACCCAAAATTTGTGGATACTTTAGAAAATATGGGCCTTAATCATTTTGTACCTCCTGATTTGTAAAATGATTAAAAGACTTCCCTTTCTCAGTGGAGCACTGGGAGGCTTCATTCATTAATGTTTGCAATGTGCTGAGATCTTGGAAGGTGCTGGAGAAGTGCAATGTATTTTTATGGCGAAGGTTGCTAAAGGCTGCCATCAGGTGAATCTTTGAGCCAAAGACAATCACAGATCTTAAAGTCGATGGGTGTGCCAACCACTCTTTCATATACAATGGAAGGAGCAATTAAGCCTCTTTTTGTAGCAGAGACATCTATGAACAATGAAGAGGCTATCCAAGGCCACATGAATAAGCCATGTGGACTCAAGTCTCCCTGATTGCAAACACAGGTCTACTCTAGAATATTGATTTGGCAGCCTGGAGAATAACTTGTATGATCCTGGGAGGAAGTAGAAATAAGCTTCTTGGGCACAGAGCTCACTGGAGTGGCAGACTTGAACTTTTCTGAGCAAGGAATCTGTCGCTGTTTGTCTCTACTGTGTACATTTTTGTAAGTAAATAAGATTACACAAAAGAATATACCTGATTGATATAATCCAGGTCTCATCATATGGAAACAATCCTGCAAATGCCAAAAATTGTCTAACAGCTATGGTCATAGGAGCAACAGTATTGTTACCATGTTCTTTGCTGACATGATGCTGTTGTGTCCACCTGCTTCATTAACCACACCTGTACCTGTTACCCATATACATGCATTTCCATATATCCTTAAGGAATAAAGTCAAATAATTAAGTATATTCTTGCAAATCAAAAATAAGCAGGGCCTTGTATAAACCATTCTAAAACATGGTCGCTCTTTGTCCCCATCTAGTAGTTACACCAGTTATAGAAACTGTTACGTCTGTTACTACCTCCATCTACATGGGCTGGTCCTTTAGCCCAGGCAGTAGCAACTCATACTTTTAGGTCCTGGGTTCAATTCCTGAAGACAACCAAGCTAGAGGCTTCATAACAATGACATGTTGGTTAGCTGGCATATTACAAGTAAAAGCCATGAATAGCTTATATCAAGTTCAAAGGTCAATTTTGAGACCTTTCTGAAAGTGTAGAGGTAATAAGCATGATTTTTTCATATGTTAAATTAGTCACAGGAGGGAGCCAGTCCTATGACTATAAAAGAAACACTGGTCTAGAGAAAGAAAAATTAATTGAAAAACTATTACATAAAAGACCTCAGTCTCCTCTCCCTCACATCAGTTTTATACTGGTATAGCTTCACTGAGTTCAGTGGAGTTACTCCTCATGTAAGAATGGAAAATCACAAAGGCTTAAACAAAAGCAGATCTGAAGGTTATAGTAGTTCTGTATGTATGGAGAGCAAAAATTCCTGGAAATGAAATCTAATTAACAATACTTTTCACTGCTTCTCAAAGAGAACATTCAAATAATGCCACGCTTTTGCATATTGTTCTTTAACAAGCCAAATTGATATGAAGATGGCAGCAGCACTTTTCCCATCTATAGTACAAACCAGGAAAATGTGAACTCTCTGAGTGAGCACTCTGCCACAATTATCCATACTTTTGTCACCTCCAAGCTGAATTCCCATGATACACTCAATTTAGAGTGGCTCTTGTGAAGCCTCCAGGAGCTCCAATTTTGTGAGGTTGGAGAATTAATGGATAGCTTTGTAAATAGCAGGGTTGTCAGTGGTATTAATAACCATAGTTTGAAGAAGTAATTGTTGAAGATTCAGACTTCACATTAACTAATGGAGATATCAGCAGTGCTGCAGAAGTTACTAAATCACAAATAAAAACCCTGATAAACCAGGACGAAAATAAAAAAGCAGCTGATGTGGATGTCATTAAAAACTATCTCCTAGAAATAGTGCATTTCATTCAAAATTACCAGACCCAAGTAGCAGTAAACAAAGGCAGAAGCTGGGTTGGGAGGAGATGTATTGAAAATTCTGAAGGTTCTTATTCTGATTTATACAATGCACCTATCAACATCTTTTTCTCTCTCTGCCTCAATAATTATGGTCTCCATAGTTGTAATATTTTAGCACCTCTCAAGCATGAAGGGATTTATCTTCACAATATCCCTGTAAGGTAGAAAAGTATTTTCCATAATGGGAAAATTGAGACACAAAGTGATCTAATGATTTTTCAAGGTCATACAAGCAGTGTCAAGAGTTAAACTCAAATCTGCTAAGTGATACTCTAACTACACCTTGACCACCAGTCCATCCTTTCTCTTTAATTACAGAATCAATGAATACATTTGAAAACATGTATAATAATTATCTTAATTCAAGTAATGCTGAAAAATTACACTAAAAGTATCCGACCAACCCAATGCCTCTCAGAAAAAGTCTGAGTGAATAGATAGACCTTTCAGCATTCCAGGGCAGTGAGACAAAATTCCATATCAAGGGCCCTCAACTGAGAATCCTCTGAATGTATGAGTATAGAGATTCAGTTCAAATGTCCCAACTAATCTCCAGGACAAAGGAAAGGAGATCTCTAAGATACCCAGGGCTCAAACCATATAAGACTTCTGTGGCAGGGTGCTGGCCAGGAGTGCCTGAGCCAGCCCTGCGGGCCCTTTAAGAGGGAGCAGAAGCCTGCAAACCTCCCCTTGCAGAGAAGGCTAATTAGCCACCTGGGCTGCAGGGCAATCAGCCTGGATGGGTTGCACCTGGCAGCCTCCTCAGGGGGATAAAAGCCTGCCAGGAAGGAAGCCCAGGGTGGTGGTGGTATGGTAGTGTGGAGTGAGAGAAAGAGCTGTTCAGAGCTGTAAGCTGTAGAGCTGTGTTTAGAGCTGTAGAGCTGTGTGTAGAGCTGAACCATATAGAGCTGTGATAGAGCTGTGTAGAACTGTAAGCTGTAGAGCTGTAAGCTGAAGAGCTGAAGTATAAAGCTGTATATATTGGTGGTGGGGCCCTGCACTGTGAATTAAAGAGCACTGTTTGGAGCAAAAGAAGGGTTTCCTGCCTGTTCCTGAAGAGGGGTGAGAAGGCGATCTTCAAAGAGTTAAACCCATGGAACTGCATTTGAAAATTAGCTGGAAGCCAATGAGGGTTCTGAGGGAATGTCTACACTGCAAGAAAAAAACCCATAGCATGAAGTTGCAGGCCGAAGGTCAGCTGACTCAGGTTCACAGGTCTCAGGCCCTGACCTGGGGCAGCCATGGTTGTGATCTTTTATTGCAGTGTAGACGTATCTAAGGTCACAGGTGTAATATGCTCTGTGTGAAACTTTGCTGAGTTCCTCAATGGTCTTCAAATGTAGCCTTATGTAGATTTACAGTGAAGGACACACTGCATGTATGTTTGGACCTCTAAGATGACCCCAGTTACTACTTCATGTAGGAAAATTGTTTGTACTGAGGGACTGGATTCTTCAAAAATTAACAAATGTGGAGAATGTAAAAGTGTCTGACTGGTTGTAACTTACCTCAAATGGGTGAAAAGAAATCTAAACTTAAAAAGTATAAATAATTAAATAATATTAAAGAAGATGTTTCTCTAGCAAATGAGATGGGCCAGGATTGATATCAATGAATATCCTACGATTATCTTACGTATGTGTATATCATTTTATGCAAGTTTTTCATATGTACAAAAACACTGGGAGATTGCCACCATTTCAAATAACACATCATTAGCCTATCTTTATTAGAAAATTCTATGTTGTTATTCAATAAATCCAATTCTCAGTGCAAGGCTTCTGAAAAAGACAAGAGTTAAGACAGAATCAAACATGCTTAGAACATGGGCAAAATGTTCATGGTCTTCTCAGCATCCTCCACCAGGGGGCTATATGTTTCCCTGAGAGGGGTTCAAAGATCTAACTGCTAGGATCCTACCTTATGATCCTTCCTGCACACCAACTGTTTTACCAAACCAGTTCAGATCACCAAAGTCACATAAGCCATTTTTTCATCAAACACATTCATACTAAATGGTCATAATTCTAGGTCAGGGAAGGGCATGTGTGTGTAAGAGAGGTTTGCTTTATTCACAAATACAGTCCATTCAGACAGGATGCCAAACCTTCAGCTGCGGCGTGTGCTGGGCCAGAGATCCACCAGACCAAAGCAGTGGGATGTTTCTCTACCAGTGGATGTGAGCAGCTGCACATAGACTGATTGGTGATAATAGCTTGAGTCCTTCTGGGACTCAGGATGCCTCTCCCTTACCTCAGCTATGAATTTGGTGTTGCTACTTAAAATACAAAGATACAGCTCTCTGGTTAATGAGGAGCTAAAGAAAAAGAATGATTTGACAATAGAGGCTGCTGTGGATATGGTGAGATCACAGAAAATGGAGAGGGCACAGCTCCTTAGGCAGGTGGCAGTTTAGGCCCTGATTCTACAAAGCACTTAAACACCTTTAATTTTAGCCACCTGTGTAATCCGGTTCCTATTCAACAATGTACATGCTTAGATAGGATTTAAACACATGCACTTAGGGTGACCCTATGTCCAGTTTTGGCCAGGACAGTCCCTTTTTCAAGCTCTGTCCCGGCTCCTCTCCTTACTTTTTGGCAAACTGGCCATTTAACCCATTTGCTAATTGCAAAAGGCAAACTGGACAAATACACAGTTTTGCCCCCACAAAAAGTAGGGTGCAGAAAAATGGACGGAAGGGAAGAGTCAGAGAGCAATATCAGTCCTGAGTAGGAGGGATGTCTCAGGCTGGCCCCGCTGGCGGGTAAGTGAAGCTCATCCCAGCCTCCAACATGGGGGGAAATGGGGAGCGTTGGGCCAGCCCAGGAGGCAGAGAGGGCTGAGGGAGGGGCTCTCACCAGTGGCGGGGAATAGGACGCTCGGGCTGGCCCCTTGCAGTGTCCCGTTTTCCCTTTAGGAACTTAAAGTTGCTTAGGTGCCTTGCAAAATAGGAATGGGATTAAACATGTACTTAGGCGCTTTCCTGAATCGGGGTCTTAAACAGATAATGCTTTGTTTACAGAAAAGTCTGTTCTGAAGTTGCCCTGTGCTGAAAAGGGCTCTAATGGTTCAAAGAAGGGGTTCTCAACATATTTACCATTGTGGACTGCACATGCAGCTCTATGTATTATGTGGGCTGTATCCACAGAATATAAGTACGACCTGTATGGCCTTGAGGATGTCACATGGACTGCAGCTGTGTGTTGTTTGGGCTGCATTCAGCCCACAGGTTGAGAACCACTGATCCAAAGACATCTGGTTAGTGGGCTTGTTTCATTGGCCTCCTCTAATGTAAACACTGGGGCTTGGGTAATATATGTACAAGAAACAGGAACAATAATCTGTTCTCATATTTGATTGATAGTCCTAAAAGACAGATATTTTGTTAACTTTATATCCTGAAAAGAGGACCTGTAAAAGAAAGAAATTAATTGTAGAAGCCAACAGTGTCAGTGAGTGGGATGACAGTTTGCAAAAGAAAGTGAGGAATACTTGTAGCACCTTAGAGACTAACTAGTTTATTTCAGCATAAGCTTTCATGAGCTATAGCTCACTTTGTCGGATGCATAGAATGGAACAGAAGTAAAATGCATTTATACACACAGAAAAAGAAAAGAAAAAAAATTGTACATTAGCATACCAATTCTAAGAGGGCTGTTAAATGTAGATGGTCCGTTATCACTAAGAGAAAAATACACCTTTTGAAATGGAGATCTGTTGTCAGTAACTCAGGAAATGCAATTAATTACTGTAATGAGAGAAACAATCTGAACTTCTGTTAAGCCCCTGGTTAATAGTGTCCAATTCTCATTGGAGACAGCCCCCCAACCTGAAACAAATACTCACCAGCAACCGCACACCACACAACAAAAACACTAACCCAGGTACCTATCCTTGTAACAAAGCCCGGTGCCAACTCTGTCCTCATATCCATTCAACTGACACCATCATAGGACCTAATCACATCAGCCATACCATCAGAGGTTCATTCACCTGCACATCGACCAATGTGATATATGCCATTATGTGCCAGCAATGCCCCTCTGCCATGTACGTTGGCCAAACCGGCCAGTCTTTACGCAAAAGAATAAATGGACACAAATCTGACATCAGAAATCATAACATTCAAAAACCAGTAAGAGAACACTTCAATCTTCCTGGCCATTCCATTAAAGATTTGATGGTGTCAGTTTTGAAATGGAAAAACTTCCAAAACAGACTCCAACGAGAAACTGAGGACCTGGAATTAATTTTCAAATTGGATACTATTAACCAGGGGCAGAAGTTCAGATTTGTCCTCTCATTACAATAATTAATTGCATTTACTGAGTTACTGACAACAGATCTCCATTTCAAAAGGTGTACAGTAAACCCTCGATTTTGCAGACCTCGATTTAACGGACTTCAGATTTAATGGACAAAATTTCCGGTCCATATGTCATATGTGAAAATTAACACCCTGTTAATTTTAAAATGCTTTTAACCAAGATTTGCTTATAATTAAATTAACAGGTTATTTTTTGTTATTAATTCACTGTTACAGTAGACTCCCGATTATCCGGGCGCTGGTTAACCGGGCTGTGGATTAACCGGGATGTCTAAACGGGTCGGTAGGGGAAGCCCCAAAGTGGCGGCGGCCTCAGCCTTAGCCTGCCGCTGCTTTGGGGCTTCTCCCACTGGCCCCTTACGTGCTGGGGTCTCAGCCTGCTCCCAGCCTGGGTGTAGGAAACCCAGGCTGGAAGCGGGCTGAGACCCCGGCTGGCAGGAGCCTGAGGGGAAAGCCCAAAGTGGCAGCAGGCTGAATGCTGAGCCCGCCGCTGCTTTGGGCTCTCTCCCCAGGCTCCTGCCACCTGCCCCACTCAGCTCCTGCTGACAGCCTGGGTGCAGAGAACCCAGGCTGACAGCGGGAGCAGACTGGGGCAGGAGGCAGGACCCCGGCTGGCAAGGGACCAGCAGGGGGAAACACCAAAGTGGTGGTGGGCTGAGCGTTCAGCCTGCCGCTGCTTCGGGGTTTCCCCCGCTGGCCCCTTGCCAGCTGGGGTCTCAGCCTGCAGCCAGCCTGGATGTAGGAAGCCCAGGCTGGCAGCAGGAGCTGAGACCCCAGCTAGCAGGAGCCTGCGGGGAAACTCTAAAGCAGCAGCGGGTTGAGAGCTCGGCCGCTGCCGCTTCTCAGCTCTCTGCCGCTTTAGACTTTCCCCGCAGGCTCCTGTCAGTGGGGGGTCTCAGCTCCCGCTACCAGCCTGGGCTTCCTACACCCAGGCTGGCAGCGGGAGCTGACTGGGGCAGGCAGCAGGACCCCGGCTGGCAGGAGTCTGGGGGGAAAACCCCAAGGCGGCGGCAGGCTGAGCGCTCAGCCGGCTGCCGCTTTAGAGTTCCCTGCAGGCTCCTGCTAGCCAGGGTCTGAGCTCCCGCTGCCAGCCTGGGTTCCCTACACCCAGGCTGGCAGTGGGAGCTGACTGGGGCAGGTGGCAGGAGCCTGGGGAGAGAGCCCAAAGAGGCAGAGGACTGAGCACTCAACCTGCCGCCGCTTTGGAATTTCCCCCCCCAGGCTCCAGCCAGCCGGGGTCTCAGCCCGCTGCCAGCCTGGTCTTCCTACACCCAGGCTAGCAGGGGAGCTGACTGGGGCAGGTGGTGGGACCACCACCATCCACCCCCACCCCCAAGGCGGCCGGCGAACTCCCCCCCCCCCCCCAGTAGACGCGTGATTATCCGGGATTTTATTAACCGGGATTAAGGTTTTCTCGATCATCCTGGATAATTGAGAGTCTACTGTATAGAAAACTTTTCTGTGAAATTAAACTTTTCAAATTTTAATTACACAAACGTGTCTACATAAGTAAAAACAGGTAAACTAACTAATTTGTCAATTTTTTAACATACGCATTCGGAAAAACTACTTAATTATACAACGGACTTTCGGCTTTAACGGACACCCCGAATTAGTCCGTTATATCGAGGTTTTACTGTATTTTTATCCTAGTGATAATGGACCATCTACATTTAACAGCCCTCTTAAAATTGGTATGCTAACGTACAATTTTTTTTTTCTTTTCTTTTTCTTTCTGTGTGTATAAATGCATTTTACTTCTGTTCCATTCTATGCATCCGACGAAGTGAGCTATAGCTCACGAAAGCTTATGCTGAAATAAACTAGTTAGTCTCTAAGGTGCTACAAGTATTCCTTGCGTTCTTTACGGATACAGACTAAGACGGCTGCTATTCTTGAACCTGTCAGTTTGCAAAAGAGGGGCTGTGTAGAAGACTGGAAGAAAGCATGGCACCTACACAGAAGATCCAGCTGTCGAAGTAAGGTCCAGTTTCTAATGTTTTTTTAAAAAACAACAACAACGAGGAGTCCTTGTGGCACCTTAGAGACTAGCACACTTATTTGGGCATAAGCTTCCATGGGCTAAAACCCACTTCATCAGATGCATGGAGTGGCACATACAGTAGGGCGGTATAGATACACAGCATATGAAAAGACTGAAATTGACTTACCAAGTGAGGGGTCAGTGCTAATGAGCCAATTCAATTAAGGTGGAAGTGGACTATTCTCAACAGTTGACAAAAAGGGGTGGAAATCACTTTTGTAGTGCTAATGAGGCCAATGTAATGGCCCATTTCAAACAGTTGACAAGAAGGTGTGGGTATCAGTACGGGTAAATTAGTTTTTGTAGTGACCCAGCCACTCCCAGTCTTTATTCAGATTTTTAGGGACTTTGGCTTATTTTGTAGTGACAGCAGACACTGCAAAATCTCTGATGGGAAGCTATGTGAAACCATTCAAAGTAGCTGTTTCATTGGAATGAATGATGATATTAGTAATCTAGCATAGGTAAATTAAATTTGACAAAGATAAGATGCTGTTCTAAACTGGAATTAAAACATGACCTGTGGGATGAGAATACATCTCCTCCTGTTCTAAATATTCCTCCAGATGACACAATTGTGGGAGGGTTTCCAAAGTACTTATTAGCCAAAAGTGTGAGTGTTAGCCAGATGGTTTCCTTGGATTTTGAATAGTCAAGAGGATCAGACCTGTGATTTATTGTAGGTTCAATAAGGTCTGCAGTTATAATAGAGGCTGCTGTTGTTGTTTGGTCAGCAATGGTTGCATGTTCATGCTGCTCTTGTTTTACTAAATCCAGATGCATCCATAAATCTCCAGATGAAATGGTGGACGCACCAGAAGCCGAAACAGCAGTGGCCAAAGAAGGCTGAACAGATTGTCTTGCAGTTCTTTGAACTGCCTCATTGGTCATTTGAGCATTTCCTGCCAAATTTGATATCACATTTTCCATTATGTCATTAGCAAGAACAGATCGTTTGAATCAAAGATCCAGAAAGTAGCCAAAATGTATTTCCTTTAAGATGGGATCAGTTCTTCTGTGTAACTCTTCTCTGAACACCTTGGCACCATAGGAACTATTTTTTTATGGATGCTTTCCCTTTAATTGAAGCATTCCATTAACTGCATCAAAATACACACTATAGTATTTACAATATATGCCTTGGTTCACCTATGCTGCTTTAGCACTTAGATCTGTGGTGGCTGATCGAATGGAGTGAACATGTCCCCCCAAGCTGCCCAATACAGTCCGTTCCTGATGTGTGATCAGTTCATCTATTTAACTACTAATACTTGCTTTTGCTCAGCCAGTCCTTTCAAAATGTAGAGGTCTATTAAGTTACTAGTATACTGAATAATGGTGCATTAGGAAGCACAGAATTGTTTGAGGAGGTATGTGAAGTCCTACTTTTACAAAATGCTGGAAATCTAAAGAGAGAGATTTTCCCTTGCATTTGTTGGACATACATTAATCATTGACTGGTCTTTGGTATTATTCACTCATGTGCAAAACAAAGAATATATTTACATAGCCCCTTTTAGCAGGTAGAATGTTACTTCCATGCATCTACTGATGTTTTAAAGAATGTTAATTGCTATCACCATGATTTTTCACTAGCTTGCACCCTGTGTAGTCATTTACACCTGTGAAAAATGAATGCACTGTGAGTTTTAAATGGTAACATTGTAATTTGGTTAAATTTTATACTCACTGTTTTCAAGTGTAGGTGACCACACAGGGTGCAAAGCCAAGGAGAATATAATAAACTCTCTTTTTCTATGATGCCTACAAAAAACAGGACAACAGTTAAACTGCTGGTGTGCTGAGACCATTGCCTATCATGCCAATACTGTCCCATTGTTTCCATGTACTCCTGCATTGGTCTGTCTGTATCCTCCATTGTCTATTGTCTTATACTTAGATTGCAACCATCTTGGGGCATGGACCATCATTTTGTTCTGTGCTTGTACAACTCCTACTACAATGGGGTCCCAGTCCATGACTACGGCTTGTAGACACAATGGTATAATAATAGTCGTCATTAAGAATAACAACTCAGTATAATAATCAACCACAACTGCAAACAGGCGGCAAGAGCCCTGCCTGGAATGATGAGGCACTATTCTTCCATCTAACACAGACAATCCTTCATCTATTTTTTTTAAACACTGTTGTAGCATCCATATCCGACCTCTCAATACCTTTCACTGTGTGAATAGCTGTTTTATTATGACATTCTTTTTCAGCAACAAAATAAATGTCTTCTTCTTAGACTTTCTCTTAAGAGGAATGCACACAAGAAGTTACTTAACTCATTTCTACACACATTTTTAATATGCACTGGTGTTTTCATGATGAATTACTTGCTCATCACTGTAGTCATTTACTAGGAAACTTCATTTCACATTCATCTACAGTTCTGGAAATTTTAGGACACCACCATCCATTTCAAATGAGCAATAGAGTTCTCCAAACAAATGTTTTCATCATATTTGACATTTGTATCATGCAATGTAATGCTTGGACAAATCCTGATCAACCTACCCATGATGTGATAATCCCATTGAGTAAGAGGAATATGATTGATTATCTGCCACACTTGTCTCTCCCTCTGTATTTTTTTAAAGTGTTTCCATATATTGGTTTAATCAAAATGGTAGTATTCTTCCAAATAATTTTGACACGCTGTTTACAAGTTGCTTTGGAAAAAGAAACACTGATGAATTATTAAATTGATTGACTGATTATTGATTAAGTTATTAATAACATGGAAAAAGAGTTGAAAACCTCCCCAATATTCAGAACTACCAACAGTTTTTTATATTGAAACATCACTCTTTGCCTAAACCCTATATATCAAAACCTAACTCCCAAATAGTTGAACAATGGCATGACCTTCACATTCCTATTGAAATGGAATCTTTTATCCTTAATGACACTATGAAACACTATAAAGTAATACCTAGTCATAAAATCCACTTGGAATGCTTTAACAGCCCTGGACCAATTGTCCATAAAATAATCTCAAACAAAATCTGCTTCCATAACCCATAATACTGTACCTTGCTTAAAAATTATTTAAAATATTTTCCCCCAGAAAAAGTGGTATGACAAAGGTACTGACATTTTCACACGGAACATAGGAAATAGCATCATCTTAAAATTTAATGAAAATACACTCCAGGTGCAAATTAAAAGAATTTCAGTGGCCTGAAAGTTGATTCATTCAAAGAAATAGATGACTATCAATATTTATCATATTAAGAAATAGGCAAAAATAAACTTATTACATTAGTAGCATTCCAAAATCAAAACTAAGTAGTCAGACTTTCTGTACTACTACTGAAAGCACTTGAGAAAATAATTCAAAACATTGTATTAGACCCTTTGGAAGACTATAAATTTGGACCGGACCACAGCAGGCATTTGTTACTCTTTACCTCAGATATTCCTCATCATTACAGCTGACAGAATAATTCACAGTGAATCATTTTTCTGACAATTTTAACATTTTTTGTGATCAGCAAATTGTGATTTCCTCAAATGTATTATTAATTATTTCAAATTATCCAATACATTAATTTAATTATTATACTCAATAAATGTTTTGCAAGAATATTCAATACCTGAGACTTGACCTTTGAACAGTGTTGCTAATTTTGATCATAAAGTCACATAGTATTGCTTCTTTTCCCTAACTGAATAACCATATATATTTTTCCAGGGTAAATATAATATAAAATATGGGCTTCCACAAATAATGAATGCAACTTCAAAATTTCCATGAAAATTCATGCCAATATAATTTAATCCTTGAAATTCAACCAAAACAAATATTAGTTACGTGCTTCCATCCCAGTTTTTGTATATGTTTATGTTCCACTGAATTATATGGCACTCTCACCAAATAGATTGTCACAATCAAACCTATAGTGGCCATCTCAAAGAAACTGGTAAAAATGTGTATGTATCTATCTCACAATATTTTAATCCAAATCTGAAATGTTATGCTAAATCTTGACAATCTTTAAGTACAGCTCATGTTTTAAAAAATTATGTAATACCATTATAACAGATGCCCAGAGAACTGTTGTGGCATATCACAAACTAACATAGACGTTATCATTTACTAAGTAATTTTATAAAATAAGCGTAATCTATTTATATATATAAAAGTCAAATGGTGTATGTGTGTGTGTGTGTATGCGTGTGTGCGTGCATGTATGTATGTTCCCTTACTCCTTCCACACTGTTTGAGCTAGAGACTTGCAATTTGGTGCAGTTATAGGCTTTAGGGTCCTAATCAGGGTAAGAGTCGAAAATTTTTCAAATCTCACCTCTGACGCCCCCCAGGGGTGAAATGCTTTAAAGCCCATTCACATCAGCTGGGCAGCAGGTTAAAACCTGCTGTTCTCTGTGACATAGTTATGATGTCATAATACCCCCCTCCAATGGACCCCGCACTCACTCAGCTCTCTCTCCCCTTCCCCCCTCCAACGGACCCGAGCAACGCTGAGACGTCTGAACAAAATTTGTATTAATAAAAAACATGGTAGTCTTTTTACATCCCACTTTCCAATTACAAATACCCCAAGCAATGCCGGGTATTTTTGCTAGTGGAGATATACAAAAAAGCTGGCAACAGAAAAATGGTCTCACAATCCATTTTCCCCAAACTTTAAAATCTTTCTGTCTGAATCATAGTAAACATATAGTAGCAGTTTCACTAAAAACTAATTGCCCTTGTTAGAGACAGCCCCTCTTGCTCATTCTTCTATATCTCTTGTCAAATATTATTGCACACATTTGTTTCAAGTAGCTAACAGTGCATATAACCCAGCTATCCAGGTATTCCTCTCATTATTATCATCATCCTGCTGTGATGGGCTGGATCACAGAAACTCCTTTGGGACTGCCACCTGATGTGACTAAACTACCTCTGAGCCCATTTTCCCTGCCAGCTTGGGATTTCAGTACCTTGCCTTGTTTGAGCCAGACACGCTTGCCTGCTACAGACACAGATCCAAGTCTGAACCACATCCCCCCCAAGCTGCAGTCATAACTGAAAACAGTTTAAGAAGTTTGTACTATCTCCAGCGCTCAGATACCCAACTCCCAATGGGGTCCATACTCAAAATAAATTAGTTTAAACTCATAATTTTTTTGCCCTCTATAACACTGATAGAGAGATATGCACAGTTGTTTGCCCCTCTCCCTCCCTCCCTCCCCCCCGTATTAATACTTACTCTGGGTTAATTAATAAGTAAAAAGTGATATTATTAAATACAAAAAAGTAGGATTTAAGTGGTTCCAAGTAATAACAAAACAAAGTAAATTAAAAACAAAACAAAGTAAATTACCAAACAAAATAAAACACGCAAGTCTAGGTCTAATACAGTAGAAAACTAAATGCAAGTAAATCTTACCCTCAGAGGTGTTCCAATAAGCTTTGACAGACTAGCCTTCTTCTAATCTGGGTCCAGCAATCACTCACACCCCTGTAGTTAATGGCCTTTGCTCCAGTTTCTTTCAGGCATCTTATGGGGTGGCTTGAGCCAGCTGAAGACAAAATGGAGAGGGTTTCTCAGGGGCTTATATAGTCTTTCTCTTGTGGGTAGAAACCCCTCTCTCCCCCTGTGTAGAATTACACCTACAAGATGGAGTTTTGGAGTCACATGGGTAAGTCACATGTCCATGCATGACTCAGTTCTTTACAGGCCAATGCCATTGTCCACATGCTAGTTTGAATGTTCCCAGAAAAGCTCACATGTGGATTGGCATCTATCAAGGCCCATTGTTAGCCAAGTACTCCCAATTACTTTAATAACCCCTTCACATTATGTTGACCAGATTTGCCTTAGGTGTTTCATACAGCAAACACTTTAAATACAAACATAGAGCCAATACTCATAACTTCAGATATAAAAATGATACACGCATACAAACAGGATGAATACATTCAGTAGAACATGACCTTTGCAAAGATATGCTACATGGCATATAACATATTCCATTTTAAGCATATTTCTATAAAGCATTATGGGGTGCAACGACACACCTGCCTCCATCCTTACGTCCATTTGTTTGTTACATCATCTTTTTTTAAAAAATGGATTGTAAACTCTTCAGGACAAGGAATATATCCTACCATATGTTTGTATGGCTAACCCAATCTAACCCTAAGGAGCTGTGATCTGGTTATGGGCCTGTGAGCACTCCATAATACAAGTAATAAATAATAATAATAGCAAAGTCTTTTTCTGTCCAGATAGAGCCCTCAGGTAACATTCAACTAGGTTAAGTAATACTGTTAGGGTGAATACACCATTAAATCTTACAAATGCTCTAAAATAGTCCTTGCAATTGATGCATGAGCCAAGTACATGCCATCTATCTAGGCAATTTCTGAGCAAGCTTTATAAAATGCTGTGAACTCACCCCTTGGCCTTAGACATTTTTAAACCATTCGTTTTATACAATCTGTGAGGTTAGAGATTATGACATCTGGAATTGTGTCTTCTGTCTCATATTTCTCTTTTATGTAGTCTATCACTTCAGGAAGGTAAAGCAATACATAAGAGTCTGACTGTCCTACTCGGTATGCATTTGGTGGCTTGGCTCACGTTAAAAAGGGGCCCTAAATATTTATTTTTATACTTGGCCTTTAGTCTAACCATGGCACTTCTAATGAATACACCATCTGATTTTGATCAGTCAGTTGTACAGCAGCTGTGGGCTTATAGTTATGAACACTGTCACATAGGCTACCTATTTGTGTCACTTTTGTAAGAGAAAAAACAAAGCAATGACTTCAGCAATACTGAATAACTATGTTTTTCTTATTCCTTGCCCTGCCCCTTCCTCCCTCCATCACTCCCCAAAAAATAAAAAGCCTCAATTTGTGTTTAATTACTTTACAATTTTTTCAGTATCGATTTGGCCAACTTGACTTATGGTACTTTGCACATCTCTTTGAACAGGGTCAGGTTTAGTCCATCATCACCAACCAGGTATTGTAATGTGATAATTCTGGGTGGTGGGAGGCACCTTTATTTTTTCACAGTGAGCCAAGCCCTAAGCTGTGTTCTCTGTTCTTTTCCCTTCCTTTTAGACATACAATGTCTGCTGATAGTGAGTTTGCTGGGGTTGACCGTATCATTCCATAATACAGAAGTTCATGCTACATTTTTCCTGATATTTTGGTGGATGGATATAGGTCCATTCTACAGGCCAATCCAACAAGATGCTGAAGAACTTCAGGGAGTTGGTAACAATCCTCAATTTCAACAAGTCATAGAACCTCCCAGAACTAGGTTATTAGGGTCTAATACCCACTGAAGTTAACAGATAGGTTCCCCTGCCTGGATTCTCCATTGAGCTACATCATGTATAATCAATAATTTTTATCTGAGCAAAGTAGGTGTAAGACATAAACATTCGAATCTTGTGGCCTTTTATTGGGTTGACCCTTAGATAGGGTCAACCCAAAGAGGTGCTAAAAGCTTGCAATAGTGATTGTCCCCAAATTCAGGTCCATGTGAGTAAGGGCTGTAGGATACAGCCCAAAGTGGTTTTAGATTAAAAAGGAACAGAAATATGCATTTTTATTTAATTAATTTATTGGCACTCTTAGTGTCCAGGCATAATTAGACATGATTCTTGTAAAACTAATATATTACTAAAGTGAAAATAAACAACACTGACAGGCTGTGTGTGTTTTTTCTTTTCTCATGTGGCCAAACAACCTTTTTAAATAAGAGCTGAGCACTCAGCCAGCAGACACTGCTCTTTCCTCTGCCTTCAGAACTGGGCAGCCAGACAGTGGTGGCTGCTGGCCAGGCACCCAGTTCTGAAGGCAGTACCACCACCAGAAGCAGTGTAGAAGAAAGGGTGACAATACCACACCGTGCCACCCTTACTTCTGCTCTGCGACTGCATTGCCCCTCTAACTTCAGTGCTGCTGCTGGCAGTGGTACTGCAGTTAGAGCTGGGTGGCCGGCCAGCAGTCTCCACTCTGCCTTCGAATGCCCTCCCAGAATACATTCCGCGCTCACCATGTTATAATAACATTTAACATTCCTGTGGTGGGAACAACACCTCAGCAGCCCAACACTGTGGCATTTAATTTCAGAAAGGGGAACTATTAAAAAATGAGGGAGTTAGTTAAAAGGAAATTAATAGGTAAAGTGACTAAAGTGAAATCCCTACAAGCTGCATGGACACTGTTCAAAGACACCATAATAGAGGCCCAATTTAAATGTATACCCCCAAATAAAAAAACAAAGTCAAAGAAGTAAAAAAAAGCCACCGTGGCTTAAAAACCATGTAAAAGAAGCAGTGAGAGATAAAAAGGCATCTTTTAAAAAGTGGAAGTCAAATCCTAGTGAGGTAACTAGAAAGGAGCATAAACACTGCCAGATTAAGTGTAAAAATGTAATAAGAAAAGCCAAAATGGAATTTGAAGAACAGCTAGCTAAAAACTCAAAGGGTAATAATAAAATGTTTTTTAAATATGTCAGAAGCAGGAAGCCTGCTAAACAACTAGTGGGGCCCCTGGACGATAGAGATAAAAAGGAGCACTTAAAGATGATAAAGTCATTGCGGAGGAACTAAATGAATTTTTTGCTTCAATCTTTGCGGCTGATGACGTTAGGGAGATTCCCAAACCGGAGCCGTTTTTTGTAGGTGACAAATCTGAGGAATTGTCACAGATTGAAGTGTCACAAGAGGAGGTTTTGGAACTAATTGATAAACTTAACTGTAACAAGTCACCGGGACCAGACGGCATTCACCCAAGAGTTCTGAAAGAACTCAAATGTGAAATAGCGGAAATATTAACTAGGGTTTGTAACCTGTCCTTTAAATCAGCTTCTGTGCCTAATGAATGGAAGATAGCTAATGTAACGCCAATATTTAAAAAGGGCTCTAGAGGTGATCCTGGCAATTACAGACCGGTAAGTCTAAAGTCTGTACCGGGCAAATTAGTTGAAACAATAGTAAACAATAAAATTGTCAGGCACATAGAAGAACATAAATTGTTGGGAAAAAGTCAACATGGTTTCTGTAAAGGGAAATCATGTCTTACTAATCTATTAGAGTTCTTTGAAGGGGTCAACAAACATGTGGACAAGGGGGATCCAGTGGACATAGTGTACTTAGATTTCCAGAAAGTCTTTGACAAGGTTCCTCACCAAAGGCTCTTATGTAAATTAAGTTGCCATGGGATAAGAACTGGTTAAAAGACAGGGAACAAAGAGTAGGAATAAATGGTAAATTTTCTGAATGGAGAGGGGTAACTAGTGGTGTTCCCCAAGGGTCAGTCCTAGGACCAATCCTATTCAACTTATTCATAAATGATTTAGAGGAAGGGGTAAACAGTGAGGTGTCAATGTTTGCAGATGATACTAAACTGCTCAAAATAGTTAAGACCCAAGCAGACTGTGAAGAACTTCAAAAAGATCTCACAAAACTAAATGATTGGGCAACAAAATGGCAAATGAAATTTAATGTGGATAAATGTAAAGTAATACACATTGGAAAAAATAACCCCAACTATATATACAATATGATGGGGGTTAATTTAGCTACAACTAATCAGGAAAACGATCTTGGCGTCATCGTGGATAGTTCTCTAAAGATGTCCATGCAGTGTGCAGCGGCAGTCAAAAAAGCAAACAGGATGTTAGGAATCATTAAAAAAGGGATAGAGAATAAGACGGAGATTATCTTATTGCCCTTATACAAATCCATGGTGCACCCACATCTTGAATACTGTGTACAAATGTGGTCTCCTCGTCTCAAAAAGGATATATTGGCATTAGAAAAGGTTCAGAGAAGGGCAACTAAAATGATTAGGCATTTGGAACAGGTCCCATATGAGGAGAGATTAAAGAGGCTAGGACTTTTTAGCTTGGAAAAGAGGAGACTAAGGGGGGATATGATAGAGGTATATAAAATTATGAGTGGTAAGGAGAAAGTGAATAAGGAAAAGTTATTTACTTGTTCCCATAATATAAGAACTAGGGGTCACCCAATGAAATTAGTGGGCAGCAGGTTTAAAACAAATAAAAGAAAGTTCTTCTTCACACAGCGCACAGTCAACCTGTGGAACTCCTTGCCTGAGGAGGCTGTGAAGGCTAGGACTATAACAGGGTTTAAAAGAGAACTGGATAAATTCATGGAGGTTAAGTCCATTAATGGCTATTAGCCAGGATGGGTAAGAAATGGTGTCCCTAGCCTCTGTTTGTCAGAGGGGGGTGATGGACGGTAGGAGAGACATCACTTGATCATTATCTGTTGGGTTTACTCACTCCGGGGCACCTGGCATTGGCCACTGTCGGTAGACAGGATACTGGGCTAGATGGACCGTTGGTCTGACCCAGTACGGCCTTTCTTATGTTCTTATGTTCTTATGTTCACCAGTTAGAGAACCTCTGATTTAGAATGGGAAATGATTCTGTGCTAATGCTGTGCTGTTAAATGTTATCTTTTTAATGCACCTAGTTAATTGATCATGTAATTCCAAGTGAACAAAAATAGTTATAATTTTTAGTCCAATTTAAAAAAGGAAAAGGAAAATTTGTTTTAGTAATAAATAAATGGCCTGACCCCGTGAAGCAGCAACATGTGGAAATGTCATTGATTACACTTGTCTGCACACTGAGCTTGTACAAAATCGAGTCTAATTTTAAAATTGAATAATTTCTATTTTAGAGTATAATCAGCTTGTATAAAGCATCCATTTAAGGTTAAACTACAATTATAAATTATTAATAATTATTAATTATTATTGGTGTTATTATAAATATTTTGTCATTTTCTTCATTGGTCAGCTATACGATAAAAGCAGAAAATCATTGATTTTTTTTTCTGATTTTTTTTTTTAGTCCTGAAAATTATAGGTGAATGAAGAGATAGGTAGAAAGATGGACAGAAAATTAGTAATAAAGTTTATGACTTCACTGGCTTATGTAAAATCAAATGTTATGCAGTTCCAAGGAATATTATTCTCTTGCAAAGTCTAATTTTTTTAAAAATCCATTTCTTTTAAGTGAAAAAATGTTTCATTTTCCAGATGCTGTTACTTCAGGAAATATCAAAGATCTCTTGTTGAAACTTTTAGAAGCAATGTCTTTATTGCATTTTTTACACTCCTAGTCAAGCTGTCATCCCCATCTATACATTTTCATAACCACTTACATATGCCCACTCACCAAAGGACATTAGCTTGACTGCAGTTTTGCTCACATCTAGGTTTTTAGCTGACAAACTATAGCAACCAAAACCCAGAACACACAGAAATGCTCCCTTGAAACAGAAATTCCATATAAAATTATACTTTTAATGAAATGGACTATTAAAAAACTTAGAGAGACAAAGTGGGTGAGGCAATATCTTTTATTAGATCAACTTCTGTTGATGAGAAAAACAAGCTATCAAGTGCCACAGAACTCTTCTGTCTTTCAGAGACCTGAAGAAGACCTTTGTGTAGCTCGAAAGCTTATCTCCAAGAAAGATAGTACCTCACTCACCTTGTCTCTCTAATATCTGGGATTGACATGGCTACAACAACACTGCATATTAAAAAAAATTGTTTGTATTGCAAAGTTTACTCTCCTAGATTTTCCATCAGCCCAGTTCTTAGGACCCAGTCTTGTGAAATACTGAGTGTCTCCTGCTAAGTGCTAAGCACACTCAGCTGCAGATCAGTCTTATAGAAGTTGAGGGCACTCAGCACCACCAAGAATGGGATCCTAATTACTCAGAGCCATTTAGCTGGTAATGAGGTTGTAACTTAAGTCCATCTTGAACAAGATCTAATAAAGGTAGACCTAAATAAACTGAAATTAATGGGGAGAATTCTTGCCACAGAGTCTTTACCTAAATGGCGTGCTTTACAGAATAAATTCAGGTTTGTATTTCCAATGGAAATGTGAAACAGAATTTGATCCTTCCTCCCTGTTGTGATTTTTCCAAACATGCTTCCTTTTCCCTAATGTACTACAGTAATGTGCATCCATTAAAGCTACACAGTATGTCCTAAAATGCTGACATTTCATTTTTAATTGAAATCAAATATGCTGTTCCATTAGGGAGTAAGACAGTAAACCAGAATGTCAGAAATTAGTGGAGGTAAAGAAGAGAAATTTTCCTCCCTCAGAAAGAACACTTTTGAGCCATCAAGCCAAATGTATCCCTGGTGCAATGCCACTGAGTTGATGGAGTTACGTGAGGATGTATTTGGCTTCTACTGTATCTGTGAGAAAGGCTGCATTAGAAATATATTTATTTTTCAGTTTATTGAAAGTACACTTATCATAACCCCCGGCAGCATGTACAATAATCACCTTTAAAAACTATACATACCTGCCCATACAAACTGTATAAGATTCCAAAAATATCACTCTGAGGCGTAAAATGTCTCATGAGTAGGTCTCCATGTCTGTCATGGAGGTTGCAGAAGTCAGAGATTCCGTGACTTTCTGTGACCTCCATGACTTCTGCAATGTCCTGTGTGGCTTTCTCCAGGGCTACTCAAGTAGCTGGCTGCAGGGCCAGCTGCTCAGGTGACCCTGGGGATAGCCACACAGCCACTGCTCTGGTGGCCCCCAGCTGCAGTCCCAGGGCGGCCGGAGCAGCTGCAATCCATGGTCCCAGGCAGCAGTCCCTGGGCAGCCGACTGGAGCAGCCGTGGTCCGTGGCCCCAGGCAGCAGTCCCTGGGTGGCCAGCCAGATCAGCCATGGTCCACAGCCCCCGGCAGCTGGTGCAGCTGGCCCCAGGCACCCCCTCCAGCAGCACCCCACCCAGATGTACCCCCCAGCAGAAGCCCCCATTGACCCCCAATATTTATTTAATCACCGGTATTCTTAGTATAACCATGTTTTTTTTCTTTATTGCCCATGACCCGTCCATGACTTTTACTGAAAATACCCAAATGACTAAACTGTAGTCTTACTGATGAGTCATTGTGAAGTGATAAAAGCAGCTACAAATATGGCTGAGAGCTATTTTGTTCAGAATATCACAAGGTTCAGTCATCACTAAGATTCACACTCTGTGTCCTGACCACAGTGTAGGTGGTCTGACCTACTACTGCTTGCAGCAGGAGTCAGACTGCATTGGAAATCAGAGTCTGAGATATGCCAGAGAGCAAACTGGGATTGAAGTGTCAGGAAGCAGGCAGGGTCAGATTATCAGGAGGAGATCAGAGAGCACACGAGAAGTAGTCCTAAACAGGGGAAATCTATTTCCCTGGACAACTTCCTGTTCCTGGGACTGGTTTAAATACATGCAGGGAACCAGTCAGGATACCCAGAGTGCCACCAATCAGATCCCAGGACAGGAGTCCTCTGTCAGAGAGCAGTGTCTAGATCTGGCAAGTGTTGGCAGATTGAAACTGGCTTTTAAGAGGCCTGCAGATCATGGTTTGATATCCCTCGTCCCTGATAGTCTGGTACTGTCCAATTTTTAAGTTCTCAGACACTTTGACTTCATAAATTACACCCACGGAACAGCAAGGCATATATTTATGCCAAGTCAAGAGTCCAAGACCAATGTGATAGCAGAGGTAGTGCAACTGTCACCAGCCTAACTTTTCAGCTAATTTGCATGAAACAATTTAATTGGTTGTCTGAGGGAGACTGCACAGATGGTGGATTACTTTGCCCAGTTGCCATAGTTCTTCTTCAAGGAGTGTGTTTCTTCTTCTGGGTGCTCCACTTCAGCTGAATGTATGTCCCTGAACCTTTGATCAGAGAATCTCAGCAGCAGTGATTGCCTGAATTGCGCATGTACTGTCCCCATCTGGTGCTGTTGTCAGTCCTTCCTAACCATCCTTCACCTGAGATGAAGCTCTCATCAGCATGCAAACCGAAAGCTTAATTTAGTGTTTAGAATAGGTTTTTAGAGTAGTTTTAATATAGTAGTTAGAGTTACTTACCCTTTTCTTTCCTGTTTATTTTTCTCATTAAAAAAATCATATATTTTCCTAACCCTTAGAATAGTTTGTGTTCACCCTCAGCCCTCAGGGCTGAACCACCACAGTTCAAGCCATGCCCAGATCAACAGGCTTCAAGTGCTGCCTTTGCAACAGCCCAAAACTAGAAATGCACACAATTCTGTTCGAGAGCAGGGCTGGGGCCCCAATCCCTGTGGGATGCTTTCCTCCTCAGATGGGCTACAGCTCTATTATGCGTGTCTCCCCTCCCCCCGCCTGCCCTCCCCTCTCTGATCCTCCTGTTATTGTGAGTTATACACAAATTACAAACTGACAAGGCCAAAGTCATCTTGGTAGCCCCAACATGGCCCAGACAGACTTGGTACTCATACCTATTGAGGATGGCGGCATGAACACTGTGCACTCTTCCATTTTGGTATATCACCGAAACCTGAAGTAGCTTTACCTGAGAGCATGGATCCTTCATGGTTCCATCACGATGAACTAACCTGCTCAGAACTGGTGAAAGATGTATTATTAAACAGTAGATGGACAACCACACATAATACTTATCTGCACAAATGGAAGAGATTCAACATATACTGTCAAAATAAACAAATTAGAGATGTTTCTACACCCTACTCTTGGTATTGGAATATATATTGAGGCTAAAGACATCTGGACTCTCCATTAGCTCAATCAAAGTACATCTCTCAGCTATTACTGTAAGATCAATAGGACATCAATATTTGCCCATCCGATTACCAAATGTTTCCTTAACGGTATCAGAAACATTTACCCTGAAGTACTCATACCTACTCCATCTTGGGATTTGAATTGAGTACTATGCTGCGTCACCAGGCCCCCATTCGAACCCTTAGCAACATTGTCTCTATCACATCTCTCAACGAAGGTGGCATTCTTAGTAGCTATCACATCAGCTTGCTGAGTGGGTGAGTTGGAGGCCCTCATGGCACACCAACTTTACACCTTTACAACTTTTTCAAAGACAAGGTCACTCTAAAACGGCACCCAAAATTTCAACTAAACTATCTTCCTCCTTCCACATAAATTAACCAAACCATCTTCCCTCATTCTTTCCTAAACTTCACAGGAGTCTACAACAGAACTCATTACTATATACTCCAGACATCAGGCGTGCCTTAGTATTCTACCTTGATGGAACTAAGCCTTTCAGAAAATCACTAAGGCTTTTCATTTCCACTGCAGAATGCTCTAAAGGTTCTGCTATTTCCAAACAGAGACTATCTGAATGGATTTCCGGGTGCATCCACCTCTTCTGCCAACAGAAGGACCTGCAATCCCCATTGGTAAAGCTGCAATTCTGTCATGGAGGTTGCAGAAGTCATGGGTTCTGCAGTTTTCCATGACCTTTGTGACTTCCACAACTGCAGCGACCCAGGGCCACTCCCAGAGGTGCGACTGATCCCAGCAGCTGGTCCCGGGGAGCACCCGAACAGTGGACCCAGGGGCAGCCCTTGGGACTGTCCAAGCAGCAGTGATCCTGGGGTTGGCCAGAGCAGTGTCAGTTCCAGGGAATGCCTTAGCATTGGTCATGGGGGCAGCCTCAAGGACTGTGTGAGCAACAGCAGTCCCAGGGATGGCTGGAGCAGCAGCCCCAGAGGCCATTGGGAGAGTGGTCCCCGGGGGCCGCGGAGCAGCAGGTCGCTAGTGCAGTCAGCCCCCACCACTGGAGCAAGGACCCCTCAGAGCAGCGGGGGCCCAGGAGCAGAGATTTAATCATGGGAAATCTATCAATTTCAATAGCCTTTCTAAACAACATACTGATCATGGACATATGTAGAATGGCCTCTTGGGCCCCTGCACAAAGGTTCACCAAACATTATACAGTCAACCAGAGTTCAAGATTGGATGCATTTCTTGGTCTGACAGTATAATCATCACTTACATGTGCAAATCCAAAGCCCCTTCCATTCAATATGGGGCACTGTTTGACAGTCACCTGTCCATAGGGACACTCCTCAGAGAAGAAGAGAAGGTTACTCACCCTGTGCAGTAACTGAACTTTCCAAGATGGTGTACCTGTGGGTGCTCCACTATCCACCCAATTCCCTTCTGCTACAGAGTTCAATTTCTGGACTCTGTGGTAGAGAAGGAACTGAGGGGGATCTGGTCACAGGTGCTAGATAAGTACCGACAACAGAATGAGGCAGGGACTGCACACACATGACACAAGCAAAACTCCCCAATCAAAGGTGCAGGGGCGCACATTTACCTAAAGTAGAGCACCCACAGGGACACCCACGTTGAAGAACCTCAGTTACTGCACAGGGTGAGTAACCGTCTCTTCTTCAAAAACACCCACACAACAGCACAGCCAGAACACAGACTAACCCCAAACACACATAGATCCTCCTGGCAACACACATCCCTCATTTCCCACCCTCACAAATCAATATAAATCTCGCAGAATTGTCACTTTGTCTGTATGTCACTCTGAAGCTTAGAATGTCTGAGTCAGAATGAAGTGACGCAAACAGCTACCAGCCTGAGAGCTCTTTGGGTTCAGAATATCACCAGGTTCAGTAGTCACTGGGCCCTATGAGAACCAGAGGGAATGTTGGAGCCCAAAGGTTCTGTGACCGTTGGAATATGACAGTTGATCAGAAAAAGCGGGAGAAACAGCTCTGTCACCTTAACAAAGAGGCGGTTGTGCCTCCAGCCAGGGCACAGCTCTGTATACAGACTTTGGGCAATATGTACAAACAGTCACATTGCTCACTGTAACACAATGCAAGGAAACAAGAACCCCTGTCTTTTTACACGTATGAATTCCACTCCTGCAACAGCATGGGCTTTCAGCTATGAGTATGAAATAAGGGTTTGTCTACACATGCAGATATTCCATAGTAGCTATTCAGGAATAACTATTCAAGAATAAATATTCCAGAATAATTATTCCATGTGTGGACACTCTTATTCTGGAAAAAGAGTGTCCACACATGAAGTTATTCAGAATAACTGTTCTGCTTTAAATTCATACCCTTCCTTATTCAAGTATAACTTTAATAAGGTGTTTCTGATACTATAAGGCAGTCACCTCAAAGTATCCTTCCAACCACACAAACCACCAATTTCAAACTAAAATTTGTGGGCCAGATTGTGTTTGTCCTCTGGGACTGCAAGGAAATGAGAGCACACAGGTCACTTTCTCCTCACACTCTCTACAGAGGGGCTAGGCACAAGAGTCAGGAAGTACAAGGTCTCCAAAGAGCTAGTACTGTTGCCAGGGGCATGGCTATAGTTCAACATCAGCCAGTTAAATTGGTTAAGGTAGAAAGGAGTGAATACTACACCTTCTACAACTGTGGCACAGCAGCCATGCTTTCCCTGTAGTTCACCTCTTGCTACTTATAGAATAAGCATGGACATTTTCCCTTTGTTCATTACTAGGAATAGATCATCCATGAGAACAACAGAGTCTCCACACCATATGCAGGCTCAAAGCCCAGAAATAAAGAGATTGGGGAACTCACAAGCCTCCAGATGAGGAGAGAATTGATTCACTAACACCATTTCAATAACACTTGTAGATAGTTGGCAAGACTGGCAGCATCAAGGGATGGTATCTTCAACATGATCCTAATTATGGCTTAATTGAACAAACCGAGGGATATGGTCTTCTGAAGGAAGATGCTGATCATCCCTTAGGGCCCATCAATGAGGGGCCCAATAACTACTAGCTAGATTTTTGGTTTTGCCATGAAAGACAACTTGCCCAGATCACAGCTATGTTTATGATAGTAGTCATAGAACTTCAATTAGCAAGATTAGCTGAAAATCAGATAAATCCTGTGTGTGTCAAGCCACCCCACCCCCCAAGAAAACACACAAGCCCATCTTGAAATCCTATGAATCTTGATCAGATCATGATTTCCAGCATTCACACAATAGCCTTGATTAGAGTGACCAGATGTCCCAATTTTATAGGGACAGTTCCGATTTTTATGTCTTTTTCTTATATAGGCTTCTATTATTTCCCACCCCCTGTACCAGTTTTTCATACTTGCTGTCTGGTTACCCTAGCCTTGTCTACTCACATTTCCCTGTCACAGGGAAATGATGCCTATACCAATATGAGGCCTGAGGATGGAATAACAGGAGATGGCATTTGGCAGTCACTTCCATAGTCAACAACAGCTTATAGTTTTAATATTCTGTGAGTCTATTGACAGAATGATAGACTGACTGTACAACATTCTTTTTAGTTACAGGATTCTGGAATATTAGCTGGTCCATTAATTTTGAAGGGAAGAGAGAGAAAATTAAACCTGAGATTGGAAGAGAGATGTGTCTGACCTTGACAAACACATGATTTTCATACATCCACACCCAAACTCCAATCCTAAAACTAAGGTCCAGTTTTGTGAAAAGAACACATCCTCTAGAAGCAGAGATCAGGGCTGACAAGGGGGGGGGGGAAAGGGGGACAATTTAACAGGGTCCTGAACTCAGCTTCTCCCCCCCACACTCCCACACCCTGACCCAACCTCCCATAAAAGTCTGTAATGTCTGTGTAAATAAAGCAAAATGGGAGATGGTGGGGCCTCAGTAAACATGATGTACTGGGGCTCCAAATTTCTGTTGCCAGGCCTGATCAGATGGATGCTGTGAAAAACAAATAGAAAACAATTCTTGTCTTTGTTATTAAAGAAATGTGCAACCAAACATATGAGGAAAATCCGGTAGTTTCACTGCCAAAAAGAGTATGCCAAGGTTAGGTTAAGGAGATGTTGGCGAAAACATGACAAATCTACAGGGTTGGGATGCCATACGACTTAGAGGGGTGTGCCAGAGATAGCAGGTGATGAAACCATGAACTACCTCACTCTCTCAGGGCATGTCTACACTCTCAGGGAATGTCTACATTGCAGCGATTGATCCACCGAGAGTTAATTTAGCGAGTCTAGTGAAGACCTGCTAAATTGACCATTATTGCTCTCCCAATTGACTCTGGTACTCCATCGGAATGAGAAGCATAAGATAAATCAATGGGAGAGTTTCTCCCATTGACCCAGCATAGTGTAGACACCACAATAAGTCAAGTTAAGCTACATCAATTCCAGCTACGTTATTCACGTAGCTGGAGTTGTGTAACTTAGGTCAACTTAACCCCATAGTGTAGACCTGCTCTCAGAGTCAGCATGATCTCTCTAGGATCCAACAGATGGGTATAAACTGGTCATGAACAAAGTTAGGCTGAACATTAGAAGAAGATTTCTAACCATCAGAAAACTGAGGTTCTGGAACAGCCTTTCTACTATAGGAGTAGTGGAGCAAGAAGCCGAACTAGTTTTAAAATAAATCTTAATAAATTTATGAACAGGATAATATGGTGCAACAGTCTAAGATAGCAGGGGACTGGACTCAAGGACCCAGGAGGTCCATTCTCATCGTATGTCTGAGCAGAAATCCACCTGAGACTTGATGGGTGCAATTTTCAAAAGGGTTTAATGTTTGCCTAACTCACTTCCATTATAGTCAATAGTAAAATTCCCAATCACTTTAATAGGAGCGTAGTTCGGCCAATAAAGAGCACTTTTTAAAATTCCATCCGATCTTGCGAAAAACATTATTAATAATAATCGTCCCCTTTGTGACTTCTGTTAGGTAGCTGAGTCTCATTCTGTCTCACATCCTGAGAAAGTCTTGCTTCTAGAGAATGTGTTTGTGTGTTAGGGGCATAGGCCCCCTGCACAGAAGATCCAAGTATTGGTAGGGCTGGGAACAGAAGACCTGTTATCTGCAAGTTTAGAGGGCCAAGTTCCTACATCCCTTATGGTCTCCCCAAACCCTGCCCTTGAAGGGTACAATAAAGAAAACTCAGTGAGATGAACCTCAAAATATTTCCTGGACTTTCTGTCCCACTCTGTGAGTTTTACCGTGGGAAAGTACTCAATTATTACTCATTCAAACCTCCCATTCACTTGAAAGGGAATTTTGACTCAATGACTAATCTACCTATTAGCACTTACATGGTCCATTACATCTTCAAAGTGATGTACAAACATTAATTAATCCACACAACTTCCCTGTGAGGTAAAAGAGACTTCTCAAGACAATATTAATATAGCTACTATGTAAATAAACTGCATTAAGAAAGTTATGTGGCACAGTCAAGTGCTTGAAAGTGAGAATATGCCAGGTTTACAGTTGCCAATGCAACCTTCATTCTGTTCCCTTGTGTTTCCCTCCTGTGCAATGAAGGGGGAGGAGGGAAAACAGTTTGATCATGTAATTAAATACTGTATCAAAATGCAAATGCGTAAGAGATACTTTTTAAGTTAAAAGACTAGATAGCAGTAAGAGCAGACATTTCTAAGGGGGAGCTGGGCTGCTTAATTCAGAGAGGCAGTCAGGATAGCTTGGCCAAGTCTAGTTCTTTCTCTTCCCCTCTGCTGGAGGGGCCCTGGCCCATGTATTGGCTTCAGATTGGGGTGGATGGGCTGCTGGAGCCATGTACTAGCTCTGGGGGGGCCTTATGGTGTAGAGTCTAGTACTGCTCTGTTTCCCACCTCTTCCCCTGCTGGGAATTGGGGGAACTCCAGCCCCCTTGTGATGCCCCAAGAGGAGGGGTTGGAGTGTTAAGGCCACGTACAGAGTCTCGGCTGTATGGCTGGAGGGCTGAGCCCAGCTCAGCATTCTCTTCTTTTCCCCAACCCCCACCACTCACTAACATTGCTCCAGCCTCTCCACATGTTCCCATGACAGTGTGCACTGCTGATGTTACTGCGTTGGCAGCAGTAGGGTCTTGGATATTTAGAATATTCATGGTTATTTATTATTTGGCAGACTGCCAATATTATCCTAAGCAATGCAAGGAAAAGAAGTGAAATAGTTATTTTTAACAGTTTATAACTCAGATAAACCTGAATCCCTGCCATATTTCAAAGGCCTGCTGCAAACAGTGGAGGTAGAATTTCTCAATAAAAAGGTTGAAAGTATCTTTTACAATGGGAAGTGTTTGTTGCCTTCCTGCTTATTGTTTCCTGCTCCCTGTTCCTGTTTGTTTCCTGCTCCCTGAACTCAACATATAAATTCCTCTTTGTGTGGATACATAGTGTTGGGTGTGTGCAGTTACTCAGGGCATGGCACTACATACCTGTGATTTGAACTATCTTTTGTCCAGAGAGAGTTGGCTTAACTGCTTCATGGTTATTACATATTTTACTTTGGATTCCTGGTGTTTTGGGATTGGTGTTCTGGGGGTGCAGTAGAGTGTACATTAAATGCTTCTATTTTGCAGTCTATGCTTCCTGCACATCCTTTGGCTGTTGACTAGCAATATTTTATTCAATTTTTTTTGGAACTACAGGCAGATTCTGCAACTGTCCAGCATTGCTAGTTTATCCTGGTTGCGTAAGTGCCTAGGCCAGTGATGACATTGACATTTATGATGGACTCTCAGAGCCCAAGTTCTCCTTTGGTGGAGAGATGAGCATAAAGGCCTGTGGACTAAAACTAAGGTCTGCAGAGTCTGGGATGACTGATGTTCCTACAGTGCCACCAGGAGACCATGCAGAGCTACAGCCAGGGAACACTGTGGAGAGTAGGTGCTGCAGGAAGTACACAAGGGAGCCAGAGTGATAGCACCATGCAGCCCTCGATTGGTCAAGTGCCCTATTTAACCCTGGGGAATGCTCCAGGAAGTTGTCTGGACAACCACACGGAATTTGGCCTGCTGCGACTCCACACTTCACCTTGTCTTTTGATCTCTGACCCTGGCCTCCCTCTGACCCCAACTCTTGCTTATTGAACCTGGCGCTTGGGATTCCTCTGACTCCTGCTAGGCAGCTACCATCCCTGACATGCAGACTGCAGCCCAGTTGTGACAGCTAGGCCAAACCACCTACACCCAGATCTCTTACAGCCAGTATTTTGGGATGGAGATTCTGTTCTAAAGATAAAAAAGGGTTTTGAAGCTTGCTAGCAACCCAATGAAACCATATGTGAATTTGCATGTGGCTTGCAGCAGTTGACCCAGCACTGTGAATTTGGGGGACATTATGATGATCATGCTCAGTGATATTTTTGTGACTGGCGCAGTCAATGACTGACCGGGTGAACAGCTACAGGCTGAAGATGCTAGAACTGAAGATACTAAAAGCTGATTGATACTGTACCAACTTTTCATGTCACGTTTGTTAAGACTGAAGCATTTAAGAGGGCTCAGTCTGAAATGGGTTCTATGTCTTAGACAACTGCTACCTCTTATGCTATCAGCTGCTCCTCCTGCTTCCATTGCCTAGTCATACGATGCTACCTACCTCCCGCTCCACAGCCTCAGCAGTGAAACTTGCCAGCTCCTTACTGTTTCTGCTGTGGTAGTACAAGTCATTTGGGTAATTTCACTTCCTGCCCAGCTAGAACGGCTATGTGCCAGGCATGTGGGAAGGAAAGACACTTGAAGCTAGTGTGCTGTATACTGGTTCACAGTCATGGGAGGCCCAAAATGCCTACTGTAAATGTAGAGCCGTATAAGACCACCTTTGCCAGGACCAATGAGCTGGAGCTGGTATCTCATATCACAGGAAATTAATGGTGCACCTCTGAAGTGTATAGTGATACGGAAGTTAATGTTCTTCCCTTTGAGCTCATTCATAATCTGGAGATTTCCCGAATGCAGTGGTTATAAAAGCTTGAAATTTGTATGCTTTGCAGACTGTGGGTGAAGCTGTGTGTTCTGTGCTCTAGAAAGGCATATTCTTGATTGCAAAGTTTTACATTGTTAAAGGCACTGCTGCAAATGCGGTTCCATTTTTGTCCTACAATCTGAGTTTACAGCTTAGTATTATGCAAGAATTTTCACAGGATAACTTGGATGTAAAATGGAAGGGGGTAGCCAACATATCATTCAGAGACACCATGATTTATTTAACAGTGATGGTATTCTATCCATGGGATACGTGTACTCTCTGCAGTTGGGTTCAACACCAAACCCTTTGCACTGCTTGCATGTTGTATACCTCCTGCACTTGTGGACTAGATCTGAGGAGAATTGCAGTGCATAAAAGATAATAGTATAATTCGGGAGAGCAAAGGCCCATCAGACTGAAACTCACCCATAGTGATCATATACAGGAAAAATGGCAACATTCTACTGTGCACAGATTTTAGGATACTTAATGAATATGTGAAATATGAGCTGTTTCAATTGCCAAACTTTGAAGAGGTGAGCTGCCAGGTAATGGATCCTGGATTTTCTCTGTGTTGGATTACTAATCTGGTTTATTGGCGATCTGTGTTGGATTACTAATCTAGTTATTAATTGTCACTGAAAGTTTGCAATTATTGACTTTCAGCATGCTATTTGGGAGATATTGTTATCAAAGACTCCCTTTTAGTTTAGTTTCTGTTCCTGAGGTATTTCAGCTCTTAGCTCCGTGATAATAGCCATAGTTCATGTTGCTAGTTGGACGACATTCTCATCTTTCCTAACACCTTTCCTGAGCATAATTGCATTCTGGACCAGGTGCTAACCCAACTCCAACAAGCTGACACAAAGTTGAATGCAGCCAAGTGCAGTTTTGCAAAAGATGTTGTAACATTTCTAGGGCATTCTCTGTCAGTTGACGGTGTGAAACCAACACCCGAATGGCTGCAAGCTGTTGCCTCGCTGCCATTACCCACTGGTCGAAGCAGTTTATGTTTTTTCCTTCAACTAGCTCAGTACATAGGTGGAAGTTCTCTGCCTCATTTTAGTGCCCTTGCCAAGCTGCTGTGAGATTTAATCTAGAGCCAAGGCCAGTTCGTTTGGACTAAAGAGGCAAAGCGGGGGTTTAAAAACTTGCATCAAGCCCTCTATCAATGCAATCCTGTATTTATTTTGATCCAAGGAAAGTTGTAGTGATTCAAACCAATCATGCAATCAGTGCCTGGGCACAGCTCTGCTCCAGGAGAGACAGACGGTTATATTTGCATCCTGTACTGTCACCCCGAAGGAAGCAAAGTATTCCCAGATGGAGCTAGAATTCTTGGTGATGGTTTTTGCCAATTTATGCGTCAGAGTCTACTTCAGGGATCAGCAACCTTTGGCATGTGGCCCATCCTGGAAATCCGCTGGTGGACTGGCCCTGTTTGTTTTTCTGCAGAGTCCAGAGGTTCAGCTGATTGCAGCTCCTACTGGCCGCAGTTGGCCGTTCCAGGGCAATGGGGGTTGGGGGCTGCGGGAAGAAGTGGCCAGCACATCCCTTGGCCCATGTCGCTTCCCGCAGCCCCTATTGGCCTGGAACAGCAAACCGCAGCCAGTGGCAGCTGTGATTGGCCGAACCTGTGGGCGCTGCAGGTAAACAAACCGGCCCGGCCTGCCAGTGGATTTCCCTGATGGGCCGCGTGCCAAAGGTTCCTGATTCCTGGTCTACTTAGTGGGAAGATATTTTACATTAGAAACTGATCATTTACCTATTTTGGGTCTCTATTATAAAGCCACTGAGCTGCTGAGTGTAAGACTGCAGCAGTGGATTATTCAGTGGTGGCAGTGTGATTTTAATTTGGTATATATCAAAGGAAGACATAATTTATTTGCTGATGCTCTTTCGAGAAACTGCTGGGTTGGTGCCCTCACATCCAGAAATGGTGGCGTACACAATATACTTTTTACTAAAAGATATGTCAGTTGACTTAGGCTAGACCAATGACGCTACTCTTTGAGATGCTGAACTGTGCAAGATGATATGTGCTGTACAAGTGGATTGGATGGACCAAGTCACTAAAAGAACTTTGTTTACATTGTACAAAATTCATCCTGAGCTCACAGTGAAGACATGTGCTACTCCACATACTTTAGGTAGAGGAGCCCAGGTGATCATCCCAGCCATGTTGCGACAATCCTGGAGGTGGCTCATAATGGACATTTGGGATTTATGAACATGAAGGAACTTCTACGTAGTTATGCTTGGTGACCAAGGATGCACTCAGACATTAAGCATCATGTGAAGACATGCTCAGCCTGCACAATGCATAGAATTACTGCTCCTCTGATCGCTTTGAAACCAGGAGTCGTAGACAGACCACGGCAGAGAATTGCAGTGGCAAGCACTAGGCAAGTGTCTGGACATGTTATCAGTACTTATGGTGTGGTCCTGCAGGCTGCAGGGTATGAAGCATGTTGAGTGCATTTACTACATGGAGAATGTGTTGTTAACCAGCAAGGTGTACTGCCTACTGAAAGGGGAACAGATAGAGAAGATGACACCCTTTCTGTGTATGATGATGTCATATGTCCAGCTGGGGAATTTGCACTACAGAAATCCACCCACAGGCTGAATCAGAGGTATAACCTATGGTCCTGGGATCACCTGTGCCACTAACAAGGTATTGCTGAAGTTTTGGGGAAAAGCGAAGGAAACTGTGATGACTGGTACGCATGTGTGTGTCCTTCCTGCTGATTGCTTCCCATTCCTGGTTGTTTCCTGGTTCCTATTCCCTGAAGTCATACTGCTCCAGTTCTTGTCTCAGCGCACATAGTGCTGGGTATGTCCAGTTACTCAGGGTCTGCTGCTACATACCTGCCATTTGGACTGTTATTATGTTTTGTCCAGACTCAATGAGTTAACTTGTTCATGGTTATTACATGTTTTAATTTGACCACCTAACTGTGTTTTGCTTCAATTTCCTTGTCTTTTGCCACTGATATTCAGGGGTGCATCATAGCATAACAAAGTAGTAGGCAGCCTAAATATAGGTGTCACTACCAGCTCCCACTAGAAATTATTTTCAGAAATGGATATTAGTGTTTTGCACTACTTGGCCTTTACTTTTATAGTTTATTTAAGGGATAATATATCCATGTTTGTCTTCCTATTTCTGTAATAATTTCCCATCTAATATTCTTATATCTCTTTTCTCTAGACTTCTTTGTTGGCCACTTGGTATCTAAATCATGTTTACAAATTCCCTAGAGGTTAAATATTTATAAAAGATGAGTGTGACACATAAGCTTCTGGTACATTTCCAGCTCTAAAACAATAAATAAGCACTAAAAATCCAATGTAAAATGGCATCAGTTGTTAGAAAATAGACCTCATATTGAGTGCCAAAAATATCCAGCTTTTCCATAAATTAGAGGAACTCAATAATTAAACTATACCTATGCAACGAAAGCCAGTATCCAAGTAAATGACTATTAACATTCATTTGGTGGTTTCAGGCTAGTTCCTTCATAAATAAATCACAAGATCCATTCAGAGAAGACCAATGCCCCAATCATCACCCCTGGCTCAGGTAATGGACCTGTTTCTCTGCACATCCACAGGTGTCATGTGATGAATCTGATGATCAGCAGATTCCATACTTCTCTCCCTCCACTCCCAGAGGGTTTCAGTTTAACAGGAGGGGAAAGAGCATAACAGTGCTGTCATCTGGCCAACCAGGTAAGGTAAGGCAGGTGAAGATCCTGTCTATCTCAGCAGGGGAGATGGCTCTCTAGGGATCTAGCAGAAGGAGAAGGCATTTCTGAGAACTGCAGGAGCAGTAGGATACAGGTCTGCCCAGAGTCTGTTGGGATCCTGTAGTCAGAGAATGGGGTCAAGAAGTTTCCGGGAGGGGTGACAGTCCAGATTCAAGCAGGGTGTCCTGGGGGAATCTGAAAAGAAGATAGAGTTTGGAGACAGTTGGGCTGTGTGTTACATGATGAGCTGACTCAGCTGCTCTTTCCTGACCCAAATGACTGATACAGGATATGACCACTTGTGTGGCATGCCCTGTACAATTGCTTATGCCCACTTATGAAGAGTTTTTCCCCTTTTCTTTCTTCACCTGACCAGGTTAAATTGGGGGGAGTGTGGCCTTTTCTGGGACTCCAGGGCAACTGTTCAGGGAGGAGGGGCTTGACCAGACACCAGATCTGGGAGTAAGGACACATGTGAATTGGATATCTGTGACTCTGGTAATGTTTTGTGAGTATATGGTTAAATGTGTAATATTTATGTGGTTTAGAATGATGATATTGAGTTTCTTTCCTTTGTTCCAACCAGTCCTTGGCTAATTAAATCAATTTCCATTGCCTAGATCATATTTATAATCAATCAGCCGTGGTGTCTCACCTCTCCAAACTGCTTTCAGAACAGCAAAACATGTCGTGACCTTGGAGCACTAGTTACTTCAAGCTTTGGTGACTGGCTCACTTTCCCTATGTTAGGGCCTGATCCAAATCCCATTGGATATGATCACAGACAGGCCCGGAAAATGTTGGGAAGAAAGCATTAGAAGGTGCAGCCACTCAACCAACAAGCAACACAATGCTGATGTGACGGGCATGAAAAGCTGCATCCAATCAATTAACAGTCCCAAACAGCAAACAAATGGACTTTATGCAAGATATATATATTTATATACAAAATGCTATGTTAAAAGAACATTGCAAGGTCAAGCACTGAAATATTAGGAAATCCCCCCCTGTGCATGTGCATTGTGACATAATCTTTAAGTAGATGACCACTTGCTATTTTGTTCTCCAGGACTTCTGCTTTGTTCAGTGCACAGGATTGCTGGTGCTCACTGAATGAGCAGCTATTAAACATTTGTTTTAACTAAGGCTTTCAATTAATTGCAGTTAACTCACACAATTAACTCAAAAAATTAATCACGATTAATCACACTTATAACAATAGAATACAAATTGAAATTCATTAAATATTTTTTGATGTTTTTCTACATTTTCAATATTAATTTCAATTACAACACCAAATACAAAGTGAACAGTGCTCACTTGATATTATTATTTTTATTACAAATATTTGCACTGTAAAAATGATAAAAGAAATAGTATTTTTAAATTCACTGTACTGTAGTGCAATCTCTTTATCATGAAAGTGTAATTTACAAACACAGATTTTTTTGGATACATAACTGCACTCAAAAACAAAACAGTGTAAAACTTTATAGACTCTACAAGTCCACTCAGTCCTACTTCTTATTCTGCTAATTGCTAAGACAAACAAGTTTGTTTACATTGACAGGAGATACTACTTATTTACAATGTCATCTGAAAGTGATAACAGGCATTCACATGGCATTTTTGTAGCTGGCTTTGCAAAGTATTTACATACCCAGATATGCTAAACATTCGTATGCCCCTTCCATTATTTGACCACCATTCCAAAGGATATGGTTCCATGCTGATGATGCTCATTTAAAAAAATAATGCATCATTTAAATTTGTGATTGAACTCCTTGTGGAGTGGGGGAAGAATTGTTTGTCTCCTGCTCAGTTTTATCTGCATACAAATATATTTCATGTTATAACAGTCTCAGATAATGACCCTGCACATGTTCATTTTAAGAACACTTTCACAACAGATTTGACAAAACGCAAAGAAGGTACCAATATGAGATTTCTAGAAATAACTACAGCACTCAACCCAAGGTTTAAGAATCT
This sequence comes from Sternotherus odoratus, assembly GCA_032164245.1. Lineage (NCBI taxonomy): Eukaryota > Metazoa > Chordata > Testudines > Kinosternidae > Sternotherus > Sternotherus odoratus. The sequence goes on from JAVMKO010000007.1 coordinate 91,053,852, forward strand.
CAAGTGCTATCCAAAATCTGAGAGGGACGAGGTGTGGCGCATGCTTTTAGAAGTCTTAAAAGAGCAGCACTCTAATGTGGAAACTACAGAACCTAAACCACCGTAAAAGAAAATCAGCCTTCTGCTGGCAGCATCTGACTCAGATGATGATAATGAACATGCGTCAGTCTGCACTGCTTTGGATCATTATCAAGGAGAACCCATCATCAGCATGCAAGAATATCCTCTAGAATGATAATTAAAGCATGAAGGGACATATGAATCTTTAGCGCATCTGGTATGTAAATATCTTGCAACACCAACTACAACAATGCCATGTGAACACCTTTTCTCACCTTCTGATGACATTGTAAACAAGAAGCGGGCAGCATTATCTCCTGCAAATTGTAAGCAACCTTGTTTGTCTGAGGGCTGGGCTACACTGGGGGCAGGGTTTGAACCAAGATACGCAACTTCAGCTATGCTATTCGCATAGCTGAAGTTGAAGTATCTTAGTTCGAATTACCTGGCTGTCCCCGTGGCAGCGCATCAACCAGGGCTGCTCCCATGCTGACTTCTCTTACTCCTCCTACCGAGGTGGAGCACAGGCATAGATTCGGGGATCGATTTATCGTGTCTATGTGAGATATGATAAATCGATCCCTGATACATTGAGCACTACCTGGCGATCTGGCAGCTACTGTAGCCATACCCTGAGTGATTGGCTGACCAAGAAGTAGGACTGGGTGGACTTGTAGGCTCTAAAGTTTTACATTTTTAAATTTTTGAATATAGGGCTTTTTTACATAATTCTACATTGGTAAGTTCAACTTTATCATTAAAGAGATTTCACTACAGTACTTGTATGAGGTGAATTGAAAATACAATTATTTTGTTTTTTACAGTGCAAATATTTGTAATAAAAATAAATATAAAGTGAGCACAGCATACTTTGTATTCTATTTGTATGTTGTAATTGAAATTAATATATTTGAAAATGTAGTAAACATCCACAAATATTTAAAATAAATGGTATTCTATTGTTGTTTAACAGTACGATTAATCACAATTAATTTTTTTAATTGCTTGACAGTCCTAGTTTTAACCTCATTGTGCTTGGCCCCAGGCCTTTTTGGCTGCATGCTATTCCAATCCTGCTCTGAATACAGAATTATTACTTTCCTTATAGGCTGTCTATGGGGTTCATCACTATGATATCTGACATTAAGGGATTTATTTTCACAACATTTGTGATGGAATATTCAAAGATTTTACCTGCACTGTTCTAAAAATCCTCTACTGAGCATGTGTAAATTGATATCTTTCAAAGGCTTGCAGCCTGGTCAAATTTGGATGGATTTTCACAGGAATAGAAAAAGGAAAAGAAAAAGACACATCCCTGGCATAAAAGCTACTCCCTTACCAAATTTACCATGGGGTGCTAGAGCTTCTCAAGAAATCGTAAGAATACTTGTAAGATGGAAAACAATTTTTCCCCTTAACCTCATTCTCAGAAATTACCAAACCGTTGTCCAATTTATTTTAAAAAACAGTCGAAAACAGCCTGAGCCAGACACTCAGCAAGGAAAGTGTCATTCGAAATAGTAAAGTTTGGCAAAGTCATAACCAACTGAAAATAGGGTCTAATAATGGGCCTCAGAGATAATGGGCGGGGCAGGGCCTTGTGGAAGGGGCAGGACTGGGGGCAGGGAATGACTCTTCCTCGGGGCATATCAGGATCAGGGAGGGACCTTCAGGCATTTGTTATTGGGGAAGTTCTTGCCTTCCCTCAGCCTTTTCCTCAGAACTGAGGGCTGTTCTCTTCCCTGGTCTGCCCGCAAGGGAACTGTTCTGCTTCTCTTTTAACTCCTCCTCCCGCCCGTGTATATCTTGCAGCTGTGGTGTGTGAGAGCAGTATTTGTTAATGTATTCTAGCCCTGATGACTGCAGAGAAAACTTTAAAAACTTGAACTGAATGCAAACCAACGTGCTGAGGCTGCAGACAGCATGAAACAATAGCTTGGAGTTGTGAACTACCCCATATATCTCAGTGGGTTGTTGACTCAGGAACCTACAGATGGCAAATTATGTCAACGCTGTTAACGGTTTCATTCATTATCATGTTACCAATAGCATAATACTAATATTCTTATTGCACAATTCCAAACCACCTCCCATATCTTCTAAGGTGTCAATATCTCCTGCTTGCACCCCGACTGCCTCTGTAGTTATGAATTGTCTATATAAAATTTTGTGACAGATTGAAAGCTGAAAAGGTGTGGATAATATAAAATAAATTGAATGCAATAGCAAAATAAATATCACAGCGGCTACTATGCTGATTGTGTTAGTCATGTTCATATTTAATTTAAAAATCCTCATTTTTTAACTTGAAGCTGTTATAGAATTCCCAATCCACCAAGCCAGTGTACCCCAGAAATGCAGAAGTTTTGCTGGAAGAATTAGCTTCAGTTTGTCACAGACTAGGTAGGTCCCTTGTGTACATTATAGTCATTTTTATATTTTATTTATATTTTACTGTTGTTAGGTGTATAGTTTGTTTTATTTGTTCACATTGTCCCACATGTAGCATAGTTACTGTACCCTTTTAATACTATTGATGTTGTGGTTACTGCAGATATTTTAAAAATGTTTTTAAAATTAACAATAAAAATCCATATATTAAAAATAGATTATATCTGTAGAGCTCTGGCATATGTTGCGTATTTGTTACATCCCTGATAACTATATTAGCCTCTCTTTTCTGAAATATTGATGTGATGTGGTCAACATAACTATGGGAATGAAGAGTGGGGGGTATGTGTGTGTCAGGAAATGAAGTTATCTTATACAACATACATACTGTATTGCAATACCTAAATGCAAAAGGCAGAGATTATGCCACTGAAGCCGTAAGCAAATGCAAAACTAGGGATTGGAGCACCCCTTATTTCGGGATGTACTATAACATACAGGGGACTCCTCAAGGCCTTGCGGCCTTTAGCAAATGGTGTTGTGGCAGGTTTATGAGCTCCTCTTTATCTGTTGAAATGGAGCCACATATGGTCAGCAGAAGCACCTCCTAGCTGGAGATAGGTTGCTATCCTATTGAATATTATAAACACATGTTTTCTGTTTCTTTTTCCATACTTCTTTTTTATATGGGGAATGAATGCGATCCAAACTAGAGTTCACCAAGCACCATCCTGTCCTCAGTCTAATCCCTGCTAACACATAATTAGTTTAACTAATTAATAATAATAGACTTTCCAGTGAGTTCCCCTCTGTGTGGTTTTTTTTTTATGTCTGCATTTTAAACTGTAAGCTCCTTGGAGCAGGGACTTTCTTATTTTTGTGCCTTGCACAGAGCTGAGAAAATTGTTGGCACCAAATAAATAAAAATAATAATAGCAGTCAAAAGCAAACTTGGCATCATGTTCATGTTGCATCGAAACTTCAATATACGGTAATAGAGCAACATTGCATCTTCACAACACAGCTCCCAAGAGTGCTTTTGGGGACACATATGCATCTCACAAACAATCCTCTGCGAGGAAGGGTCACAACAGTGCATGGAAAAATTAAACTAAGGTGAAGCTGGCTATACCAGAGCAGGTGGCAAAGCCTGCAACCCAGGTCTTGCCTGGTCAATCGTTCCAGCTGCTCCTGAATGTTAAGCACCACTAGCTGGTGCCCATCAGCAGGGCTCTTCAGTTCCTATTTGTCTCTTTCTCAGGGACCCAGGACTTCAAACCCATGTCCTCACTAGCTTCCTGTTTCATTGCACTGGGATGGGGGGGGGGGGGAGTGAATGGGAGGTTCCATTTATCCTGAACAGAAACCATCCTCCACTTTCCTCTTCCTCCTCCCGCCTAGCCTGAGCTGACTCCATCTTGGTCGACTCTCTAGCCTGTCTGTTTATCACTCTCTCCATTCCTCCCCCTCTCCCTCCCCCTCGTCATTGTCCGTAATAGACGACGCGGCTGCAGCAAGCAGCAACGTGCGGCGGCGGCGGCGGCAGCAGCAGCAGCAACCAGCGCGTTCTCTTTATAAACCCCGCTGTATTGCCCGGATGTGAATGGATTACAATGTATCTTCCAGGGAAACATATTATTACCAATGTCTCCATGGGGGAGTCAATGAGGAGGAGGAGGAGAGATCTGTAAACTCGGAACAAGTTTAAGACTTAAAAAAAAAAAAAAATCGAGGAAGGACAGAGGGGACACATCCCATCACCACCAAGATTTTGACTAGTTTGTGAATAACCATGTGTTTATAAAAACAAAAGAGGGAAAAGTTACTTGGAATTTTTTTTGGCTGGCTTTTATTTTTGTTCTGTTTGGGTGGGGAGATTTTGTGACACTTGTTTCGTGGTGGTGAATCAGAAAAAAACAAAACTCACCAGGTGTAGAGTTCGTTTAAATCGGCAAATAACCCTGGACCAGGACTGAGAACCAGTTAAAAGAACTTTTTTTTTTTTGGTTTGTTTTTGGGGGTCAAACCTATGTGAGCTTATAAAGCACTTTCGCAGAAGATTTCTCTCTTTAAACTAGACTTATATTTCCTTGGACTATTGTGAACATATTTGTGGCCATTAAGGTAAAGTTACAATTTGCTGTTAGAGTAACTGTGTGATTTTTTTTTAAACTGTTGATCCCGTTGTGTTATGTAAAAAACAACTTACAACTTGTGCAATGTGTAAATGCAAACTGAAATGACACGGTAGCAGTGCATTTATGCAGTGTAGCTATATGTATGAACTTATATTGTTCAAGGATCAATCTAATGAAGTTAGTGCTTTGTTTCCTGCTGGAAAATGAAGTCAGGGTTAAGGTTTTGGAGTATATGGGGCCTGTAGCAGCAAAATTTGAAGTAAAAGTATAACATGCTTTAGAGGTGGAGTGGGAGGGGTCCGCTGGCATAGTCCCCAGAAACTTGAGTGTAAAACAAATCAAACGGTTGACCCCCCCCCCCAAATTTGCAGCAATACTCTCTGTAAATCGAAACCCATCATGTGAAATGTAGCGTTAGGTACAAAAACAAAATCACAAACAAACCAAAGCAGAATTCAAAAAAGGTGACCTGGATAATACGGGGGTTGTGGTGGTGGTGGGGAGAATATTGTTCTTCTTGGCAAAGTCTTTCAGTCACGTGTGTATTTGCAGCCTAGTATAAACTTGCTTTGCCATGTCTATGTGTGTGAGCTGAAGAAATTTAAAGTAGAATCAATTTTAAAAGTGCTACGGACGGGGAGGAACCCGGCCCCGATTGACTGGGATTTCAGGCTCCAGGCGCTGCGGGTATGGAGGAAAACGAGGTGCCCGCTTGCGTTTTTTTTTTCCTTTTTGGAGGTGTTACTGTGAAAGCAAATCCCAGAGCCAGGGGAACGTGCTCTTTCCGCGGCTGCCGCTTTGTCCCCCTTCTCTTTGCTGAACTTGCAGTCCGGCTGGTTGGGGTTTGTTTGCGGGGTTGGGGTTTTTTTTTTGCCCCCCCCCCTCCCCTTTCTCCTAAGGCAGAAAGAGTTTGGTTCCGAGGCAGAGCCCTGCCGGGTCTCTCTCGCTCTTGAGCGGCGGTAGCGGTGTGTGGTTGGCGAATGCCGTGATTCTAGCCATGAAACCCAGAGCTCGGTACTGTTCTTGGAAGGGGGGTCCCTTCTCTCCTCTCTCGGGCGGTAGGTACCGGAGCTAGGCTGGCGTCGGTCCGTGCTCACGGTGGAGCTGAGCTCGGACAGGAGCTGCCGGAGGGGGCTTGCTCGCCACGCGGCTTTATATTTTTGAATGTCTTTATTTATTTGCCTCCACGGGGGCTGCGAGCCCTCCCTAGCTCCCCCCGCCCCGTTGCCCACTTTATAGGAACTGATGACTTTGCAAAGGGGCCTGAGGGGGGGCTTTTATTTTAATCTTTTTAAACCATCCTCTTTCACGAATGAGGGATTTGGTCTCATTGTCGAAGCCTAAATTCGCCCCCCCCCCCGGCGACCCCATCCCCTTCCACTCCACCCCCAACTCTGGTTTCCCTCTGCACCCGGCGGCTCTTTGCTCTAGACTTTGGGTCTGTTTTTTTTTTAATGTCCTTACACGCTGCTTTACATGGAAGGAGGAAAAGGGAAAAAGTTGGGAGCGGATGGCTGTAGTTTCTTCTCTGCGATTCTCATTCATTCCTTGCTGAACCTCCTGTTGCATAAACGATGCGCGGAGAGCGTGGCTCTATTATTATTATTTATTATTATTACTGGATTTGGGTTTAGAGTGGATGTTACCAGGTTTCGATCGTCTCTTTGGAAATACAATATCGCCTTTTTTGTTGTTGTTTTTGCTGCCCCTCCATCTTTTTTCCCTCCCTTCTTCTCAACTCCCCCTCCCCAATCTACCCGCCCCCCACCCCCCAAAAATCCGATTGTTTCCTCTAAGGCTCGGGACTGGGTTTCTGATTGCGGTTATTTCCATGTTTCTAGGTTTGTGTGATTTTGCTAAAATGCATCACCAACAGCGAATGGCTGCCTTAGGGACGGACAAAGAACTGAGTGATTTACTGGATTTCAGTGCGGTAAGAAACAACGGTGGAAATTAACAACAGCTGTAAAAAATATCTTCTAGCTGATCTGTTAAACTAAAAAACCAAAAAAAAACGAAAACCCAAAACAAAACTGTGATCTAAGTACATTGGGTCATTTTTAATCAGCAGCTAGACCAATGGTAATATGCTCGCTTAAAAAACAAACCAAACCAAACCAAAAACAAGAGTCTTAATATATTTTCTTGTACGTGATGGGAGATACAATCTTGTTCCTAGCTTACTTTTAATGTCACGGATGTCCAGAAATTATTTTAAACAAAAAATCCACCCTCCTAAAAATGGACATTTCTCATCATTAGTTAATATTAAGAATATAATACTATTACTCAGCACTTATTTACATTGTCAAAGTGTTGATGGCACATGAACTAATTAATTGCTAATTAGTTACTTATATTCTACTTTCAGTTCTTCCCTTGTTTCATTTTTTTGGCACATTGAGAGTGCAAAGAAATCCACAACTGCCTCAGTTTAAAGTTTTCACTGAAATCTCAGATGGCTTCTGCTGTTCTGAAACCTGTTTAAAATCTTTCCTCAGGACCCCCGGATAGATGGTGCTTTTTTTAAAGTACTTTTGGTCTCTTTGGGTTTCTTGTAAATAGCCTAGTTTTTGAGGGCAAACGTTAATCTGGACGTGTGCACTTGTCTAGTTTTATCCCCCCTCCCCATCCTTCCTCTCCCTTCCTCCTCATCCCTCCCCCCTTCCCCACACTATGCCAGGAGCATTTATTTAAGGGAAAAAATCAGTTTGGTGTAAGGTGCATGTATTTTCTAAAAAGAATTTCAACACTACCACAGAAATCAAAAACCACCTTGTAAATGAGGCTATTTCAGCCTTCTACTGCCGCTGCTCAAGACTTTTCCTTTGGAGAAATGGCTTTGGGAAGTTTGGCCAGGAAATGTAGCCTGAGGCAGCTTTGCAGCCCCCTCTTTGCTTGTTGCACTTTTTCCATTTGTTCCTTCGCTTTTTGCAGGCTCTGACTCAGGGAAGGTGCGTATTATCCACTAGACACGTCGAAGAAGAGGGAAACCAATTAGGGTCGAAATAAATGCTGGAGAGAGAGAGAGAGAGAGAGAAGGGGGAGGGGAAGAGAGCGATTGAGAGAGAGAGGGAGAGAGAGAGTCTTGCTTCAAATTGCTCTCATGTTAGAGACAACATGAGAATTTAGGGCACTTTGCATTATTATTATTTGGGTTCACATATGACAGGCAAATCCTAAAACGGGATGGAAATGGACATTGCTACGTTTATGGCCAAGGTTTCGACAAAAACTTTTTTTTCCCTTGCCTTTGTCAGCATAAGAGTTTGAGAGGGGATTGTTCCTAAGTTTTGGTAATGTTGTTGGGGACTGTGATTTTTCCAAATGTTAGTTATATTGTTTGGGACTCTAATGAGCCTAATTTTTTTTTTAAAAAAGGTGGTAGTGCTAAGGGGATGGGGGTGGGGTTGTAAGAAATACTGTACCATTTTCGGGTCTCAGATGGATGATTCGTATTAAATAAACTATTAATGTGCTTTTGTAGAGAATGTGGAAGGAACTTTGGGGTAACAATGAACACAAAATCTCCTGTTTTCCAGGCAGTAATGTTTCTTTGTTTCTTGTAGATGTTTTCACCTCCTGTGAGCAGTGGCAAAAATGGACCAACTTCTTTGGCAAGTGGACATTTTACTGGCTCAAGTATGTAAAATCTTTGCTTAGCATGCAATTAAAATATTCTTAGTTATTTATTTACATGCATTATGTCTGTTTGGTTGTGTTAATCTGTTTTGGAGAGCACATTCATTGAGCGCTATATAAGAGCTGATATTATTTCGACAAGTCTGATTGGAACATTTTCAAATATTTCCATATGTTTGTTGTTGTAAATAAAAAAAATCAACTGTATAATTGTTCAAAGTGATGTTAAATCTCATTTTTTAAAAAAATCAAACATTGGAGAATGCTTTTTTTAAATATGGAGTTTCTGTGTTTATATATGAAGAACGATAACCAAAACAGCTAGAATAAGACTTAGTTTGTAAACAGGAATAAAACCCCTTTTATTAAATTAAATAAATAAATAAGTAGGAATCATAATAGAAAGGTCAGCCATACTAAAGCAAAGAATTCTTAAATTTAGTAGTTAATGTTTACTGATGGAATAATATTGATCAACTTGAAATCTAAAAAAAATTCTTTATAATTTATCACACTAATACTTTTTCTTTCTTAATGATTTTGCTCCTTTCAAAGAGTCCCCTGAAACTCACTATTATCATTATTAAGATTGTTTATTATTTATTTTACTCGTAGTGTATGGGCGACTTTTTCATTTAATAAATATAGGATCCTTGTTGGTGACACATTATATATGTGTATCTGTGTATGTGTATATATCAGAGTTTTCGCAATAGAACACCTGTACAATGATTGTCTGGCAATTAGAGAGGAGTTTTCTGTCGGAAATTTTTATATGCCTGACTACTTCAAATTAGACACATTTAAATTTCTTTATTCTTTTGCCTGTTCAGTTCCATTGAAGAGGGTTTCCTACATTGCTGCATTTTGTGTGTGTCACAAATACATCTACAGTTAAACAGTTGCAGTGTCTTAAAAGTACTGCCATTGAACATAACTGTACATACAATGTGCCTAACAATACTGTATACAGAATACTGCTCTAAATCAGATAGTAAATTTGGTCAAGTCTTTACTGCAAACTGTCAATGGATATCTATATATATCTATATATACAAGTCATTGCATATAGTTTAGTGTCTGGTATTTTCAGTAATTCGTACTCAAGTAATTAAAGAAACCTCTTCTGTGCTTTCTGTTTAACCATTTTTACGAAATACGTTAATTAAATTTTAATTTCTAATGAAGGACTTTATTATAATGAATTTGACGTTAATCTATTATACACTATTTATACATCATATTAGCTGCCACTTACGGTTATTAAACTCTGTTTTTTAAATCTCCGCTGATACTATTTAGATTTTTAAAATAATGACAAGATATTTGATTTTTCTTCAGAAATATAGTTATATTTTCAATGTAGTGACTTTGGAGATTTTACTTATCTCAACAACTTTATAATCATAACTTGCCTAATATCCCTTATGTTAAAGTGCTTAATCCTTTATAAAGTGCTTTTATAATTTTATTGACAGTAGCTGTTTTTATTGACTGTATAGTATTCAATACATTTGTTTTCATTGGACAGAAGTGTAAAGCATTTGTGCCAGACAAATCAATTTGTCATGCTTATACACAATCAATGCAGTATCTAACTCTGGTATAGCAGCAATTAACTAGATTGTTATATTTAAGAAATTTGTCTTACGCTTCAGCTATGAAGTCAGTGTGATCAAAAATAACAAAGGATAAAAATTCTATACATTTAGTAAAATTGAGTTTTATAGTGTTTGTATTATGTCTAAAACTGAAACTATCGAAATAACTTTGGTGCATCATTTTTGACATGCAAATGATTTAATGAACTGAGGTAAGTCAGTAATATTAAGATGTGGATCATTTAAAATAACAGTTTTCATTGAAATTCGTACTTAATTTCACAACCTATGCTTACATGCATATGCTTAAATATACCTGTTTGTGATAGAAGAGGGTAGAATTGCCCTGCCTGATAAATAGAAATATATATTGGTAGATTTTATTCACAGTGGTGTGAAGAACAATGTACACTATTCATTGTGTAAATAACTTGCAATTTACTATATAAAAATCTCCTGTTTGGTTCTTAGACAGGGAATTTAAAATGAATGTTCATTGGTTCCCGAAAAGAGATGTCACTGACCACATGTTAAAAGTATTGTACCTAATGCACTAAATCATATATCTGTGACTTGAAGATATAATTGTATAAAGAAAAAAGTGTAGTTGTTATTTCATGTTGTTCCTGCTAGTCAGTTATCTGTGTATAGCAGTGCCTTGGAAACTGCTGAAAGATATGTTTTAGATAAATGAATATTAACAGCAATAAAACAGTGATATTGGTAATTCAGAAATATAATTTATTGTCCCAATTTTTTAAGCTATCAAAATTTGTTAAAACTTGAGACTTAGAAAAAGTAAACTGTATATATTGGATAGATGAACTTAAAAAGTTTGAGTAGACAAATGACATTCCTCCGTAAAACTGATATTTCTTGTGTTGAAGAGGCATAGATATTGTCATCCTCTGTGTTGACTTGAAACTTCTTAGTACAAAAACGACGCCAAAGAAAAGTAGTCCCATGTGAAACCAACTCTTTTTGCGAAGTGTGGCCACATTTAAGCTTGAAGTCATCTTATAGCTTTTTACTCATTTAATACACAATGCTCTGTTGTGATTTGTAGAGTGTGAATGAAAATAAAGTAGAGCCATATTTCCTTTAATCTTTAATTTCACAAACATGGATTCTTACCACCTTAAGAAATGGTGAGGCTGCAAGGGAGAAAGGAATGTAACCTGAGCTGCAGCCATGACATTCCCATGAAGCACTTTTCACATGAAAGGTTTTTGTCAACCCAGTAAAGGACCAGCAGCTTTTGTTTGATGTTTGCAGGTGTTCAGCAGAGAGCACTAAAACAATTCAGCCATGCTGGTTCAGAGGCTCTATGACCTTAAGAGGGAGAATTGGTGAGGATTGGAATTATTTTTAAGAAAACTTCCCTAGAGTGATTTCAACTTGTATATTGACTTTGTAAAGTGATTTAGTATCTGCTAGCCAATGGCCTTAAACCAAAGTGAGAAATACACATATCCATTTGAATCAAGCCTTATTAATTTTTAGAAAAGGATGCCAAAATAACAAAATCTACTTTTCCAACATTCTAAAATATTTTTTGAATATCTGTCATGTCCTTCATTTAAATGAGCTCTCTACAATAAACACTGTTAGTTAGCAATGGGAGTGTGAGATAAGAGAGGGACAGTAATTGTTTGTACTTGATTTTGAGAATAGATTTTGAACCAGACATATGATATTATTGATACTGAACAACTTCTTAGATCTAGTATGTTGGTCACATCTGGCACACTTTAGATTTCCAGCTATTATAGGGTGGTTACAAAATCCCTCTCCCTCCCAATTTTGTGTTAAATTTTGGCTTCTTCTTCTATTAGTATTTAATTTTACCTACATTTTCATGTGTCTATTAAAGATTGCTCACAGTATGTGTGTTTGAATATTGTGTGGATGAGAACAGCAATAGAATGAATTAATGCTTAGGATTGGCCATTCCTATAGTGCAAAAAATCTTCGTTAGCATAGACATCACTGAATATGTCAATTGATTTAAAGGATTTAAAAGCTTGCTTTTCATTGTGTCCTTAGTTTGATTAAGGTTGTCCTGAATTAGAAAAACAGTAATCACCAATTAATATTTCTTCAAATAGACAGATACAAATTCAGTTTGATTGTGAAGTTATTTTTGACTTGGGCTGTGTTTGTTGGTAAAATGTAGCAAAATGTGAAGGGCTTTTAGCACAGTTCATTCTTGGAGCATGCCCTTTTGTGATAAAGCAATTTTTTTTTATTATTAGTTGATCAGCAGGAAAACTTGTACTAAATATAATATTTATTTTAAAAAGGGTTTTGGTAGCTATTGGTTCTAATGCCAACTCAGTTTGCATCCACAATGCCCATTAGGGTCAGCAGGAGTCGTGTATGTGAGGGGGAGAATAGACGCAATTGGGAGATTTTTTTGAGGAGAGCTATTATTATTTTTTTAAATGCAGAATTACCGTTCAACAACATAAAATAAAATATGAGAGATTTTAACCATTCAGAGGAGTAGTTTTAATAACTGAGAAGGCAAAACTGGCATTGGTATATGATTATATGTTGCAGTTAAATAGGTGCCCTGAAAGACTAGCAGTAGATGTTCACATTTGTAATGGATTAAGTTAAGGGTCAGACTTAGAAAAATATTATTTAATATGGGTGTGGGCTTTAGTTGCATGTTGTGTCATGTTTATCAACTTGACACAAGACATTGCACCATTTCAGTGTATTGATGCAAAAATAAAAAGTATCTGTAGAAATTGCAGACCCTTGGATCATTTAACCTGCCAGTCTTCACCACTGTCAGATTGTATTTATGCATTGTAATATTCTTCTCTTATTTTGTCTTTTGCTAATCCTTGAGGATTTAGCTACTCAAATACTCAAGAGCAACTACTTCCATATTCTTCATCACTAATGTTGTGTAATTATGATTAAGAAGAAAAAGAATGCTGGTTACCTCCCATCCTTCCAGCTATGTTTATGTATAAAGAGCTTGATCCTGCTCCCATTAGCCTCCATGGCAAATCTCCTGTTTACTACACTGAAAGCAAGATGAGACCTACTTTGTGGTGTTTGAATTGGCCCTGAGATCCCATACTACATACTTCTAGGAGTTAAACATTTAGGAGTAAATAGGAGAGATTACTACCAAGCATGGACTTTATTCAAAGTGACAAAGTGAGTTTTATCCAATAAAGAGCATCCTAAAATAATTGCCATCTCTAATTATTTGAATATATTTAAAAATTTGAAACTAAATTGGTATCTTAATAATATCAGAGAGAAAATATGGCCCCCTCTTAACTTCTGATGAAGAGGTTAGTGACATACTATAGCCTTGGAAGATGATAGATAGTTAGGTAACAATTTACAAAAAAGGTTATGTAGAGTGCAGTACTGTGTTTATTATATTTAAAACTGTAATATATCTATGTACTTTGTTGTTAACTACTATTTTTGTGTATGTTTAGTATGGGTTTGTTGTTTAATCATGATCAGGGCATACCTATCCCATGATGTACATATGTATGTAAGCCCATGTGTGTACTTTATAGTTTTAAAACATATATTTTCAGTCTGAGTGATAAAAAACTAAATGGTTTCAAATTCTGCCAGTGCAGCTTGAAAGAATCATGTGCAGCTGCCCAGTGACATAAATACGTTATACGTTACTGAATGAATGTAAGTTAGTCTATAAAAGGTGCAAGTGTTAAACCAGCGTAACTTGCCTTGATCTGACATTAACCAATATAACTTACACATTGAGGGATATAGTAGAAAAAGAGATTATCAGGAGGGTATGAGATACAATAGGTTTCTTCTAATTTGATTTGTGCCCATTCCACCCGCCGCAAGTTAGGAAACAAATTCACATTCATTCTTGTCATAAGTCAGCGCAATTCCCATCAACTGAATTTGATTCCCATAGAACACTACTGAGGCATAAATGATAATTGTGTTGTGCACCTGCTGAACAACAGATTCTGCAAGTTGCAGTGCTTTGCCACATATACACATTTTCTGGCCATCTTACATCCAGTGTGTAGTTTACACTACCATTTATGCCATGACTGAATTTGAAGTCCGGTGTTTGATAATGACTTTAATAAATAACAGGTTTTAAACAACCACACTTTGGGATTCAAAGAGAGTTAAGAATTAAATAAGTAACATTTTTGGACAACATCAGCAAATTATCTTTACCATATTACTGCAATGAGGAAATCACTTAAATAACAGATGAACAACTCAGTCACATAAACATATATAATAGAACTATGTAATGAAAGTTTATGGGGAATCTCTCTCAAACGCTCAGAATCACAGAGTACTAAAGACTGTCATATAAACAGTTGTGTTTTGTGATTAAAATTACTCCTTTTTTCTTACATTTGTTCTGATACACAAAGTCATTTTTTAAGCTTTTCAGATTAAACATTTACTTCTAAAGGTAAACTTCATTTTGTATCTGGAAGTTTTTGACTTAGTAAGGCCTAGAAAGTGGTAGTATTGTGGTGGCCTCTGGCCTGTGGTTTTCAGTGTTTGATATTATTTAGATCTGTTCCCAGGAACCAAGATAACAGATCTGCAATTGCTTAATGAGGAACAGTGTGTGTATGTTTCAAATAGTCTGTATTTTAAAGATCTTTTACCAGCATGTTTTTGAATACATGTTATCAAAGTGGTGAACATAGCCATTCAACAAATAGAAATTAAACTTGTCAAAAAAGTGCAAATTCATTTATATTACAGGAAGTATCTCAAGGGTTGTACTAATTCTGTTTAGATGCTTATAGAACCACTGGGGCAAAATCCCATAGTGTTCACTCAGACAAAACTCTTATTGAAGTTAGTTGGGTTGTACGGGCATAAATAGTCAGATTTTGGTATCTAGAAAGAAAAATCAGTGTAATTTGGGAATAGTTTACATGTCCTATTTAATAGATGTATATACACTGGACCCATGCTAGAATGCGCATCTATATAAGGTGAGTTCTGATAGAACACGATCGCGGATCCCAAATTTAGTAAGTCATTAATTTTCATTGTAACGTGGTCCCCGCTATAACGTGGGACTTGGATGGATCCAAAATTCCACATTCTAGCGAGGGTCCAGTGTATTTATACTGTAGTAAATATAAGTGTGTATATTATACTCCTCCATAACCTTTGTCTATATGTTTATAAGTCT
This sequence comes from Sternotherus odoratus, assembly GCA_032164245.1. Taxonomy (NCBI): domain Eukaryota; kingdom Metazoa; phylum Chordata; order Testudines; family Kinosternidae; genus Sternotherus; species Sternotherus odoratus. The sequence goes on from JAVMKO010000007.1 coordinate 91,068,878, forward strand.
TTACATTCATAGACAGGACAGGAATCCTGACCCTTTTTTCTGCCTGGAAAGCACCCTAGTACATGGTTGGAAATAAATAATAATAACAATAAGAGCCGAACGAGATCACTTTGGACATTTAGTCTGGCCCACTGTGTTCTGCAGTGTTAGTCCCTACAAAAAGCTGCATGTAGGGGCTGGTCTTCACTGATATCCTCTATTACACATCTCCTAACATCTTTCTTTATCTCACTACTTTCGTGGTTAGCCGCCCTGTCATATTGTTGTCAGGACAGCACTTTACATGACCGATATACCATCATAGGGTTGGTCTTCACAAGGTGGGGGGATCGGCTGTAGATACGCAACTTCAGCTACGTGACGTGACGCAGCAGCGGTCGGCGGCGCGCTATCCTGTCGACTCCAGCTTGCGCCTCTTCACGAGCTGGAGTTACGGAGTTAATGGGGGCGCTGCTGGCGATCGATTTATCGCGTCTTGATGAGACGTGATAAATCGACTGCCAAAACATCGATCCCTCCCCGCGGTAGTGAAGACAAGCCCTAGGAATCTTGATTTTAAACACAGAACCGGATTTTTAAATATAACTACCAAAATTGTGTGTCTGCATTTGAGTAGCTATTTATAGTTGAATGTTCAAGGGCCCAGAGCAATGAGGTCTTCAGGGTCCTCAATTCCAGTTGCTGTTAGGAAGTACTGTGCATCTCCCAAGATCTAGTCCAAGAGCCCAAGCTCCGCTACCATTATCAGTAATTATGAAGTATAAACATTTGGGATTTGTGCCTTCATGCTATGCGTCGTCTTTTGAATACTGGGCCTCCAGACGTCTGATCTAAGGCTTATTGCCTAGTAGTCATTGGCAAGGATGTAGTACAGCAGCAGTAGTGATTGAATTTTTAGACAATTTTCTTAATATTTTATAAGGCCATTAAAATATTTTTTTCTTAACAGACTTTCAGGAGTAGCAAAAGTGTTGAGAAAGGTTGGCATGTTTACTTTCATCGCAAAAATAAATAAAAGCACAGTTGATCAGCTTATCAAACAACCAGGTGTATTTAAAAATCAGTTTATCTTGGTGGATTTCAGAGCTGTGAAAAGGTACTTTATTTAAAGGTACAGTAACACAATTGTTCCTATGAATGCTATTGTGCTATCTTGTGACAGTTAGCATTGAATGAATGACTTTCTCAACTATCATTGGTGGTAATGCCAATATGGAGTTTATTAACTGTATTGATCTATTTTGGAAACAGCACTTCACACATACTGCTGTATTTGGAGAGTACTTTTGAGGAATTAGTTTTATCCTCTAGAGTTGATCTTTAAAAATAATTAGAGATTCCTCTTTCAGTTGATGGAAAGGCCTCTGAGGTTAAGATCATGTATTAAGCACTTATGTAGCACCTTTCACCCAGTCTAATCAAAGTCTAATGAAAGTGACAGATGAGATATTGGTCACTGAAATTAAATGTTTAATAAGGGTCTGATCCTGCTTCCACTGAAGTCAAATTCTGATCTCCATTTGACTTCCAGGGGAGTAGAATTAGGCTTTAATTGTCTTCTTTCAGGTTTGCTTTAAGGGGGCGACATGTCCTGCAGACCTTACCTTAATACCAGTTAAACACAAAAAGGAGGAAGAAGTCCAAATGCTTTTCAATGGGTCTGTACCAGACTGGACATAGCTGGCATTTCTCAGGTAATGCTCAATGAGGTAGTCGTGCATCATACAGCTCCAGTTGGTTGTTTAGTGGTACTGTGCACTTGTGGGATACAGAACTTCTTATTTAGTTTCTGGTTTTGTCTTGTAATAGTGGTATAATAGACTCCCATGCCGTAAGGCACTTCTCATAGTATTGGATTTTTTATCTGCCATTCTCATAAGCAGCTGCCTAAAATCTTGGTGCTTCTTCTGTCATCTCTCCATGTCGGCTTTCTTATTGAAGTCAGTGGGAGCAGTTAGGTCAGTGGACTTTCTCATGTCATTAAGAGCAGCAGAATTGAGCCCTATGTGGACATGCTATATATATATATATACAGTAAACCCTCGATTTAACGGACCTCGATTTAACGGACTTCGGATGCAACGGACAAAATTTCTGAGCAAGTCTGATGCATTCGTGATCCATTTCTGGCAGGCTGGCTGCCGGCTGCCGCCCGGCTCCCAGCAGCCGGTGCCCGGGCAGGCTGGCTGACGGCTCCCGGCAGCCGGTGCCCGGGTCCCGGCAGCGGGCAGGCTGCGGAGCTGCCGCCCCGACCCTGTGGCGGGCGGGCTGCTGCTCCAACAGCTCATTTTTTAATTATTATTAAATAACGGACTTTTTGATTTAACGGACACCCCCTCGCCCGAATTAGTCCGTTAAATGGAGGTTTTACTGTGTGTGTATATATATAATATATATATATTCCTGCTTATTATATTCATAGGGTGAGTCTCTGCTGTGCCATGATAGAATTCGCAGTCCAAGGGGAAGTGGGGCTAAGGTATCTGTCACCTCTGTGTCTTTCTGATGCTGAGTGGTTCAGGGGGCTGCAGTGGCCCGTAGCCAGGGCTGTCCACATCGTGATAGTCTATCACCCGATGCCTGTAGACAGAAGCACTGTCTAGAGTCTCTGTAACGCTATGTACCACAGCTCCACCTCTTCATACCCTTGACATCCCCTTCCCATCTTCAGCTCCACCCTTTATACTAGGATTTGCAAGAGTCCTTGGAATACAGCAAGGCTGTCGTCTTCAGCTCCTGAGGTTGCGGGAGTTCTCCTCTTGGCTGGATCCTAGGTATTTAGAACCCCTTTCTGCTGCTTGGCCCTTTTACCCCATGTACTGTGACCAGAACAGGGGTGAGAATCTCATCCACAGCTTTTAAGGCCAGGAGGAACCATTATGATCATCTAGTGTGTCCATTTGCATAACACAGGCCATAGAATTTCACCTAGTAATTTCTATATCTAAGCCAATAAATTGTGATTGCACTAGGGTATATCTTTAACAAAGACTTTCAGTCTAATCAGATATACAATATCATATGTAAGATGATAGGGTTCTAGTTCATCATATTTTGTGAGTATATAACTAGATTGGGCGCCCGGCTGTCTGAATTCTGATGATTTTGGCCATAAACAAAGGATTCCTGAACTGCCTCATTCCTGAATAATTTATATAAAATTGGGGGTTACCAGATTAACACCGCATAACCTGATTTCTCCTCAGATCATGCATTTAACTATGGTCAACCTGTTTGATAAATAACCGTTAACATGATTTTGTTATGTTAAAAATAAGAAAGCATGATTCCTGATTGAATAGCAAGACTGTAATTTAATCTCAGAGGTTCTGGTACTGTTCGTAAACCATTTGAGTTGTTTTGTACTTTGTGACATCAGCCTAAAACTTGATTGAATTATGTCTTTATGCCATGAGAGCACCTGCTAGTGCCACTAGACTTAAGGGTCTGTCAGCATTTCCATTACAAAACTTCTTTCTGAGAAGTTTGTGCCTTGGACTGAGCATTTGAATTTTGCTCAGCACTGGCATATAAACTTCCAATCTGGGAGCAAAATACCCCCAAATTGTAACATAGTGCATAATGTGTCAGTGCCCACATTTTTTCACCACTGGTTTTTCCTTTTAAGATATCTGATCCTGCATTCTTTAGTTCGACAAAGCTCCTATTTCAAGTCAGTGGGCGGTTTGCCGGTGTGAGGACAGCAAGCGCTGGCCATCAGTGAATGCAAATGCATGAAAGGGAGTTGTTTTAAAGTCTTAAAAGCAAGGCTATCCTGAGCTGAAGCTGTGACACAGAGAGTCGCTGTAGTGCAAGTGCCTGCAGCTTGTTTGTGTGAACCTGCATATATTGCCTATATTTTGAGGGTAACTACGGTAGGTGCATGCGTAGTAGACCCATATTAACAGCCTTGCCTACTGCTACCGTGTTTCCCCGAAAATAAGACAGTGTCTTATATTAATTTTTGCTCCCAAAATTACATTACATTATATTACAGCGAGAGGCAAAACTGGAAGTACGTCTTATTTTCGGGGGATGTCTTACTTTCGGGGAAACAGGGTAGCATGACGGACCTTGAAGACATTCCTATCTAGAGAGCAATGCTGGGTTTGTCCCTTTCCTAAACCACCACCTAGCGCCAATCACTTCGTGCCCCCTCCAAATAAGATCAGAAGCAGGAAAGGTATTGCAGTCAACTATGTAGCAGTGGACACCGTGGTTCAAAGCATACTTGGGACAAATCTGTATTGACATGTTTTTGTTATAATTTAAACAGAATGTAAAAGTCTCATCCCTCCACAGAAACTTGGAAAGATGCAAATAAGTGTGTGGGAGTATCTTCTACCTTGAATCCGTGGAGCCTAGAGAGTGAATCTTGTAGGGCACGAGTGAGGGCTGAGGCTAGGGGGGAATGCAAGGCAACCTGGTGGCATCTGCAGTGCTGCTCCTTTGGCTGAGACTCTCATGAATGAAGATCTGTGTTAGCATCTGGCAGATTTCTTATGTGGATTTAATTTGTATATAGATACGTCATGTGGTTTGATACCTATGTAAAATGGGGTTAAAAAGGGAATTTCTCTCCTCAGATGCACATTCATAACTCCAGTGATTTGAATAACCTGAGTCCCATCCCTTTTACAATTTTAAATTAGAACAATAATAAATCTGTAAATATACTTTTTGTGATTTAATTATACCCTGCATATTAATTCAATACATTTGTTTTCTTTGACCATTAAAATGGCTTTTTAATGACATAAAATAGGGGATATGCCTGAACTATAGTTCAGTCAACTTTATGGTGCGCGGACATCAAACTATCAAAACCCAGTATAATGTGTCCATTTTTGGCAAACCAAATACTGCTTGAATCCAGGATCTCACATTCACATTTAAGAACAGACTCTAGCTGGTTGACTACGGGTGTTTGTTCTGGAAAAGATTGGGCTGAAGTACTAAGTGAACAGAAATGGAAAATGGCAAGTATCTTGATCCCACGTAAGTTCAATGGAAGGTTTGCCATTGACTTTAGTTGGGACAGAATTAGGCTCAATTATACTACATTTTGATCAGAAAAAGATTAACATTGTAGTTGTGGAAAATGATAAAGATACCCTTTTATAGAGCTATTTTCTTTAAAATGAAACCTAAAGCAAAATATTTATCCTTTTACTCACTAGAAGACTTGAGTTCACTTGAGTCTGTGTTTATGCGGTTACTCTTGATGACATCAGCCTCCTCTATGCTATCATTGTTTAGATGGAACAGGCAGAATGCTGATCTTTGGATTGGCAGGAGTGTGAAGGAAGAGGAGGGTTTATTTTGTGATTCAGGCAGTGGACCGGATGTTTAGATTCATTTCCTAGCTCTGCCACAGATTTCTTTGTGACATTGGGCAGGTTACATATTTCTGACTGTGTCTTAGTTCCCATCTGAATGGGATAGATAGTATTTCCTTTGTCTGGTTAGTCTATTTGTTGGCCGAGACTGTCTCTTTCCTTTTGTCCAGTGCCTAGCACACTGGGCCCCCTGAACACTGCTGTAATGCAAATAAAAAGAAAAGTGATTTTCAAATATTGGTTTTTATTCTCAATGTGTTTTTAATTTTTAACTCTGTATAAGAGGTCAGTCCTGCAAAGTGCTAAGCATCCACAGGAGGGATTCAGCCTCTTGCCGAATTGGGTCTATATTCTGTTAGAAGTAAGTCCTTTTTTGCCTCCTCCCTCCACTGCATGACTACCATCTAACAGGCATCGGAACTACTGTGATTTTTCTTCATGGCCTGTTGGGAGTGAATAGAGATGTAGAGAGAGTGGCAGGAGTAGTAGGGCTTTGGCAGTATGACTGTCACAGATAGATTTACTATCCAAACCTCCTGCAAGGGAAGGAGGAGCTTCCTTAGCTTTAAGACTGCAATAGCAGACCTGGATTTGCCCTACTGTTACTCCACTGGCTTGGAGAGTCATTTGTCTCCCTTGATCTCAGTGGACCTCCCCAGCACTCAGCTCTTTTACCTGTGTTGTGCATGGAGGAGAGGATTTGGACTCTAATGATCTGTGTATTAAGAGATTTGTGTTGTGTTTTTTATTGCAAAAGCCTAAAGCTTTGCACTTCACCTAGAAGAAATCAGACCTACCCAGATTTAGAAATAATTGCTGGTTTAGTCCTTCAGTACATTATTTTACTGTACAGTGTATATCAAAGCACTTCATGAGAGCTGCATTGATTTCTGGTGCATAATTTTACCTGAGTTCGGATGAGCTACATTTTTTGTTTTCACCAGTAACTGAATGTTTGTGATCAAGATTTGGAGGAGAATGGACATAAAGATGTGGAAAATAAAGCTTTGCTATTCTTGTCTGTGTAGATAAGTTGGGCTCTTCTGTTTTTTGATGGACTTCTACAATTATTTATTGCCTTGTATTCTTTCATCATGTGTATGTATGTGTGACCAAAACCATTTGTTTAGTAGGATCTTGTAAACGGAATTCACTCTTCTATGGCAGGTTTAATCCTTAAAGAAAACGAGGAGTACTTGTGGCACCTTAGAGACTAACCACTGGCTAGGTATCAGATACCACATTGCAGTATGTTATCAGGAGTCTGTGTTGATTGGTCTTAAACTAATGCTATTTGAGCAGTTCTGTTCTTTGTGATATTCTAGGTCCTCCAAAACCAAGTTTATTTGTTTGTATTTTGTCCATAGAAGCCTTCGGAGAAAAATGTAGTTAAGTACATCTAGAAAGTAGATGAAGCCGCTTCATTCTACAGGATCATAGTTGCTAACAAGTGCACTGCTTAACTTCTGTTCTTCTTGCCTAATTGCTCTGTAAATTTCATATTCTTTGGGAATATTTACTTAGGAAGTACTGTGCCATATTGTATAGTAAATAGAAGAAAATTCATGTTCCTAAATTAGATATTTCATAAACAACACAAATTAGAGAATTTAATATAAGAGCCAGCTTATTAACTAATGGACATTGGTTTTTTTGCTCTCCTAATTTCCTCATTTATATTCCACTTTATTTCTTTTATCTCTTTTAAAACGGGAGTAGCTAATTGGCACTAGTGGCAGCATAGTGGTGACAGCGCTTCAGGTTCATGCTCATGTCAAGATTTGATTAAGTGGTTTGGTCAGTGTGAACTAGCAATGCTTCTTCTCATTTCCCTGACTGTGATTGAAATGTACAAGATCCTGAAAATGCGTTGATATCTAATTAGGAAGTTAACATAGCAAAATTACCAATTACACAAAAATAAACACATGGTTCAGAACAGTTTTGGTCACCATAGGAGCTTTTCATGAACATTCTTCTGTGGAAAGAACGAGGAGTACTCGTGGCACCTTAGAGACTAACAACAAAAGCTTATGCCCAAATAAATGTGTTAGTCTCTACGGTGCCACATCTATTGTGTCTTGTCTAAGGTGCCATAAATACTCCTCGTTCTTTTTGGGGATACAGACTAACACCGCTGCTACTCTGAAGCCATTCTTCTGTAGATGTTCCACATCTACAAGTACCTTGTTGGTTTTCTGCTTAATAAGAACATAAGAACATAAGAACGGCCATACTGGGTCAGACCAAAGGTCCATCTAGCCCAGCATCCTGTCTACCGACAGTGGCCAATGCCAGGTGCCCCGGAGTGAGTGAACCTAACAGGTATGATCGAGCGATCTCTCTCCTGCCATCCATCACCCCCCTCTGACAGACAGAGGCTAGGGACACTAATACTTAGTGGTGAAAATTAATGACCTTATGTTGTTATTATTTTAAGCAAGAAACTAGTTTAGTTGAAAGACTATTGCCAGACTTTTTAAAAAAACCAAACAATTTTCACTCCTCTCTGTGTTAGTAGTAAACATTTCTGTTTAGTCCTGGGACTTAGAGACTGTATCAGATGGACTGTCCTTCCTTCCTTAAATGTGGAAGCAGGAATGTGTGGTGCATTGTACCTTTACATGTAAGAAGCCAGTCTGCCATGGGGCAATGCTGGGTTGCATTTTGAAAATGGGAATTTTACAGGGGGAGAGACACAGACATTGCTAAGTCTCATGGATATTTTATATTTGTTCTTTTCTTGTTGATTTCCTTAATCCAGTTATTTAGACGGAAATTCCACTGAGATTACCCCCCCTTCCAAAAAAAGAAAGAAGGAAACAAAAAAGAGGCAAGCCTATTCTTTCTATACTCACCCAATCCTGCCCATTGGTGGTGCAGGATGAGACCCATTTCCTGCAAGAGACCCAATCAACTTAAAGTCGAATCAATTTCAAAAAATGGGTTGCAGGTAATAAACTTACTCTGGAAGTCCCCTGCAAATTTTTGTGGTTTTACAAGCACATTTTCCTATTTTTTGTTTTTAAATCTCCATCTGTCTCTGTCTGAGAAGCCCAGACAAACAGGAAATTAAGAATGTAGGGGAAACAGTGAAAATGTCTAATATACAAAGTAGTGTGAAATGCACCAGTAAACACACTGAAAATAATAGTGAGAAAGAACTTATTCTTTTTAATCTTTTTCATTTACACTAAGGTTTTTTTTTATTTTAATTTTTAAGTTGATGGGGTCTCTCTAAATGTTATCAGGGTCTGTATTACCTCCTTTCCTTTTTCCCCAGAATACAGTGACCTTTCTCATGACTGTCAGATGAAGGATCTCCATTAGATGAACAGCAAATCCATTCTCTTGTTCTAGTGTTTTTCATATTATTTATTTATATTCATGGAAGACTGTCACTGTGTTTGGGTGGCACAAAATTTAGAGTATGGCTTGGTTCCATCTCACAAAGAGTTTAATAATCTATTCCATGCCTGCGCTCTCAATATGTACAATATTCAGAGTAAAAATTCTTTACCAAAAATACGTACTTTAATATCAAGGAAAGACTTATCTGAAACTTTTACGAAGCTAGAAGAAATAACAAACAATTTTGTCTGTTGAGTTCTTAAACCTGTGCTAAAAAACAGTGTTACCTCATTGGTTTCTAGAGTATGTCTTGATTTAACTTAGCAGGCCAATGCATCCCACAGTAAAAATTCTTATTGTTTATTGGGAAGGGTGAAGCTTAACACATTTCTCCAAGCACATGAATCCATCAAAAGAAATAGCTGAAGGTAAATGGGAGTTACTGAGACTCCATGGTATCTAAATGTATTGTATCCCAAAGGTACTGTGTGTTTTAAATATCATCCCCCTTCCTCCAGGGAACCCTTGTAGAGAGGGATATTTGTAAACCCCATGGTGCCAGAGGCTAAAAACTTTTCAGATGGCTCAAAAACATTTTGAAGCAGTTATAATGTACCATATGTTCCCTTTGTAGTGAAAATGTGCACAAAGAATAAAGATCCACAGAAATGTACTGCAAAAATGAGCTGTGCTATTTATTCAAAGCATACCCTCTAGTCGTCGCTGGAGATGGTTACCATGTTGGGGGAAACTATTACAGGAGACCAGGTTGTGCATAACTATGCAATGAGCTATTTCCAGCTCCTTTCAGTCAGAGATGAAGCCAGTCCTCCATCATTAGCAGCATATATTCAGTACTCCATGATAACATCATTATCATGCCAAAGCAAGGTTCTCGTGCTTGTGCATAGCAAGTTATTGTTATTAGCAAGGGACTCCTAAGCTGCCCAATTAGTTTATAGCGCTGTATCTGGCCCAGTATCTGATCTGTCAGAAAGATAGGAGAGAGTGTCCCTTTCAAGCTGTCACATTTCCAAAAGTATAAGAGGTTTCAAACATGCTATCTAGTTTCTTAATCTTAATTTGTTCATAAGGAGGAAACTTGAAGATGGAATCTCTTCAGAGTATGTGAGTTTCCCACACTCAGGAAGCTACCTCACTCTTAAGAGGCCAAGTTTCTTGTTTATGCTTCAAAGAGAGAGTTTCTTTGAACTCTCATCTTGTCCCATTGTTAGTTCCATGTACTTCATCTAATTGGCGGAGAGTCTTTACAGGCATGATTGTGCATCTCCATGCCATTTTGTTTTACCCAGCCCAGTGGCTAATAACATGTAGTTATCTGAGACTTTTGTTACAGTCAGAATTTTGTATTGACATTGGTTTGCTTAGATTCAAAATAATGCCATTTAGCATGCCAGCATTCTTTGAAATGTTTGAGAGCTATCTTCAACATCTGTACTGGAAAGGTTTATTTTTCTTATTAATTTCATTTGGGTTTCATGATAGAACTTATTTGCTGCAGAAGAACATCTCATCTACACATGGGCAAACCTGACAAAAGATTTTGTGTTGGTAAATACCCAGAAGCTGAGATGCTTATCCAGTTGCCTTGGATCTGCAAAACTGGGTTGAAAATCTAGTGGGAACAGGCTTTCTGGTGGGAGAGTGATATTTCTTGCTTATAGCTTAGCTAGAAATACTGCAAGAATAGCATTTCTTACGGTATTTGAGCACGAACACGTCTGTTCCTGTTTGGAGGCAGCAGGTTCAGAAGGGTGAGAAAGTTTTAAAAATAAAAAATGCCAATGAAGAGTTGGTAGTCATGGCTTTCTCTTAAGCATTAAGAATATTAAAGAAAGTGATGGTGGATTTATAGTCGATCTCATCCTCAGCTGGTGCAAAGTGACATGCATCGCGCCATAGAAGTCAATGGAGCTATGTTGATTTACATCAGCTAAGGATCTGCTCTTATGTTGGGGAGGAGCTAATGGGATAAAGTCCATAACATCTTTGTTTTAGAGAGGAGAGCAAGCAGGATCATTGCTTCCTGAGATGAAGAGATGCTGCAGCTCTTTCAAGCATATGTGAAGCTTCCACTTAGAGGACTTTTTCTATTTTATCTTTCATCGTAAAATTAGAAGTGCACATTTCAGGATTTCTGATTTGGCTGAAGCCTCCTTCAAGCACACATTCAATAATTTGTCTTATTCATCTCCTCATCATGCACATGGTTATGTTACATTCACCTAGGGCACAGTGATAGAGAGAGGAAGAATGAATATGGATGAATTAAGGAATACAAGTGCTGTAAGTGATTTTTATAGCTCCTCATATTGAGTTTGATGCTCTCAAATGGGACACTGTCAAGACCTGTTCTATTTTTTGAGTCATCAAGTGCACTTCATGCAGTTCCCCCTCTGTGTTGGGGCCTGCTCTTGCTCTTATTGAAGTCAGAGGGGGTTTTGGGCACTGATTTCAACAAGAACAGGATTGGGCCCTTTATCTGTCCCATTTGTCTGCAGACTTATAAATTTCAATATCTTACAAGCTTATGTGAATGGAAGTGATGGGGACAGTGGGGAAAATGTATAGTTTGCACTTGTGGTCATGTTTATTTTTTTCTTGAGGGTTACCAGAAGATTAATTTTTATTTTACATGCTGATGTAGACCTTGCTGGGATTAGACCCTGCTGGTGTCAGAACAGATTTTCAGGGAGTAGAAGAGCATAGTGAAAACATGTTTTAGTATTTTAAAGTATTTAAAATATTGGCTTATTCTAGCTTCATGATAATTTGTAATGAAAACCTTTTAAATACATTCCCCGTTATTTTATAGTTGGTGTCTGCTTTGTATTTCCTTGCCCTACTGTTTGGTTAATAAACATATTTAAAAAATATATATTCATATACACAACATTATCATGATTCGGCTTAAGCATCTGTAGTTATAAGTGCACTTCATTTCACCTAATTAAGTTATTTAGTCATTTACACATTAGCAATGTACTACATATTCCACTTTTACAGGAACTTATTTTAATTATACTCACAGTTCTGTTCTGCTCCATTATAGTCATAGATCAAGCTGAATAACAACCATTTTAAAAGGTTATTATTCCATATGCAAAAGGAGATTATAGGTCATTAAGGCCAAATTGCGGTAACAATTCTGATGGTCACAAATAGAAGTCTAACCAACATTTTTTTTTTCAGTCCTGTAGATACAATCCTCTTTGGGTGTTTAAGATGACAACTTAAGAACAGTTTTTTCAGTTTCTAATTGTTGGCATTGGACTCGGTAGCTATAATTTTTGAGAGTAATAAAGGTTACTTAGATATACAATATTTGTTTCTGTCTTTCTCATTCTGATTCTAGTATTTTCCAGTCTGTATTCAAACCTATCATTCTAGCTTTTCAGCTTTTGCATAGAGTACAGGATCCATCCAGCTGGGAGTTCTTCACTGAGCCCTTCCTCTCCCCTTCCCTCCAAAATAAATTGGTTTTCATTTTTCTCTGATGCTACCTATCATTTAATATCAAGGATCAGATTTACTAGTGTCAGACAGGACACGGGCACAACTGCACTGAAGCCAGTAAAGCAGAGCCTACTTGCATCAGCATTGAATTTGGTACTAAGTCTGTGTCTATGGAAAGTTAACATCAGTGCTTTTATGAGTGAATGATGATGGTGCTCTGAAACTGCAGGAAGGTGCTAAGCTACGAACAAAAAAGCTATCTCCTTCCACTGAGAGACCACCATCCCATTTCTTTGGTGCACTCTGTCCTGGCACACCAAAGTTGTTAAATCTAGACCATTTGCCATCTCTAGGTGCATTTACTATAAAAACATTAAACAAAAACTGTATGTCATCCCCACAAATGTTAGCAAATGCAAATAAAATAACTCCCTTGCAAACAAAAGAACCCCAGTTACAATGAAGTAAATCATTGGAAAGTGCCTAGCTAAACGGATAAAATTTGTATCATTTCTTGAAGGTCAATGTACGTACTGGGCTCATTTTGATGAAGAGAGAACTGACTTCCAGGTCAGGACCCTGTGCTAAGTATACCCTCCCAGTTCTTGTATGAGGTTCTTTGGCCTATGCTGTGCAGGGCGTTAGATTGGATGATCACAATGGTCCCTCCTGGCCTTAAAAACTACGAATGTATGCAGAAATAGAGACTCAGCTCAAGAATCCAAAATGTTCTCAGCTTCTGAAGTAAAACATGAAGAAAATCTTGGTCTCTACGATACATGAGTCTTAAACCAAAAGGGCCTCCTATATCGTAACCAGACCTTTTCAGTAACATGAGCTGGAAACCATCGCAGTCTCTGGTGTCAGTAGTAGCTTCCTGTTTCCCATCTGCCCTCACGGACAACAGAATTTCAATATTCTCATCAGGAGAAGGTGACGTATACATATCATCTAAACACGTGGATCATCATACTTGTTATCATAAGTTGTCATGTTAGAAATGCTGTTCCACTGAAGTGGCACAAGTGGTGCTTGAGTGCTGGTCCTTACACTTTTGCAAAGATTGCACAGGTGTCATTAGTGACTGGTGTGTCATTTTGATTTGCACAGGGAATGACACCAGGAATCATACATTGGACTACGTGTTGAATGTGTCAGCTCAAACATAAAACAAATACAGTGTGTGATCTAGTGAGCACTTGGATTTGTTTGGAAACCTGGGAATGCTGTGTGCCTGGCAGTGTACTTTCTCAGGCAACCTATTGTCCATCCATAGCTTATATCATTCTCACTTACTTGTATCTCTTTATTTGCCTGTAACTGGGCTTCATAATAATAGGGCCTTGATTCTTTACATTTGAAGTTTTCTCATTTGAAGTTTTTATCCATTACTGATTAATACTTTGAGATCCAAGGAAAGATGCTGTAAGAGTGCAAAGTATTGTTATTTTTAAAATGGGGGTATGAAATAGTGTAATTAAATGGAATATTTGAAATATTTTGCTTTAATGGGAAAAGACAGTCACCTCATGCCCCACAGTTTCAGGCAGAGAAGGTCCCTCCACCTGCAGATCTGTCTAAATCAGAGGAGGGCAACCTATGAATACCTAGAGTGGAACACCCATAGGGACAATAACTCAAAGAAGTCCCAGTTACACACACACACACTCTTTTTCTCTCTCTCTCTCACTAGGTTAACTAGGGGAGGTGGTGGAAACTCCTTCCTTAGAGGTTTTTAAGGTCAGGCTTGAGTAAGCCCTGGCTGGGATGACTTAGTTGGGGATTGGTCCTGCTTTGAGCAGGGGATTGGACTAGATGATCTCCTGAGGTTCCTTCCAACCCAGATATTCTATGATTCTATAACCTGCCTGCCTACCGGATGGAACACAGATGATCCCAAAGGACTCCTAAGGGAAGGGTGCCCTAGTGAGGGACAGTGCATTTAGGATATTTTATTATTTTGTCTAATCTGTACTCTTTTGTGCTTTACCTGTTAAATAAATAGCATAAAGGTTTTAGAATGTACAGACTCTGTGTGTGTGTGTGTGTGCATGCTCACTACTTCAGAATTGCTGCATGTCCCTGATCGAGTTAAACTGTAAGCCAGAAGCTTCAATCCTTTTGGATGGAGTTTTGGGTGATGGGTCTCTTTAAGAACCAGAGTGAAGGGTCAGTGCTGTACCCAAAGAGGCTAAGCTGCCTGACAGAGGGTTCCAACACTTGTGGTGGGAGGGGGAGGTGCCAATACAAGGTCTGTGACCTGAGTGTATGCCCAGGGACCCCAAATTGAGAGCAGTGGCTGGACTCCATTCAGGATCCCCAAGCTTGAAACACCCTGGAGTTCCAGAACACAGGGGCTTGGATTCCTCTCACAGAAGTCCTGGTGGGTGGCCAGGAAGGGGCATTCCTTAAATCTGTGACAGGGTCCAAACTCTTCATTGGTGCAAAAGACATGTCCCTGCACTCTGTCAAGGACTCTAGGGTGACCCTGTGATCCTTGGGAATTTATATCCCTGCAAGAAAAAGAAAATTTAGCAAGTTATAGACAGCCTCCGACGGTTTCACCTAGTGCAGTATTTACCTCACAAAGGCCGACTGAACCACCCAGAAGACATCTACATTGTACAAGAATAGAATGTCTTGTGCACCCTTGTTAGTCACCTTTTCCAAACCACAATTTGGTCGAAGGTCACAAATCAGCTCATTGTATGGCTCCTGTGCTGTACCATCCTTTCCTCCACCAACCATTTGTAGATTAGCTCTCCCATTTCCTATTTTCCTGAGACCTCATTACATCAGACAGATATATAATGGAAGTAGTTTCACCAGGCTACACCATCCCTTTCTACAAGGATGCTTCTCATGAGGATCTCTTCAAGGCAGGAGGTCTTCTTCTGGGCTTCCTTCCACTTTGAAAGTCCTCTTGAATATTGACTCTAGCATGGTTTTTATATCTGCTGAGTATATGTGAATGATAACATAAGCAGCTCCCTTACCATGTAACCTTCTGAATTGTTCAGGAGATAGAATATAAACCCCCTCAGTATTTTTAATTATTATTTCAAATTTTGGACCAAATCTTGAAGTTTGGTGTGATTTTTGCTTGAATAAGGAATTACAGCATTGGCTATCTAATTGTAGGCCAAATACTGCTTAGACATAGCCCAAATCAGGTGTTATTTCACTGAATTTAATGGAGTTATGCCAGTTTATGATGGTAAACTCAATTGTTTTTGCTTTTTTCAAGGAACATGACAACAGGTGCCAGGGAATCAAAGGTGCGCATAATGTGCAAAGTCAAGCTATACTTAAAGTGCCTTATTCATAGAGGAACTTCTTTAACCGTTCAGTATTTGAATAAGATGTCAAGTTAGTTCTGTAACCTCACCAGATTTTGATATGATAATGCACTTGGAATATTAATGTGCTTGCAACAGAGAAGTGAGATCATTCAGACATTTTTATCTAATAGATGAAAGCTTTATGGTGTCATCTTTTTATTTAAGAGAAAAGAGAATATGTAGATGGTATCAAGGAAGCCTCACGTTTAGACAGTTACATTTAGCAGAAGCTTATATTTTTATTGAGTAATTTTATAATCTTATTCCTGTACCCATGGTTTTCCTGTCCTCAACTCCTCTTCACAGAGTCATGTATGACATTAGATTGGAAGATCCTGAAGGCAGAGACTGTACATGTTTATTTGTACTTTGAAGTTCCTAACATGCTGTCAATATCATTTCCAAAAATGGTTGCTTAAAGTTGACTTCCTCAGTCTATATTTAGACATCTGAATAAATTATCTGGATTTCATTATCCTGTTACCAGGAGGACTCAACAGTTTTGAAAATAAGTCAATTTATTTAAGTGCCCAAATAAGGATTTAGGAGACAAGCACCTGTTTTTGAAAATCTGGCCCTTTGGCCATTGGGAAATATTAGAGTAATTAACACTAAGTTGTATGCATTTTAATTTGATTAATCAAGGCTGTTTTATGGTACCTGTAGTATGAATGGAATAATTTCCTTTACAGTGTCTTATAATTTCTTGTTTTTAAATTTGGAGAACGCGTGGCTGGACTGCAAACTTAATGCAATGATATCTTCCCCGGTTGATATAATCTCTTAAAATATAACTGTTAAACCAAATCAGCCTTCAAACTTTATAAACATCATTACCACTTTTTAATGAGAATGAGAAATATTGTGCATTCTGCTGAAAATGCTGTTCCAGAAAAGTCTGTAACTCAACGCTTATGCTGGCAAGAAGATTAAAAGATGGGAATCATTTCAGAAATATTGGTGATCTTTGGGGTAACAGTAATTAGTTTTGAAAAACTGTAAGATAAAGGTAGAGAACTGTATAAAAATCTCTATACATGATCAAAAATGAATCTGGAGTGGATTTAAAATAATGTTAATAGTGATGGGAAGTACAGAGTGCAATAGTTAATAAGGAATGTGCTTTTCACTTAGGTTATTTAGCTTCTGTTTTATTAACCTCTGTTTGAAGTACAAATACAAAAAAGACCATCTTTACTAGTTTTCTTGTCACAGGAGTTGAGATCTAAAGAGAATTATCGCTGATGGAAAACCAGAAAGGCTA
This sequence comes from Sternotherus odoratus, assembly GCA_032164245.1. NCBI lineage: Eukaryota > Metazoa > Chordata > Testudines > Kinosternidae > Sternotherus > Sternotherus odoratus. Next base: position 91,085,650 of record JAVMKO010000007.1, read on the forward strand.
AATAGATATATTTGGTCTCACAGGCAGTGCATTAATTTGCTCAAATTAAATATTGTCTTTAAATATGGAAAGGTTAAATGTACATTGATAATGGATTTAGACAGCCATTAAGTCATAATTGCTCTCTAATGCAGTTAGTAAAAGACATCATTTGATATAACTTACTGAAAAGGGACTAAAAGCACCATGCTTTTTGTTTTCCACTTACCCCTTTTCTATATAAAGACAGGATCAAATTCCACTTTCACTTAACAGTGTGGTACCTTATTAAACTCATTGGGTTTGCACAGATGTAACTAAGCAAAATTTGCTCCAGATTGACAACCATTTTAGTTCAGTGGTGCCCAGTCCTGCATGGATGTGCAAGAAAGGAAGGGTCTGAGGAGTCTTTATGGTTTTGATTATGTAGGGGCGAGACATAGTCCACTTATGGAATAGAGACAATACTCCCTGCTAATTCTGTGCTATGCTACTGCACTTGTAAGCACTAAAGGTGAAATTGTGGTCCCCATTGAAATCAATGGGAGTTTTACCATTGACTTCCATGGGGCCAGGATTTCACCTTAGGTACCTGAAAATTGGTGAAGATGGCTGGGATGATGCGGGAGATGGCACAGGCCAAATGCTCCCTTAGCAATGTTAGGAAAGCTGCCACGTTTGCCTGCTCCAGGAGGCACTTCTTTTAGTGTGCTTCCGCCCAGTGTGAGTCATGGATTAAAAACACAGTTTGGTTTATATATTAATTGGAGGAAAGGCAAGTTTGATTGTGCTGACTTGTGCAAATATTTGTAAATTAAAACTGGTGGCATATTTATTTGTAAAAAAAAAAAAAATTAAAAGGGGGTAGGGGGCTGTACTATTGTCCTAGGTCTCACTAACCTCTTCACATTATTTTGCAAAATACTGGTGCTGATCCTGCAAGCCCTCCGCAGGTGGCAGACCTATTGACATCAGTGTGGGTTAGATCCTTAGCTAGTGTAAATTGGCATAGTCCCATTGAAGTCAATGCAGCTATCTCAGTTTACACCAGCTGAGGATCGGAAACTTTATCAGTGTGTCATAGAACCCTGACTCTTCAGACATTTTCTTGATTATAATTGTTTTTAAAAAGTTCATATGGGAAATGTTGTTTGCTAGGATATATATTATTTGAAATTATATGATTGATCCCCAAGGTAAAATACATCCTGCTTCAGCATCACGGAATAGCTGAAATCTCGGCACCTGTGCCTTCCATGTTATGGAAATCAGCTTCCTTCATCCCATCCCCTCAATTAGTCCTTAGTGAAATCTAAAAGGGAAGGAATCACTGCCTCTTGTCAAGACACACCTCAGAGACTGTATTGGATATGTTGATATTAATCTGTGGGATTCTTAGAGAAAAATGGTGGCACTTTTGGCTAGTAGCAGCATTAAGTCTCAAGTGCCAACCTGAGTAAAGAGCATGTTTTGGGGGATTTTATGTGACTATAATAGGATTCTCCACTGAATTATTTGTCCACCGTTTGCTCTATGAACTGAACCACAGATCTGAACTACAGAAAGGTGCCCTGCTTGGACATTTCTGATTACATCTTCTGCTTTGGTATACACAGGCTTATTTGTCTTTTTAAAAAAAAATAGCAAAAAAAAAATAAAATCTGTCCTTTTAAAACAGAAATGTCCATTTAAAATCTATCCCATACTTTACTTACTTTACTAATTGTATTATATGTTGTATCCTTTGTCTGGTTTGATATTGGGAAGTTGAAAACCCATCATGCACTCTGTGAAGGGAGACCTCCCTTATTTGAATAGATTCAGTCAATCAGTTGATTTTAGAAGATCAAGAAAAGCAGGACAGGAAATGCAGTGGCAGAATAAGACTTTTCAGATTACTTTTTCCATGAATTATTTAAGCAAAATAGTAGGGTGAGTGTGTTTCCATGAAAGAAAACCATAAGCAGTTAAGACATCAACTCAAAGTGTTTTTGCATTGCTTAACAGGCAATAAAAAATCTTGCAGAATGTCAGTCAAGTAACTTATGTATCAATGGACAGACTCAGGTGTCTGTTGGCTAATACAGAGTGTCACCTTGCATGTTCTTAAAGTAAAAGAAACCTTCTGTCATAGTAAGGATGTTAGAGGATCGTGCTTTGCCAAGACATGAAACTGCATCCATTAAGATGTTGGAGATAATCTTTTTAACGTCAAACAAAAAAATTTTTGTTAAAGAAAATCTAAAGATGTTTGCAAAACAGCTCCCCAAAGTCTTCCGGTGCTTCATTCCCTGATCTAAGTTAAATCCTTTCCTTTGGAATGGTTTAGACTTTTGAAAATATTGTCTTCACAGTATTCTGTATTTGTTTTTCCCAAAAACATTTAATAGATTTTTTTAAAGAGCTGCTTAATTATGGAAAGTAGACACCATTACTGCATATCCATAAAATAAAAGGATGCTGAAAAACTGACAGACCTGTGCCAAATGGGAGATGTTAATCTGATACAGAGATGGCTTTTGTGAAATGAGTTTTATACACTTTCTTCATAAAACTACCACACATTGTAGTACAATTTTCAGTGTCTGCACGGGGAGGAGCCCAACAAGGATATCAGGAGTACTGTACAGTACCGTTCCCACCAAAACAGTAGCACTGAGAAGGTTAGCAAGAATGGGCCATTTAGCATTAGACGTGTAGCATACTAGTGGTACAACTAGCAAAATCACCCAAATCTTTGAGTAGCTATTCTGTGTAATTCTGTTTTATTAAATACCATTTTTATTGTCTAGAAATCTTCCAGAGGGTTTCAATGGAATGGCTCTGAAAAGAATGAGAAATGCCTCTTTGTTTGGCATTTTCCTATTCATCTTATACTCAGCTTGTTTGAAGTAGATCTTCATTGAAAGACGAATACCTGAAACAAGGACTGATGCCTTTCGGGGTTTTATTCTGCAGGGATTTGTATTGCCCTTATGGTGTTGTTGTATGTGCCATTACAAATATTAGCCATGAACAAGTAGACATAATAGCGGTGAAGTTTTCTGCTCTACTTTAGGTGTGCTGTGATTGCTTCTCTTGCTACTGTATGTCATTCATTTCAGATTTAAATATCTAATGGTGCTCATCAAACAACATTTAAACTTTCTATGAAATCCTGCAAATGTTCCTTTAGATCATATTATAAGTAACAATGGATGAAATGAGCTTGAATGGGAAGGCTGTATTTCAGTCTCAGGGGTTCTGCAGCTGTTTGTGATGACAGTGGAAAACTTCAATTGAACTGCTGCCTTGTATTCAGCAGCATTGTGCCCATTGAGCTACATATAAAAACAGTATAAATGATCCGGTACATTTCTTTTTCCTCAGTATTTTCAATTTAGTCACTAGAGTGTCTCTGTAGAAAATAATGTATTTACTGGAAGTTAACGAGGAATCTCTTGGTCACTGGGAACACCAGATGTGGTGTTAGGATTGCAACATGAACAAACTTCCTTCAACGAGGATGTCTTTGTGCAGTGAAGTATTAGTCACATGACAGCACATCATTTGCAGCAAATCATGATGCTGAAGCAGAGCTGTGTTCACAAGATAAGTGGAAGTGTGCTCCCTATGGCTCAGATTGTAGAATGGAGTCACCATTTTTTGAGATCTGTAGTGACTTATTAGATATTATTTATTAATTTTATTTACATAGTACCATATTTGTGCTAAAAGTTTTGCAGGCATGCAAGTTAACTGGCATAAGGGTATAAAGTAGCAGAGAAAGTTGTTATACTGAGTAAAGAAATCAAGCCATTGGTTTGGGGGGTAGTGAGGTGATAGAAGAGGGACTGTTGAAGAAATGTTGGGAAAAAAATTTAACGTTGTTATTTAAGTCTTTATTATATAGAAGCTGAATTTTGAATATAGTTGAAAGCTTATTGTGGAATATATTTGTCAACATCAATCACGTGTCTGGGTTAGAGAGAATTTCTTTTACCTATCCATGATTAACTCATTTTTGCTTTTTTTCTTATCAAAGACCAAACAAATTAAATAACAGGGTTCAAAAAGAACTAGATAAATTCATGGAGGACAGGCCCATCAATGCCGATGAGCCAGGATGGGCAGGGGTGCAAAACCAAAACCATGCAAAACCAAATGCATGCTTGCACTGACGCACAACTCCAAAAACAAACAAACATTATAAAAAGGCAGTCCATACAATGTCATCAAAATATACTGTGAAGTCATCAAACATCCTTAATCCCTAATCTTGTAATTTTTTGTACTACTGGCCAACCCATCTCTCTCTCTCTAATCAGGGAGAAGCCAGAATAAGAAAACAGACAAAATTTTCAAAATCTAACTCATTCTGTCCAGTACTCGGTAGCTACACAAGGAAGCTGTGAAGTGCTGAGTTCAGTGAGATTTGAGGATGCCTGACACCTTCTAGATAGAAGATGCTGAGTGAGTCCTCAGTGAACACTTAATGGCTGCAGGTGTACTCCTTGCTTTGTAAACCATATTAGGACACATCAAATATGAAAGAATACTCTCTTTTATAGTACTTATTAAGCACGGTTTTATGACTGAAAGTCATGCTATTGAGAATTATTAGATCTGTGACCATAGCATAATAATCTGCATTGAAATACAGGAAATATTTCCTTATTGTAGTTTCCTGTATTAAACAAACAAGGGCATATATAGTTCAATAACGATTTGTGACATCTTCGTCTCATTGTAATTAACTGATGTGTGGAAACCAATATAAATAATGTTTAAAGGAGCACTGAAACAAAGTTTAAAAAACAACAAATGGTAGCTTAGCTGGTTTTAAAAAATATTCTGTGGTTTTTAGAATTGTTGATTACTTCATTTTTCCCTTGTCTCCCTTTGGTAACTATGAATGAAGATTCTAAGGGTATGTCTACGCTACCCGCCGTATCGGCAGGTAGTGATGGATCTGTGGGGGTCAATTTATTGCGTCTAGTCTAGACGTGATAAGTTGATCCCCGAGCGCTCCCCCGTCGACTCCGGTACTCCACTGCCTCAAGAGGTGCAGGTGGAGTCGACGAGGGAGCGGTCGCAGTCAATTCACCGCCACAAAGACGCTGTGGTAAGTCGATCTAAGTACATCAACTTCTGTTATGCTATTTTCGTAGCTGAAGCGGTGTATTTTAGGTTGATTCCCCCTCCTAGTGTAGACCAGGGCGTAGCCGTATTACAAGTCACTGGTCATTTATAAACTCAACTGTACTGTAGTAAAGCTTGATATATTTAAATGTGCCAGAAACTAACAGCTGTTTGGAATCTGTCTAGAGTCAATACTGAACTATGGTAAATGTTCTTTTCAAGAGTTTGAACACAATCCTCCCCTCCCCCACCCATTCAAGCCAGGATCTTTTTCTTTTTTCTTTTTTCTTCTTTTCACTAACTCTGATTGATGGAAACACTTGTTGGGAGCTGTTACTGACATTCTTTAAAAAAACAAACAGGAAACATGAAATGTTATGATAGTGTTATGTCTATTTTTGAAAGTAAGGCTGTTAATGGTGCTGATAGGCTGAAATGAATTATAAAAGCAAGATTATTAAATCCCTTGCAAATTGCTAATTTATTTTTGTCACCTAATTTTGATTTATAATGGTTATAGGAACACACATCTTTGAAAACGAGTGAATTGCTGAGATATTATTTGCATATTGCAAAAAAGTTTGATTAGACTTTATATTTAATATTTACCACAGAAACCCCCCAAACCCTCTTGTTCTCCACTTTCATTTGTAATCCTCTCAGCTAAGAGAAGATTTAAGAGTTTAATTTTCATATATTTTTCAATGCAAGCAAAAGGTGGTCTTATCTTTCGCATAGTAAGGATTCTTTACCTGATATGGCTGTTAATTTTGCTCCCATGAGAATGATATTTGGGTTCATGTTATTGAATACTGTATACTGAATGTACTCACAATTTTATACATTGAAAGATTTGACTAAAAATTAATTATGGCTGTTGCATTTTTGAATAAGGCATTGGACTAGCAAGCTTAAGCACTCAGAATGCTGACCATATTTTATTTGTGATTTTTATCTTGAATTCTAAAAAATGGATTAAATTTTGCCTTAGAATTGTTTCAACAGTTCGGAACAAACTTTGTATCCAATTGTGTAAATCTTTACTCACACAAGTTCTGTTTATTTCAACAAGATTACTTACATAAGTAGAGACTACCAGTGTAAGGGTTTGCAGGATTTGAGCCTTCAAAGGGCTAAGCATCTTTTCTCTGCAGATATTTTACAGGTACAATTAGATATATACACTTGAAAATGTGGCCATAAAGTATTGAATAGTGATACGTTACCATCAGTAAATGGTGTGTATCTTTCTGAAGTATGATGGAATTCTCTTTGCTAACAGAACACTGTTGAATGTATATATTCACAAAGAGATTACAGATGCAAAGAGGGGAGGAAGAGCCTCCCACTGTGAGGTAGTCCTGTTTGGAGTGCATACACTGTTTCCTGCTAATGCTTCTGCCATCCAGAAAGGGATGGGATGGGACAGGGTTAGGATGGGGTAATGTCTGCCCCCCTCCATCACACTAGGCTGTGGAGCACAAGGGTGAGTTCATGCCACACATTGGAGGCTGGTGAAGCTGCTACTACTACTGTGTGCTCCCTAGGAGCTGGGGGAAGGGGGACCTGTAGTTTAAATCATTCAGCATTCTTCCTGGGTCACCCATCACTGCGTAACCCCTTTGGTGCCCTCCACCCATTCCAGTGGCTGAATTATATGTCTATCATATTTTAACACAATTACCCATATTCTCTTCTCATTCACATGGGTGTAAACTGAAAGCATTCAAGGATTCATTGGAGTTGCTCCAGGTTTGCATAGGTGTGAATGAGAGCAGAGTTTAGTACATTCATGCTAATACCTACTTAGAGGAGCTCTGCTCTTTGTGAGAAGAGGTAATTTAATTTCAGAATTCACTTAAGGCTTGATCCTGCTCCCATTCAGTAAATGGAAAAGCTCCCATTAACTTTAATAGGATAGGATCAAGCCCTAATGGGCAGAGTTTTAAAGCTATTTAGGCACCTAGAGATGCAAATAGGTGCCTCCTGGAATTTTCAGAAGTACCGAGGCACTTAACTCCTATTGAGAATGAGGCACCTACCTGCTTTTGAAAATCTCAATAGGTGTTCATCTGCATCTTTAAGCACCTAAATACTTAAAAAAAAAATCTGTCCCTAAGACCCAAATCCTGGCCCAGCTGGAGTCAGTGGCAAAATTCCCCATTGAGTTTAATGGGAGGAGGATTTGACACTTAGCATAAAACAATGAAGTAGAAACTATATGGGAACCACAAAGCACTTAGATTTTTTTTTCTTCATATGTGAAATAAGTTTAAGATTTGTTAATTTTGCTGAAGTGCCATGGCAACATACATATCTGTTTTGTAGCTTATGAAATGTATTTTTGGAACTGTTGACTCACACACTTGCATATTTTTGCTGTACCAAGAGAATGTATTTCCTTTTGCTTTCAAGCAGCTATTCAGCATGAAAATAAAAGCAGGTAGTTCCTGCATTGTGTCATGTACGGTGCAGGTTTGTTTTCTAGAACAGTAACACCTGGACTGAATATAGTTAATAGGATTGCTGTATATTGTGTGGGTAATCACTGCTTGTGACAGAGGTGATACACAGTTGTGGAGAAAGTACAATTCTTTCCATAAGTATCAAGCTTTTATTTTAAGCGTGACACAGGCTGAAAAGTAGATAACTGAGGGTGGAAATAAAAAAATGCACCAGTGCTGTGTCTTGTCAGTTCACATGCCTTGCAATGGAAAGAATGCACGTTTCCAGATTTTTGGGGAATCTTTTACTCAGGCTATACCTAAATGCAGTTATTCTCACGGGTAGATTCAGAGTTTGGAGCCCCCGTGGTGTAAAATCCACAAAGAAGGGGGTGGGAGGTAGCTGATTCACTTCAGCCTCTGCCAACTGGATTCTTATAGAAACCCTGGCGGTATTTGCAATTGCCATTCTCCAGAGGAAACTCCATGTTGGTGGAGGGAAATGCCATCCTGCATCTCCCAGGTGTATCAGAACTAGATTTGGCCCACTGTAGTTGTAGCCAGTAAATGATGATGAGCAGGAGGAGGATGCTTTTAATCTATGTTAGCCAGGAAAGTACTTCTAGATAAGTGAAGACTGTAAGATAATATGTAGCTGAGATTTTACTGCATGCTCTATAGTTCTAATTTATTCCACAGTACACTAATCTCTTTCCTGATGGTCAGTGGCTAGCCAGGGCAAAGCTTTTCCAGTAACCCCATTATAATTTAGAGTGTGGTACTGACTACATGAAAGTGCCTCTGTCATCTGAGTTCTGTGACAATGAAGGAGTAATGTATCACTTAACAAAAGGAAGTGAACAATAGAAACTCCTATTATGAATATTTAGTGACATTACATGAATGACCTTTTCACACAAATTAGGCTGGTTAATCTTATACCTGTAATACAATGGTATGACATACTTTTTTCCCCAAAGCAAATCTGACTCTGCCACAGCGTGAGAGTTTGTGTTAGGTACGTCCATAAGTGGAAAGGTGGGTGGCAGGAGGGAAAGCTGGTGCAGTGGTTAAGAGATTTCCATCTGAAACTGCGGGGACTAAGTCATCAAGGGCCTATGTGGCAGTCTTAGAACTTGATTACAGTGGCATTTTATAGCGCTATACAGCCGCCAGGAACGCTATAACTCACTACCCATCCAGACTGCCAAGGCACATAGAGCGCTGTAAGTCCACGTTTCTACCAGTCCTGGTAATCCTCCCTGCCAGAGTATTAACAGCTGTAGAGTATTGGGAGCTCCGCTTTAGCATCAGTGTAAACAGGTAATAACAGTGCATCGCTTTGAGTGATTTCTGGGAATGCCTCTAAGCCATTTAAGGCAATTAAGCCTCTGTTCCCTTTGTTTTGAACTCTGCTGGAGGAATGCGAAAGTGCGTTTTCAGAGCTTATCTGTACCTCGGCAAATCAGCAATGCAAATGTTTACCGAATGAGCCAGGGTGAAAGGGAAGAGTAGCAGGCTTCGCATTTCAGACACAGTGTGTTGACACACTCAGCACACCAAAAATTCACTCGCTCTCTCCTTCCGCATACACACAACATGCTCTCCCTCACCCCCGTCATTTGAAAAGCACGTTGCACCCAGCTGAATGCTGGGATAGCTGCCCATAATGCACCACTCCCGTGCCGCTGCAAGTGCCACAAATGTGGCCACGCTATACCGCTGCGGGTCTCTGTGGACACGCTATAGCGCTATCCCTATAGCTGTATACGATGGCAGGTATAATCAAAACCACTATAAAGCTGTAAGTGTAACCAAGCCCTTAGTTCTAGCAAGCGGATGATTTCACAAGAATGGGCTTGCTCTACCATGGATCAGAGAGATAGTTTTAGCCATTTAAAGATTATGCAACCTTGTATTCCTATGACCATCACTCTTGTCTTCTCCGATCCTCACTCTGCTGTGTTGCACCCACCTGCCATGTTTTTTTCACTATTTAGGCTGGGAACACATTGGGGTTGGAACTTTCTTTTATTTGATCTTTGCACAGTGGCAGATACAATGAGGCCCTGATCACATGCGAGGCCTGTAGCCATTACTGTAATACAATTTATAACTGTGATAGTCCCTGATTATCCATCAAGTTGAAGAAACTCAATTTCTAGTTTTGAACTTGCAAGTGTATAATAATATCTACTTACCTTGTAGGCCTGTTCTGAAGCTTTATTAATTAGTATTTGCTAAGAGCTTTGGGATCTTTAGATGAAAGGTATGAATGAAGTGTAAAGTATTGTATGAATTGTTATTATTTTATTTCTAAATGGTGAGTATACATGTAACTGGCCATTAGGGAATATCAGAACATTCATTTTAAAAATATCAGCCGTGCAGTTTTGGTGGTTTAATGCAAAAATCAAATAGTAGCAACACAAAAAATTACATAAAAATGAGGCCTGGCTTTCTCTATCAATTTTAATGTTATTAGAATGTGAAACTAGGAGAGACAGCAGTGTTAGAAATGAGATTGCACTGCAGTATGATAGCAAAAAAAGTCAATGCAATTTTGAGCTGCATACCCAGAGGCTTTGCAACCCAAAGCAGGAAGATAATAGTTCCTCTCTACTTGGCTCTGGTGAGAAAGCACCTAGAATATTGCATGCAGTTCTGGGCCCCAGAATGCTAGAAATATATAAACTGGAAGTTATTCAGAGAACAGCAATAAAAGTTATCAAGAGGGCAAAGGGAGTGATTTGTCAGGAAAGGTCAAAAGAAACTAATTGTTATAGTTTTACTGAACAGGACCTAAGGGAGTGGGGAGCTATAACTGTGCTTAAAAATATGAGAAGTGTAAATCCCATGGATGATTAGCCCTTTGTATTGGGTGATGGAAGGGAAATGAAGCTAAATGTACAGGAAACACTTGCAAATGGTGAAATCTGTGAGACTGTCGGATAGGCTAACAAAAACAGCGGAAGCCCAATATCTAGAGACTTTTAAAACTGGACTAGATAAGGTGCCTGAAAATATAGTGGGCCAGGCCCTCCCCCTTCCCCGTGCTTTGTGCCACTCAACAGCATAAATCAGCTGGAAGCTCACTGGCTGCGCCCCCTTGGGGATTCCCCCAGGATTGGGGGAATCCTTAAATGGCATCAAACTATTCTAGCACTATATCACCACCCTCTCTTGCAGTCATTGGGGAAAGGGTGTGTGATCAGAACATTGCTGTGCTTGGATAATGTCTAGCTGTTGCAATTAGGCATAGTTGAACAACCTGAGGCTGTTTGAAATTGCACTGAGGGCTGGCCTTGTGCTCAGGGAGCAGTGAAAGTGACTTTACATCACGTTTGCCCACTCCTTCCTCAGCTGCACTGAGTGGATCTTGGCCCCAGCTGAGGATCTTGTGACCTATCTGGGACAATCCTGTACTGGCAAAGAGGATGGGATCCCTACTTGGCCTTTTATAATCTCTGATATCTATGCTTAATTGCAACAGGGGAAACGTTTGTCAGCTGATCTTGCTGTTTTACTTTGATTTGTCACTGGACTGTATGCAGTTGTAAAATATTACTTTAATGAAAACGCTCTAGACTGTGCTTTCAAAACCAGGTGCCTACAATTTTACGGCATGTTTTCAATGCTGAAACTTGTAGAATGTCTTTAACTGATATATTTTTTTAACTCCCTACCTACTAATTAGAATGAGACATAACTTTGTAGGTTTATCTCTTTTCCATTCCTCATTTTATTTCTGTTTCAATTAGTGAGTATGCCTTTAGCAAGAGACTGAGATTGTTTTGCTATCTGTTCTAAGATTTGCCTGCAAGAGAAATACATTTTATTGCTTGTCTTCTCAGATGTGCAAGTAGCATTCTCCCTGTTACAATCAATGAAAAGAACAAGAAGCTAATTTGCCTCCGGTTTGGCCTCACTGTGCAATGCCATTTCCCTATTATTAGAGCCAGGGAGGAGATTTACCTGTGTTGACATTTTGGTTTAACAAAAAAAAAAAAAAAAGTTTTAATTTCCATCTTGTGTCATATTTTAAAATTGAAAAGAATAAGCATGGAAAGTTGACTAATCAGTGATGCCAAAAATGTTAGTTAAAGGTAGAGTAATGCAGAACAGTTTGACATAAGTGCTCACAGCATAGTAATATCTCTGGAACCTTGATTTTGGTAATCCCACTCAGTGATGGCACTCTCCTTCCTTCCTGTGAGCATTGACATCTATCTCTGTTAGGCAAGTCCTGAAGCGAAAGTTCACTATTGGTCCATGAAACTTACTGCTGATTCACACTGTAATCTGAAGCTATTGAGCACCGTACCATGCTGAGAATATTGGGCCCAATTCTCCACTGTCTTGCCTATCATGTGGTCATTGACACCTGTTAAAAAGTGGATATTATTATTTTTAGTTATACTTGTATATTATATTTTTTGAATTAGGGCCCCATTGTGCTAGGCACTGCACAAACACTGAACAAAATGATAGTTCCTACCCCAGAAACATTAAATATTTCCAAATCAGAATTCTCCATTCACATACAGCAATGGTGACAGCAAATTGAAGGTGATGGAGAAAATAAACAGCTCATGGATAGCATATTCTGCAGTGGCGCTTGTCATCAATGACTCTTTTTAATGATCAAAGCAAAAGTACTGCAGTGATGTAATTCTTGGTGGCAGTGTGTTCTTCTTGACAGTTTCTTTCCACAACAATTTTCAAGTTGCTAGGGAAATATGGTTGTTGATCATCAGGCTCTGTTAATTAAGCTATCACTGATTCCTTTAATTTAATGATCTGGTAAACCATCCATCCATTTATTTATTTTTTTTGAAAAATGAATTACCTAAATGAGAGAAAAACCGAGAGGTGTTAGAAACAAAACACAAAAAACCCTTAGGAAATTCCGTAACCCAAAATTTTGTTTCAAAAAGCACATAAAATTACTAGGTGGCAACAATATACTTATGTATTAAAATCTTTACAAATCTTCACAAACACAAGCATTTAAAATTAAGGAAATAAATAGGTAAGGCACCAGAAATCTATTATTCCCCATTTATAAATATAAACATATATTTCTTATAAATATAAAGAAATGTGACATTCTCAAAACATTTGTTCTGATTTTTTTGAGGGGGGTCTCTATTTGCGAATCTCCTGATTATCACTAGTTTCACAATGTTTTTCTTTGTCTAGTTCCTTCTTAGTGTCGCTAGAATCCATTAATGTAATTTTTCCATTGCGGAAGTCCATTTGTACATCACTTTTCCAGAGCTGACATCAGATGTACAAGTAAATTGTTTGGTTCATGCTCGAAAGATGTTGTTTTTAAATACAGATAAGTTACATTTTACTCTGTTCAGTCAATTCCAATTTACCCTGCTTAGTAAATATCAATTGTCCATATAGATTTTTCTCAAAGCTTTTCTGTACCAACTTGATTCAAATGGTGCAGGTGACAAATGCTCACAGTTAGGTACAAAAAAAGGTGACCTTTTCGGAGGGCTACATGTTGCGTGAGTGGTGGGGGGGATGGGAAATTACAATAGGATCATAGGAGTAACAAGAGGGATAACAATGGGTGAATCTGCTCAATATCTTAGAAGTCTGTAGACAACCAGGAAAAATGAAGTATTAGTGCATAAACTAAACTATGAGTTAATTGGCATCACAGAGACTTGGAATAAATCTCATGACCTGAATACTGGTATAGACTAGGGAAAGGTTAAAAAAATCTGTTATGTTTAGCCTTGAGGAAAGAAGACTGAAGGAGATCTGATAACTTTCAAATAAGTTAAGTGCTGTTATAAAGATGATGATGAATTGTTCCTCATCACCTCTGAAGGTAGGACAAGTAGTGATAGGCTTACTCTGCAGTAAGGGAGATTTAGGGTTATATATTAGGAGAAACTTTCTAACTATCAGAGTAGTTTAGTGCTGGAATAGGATTCCAAAGGTATGTCTATACTACCTGCTGCTTGGTGGGCAGCGATCGATCCAACAGGGGTCGATTTATCGCATCTAGTCTAGATGCGATAAATTGACCCCCGAGTGTTCTCCTGTTGACTCCTGTACTCCACCGGAGCGAGAGACGCAGGTGGAGTCGACTGGGGAGCATCAGCTGTCGAATCACTGCAGTGAAGACACCGCAGTGAGAAGTTGCGTAACTTAGATTGATTCCCCCCTCCACCCCAGTGTAGACCAGGCAGAAAAGAAGTTGTGGAATCTCCATCATTGGAGGTTTTTAAGAACAAGCTAACCAAACACCTCTCAGTGATGGCCCACTTGGCCCTGCCTCAGCACAGGGCGCTGGACTAGATGACCTCTTGAGGCCCCTTTCTGCCCTACATTTCTGTGGTAATTCAGAACTGTGGGAATGATGTCATCTGGTCCATGGGTTGTGTATGAATTTAGAAATTTTAATTTCTTACTCACCTGTTTTGCCTGTATCCTGGTTGCCTTCAGCATATTTTATGCCTCAAGAAGCTTCTTTTCTAGAATATATCTCCAAGCCGCTTTTGTAAACACAGAACCAAGTGATTAATTTAATATTTTAGAAAATTCTATCTTTTCTGTCAATAAATGATTGTCGTTTAGAAGCCCAATCTCGCTGATCTTTTATTGTTCATTTTTAAGAAAACATTTATCTTAAATTCCTGTCCAGTCTTTTGTATGTTCTCCAACTTTCTTTCTTTCTTTCTTTCTTTCTTTCTTTCTTTCTTTCTTTCTTTCTTTCTTTCTTTCTTTCTTTCTTTCTTTCTTTCTTTCTTTCTTTCTTTCTTTCTTTCTTTCTTTCTTTCTTTCTTTCTTTCTTTCTTTCCCCCCCAATCTTTAGCTGTTCTCTTCACCTGATGTTTTATGCCTACAACTTAAAAAAAACTTCCTCCAGGCAACTTCCTTTTTTGCTGAACTCAATTGACTTTATTTTCTTCTCTCTCCCCTCCCCCCCCAACCCCTCTCTGGTTTCATGGTACATGTTTCACTGCCTCATATTATTTCCTTTCAATTCAGCCATCTGCCTGGTTAGGCACATCTTTTTCCTTTGTGCTGGTTTCAGTATAGACTTCTATATATCTGCCTCTTCCTTTGGCCGTCAACACAGATGCTCCCTTGCAGCTCAGTAACCTGTCCACCAGTACATTGGCGTGCTCCCTTTGTTCATACTTAGTTTACCCAACTACTATGGATCTTTCAAAACCTATGTCTTCCAAAAGAAACTAAATGCCCTGGAAATTGAATCCTCCTGTGCTTAAGTTTGTGTTGCTCTCATGACTATTACATATACAGTATTTCATTGTTTTATATCTTCATTTCCACTAGCAAATATCTACCTTTCTTCTATGCCAAATTTGTTACCATGATGGTAGAACATTGTTTTTCTAAACCTTCCTTGTGGATAAGGGTTTTGCAAAGTTATGAACTTGTGACATTTTCAGTAGGGATGAATAAATGAGTTCAGACATTATAAGGACTAACCCATAACTGTGCCTAAAATTCAAATGTAACCAAATGTTTTTGCAAGTTGGGAAATGTTCTTATGACTTTTTTCCAGTGTTTTTCACTTGAGCACGCCTCTGGACTTCCTAGTTCTGGCCAGGACCAGAAGTGGAAGTGCTGAAATATCATGAGGCAGGCTGTTCAAGTGCGATTTCCCACTCACTTTTCCAGACCCAAGAGATCTGAGCTATTGGATAAACATTTGAACTTTGGGGAGGTTACTTGAACTGAGCCTCTAAATGTTTTGTGGTTTTTTGCTCACTCATTTCTAGTGTCTGGTTGGCTGTTTCTCCTGCTTGGCCATATAATTTTTAAAGACATGTTTGCATCATTACAGAGCTTCTCTCTGTAACGCTTTTCTACACTATGTATGACAGATCATCTTATTCTTATTTATCTGCATTTCTGAACCAGTCATTAGAATATCAAGATCATCTTACTCTAGCTCCTTAACAGTCTATTGCCATTACTTCTCTTTGATGGCTTCTTCCTGGAAGCATCACATTTTGGGAGTGAGAGAGGGGGGCGAGAGAAATGCAAAGTATTCATTTCCCTGATAAAGGACCTAATAAGAAAAAGCCCTTAGGATTTTAATGCTGAGAGCTTTTTAAAATCACATTCCAAACTGATCAATGCTTTATACTGGCCCTTTTGTACTTAATGGCTATTCCAAGTCAAAGTTGATATTTTGGGGCAAAATTTATTCTGGCCACACCCCATACAATGCCATTGATTTAAATGGGTTTGCATAGGTTGTAAATCAACAGATAATTTGGATCTTACTGTGTTCTTGAACTCTCATCTCATGAAAGTTTCTCTTAGACTGCTCTGCCTTTCTTCCAGAACATTTTAATCTCTGCTCAATTGTCAAATGTACTCCACTCTCACTTGGTATCAGCAACATGTGGACTCAGCTGGAAGTAGAACCTGAATGACAATTCTACAATCACATATATGGTGGTCAGTCTGATCTTAAAATTGAGAAACAGCTCTTAGATGCTAAAATGCTAAAAATGTCACTAATTTAATATGTAGCACATTTTTGGTTTACAGGCCTGCAGTGTTTGCAATCTATTTGTGAAGCAAAAAGGTCAGAGTGACAGGCCACTGAGAGGATCTCATGTGTAGTCCTAGCTTGAGACACATCTCTCTCACTGGGACAACATACATGAACAAGTGTTAGCAGGATCAGATCCCTGATATATCTTCTGAATATAGGACTTGATTCTGCATCCATTAAAGTCAACGGCAAAGCTCCTGTTTACTTCACTGATACAGGAATAGACCTCTGCAGAACTCTTAACAGTAAAAAGTAAAAGTTTTTTTTTTAAAAAAAGTAAAATGCCCAATGTAATTGGTATTTAAAAAGTTAAGTTAATCTTTCATTTTTCTCAGATATCCAGGGAAATGTAACCAGTGGATTTCCTTTTTCCAGTGCCTGAATGAGTGACAAGATAACCGTCCTAGAAATCGGGTGGAAGAGCTACTCACTTCAAACCTCCTATTTTCACCCACTCATCACTTTCTCAAAGTTTTCCTTTTGGTTGAAATTTCTATTGCAATTATATTATCATTGGAGAGACACAAATTTAAATACAGATCTCTCTGGAGAGCAGCACTGAGTGTATATTCTAAAACACTAATGAAATTGAAGTACTAGGCATGACCAGTACATCATTTTCAATCATTTATAATTTTATTTGTGAATCAAATTTATTTAAATATGTTAATGGCACTTGTATCTATTAGTATTAAACCCAGAGTGAGTTTCTAACTAATGGTGAGGAACACCAGCAGTTTAAAAACCATATTTCTATCTGAAAAGTTTTAACCAATTATTGTTACTAGTAGCACATAGTATTACTACAACTGACTGAGATTAGAGAAAAATGCATTGTTGTCTATCTTTTCCAGTTATTTTACTTTGTACATTTGGCAGTACATTTTGTGTAGTCAGTTTCACTGTTTCCCCTGGCTAGTTTGTCAGTTTCCCCTTTTCTTTGTATGTGTCTTTCACAATAAAAGCAACAGGGAGAAAAAATGTTTCAAAAACAGGAAAACACGATTTTTAAAATAACAAAAATTGGCACAGAGGCTATTGATGAGGTTTATTACTCTGACATTGCTTGTGACACACTTTTTGAAATGAACAGTTGCCACTTAAAAGCTGCCCTTTGTTTTAGCACAGAAATGTATCATAATTTTTAATGAGACATTTTTTTCCATAATCACATAAGTGCCCCCCAAAGGCACAAGGCCATAATTGAGGAACAGGGCTGTGTTGGTTAAAAAACAACAACGATTTAGACAGGCAGCAAAGGCAAATGTGAAAAATAATGGGTGTGTGTGTATAAAATATAATATATAAAAAGGGGGGAAGTTGATAGTAATGAATATAAATCAGAAGTTAGTAAATGTAGAAAATTGATTAGGGAAGCCAAGGGACACAAGGAGTGATATATGGCCAGCACAGTTAAGGACAATAAGAACTTTTAAATTATATTAGGAACAAAAAGAATCTTGACAATAGGGTTGTCGGGCGACCAGTTTTCAACTGAAACATCTGGTCTAAAAGGGACCTGGTGACTCTAGTCAACACTGTGGACTGTGCTGTTAAGTTCAGTTGGCAGTGCAACAGGGCAGGCAGGCTCTGCATGGTTCCTGAGAAACATCCTGCATGTCCGGCTCCTATGTGGAGGAGTAGCTGCAGAGGCTCTTTGCGCTGTCCCCACCTACAGGTTACCCCCCCCCCCCAACTGCTGGTTCTGGAGCTCCCATTGGCTGGGAACCGCAGCCAATGGGAGCTATGAGAGCAGCGCCTGCAGACGGGTGCAGCACACAGAACTCCCTGACAGTGCCTCCACCTAGGAACTGGAAGGACATATTGTCATGTCCTGGGAGCCACCTAAGGTCATCACCGCCTGGAGTCTTCATCCCTAGCCCCCTCCTGTACCCCTAACTCCAGTGCACCCCCAGCCCAGAGCCTATACCCCTTCCCACACTCCTGTCCCAGTCCAGAGCCTGCTTCCACATTCCAAATGCCTCAGCCTGCACCCCTGGCCCCCTCCTACACTTGAACCCCTCATTTCTGGCCCCACCTCAGAGCCCTTACCTCCAGCTGAGAGCCTGTACTTCCTCCCACACCCCAACCCCCTGCCTTAGCCCAGAGCTCCCTCCCACACCCTAACCCCCTGTCCTAACCCAGTGATAATGAGCGAGTGAGCAAGGGTGGGGGGGGAGTAAATAGCGGAGAAAGGGGGATGGAGTGAATGAGGGTAGGGCCTTGAAGAAGGGGTGGGACAGGAGTGGGGCCTCGGGAGGAACAGGGCAGGGGGCGGGGCAAGTATGTTTGGTGTTCTGCACTTAGAAAGTTGGCAGCCCAACCTGACAATGGTGTCCATTACTTGATGGAAATGGTAGAACTATCAATAATAAGGCAGAAAAACCTCTGTAGAGTGTTCAATAAATATCCCTGTTCTATTCCGGAGAATGTCAAACAGAAGCTACTAATGTTAGACATTTTAAATTAAGCAGGGCCAGATAACTTGCATCCAGAGTTTTAAAAGAACTGGCTGAAGAGCTCACTGGACCAATAATATTGATTTTCAATAACTCTTGGAGCACTGGGGAAGTTCCACAAGACTGGAAGAAAACTAAAGTTGTGCCAATTTTTGACAAGGGCAAACAGAATGACCTGATTAATTTTAGGCCTGTCAGCTATCGTGGACAAGATAATGGAGCAGCTGAAACGGAACTAGATTAATAAAGAATTAAAGGATGGTAATGTAATTAATAAAAATCTACATGGTTTATGGAAAATAGATCCTGTCAAACTAACCTGATTTTTTTGGGGGATAAGATTACAAGTTTGATTGATAAAGGTAATAGTGTTGATGTAATATACTTAGACTTCTGTAAGATGTTTGACTTGGTACCATGCAACATTTTTATTTAAAAACTAAAACAGTATAAAATTAACCTGGCACACATTAAAAGGATTAAAAGCTGTCTGACTGATAGGTCTCAGACTGTAACTGAAAACGGAATCATCAATGAGTGAGTCTGTTTCCAGTGGGGTCCTGCAGGGAGTGGTCCTTGGTCTTATGCTATTTAACATTTTTATCACTGACCTGGAAGAAAATATAAAAAATCACTTTTAAAGTTTGTAGCTGATACAAAAATTGAGGGAGTGGTAAATAATGAATATGGGACACCTGGTAAATTTAATCGTATTCAAGCGAGTTCAACGGCAATCAATGAGAACTATGCAGTACAAACATTCAAATTAACATCAAGTTGGCTGAGCTCCCGTTAAAAAGAAATACTGCGTAGTTGGATTATTTTTATTTACCTTCTTATCTTTAAGCCTTTCAGGTTCACATGGGAAGGAGTAACCCCCCCCCCCCCACTCCCGTACACTCTCTTACTCCGGGGGAGTAGGGGAAGGTGACCAACCTACCCATCCCCCCTCCATGCCTGGCTGGGACCTTGGGACTGACCCACCTCTCCTGGTACCTGCCACCTCATTTTCCTGAGGCAACACATTGCGGGGGGTGGGGACACACACACATGGTCACATCCCTCCCCCTCCCCTGAGATTTCTGCCAGGTTCACACCACACCATCTCTTCTCCCCTTTTTTCCCCCATGTGGCTGGATGCAGCTTGTCCCTTCCTGCCCGCAGCTCAAAAGGCAGCTAATACCTCCAGGCTGCTGCTAGCCACCGACATAACCCAGGCGCCTCAGGAAACACCGTGGGCAGGAAGGGGTTAAATCCTAAAGACACATTGTGCACAAGGACCAGGGAACCTGACTCCAGGAGCACACGCAGGGCTTGGCTCATCCTGGCCAGTGACCGGGCTGGAGGGTCGTGGGCTTTCCTGGGGTGCCTGCGCAGCCAGAGGCTGTAGGGGAAGGAAGGAGACTCTGGCCAGGCTGTTGGTGAGCTGATCTCCGACTGGAGGCTGATTCTCCGTACAGCGTTAGGAGTGGGATGCACCCAGCCACAGGGGATTTTGGGGAGCAGTGGGGCTGGGTGTGGGGGAGGGGCAAAGCAGGGAGAGCACAGCGAGACGGGGAGCATGTAAAGGGCCTATGTATAGGCAACAGAGATGACGTAACTGGCCACTGACTGGTACCTGCCCGCACTCATCCACCACTGCAGTGTGCAGCCAGCATTGGAACTGGGGAGGGGGGAGGAGGTGGAGGGGCTGCTGGCTGAGAGCCAGCATGCAGTGGGGGCTGCGCTGACTAACCAGCAGGGGGAACAGTTGGCTCCACGCTCTGCATCTTCACCCTGTCACCAGCTTGGACATCCACCCCCACTGTCAGCCACTGGACCCCTCCCCCCACTCATCGATGGTGGGCGGGTGGGTGGCAAACAGGAATCCAACCAGCAGCAGGACCCACCAGTACTAATGCGGGGGAGGGAGGCAGAAAATACGGGACAATTTCCCCTTCAGGACACCTGCAAGAGGGCTTAAATACGGGACTGTCCCTTTAAAAGTATGACGTCTGGTCATCCTAAGGATGGGGGCCTCTATACTGGAAAGGAATGAAGAAGATTTGGGGGTTAAAGTGGATAATCAGCTGAACATGAGCTCCCAGTGTGATGCTGTGGCCAAAAGAGTGAATGTGATCCAGGGATGCATAAACGGGACTCTTGAGAAGGAGTAGAGAGGTTATTTTACCTGTTTATTTGGCAATGGTGCAGCTGGAATACTGTGTCCAGTTCTAGTGCCCACAATGCAAGGAGGATATTGATAAATTGGAGAGGGTTCAGAGAAGAGCACAAGAATGATTACAGAATTAGAAAAACATGCTTTATAGTGATAGACACAAGGATCTCAATCTGTTTATCTTAACAAAGAAGGTTAAAGTAACTTGATTACAGACTGTAAGTACTCACATGGGGAACAGCTATTTAATAATGGGCACTTTAATCTAGCATAGAGAGGTAGAGCAACAATTCACTGACTGAAAGTTGAAGCTAGACAAATTCAGACTAGAAATAAGGTGTAAATTTTTAACGGTGAGAGTAATTAACCATTGTAACAAATTGCCAACCATCATGGTGGATTTTCTTTCCCTGACAATTTTAAAATCAAGATCTGGATGTTTTTCTGAAAGATCTTTGTCGCTCTTCTCTGGATCGTCTCCAGTTTCTCGACATCCTTTCTCTACAGCGGTGACCAAAGCTGGACACTATATTCCAGCTGAGGCTAACCAGCACAGAGTAGAGTGGCACTATCACCTCCTGTGTCTTGCATGCTATGCTTCCGTTACCCAAATGCATTTGCTTTTCCTGCAACAGCATTGCATTGCATTGTTGTCTCATGTTGAGATTGTGATTCCCACCCCCAACTTTGCGTCATCTGTAAATCTGATCAGTTCGGCCAGTTGTGTGAAAGCTTGTTCAAAAAGTCATGTTTGTGCTGAACCTCTGTGTAAGACGTTTGAGCTCAAAAGAGCACGTTTTGAGGAAATGAGGAAGCAGTGAGAAGTGTCATTTTAAGTGAAATAGAATGGCTCTTTCAACACAATAATGATGTTGCTCATTCTGGCAAAGGACACTAGAGATCTGTAGCTTGGATTTCTCAGCATCTGAGGGAGTTAACAATTACCCTAATGTTGATAAAAGTTACTGCTATTACATTTTTATTTTCCTGTTTTGGGATCTTATAAACAGATTTGTAAAAATCAGCCAAACCTTTACAGCTCACCTTGAAAATAAGGGAAATTAACTAGTATGTTTAGCATTTTACTGTGCAAGGGATCCCATTGGTTTCAAAACTGGTGCCATTTTTTCATAAAAAGCACGTTTTAATGGCATGGTGTAATATAGATTGCTTTGGATAAAGAATTAAAGGCTAGGGGCCAGATCCTTAGCGGCTGCATATCAATATAGCTCCATTGATTTCAGTGTAGCTTTACAACAGCTGATTTACACCAGCTTGAATTTGGAACAATAGTCCTGATTCACCATTATTTTACTCCAGTCTTTTTATAGTGTAACTTCCCCATCTCACCAACTTGAAGTCGAGGATGGCAGGAGCACAGTGTAAAAGGCGTAGGGTGGAGAATTTGGGTGACGGAAATGTTAGCCACAGAAATGGGAAGATTGCTGGTTGGCCATACAAGGAAGATTAGAATGAGGGTGGTTCTATTTTCCTGTTGCCCCAAATAGAGAAGGGAATGTGGTGAAAAGATTAAATGAGAAAGAACTAAAAAACACTGTGGAAACTAACATGTATTTCAAGCATCCAAAATTGCAGCCAACCTAAATTCTAAATGAGAAAGAGCAGAATGTATTAGAGCAGTGAAGAGGAGATTATTAAAGGGTTGATCTAATTGGTCATGTTGCAGCCCATAAACCATATCTAAATCTCTAGAGCAATCTTAAAAGAGTGCATTGGGGTCAATCTTTATAATACCTGGATTTAAAAAAATTGAAAAAAATTTCTCTGCAGAAGAGTTAAGGTTCAGAAATCTGTGGTTCAGTCTGTAGGGCAGACTCCTGTTACTAGCATTGTGAGGAATGAGTGCTTCAACCAAAGTGTAATGCTGACATAAGCAGAAGGGGGTGACTCATTAATTCAGTGTTGTTGGCCTGGGAAACCGAAGGAGAGAGAAAAGAAGTGTTCTGATCCTCTCTGTGCATAGCATTGTGCTTGTGCATCTCTTCTATTTAGACTGTACCCTATCGGTCTCAGTTTCATCTAGCAAAATACAGATCAGGATATTAACAGTTATGTATTTATGGGCGTTTTAAAAGTGCCTGTCACTGTAGTATATAAATGCTGTCATGGATTATAGAAAACAAGTGAGAACTGTGCAGTTGGGACAGTCAGTTCTCTAGTCTGAGGGCAGAGCCATGATTAGCCAGTTCACTGCTGGATTCTAGCCTTCGACATCCAATACTTTTGTGTCTTTGATCACAGGATCTGAAAACACTTTACAGAATAAATCAGTGGCAGAACTCTGAATTTGTTAACTTATTATTATTATTATTTAATAATTTTATTTTGGTAGTGCCAGAGGCCCCAGCTCCACTTTGGTAGGCCGTTTGTACAGGGATAGTTTCTGCTCCAGAGGCTTTGGAGTAGAGCCGATGGGAAATTTTTCAACAAAATGTTTTTTGGTCAAAAAATGCCAATTTGTCAAAACATCAAACTTTCCTCAGGAGAAAAAGTTGGGTTGGTTTAATTTTTTGACTGGACAACATTTTGGAAAAAACGTTTGGATCTGACCTTTTATAAATGAAAAATTTGTTTTGAAATTTAAGCTGATTATAGCATCAAACCATTTTAAAAGGGTTAAAATCAAAATGAAATGTTGCAAGATCATCAAGCGAAATGTTTTGATTGATCAAACCAATTTTTAAAAAATATTTCCAGTTCATGAACATTTTAAAAATTTCCACTTTTTGTCCCGATTTGGGGAGGAATTTCTGAAATCTTGACATTTTTTGCTGGACAGGAAACCCGTTTCCCACCCAGCTGTACTTAGGAGCTTTAGATCTCAGTCCTCTCTAGATACTGAACCACACGTCCTTCACTGAAGCAAGTTTGGACAAAGTCAAACATATTCATTGTCTTTACTACTTTTATTCTAGATTTTTATGTATTTTGTAATAACATTCCCTTCCCAGAGCTCAGCTTCTCTTTCCACCTTTTCCTGCAGTGAAGTCAGAATCCAGCAAGTGATATCATCTCCTTGACAGGGAAACTGTTGTGATGTTACTAAATCAGGATTCTCATTTCAGTGCAGGATCAGAAGACGGATGGAACTGAGTTCCCTTTTAAAAGAGGTAGGTTTGTTAATTAGTGAACATTAAGGGAATATGTGGAGCAGTATAGGAAAGATAAGTGAAATTACGTTTGCACTGTGATCAATTTGCAAAAGATTTCTCCAGTTTAAAAGTGCCTTATTAAACTATCTGGAGAGAGCTGTAATGATCTGCCAATATGAGTAGTGTGCCCAGACTTGTTACTCAATTATTATACATGAGCAATTAACAGCTAAGCTGAGCTCCCTTTAAGCAGTTTGTGTATATTATGTGTAAATATTTGGGTGTGTGCATTTTTATATATATATATTTCAGATTGTAGTACTATTGCAGTTTTCAAGCAAAATACATTGTAGTAATACTATTTTATTTATTGTATTTGTGTGTGCGTATGTTTGTGCATAAATAATGTAATTTATAGGAGATATTTACAAGGAAGACTATACACTTGACCCAGTTAATTTTACATGGTAACACTTTGTGGATTTTAACAATGAATTACATATAAATATTACTAACGTAAAGCTAAGATCAGTGAAGAGAGCCTGCCAAATTCCATCTTCAGTATATATAAAAATAAAACACAAAAACTATGTTAAAAGAACATTATTAACGTTGTAAAGTTAAGCACTGAGAAGTGAGGAAATTCTAGAATTATGGCTGCAACCTTAATTTTGCCCTCTCGTGTGTATGCATTACGATGCAGTCTTTAATTACATGATCACATACTTGCCCTGTTAGTCCTCGTTTCTCCTTCATCCCCTTTTGAGGTCCAGGATTGTCAAATACCTTTTATAAATCTACACCCTGGTCTGGCTTTTGTCCCTCTGCCCTCAAATCAGACTGCTTTCTCCTCCATGCTCCCTGGAGAGACAGGCACCCGGCTCCCAGTACCATTGCTTGACCCTACCCTGTCCTGACGCAGCTGGGTGCAGTCAGTACTCCAAGGAAAGCAGAGAAAGACCAGCTTTGCCCCAGTTGCCTTGGGCTTGAGCATGTGCAGTTGTTCAGTGGGGATGGCTCATGCATAGGTGCTGTGAAAGGCTCGAGCATGCTCAGTGGAGACGAAAGCTTTGAAGATTTAGCTGCTAAAATCAAAGAAGTCTCACTGTTCATGTGCAAACGGTGTCCTTTCAGAGGTTTACAAACTGGCCGAATCTGGGTGGATTTTCACAGGAATGGCAAAAAACACATCTCTGTCATTGCTCCAGAGCTTGGAGATGCTACAGTAGTCAAAAAAAGGTTGCCAGAATTTTTTAATCTGGGCAAAACAATGTATCTTTGCCAAGTCTTGATTTTGGAAATGGCTGAACTGTATTTCCAAACACTTTTGGCCTGAAATTAACACCAAGCATGGAAAATTTCAGACTAAATCAGGGGTGGGGAACCTTTTTTCCGCCAAGGGCCATTTTGACAGTTATAATGTAATCCGTGGGCCGCTTCCCCCCCCCAAAGCCCAGGCTGCCAACGGGAGCTGAGACCCCAGCTGGCAAGGGGCCAGCGGGGGAAACCCCAAAGCAGTGGCAGGCGGAGTGCTTAGCCCTGCACTGCTTTGGGGTTTCCCCCACTGGCCCCTTGCCAGCCGGGGTCCTGCCGCCTGCCTGACCCACCCAGCCCAGCCTCCCCCCCACCAAACCTCCTTCCCTCCCCCCCCCCCCCACTGACCCGCCCAGCCCGGTCTCTCTCTCTCCCCCCATCCCTCCCCCCCGTCGGCTCCCCGCGGCTCCTCGTTTCTCCGCCGGGCTGAGGGTGGCTGCGCGGCGCTTCCCAGCCCCAGCGCGGAGCCACCCCCAGCCGGCCGGAGCGCAGAGCCACCCCCGCGCGTCCCTGGCCGGCGGCTCCCCGAGGCGCTTCCAGCCTCTTTGCCGAGCGCAGAGCCGCCACAGGCCGCCGGGGGGGGGGGGGCGGCTCCGCGTTCGGCGAAGGGGCCAGGAAGTGCCTGGGGGAGCCACCCCCACCTGGCGGCCCGCGCGCATCCCTGGCTGGCGGCTCCCCCAGGCGCTTGCCGGCCCCAGCGCGGAGCCGCGCCCACCTGCCGGCTGGAGCGCAGAGCCACCCCCGTGCGTCCCTGGCCAGCGGCTCCCTGTTCGCCGAGCGTGGAGCCGCCCCGGGCCGCCGGGGGGGGGGGGGGGGGGGAGCTCCGCGTTCGGCGAAGGGGCCGGGAAGCGCCTGGGGGAGCCCCCGGCCAGGGTCGCGCGCGGGCCGGACGGAAGGCTTTGGCAGGCCGTATAAGGCCCGCGGGCCGGAGGTTCCCCACCCCTGGACTAAATGGTTAGCGTTTGGCAAAGTATGAAGCAACTGAAAATGGGATCTTATAGGACAAATCGGGCAACTTTAGTAATAGAAATGACAAAGAGTCCTGTGGCACCTTAAAGACTAACTAAAGTATTGAAGCATAAGCTTTCGTGGGCTAATACCCACTTCGTCAGAAGCATGCAGTTGATGCATTCCAGTGCTTGCATCCGACGAAGTGGTTATTAGCCCACGAACGCTTATGCTTCAATACTTTAGTTAGTCTTTAAGGTGTCACAGGACTCTTTGTCACTTCTGCAATTCCAGACTAACACAACTACCTCTCTGATTTTTTAGTAATAGACAACACTAATAGTCCCACATATAATAATAATTATAATAATGTCACACAATTATTAAACACATTTGATCTTCCAAGTACTTTGCAAATGTTTATAAATCATGCAAATGATTTTCACATTTTAAAGATTAGAGAAACCAAGGCAGCTTCAGAGGCAGTCATTGCTCTGCACATACATATCAGTACAATGAAACATTCTCTTCCTTATATTGGTGGGTTTTTGCAGTAAATGCACTACAGAAGCATATCATTAGTAAAATAGGGAGAGCTCATTGCCATTCAAGTGTAGTCTCTAAATCACAGTTGTTTAGACATTAAATTGATCTGCAGGTTAATCCCAGTAATATCAGTATCTCCAAATAGTGAGACCATATGGCATTTATGCCCCTGAATGGGTAAAATGAAGTTAGCGCATTATGACAGATCTGAGAAGTTTTTAATCTGTCAAGACATATTGTTTTTACAAGGGAAAGGAGTGCTCCTAGTCAAAGGAAATTTACTGCTGAAATTCCCCTTTATAAAATCTAAACCAGACACTGAGTTATTAATTTTCCTGCGTTTTTAGAAGCATTTTTGTTATGTTTTCCCTTCAAATTTCTTATCCCCGTTTATCATCACCAGCTCCCTTTTACAACGGGTAAAATTAACTTATCCTGGCTACTTACAGAGTTCTTATTTGTAGCCTCTGGAGAGGCTAATTGCTAATTACGTAAAGAGCTGGGTAATGCACCTCAATTGTGTTTTATGCTATGGCCTTCTCTACACTGATGCCAGCATGTAGAGTATGTGTAGTTACTCTTGGTAGTGAAAAGCAGGCTGCATCTACACTGCGGTGTGTAGCTTCACATGGAAAAGCTCTGGCAACTGTCCCCTTGCCAGAACCTTTTCCCATTGCTGGAGCCTCTCACTGCTGCAGGGAAAGGCCCAGCTGTAGGGAGGCAGTGGGACGCTATGTCGAAAATGACAGTGTAGACATAGGAGACGTTGGGTGTGTAGGGAGCTAGGTATAGTATATACTTTAAGGTTCTGGTGTGTTTGTATTTTACTGGTTCCTCATTGTCTACACTGCTATTTATACCTGCGCTAGCTGGGCACGCAATGTAATGAACACTACCTACTTAAGTATAGATATAACCTTTTACACAGCAGGAGAAAAGGAAACAAAATGTAAAGGAATAAGATTTAGCTGAGCTCGGCTAACAATTTCTTTCTCTCTGCTCCCTGACTGTAAATATTTGCAAGAATAGCAGGATTTGCAGCTTCTTTTTGGGCATGGAAATTGATGATGATGTCTGTGCAAACTTATATCTAGAATATCTTGGTTTTGAATTTTGGAGAGCATAAAGTCCTAGTATTTCTTCAGCAACTATAATAGTAAGTGTATAGATAAGATTAATTTTTGGTACAATACATTGCCAGTGCTTTATTTCATACCAAGTTAAGGTTGCTAAGTGACAACCATGTACTTGCAAATCTCATCATTTGCAATACCCATACACTTAAAAGCAAAGAAATGAATAGTTAAGGACATCACAAATCCTCTCTTACACCCATATTAAACATAAGCACAATCTTAACAAGTACCAGTGCATGCTTCATTACAATATACTAGAGCCTTAACTCTGACCAACATAAATACACCGGACCCTCGCTACAGCCTGCGTCGCTATAGCACGGGTTTGCGTACAGTGTGGTTGTTGCCATGGATCCCAAATTTAAAAATTTAAATTGGGATCCATGCCAACGCATCCCCCACATTAGTGTGGGGACCATGCATGGATCCCCAACCCCGGGCTATAGTGAGGGTCCAATCTACTGTTTTTTCAGCTGTAGTTTCCAGATAAGAATATAACACAAAACATTTCTGGAAGGGAAATATACAAGTAATGGATATGATTTTCTCTGTCTTTCCTCTTGTGGAGTCATTGATACATGTGCAAAATGAGTGTAAATTATGACCAGTCCAGATTAGACAGAAATGTTGCTGAATTGTTTAGGTGAAGCATTCAGAGAGTATAGTGAGAATGCTCTTATGAGACAGGTAACAGAGAGTGCTGTGGCACCTTAATGACTAACTAAAGTATTGAAGCATAAGCTTTCGTGGGCTAATACCCAGTTCGTCGGATGCGTCCGACGAACTGGGTATTAGCCCACGAAAGCTTATGCTTCAATACTTTAGTTAGTCTTTAAGGTGCCACAGGACTCTCTGTTACCTCTGCTATTCCAGACTAACACGGCTACCTCTCTGATTATGAGACAGGGTTTTTCCTCAAATCTTTGGGGACTGTCTGGCTTTCTGACTGTTTTTGCTTTCCTAGATGACTTGAGTTAGACCAGATAGCAAGTGTGAAAAATCAGAATGGGAGTGGGGCATAATATGTGATAATTGGGACTGTCCCTTTAAAATAGCGTCTTCTGGTCAACCTAATTTGAGTGGCCAGAAGTGCTGCATTCCACTTCTGTTTTCTTCCATGACCATCTCTCTGGTTTGGA
Source organism: Sternotherus odoratus (assembly GCA_032164245.1). Classification (NCBI taxonomy): domain Eukaryota; kingdom Metazoa; phylum Chordata; order Testudines; family Kinosternidae; genus Sternotherus; species Sternotherus odoratus. The sequence continues at coordinate 91,114,570 of JAVMKO010000007.1, forward strand.
CATTGCCTTTGTGACCACCAGCTTTTATTATTTCACTGCACTCTGGAAGCCCACTCAGAAGTTAGTGCTGGACCAGAATGCAGCAGCCCAATTGCTGTGGGAAGTGTATTACACAAGTGAGACTAGATACAACTTTGAAGCCCTAGAGTATCTAGTTTAAGGCCTAGCTACCAAAAAAAGCCACTTCTGTTCCTTGTATCATTGCAAAACTAGAGATCCAGATATGTCTCCCCCAGTCTTGGATATGCTACTGGAGGGCTATGGTCAGAATAGTTTGATGATAACTCATCCATCTTGAATTTTGCTTCCTCTGTCAGTCAGAGCTTGTTGCATTTTGGGACACAACGTAAGGCCCATCTGTTCACTCAAGGTTTTTCCTGAAAAGGTAATGGGAAAGGGGTACATTTATTTTAAGAGTACAGCTAGCTTTTGAAGTATCTCTCTCTTTTTATCTACTTCTGTAGTGGTGAAACAAACAAACTATTGGTAAAGGCAGGAGTGCGTCAGGGATTAGCACTGAGTCCTTTCTTGTTTATCCTCATGCTGGATACCCTCACAAGGAACATATGGAAGGAAGCACCTTGTTGCCTGTTGTTTGCAGGTGATATCATTCTATGCCATGAGGAGAAAGAAAGTCTAGAAGAGGATCTTGATAAAGGGAGAGAGGTGTTAAAGAGCCATGGGCTCAAAATAAGCTGAGGTATGTGGGTTCAATAATGTGAAGGCTGAAGAATTATCTTTGACACTAGATGGGTGGACAAGACCAAAAAATCTGGGTTCCAGAACCTGGGGTACTAGCGGACAACATTAGAACTAAAATAAATAAGGTCACATTTTAGTCATGGGTATTTTTAGTAAAAGTCATGGACAGGTTACTGGCAGTAAATTTTTTTTTTTTACGCCCATGACCTTCTATGACTCTACTATATACCCCTAACTGAAACTTGGGCAGGGGGCCACGAGTGCTTGGGGGCAGAGGGTTCTGGGGCCGCTGTGGGTGCTGGGGGAAGTGTCCTGGGACCCCACTGGTGCTGGGGGAGGGGTAGGCAGCAGTGTGCAGCCTGGGACCACCACTGGTGCTGGGGGGAGGCAGCAGCAAATGGCCTTGGACCCCCACTGTTTATGAGGGAGGGAGGGGTTGGCAGGGCTGGTAGGCGTTCCCTACCTGGCTCCACGTGTCCCTACAGCTGCTAGGCAGTGGAGGGGCTGGGGGGCTGCCCGCCGCCTGCAGGGTCTGGCTGTGTAGCTCCCATGGGCCAGGAACCACAGCCAATGGGAGCTGCTGGGGCAGGGCCTGCAGGTACAGGCAGCCCCTGAGCCAACACTGTCTGCTGCAGAAATCACGGGAAGTAATGGAATCCATGATCTCCCTGACAGATGCGCAGATGGAGAGAGAGAAGTGGTGTAGCATTTTACAGGAAGACACCAGTTAGACACTAAAAGGGAAAGTCTATAAAACTGTGGCCCATTCTGTTTTATTTATGGTGCCTAGAGTTGGGCAACAAAGAAGAAACGAGCAAATGATCTAGTCCACAGAAACGCATATGTTGAGATGGATGAGTGGAGCAAGCATGAGGAATATGTATGTTAGACACATGCTGAAAGTAACGTGCATAAACAAAAACAGGCAGGAGTGCAGGCTCAGATGGTACGGTCATGTAAAGTGCTGTGCTGACAACGATGTAATCAAGATTGAAGGAATATGACAGGGTGGCTAACCAAGAAAGTAGTGAGATGTGATAAAGAAAGACATGTTAGCAGATGTGTGATAGAGGATATGGCACTGAACAGAGCACTTTGGAAGGAGAGAACTTGTACAGTGGATCCCAACTGATGGCAAGGAAGGAAAAGATCTGTTTTTATCTATAAAAAGAACAGGAGTACTTGTGGCACCTTAAGAGACTAACAAATTTATTTCAGCATAAGCTTTCATAGGCTATAGCCCACTTCATCAGGTGCATAGAATGGAACACACAGTAGGTAAGATATATATACACACAGAGAAAATATGTAAAGGTGGAAGTTGTCATACCAATTCTAAGAGGCTATTTAATTTAGATGGTCTATTATTAGCAGGAGAAAAAAAAAACCTTTTGTAGTGATAATCAAGATGGTTAATATCAGATAGTTGACAAGGTGTGAGGATACTTAACATAGATTCAATTATTAGTGTTTTTAATCTAGTTGACAGTTGTCAGCAAATTTTATATTGTTTATTTTAAAACTTCCTGTAAATGAGACAACTTGTGGGGTGATTAAAAAAATCAATGAATCAATAAACAGGAATTTCCATATTCAAAAAGGCACTTCAGAGAAAGGGATTAACTCTCATTTTACATCCTGCTCAGTCACACTTGGTTTCTGGTGTAGGTGGATGGCAGCAAATGGTATTATTTGAAAGCAGGTAATATACATATATGTGTTTGTCTGAGAGTAATATGTTATATATATTTATCACAGTAGAATTCATTTTTGTAATGCATCTTCCACATATGGAGTCATACATTTAAGATTCAGAAACTGGTAAAAAAATAGATCTTGAAATATGGTTTGAAGATATTCATGGAAGACATTAGAGAGCTATGAAGGATGTTGCAGGTGGAAGGACAAGGTGGGATATCTTGATGTTGTACCATCATGTTACAACACAATGATTTATCAATGTTAAGGATTTCTGTGGGACCCATCACTGTAATATATGTGTTCATGATGGCATGACAAAAATGTTGCAATGCTCCTTCCTCCCATATTTAGGGTTACTTTGGATGTTCTGGGAGCTAGATTGCCAAAGTCAAAATCTGTGATAATCATGTGAGAGTAAGATGTATTACATACTAAAGGAGGGGCTGAGGCGGAGGAGGGCAGTACAAGGTTTTGTATTGGAAGGACATCCTGTGATTTTAACTGTGACAAATGTGAACATCAAGAAAGGGCCATATTCTTATCTAGACAAGAGGATTTGCACACAATGTACCATAAATGCAGAAGTATTCAATATCTCTAGCATAGCTGTGCAGAGATATCTGTTGTTTTTAGGAGTGACTCAGGAACATTGAAAAGGGGATACATTTTTTATCCACACATCTATCTATGAAGTTACTTTCATAAATAATGGACGATACAATACCTATGTAAATCTCCTTGTATGAGATGAAACTGCAGTATATTTTCAATATGGTGAAATAAAAGAACATGGGATCATCATGGACAATACCAAATATAACTCTTGTGTTGCAGGCAGTGTTTATGGTAAAAGGCATAGGCTAGTTATGTGAATAAAAGGACTTTCTACTTAATCCTAGGATGAATGTGGAGAAACACATTAGCAGTAAGGGAATTACAAAGTGTCACAGAAGAGTCAGTGATTATTGGACTATATGACAGGGAAGTCATTGAGAATTTCCTGAAAGTAGTAAAAGAAGTGTGTATTTGCATTCTCTTCAGTGATTAGGGAGTACTTAGATATTTATAGGAAAATTCCAAGGGCTTGTGTGTTTTCCATTATACAAATTTCCTATAAAAAATAAATGTTGCTACAGCAATCTAATGGTTATAGCTTTTGATTATTGCTGCAAAACCTGTTATGCCCATGTGATAATTTTATTGTGCATCAAAAATGATTTGAATGCTCAGATTTTCTATGTGAATATTGTATAATTTATAGCAAAAGAGGTGTTTAATGGGATGTTGTCAATGTAAAATTTGTATTAAAGAAAAATTCTTGATCTTTGTAACTAATACCACTTTAAATGATTAAAATGAAATACTTTAAAATATCTAATTTATTTTTCATCGTGTATTTACATTTCACATTCCATTCAGCTTGTATGATGACCAGTTAGTTTCACTTATGTTTTGTAGTAGTTTATTTTAAAAAAAGATCTCAAAATACTATTATTTGGATGTAAATTGAGTTGTCATCATCCTTTAAAATTAAATCAAATGAAAGGCACTTTTTTTCTATAAATGATCATCCTAAGGGTGGATTCACATCTGCCCAATAGGGACAGGTTGTATGATGTAGTAATTAGTGTACCCAGACTCCTGGCTTCTTTTTCTATCTCGGCCTCTTGTTCAGTATGTGATCCTGGGTATCTCCCTGGCTCAGTGCTACTTTCTGGTTACCGTATATACTCGAGTATAAGCCGAGTTTTTCAGCCCACTTTTTGGGCTGAAAAAAGCCGCCTCGGCTTATACTCGAGTCAGTGAAAAATGTGCGCCCCGGTTCCTCCCCTCCCCGCTGGAAAAAAAAAAAAAAGCGCCTCGCTCTCCCGTCCCCGCCGCGCGGGCGGGCTGCCCGGTTCCTCCCCTCCCCGCCGGAAAAAAAAAAAAAAAAAAAAAAGCGCCTCGCTCTCCTGTCCCCGCCGCGCGGGCGGGCTGCCGGGAGCGTCCCGGTTCCCCCCTCCCCGCCGCGGGCGGGCTGCTGGGACGCCCCCGGCAGCCCGCCCGCGCGGCGGGGACGGGAGAGCGAGGCGCTTTTTTTTTTTTTTTTTTTTTTTCCCGGCGGGGAGGGGAGGAACCAGGCAGCCCGCCCGCGGCGGGGAGGGGGGAACCGGGACGCTCCCGGCAGCCCGCCCGCGCGGCGGGGACGGGAGAGCGAGGCGCTTTTTTTTTTTTTTTTTCCGGCGGGGAGGGGAGGAACCGGGGCGTAATGCATATTTACTCTCCTTTAGGCAGGTTGAGCCAATAATGATTGCAATCAATACAACAGTCTTTAATCAGTATAGTTTTATTATAGAAGCTTCAAGGGTCTCCAACTATCAGATGCACTCACTTACATTTTGTGGGTGATTTACCGGATGTACCTTGTGAAAACTACTAAAAGAAGTTTAAAATGTATTTTCATTTGGAGTGAGTGAAAATCCTGATAGATACGGTATCTATTTTTATTTTTGAAATTTACCGGTAGCTGCTGCATTTCCCACCCTAGGCTTATACTCGAGTCAATAACTTTCCAGCTTTTTGTGGTAAAATTAGGTGCATCGGCTTATATTCGGGTCGACCTATACTCGAGTATATACGGTAGTTGTGCCTGGATTATGAATAATCTACACGGGGAGATCGGAGGAATATGTGCATAAACATGTGGATCCTTATACCCCAGACTCTTGCTGCTCCTTGGAATTTATCTATATGCTTGTCAGTCTGTCTATCCCACCATCATTACAGACAGTACCACCATCATTATAGACAGTACCTGAAGGCATCCTAAGTATTTAAAAATAGAAACAAGAATAGTCTTCCTTCCTTGCTTGCTTTCAAACTTGTAGGAGAAACAGTTTGATTAAGTTATAGGATTTCTTATTTGTGCATATGAGTGATTGGTGATATTGTGTGCCTGGGTGTGAAAGTTTACTGAAGGAAAGCAAAGTCAAAGTGAGTTTTGCATTTACTCCATTCTTATCTCTTGCAGGAGGGAGTGCTATGATTTAGGTCCAGTTCTTGGGAAAGTCTCTCTTCTCACTCATGAGCCGCCCGCTATTGGTCTGGTGGAAAATAACTCTGATGCCAGCTCTGGGCTTCTAAGGGAGAAGGGAGCTCTCAAAACGCTAAGAGTTAGTGCCTGGGTGAATTTTATTATCAGGATGGAGCCTATTGTCCCCAGTAGCCAACATGGATGCGAGTGATCTTCTCTGTGAAATATGCTGTGTGTGATGCTATGTTCTGGGGTGCAGTTCTGGCAAGTCTGTGTCTATGGATTCCTTCCATGATTTCTGTCATAGATATTGGAGGAGAGCTGTCTCTCTCTGGATTGGGAAGGGAGTTAGTGATAGCCAGTTTTTGAACCTGTGGCTGGTTTTCATTCACTGTTCTTTGCCGATCTGATGTTTGATGGCACCATCAGCTGTAAAGGCAGCATGATGTAGTTGTCAAGTATGGGATTAGGAGCCCATGAATTCTTGAGTTCTAATTGCAACTCCGTAAGTAGACAAGTCATTTAGGATAAAAATGTCAAACGTACATTCTTAAATAAATGTAGGCACCTAACTCCACATTTAGGCACCTAAGTAAGTGACTTGATTTTCAGAGGTTCTGAACACTCACAGCTCACATTGCCTCCAATGGAGTTGCTCCTGTTTTACCTAAGGTAACTGAGATAGGATTCCACCCATCAATTCATGAGAAGAAAAGAGAGAGAATGTTCAGTGAGGGGGAGAGGAGGGAGGGAATCATCCAGTTTTATGGGAAATCTAAATTTCTTCTCTCCCTGCTGCTGCTACTCCTGGTAAATGTTTTTTTCCCCCCAGAGCCAAATCCTGCAGTCCTTGCTCAGTTAATACTTCCATCAGTTCTCAGGAATGCGGGATTTTCCTCTACTGTTTTAACAGTTAATCTAAAATATATTCATTCCAGCAAATGTTTCTCTTTCCACAGTGTCTTTTGTTTGGCTTTGGATTATGGATTGTGTGAACTTTTTTCCAAACAAGCAGAGAACTGAGTTGTAATCTTAAAAAACTAGTGAAGACGGAAACATTAACATTGCTTTAAGGGATATTAAGTCCATTTTTCCATCCCAGATGCATTTCTCTGGTAACAATTATCTTGAAATGCTGAGGGCTCCTGACACAGGAAGCCAGAAGGTTGCATCCGACGAAGTGGGTATTAGCCCACCAAAGCTTATGCTTCAAAACTTTATAGTTAGTCTTTAAGGTGCCACAGGACTTTGTTACCTCTGCTATTCCAGACTAACACGGCTACCTCTCTGATTCAGGAAGCCAGAAGTTGCTTCTAGGCTTATCTTTGAGATACTTTTGGACAATATTGTTTCTCTTTAAAGAGAAAAATGGCTTTAGTACTGAATGAATTGCTTTGGGATCTTGATACATTTCCCATCATGAAATTGTTATATCAGCATCATTTTGGGCTCTCTTATAGTTATTCACAGTGAGCTTGATCCTGTCAGGTGGTTAGCCGGGCTGGACCATCTGTGTAGATATGTCTGCACAATGCTCAGTCATTGTTTTGAACTGGTAAATGTGTACAAAAAAGGATATATAGATGTAAAAAAAAGTTGGCCTGCCCAGACATCAACAGGATATTATTAGTCCCCAGAACTGAGGACAGTTTGACAGCCTGATGTGGAGAGGAAGGAAGTTTACAAACATAGCAGAGAGAGCCATGTTGAGCAGTTGAAGGAAATGAGGCATGTCCTGCTGTTATTGTGCTTATAGCAGTGGGATTCCCAGGGGGCCGAAGAAGACCATCTTGAGACCTCAATCTGGCAAAGAGTTAGTTGACTCATATTTTATTTTTGTTGTTTTTGTTGCTAGTCCATTATTGTTCCAATTGTGCTGTTGCGTATAAATAAACTGCTGCTGTAATCTTTTCCCCAGCTATTGATTGATGGATTGGGCACAAATGATTAAAACAAGCACCTAGAGCGAGCCATATATACTATTTTTGATCTGTGTAATGTTCCAAAGTGGCAGTTACAGCATCTTCCTAATAAAAGTAGGTAAAACACTTTTGTAACTGTGAGCGTGTCGGATTGTGTCTCATATAGAGAGCGCATTGAAATAAACTGGAGAGGAGAATTAAGTGCAAAAGGCTCAATACTGTGAGTTGCTTAATGCCTTCTGACTGACATTCAGCACCTTCAGCTTTCAGTGAAGTCAGTGGGAGTGAGTGAAGCCCCCTTCGCGAGGTCAAGCCTAACTCTACTACCAAGTTTCATTTCCCATTAACTTCAGGGGTTGACTGAAGCTGAAGAGCAAGAATGTGGCACCAAGATTGCTATAAAATAAAGCAATTTTAGTGAAGCTAGTGCTTGAGAAGGTTCAGAATTGGCAGAGCTGAAAGCTGAAATCCCTTAGCCACACTGAATAGGGATAGCACAAACACCAGGAGCACAGCTTCCTCAGGGACTAAGGGTATGTCTACACTACCTGCCGGATCAGCAGGTAATGATCAATCTATTGGGGGTCGATTTATCGCGTCTAGCCTAGATGCGATAAATCGATCCCGAGCGCTCTCCTGTGAACTCCGGTACTCCACCTCCTTGAGAGGCGTAGGAGGAGCGGCAGCAGTCGACGGGGTTGTGGCAGCATTCGACTCACCTCTGTGAAGACGCCGCGGTAAGTCGATCTAAGTACGTCAACTTCAGCTATGCTATTCTCATAGCTGAAGTTGAGTCTCTTAGGTTGATCCTCTGCCCCCAGTGTAGACCAGGGCTAAGGATAAGAGAGTAAGTTGGTCTCTGAGCTGATACTGCCAAGAAGGGTGACAGTTATGGTGATGGCTATTTTTTTCCTAAGTGATTCGTGGTTCTCAAGGTATTGGACTGAGACCTCCAGCTTATTTCACAAAGGCCATAGTAGTGGTAAAACTTCGAATCACTACAAACCAGATCTGAACTGGTGTCTAATTTTATATGAGCTCTTTATTGGATTACTACAGGGATTTGTCAATTGTCTAAAATCCAAATGCTTCTCAAAGGTGGTGAGCTCCCTTCCACCCCACCCATCCCAAAATTAAAAATATGGGAAATTGGGAGTAACAGGATCAGAAACCGGTGCATCCCCATTTTCTCCAGGTTGCTGGATTCATAGTATTTCTAAAATTAAAGCAACAGCATTCTTAGACATTGCAGTGCATATGGTGTAGAGAAGATTTATTGTCCTGATGCCCCTGGACTATGACTATATCATCTACAGCAACTCACCATAACAGAATGAATTTTATTTTTGACTCTGAATTTTTCATGGCTGTCTCAGAGTTTAGCCACAACTTTTACTTATATTACTGTGTTCAATATTCCTGCCATAATGACTCTTCTTCTTTATGGGTTACATTTGCCTGACTTACTGTACTGACATATACAAGACTTCTCATCTGTCTTCTTAGCAAATTTTCAAGTGCTACAGAAATAAGATAGGTGCTTCAGAGGCAGGTAAGAGGACAGGTAGAAATCATTTACAGTCTTTAGGGTCTCATTCAAAGCCTTTCAAAATCAACGAAAGGATTTCCATTGAGTTCAGTAGGCTTTGAATCAGGGTCTAGGTAAACAATATGAAGGAAAAGGACAGATGAAGTGGGAGGAGAGATACAACACAAGACAATTTATAGACTAAAATGTTCCTTTTGGTTGTGTGTGTGTGTGTTGTTTCAGCAGTTGCCTAATTTCTTTTTTGTCCTTAGCCTAATATTTATTTTCTTGTATCTCCTTCTTTCCCCATTTTATAGCGTTTGGCTGTTTGACTCCTTCCTCCTTCTTTAGTAAGATGTGAATGAAGAACAGGTACTAATCACTTGTATAATGTGAATCTCTAGGGCAGTGTAAAGTTTGTTTGGACTGTGTTGGTTACTTTAAAATTCATTTATTTGCTGCAAGAATGGGAGACAAACTGTGAAGAATTCTTCCTGTGTCATGGATGCTGGGGGTGGGGGAGGGAACATCCACATCAGAACAGGGAGAGGGAATGGAGACCGAATTCTGTCTAAAAGGGACTGGAATGAATTCTTCACAGGAAACTAGGAGAGGATGATCCAGTGGCTAGGATGCTAGTCTGGGGCTCAGGAGACTGGTATTCAACTCCCTGCATCAGACTTCTTGGGTGTCCTTGGCCAAGTCACAGAGTGTCTACACAGCAAAAACAAAAAAGTTTACTTCTAACTTGAGGTGTCTAACTCAGGTTAGAATAACAGTGAAGATGCGGCAGCTTGAGTTCAATCCCAGACTCTCCTATGGACTTTAACTCAAAGTGCTAACCTGAGCTAAAAGCCAAGTAGCCTGGTCTGCACTGCTATTTTAATCTGAGTTTGCTAATGCAGATTAGCTGTCCCGAGTTACGAATGCATCGGTTTTTGCAGTACAAACATCCCCCTTAGTCTCTCTCTGGGCCTGTTTTACATGTATAAAATTGGGATAATACCATTTACCTACCTTAGAATGGTGTTTTGGGGATAATTGCACAACAGATTTTGTGGTGCTCAGATACTAAGGTAGTGGGGGTTGTAGAAGTACCTAACATATATAGACACTTCTTAACCTCTCATCCGAGATGGGTCAGGATTAGTAAACTGAAAGAACTCAGATTCAGGAAGATACAACTACTACCATTTCTAACATCATAACGTTGGTTCTAGCTTTTTTAAATTTCAGCAGCTCAAATCATTCCAAGTATTTAACAAGGCACTTTTGCAAGAATGAAAGGAACTAGACAGTTAAGAATGAATACTAAATAATAGACTTTATGCTGGCATTTTGATGAATATCTGCAATTTTTTAAAACCAGTAGATTATCATGTTTAGTTAAAAGAACGATAAAAAAAATCCAACAACAAAAACCAAAACCCGACCAAACTGAAAAATCCCCAGTAAGGTTAAAATGTATGATAACTCCCTTTTGTTCATGGTTATAGGACAGCTTTATTACTGAAGGTAAGACAGATAACTGGGCATTATTCCAAATTCCTGACAGTTTTCCTTTTCCAAGGCACTAATATTGGGATTAGCATGTTGTTTTAAAGCCATTACTTTTCTGCATCATCATCATTGCTAGTTCTTAGGGGAAAATACTGAAAACTCAAAGCTCATAAAGTAGGCTTGTTACACAATACATATAAAATTATATTTTATTACCTCTTGGATTTATTTTGATCGTTTGTATGTGCTTTTGTATACGTTTATATACACATTTGTATATTCTTTCACTATTGGTGTAAATACTGGTCCATGCGGGATTGGTCAAAGATCCGAATCCCTTTCAATTTTGGAAGAGACCTTAATCTGACCCTCACGTTACTCTAAACAAAATTCACATCTTAATATTGCCAGCCTCTCCCATCTCTGCTATACTACATGGCATGATGGTTCTAAAGATTTTGTAGCTATGTGATTGGGATAATTTTTTCTTTGAGTGCTTGCTCATGTCAATTCCATTCTAAGTGTGGACATACCCACCTGTGCAGTGCTCGGAGATTTTTGCCTTAGTGATATCCGTAGCGTTGGGAGTGGCGCCCCCTTGAGTTCTGTGCTCATGCGTCAATATATCAGGTGCTGCCAGCCCTACGCCCTCTCAGTTCCTTTTTCCCGCCTGTGGTGGTTAGTCAGAGTGCCTTTCCTTGCATTGCAAGGGCTAGCGGTTTCATTTCTACTGACTTCAAGCCTAAGGGCCTTGTAAATAGTTTGTTTATAGTAGTTGGTGTTAAGTCGTTAAAGGTAGTTAGAAGTTATAGTCCCACTGGGGACTTTGCCTCAGGCGGTGCATGTCCCCATCTTCGGGTTTAAGCCCTGTGCAGACTGTGAGGGGTCTTCGCCTGTAAGTGACCCCATAGCAGCTGCCTCAAGTGCCTGGTGGAATCACATGTGAAGGACAAGTGCTGTATCTGTAAAAACATTCAGCCCAGGACTCAGTAGAAGTGGGATATTTCTTTGTGAGCTCTCCTCATGGAGTCTGCCTTTCAACCTGTCCCTCTAGGAATCGCGCAGTACCTTGGCCTTGGTGTGCAGAGCACCCCTGGCAACGGGCTATGCCTGACACTTTTCCCCTTTGCCGGTGCCCATACTACCAGCACCATTCTTTCTCCTGCCAGTCATCCTCTTGGCACAGATCTCAGTCACTTGCCCCATGGAAATGCTCATCACATCTCTGGTCCCCACCAGCACCAGTCCTCTCCATACCAACACCGATCATCTCACGCCAGGCACCAGTTTCCGGGGGCAACAATCAGCAGGCAGACTCAGGCATTGATGGCCCAACGATGGTCACCAGAAGGGAATTCCTCTGGCACAGAAGGGCAGTTCAGCTCCTCACCCAGACCAGATGAAAGATCACCTGGTGTCTGCTCAAAGGATTTTGTCCTGGATTGTGGCCTACTATTCTGCTACTGCTATGAGCTGGCAAAAGTGCCTCCACCAGAAATAGTCAAGGTGCACTAAGCTAGAGTGCAAGCATCATCGTCAGCTTTCCTGGCTCAGGTGTTGATCCCAGAGATCCGTAAAGCTACTATCTGGTCATCTGTCCACATGTTTACATTCCATTATGCTCTTACCCAGCAGGCCCAGGACGATGCTGGCTTCGTCAGAGCAGTGCTGTGTGCTGTAAGACTCTGAGCTCCCAGTCCTTTGCCATTGACACTGCTTGTGAGTCACTTAGAGTGGAATCGACATGAGCAAGCACCCAAAGAAGAAAAAACGGTTACCCACCTTTTCATAACTGTTGTTCTTCAAGATGTGTTGCTTATGTCCATTCCATTACCCGCCCTCCTGCCCCTCTGTCGGAGTTGCCGGCAAGAAGGAACAGAGAGGGTGTAGGGACGGCAACACTTGCTAAACTGACCCATGAGCACGGCACTCAAGGGGGCACCATTGCCAACCCTACAGATACCGTTAAGGCAAAAGTCTCCGATAACCGTGAACATGCGTGCACGCACACCTAGAATGGAATGGACATGAGCAACACGTCTTGAAGAACAAGTTTTTTCCTTATGTACAAATGGTGAAGATAACCTTCCACGAGTGATCTCATGCAATGCTGCCTTCCTGCAGAAAGACAACTCCATTGCCTTTTCTATTGCTCACAGTTTTCTCAAGTAGCCTCAGAGTGAAATTAACAAGATTCTGGTCAGTTTCAAAACCCCTATTCTAAACCATGTGAACAAACAAAAATGATGTCAAATTCACTCTTTTGCTGTTGCTTGTACATTTTACCTCTTGCTTTGCCTTATAAAACACTAGTGTAAAGTTTTGAAAGAATGTTATAAAAGAAAGTATGAAAAATTGAAAATGAAGAATATGCTGTGTAAGATTTAGTTGACTTGGGTGAGAGAACTGTGCCTATTTACATGAGATTACAGTAGACTTCAGTTGGAAAGCTTAAAGTATTTTTTCTCTGCCATGCTGTACTTGTCCTGGATGTCTAAGAGCTGGACAGGGGATGAAGCTCGCAGAAGGACACTGTAAGAATAAGTTGTTTTCAGTGCCTAGAAAACTGCTTGTCAGTTGAAGCATCATTATAACCAGAGAATGCTAAGAGTTAAGAAGCAAAATGACATAACTCAGCAGCAGCACAGTTTTTAATCTTGTGGCGGTATGAAGAAACCCAATGACATTTAGTCTGAATTCTTGGGCACTAAGGTGCACTTGCACACCCGCAGGCTAATCTGAGAGAATTAATTCCAACCCACCTGTTGCCCTCTAAAAAATAACTGCAACAATTAAGTCAGTACAATATCTTGATTGTGAAATAAAATCTTACAAGATGCTTTTCTTAGTATGTTGGAAGGGATAACAGATCTGCTGCTATTTTACCTTTCTATTTAATCAATAAAGTTTGCAGGATATATATATACAGAGAGAAAGAGAGAGAGTGTGTGGATGGTCTTGCTTACAATCCACAAAGCCTTTCTCCCCCCATCTGCTGAAATGAGATGCAGCTGACATCAGTCTCTTTGCCTTTTTATGATATGGGGATGCGGTGGTATCAAAGCAGGCAGGATGAAAGCACAAAAGCTTCCTGTTTCCAGCTGTTTTCCTCAGCTAAGATTTTTTTTCCCAAAGATGATGCTTCCTTTCAAGGGGTTTTTAATCTGCAAACTGTTTCCTCAGTTTATTTCACTACAGTAAAATGTGTTCCCTTTAGGTCATATCTGTCTCTTTTAAAAACCAACCTGCCCTTTTCAGTAGTTTTATTTGCTACTCAAAAGAACAAACATGACTTTATAAAGAACCTTTAATGAAGTACAAAGACCAATAAACCTTTTGCCACTAGAGCTGAAAATTTATAGTGATGATTTTTTTTAATTTGAGAAAACTTTTATAAATGAGGTGGCAATAATATAATTTTTGCATAACACTTAAGAGTAATAAAGTGCTTATGCTGTATATAAAGTTTGACATTTTATCTCCAAGAGTTGACATATTTTTCCCCCTTACATACTGCACAAAGAGTTGGTTTAAGTTTATTTGCCTCATGAAAATTGCTTCATATGGGACACAAAAAACTGCAGTCATTTTAGAAATAGTGATTTGGGTACAGATTCTTACTTGTAAGATATTTGATCATTTTTGGGGTGAAATCTTGGCTCCACTGAAGTCAATCACAAAAAATCCCATTGATTTCAGTGAGTGCAGATTTAATAATTGGTCTCCGTATGGACTGCAAGTGATCAGTCTCTTTTTGATTGTACTGATAATTTTTGACCTTGGTGGTTATATCATATATCAAATTTTGCAGTTTCCTATATACTTGGTGGTTATGGTATATTTTGGGATCTATATACTGCCATTTGTTATCATCCAAAATAAATATGTAATGTCAAGATATATTGCATCTTTGTCCCATACTCCTACCTGCCTTTCTTGCTCATATGCACAAATGGAGATTCCCTAAAATATGGCAGGCACATTTAAGGAGTCCCACTGGAAATTTGACTCTGTGTTGTACTTTCTTAATATAAAGCATTTAAATAAACACCGGGGACTAGACTGACTTTAAGCAACTGCCAACATTAGGGTTAGAGTGGTAAAGGAGGCATTGACAACTCACAGTAACAGTCCCTGAAGTGGCTGTGCCTAAGTGCATTGTGTTCGGGAGTACTGGGAATAGGTCTGGTACACCCACATATAGAGTGCATTGTGTAGTACTACTACCCTGTTTCCCCGAAAGTAAGACATCCCCCGAAAATAAGACGTACTTCCAGTTTTGCCTCTCGCTGTAATATAACGTAATGTAATTTTGGGAGCAAAAATTAATATAAGACACTGTCTTATTTTCAGGGAAACACGGTAGTGGTAACCTAGCTGTGGGGACAGCACTGGGCCCTCCTTATCATGCCCAGTATGGAGTTTTTAATATCACTATAGGTGCTGGAGTCCCCTGGCATTTGTCTTCTAGGTGCACCAGTACTGGGATTGTGTGTGTTCTCTTCCTCTCATGCACAGTTCATCTCTATAGTGATAAAAAAAATGGGTGGTGGTAGGTTGTAGTTTTGCTCATGCTGAAACACTGCTACAGGTTTTAATACATGTACCTTTCATTGGTCTTTAGGAGTTCCTAACTACTGACGGAAGTGAGCAGGAGTTATCTGGTATGGGCACAAACAGTTTTATAGTGACACTGTAGTGTAAGAAGTTTTTGAAATGTAGTGAATCCAATAGCATATGGGAGAGTACCACCTCATTTCATTTGCGCTTTAAAGCTATCTCTAACATATGTTTTAAATGGAAATGGTGTCCCAAATGCCACCACACACCAGGATGTGTTGAAGGATCGCTGGATGTTTTTGGATGATTGTCCCATATTTACTTCTTACCAGTTTTATTGTTGGTGAAAGTCTGCTGATGTCTGTAAACATGTTTCTGTAGCTCTAAAAAAAATCACAATTAACATATTCGGAAGGACAACAATTGTCACAGTTGGATGACTTAGTAAGTAGCACAAGGACTGTAAACAGGATGTGCTGAAATGAACGAGTGCACAGTTCCGTTGCACTGGTTTTGTCAATGAACGTCTGCTTGTTATCAGTGAATCTGAAAATACTCTGGATCATCAAAAGGACATAATACTCTTGTTTTTAAATAAGTTTCTGCAAGACGAGCATTAGCTGGCAGTCTTACTGTTAAAGACATCCAGGGTTGGTTTGGAAGTGACATCTTGATTCTTTTCTCAGAGTGCCATGAAGGGAAGGTATTGGGAGTTGAGAGAGGGAAGAGGGCTGGATTTCCCCATATTCTGCTGGAACAACCCCTTCGAAAGACAAATTCAATATTTAACAGAGATGGAGGAATAACTAGGAGAAAATGGCATTCAAAATCAGTGGGTGAACTGGCTCTCGTTGTTTTTCATCCCATTAGCTTGTTCTTTGCCATGGACACCTCCACAGATCACAGGAAAATGAAACATTTTATGGGAGAGGTATCACATACCCAAGAGTAGGAGATTGGTTAAATAGGCATTTTGCTTTTATGCAGGGGTAGGCAACTTACGGCACGCGTGCCGAAGGCGGCACACAAGCTGATTTTCAATGGCACTCACGCTGCCCAGGTCCTGGCCACTGCTCGGGGGGGCGGGGGGGGGGGGGAAGGGGGCTCTGCATTTTAATTTAATTTTAAATGAAGCTTCTTAAACATTTTAAAAACCTTATTTACTTTACATACAACACTAGTTTAGTTCTATATTATAGACATAGAAAGAGACCTTCTAAAACCGTTAAAATGTATTACTGGCATGCAAAACCTTAAATTAGAGTGAATAAATGAAGACTTAGCACACCACTTCTGAAAGGCTGCCGACCCCTGCTTTTATGTGATGCAGAGGAGTAAGATATTTGAGGTCCAGTCCTCTATAATAGTAGCTGCTATTGCATCATTTGCAAAGGATACAGTAATCACTTCTAGAGGATTTCTTCCTGAAAGACCATACAGATAGAAGGGTACAGAGAGGGCTCACTAAGAGATAACTTTCAAACAGCTGCAGTCTTTTGGCAGGCTTCATTCTCAACCACCTCCTCTACGGCCATTGAAAGATGACTTAGAAATATAATCCAAAAAAGCAAAGGATTTCAGATGATGCTTTGAAAAATTTCCCTCCATCCTCATTTATTGTCAAAGCATCCACTTTCCATAAAGTTTTCAGGAATCTGAGGCACTGGATGCTGCTTCACTGGGCAAACAGTGCCTCCAAACCTACAAGATGGACTAGAATCCCCCAACGCTCCTATCCTCCCAGTTTACCGGTGAAAAATTTTGAGGAAGCCAGTTCCATGACAAAATTACTGTCTTCTCAGAAACAAGAAAGGAGGCACAAGAAAGGGTTCTACAGTCCTAAAACTTCCTTATAAGCATATGGTCAGAGACAAAGACTACCAGATGGAACAGATACTGGCCCAGTGGTAGAAAATAAGGAAGGCATCAAGATACCATCATTCAATGATCCTACGATTCAAAATCTAACACCCTGATTATCTACGATATCACTAACAAATTATACCAGCACTGCAGGCAGGCTTTAGCTGTTCCTGGAGGAATGGAAATCTCTTACCACTGACAAATGGGTTCTGAAGCTTGGTGAGGGGATATTATCTAGAGCTGACCCACATCAGCCCAAAGGGGTTAATCGAATCACAAATTTGTTAGAACCCAGTGAAGAAGATGGGCTGTGTGAACCGCTGTGACACATACAGAAGGGGAACATAGAATAAGTTTCAAGGAAGAGGAATTCTTGGAAGTGAATTTTATATTCTTTGTCATCATAAAAGAAAAGAATGGAAAGACTTGGAAAAAGATTTGAACTAGTTCATAAAATGACACTAGTTCCACGTGAATGGGGAAAAGAAAGGAAGCCATGCAATCAGTTATATTTATATTAGACAAACTGAAGCATATTGGGATGTGAAGATAGCCCAATTTCTTAGCTGACATGCGTTGACCAGGATTAATAAATAACCAATAGCAATCCCCTCTACCCCCCACACTCAAAAAATCCCTACAGAAGTAACAGACACGGATGGATGAAGGTTATGTATAAGGGTAAACTTCTCTCTGTGAATGATTAAGCCGGCAGTGCCTATGACCATGTACATCATATTGGTGGAGAATAATCATCCTATTATTTTTCGTCAGTAGGTATAACAAGTGGGTAGTGCTTTCTGTGTTCCGCAGTGATGAATTAATTTGGTGTTCATTGTAGTAGCACTGATCATAATGAATTAATTTGGTATTCATGTGGATGACATGCTGCTTCTTCTTTTTTTTTTTTTTTGCTATTCCATTACAGTGTAGAATTAGTTAATGGACTCTTAAAGTGTTACACATCTGATTTAGTTGTCATCATAACCTGTTTATACTGTTCCCCGGTTTGGGTGTTGCAGGCATGTCGTACTCATTTTTTGGATGCCTCAAGGAAGACCTGATGCATGGAAGCAAGTTACTTTCAGTGATGATGATGCAGTTAACAAGGTTCTGGTTAAAAGTTCCCATTTGCCTTTTGTTTTCCTATTTTGTAATGGCTGGAACAAACCCCACTGGTGCAATAGGCACATCGTACATAGCTTGGGATAAGAAAACTGCATTTATTTCTGCTCTGTTATGCCCAAGTCAAAATGTGTTGCAAGTAATTTGTAGCCTCATTGAAGACAAATATTGCTTTCCCTTGTGCAAATATTAAACAATGAAAACTGCATGAAACATATAATGCTTTACTCTTTATTATTTCTTTTTTATTCCCTGTACATGCACAGTTGATAAATGTATGTGCATATATTATTTATCTATTCTTGTAAAGAAGACACGTAATTGCCTATTAAATATGGTAATTATATAAATACATCTTGCTCAAACCCATTTTCTTTTTTATTTATAAAATAAATGTTAAATTGGGAGACATGCTGGTAACTGAAAGTAGTACTGGTGGTTTAAGGTGAATAAACTGAGAGATTATGTAGTGTTGTGGAAATGTACTTAAACAGGGACTTTCATATTGGGGAAAACTTTTAAAGAGACTTAATCTTAAACATACATTTGTAAATTTTAAAAATATTTCTTATCTTTAGTGTATTTAGTGCACAGAATGTTTGTTTATAGAGAAAATACATGATTCTTGTTCCAAACAACTCACAATGAGTAGCTTTACAGAAACAACCAATGTCACTGAATTCTTGTAGGTAAAGTTACTTGTGTGCATAAGTGTTTGCAGGATCTGGGCCTAAAGAGACACAAGAAAATGATAGATTTTAAGGCCAGAAAAGACCATTCTGCAGTGTTTCCAACTCTTGCAGTTTTATCATGTCTCACTATGCTCTGGTCTACACTGGGGGAGGGGGATCAATCTAAGATATGCAAATTCAGCTATGAGAATAGCGCAGCTGAAATCAATGTACTTAGATTGTCCTACCACGGCGTCTTCTTGGCAGTGAGGCAACTACTGCTGCTTCCCGTCAACTCCGCCTGCGTCTCTTGCTGCAGTGGAGTACAGGAGTCGACGGGAGAGCGCTCGGGGATCGATTTATTGTGTCTAGACTAGACGTGATAAATTGACCCCCAATAGATCGATCTCACAGAGTCGATCGCCGCTGGAGTGTAGAACTGCCCTGAATCTGATGTTTTACTTGAAGCCCTAACTCTTGGAGACAAGTGATATGATGTGAGAATCTCATCTTTCAATTTTGAAGAAAAAAAGTTAGTGTTTAAACCTTATATTTGCAGAGAAAAGCATGAGAACATGATCTGAATGCCCCCCCCAAGACTCCAAGAAGAGAAGACAAACAAAAAGAATAGTTTTTTAAACTCATGGTTTTTAAGACAATATCATGATATTTAGGGCCTGACTCATGAATTGTGACCATTTGAATTCAGCAAGACTGAATATGACTTGCATAATATGGAATTTTATGCAGTTATTCCTTCATCAAACCTTACTTCAGGTTGAAACAGTGCATATCTTTTAGAAAGAAAGCATTGCTTGGTGCAGCAGAGGATCGATTCTAGTCCCTTGTATTTGAATATACTAATAAAACAGATAGCACAGAGGTGGGCAAACTTCTTGGCCAGAGGGCCACATCGGGGTTGCAAAATTGCATGGAGGGCCGGGTAGGGCCTCCCCAAATAGCCTGGTCCCACCCCTTATCTGACCCCCTCCTACTTTCCACCCCGACTGCCCTCCTCAGAACCCCTAATACATCCAACCTCCCCTGCTCCTTGTCTCTTGACCGCCTTCTCCAGAGACACCCCTACTCAACCACCGCTCCCCTCCCGCCCTGACCCATGTTCACCTCCAACAGACCCCCGGGACTCCCACGCCCCATCCAACTCCGCCTGCTCCCAGACTGCCTCCTGGGACTCCCTGTCCATTATGCAACCCCCTGGCTCTGGCCCCCTTACCATGCCGCTTTGGCAGCCACGTGGAGCCAAATACGCTGCCCCGCCCCACAGAGAGCTGCTCACGCTGAAGCTCCTGGGGAGAGGGAGAAGGTGGGGTGGGGCTGGCAACAGCTTCCCCCGCCGGGAGCTCAGGGGGCTGGGCAGGACAAGTTTGCCCACCCGGGGATAGCAGATTCTAGGACCTTGCATGGAGAAGGCAGTTCTTTTGCTTTGCCATTTTGGTGTAAAGTGTTTGACCCCCGCATAGAAATATGGAGTTGTTATAGCTGTGTTGGGTATGAGATCTGGGCTGAAGAAGAGTTCTCTGGAGCTCAAAAGCTCGTCTCTCTCAGCAACAGTTGGTTTGAATAAAAGATACTACCACCCCCAGCTTGTCTCTCTGGAAATAGAGGTACTTTTGCTGAATCTCTCTGATGTTAGATAAGGTGCATTCAACAAGCACCAATCTAGATATATTAAAGGGGTAGAGTATCTCCCTCAGAGGCTAAAGGAAACAGAAGTCCTGCAGGCAATCTTGAGATTATTCAAGTTTGAGGAGAAAACTTAGATGAAAATTTATGTTTTGCTAGTCTTTCAAAGTTACACATACTGCCAAACCACAGGGAAGGGGTGAGCTTGGGCACATTGTATTTTGGCACGTTTATACAACACTTGAATTTCAATTCTTTATTTGGCAGCTTTAAACACAGCTGGCGGTATCGAATGTCAGAAATTTATTTTCATGTACTTCTGTGTATTTAAAGGCTCATAGCAGTGTGGAGGGGTTCCATTTCCATTCACCACTTCTCCTGTATTTTACTTGTGTTAAAGTACACAATACAGTGCATTAGGTTTGTAGATATAAACAGTGTAGAAAAAGACAGGAAGCAGCTTGGACTGGCCATGCCTGTTTCCTATATAAACCCAGGAACTCTTGGGATACACCTACCCAAACCTAATGGATGATTCCTGTTCAGTACCCCAGAGGCAAGCAAAGCATTTCTGAGGTAACTGTAGTTATGCCCAAAGGGGGAAATTCCTGTAAGACCCAGATTTGGGTCCCAGTTGAACAAAGCACTTAGGCCTAAACTCACAAATGATTTTCAATGGCTTAGTGGAGTCAGCAAACCCTGGCTCCCTGTACAGTGCATGGGGAAAGATAGGCACCTGAAAATGCAACCACAAAAGCCAGCATGTGAGGTGGAAAGCCATGTAAGATAGCCAGTAGCAGATACTGATGAGAGGAATGTATCCTAAGCCGTATCCTTCTAACCAGGCACCTATCTCTGCTTAGGATCTACAGACAGGAAGCCATTTCTGGAGTCAGGTGCCTAAACTATTCCTCAATAGAAAGGCAACTGTTCACACCTAACTCCATACAGTGGCCACAGGGAAAGAAACAGGTTCCCTTATAATCCTCATCCCAGTGGTTAAGGTGCTCACCTGCAAAGTGGGAGACCCTCCCCCACTTCAATTCCCACCTCTGCCCAGTGAAGAGAGAGAATTTGAGCTTGGGTTTACCCATTTCTTAGGTGAGTGGTCGCCCCAGTGGACCATGGGGTATTCGGACAGTAGGTGCACTAAGCCGCTTCTGTTGAAGCTATTCAATTATGTATAAGCAATTAAATATGCAAATAACTTAGGTAGAAACCCTCTCTTTAAATCCCTGCTACTCACTGGGCAGATGGGGGAATTGAACTGGGGTCTCTCATATCCAATATGTGTTCCCTAACTACTGAGCCAAAGGTTACAGCATTCCCCTCCCCCCCATCTGTTTTGAGTGGGGTTAGGTGTGCTTTGAGAACTGCTATTGGATCAAGCTGCACAGGTAAGATGGGGAAGAGGAGGGAAAATACCTATTTTCCCCTGGTTCGAGGAGCATGCTGGTGAAATAGGTGCCTTGGTGCCTACACTGAAGTGTTGTAAACGTCCCACAGGAAGAAACTAAGGTGCCTAGGGAGCTTTTAGAGTGAAAATTTACATGCCAAGGGATTTTAGATACCTTCAAGGTTAGGTGCCAGCTTTAGCAGAGGTGTTGAGGGATCTGACTTTTGGATTTAGGTGCCAAAGACCCACCGTAGGAACCTAAGTCCTTTTATGGATTTTATGGGCATTAATCGTGTGCAGAACTTTAAATATAATAATAGTCTCATTGATTTTTGATGAGCAGTACCTTTGTGCACAAGAACAAGAATCTCCATGGTGAAATATCTAACACCATAAATCATGCAAGATCCAATTATGCCTAAGTGATTGTTCTTTTTCTCCATTTTAATTTAGTCAAATTGATTCTGAAAATTCAAAATGCTGATTTATTGATTACCCTCCAAAGGAGCCTAAGGGAATGAGGCACTTGTCCCATTGCACCAAGGGAGTCTACATCCTTTGATCTCTTTTAAAATCCCAGTCTTTATTTAAGCTTTAGGCAAGAGGAGAGGAAACAGTTTTCTATTACTACTGTTTGAACAGATAGCCAATTTTTTATGCTCCCTTCTTAGATATCAAACTGTTTAATCTCTCACCGCCAAATCTTTAAGCACTTTTGTTGCTCCTCCCTGGTTCTCTAATATTTTCATCTCTACCCAGATAGATTGCCCCAAATTGGATGGAGTTACTTGCAAAGCCTCAATGTGGCTTTGTTTAATAATATAATAAATTCCCTTGTCTTGCTTATTCCTACTGATCTTCTCCGGGGCATCTGAATAATGCATTGCTACCGTAATATTTCTGGAACTTTCCACTTCTTTGGCCAGTAACCTAAAGGTTGTCGTCTGATTCTAGTGTCCTGGTGCATTGACTGAGAGCGAGTTTGGTGTTTGCTAAGTGGTGTTAGAATACCCTTTAATTGCAAATATTTCACGGCTAGTTCTAATATAATTTACTAAGTCTGAAGCCATTCTGAAATAGACTTAAATCATAGTGCCAATCTCAAAAGACTTTGAGTTTTACAGAAAAGGTCCTTTATTCTCATTCGTTATTTTTCCACTGTTTTATTTGACTTCCCTTTCATCAGACTTCCACAGTATATATATTCAAGATATCTTTTATTAGCTGCAGTGGTACACTTTGTGACTCTTGCAACAGTCAGTTGGAGAATGAGCCGGTCTGGTGGTTTTGGTTTTTTAAAAAATTTTTTTTACCTCAACTTTTTCCAGTTACACATTCCTCACTAATCTTTCTGTTTCCAAGAAACATAAATATTGGGAATTAACCAGTCATGTACTGACCAAAGAGGTACATAACCCAGCTGCTAATGTGGTCTGTAAAAAAAATCTGTTTTAGATAAGCGTGTACTATTAAAATTTATACAGAAATGTAACTCAAACTTACATTCATACACAATATTGAGGAAAAAATCAGTTTGAACTACTTTATTGCCAAAGTCATTCTCTGTCTATGGGAGATAAGCTTTTAAAACTGGTTTTCAAACATTTATAATATTTCACTTGGTTTGATTTATAAACAAAACACACAACAACTTGGGGTGCATAGCAAACGTAATGACTCATACTGGAATGGGAAGCCACGGGGCTGGGTTAGCAGGAGATCAAAGAAACAGAGGGCAAAACCACAGGATCTAGCTTATTCACCCAGAATGCAATTTCAGTGAGTTTGCATGTAAAGATGCCGTAAAGTTCATCATAGAATTCATTGCATCCTGCTGCAGTTCTGTATGATGCCAGTTGCTAACAGCCCCAAGGGGCTGAAAACATAGCCAAGAATCAGTGTAGCAATGGAATTTCTTGGTGACAATGCCTTTCATCTGACTACATCCCCATAAGTGTCCCAGAAGCCTCCAGCTTTTTGGCACTGGAATATTGTCTTGCAATGGGCGATGCTCCTAAGGTTTTACAGTGGTGGTGAGTGCTCCTAGCTTTCCGACTGACTATTCCACTGATCATACAAATTGGCTTCACTGCACTGGCGTCCACTCACTCAGACTTTCTCACTCTTTGTTATTTCCACCCTGCCTCAAGCTCTCAAACCCATAATTTAACCCCTGTGCTATTAAAAGACGGTGTAGTAGGGTATATATTAAAGAAGCACGTCAGACAAAACATATAGAGCCAAATTTGGCTCTGAGATTTCACAAATGTAATGGAGAGAAGAATTTAGCCCAGGAGTTGTTTTTCTTAATTTTGAATTACTTAGTATTTACTTTTCCAACCTCAAAGTATCCAAAGTTACTAGTCAATCTGAAAGGGCAATAGCCAGGAACCGATTGTTTAGGACAAGGCAAAACTGGGTCCTGTGAATGAAAACAAATCTTAAAAACCTTGACTTTTTTCCTTTTGCATCTTTATAGCTCAAAAATACACCATGTAAGTCTCAATCCTTCCTTTGGATCTCCCCATAGGAGGAGACTGCCTATACAGTCTGATTGCAGGATCAGGGGTCTAAGTTCATTTAAGATTTCTATAAAGTATTCCCATACTGAGACCTTACATGTCAGATTTTTCAACCCATCCTTTTAAGACACAAAGAGCTTCATTTCTCAGAAGTGTGCAGCTCCCTTTTAAAATCAATAAGGAATGAGGGTTCTCTGCACCTATGAAAATCATGCTCTAGTTCATAAGTTTCTGGAGATCATGAATCATTAACAAATTAGGCTTTTAATGCCATATTTCAGCACCTAAACTGGTGGCCTCATTTTCAAAAAGTGCTAAGCACCCACCATTTTTGAAAATCATTGATTTCAGTGAGAACTGCTAGGTCAGGGGTGGGCAAACTACAGTCCATGGGCCACATCCGGCCCAAGGGCTAATTCTGTCTGGCCCCCTGAGCTCCCGGCTGGGGAGGCTGGCTCCCCTCCGCCTCACAGCCTTGGGCTAGACACGCTGTTCTGAGTGGTGTGGTAAGGTGGCTGGGGGCAGGGGTTGGATAAGGGCCAGAGGGTCTTGCAGGGCGGGCAGTGGACAGGGAATGGGGAATTGGATAGGGCGTGGGAGTCCCAGGAGGCCTGTCAGGGGGTAGGGGTGTGGCTAGGGGGCAGAGCAGTCAGGGGACAGGGAGCACGGGGATTGGATAGGGGGTGGGGTCCTGGAGGGTGATTAGGGGCAGGGAGGTCTCTGGAGGGGGTGGTCAGGGGACAAGGAGCAGGGGGGGGGCTTAGATATGGGGTAGGGTCCTGGTGGGGGTGGTTGGGGATGAGGGTTTCTGGAGGTAGTAGTCAGAGGACAAGAGGCAGGGTGTTGGATGAGTTTCAGGTACTGGGGGGGGGGCATCAGGGGGCAGGAAGTAGGAGGCGATCAGATAGGGGGTGGGACCAGGCTGTTTAGGGAGGCACCGCTTTCCCTACCTGGCACTCTATACAATTTTGAACCCCGATGTGGCCCTCGGGCCAAAATGTTTTCCCACCCCTGTGTTAGGTGCTCAGCACTTTGAAAGATCAGGCCACTTATTAAGTGCCTAAATTAGGATTTAGGAACCTAACTTTAGGCACCTGTTGTTCTGAAATCCTGGCATATAGTTCTTACAAGAATATTTATAATGTGCTTAGCCTGGCATTGTCAGCATGGTGCTATAAATTACTGTACTGACTTATTCTATGAAATAATCTGCATAATGTATGTGAACAAGAGCATTAACCTGGTTGTTCCTTTTCTCTGCCTTATGGGAACCCTCGTGCTCTCCCTGGATCGTAGTGATATATTGCAGCACTGCTGCCAATGTTTAATGAGATTACTAATGTGGCGTAACTGTGTAGCAAATTATTAAATGCTACTCCATATGATTATTCAGCTTATTTTAGCAATTTGAGATTTTTTTCCCATTGTAAATCAAACTACGTCCTCGATTATTTTTGTTAATTAAGAGGAAATTAAATCCAATATTTAAACTTTGAGTCAGTCAAAACTAGTCTGGACAAAGCACTTCAGAATACACTGCATTGATCTATAGGGATAGGACAAAATGATTTCATAGATCTCTCCCATCTCTGATTTCTTACACATCTTCAATTTGGGTAGCTCATAAAGAATATTTTTCAAATAAAGTACTGTATAGATGGCATTTGATTCCTGTTAAGATCCATCACATTTTTGCTATGAGGGTAGCAGGCTTTGTGAGGAAAATGGGACATACTTGCACACATAGTGATTGTGTCTAGGATTAGATGGTTTGGGGAGGAAAATATTAAAGAGATTAATCTTATGACAAAATGCTGAATTCATAGGGGTCTCCTGACCTGCTTACTTACTGCTCCAGTAAAGGATCTACATTTTAAACAGAATGGCAAATTCATTTCTTTTTATTGTTAGCTGCTAGACTTTGTATTGCACATTATTTGAAATGTGTATTTCCCCTTCCTCTGGAATTGTAATGTAGTGAAATATGGACCGTCCTTGTAAAGGAAGAACTTTCACACCAAGTAGCTGCACAAAAGAAGCGCCAAAAAGTGGATAAATATTTAGAAATTTGGTTACCCTTTGTAACATACTCCTCAGCCCACAAACCAGAATCTTTAGCCTGGTTTTCAGAGTGTTAACCCGATCCTGAATAAGTAATATACCAGGTGGTATATTAACATTTTATTCTAACTCTGAAAGAATAAAATAGTTTCAAAGGAACACTGCAGAGATTTTTCTAAAAGTATATGTGTTGGTCCAACTATGTGCTTATGTACATCTTTCTATGTCAAAAGGATATTGGGACTATTGTTCCGCTAATTTTAAGAAAATGAAAAATACAGATCTTCGGAATTAATTATCTAGCTTTAATTACTTGAGTACAGTTTTTCCTAATATTTCATGGCCCGCTAAACCAAATATCATGGTATAACTGCTGTGTTGGCAAAAACTTGGCACACTTAACTGAAATAATGATCAGACCACCTGCTCTGATTGCTCTCTGATTGAATCACATGGAGGCTGCTTTGCTTCACTTTGCTGGAACTGGGTCGTTGCAAAAATGTTTCATTTTGTCTAGTATAGGTGATAGTTATTTTGGAATAGGCTTTCATGATTGATTCTAAATAATACTAGATAATGGTTTCTATATAATGGTTCTAGATAATACTAGATAATGGTCTAGATATACTTAGTCCTGCCATGAGTGCAGGGGACTGGACTAAATGACCTCTCAAGGTCCCATCCAGACCTACGATTGTATGATTCTGAATCGCAGCGTAGGGGCCACTGGATGTGTGTACTGGAGGCGTGGCTTTACAATTGAAATCTTTTCTATTCATCTGCCCAGGCACCCGTATGTCTCGCAACGTTGGCAGAATTCAAGTGCCTTTTTCTGTAGTTTTGGTTTTCTTTAAACATTACATTATCTTGAGTATAACTTATTGTTCATATAGGCCTAAATTTTCATACTTTGAAACCAGAAATTAGGCACGTAAATAAGTGACTGGATCTTTAGTAGTACATTGGACCAATGGAACTTGAGGGCGTTCAGCATCTTTAAAAGGTTGGCCATTTTTGTATAGGTGACTAAATATGAAATTTACTTGCCCAAGTGTGAAAATGGTGATCATAATATTTTTATTTGCTCAGAAGATGAATGTGGCGTCATTGTTTGTAATCTGATTAGTGAATGCTTGCATATTGCAATAACTTGGCATGTTCTAAGAATGCTCATATTTCCATTATAAAGCTCTAGTATTTAGATCACACAAGAGAAGGCAGGAAACATTATAGTTTTATTCAGGAGCTTAATGCAGAATTCCCCCAGAGAAGGAACAAAGCAAACATTAAAATGAGGAAGTAAAATCTGGCTCCTCGTGCCACCAACACTTCTCAGATATTGCAAAGTAACAGTAGAACCACCTAGCACACTATTTTACTTGCAGAGAAAATAATTGGTTCTAATAAGTATATTAGGCAGTTGTAGCAGAGTGGAACGTGGAGGAATGATTCCAGTGACAAATATATCCAGTGACAAATATATTAGGGGGGAGGGATAGCTCAGTGGTTTGAGTATTGGCCTGCTAAACCCAGGGTTGTGAGTTCAATCCTTGAGGGGGCCATTTAGGGATCTGGGGCAAAAAATCTGTCAGGGGACAGTACTCGATCCTGCTAGTGTAGGCAGGGGACTGGACTCGATGACCTTCAAGGTCTTTCCAGTTCTAGGAGATTGGTATATCTCCATATATTTCATATGCAGACCCTTTCCTAGTTGCTAACACCATCCTTCCCTCATAGCTCCCTTCCCCTTTGACTTGCTTGTGGTCCCCTGTGCTATTTCAGAACAGTCATTCTGTCCTTGGGAATATTTTTTATTCTCTCCTAGTTCATCAAAGTGAATTAAAAAAACTTTTATAACCGTGTGAAACAAAATAAAATTAACCCAGTGGCCCATAAATGAAGAGTGGTTTGGGAGTGTGGGGGAGAAGGAGAGAGGTGATGTCGCCAGTAGGGTGCTTGATAGAGTGGAATTCTATAGATTGGAAGCTTTGTTCATCAGGAGAGATAGAAAAAAGAATCACAAAATCAGAGAGGGAACAGAGAGAGATTATACAATCTACCCTCTTGGAAAGTCCATGTTTGTTTTCTACGGTATATTCTTATGTGCTTGGTCCTCTCAGATGTGAAGCTTCCTCCACTTTGGATCTGAAGTGTGCCCTTACTTCCTATTGGGACATTCATCACCAAAGACTAAAATGAATTACCTTAAAAAAAATCTGCTCACCTTAAAACATTTTTAGCATGTGATTCTAGAACTCATCTGATAAACAATAATGGCTTTGGAGTGCATTTGTTTATTGGGTTAATCGAAGAATTAAGTATTTGAAAGTAATACATTATAGATCAAAAATCTTTTTTGTTTTTTAAAGTATTTTAAATATATATTTTTATAAAAAACCCTATAACAATGAAGTAATAGACAAAAATGGCATCTGAATAACAGCGTTTGACAGAAAAGTGGACAATAGTAAAGTCTGACGCTAGCCAGTAACCTTGCCCTGCCCCATCGCCCCATCTGATTAAAATGAAGATCAAGAAGAAAGAAAAAACCCCAGCCAAACCAATAACAACATACACCCCCACTAACCTGATGAGGCAAACATTGTATATCAGTGCATTTTAAAGAATATAATTACATTAATCTTTCTTTTACCATTTTTTCTAGTGTCAGCATATTTGTTAAAAACAGATTTGTAGCTGCATTTCTGTCATCGTAAATGTAAAGGAAATGTGACGTCAACTGTCCATGTGGGAAGCCTATATCATATGTACAGTAGACTCTCGATTATCCAGGATTGGATTAACCAGGATGTGGATTAACCAGGATGTCAAAAAAAATATGCGCAACTCGCAGGGTCGGCTCTGGCTTTGCTGCCGACCCAAGCACACATACAAATCCCCCCACCAGGGCTCAGGGGAGCCAGTTAACCACACCCCCTCCCGCCAGCACAGGGTGGCTGGTGAACCAACCCCCCACTCCCCATATTTCCTATGGATGGTGATTATCCAGGATTTTATTAACCAGAATTATTTTTTTTCCTATCGTCCTGGATAATTGAGAGTCTACTGTATATTAGAAAATAGCTTATGGAACTCAACTAGCCTAAGCATGTGAAGTTTTATAACGTCCTCTGAAGGCAGGACAATCTAGTTATTTTTTAATGAATATTAATATTGAGAACAGTTTTGTTTGTTTACACTGTTGAAGTTTTACAGCAAATACTGTTAAGTGAGGACCCAAACTGTTCATGGATATTTGTATAGACTGCAAATTCAGGCATAAAATAAATTGCCCATCTGATTCAAATGAAATTTCCAATTATTTGTGGCTTTAACAGACGCTATTGAAGTGTATTGTGTATATATGGCAGCTGGTTCTACTTCTTTGGAAAAAAGGAAAGCTTTGTATCTAATCCCCTGAGCAAACCAGTAGTAAATTGTTTATCAAGTAAGTAGTAGAATTTTGCCACTTCAAATCTGTTCTTAATCTATTTGCTGCAACGTAAAGGATAATTATATGTGAATTGCTGCATGTTGCATTTGTATATATATTTAAAATCCATCAATTCCTTTCCTTCCTCACCACAAAAATCTTGTCCAAGCCTTAATGATCTTATTCTTTGACATTCCTAATATCCACCTCAAACTGCCAGTGAATCAAAATGATTTAGTTCACCTGATGCTGCACCCATATTCAATTATTCTTAAAATCCTTTCACACTCTCTCTGTTGTCTCTTGAATCATATTCAAGTTCCTTGTTCTCATTTGCATGGCCCCCCACAATTTTAGCTTCTTTCCACCTCTCTGTCTTGTGTCCTTGGACACATGCATTGGCCTCCCAAGTGACCACATGACCATGTTGTCTTTATCCTCAACTAGTCTAAGTAATAAATAATTATATTTAAATTCTGGTATTTTTCCCCACCTTTTTCATTTTTTTACATATCCATAATTCCTACAATAAGAAAGAATTAGCAGGGACTACGATGTATTCAAATATTAGTACATCCTATATGCAAAAAGAATCTTTTGCTTTCTTCCTCTGTCCTTTTAATGTATCTAAGATAGTTTCTGTTTCCGTTTGTTCATTTAAAGACTTTCCAATTTTAAACCCCTTTTCTTTAATTACATTCCATGGTTGATGTGCTAATATTTTCGCCCTGAAGGCAAAGATCAAATGTGAATTTGGCCATGAGCAAGATGTTTTTTAGTTTCCATCTAGTCTTTTGTGGACATTAGATAATGTCAGCACACTTCAGCACATTTAACAGTCTCTTCTCAGAAGACACTGAGGGCTGGATTACTAGAGGGTTTAACTGATCAGAATAAAGATATATTGGCAGATTTACATGAGGAACTCAGTACTGTACATTACCTACAGATTCTTAGCACTTAGTTGTACTTCTTAGTCCTTATTGTGTAAGTTCATACATTTCCCCCAACCTAAAAATAATAAGTACAATTTTTGATAAACAGACTGTACTTTTCTATAATATTCAAAATTTTAGTGTGCAGTATTGTATGTTAATGTAATATAGAATATATATACCCTAGCTGATCTTTGCAGTCCACATGGTTTTCATTAGAACCTTTTTTGTGCTTAACTTTTGAGAAAGAGCTCCGTGTTCAAAGCCACTCAACAGCTGACTAACATCACTAACTCACCTTCCCAAGAGTGGTTTAAATTCACGGAAGGAACACCTGGTGGTATGTTTCCAAGAGCAGAAAAGCAATAAGCTTTTTGAGCTAACGTACTAGAAAACGGAATCTAGTTTATTTTTAAAACAAATCATTCTTTTTCTCTGCTGCTGCAGCGTGAGCTGCATGATTTTGTTCTTCTTCTTTGTTGCCCATGCAGGTACTGTAACACTCAATCCATTGAACACCCTAGGAAAAATGTAGGCTGCCCTTCCTGTCCTCCTCAGTTGTTCCTTTTGCCTTTCGCTCATTTAATTATACTTTTGGCAGTTCCTGGGCACTCTTTTTGTATGGTCACCTTTTCTTTTCCAGCCCTTCAGATATGTTCCTCTTCCATCCCAATTAAATATTTTCTTTGATCTGAAGTCTTTTTTTATGCTGTGATGGCTCAATGACAACAGCTTCATTGTTTAGTCAGAGAGGTAGCCATGTTAGTTTGGATTTGCAGAAGCGACAAAGAGTCCTGTGGCACCTTAAAGACTAATAAAAGTATTGAAGAATAAGCTTTTGTGGGTTAATATCCACTTCGTCAGATGTATGCATCTGACGAAGTGGGTATTAGCCCACAAAAGTGCATGCCCACAAAAGCGTATGCTTCAATACTTTTGTTAGTCTTTAAGGTGCCACAGGACTCTTTGTCGATTGTTTAGAGTGGCATCGTCAGACCTCCATTATAGGTTCCTCCTCCATCATGAGTGTCTTTCCCACAGAGGATTTTACCACCCGCTCCAAGTGAGCCAGCTGCTGAAGTAAGGCAGATCAACTGCTCAATTAAGGAGATAGAGAAACTGATCTTGAAGAAGAGGAGGAAAAAGAGGAACATCTTAGATCCTCACCATCAGATGATCTCTAGATGATTAGAGGCATGAAACCCTGAGGTGGTATTATGGTTTATAAAGGTTCCTTAGCCTACAGGCTAGACATTAATTCCATTCCCTTACATAACCACTTCCTAGAAGATTTAAAGTGCTGCCAGGAAAGGGTATTGTCTCTTCACCTCCACAGAAAATGAGAAGGTCTACAGACTCTTCACAATTACACAGGTGTAAAATCTTCAATAAAATGTAATGGAGTTATTCTGGCTTTATACAGATGTGACTGAAATTGGAGTCTGAACCAGAAACTTGTTTCCCAACTCCATCTGGTCAGAGGCCTGTTCTGACTTTCCTCTTTAGAAAAGTGTTGTGTCAAATCAAATTTCTTCCAAGTTCTATTAAGAAGGGTATGTTTGTGAGTACAGTGAACTTATTGCTCTTAGCATATTCCCTGTTGTCTCTCCCCAGTCACCTAAAAAGAGAAGATTTTCTCAAAACAATCACATTTTCATGGGAATTTAACTCTGCTGCGCCATTCCTTGATCAAACAGTGTTTAGCTGAAATCCTGTCTGCATGACATAATGGTGGCAAAAGCAGGTGAGTTGGAATTGAAGCAAAAGAGTAGTTCTGGATCTAAAATGATTGGGAATGATTAAAGAATCAGAATAGAAACTACATATTTTCAGAGGCAACTAATCTTCTAGTGATGATTTCCCAGCATGTTGGTTGTGTCTATATTCCATGTTATTCTTTACATTGGTTCTAAAGCAAACATAAAGAACTTTGGGTGAAATCCTGGCCCTACTGAAGTCAAGGGTGAAACTTTCACTGACTTAAAAAGAGCTGTGATTTCAACTTCTATCTTGGAGTAGCTGCAAGGTTTATCTTATGGCAGGAAACTTGAATCTACCTGTTTTTATACAGTACCATCATTTTGGTAGCTGAGCTCCTCTCAGCATTTTAAAGTGTACACAATTAGGTGTATTTCTCTGTGCGTCTCTTCTTCTGTTTTTCAGTCAGCAGAGACTGTAAATAATGTATTTAATTTCTGTGAAGGTAGTGGTGGTGGGGCGGGAGAGTTATTGTGGGAAGGCTGGATGAAAGCTGAGGTTTGTAGTCAATCTGGCACAGAGTCATGGCACACCTTTCGTAATGCAAGAAGGTATGACATAAGGTTCGGTGACTGATGTGTGAGATTTTGAATTTGATCTGTTTTTACACAGAAAGGTTGGGGCAGTGATCCATACACTCTAATAAATAACACCCTTACCAATCAAATAAGATCAGTCTAATACAGTTTGTTAGCTTAATAGCTATTTTCCCACAGCATCGTTCAAAATGTGACACTCTACCCGTGCTTTTGAAAACAATGGTTGCTTTCAGAAAGCCTTTCTTGGTGCAAATCTTAATCTCATAATCTTGTCACTTTCATTGAATGCTTGCTCTGCATGTGGCACATGGTTAGGTAGCATTATATGTATGGAGGAGCAATATGTCAGTCATCATTCATCATTCCCAAACCTGACAAGATCATCTGCCGTGCCCTTTTTTCTCTGTCTATTTACTCATGTCATTTTTTGGTCAGTATTTTGTTCTCAGCTATATCGTCAGGTACATATCACCATGTCATTTCATCTCTTGTTTTTCCTATCACCATTCACATGCTATCTCTTTCTTGAAGCAGTTAATCCACAATTTTGCTTTCCAGCTCTCATGTACTCTCGTTACTCTTTGAATTTCTTCCAATTTGTTGACCTTTTTTCTGGGAGAAAAGTGTCTGGAATTGTATGCAACAGCCGTGCTGCAGTATCACCAAGGTATTATATGTAAAGGGAGTATTACCTCCTGCTTCATGATGTGATGACTCTCGGTCCCAAACTTGCTAGTGATATTTTTTTTCAAGCCCTATCATGCTGCAAACTCCTCTAAGTTATTGTCCCATATTGGCTCTATCTTTTTTGATGTTAATGCTTTCCAAGCATCTTCTCTTTATTGAAAATCTGTATTTTGGACTATTGCTCCAGTTTGCATTTTTCCAGGTAAAATGTCTTTTTTAAATTTTCTAACCATATTTCTAACTCCAAGCCCCGTGTATGAGGAACTCCCAGAGAGTTCAGACAATGAAAGTTCCACTAAAGAGGGCTTGCAGGATAGGACACTACATTTCTTAGCATTACTTCATTGTCCTCACTACAGTTTACAACACCTTCCAGTTTAGGATCATCTATGAATGGAATCCTATCATTTTCATATGTTTTTTTCCAAATCATTAATGAAGACATTAAATGAAACTCTGCCTAATACTGATCTCCATATTACAGCACTGAGGCAGCTTCCCCGGACTTGGTACATTGCCTTTTCTGATTACTCTTTGTTTATAGTACTGTGGTTTTGAATCCATATGTGTGCTCATGACTAGGACCCTACCAAATTCGTGGCCATGAAAAACGCATCATGTACCATGAAGTCTGGTCTCCCCCTCGTGAAATCTGATCTTTTGTGTGTTTTTACCGTATACTATACAGATTTCATGGGGGAGACCAGCATTTCTCAAATTGGTGCTCCTGACCCAAAAGAGAGTTGCGGGTGGTTGGGGGGAGGGGTCACAGGGTTATTTTAAGGGCGATATATTATTGCCACCCTTACTTCTGCAGTGCCTTCAGAGCTGGGCTGCCAAAGAGCAGCAGATGTTGGCCGGGCAACCAGCTCTGAAGGCAGCGCCCCATCAGCGGCAGCGCAGAAGTAAGTGTGGCAATACCACACAACACCATACCATGCCACCCTTACTTCTGAGCTGCTCCCTTACCAGCTGGGTGGTCAGAGACTGGTGGCTGCTGACTGAGGACCCAGCTGTGCAGGCTACAGTGCAGAAGTAAGGGTGGCAATACCGTATCTGCCATCCTTACTTCTGCACTACCGCTGGTGGCGGCTCTGCCTTCAGAGCTCCCAGCCAGCAGCCGCCACTTTCTAGCTGCCCAGCTCTGAAGGCAGTGCTGTCGCCATCAGCAATGCAGAGTAAGGGTAGCAGTACCGCAACCTCCCCTACAATAATCTTGCCATCCCCCACAACTCCCCTTTTGGGGCCAGGACCCCTAAAATTACTACACCATGACATTTCAGATTTAAATAGCTGAAATCATGAAATTTGCAATTTTAAAAATCCTACGAATGTGAAATTGACCAAAATGGACTGTGAACTTGGTAGCCCCCTGCTCCTAACCAAGCCAGTATTAACTACATTTTCAAGTTGGATTTACTGAGACATTGTACGAAGTCTGTGTTACATCCACTGCAGTCCCTTTGTTTACTAAAATTGACCAAGTTTGTCCAAGACTATTTGTTTGCTATTAAACCCATGCTTGTTCATGGTTAAGTTGCCCTTTCAGGCCACGGCTACCCAACAGCTGCTACAAAGGCACAGCTATGGCGCTGCAGCTGTGTCGCTGTAGCACGGTAGTGTAGACACTTCCTACATCAATAGGAATTTAAAAACAAAACTAGCAGCTTGTTTAATTTTAAAAACAGCAAAAAATATCCACCTCCTTTTCTATTTTGTATAAGGAGTTTTGAAGTTTAAATCTTCTCAGTGTGATAGAGATGCTGGCTTTGATCTGCTTAGCTCATAGAAGGCCAGGGGCTCTGGGCTGCTGGCCCTGTGCTGCTTGAGATCCCTAGGGACAGCTCTGTCCTCCATTAGGGGATTTTTTCCTGAGAACCCCCTGTAACATTCGGTGAACCCCAGTTTGGGAACCACTGCCCATCAAACAAGCTCTTGGCCTGTGTCTATGACATTCAAGTTTCTACCTTGCAGAGAGAACTGTTACACATAGGCAAGGGGTCTGTAGCCCTTCCACATTGTCAAAGGTGAAGGTTGGAAATAGGGCACTATGATGGCAGCATATCAAGACTGGGAAGCCTTCACCCAGAATCTGCAAGAGTTTTATTCCACTCTTCAGGGGTAAAAAACTATTCTGTGAAGTTACTATTTACTTTAAAACAAATGTATTTATATATAGAGAGAGTCAAAGTTGGTATTATGAATAATGTTGATAAATATATAGGTATATAAAAACCTTATCACCTTAGTTAGAGTGCATTTTTCAAGATGAAGAACTGGAGTTGTTTAAAGAATACATCTTTCCCTCCCTACTTAGGGTTTGTTTTTTTAGTGATCTCCATCATGTGTACTTCATATTGGTTAATTTTTTTAAAACTGTAACTGAGATAAAGAATTAGTAGTTTTAAACAATAGGAACTACATGTTCCGCTGTGATCAAGGAATTAGATAATCAGGCATGTTTGCTTAAGGGGTCTGTATCTTGAGGCTTTTATAGGGCAGTATTAAAGCCCTGAGCCTTCTTATTATGCCAATACCCAGAAGATTGCTTTAATGAGAAGTAAAGGGCCTTTTTCCAATTACAAGGGAATAACTGTATTAAGTTCCTGTGTTATGTCAACCTGCTTTGATTTGATTACTGCGAAAGAAATGGATTTATCTGTCAGTGTTACTTAATTAAGCCTTCTCATTGATGTTTTGCAGAGTAATATAGTGTGGCTTGCACATTTAAGTCTAAATACAAAGAAGATTGGTTGAAAGATAAGACACAACCCCTGAAGATAATGTCTAAGAGCGATTGCTTGTCACTTTCAGATCACAGGCCAGAACTTTAACATAGGTGGAAAAAATTGAGTATTTTAAAGGCTTAAGTTAAAACAAGGTTGATGGCAAAGAGTTTTCAGTGAAGTCTAGGACAAGTAGAAATTTCAGCTTTTATAATCTGCCTTGTGTGGGGGCTATATTGAGAGAAAGGAGATAGAAGAGGGGCATGCCCTGACTAGTGTATGTGGGTAAATAGAACAGTGTCTTAGGAACTTTGTTCTGACTTGGTATAAGCTACCAAACCCCACCCACTCATTGACCCTCTTTCTACCCTCCAGGAGTCAGCCCTCTTTCTCCTTATTAGTTCCAGCTATCCTGAGTTGTTATGGGATGTTCAGAATCTGGGAGCACCCAAGTCTCGGTGTATCTGCTAGTCCCTGGGATTTTGAGGAGTCCATAGAGCCTTCTGGGAGCTGGCACACTAGTAGGAAGCTGCCCAGCAGTGCAAAGAGGAGGTGGTACACACTAGTAGGATGCTGCCCAGCAGCGGATTTCGAAACCTCAATTCAGGAAGCCACAAAACATGGGCTTACCTTTAAGCATGTAAGTAGTTCCATTGATTTCAGTGGGACTGCTTCCAGGAATCACAGAAAAGGTCATCTTGTCCTGTGCGCCGCACTCATGGCAGGAGTAAGTACTATCCAAACCAGGGATTGACAACCACATGGCCTGCAGGGAAATCTGCTGGCAGGACGGGATTGTTTGTTTACCTGCAAGTCCTCAGATTCGGCTGATCTCAGCTCCCACTGGCTGTGGTTCACCATTCCAGGACAATGGGGGCTGTGGGAAGTGGCATGGGCCAAGTGATGTCCACCTCAGAGATTAGTTGGGGAGCCTAGTCCCAAAGTTCCTCTCTCTCTAGTCAGTGAATGGAGAATGTGGGGTTAATTGGCAAAGATTTAGCTCTGAAATACTTTGTTTTTTAACTGATTCATAAAAAGTCTCCCTCACTCAGCACATATGTTCTTAGTATTAATCAAAAAATAAATAAAAAACACACAAAACAGCTCCAAAAACTCTCAAAACATGCAAGTACTATCCCAACCATTATACAAAGGTCATAGAATCAGAGGATTGGAAGGGACCTCAATAGATCATCTACTCCAGTCCCCTGTACTTATGGCAGGACTAAGTATTCTCCATACTATTCCTGAAGGTGTTTGTCTAACCTGGTCTTAAAAACCTCCAATGATGGAGATTCCACAACCTCCGTAGGTAATTTATTCCAGTGCTTAACCACCATGACAGTTAGGAAGCTTTTGCTAATGTCCCACCTAAACCTCCCTTGTTTTAATTTAAGCCCATTGCTTCTTATCCTATCTTCAGAGGTTAAGAACAATTTTTCTCTCTCCTTCTTGTAACAACCTTTTATGTACTTGAAAACTGTTCTCCTGTCCCCTCTCAGTCTTCTCTTTTCCAGACTAAACAAATCCAGGTTTTTTCAATCTTCCCTCATAAATCATGTAGACCTTTTATCATTTTTGTTGCTCTTCTCTGGATTTTCTCCAATTTGTCCACTTCTTTCCCGAAATGTGGCATTCAGAACTGGACACAACACTCCAGTTGAGACCTAATCAGTGCGGAGTAGACCGGAAGAATTACTTCTCGTGTCTGGCTTAAAATACTCCTGCTAATACATCTTAGAATGATGTTTGCTTTCTTTGCAACAGTGTTATACTGGTCATGCATATTTAGTTTATTGTCCACTATAACCCCTAGATCCCTTTCTGTAGTACTTCTTCCTAGGCAGTCATTTCTCATTTTGTAAGTGTACACTGTTCCTTCCTAAATGGAGCACTTTGCATTTGTCCTTACTGAATTTCATCCTGTTTACTTCAGCCCATTTCTCCAGTTTGTCCAGATCATTTTTAATTTTAAGCCCATCCTTCTAAGCACTTGCAGCTCCTCCCAGCTTGGTGTCATCCGCAAACTTTCTAAGTGTACTCTCTATGCCATTATCTAAATCATTGTTGAAGATATTTGACAGAACTGGACCCAGAACTAATTCCTGTGGGACCCCACTTGTTATTCTCTCCCAGCATGACTGTGAACCACTGATAACTACTCTCTGGGAAAACTACTCCACCAGTTTTGCACCAAACTTACAGTAACTCCATCTAGGTTGCATTTCCCTAGATCAGATAAAAGGGCCTGACAATATAGTTTTTTTTATTTTTCAAAATTAACTAATTTCAAAGAACAAAAGAAAGTTTCTGACAAAGAATGTCCTTATATGCAAACTTTACAAAATCCTCATATATAAACTTTATAAGGATTTTTCTGCTTCCTGGCTGATGGTCATAAGAACTATTTTATCAAGGAGCAAATTGACTAGAGAGGGGAACTAGTAAAACCGACAACACAAAGTGCTGCCAAAGACACAATGTAATCAAACTGAAAAACAGGGAAATATTGCTATTTGTTTGCAGCTATATGAATCTTAGGTGTTACTTGCAACTGTGCTTCTGATCCTGCATTTGGATCCACACAAGTGGACCCTTGCATCTGCTCAGAGCACAGTGGATTTCAGTGAACTCCATGCATGTGCAAGAGATTGCTGGATCAGGTGGATACAAAGCTTTCAGGCACGCATGTAATTTTCACGTTGACCAAGATGATGTAGTTTGCACTACCCCTTGAAGCATGTCAGACTCTTGTTCTGGCAGACCACCAGCCACATCAGAGAATGGAGCCACTGGTGTTAATGTGCTCGTGAGAGGTCAGTCCACTCATTAGACAAGCCTCTATTCTGCAGTGGCTCAAGCTTCCAGGTGCTTTTCAAGAACAGCCTCAAATAGAACACATTGCAGTAAACTATCCTTGAGGTTACACAGGCCTGGATTACTATGGTGAGTACTACAGCAGGAAGGAATGGTCACAGTCTCTGAGCTAAGCTGCAGATGGAAAATAAAAAAAAGCATTACATTCCACTATTGTCACTTGGGAATTCAAGAGTAGTTTTGGGTACAATACTGCTGTGGACTGTAACTGAAGTTACCAACGGTGGATATATACATCCAGTAGGAGGCACACTCACAGCCCTGGCTAAGTACTTTGGATATTTTCTCCCTATCAGCAATTTCTGTCATATCAGAGTGGAGACTAAATTAATTTGCTCTCAGACTTCTCTCAGACACTGAGGGAGAAAAGAGACGATGCTGTTTGGGATCAGCAAATGGTTATGTAGGTTTGAGTGTCAGCTTTGTACGGATGATACTGCAGGCTATAATGTTAATGGGATTACTTATGTGAGTAAAATTAGTCAAGTTGAGTTTGCAAAATCAACCTTCATCATCCTAAGGTGTTGGGTTGAAATGTGCTGTTTAAATGTAAAAACATTGTGTAATAGATGCACACAACACTACCCAAAGTGGCAATTTTTGTTTCAATTTCAGTTTCACCCAGAATTATTTTAGCCTTTTCAACTATGCAGTCTTCGTTATTTTTCAAAGCAAGTTTTAGGAGCTAAAAGACCAGTTTTGTAGTATTTTTCTTGGTTTGTTGATGTTTGCAACAGTATGGTTAACACTGTGACAGCACTTATATTATAAGCTCCATTTTCGGAGGTTTATAACTCAGCCATAAACATTTACTGCAGACTGATATTTGGCACACCTGGTAAGCGATTAGTGTATATTCTCATGTAATCATATTCGGTATTTTGGAAAGAGAAGAAAGAAACATTATAAATATAAAGGAGACGGTATAAGAAAGTTACAGATATTCACATGGTCAAAGATGTGCATAACATGCACTATCGCCGGTTTGCCTAAGAGGTTTAATATGGATTTTGAAAGCTATAATAGAGTGATTGCATGGTGGTCCAATGCCTGATCCAAAGGTCTTGTGGGAGCATTTCCACAGATTTCAGTGGGCTTTAAATGAGGACACGAAAGCATTAAAAATCAGTTACATAACACAAATTATTTTTAAAAAATCCTGTTTAATTAACCAAATGGCATGGATGAGCTGATCTGTCAGGTAAATGATACACATTTTCTTTCTTTGTCTAGAGCTTAATTAAATATTTATCTGAGAATGTCTTTTGTTATTAACAGTTTATGCTTTTATTGAGATAATAGGAATCATTATGTGAAAAAAACAAATTAAACTAAAAAAATGTAAGATAAAAATATTTTGTTTACAAAGCATTAAGTCATACTGCCCATATTTTAGCTTCATAATGTACAGCTCCTTAAACACTTAACCTATCTTAGTTCGAAGTGCAAATGTACTGTTAGATACCCAGTTGTCTATATCATAATATATGATGTATACTTACACACTATATTTAAATGCAATGCTGTGATTAAAATTCCTCTAGCAATCTAGACCAAATATGTCTTTTTGTGTAATTAGATTAAAAGCTACTGTTTGTGCTTAATGAATAATAAGCAATGATATTATTAAATCCATAAGAAATAGGATGGAGAATAATAATGAGATATTATAGTGCATTATGTGCTAAACTTATGTCCTCATCTGGAATACTGTGTTCATTGATGGTCACACTAACTCAAAAAGATATAGTGGGAATATTGGGGAATTCAGAGATGGATGATAGGAATGATTACAGGCATAGAAAGAGTTCTATGTGAGAAAACATTTAAAATTACAAGATTGTTTTGGGTAGAAGGGGAAAAAGAGAAATGAGATAGAGATGTACAAAATGTGAGTGGTAGAGAGTAAATTGGGCACTCCTATTCACTTTTGTTATCATATAAGTACCAGTGGCATTTAAAGAAATGAAAAGGTAACAAATATAAAATGGATAAAAAGAAATACTTTTCTCTCAGTATAGCCTGTGGAATTCAGAGCCTTTAGATATAATTGAGACCAGCTTCTTAGCAAGAGTACAAAAAGGAGCAGACATATATATGGATAATGAAAATATCCACAATTATACTATATATTTTTTGCCTTGAAACAAAAAGGTGCTTTAAAAAGAAACCCTTAAAATCAAGCACTATAGAGTCAGGTAGTTTATGAAGTCAAGCTTGTGTCTTCAGTACTAGTTCAATGTTGTAACATTTTCTATTCCTGAATCAGTGCTGGGACATACATCAACTCTTCCTCTTTCAAAAAAAGTGCTACAGCTCAAATTCTGTGAGAGCCAGTTCCCTTTGAGTCCCGGTCCTTTTGACTCACAGAAGATTGAATATGTGACCCTGGAGTGTCAGAACAGGGTCCCTCAAATATAATATTAATAGCAAAATCAGATCAGTGAAATATAACACATCATGAAAAGAGACTGAATAAAATTTACCATTCTGGTCCCAGTTGATCAAAGGTTTGAGACAAGTGCTTAATTTTAAGTATATGAGTATTCCCACCGACTTGAGTGAATGCCCTAAATTAACATGACTTAAATGGAACTGCTCACTTGCTTAAATTTAAATCAGTCCTTAAGTGCTTTGTTGTATTGGCACCTTATTTAGTCTTTAAATGCTTTTCATAACTGGGATAGGCTGAGGAGATTCCCAACCCAGTTTATTGAGGATTTTATGAGGACAGTGGTAATACAAGCTTACTCCAGCATCCTTGAGTATACCACAAAGAATATAATGCATTCAGCCTTAAATAGTAGAGTTTAGGGACTATAGCCTCTTCTCCTGGGCCTTGATACAACCTCAGAAGTAACATGAACTGCCTTGAGGCACAGAATTCACTGTCTGACTATCCATGAGGGACATCTGTTTGCAATTTTGGTGTCTTTTGATGCAGCTAGTCTGCTTCTCTTTCTGAAGCATCCCATCTAAAACAATATAAAAGCTCATTATGACAGAGGTGACAATTTTAACAGTAATAAAAACTCCTAATTAAAAAACAACAACTCTTCTTACTCTAGGAAAGACCAAAACAGAAAGAATAAAATAAATTATACTGGTTACAGTAGCATCAAGAGAAACAGTAACAGAAAATTGTTATGAAACAGCATTCCATCCTTGAAATAATATTTTTGTAATACTCCACCAGTTTTGTCATGGGGAATTTAGAATTGCATTCTGTAACATTTAGCAATTATATAGCACCTGTTGTCCAAGGACCTTTAAGCACTTTATAAAGAGCAATTTATTAAGCCTTACAGCACCTTTCTGAGGTAGGTATTGTGCTATCCAGTTTACAGATGGATAAATGGGCCAGAAAAAGTAATTCATTCTGTGGCCATGTCTACATGACAGGGGCTATTGTGGTAAGCTCTGGCACTGTAGATAACCCCATAGTGTAGATGCAGCCTATAGGAAGAGAAGGGATGTAGGAACATCACCTCCTCAAGTGATGGTAGCTAGATTGGCAGAAACATTCTTCTGTCAGAC
Source organism: Sternotherus odoratus (assembly GCA_032164245.1). Taxonomy (NCBI): domain Eukaryota; kingdom Metazoa; phylum Chordata; order Testudines; family Kinosternidae; genus Sternotherus; species Sternotherus odoratus. Next base: position 91,157,270 of record JAVMKO010000007.1, read on the forward strand.
TGGGGCTGTGTCCACACCAGTGGCTAGATCGGCATAGCTGTGTCAGTCAGGCGTGGGGATTTTTCACATTCCTGAGTTCCATTGCTATGTCAATCTTTATTTGAAGGGTAGACCAGGTCCCAGTCAGATATTTGTTCAGCAGCAGAGTTCAGGAGTCCTGATTTCCCGGACCATGGTCTAAACACTAGACTGTACTACCTCTTTGCAGTTTTCTCATATCTTTCCTACTGCCTCAAAGGGAAGGGACAGAAACATTTAAGTGGTTGAGCACACCATTGAAAGCATCCAAAGCTAATGGAAAGATTCCCATTGATTTCAGTAGGCATTGCATCAGGCATTAAGGAAATCCAGGAAAACGCTTAAGTAATTACTTCCATCTCTAATCAGGAAAGCAATTAAGCATATGCGTAACTCCTCTTGACTTCACTGTGACTTAAGTACTTTCTTTCCTGAATTGGGCCTGGGTGAGGATCTAGGTCGGAATATTTACCTAGAAAATGTTTTGCATCAGCTTCTGGGTTTTGCCTGTTTTATCAGATCTTATTTTTGATGTTTGATTATATGTATTTTGTGGCAAGGATTTTGGCACAACTTTAACTGGTACATCAGAGTCAGGTTTTTAAGTCTCATGAAACACTGAGCCACTGAAGTAATTTTTATGTTCAAACCTCTGGTTCCTGAGGGTCCAGTTCATTTCTGCTGTGAATTTAAATGAGTTAATTTAAGTGGTTGGGTCAGAAGCCACTATCCTCATAGTAGCCCTATGCCTGATTCTTAATTAAAGGCAACAGGAGATTAATTTGAAACATTAATTTAAAAGTGCTTACACAAAAGGAAAGAATTATTGCAATGAAGCCTAAAGAACTTTTTTGTCCCTAGATGTAGAAGACAGAACTAGCTCAGGGTCCTGGGGGAATGGAGGACATCCTAGTCCATCCAGGGTAAGTATATCTAATCTTTTTCCTAAACCAGACTTCCTGCGTATGTAAATTTACAGTCTTAAATTTGAGTTCTACACCTGATTGCATAGAAAAATGTACATGCAAAGTTGGCTGTAGAGCAGCTTCGCTTCAAAATTGCTTTTTTTTACATTCTTGTCTGATCCTGTGATTGAATTTGACACCTGCTCCACTCCTGCTAACAGCTAGCAAGAATTTTCATTAGCCATTTTGCCTTGCTAGTCAGTATCCGCCATTGATCCAACACTGTATGTTATCTCAGTACTGTAAGAGGCATTTTTTGTTATTGTTGACATTTCACTTGCTGTAGTTAGCTTGCTGGGAGATTTTATGTCTCACTGGCACAGATACCTACACGCAAAAAATCCATTGCATAGTATGTGCTTCTTCATCAACTCTAAATGTGTTCCTTCGTCAAAGGAGATCAGATACTGCCATTCTTCCTAATATTGAATGGTACCTTAGAATCATAGAACTACAGAGTTAGAAAGGACTGCAGAGGGTCATCTAATCTAATTTAACTCCCTGCCGAAATGCACGATTATTCCTCACTCCTTGGGTAGTCCCACTGAAGTGGAACTACTGGAAGGGAAAGCTACTATTCCTCGTAAGTAGACAAATGTTCTCAAGGGTGACAAAATCTGAGTCTGTATTTCTTTGTTCCCACTCAATCTGGCCATTAGAAGTCTTTCTACTTCAGACCTCTCTTCATTCTGCTTAGCCTTTGTTGGTTTCTTCAGGGAAAAGGCAGAGTTCAGGACATTAACAAAAGAGTACAAAGTTTTAAAAACGGATATTCCCAGCTTTGGTGAGGGTGTAGCCTGAATGTCCATAGAACAAATCATTAACTCACACACGGCTATGTATGTGAGGCTTAAGGGATTCGTAACATTTTAGGGACAATTTTCAACAACTACAGGCCTACAATCTGCCTATGAAATTGATCATTTGTAGACAAACATGCATCTGTATCCTTAAGCTCAGTAACTGAACACAAGAACTAGTTTTCATTCACATTTACCTTTTTTGCGTGTACAAATGCATGTTTGCACAAATTTTTACCTATTTGCTTGGGAGTGTGCATATTTTGGTCTCACAGAAGAGGTAGCCAGTTTGAAAATGTGGCCCTCAAATGTATTTAGGGCCCACCAATCTTTTCCCCCAAACTTGAAGGCATAATACCTCCACTTTCAAAGTCAGAACATTTTAGAGGGCTGTGAGTAGTGACTTCTCTTGTCTTCAGGCAATGTGCTACTAACTTTAAAGTAAAGTAAGATCTTCCTACTTACCAGTATCTTTACCAACCCATTGCTCCAGCTGTCAAGTTTGACATTCTAATGCATTATGTGGATGAGATGAGAAAATCTTTTCTGCTCCTCACATTATAATGCACACACACGGACATTAAATTAATTCCTATTATGGTAAAGTGTCGTTACTGAACTACTACCTACCATGGGAATTACTGAGATACACTATATTTCTTGTTATTTTCATAATAACTGGAATACAACATAATTCTCTCTCTCTCACACACACACACACATACACACACAATAACACACTCTCGCTTCTGTCCACTTATGAGCTAGATTGTATAATCCTTACATATACTGGAGGGGCATCACCTCAGTATTCCCATTAAATCTCCTCACATAAGTAAAAGTTCACCAGTGTAACTAAGGGCTGGCACAGTCAACCCTCTCTGAAAAAGGCCTAGTCCTGAGATCTTTAGCTGGGCAGACCTCCCATTGGGATCAGAAGCTTTGAGCCTGTGCCCCATTGCAATCACAGGATCAGGGCCTTAATGTTCTGAGGATTGGGCTAAAAAATCACAGTATATACTTCAGGATCAAGGTTACTTCTTCATGTGTTCTGTAAATCTGTGATCTAAAATTATACAAGGTAAAATGTGGCTTCACCCTTATTTAAAAAGTTTGTTTATGTTGCTGTTTAATTGTCTCTTCATGAATGTGAAGGAACAGGGCTTGCAAGCATCACTAGCTGTGTTTGAGCACACTAAAGTAAGAGTCTAGTGAGATGAAAGACAGTGTTATTGTTCATACTCAGTCCATTCTTCCTATTTTTTTCCCTCCTATGGGCTGATTCTGCCTTTGACTAACATTATGCCAACTGACACTTCTAAGTAAAGAATCAGAGAGGTAGCTGTGTTAGTTTGGAATAGCAGAGGTAACAAAGAGTCCTGTGATTAGTCTTTAAGTTAGTTAGTTAGTCTTTAAGGTGCCACAGGACTCTTTGTTACCACTTCTAAGTAAATTTACTTAGCCTTGCATTACACTGCAGCCAGCTGAGCAGAATTATTCTTCCCCCCCCGCCCCCATTACTGCATACCAGGATTGAATCTCAACCGTTTTCATAGAAGAGGAAAAGCCAATCACCATTTCTTATTATACCTGGTTTAGCATCCATTACATCATTACTTCACACATCTGTCAGTTTTATTTTTATTCTTTTTCTCCCACTTGACAGTTGTGGTTGCTTTTAGGGAAAAAAATGTTTTGAAATTACCTGTACATTTCCACACACAATTATTTAGGCATCCATGTCTGAATGTGAGTGTACCAGTAGATCATAAGATAATATAAAAATGAGCATAGTCCTGGGGCGGTGGCGGCGGTGGGGGAGGGAATCCTGAATTTTCATCAGGGTTCCATATCAGCTTTCTGGTTGTTTTATGCAAATCACTTGACCTCTGTGCATCTCAATTTCCCCATCTGAAAACGAGAATTGATATTTCTATGCCTCACAGAGTGCTGTGAGAAAGTAGTAACAGTGTTATAAGATACAAATGTAATAGCAGCACTACAGATGGGATAAATTCTTGTTCATTTTTGTGATTACGTTTGAGGTCTTGCACAAGTATGGTATTTGTGAGTGTGGACTGGGAGGCTAGATTTACAAGATTTACGCATGTGTTTAACTTATGCACTGTGACTAGTGTCATTGACTTCAATGGAAGTACTTGCAGTGCATAACGTTAAGCTCATGGGTTAATCCTCCCAGCTTTGGGGTCTTGTTCCTTAATGAGAGAAGTAGTATTAAAAAGCCATGCACTTCAGGCCAAATTTTGCCTTTGTGGGAGTGCAGCAACCACTGAGTTAAAATGGTAACTTTCTACTTACAGATAGCCAGATGTATTCTTTCTTCTCCCCAACTGACATACTAGATGAAAGACATATGATGGCTTCCACAGCACCATGCTCCCTGGTATATTATCTCAGTTACCAGGCAGGTGTGTCCACAAAATAAACACATATTAATGACTAACAAAATACAAGTTTTAAACTGGCTTCAGATAAATTTTGAACTCATTGCCCCCAACAAACCCAGTGAAAGAAGACTATGGAGGGAATAAAATGTCTTCATTATTCAGAATCGAGGGGGAAAAGTATAACTTTTTTCTCTGTTGTTCTTGTTCTAAAGAAACTGTTTGTGTTAAAATTGTAAAACTCTTTTCCCCTTCCCAATTTATTAACAGAACTATGGAGATGGGACTCACTATGATCACATGGCAAGCAGGGACCTTGGGTCACATGACAATCTCTCTCCTCCTTTTGTCAATTCCAGAATACAAAGTAAGAAGAAATCAAATTTCTTCATGTGGTATTGTTTTTCAAATGTTTATTTCTTAAAGTGGAAGTTAGTGAGTGCCCCATAGTTTAATTTGAGGGCTTCTATGCCTCTCCCAAGCATTTTGGGTTTTGTTTTATATAGTCTTTGGGAGGAAATATTGAATTTTGCTTCTTGAGCAACCTCATCTTTTGAAAAATGCATACCAGTGCTGTTATAGCCTCTATTTTCTTCATGTAAGAAATAAATGGCATTTAAGTAGTGACTGCCATTTTTACATAGAGCTGTGAATGTACTTTTCCTGAGGCTTAAGTGTTTTCTTTAAAGGTGTGACCACTTGGCAGAGAATTAAACAGAACTTTTAAAGTACAAAAACTGTTGCTGAAAATATTACAAATAAATGTTCTTTAGAGGGATTGAGATCATAAACCGTTGTTTTCTCTGGATCGTGAGGAGTCACTGCCTGTTGGGACGTGCAGTCTCTCTGTACTGCAAACTTCTGGATTAAAGATGAGGCTGCCTGCAACGTGCTCCGCTTGGGACAAACCAAATTCAGCTTGTGGCATTTGGCAAGTCAGCCCTCACAGTTAAGGAAAGCTTGGACGTCCCTTCATTCATTTTAACAAAGCTTGCAAGGATTTAGTGTAGCAGCTATAGCCGTACCAGTATAAAGAAAGGCTATAATTATTTGCAAGTGAATGATAGCTACTGTCTTTAAATCATGGTTGATAAATGAGTTTGGTTAAAGTAAATATATGATGTAAAAATATTAGTAATGCTTGTGCTTGACCAAGATCACACCCTTCTACTGCAGTTATCAATGAACTAGCTGAAATGCTGTGATTGGATGTAAGCCAAAGAAAACATAGAGCTGTAACTGTGATATATCATTTTGTGAATGTAATGTGTTCCTCTAAAATATGCCTTGTCTTTTAATATTAGGAAATACTTGTGAGCTGTTTAACATTAGGGATAATGTTGAAGTTTGTAATCATTTATATGTATTCCCCCACAAAATATAGTTACAACAGTTTCAATGGTCTGACTTAAGCCAACAAAAAGAAGGAAATTCTGACACTCCCTTCTTAATGCACGCCATTGGGTTTAGGTAGTGCAAATACGTTACAAATAGTCACACACTTCTGTGAACCCACTGGGTTGAGTGATGCATTCATGTTTAACCCTTTAATGCAGATCTTTGCCACTCAAGTCTGTCTCTCTTACCCTCTGCTCCTGCCGTAACCAATAAATAAATAGCATTAGTCTGCAATTGTTTTTCCCCCATTTGGGGAAAATGCTGCTTGCCCTTATTTCAAAAATTATTCATTACAATAAAATACTTTTGCAAGCACATTTTTAGGAATAAACTAACAGATTAATTAGATTTTTTTTAAATAAACACATTTTTCTTAAATGTGATTTTTCTACTGACACCTGGTCGGAAAAGTCAATGGGCCTTTCACAGCCACAGCTAAATGGCCTCACTTTTTCTGAAAATACCAACACTGTCAAATTCAAGATGTCTCTCAGCAGCATTTGATTTGTAATGGTCATCATGCTGAAAGGTCTGGATGTGGAATGTTTCTGCGGTGTCCTTAAGTTTCAGTGACTGTATATTTATTGAAAAAATAAAATCATTTGGAAATAAGAATACTGATGTTCCTCCATGTGCAGATCAGTGTGCGTCTGAGAGAGAGAGAGGCTAACAGCTTCTGACAAGTGTGTTATTGTGTAATAATGCACGCCCACTGTTGAAGCCAATCAGCTTGCTCCCTCAATCTAAAGCATTTTGTAACCTTAATTTAAAATCATTCTCTGGTAATTAGAGCAGATTCCTTTTAATTTGTGCCAGTTTAGGCAGCAAATGGCATGGAAACCACACTTTTATTCCCCCACTTCCACTAATCTCCTAAAGCCAAGTTTGTGCCCAACCTGCTCGGGTGTGTGAGGGGCAGAGGTAGAGACGATGTCGCGAGGAGCCTTCCTGTGTCTCTTGTTTTGCCTATGCAGAGGCCAGACAATCTCATTACGGAGTGGAGGCTGTTTTCCTTCCTGGCACCCTCTGAAGCTGGCTACCCAAAATGGAAAAGGGGAGTAGTGGGTGGTGGCAGTGATATCCCACTTTCTGGGACATTTGCCTGCAGAAGCTTTATGAGGGTGAATGAGAGCTGTTGCACCAGCAAGATGCCAGGAGTCAGCTCGTCCTGGAGCTTCTGCTGCCGTCCCTGTGCACTTCAACCTTGGTTGCAATAGTTAGAATTAAGTCCTAAATGTGAAGGCCAAGGCCGTCTGCTGTACTATGCCAGAGAATGCTACTAAGTCTGTGAATCTCCCACTGTTACTAATGAAAGCACTGTTCTGTCAGATAAGCTGTCTAGTCTGAAACACGGGTCGTTATTGTTTTTGGAGTGTTACATTTTCCACCTCAAGCAGATTTTGAATTTTTGGCGAGACAGTTTACCTGACATTAATAAAACTGCCTCAGAGTTGAGGCCAAGGCAATGTTCTACTGAGCAGAAAGTCAGAGAGCCGTTTACTAACTGTTTCAAAAGTTGGTGATTAGAAAGATCATTTTAAATAGAGAGAGAGGATTCTTTGAGGGATGATAAACTCTTTACTACTCCTGGGCAGCAAGGACCTTATTTTTGTGTGTGTCTTATATGGTTTTGCACATTTAACTAAATCATTAATGATGATGATAATAATTCAGTAAAATAATCAGTAATGCTGTTTATTTCCCAAACGTTTCCACAACCGAAACTGCTATTAATTTGTGCTGATTACATTGTATTTGTGATTTTATGATGAATTCTAATTGTTGCAATTACAAACAGTGCACCATATTTACTTTAATTGAGTCCATCCTGCACTAATATGGGATGTGGCTCCCAGTACATGTTTTATCCGTTTCCCTCTTCCTGTCAGATCATCAAATTATCTAAAGAAAAGGTCTCCACAGATCTACTGTGGAGCAGTTTGCACCTGCAGAGAGAGACTTGTAATTTTATTCACATGCTCTTCTTTCTGCTGGCAACTGATACAGATATAGACCCTGATTATCATCCAACTCAAGCCTATTTTATACTAGTGTAGCTGTATTGACTTCATTGGAGTTACACCTGATCTATGGTGGCATGAAAACAGAATTAAGCCTGTAGTAGTTTCATAATCCATAGCTTTTATCTGATTAAAAGAGCTGCATTTTTTAACTTCTAAGATATTGCTTTCTATGTCATTACATTGTTATTTCTCTTAACAATACATGTTAATATAAATGGTTTATGGTAGTGCCCATAATTCAGTAACCGAGTTGGATGTCAGCAAAATACATGATGAGCAATATTCATTTTACAGAAAAGAGTTACAAACTTCAATTCCTTTGAATTTTCTTTTATATTTAAATTTATTTTTAATGTTGTGAGCTATAAACCTAAATATTTTACATCATTGTCTTTTAAATGCTGAGGTTTTCATATTGTTTCTTTTTGTGTGTGTTCTTGGAGATAAATAGCCCTGTGTAGACAGACATCAGCATACGGAGCATGGGAAAAAAATAAGATTCATTGTGCATACTGCCAATTCACCTTGATCCAGGCCTGCAACACCGTTGTATTTCAGATAATCCTTTGAGCACATTTTTTTTTGAATGATTTGCTGTTTTTATGGTGTAAGCAAATCAAATGGCCACCAAGGATAGGCTACAACCCTGAGTCCAATTCTTTTAACCAGTTTTAGACTTAGGCCTACAAAAATGAAAAGTTAGGGTCTTAACCCACATAACCTTTTTATTCCCTCAATATGAAAATATATGAAAAATTAATCAGAGGCCTCAAAGCCAGTGTCTGTGCTATTAACTCAACCTGTAAACTGATGTGTGTTTGTATGTCCCTGTTGTACCAGTGAACAAGAAATCGTTGATTTTTAGCGCTGCACAGTCAGGGTCAAGTTTATGTATGGCTCCCTGCTGTTGGCAAAAGCACAGGGAGAGAATGAAAGGAACCTTGCTTGCTAGTTCCCCCTCACAGCAGGGGTCAGATGCAATTCTCAGCCATTGTGCACAGAAAACACAAGGACTGCTGGAAGCTAATGCTGATATCAGTGTTAGTCTCAAACTGAGGTGTTCCCTCCCATCCTTACTCCAGCCAGCAGTTGCGTTCTATAAAACGATGTTCCTGGAAACTACTTTGGTCTAATAGGCCTTCAAAAACATGGTGCCTATCTCAGGCATAATGTCTTTGGGAGCTACCCCTGGGTCAAATCCTCTACATTCCTTCCTTTTCATGGGATTCTACCTTATTGGCTTAATCTAACTCTTATTGTGTATTGTGTGTGCTCTAGCATGTAATCTTAATTCTGAAGAAAGAATAGTTTTCCAGGAAGAAAAGATTTTGGGTATAATTGTTATTGACAGCATACAGATGAGCCATGAATATTTGTAGAAATTTTATGGTGGCTTTGGGCCTATATTGCAAGTGTTTATTTTTCCAAGTATGTATTTTAACTGAAATGTGTTTTATTTTTTTAAGCGTCCAAATTCTTGCAGGGAGTATCTTTGCTTCAAGTCATTTAATAATTGGCTGTAGGGAATTAGCAAAAATATATTATGGCAGAAAATGACTTTTTTCTCTTAAACTGTTGCTTCCACATATTGAAAAACAGTTACCTTTCTGTGTTTCCAGAGTCCTAATAGTCAGGTAAACTGTTTTGTTTTAACAATAAATGAGCATTGCCCAGTAAGAATACATACAAGAACTGGTAGTACTACAGGGCATGGAATACATTGTTATAGTAGTATATCATTCCATACTGGATGCTTGATTTTCAGGTGTATTGCTTGTGAACTGATCCTGCCTATGATATCTTGCTAGTACATTAAATCATTTACCAATATACAGTAACTTGTTTCTAAAACCCCTGTAGCTTAATGGAACATTTCACTGCAAGGATTAGATTGAGGTTTCAGGCAATGTTGAAGAAAGCTCCTGGCTTATTTAGTGACCTTTGAATCGCATCTGGGTTACTGGTTGATATTTTGATTTGGTTACTGTGGTCATATTGTGACAGCTGCTGGTTCATTATAATTCAGTTCCTCTGCTCAGTTTGCCTTGCAGGAATACTTAGCTTTGTGTTGCTTCAAAATATTTCTAACCACCCTGAGTGTAACCCAGTACATTGTAAAAGCTGAAATGTTGTGAATACTTTGAGATCCCCCCCAGCAGTTCACAGAGAGAAGCACAGTCCACTTGACAAACAATCACATTTGAGTGTGCAAAGAAGGAAAAAATATTAATGGAGATGTTACTCATTCCAATGATACCCAGATCTCTGGATTACTAAAAGGCTGGTTTAAAGGCCACTGATAAGATCAGAGGCAAGCTTGCTTTATTTCTTTATTTTAAAAAATACACAAAAACAGTTTGTGCAGTTCTCCTGTTTTTTTTCCCCTTCAAATAATTCTAGCATTGGTAATACTGATTTTATATGTATTGTTGAACAATCAAATCTATGGGCATAAAATAAATGCTGCAGAACTTTGTCCATCTTTGATGTATGCTTTGAGAACGTTTAGAGGAACTCAAATTCAGTTTTATGAGTGTGGGATAAAGTGGTGATGTGGCTGAGTGGTTAAGCTATTTGGCTATAATCCTGAAGGTTGGAGGTTTAGTGTTTGCTTGATTCATGTGGACAGTTCACTTAACTGTAAAATGGGTATATGATCTAGAGGGCTGTGAGGTGTAATGCGGGCTTCTTTGTGTCTTGCTGGCTAGGAAGCTGATGTGCAATTAGCTCAGGGGAGTTGTGATTTTGCTAATAATCCAGGTATGTGAAGACAAAGTAATTGCAAGATTGTGGATCTTTGTGTTCCCTTTCTATGCCTAACTAAAAAATGAAAACAGATGTGATGGAGTGTTAATATGCACTTTACTGGAGCAGCTCCTTCCCCAGAAGTCTCTTCCATCATAATTTCCTAGTCGCTATTGATCCTTCCCAATGCATGGTTGTCCTCTTTTAGGAACTTTTTGTCAGCATGCCTTTCAGAGGGCTGGCCCTTGAAATTTAGCAGAGACAAGTAGTTGCATCTCCAGATTGGACATTTTGCATTTATTTGCTGTCCCCTCTCTTCCATCTTGTAAATATTCTTTATTATCCTGTCAAGCTTTTGCCTGGGTTTCTCTTATTTCTAACGAGATGGCACATTCCCCAGGTAAAATGGATGGAAAATTGCAAATGACGATAAACTATAAATTGGGTGAATCTTGGTATTTGAGATTATATTGTTCTGTATGTTGTCAATTAAAACTGGCCTATAAAGACAGTGTTTTGTATTATATACATTTAGTGTTAAATAGGAGTCTTGAGTTCTACTTCCATTTCTGCTACTAACTTGCTGTGTAACCTTTGGCAGGTTGTTTACCCTCTTTTTTTCCCTTCAAGTTAGCCTAGGTTTATCCATATGTAAAATGGATTGGAGTTGCGAGGCGTAACAAATTATTGTCTGAAAAATATTTGAGTTCCTTGGGTATTCCAAGTAAGTGTAAAGTTTTATTAATATACACTGTGCTATGACAGGATTCATCTCTGTAAGAACTGTCCTTATTTGGACATGATTTTCTTATTCAGTTACTGTGATTATTGGTAGAGTTGGTAGCACAGCCTATATTAAGGTTGCCCAACATTTTCAATTATAAGGCCTTGTTTTTAATTTCTTATAACTTTGCCAATTTATAACTATTTGAGCTAAAATTTTCCATACTGAGTATCTGACATAAGCTATTTTTTTTTAATTTCAGAAAAAAAGTGGTTCCCTGATTTCTTAAAATGAATTTAGGAAAAAATATGATGTTTTGCCCATATTTTAAAAAAATCCATAGAGCTGTTTCATTGAGAAGCTCAAACGTCTACCTGCTTGGTTTGCGGGACATTAAATTTTGTGGGAAGGTTGGTTTGGTGTCAGGGATGTGTGCATTTTTTCAACCCTGCGAATATTCACCTATATTGACTAATTTATGAGCCTTTGAAAAATTTCAGTTTGCACATACTCAGTAGAAACTTAGCTTGGCAGCTAAATTCTCCAAAGCTTCCTTCTGCACTGAGCATGCTCCAACACAGGGCTGTTGGGGCTGAGTAGGCTTTGCAGACATTGCTTCTCCCTGCTGCTTTGGGGCCACTGTTGTGCAAGGTACTGTAACTTAGGAAAAGCAGAGTATCTCTCCTGCGCTGTCAGTCCTCCCACTGCTGGTAATGAGAATGATTTGAATGCAGTGAGGTGAGCCATGGGGTTCACTACAGGGGGGAAAATATGAGCACAAAGGAAGAAGGGGCTGTGGGAGCCAGAATGTGGAGGGGAGCAGAGGGGCAGGGGTGGCGCAGGAGTGCTGGATAGGCAGGGACAGGTTGCGGGGGGGGGGAAAGAGGCCTGTAACAACTAAATCACATTTTCTCTCTAGAGCCTGGAATTGAACCTAAGAATACCAAGTCTTTACATTCCTCTGCTGTCAAGAAATAGCTGGGACTCCTCTCCTCCAGTAAAATGTGTCTTTTCCCTTTCTAGTGTTTCATTCACAGGGAGGATAACAGTCTACGCCTGCTGTCAGTTATTCCATTACCTACAGTGGTCGAGGGTCTGTGCTATTTCTATAAAGGTCTGAAACCTCCTGATAACCCAAGATAGGTGTCAGTATGGTTCCACATAATAGAATTCTTGTTTTTCTGTTTTGTTTTTTAAATTAGGAAATCACTTTAAAAAAGATTAAAAAACATAAAGGTTGTTAAATCAAAGATTCGAAGTTAGGAAATGCCATAAATAAGGTTGCCTATGCAACCTTAATTCAGGCCCTTTGGGCATCTGCATTATGATAGTCTTTAAAGACATCATTGCATCCTATTTTTTCCATGGGCCTCCTGCCATATTCAGTTCATAGCATGGATGGTGCTTAGGGAATGAATCAGGATTTTGTAGTGAAGAAGGCTATTGTATGTAGGACACCTGCCTGATTTGTTGCAGAAGTTGGAAGGTGTAGAGGTTATAGGCAGGCTATTGCAGAAAGGGAATAGCTGGTTTTATGGTCAAGGAAGTTGAAGTCATCTTGGGGAAGTGGAGTCTATGCTTGCCTGTGCCAGAGTTCCAGTGTGATGTTGGGCAAGTCACTTAAGCCAAATTTTTCACAGGTGGCTACTGACTGGGTGTTCCTTGTATTCTGGGTGCTCAGCATGAGACATCTGACCCCTGAGCTCCAGAAACAGAAAGTAATCAAAATTGTAGCTGACGTTAGTTGAAACTTTTCTTTGAACATAATCGGTGCTAAAAAAAAAAAAAAGCTAAGTACTCTGAAAAATTAGCCCTAGGAGTTTCAAGTTGGGCACCCAAAATCAGTGGATACTTACTGACACTTTTTCTCATTAATCTCTGTTTGCCTCATTTTCCCAACTGTAAATTGGGAATAATAATGTCACCTAATCTTGCAGGGGTGTTTGTGAAGATAAACTCAGTGTTTGTGGAGAACTCAGAAACTGTGGTGACAGCATAACAGAAACATTCAAGAGGAAAAGCTAATAATATTTCTATTCAGTGCATGGTTTGGATGGCCGTCTGCTGTCAACAGCTTACAACAAGCCCTCCACCACACACTGAATGAGGAGGCTAAATACCAAATAACAACTCATTCACTGAATAAGATATGTTTGACTCCCATAGCAGAAACCCTTTAATTCAGCTTTGGATTGATCTTAAACTGTACCCATGAACCAGCAGTGAGTGGTTCACAAGAAATTTTTTTGGAGCCTGAAGCAATTTTGGATTCCTTTCTCTTGTGTTTCATTGTACTCACAAGGTTTATTCCAGCACACTCTTTATGGTATCATAGAATCAGTATATCAGGGTTGGAAGGGACCTCAGGAGGTCATCTAGTCCAACCCCCTGCTCAAAGATGGACCAGTCTCAAACTAAATCATGCCAGCCATGGTATATATCAAAATTGAGAATAGCTTTTTTGGGGAAAGGTCAAATGTAGTAGTAACATGGTATTTCTTTTTTCACCTTGTCTGCTTGAGACTGTTCTATGTGGTCAGGTGATGGTTCTACTTTGACCTGTACTTTTTTTTGAGACACAAAGAAAAAGAAAGAATGCATCTCTGTTGTGTTCTCTGATCTGAGCAGAGAGCACAAGGAAAGAAATCAATCAAAAATATGTGTCCTTATCGCTAATGACACTTGTGATGGGTTTCCCCTGGGGTGCCACCTGGAACTGGGGTATCACTGAACCCTGTGACCCACCAGCCTGGGTTCCCTCTCACACTCTGCTTCTGTGACAAGCTGCAGACCGGCTCCCACTCCTACACCTCCTCCAGCATTCACACAGATAGGGACACACCCAGCTGCATAACATGCAGGCTCTCTGACCAGCCACTGCATGAACCAACAACAGAGAGGCTAGGGCCAAAATAACCACCAGTTTTCCAGCCTAGGACTCTGTCACTGGAGTGTAAACCCAAAATTATACCATCTTGCACTGCACAGGGAATTGTATAGTGTAAGTTCGTAGAGTTCGTCCCTTCCTCAATGTGGAGAGGAAATGCAACATCCCCCTAAGCTAAGATTCCCAAACACTTCACTCCAAGCTTACTGGTTTAGATTAAAACATAAATAAATGTATAACTGCTAAAGATAGATTTTAAGTGATTATAAGTGATAGCAAACAGATCAAAGAGATTCCATAGTAAATAAACAAAAACGCAAACTAAGTCTAATATACTAGAAAGACAGGATTTGAATTAACAATCTCTCACCCTGACTAATGATACAGGCAGGCTGCACATTCTTAAGGCACATGCTACACTTGCTTTGTACCTTAGAATCTCCTGGTTTTTCATACACAAGCTATAAATCCCTTTAGCCTGGGTCCAGCACTTCCCCCAGTTCAGTACTTGTTCCTCAGGTGTTTTCAGGAATCCTCTTGTTGGCGAGTGAAGGAGAACCAATGATGTCACCCCACTATACGCTATATAATCCAGGGAAACTTTTTGTTCCAAAACCAATTCCCAGACCAGTGTCTAGAAAAACATAGACACCCCAAAATGGAGTCTAGAGTTATATGGCCTGGTTACATGCCCTTGCATAACTTGATGAGTCATGTCAGCCATTACTTACAGGCTGTTGGAATGGTCACAGGAAGGTTAAGTTCTTCCAGGGTCCAGGGTCTTTGTTGATGGACTATCAGCACTATCTGTTTTCTTCATTGTTGTATCAGAGAGACTAGTCACCCAGAGTCCACATGATTGAAATACAGATACAGAGTCAATATTTCTCACTTTAGAATAAAAAATGATACATGCATACTAATAAGATAATCATATTCAGCAAATCATAACATTTCCAATGACACCTCACATGATCAATTTTGTACAAAATGCATCATAATTATGCCATCATCATATAATAACATCACTGTGAAGAATATGGGGTGCAGTGTCACAACACTGACCTCCTTTGCAAAGTGCATTGAGATCTACTCATATAAAGCACTATAAACATACTATATAAGAGCTAGATATTTTTGTTGTTGCGTATATTTAGTCTCTCCATCTGATTCTTGACGGTACTGGCCTAGTTACTAGATCTTAACTCATTTCTTTCTTTCTGAAATATCTTTGTACACTGTCTTGTTTTTATCCTATACTAGCAAAAATACCCAGTGTTGCTCGGGGTATTTGTAATTGGAAACTGGGATGTAAAAAGACTACAGTGTTTTTTATTAATACAAATTTTGTTCAGAAGTCTCATTTTGTCTAAGTAATTTCAAGTAATTACGCGGAATAACCCTGCTCGGGTCCATTGGAGGTGGGAGGTGGGAGAGAGCTGAGTGAGTGGGGGGGCCATTGGAGTGGGGGGGAGGGGAAGAGAGCTGAGCGAGTGCGGGGGCAGTTGGAGTGGGGAGGGGGGAGAGAGCTGAGCGAGTGCGGGGTCCGTTGGAGGGGGGTATTATTACATCATAACTATGTCACAGAGAACACCCATCTGATGTTAATGGGCTTTAAAGAATTTCACCCCTAGGGGGTGTAAGAGGTGAGATTTGAAAAATTTTCAATTCTTACCCTGATTAGGACCCTAAAGCCTATAACTGTACCAAATTTCAAGTCTCTAGCTCAAACAATATGGAAGGAGTAAGGGAACATACATACATGCATACACACACACTTGCATACACCATTTGACTTTTATATATATAGATTTGACATGGTATATATATCATTCACTTTTAAAAAGAGACATGTATTTGTCTTACTGATATCTGAAATCTTTTGTTACATCAGTCTGATGCCTATATTGTTATTGTAGAGAAGCATACAAGTATACATTCCTTCTTTAAGGCCCCTATTTAATGGACCTTTCTTAGTACTGATAGTTGGCTTGACATATATATCTCCCAGTTTTACAAGGAGAAACTTGTTTAATTGACGTCTGAGTTCTCCTGTTGCATTATGCTGCAGCCGGTGTTGTTGAGCAAAGCCTCATGAGTTTACAACAAATCATAGATGACACACACAATTTTTTGTATTGTAATGACCGCAAAATATTTACAAATGTGTAGCTGGTGAAGATGAATGGGAAAGTTCATAGAATGTTGTGCAAGTCAGGACTGGAAAAATTCACAGAAAACCTCAGCAAGACTGAACCCTATCTCTTTTGTGTTATGAGGATAGAGGTGGCCATTTTAGAGGTTTCTATGTAAAATTTGGGACATATAAAGTCTCTTGGCAAGGAAAAACATAATGTAGACCCCCTATTATGGTATGCCTAAACCTAAGTTCCTTGTAAACTGTGGTGCAGCCTATTAAGCATGGTGTAGGTGCTCAGGGCTGTGATGGGGAGAGATGCCTCTTCCCCAACCCCGGCCCTGCCGGGGCAGGGGCAGGTGCCCCTTCTCCCCAGTCCAAGTGCTCCTGCGGGGACAGAGATCTGGGTGGAGTCCTCTTTCTCCCCACCCTAGCCCCGGGGCAGCCTGTACTCCAAAGCCCTCATTCCTGGTCCCACCCCAAGGCCCACCCACCCCCACTCTGGAGCCCTTTCCTGCACCCTAAATCCCCAGCACCACCCCAGAGCCCGCAACCCCAGATGGAGCCCTCATCCACCCAGCCCAACCCTCTGCCTCAGCCCTGAGCCCCCTCCCACACTCTGAACCCCTCGGCCCTACCCCCGCCACATGAATTTTGTTAGGTGCATCAATATGGAGATGATGTGTGATACATTACCTCCATATTGGTGCACCTAACAAAATTCATTCCGTACATGTGTGGGAAAAATTAGAGGGAACACTGGTTCTGGTCGGCAATCACAGACTTTAATGTAGCTTCCAGCGTCCAGTCCTAGAACAGCAAATCTCCAGCAGTGCTAGCTGTACGAAACCGCCACAAACCCTGGGTAATTACATATGGGTCGTACAAAACCATCACAAACCCTGGGTAATTACACACGGGGCATGGCTCACAGGGTCAGCTCACAGGGTCATGGCTTCACTGTCCTAATACACCTCTACCCTGATACGACGTGGTCCTCGGGAGCCAAAAAATCTCACCACGTTATAGGTGAGACCGCGTTATATCGGGGCCAGGGCACGGAGCCGCGCCCTCTGACCACAGGCACCCGGACTGGGGCCGCGGCGTAGATACCATGTTCTATCCGAATTCGCGGTATATCAGCCCACGTTATACCGGAGTAGAGGTGTACCTGAAGTAGCTACCTTTAATCTAGCCAGGGTATGTCGGCTGAACCTGCTGACATGCACAGTCATACCTTTAGATTAGTCATGGCAGGAGGCAAAGGGTTATTGTATGTTTTTCCATTGATGCTAAAGCCCCCATTGACTCAGATAAGAGCTGATCCTATAGTCATCCTTGGTTTTCTCCACCATTGTTTTGTTCTATACCCACCAGTTTCCTATTGTCCTCACTTGGATGTGATTTCTTTAGGTGAGGGGCCGACTTTTGTTTTACATTTGTACAGCATCTGGCACAATGGGGCCCATTTTGTGATTGAGGCCTCGGGATACAACTGCAATACAGTTAAATGTTAATTATAATGGTGGCAATTTTAATAACCTTTTTCCTTTTGGCATAAAACAACTCATAACCAAGGGGTGTGTGTGTGGGGAGCTCTGGGTTTGAAACTGAATGAGTATCTACTAAGCCATCTTTATTTATAGTGTGTGTTAAAAATTTACCAGATAGTCAAATAAAAAAAATGACTGAAGTCAAGAGAGGAGACCAAGAGACTCCAGATCTGGTCCTGTATCCTAAACCTTACCATGGTTTGTTCCCATCCCCAGCTCTCCACATTCCGGTGTATTATTACCATCTTCTACGTTATGTTGTTTGTGATACACCAAGAGGCATGAAATACCCTTTGTTATCAGGCTTTGAATAGGACAGCAATATGGATACAATGTAAGAGGTTATTATTTGTGTTGCATAAGCATTCTCAGGTTGTAGTTGGAATCAGGGACCCTTTGTGCATACAGGAGAAGACAGTCCCTTCTTCCCCTGTACAATATACTGAGTTTATCTAATTTAAGAATCCATACATAGCAAAAAACAGAATTCATTGTTATGTATGGGTAACTGGTCAGAATGGTTGGTCTCTTACAGCAGTCAAGACTTTCTAAAATGACAGGTTGTATGTCTAGAGCTTGAAGACACATTGCAAAGGTTAAGAGGCACAAAATGTCAGTATTTATTTTTAACTGTCTTTCTGAGTCTCAAAAATCAGTCACCATTTCCACCACTCTGAAAGATGCGCCTGGGATGCCAAATTGAGATCCAAATATGGATAATGACTCTCTTTCCACATCAAAGTACATTGGTGTTTGGATGCTGGGGTTTGTCCTGGCCCAGAAAAGAGAGATTTGATCTGATAAAGAGATAGAGGTCCAGATATAAATTTGGAAACCACCCCTCTTCCTGTCCAATACATAAGAGGTCTCCATATCTGGGATTTTGATAGGGACTCATCACTAGCTACAACACTAAGACAGTATATCAAGCACAAACCCAGGATCCTATATTTGTGTACAGTTGTACATATGCTATGCCCAAGCTATGCCCTGCCTGTCATTGACATTGTTATAACTAGATTTGATACTGAAACAAATCAAGAATTATGTCAGGGGAGCTTCTTTATTAGAAGACTGGAGAAGCAGACTGAATGGGAAGATGATCTGATTGCCGTGGCATCTCAAAATTGAGAGATCACATTTTAGGCCTTCAGGCTGACCCTAATCCTGTTGCATCCTGAGAGTTTGTTGTTAATTTCAAAGGTGTTCAGGTCAAGCCCCTACACGGTATTTCCATAAAGCAAATTTGTCCTAGAGAGAAATTTCTCTGATTCCAGGATTCTCTCTCTCTAAATATATTCCTGTTGTGCATATTATTATGTCACCTGCAGGATTATGTTGTGATTTTGTGGTGCATGCTACTGTCATCCTGACTACTGTATCTGAAGGCAATAAGCACATCCCTGCGGAGTGGATGAAACATTTCTTCAGCTCCCTTTGTATGTAACAGGAGACTTTTTCATTGAAGTAAACTGGAGGAGTTGAAATATGGCTTGCAAATATCACCAAACCTCTACAAATTTTGTCAGCTGTGTTTTACACAAGCATTTCAACCAACTTCTTTTGTTGGACAGTGCCCCCAAAATTGGAAAATGTGTCTAGTCTTAATAATAAACATGCAACAATGCTCACTTAAAAAAACCCCCTCACAGAGAGCTGTATGCTCTGAATGCTCCAAGGGACGATTCAGATTATGAAGAAAGATTTATTGTATAGTTGGCCCGTTTTGTTCTTGAACGGAAAGATTACTGTAGGGAGCGATGTTCACCAGATTTGCATCTCAGATTGACCTATGTAGTAATTTATTATTTTTGTATTTATTTTGGTAAACAACGTTATGAACTGATAGATAGAATTGTCTCCAACCTAAAGAAGTATAGATCAGTTTTAGAATTGTCTCAAATAACTTAGTAACTGCCTCAAAATCTCCTAAAACTCTTGGTCAGTGCTAAATAGCAACAAGAATTTCATACTGATTTGTGTCTAGCATGGGTTACATACTGTTCTGTAAACTGATTCCTTAATTAAATATATATATTGCAACACTCCATTCTTTGCACTTCTTGTTGTTGTTATGGGGTAGTAGTGCAGTGTGGCAGAAAAAATGCTACATTTATTTGGAAAACTAGTGTCAGATGTATAAAAAGAACCAATAGACTTTGGCTATGAATGTCTGCATACAAGGCCAAAGAATTGTAATACAGTAGACTCTCTATCCAGGATGATAGGGAAAAAATTAATCCTGGTTAATAAAATCCCGGATATTCACCATCCATAGGAAATATGAGGAGTGGGGGGTTGGTTCACCAGCCATCCTGCGCTGGGGGGGAGGAGGTGTTGGTTCACTGGCTGCCCTGCACCCGATGGGTTTTTTTGTGTGTGTGTGTGCTTGGAGCAGCAACAAAGCCAGAGCTGGCTCTGTGAGTTACATGTCTTTTTTTCGACATCCTGGTTAACCCAATCCTGGATAATCAAGAGTCTACTGAATTATTTTGCACTACATAGTTTTCAGTGAAGTTTACATTCCAGCCCATTTTATTTTAAAACAAGTCCAAGTATTTTTAAATAGTTATTTTTGGTGACAGTTGTTTTCCTTGTAGGATGACGTAGAGTAGAACTATGTGAAAGTTTTTCATTGACTCTCAAACCTGCTTGACCCGAGCCTTGTGTATGAAGCTCAATATGTTGAAAGTGTGGGTATAAAAATTGGCCATCCCTACAGTAGGGGAGTTTGTGAAACCCCTACACCCCCATGCTAACAGCCACCTCCTCTCTCCTCACAAGACCTTCCTGAAGATATGGGGAAATCACAGGGCTTCCTGTTAAATCTGGAGGGGGGGGGGAGTGGAATAACCCAGATATGGAAGTTAGGATATATGTGGGGGTTCTTTTGGGAGTTTAGAGTTATTGAACTCCAAACAACCTTATGGGCTGATTCTTTTCCAACCCTTCTGAACCAAACTACAAGGTTTAGTTCACAGACCTCTGTAGGGGTTCACACAACCCGAGTATAAACTGCCATAATGCACAATTTTGCAGTACTTACTGAGGTTCTATTTTCATGTGCTCTCAGAAGCTGCATTTTTCTACATCTCAAACTCACATTAATACAGCCAGACAAAGAAATGGCTTTTAAAACATCACTTATAAGGCATTTTAATGGTTAATGAGCTTCTGCTCCTTATCAAGATGAACTTAGTTTAGCTTTCAAATAAGAATTTACTGCTGTTCTCTCGCTGAGCTGATATTAGTTGCAAAGGGAATTTGAGCTCACACCTGTTCTAGCATTAAAAGGAGCTTGTGACTTCCTTAAAATATTCATGGGGCGGGGAATCCAATTTCTAGAAAATCTCAGCCAACCAGGCAAAGCATTCACAGGCACCTATTTTAAAAACGTTTGGTTTATGAATTGGTTACAATCTTAATATTTTCCAGAGATATTTTTGATCACATAATTAGTAAATATACACTGAAAGGCAGAGGAAGGAGGAGGTGACTGGTTTGTATGTGCAATAGACCCATGTTATAGCTGGAAAGTGTACATGTGGAAAACTCTGTGAAACCAAACAAATTTGCTGAATTACTAGGTCATTTACGTAGCTGCTCTAGTCATGGTCCCTTGAACAAGCAAAAACAATGGTTTTGTTATGCTCTCTAGTTAAGGGACAGGATGTGTAAAAACAATGTGGAGTTGGCTGGATAATTAATAATCATCTTGAGCCCGTACTTACCTTGAGCCTGAACTTTATAGTATATAAATATTTAGAATCAAGGAATGGAGAAGCTAAGTCAGAGCAGGCTCTTTTATTATAAGATGCTATAGTTCTCTTCAAAGAAGAGAAAATATCATTTAAGTGTACAAGGAAATCTTGGTGACTCAAAGATGATTGGATTTTAATATTAGACTGCACTGGAGCCTATCCAAGGACATAGCTATGATGACAACCTGTTTATGGGTCAAAACCAAATGCGGTTTGTCTTGCTGTTACAGTTTTCTTCTAAGTATTTTCTCTATAATTAGGAGCTTATTCAAAGAAAGAAATTTAGCATTGGCTTCTGTGGGAAGACACCATAGTCTTACAACAAGAAGTATGTGTAATTTGGTCCCCGCTGTATTTTTAATTCTCTTTATTTTAGGCACCTCTGACAGTTTCTGCCAGGATTGAGCTGTTTTTATCCCCAATATTTAGTTTCTAGTACTACATTGGTTTCTTATATTGGCTCAGATACACAAAATATAAGTCAAGTATAAAACAAGTCTGATAAAAATAATAAAATTAATAGTATGGGGCCATAGGGTATGGAATATCTCATTTGCATCATACCACTAGATACATCACACATGATTTATTATTATAATTATTGTTATTATTTTATTAATTTATTTGTATTATAGCACCATGTCATGGACCAGTGATGGACCATGATCCCACTGTGCTAGGTGCTATCCAAACACAAAAACCAACAACAGTCCCTGCCCCAAAGAACTTACAATCTAAATCAAGCTTTCACACTGTACAAGCAAATGAGGGTATACAAGGTCCATGTTTTGATCCTTGTACCCTGTGGGGAAAAAAGAGCATGCATTCAACAGACTCCATACATTGGATTATATAGCATTTGAACTAAAATCAGAGTACCTGTACATCTCTTTAGCCTGGTCTACACTAGCAGGCAGGGTCGACCTAAGATACGCAACTTCAGCTACATGAATACCATAGCTGAAGTTGACGCACCTTGGGTCGACTTACCTGCCATCCTCACGGCGCTCATGGTCGACAGCAAGTTGGAGTTCCGGAGTCAACGGGAGTGCCTCTGGGGATCGATTTATTGCGTCCTGATGAGACGCGATAAATCGGTCCCCAGTAGATCGATCTCTACATGTCGAACCAGCCGGTAGTGTAGACAAGGCCTTTATTCTGCAAACTGTTACTATGCCATTATGGCCATAAATGATTTCTGTAGCTCAAAAGAGAACACAACCAAAATTGCAACTCTTTGATGGAAGGATGATTTTTGGGAGAAAACATGCTTGATCTCTAAAACTCACGGAGAGGAAATTAAGCTAACCAGCAAGTCTTAAAAAGTGGCCTATTGTGTATATGTCTGAAATAACCATGTTCTGATTAGGTCTTGGATGTGAAAAATCTGCCATTTAGTGGCAAGTGTTTTTTAATACTTTAAATTCTTTTTCTTTTTTTTAAAATGTGTGATATATCCAATCTCTCACTCTATCTTCTTTTTCATGTACTCTTTGTCTGTTTGGATTAATGTAAAAGAAAAAGAAGGAAATCTGAATGGCCTCATATAAAATTCAGAAATCATGGACACAAAGGTAATAGTTAAAAAGCTTAAGAGGGGATCAAATGCCAGCTCCCCATTTCCCCCTCAGAAAAAGCACTGAAGTACTAGCCCTCAGTACGAGCTCCATGTCAGTACTGCTAAGTTAGCTCCTCTAGCAGAGCAAATATGACAAGTCAGGAAGACGATATCTTCCCTTCCCATGCTGTTTTCACATTAGCCAACTTTCATACACATGATGGATTGACAGGAGATACTGACAGATCAATGATCCTAGCACCAAAGCTAGAATCCAGATTGAATCCCAGGAGAGTGAACAGAGGACTGTTCAAGTAGTGCTGGATACTGGATACATGATACTATGGTAATAGTCAATTCCAAAACAAACTTTCTATCTCAGAATCTGCAGTGTGGTGGACATAAGCACTTAGAAACAGCCATACTGGGTCAAAGAGCGGCCAGTGCCAGATGAGTCAGAAGGAATGAATGTAACAGGGTAATTTTGAGTGATCCATCCTCCGTGCCAGCTTCTTGCAGCTGAAGGTTTAAGAACACCTGAAGCATGAGATTGAGTCCCTGACCATCCCAGCTAATAGAGCTCTACCAAATTCACAGGCATGAAAAACCCATCATGGACTGTGAAATCTGGTCTCTCCTGTGAAAACTGGTCTTTTGTGTAATTTTACTCTATACTATACAAATTTCACCAGGGAGCCCAGCGTTTCTCAAACTCAGGATCCCAACCAGACCAGACCCCAGCACCTCATTATCAGAAGGTTATCAGAAGGTTGATCTAAATTACACAGAGACACTGGAAAAGTACACAGTGATCCTTGGATAACAGAGCAGAAAGGTCATGTTCACATCCACCTTCCTGAGATTTGCTGTGTCCTCAGATAGCTGAGGATCTTGGCCTTCAGTTTTATTTTGAGTAGCATGACTGAAATGTGGAGGTGGACAGTTAGGTCAGTGGTCTTGCAGAATTTGGTCCAATATCTGTGGTCTGGTTAAGCTTTCTACTAGAAATAAGTAAGTTAGGCAAGTTTTAGAATAAGGCAGTTGTGGGAGTGTTAGACTTCATTTTGGTTTATATAGTGCCTCAGATACATAGGATATCCAGCAACACTTTACAAGGTCCTGGGCTATCTGCTGACAGTACAATGAGTGAGATGGACAAATAGAGCACCTGTTATGTTCTTAGCAGTAGCTCAGACTACACCTTGGATATTAGAATCTGTTTTATTGGGGGAGGGAAACAGTTAAAATAGTGACAAGAATAAACATAGAAGGAAATGGAGCCTAAGAAAAATAAATACTGAAAATATATGACTATATACACACACAGTTATACTGTCTGGGAATAAATATACTACAATGAAAAACAAACTGGCTGCTATAGGTTGAACAAGGAAGTGCAAAAAGTAATCGGTAAGAAAGACATATAAAACATTAGGTTTTACAGAATAAGGTTGAGTTTAAAAAGAATGAATCAGAATCAAAAGTGGAGAATGAAAGGAAGATTGTACACGAGATCTTAAGATAAATAAATAGAGATTATTGAAGTGCATAAAGACTTTAGCAGATCAATAAAGTAGGTGGTTGGGCTTTTCAAAGATGGAAATTGTAATAACTGAGAATGTTGACATGACTAAAAAATAAATGATTTTTTTTGCTTCTATTCACAAAGGAGGAATTGGGGACAGAAGCCAGAAACAGACATAGATTTCCCAGGGAAAGAAAATAAATACTAAAGAAAATCAGTAATATGCCAGAATAGGTGACCAAGAAATAAATCCATCAGAAGATGGGCTAACGTCCAGAGCCATGGGGGAGCCATCACAGAATTCTTAAAAAACAAGGAACATTTCACATTTATGAGAAAAATATTTGTTTTTCAAAGTGGCCCTGTCTGTTTGTCCTGGACCTTGAGGATATCTCCCTCCGTCCCCATGACACACATACCGTATTTTTCGTCTTATAGGACGCTCCGGCCTATAAGACGCCCCCTCGTTTTTTAATAAAAAATCCGGACCAAAAAAAAAAAAAAAAAAAAAAAAAAAAAAGCGCCTCGCTCTCCCGTCCCTGCCGCGCGGGCGGGCTGCCGAGGTTCCCCCCTCCCCTCCGCGGGCGGGCTGCCGAGGTTCCCCCCCTCCCCGCCGGACCAAAAAAAAATGTGCGCCCCGGTTCCCCCCCTCCCCGCCGGACCAAAAAAAAAAAAAAGCGCCTCGCTCTCCCGTCCCCGCCGCGCGGGCGGCGGGGAGGGGGGAACCGGGGCGCACATTTTTTTTTTGGTCAGGCGGGGAGGGGGGAACCTCGGCAGCCCGCCCGCGCGGCGGGGACGGGAGAGCGAGGCGCTTTTTTTTTTTTTGCTTTTTTTTTTGCCCTATAAGACATTCGTCCTATAAGACGCACCAACTTTTCCCCCCCTGTTTTGGGGAAGAAAAAGTGCGTCTTATAGGGCGAAAAATATGGTACATTGTTTATTGCTGTAATCTCCCCTCAAGAACATATACTGCATAATTTGCATTGGACTGAATTTTTATAATTAATAATATTTTAGTTTTAGTGCCCACAGTGTGCTACATGCTTTACAAACACAGAAGAAGGTATGGTCTCTGCCCCAAAGAGTTTGCCATCCCATAAAAAGTTTTCAATACCAAATCCGGTGTCATATCAAAGAAACTAACCTAGTGTTGCTCAGTAGCAACTTTCTTAGAGTGAACCACCACTGTCATCTTATCAACACGCAAGGTTTACAGCGAAAGGGTCCAAACAGACCTCTACTATGCAGGCTACTCTGTCTCCTGGAAGGAACAGTTGAGTTCTTTTGTAGTCCAGCACTATGTGCATGGATGCCAATGGAGAAATGACTTCATCTGAGGAAGGAGGGCATATGGATTTGTCTGGTGACCTCTTTCAACAAAAGATTGAATTAAAGGTTTTTAAACCAATAGTAGTGCATATTAGGCCCTAATGAGACCATGGTAGCATGTAGGAGTGGAAGCATGCAGCTCTTACATTCCTCTGATGCACTCTGTCCCGGGCTCAGTATTGATTCCAACCAGCACAGTTTGGACTTGTGGCCTCTGTGCAGCTGGTGTTGATGTCCGAATTCCTGAAGCTCCCCCGTGTGAACTACTCAACCTGCAGAGGTTTCTTACAAGACCAGTCGTTCACATGCTGATGGTGACTTGAATGAGCTTCAGACCTTAGTGCCTGGTCTATCTCAGATACAATTTTTTAGAGACCAGGTAGTGCTACAGACACACGATATCTTGTTTCCAAATATAGTGATGGAGTTACACCGTAGTCATTCTGCCAACCTTGTTCCTACGTCCACATGTCTATCTAGAGATGTTTCTCCCACAGACTTGATATTAAAAGTTCTCAGATCTCTTATCTGGTACAGATCACCCATCTTCTTGTTACTTATGACACAAATTCATTTGGTTTGACTGTCTTCCAGAGAAGCATGTATAAATGGCTGTCAGGTTGTATCTCTCATTGAGGCTGAAGGCACTAGGAGACACTTGATTTCTACTGAACATGCGGATGTGTTAACAACTGCTGGAGCTAATGGCTTAGAATATTGAATACAGGTCTTAGTTTTGCAGAACTGTGGATCCAAGAGTTGTGATTTCTTCCAGTATATAATTTCATAGAACACTAATTTTATGTTAGCAGTTCTGTCTTGCTGGGGAACTAGGGAATGAAAAAACACAAGCTGAAGCTGAACCTGGACCATTTGTCCATCAATCTAGAATATTACCACTAGGCCACTGAGTTGATCTAGCAACAACTTCTCTTTATTGGAATAAACAGAGCCCAGATCATTCAAAACTTCACACTCCCTAAACAGAAACTCCCTTCAAACCCATGGGCGCTCTCCTGATGCAGACAAGAGCTTTTCTGCTAGCATTTTGGATTGATTCTTACCCTTTTCCCAACTGAAGCGGCCAACGCTGCTTTACCTCTGAATCACTGCAGGCTTCAGGCCCCTTGAACCATAGGGCCTGGATCCCAATGAACAAACAATCCTTTTCATCCTTTTTGTTCTTCTCATAATGCCCACCATTTTACACCTGTTCAGCCAGCTCATGCCTTCATTTATGCCTCACTTCTAGCCTCTCACTGGGTTAAATACAATATTTCTTCTACACCTTCTAACTGGTTTTGTTGAAGAAACAAAACACACAGTAAATAAAGCCCTTTTTTTCATAAAATGTATGTCTGCTAGTCCTGACGTAAACTAGGATGCATGTTGACTTCCCTAGCGTTGGTTAATAACAATACCTAACTAACACTTTTCATTCGTAGATCTCAAAATGACTTTACAAAGGAAGAAAGTAT
The DNA here is from genome assembly GCA_032164245.1 of Sternotherus odoratus. Lineage (NCBI taxonomy): Eukaryota > Metazoa > Chordata > Testudines > Kinosternidae > Sternotherus > Sternotherus odoratus. Next base: position 91,184,577 of record JAVMKO010000007.1, read on the forward strand.
CATTTATCCCCATTTTACAGATTGGAAAACTGAGACACAGGGAGAGAAATGATGTGCCCAAGGTCACTCTGTAGATTATTGGTAGACACAGGAATAGAATCCAAGTCTTCTGCATCCAAGTCTACTGCTCAGTCCACTAGGCCACACTTCATTTCTTCATAGTCCCCAAGGAAAAAAGAACACCTCTCCTTGTGGCCCAAATATTATCTTTTCATTGTTACTGATTTTAACCGAAGCCTATGAATAAAATCCTAGTGGAAAAACTGCAGACATCACAGACAAGTGAGAGCTTTTAAAGAGCATCTATTGCGAACAGCTATTAAAAGAGCCTGCCATAAATATATATCTATATTTCAACAAAAAAAAGCATATGTTACTGTTGTATAACATAAAGATTGCAATGGCTTTAATCTGAGAATGAGTTATTTTTACAGAGTGCATTTTGCCATTTCATACTTAATACTGAAGGTTAATTTTCCATATATACACCCCATGCTTACCTCCTGAACTTAAAATGTTTCCTGCTTCATTTCTTCCCAAGGTAAATGTTACAAACAAGTGTGTCGATAAGAATTGGATGCCTGACTGCACTTTGTGCCTTTTAAAATCTCTCCCATCTTATTTTGAAAATTTACCTCAAATTCGCTTTTGAAATTTAAAGCTTTTTTTCTTGTATATTCAAAAGACTCCAAATTTGTTTTGTTTTGTTAGCTGTCAAAAGCAGAGCCTATGAGGGTTTTTTGGGGGGCAGGAGGGTGGGGCTGCAGGGGCTGCATTTTTGAGTTAGCAAATCAAATTGTGAAGGTATGTATGGTAGGCTTGTAAACATTAGAGAAGAATGAGACCAAACTAGCCTCTTTCTGTGCCTGAACTGTGCCTTGTTTAACTCGATCATTTAAATAGCCCTTTTCAGTGTGTTTTATTTGATTGGATTTCAGCTCTTTGCATGGCAGAACTGTTCTTTGTCTAACTCTGATTTTTTTTCACGTGTGAAATGTTTTTGATCACATTACATAAAACTGTCATCACACCCTGAACAGTTGCATTTTCTGTGACTGCTCATGTGGTGTGCACCTGTAACATGTTGGGAAAAGACTTGGCTTTGAAACTGGACTTGTTCTTTCATAAGCGTTTGCATATTTATTCCATCATGTAATGAGGTTTGCTAAAGATACAAAACTAAGGTGCACACGTTGCACTAAAAAGGAAAGCAATATAAAATATATTGAAATACAACTATTGGCCACAATCCATGCAGGTGGAACCCTGCTACCATGCAGAGCCCTACTGACTAGAACGAGGCTCTGTGAGGAAGTAAGGATCTGCCCATGAAGTCTTAGTTGATGTACTGCTTTTCTTAATGCTTTAAGTAGAACAGTTAGAGATACATTTGTTGGACAAACACCTGCCAGGGATGGTCTATAATACTTAGTCCTGCCTTGAGTGTAGATGACCTTTCAAGGTCCCTTCCAGTTCTATGATTCTATGATTCTAAATGCTAACAGAGAGGCAGCAAAACTAAAAGGCAAAGAAAAGGGGGGGGGGGAGGTATTTTTTCAGAAGTATTTGAGAAGAACTCATGAGTCAGAAAGATACTGTAAGCCTGTTCCAGATGACAGGCTCTGCAGAGGAAAAGGCCCTCCAATACTCTCTGTGACCACATAGTGTGGAGGGACAAAGAGTGGGCCAGGGTGAGAGCACAGGTTGATGTAGGGAGACAAGATATTTCAGGGAATTCGGGCAAATCAGTAGAGGGCTATAAAAATTAAGAAAGGCCTTTTTGAATTAGGTACTGAGATGAATGGGGGGCCAATTGGGGTAATGTGATTGTGGTTCTTTGCCTGTGTGATACATTAAACAGATAAGTAGATAAACTAAGCCCCAGGGGAGGTAAGGAGACAGATTCTGCTTGCTTGACTCAAGAGTGTATATCAGAATATGTGAAGGCAAAATCTGGATGTATGTCAGAATATTTGAGGCCAGAATCTGACCCAAGTGTCTTCTTCAAGTTGTAAGAAAAGGTAAGGTAGGGACAGTAATATAAATAAGAGGGGTTATATAGTACTCTTCAGTAAACCTGTGGAGTTATTTAATGAGACAGACCTGAGTGCAGATGGGGAATAGCATGTTTAAACCTTCACCTCAATACTTAACAATAGTTTTTTAAAAAGGCTAAACAATCTGAGATGCATTGAATAGAGGTTGAATAGAAGTCAAAGGAAACTATTCTGGCACTTTGTAAGAGGTTAGTGAGGCCACATCCGTAATCCTGTGCACGGTTCTTGTCACCTTATTATTAGAGCCGTGTAAATCTGGCAAGGATTTGTATTTGCCAAATATACCTCTGGCCTAGATTTGGGCTTATATCTGGAATTCTGGCCAGTTTAAACACTTGTGCAGTTTGTCATTTTTGCCAGCTTTAAGCAAAATAACAGAAAACAAGGTAATGAAGGACAAGAAGGATTAGGCAAACAGAAAACTAGGAAGGGAAGGAATTGGAAAAGAAAAAAAAGACAAAGGGACACAGAACGCTTTCTTTTGTATCTTCTTCTTCCACAGTCTTTCATTCTCTTGTGCCCTTTCCTTTCCCTCTCATGCCTCCCTGTTCTTCTCTTTCAGTATAGAAAAATTAAATTAAACCATTCCCTCTCTTCTGCTCTGTTCATGTATTTTTTTAAAAAAGGTTTGTCAACTTCTCCCATTTCTCCTTTTCTAATCTCCCACCAATATTTATTTCTCCCTCTGCCTTCTGGTTCTTTCCTTGTGCTCACCTTATTTGTGTGCTTGCTATGAAAATTCTCCTTGTCTTCTCGTCCTGTTCTGGTGACAGATAATAACATTTTGATGCACTTACACACCAGCAGCACCTTTTAATCCAAGGATTGAAAAGTGATGTACTAACATTCATGAATTAAGTCTCACCACACCCCTAATGAGACAGAGAAATATTATTTGCTTATATCATTTTCTCCCACAGTAAAACCGATGGTTAAGGGTAGAGAGAAAGTGCGCTCTCTGACAGAGGAAATATCAAGGACTAACGAAAATACCCGGCGTTGCTCGGGTCCGTTGGAGGTGCGGAGGGGGCAAAGAGCTGAGCGAGTGCGGGGTCTGTTGGAGGGGGCAGAGAGCAAACCTGACACCCCCACCTCACCCCCCCGACCAAACCCGACACCCCCACCGCACTTACCCCTCGACCAACCCCGACTCACATTTTCACCCCCCCCCACCCAAACCCAACACCCCCAAGTCTCCCCCCTACCAACCCCAACACCCCCTGACCAACACCCACACCTCACCCCCTGTAGACCAAACCTGACACACCCACCTCACTTTCCCCCCCAACCAAACCCGACACCCCTATCTACTACCACAAACAAACCCGACACCCACACCTCAGTTACCCCTCGACCAACCCCGACCCCCCTCCTCATCCCCCCAACCAAACCCAACACCCCCACCTCACCCCCCGACCAAACCCGACACCCCGGGTCCGTCGGAGGTGGGGAGGGGGCAGAGAGCTGAGCGAGTGCGGGGTCCGTTGGGGGGGGGAGGAGGCAGAGAGCTGAGGGATTCTGGGGTTCCGTTGGAGGGGGGAGGGGCAGAGAGCTGAGTGAATGCGGGGTCCGTTGGAGGGGGTATTATGACATCATAACTATGTCACAGAGAACAGCAGCTGCCCAGCTGATGTGATTGGCCTTTAAATAATTTCACCCCTGGGGGGCGTCAGAGGTGAGATTTCAAAAATTTTCGACTCTTACCCTGATTAGGACCCCAAGACTCTAACTGTACCAAATTTCAAGTCTCTAGCTCAAACGGTGTGGAAGGAGTAAGCATACATACATACATACATACACGCATACATACACGCATACATACACGCATACACCATTTGACTTTTATATATATAGATTTCTCTCTGCAGATCTTCCCGCATCATTCTGTCATGATGTGGGGGTCGGTTTTATCCTCCCATGGAAAATGCCACTGGGCTTGACCCCAAATCTGGCAGGTCTCCAGGAATCTATGTGAGGCCAGGGCCATCTGAACAGAAGCTATGTGCTTTGCAGCAGTTGTCACCCAGCAGCCTTGTCTATATCCCGGGCTCCCTGGAAGCACTGCTCATTTTAACCAGGCTACTGGGAAGGACTCCTGGCTCAGTGAGGGGCTCAGTGGAAAAGATAATGCAGCCCTGAGTGCTGTTATCCTTTTCTAGGAAAACGTTCCCCAGGTTGGAGAGGAATTGATGTGTTGTCCACTCACTCCTCCTTTGCATCCACAGCCTTCACACATTTCCCCCTTGTGAAGCCAGACCAAATGAGATGGGAAGAAACGGTGCTGTGGAGGTGGGGAATTTCACTTGTGCATGGTTGTGGGGGATGGAAGAACTCATTCACTCACAGGGCTCACTCCACACACCAGTTTCAGTGGGATGATTTGGGCCATTGTACCCATTTGACTGAACTAAAATAGGCACATGGAGGTATTGTCCAGGGTCACACAGCCAACTCAGTTCCAAAACCAGAATGGAACTCAGGATCCTCAACGCCTTGTGACTTATACTAATCACTTGTACTAATTATTACCTTTAATTGGACTCCTTGGTTCTGTGATCCTGGGATACTATAGCTTTGACAAAATAGACACCATCTGACAGATTTTAAGTGTGAGCCTCTTCCTCCCACTCTTATTCTCTCCCTGCTACCACTACCTGTTTAAAATCACCTAATCCACGGAGAACGTCCCGTGTTGATTACCTACCTTCTCCTGAGCAATTTTATCTTGCAATAGACATGCCTTGTGGCTCAGCTTCTGGCCCTGTCAGCTTCTGTGCACCTTACTTAGGCTGCCAGCCTCCCGATGCTGCCTCACCAGGCAGTGTTGTATGTGCAAACTTATGGGACCCACCTTGACAGTACGAAAGCATTAGAAAAGGAAGATTGCCTTAAAGAATAAAATTGCAGAATACTGATTCCAAAGATGGGTGTATGAAAGAGCCAGGACTTCACTAGTTTATTTCTTGTTTTAGGGATAGGGATTCTTTACTAGATAGTTCCACTGGAAAGAGGAATCTGCTGTATTGCATTACCAGGTTACTCACCCTGACTTTGATTCATCCACTGAGCACCTGCACATCTATAGTGTGGTAAACCCAGGGCTGGAAGGCTGTGGTGAGAGGGGAAAACTGCAGGTAAATTAGGTCCAGCTGAGAAAGGCTGCTGCAGCCAGCAGCAGGGCCAGCTGGGACCGGTTAAGGAGGCAGCCAGAGCCCTTTAAAGAGACTTCTCCCCAGAGAGGGGTGTGGGTGTGAGGAGTGTGTTTGGAGGCAGGAGGAGTTAGGAGATTGAGTTTGTGGAAGCAGAAGGAGGTCAAGGCAAGTGAGAGGCAGTTACAGAGAGGCTGCCAGCAGGCAGGGAGGCAGGAAGGAGCCCCTCCCAGGAGGGAGCTAGCCCTCCCTAACCAGCGAGAGGCCAAACCCAAACGGGGGAGCTGCCCAGAGGACTGGAGCCTGGGGTGCCCAGGGGGGCCCCCTTGCCACAATAGTTAATATACAATATAGAAATGTATATGAGAACAGCTAAAATGACACAAAGACTTGAGAGCTTAGTTATTTAAAAAGCTGAGGAAAAACTAGATTTGTCTTCTTTGGAGAGGATAAGATTACAGGGGATCACATTCTGAAGGGTATAGAGAGGAGAGATGCTGCAGGGCTATTTGATCTAGTGACAAATACAAAATCAGCGTCATGAGCTTTGAGCTAAGCAAGGGCCATATGTGAAAGGAATTACATGCAGAATTTGCTCATATAGAAAGAAAAAGATAGGAATGTACCCTGTTGGCAAGCATTATTGTCAAGATATAAAATTAGACATATATATATATAGGGAATAAAAAATGCTGTAACTATTGATTATTTAGAAAGACCAGTAGACCTATATAAGTTCATTTGCCTGAAATTGCGTGTGTGTGTGTGTGTATGTATGTGTGTGAGAGAGATTTTGGCCTTAAGCTCAGTATTACATTCCATACATTCTTTGCACAAGTACTGTAGACAATTTTATTTAGAGAAGAACAGTATATTTTTCTTTTCAAATTTTTTTTTGGGAAGGCTTTGTGTGCTTTTGAGTATGCACCTCTTTTTTTTAGAGGCATGCTGTAAAAAGTACTGTATTTTCATGACCTTGACATAACACTTGAACTTGCAAGGCTCTCCCCCTCTTTAATTTCATCAATAGTAAAAGGAATGTATTTTCCATCACATTCTTCTTTCGTGGTACCACGTTACAATATGTGGCCAAGTTTGCTCTTCTCAAATTTGTTTCTCACTGGCTTGAGTCTTGTAAGGAAAAGAAATCTCTGGGAATAAAGTATAGTGCAATATCTCCAACAGATATTTCCCATCCCCTGTAGAGTAGTAGTTTAAACAGCAGGGGTACAGAACAGAGGGATGCTACAACACAGCCTAGCTGTGTAATAGCACCTGATCATTATTCTTCAGGTTCTAAGATTTACCTGTTGTGCTCATTGTAACAAAAGAAATGAAATCTCTGTAATTATACTGCAAGGGGGAGGAGATCGTGTTTTAGTGCCTTTGATCTTGAGCTAGAATAGGCTCTGCTTTTGGAAATTTAATTTGAAAGAAACCAACATACACATCTGCTTTTTGTACTACAGATTCTTTTCAGCTAGAAAATAGAAAATTATTAATGCAAATGTGTAGATTCTGTTCCTTGGAAGGGGAGGGAGCCCATTCAAAACACAAGTTAATTCTTTCATCATAACAGTGGAAGATTTTAATAGATATGATCGGTGCTAACATTTAGGGAGTTTATAGACAAGTTTACTGTGAACAGGCAGATAGCATAAAATGATAGAACACTTTTGGGAACACAAAGGTTTCTGGGAAATACAGTATATGTTTCCATGGTACTAATGAAAAGGGGGGAGAGATGAGGAACCCTTCCTCCCCCAATCAAGCGTGTCATAAAACTGTTTTGTGAACTTGTTTGAACTGAGAGATGGCAAGAGCCCATGCTCTCCGCAAGGAGACAAAAGGTTTATTTTAATTGATCTGGTGATGCCCAGTGTGCGGTAGAAGTGCTTGTGCTTTTAAAAAATTGTATGTGATACAACTTCAAGGTAGATACTTTAAAAACATTAGTAAGAAGATGTGGCTTGGGTTTTTCAGGACTTCGCATACAAATCTGAATTAGGAAACACATCTGATTGATTAGCACACGGGAGCTGTGCCCTGTGGTGTTGCTTTAATAGAAGTTCTATCGCTATTTCCACTGTGAACCCTTCATTTTCATTCCTGACCAAAACGTGTCAAACAAGAGCTTGGTCAAGTAATTTTAAAGGATACATATAAAATTTTAGTAAACAAACAAAAAAGAGGTATTTTATATTACCGTAAAGATCCAAAAATAAACCTAAAAGTTTTCTGTTTTGTTTTAAGCTTTTTTAAATATATTATGACTTAGAAATATATATGACTTTTAAATGAAATGAAATACAGGATTTCATTGCTGGTATCCTGGTGTGGGCTAGACCTATTTTGGATTGCTTGAATAAACAGAAATCAAGGAAGACACACCAGTACCCTTCTGGAACATGAGACTGCTATCGTAGTAACCTTTTTTTTCTGATATCTTTTTAGAAATGTGCAACTCCATCTTCACATTGTTTTCTTTTAAACTATCTAACTTTGTATTTGCCTGGTAAAGGACATAAAAGTGGGATGGTGTTTTATAACATTGGAAAAATAAGTATTGAGGTCTGTATCTGTAATTTTCACACCATGCATCTGAAGAAGTGGATTTTTACCCACGAGAGCTTATGCCCAAATAAATCTGTTAGTCTTTAAGGTGCCAACAGACTCCTCGTTATTTAGGGCGTGATTCTGTCCCTTTGAAGCCAATGACACTACTTCCATTTACTTCAGTGAGAGCAGGATCGGACCATATGTAGTACAATTAAATGACTGGCTGTTACTAAGCCCCATAATTTCCATAATTTTTCCATATTTAAAAAACATTCGTCCTCAGTTTTCAAATTCAAGTAGAGTTTTATCCTTTCCCTTATAGCTCATAAAATTTGGCTGTAAGTGACTGGAGTTTTTTGTTGTTCCTCTTAGGATTTGAGTATATATTGTTAATAGTTGCTTTTACTATAATGTGCAAGTTTGTTGCAGCTGCATTGCTTTTATAGCTGTCAGAAATGATAACATTAAAATTTTACACCAATGTGGCAATATTTTTTTCTTTCTTTCCTTTTCTTTTTACCTAACTAAAAATGTTTGAAATAATAGATGCGTAACGGAAGTTTCTGGGCAAGGTTCTATAAATAAATATTTATACACAATAGATCCTTGCATCTTATTGGTTAAAATGTCCTCTGTTGCATGTCTCATAATGAACATTGTGGTTTAATTTCCTTTCTTTTGCAAAGCATTTAAAAATGAGTAAAAATTCGGTGAAATGGAATGAGAATCAGACCTTCAAAAGCAAGCAAATTCAGGCTTACGGTGGAAATGTAGTCCTTAAGTTACACACTTGTTAATTGCTGCTATTTGCAGGGAGTTGTGTTGGATCTTACTTTTCTAATTAAGAACCCCTTCCGATATTCAAAACTCCTTTTGGAATTGTTGGCCCCTCTTATTGTGAGCATTTTAAGGTGCCTATCACTGCAATGTCTAAGCCCTGCACGATTGTACATTTGCACAATGGAATTATTGAAGAACAAGTATGACAGCATGTATGTCTGGACAACCAGACAAGGCACTCTTAAAAATTTATGATACTAATGATGGTTGCAGAGGCAGTTTTTGGGTGGTGGGATTCAGGTGGGGGGGGGGAGGAGGCTGAACTATTTACATGTGAAAATGATTTGAGTCCTTGTCCTTATCTCCACTCTCCTCTCTCTTCTCTGGAGCTAAAGCAGATAGAGAGACAGGGCGATTATGAAGACGTCAGTTGGAGCTTAGGCAGGCGAAAGGGGAGAAGCGCTCCAGATGAGGTCCTGGGGGATCTGAGGAGGGTCATTCATGTACGACCATGTGTATGTGTCTGACAGACTGTGAAATGGTGCGTTGTTGCGCGGCTGCGCTGCACCTGGGCCCTTCATCTGTGATTGATTGGTTTGGTCATGTGTAATGGTCCCATCTGCTCTGTGTTGTTTTTCTTTTTTTACTTATAAACACCGTTCCCAGCGGCTGAGAGAGGATGAGCTATGTTTTGTCATCTTCACTTACACTTTAGCTCAAAAAAGTGGTCAAGTAGGTAAGCTCTAAGTCTATCCAAGTAATGTAGTATGAGAATAGTTTTTCTTTACTGTTCCCCCCCTCCCCCCAGCAAATGTAGTTTAATTCCGGCTGATATTTGACTAGTTCATGAACCAATAAAGACCAAAATTCCAAATCTGTGGATAGTGACTCTTACTGCAACGAGGAGTTTTTTTGTAACTGAGCCAATACTTAATTAAAACCGCTGACATCATGGTGTTATAATTAAGCGTGGCATTAATTAAGCTGGAATAATGATTTTTTTTTATTAAGAGCTGCTCCAATTGTATAAGACTGTGATCGGCAAAAACAAAATAATTTTTTAGTAAAATTAAAAGAAAAAAAGAAATTCTTCATCTCCACCATAAGTTCCTTGAAGCGAGGTGATGGCAGAGCCGTCGTCATCAGCACAAACTTTGCGGGGTTTCATAGGGAGGAGAGAGTGGAAGAGGTTGAAGTGAAATTTGTTTTTTTTTTACCCAAAAATGCTGATCGGCTCCTGGCATTCTGATGGCTAATTATGCATCGGAGAGCTTCGACAGCTGCATTCATCATCATAAAATGTAATAATTAATGACATTCCAACAAAGAAAAATATGCAAATGAGAACTCATTAGCATTTTCATATTCAGCTTTGATAATGCTTTTGCTGACAAGGTTGTAATTAATGAAAATTCATGTCGCAGTCAGGAGATTGGATCGGTTTCATTCCGCTCACAATTCCCAAATGCTTGCATTATGGAAAATCGGCGGCTCTGCCAACTTTTCAGGGAAGAAAAACACACACACACGCACACACACACACTAAAAGCACCAGATGCAAATTAATGGTAGGAAGCCTTTAACTCTTAAAATTCCTCCCCGCCCCCTTTTTCACGTGAAAGCATGAACTATTAAAAAAATGTGATGCAAAAATAATTTGAAGATCAAAGTTAAGGGACCTTTCAAAAATAATTATTTGTTTTCACTTAAGTACAGAAATTGCTATTAAACTTAGAAAATGTTTTTACTCTTATTTTTTCTTTGCTACTACAAAGAAACCCTAAAAAAATTAGGATTGAGAAAGCTCGATGTTTGACTCAATCCATCTCCTCCTTTGAATGAGCAGATTCACTGTACATGGTTTATATCTCCAAGGCTTCAATGTGCATGTTTTACCAGGTAAAACACCCATTGGCTTCAATAGGATATTCCCTGGGTAAAGAGTCCAAGATCTGGCCCCAGATGTTTTCTAACTCCCTCTGAGGACACATTTGCACAGGTTATTCTACCGCTGCAGTTCTTATAAGGCCTAAAATAAATATTTCTCTGTTCATGCAGATTCCTTTTTTTCTCCCCCTCAAAAATATTTTGGCAATATGGTTTCATTTTTGTTTTGCAAAATAGTTGGAATGGTATTCATAACATTTGCACCTGATTTGGCTCCTACAGCTGATTAAACATTTCCCCCTGAAATCTACATCTATATAAAGCACAAATTCTAAATGGGCACCTCTACACCCCAGACTAGAAATGTGAATGAATGTTTAGTGCATAGCGAAAGGCTCTGTGTGCCGTTATCCAGACTTGGATCTTTGGATCTGTGAGTAACCATTTGGGATTAGCACTGTCGCATGTTTTGCCATATCAGCCACAAAGTAGATTAGAAAGTTTTGTTTAGACAATAAAATTAGAAAAGGAAGAGATTCATAATGATTTGGAGCCCTGACATTAAGAAGCCAAAATGTTATTAATACGCAAATGATTTCAGACAAGATACATAAACTTCACTGAAGGGTTTCTCATAGAAAAAGACAAACTTCAAGAATGTTCTCCCAGAATCCAGCAGAAATTTGTAAATGCTCCATGTCTGCTAAATGTCTGGTGATTAATGCAAAACACTTGTGCACTGATTAAATGCAATTTCCTGTTTGTTTGTTATGGGTGTTTTTTTTTTTGAATTCCAAAATCTTCTGTCCAAGCACAATTGGGAAAAGTATAAATCCTAGTTAAGGGGAGGTAGAAAGTTTGACATTATTGATAGTTCTCCATTTCCCTGTGAATTTTTTTGTGCAATCTGTCATTTCTTCTTGATCCAGGACAATGCTAACTATTTTTTGCATTTATTCCAGTTATTATCAAACATGTGTCCATTCTTCATTAACCCTAAATTATTCTAAGAAAACTGGATTTGCTTCAGTTGCTTGATTTTTTTAAAAAATCTTTTTTCTGTAACGTTTCTGAATAGAACATAATTGTATAAACATATGATTATATATTCCTGGGTTGTTGTTTTTTTTGCATACCCTTTTCTTTAAAATGAAGTAGGTTTTTACTTTTTTAGCTTGTTTCCTTTTGTATGGGCAAACTGCCCAACCAGATGGTGTAATGTCACCTGTAAGCAATCTGAATAGATAGGTTCATTCTTAAGTTTGAGAGAGCTCTTTTATTTCTTTTACATACAGTACAACTATTGTAGAGTAACTGCTGTAGATGATTCCAACTGCTGTAGATGATGTTTCTTTTTTGTTTCAATTTAAAGAGTTTTTGGCTGTGATTGGTTCTTTATTCCCAAATTTGTATTTTGGGCTCAATTAAAATCTGTGGTTTAAGACACTTTCCCGCTATTATAAAAACTATTATTCTGATAAAATCTCTGACCACTTCTAATAAGTGTAAATAAGAATGCAATAGCAGAAGTAAAAAACAAGCATTGGTCAGGTTTAGTTGTTACACACATACCATTGTAATTTTACAAGATTCAAAATTATTTAAATAAGTCTGGATGTTTTTTGTCTGTTATTACTTTTCAGTTATTGTTAATTTTTTTTAATGTAGGGTGTTTTTTTAATTGGTTTGTGTGTGTGTGTGTCGTGTGGTGAAGATACCAGATTGGCAAATGTGGTGACTAAACTTCTCTATTTCTAAGTTCTGGCACAGAGAGTATGTAATAAACCATGCATGTTTTCCCAACATTCTTTAACTATGACTTGGAGGGACCAATTCCAGAATTGACAAGCATATCAATATCTATGCCTATTCAGTGCCTGGACTCTTGAGACTGCAACAAAAGTGATAATTAGTGCAATTGTGAATTGTCTTTTGTGAGTGGACACACTTCAAAGAATTGGTCTGAAACGACCCACTCATTGTTCCTAGGTTTTCCGATGGTCCCTGTCTTGCAAAGGACGTTATTGGGACAGAAATTTATAGTATTCAGAGTTCCATTGTTTTAAATGAAATATTAGGCAAGTACAAAGATCCACCTTTGTGGGGTCTTTCACAATAAGCTCTCAAAGACAAAGGACAACTTTTTTTAACTTTATGTTTGTATAGCACTTAGTGCAATGGGTCTCCGATCCTCACTCTCTGTGTGTTAACATAATACAAGTAATAAATAATTTGAGTTGCTGGTGGGTTAGATGACATTGAGATTAGTTAATTTTCTACTTCGAATGAATTAGAAAATCATTACTAAGGGGCAAAATCTGCTTGTCTCATGCAAACAGTCTCCTGGACTCCTGTGGGACTGCTAGAATAAACAAGGTGAGAAGTCTTTGGTCCTTAAATATTAAAAATAACAATGAGCCCATTACAAAATGTATATTACTAACTTTATATCAGAAGAGCCCAGAGTTTTTATTTTTATGGGTTACTATGAGTTCTGATTAATAGATTTCAGGGCTAGAAAGAACCATTGTGATCATCTGGTCTGATCTCCTGTATAACACAGGCCAGACAACTTCCCCCAAATAATTTTTATTTTAATTTCTGAGCTTTTCCTGAGGGATGGTTGAAAGAAAGATTTTTTTGTTTCTTTGTCTGGTGAATGGGAATCATGTAGCTGTTGAGTGTATTGAGGGAGAGATTTTTTGGCAGGATGTGGGGAGGAAGTCTTTGAATGTAAATGTTCATGATATTTTATATGTGCTTGTTTAAGTAGGTACGATCCCTCGATCTTTGGCTGGGCACTTGGGGCCACATTTTTCAAATGTGACCACTGCTTTTTGCTCCTTGATTTTTGATGTGCTCCACATCTGCGCCTGATATTTCAGAGGCATGTCCACCCCCAACTCTCATAAATGTCCACTGCAATCATGAGTGCTTCATTCTTCTGAAAATGGCCAAAAAGTGCAGCATTGTAAAATTAGTCAGCACTTCTTAACAATTTGACCTTAATGAATTGGAATAGATACATAAATATAAGTTTAAAAACAAACCAAAAACCCCAAACAAACAACCAAAAATTTTTTAAGCTTTTTCTTCCAAGAGTAGTGCATCCTTTGTATATGCCCAGTCATTCTGACTACTCCTGCTAGAAAGGGTTTGCAGGCGTGGGCCTCTTTGTGTCACCAACCATTGGTTATTTAAAATCCCCTGAGCAGGTGAGCCTACCTTAGCCCCACTGCACCACTAACTGGGAGCTGCCCAAGGTAAACGGTGGCCCAACCCCGAGCCCCTGTCCTAACCCTGAGTCCCTCCCCCTTCACTCAGAGCCCCCTCCTACACCCCAGACCCCTCATACCAGTCCTATTCCACAGCCTTCACCCCCAGTCAGAGCCCTCACCCAACCCTGCACTCAACCTCTGCCCCAGCCCAGCAGCCCCTCCTTCACCCTCACTCCCTCATCCCCAGCCCCACCTCAGAGCCCACACCACCATCCCAGAGCTCATATCCCTTCCAGCCCCCCCAGCCCCCTGCCTCAACCCACAGCCCCTTTCCATGTTCCCGATTCCTTGACCCAACCCTTCAGCCTGGAGCCTCCTCACTCCCTCCCATGCCTCAACCCCCCCGCCCCAGCCCAGTGAAAGTGAGTGAGGGTGGGAAGAGTGAGCCACAGAGGGAGGGGGAATGTAGTGAGTGGCGGGTGGGTCCCTGGGGAAGGGGAACAGTAGAGGGTGTGGCCTTTGGGAAGGGGTGGGGCTAGGGTGCTCAGTTTTATGTGATTAGAAAGTCGGCAACCCTATTTTGAACCCTCCGAAGCTTGGGGTTTAGGTTCACTGCCATTTCTATAATTAACCTATTACTAAATGACCTGTATAAAAAAGCAGTTGCATGATTAACTGAAACATTTTGTGCTGGTGAACCTAAATCTGAAGAAAAATAGTGTTTTTGCTTATTTAGGAGGTTGATTCACATATTTGGTTTATAGCTTTGGATTGATTCCTGAAGGCCTGCATGTATAATATTGCTTTTGTTTTCCAGGAATCTAAAATTTCCCGTGAAAGATGGTTACACTTCTCCATTTAGAAAGTAAAACTCTAAATATTGTAGGAGATCTGCTCTTCCCCCACGTCACAAACAGGCAGGAGACTCTTCTGTGACTCACAGTGCTCTTTATTCACAGTGCAGCCCAGTGCAAACCCCACCACCTACTATATACAGCTCTACACAGTTTAGCTGAGCCCCAGCCCTCAACCTGGCTGGTCTCAGGAAGCAGTCAGCTCTTATAGGCTCCTAGCCTCAGCTCTACTTCCTTGCTCTATGTCTCTCTCTCTCTCTCTCTCTCTCTCTCTCTCTCTCTCTCTCTCTCTCTCTCTCTCTCTCTCTCTCCACCCCACCACCACCCTGGGCTTCCTCCCTGGCAGGCTCTTATCCACTGGGGAGGCTGCCAGGTGCAGCCCATGTGGCCCTTATTAGCCCAGGGCTGCACTCTGCTAGCTAATCAGCTTCCCTAGCTTAGGGAAGCTGCTAGCGGAGGCTTTTGCTTTTCTTAAACGGGCGGCAGGGCTGGCTCAGGCACTCCTGGCCAGCACCCTGCCACAATGTATTTGGCCTGTTTATGTTCTCCTGAAAATAAAGTGCCATTGGGAGTAATTTGTTACTGCTCTGGCTCTTGTGAAGCCTAGTCCAAGTTCTATTCCTGGTGCCAAGCGTTGCCTTTTCTGAGTTTTATCTTTTCAGTGACAATTCCCCTGGGATTGAAAGGCAAAATAGTTGAAAATTCCATTGGCTGGAAGCAGAAACATTTGCTACCATTGCTAAACTGGGAAATAAGAGGGTCTATGAGGAGTCAGCTCTGCCCTCACCAGGCAGAGTTGCCTTAGGTAATAAGTGTTGCAGCATTGTATTTTAAGGGGTATGAGGGCAGTGTTAAAATTTTTGCATCTCCTCCATCTTGCAGCTTGGTAAGTGAGAATGATGATACCTTTTCTCGATGTCTAGCTTCCAGTCCCTTTTTTGAGAATTTTTCTCAAAGAGTACTTAGCACTTAGAGCCACCCAGTGGCTTTACTATTTTGAACTACCACAAACCCACAGCTTCCATTGACTTCAGTGAGAGTTGCAGGAATTCAGCACCTTTGAAAATCATTCCATGGATTTCTAAAATATGGTGCTTAATAAAATACACTCATTAAGATTAAATAATAATCCTGATTCTTTAAAAAAAATTGCAGAGAAATTTAACCTGATCCTGCAGCCATAATATTCACTGAGATTAATGGGAACTTTTCCTGTAACCAAGGAGCAGAATCATTATGTACACTGGGTCAAATTCACAACTCCTGTACGAGCCCAAATAAATATGTTTTTTGCAGGTGAAACAACATAGCAGCCAAGGAAAATAAAACATACTTCCCAGTAGACTGCTATCTAACCCCTCTATGTGGTTACTACTTCAGCTCCGCTCTGCAGTCTTGCCCCAATCCATAATTGTTGATTGTTCCATTAATGCAAACCCTGACCTACTAATAACCCCTCTTTGCTCTGGCTTGTACGGAGTTGGTAGTTCCCTCAGGTGTGCTGCTACGCACAAGGAATTTGGAGTCTATCTATAGCAGCATACTATAGCTTGCTTTACCCCACACTATGGTAACACTCTGTTAGGGTCCTTCCACAGTGTTCATGTAGGTTGGTGAATTTCAACCACTAAGAGCGTTCTTAGCTGCTTTATATGACGTGACTATGTAAATTAAGTCTTTTGTTAAATGCACAAAATCAATTCTACAGTTTCTTAACTTTCCTTTCTATTCTTTTAAAATAGAGGGGTAACAAAAAAAACTTTTTTTAAAAAAAAAGTCACGTAGGAAAATAAATACTTTGTTAAAGTTTTAATTGTATTTCTTTAATGGTTTAGAAAACAATGCAATATTCAATCCAGGCCAAAATTTCAGATTTGTTGTCAATGTAAGACTTCAGCATTGACAATCATGGAACTTACTTTCCTTGGATCAGGTGTTGTTCTACCATATGGACATTTTAATTAGTAATAAACATGTTGGTCTGGATACAGTTGTAGAATCTACAAAGCACGAAGCCCTACCTCATTTTACTGGTGTAATATTGGTGTGAGCTTGTGTAACTGTCTCTGTCTTTGCATCTCCCTTCCTTTCTGTGTTTGTGTATCTATACATATATTTACTGTATATTGATTACTGTATAATTAAAGTTATATAGGTTATAATATCCATGGAGTAAATAGTTTATTTCTATGTCTATGAAATAATCTTGGAATCATGAGATAAACTACATTAATTTAGCACCTTTTGTCTTCTCTTCCTGAACTATGCTCATTAATTCATCTATGTCAGGAGTACTTCTAAAGGGATACTCCCAATTAAATATATATATATATATACAAAAGTAGCTTCAAATACTACTCACTATCTCTGAGTACCACTGCTCATTTTTCTTTCCCCATTGCTGTGTGAAATATCCACATAAACAAAAGTGGAAAGTAACAAAGTGACTAGTTCAGGGAAACATTAAAATGGGTTATACACAAAGTGCTGTTAAATGCACAACATAAATAGCAGTGGCAAGACTGTGGTCTTTTGGTAAGGGCTTAGACTGAAACTCAGGAGAAATGGATTCAATTCTTGTCTCTGCACAAGCTTTCTTTGTGACTGAGCAAGTCACTTAATCTTTCTAGCCCAGATTAATATATAATACTAGCGAAAATACCCGGCGTTGCTCGGGTCTGTCGGAGGTGAGGAGGGGGCAGAGAGCTGAGCGAGTGCGGGGTCCGTTGGAGGAGGGAGGGGGCAGAGAGCTGAGCGAGTGCGGGGTCCGTTGGAGGGGGTATTATGACATCATAACTATGTCACAGAGAACAGCAGCTGCCCAGCTGATGTGATTGGCCTTTAAATAATTTCACCCCTGGGGGTCGTCAGAGGTGAGATTTGAATTTTTTTTTACTCTTACCGTGATTAGGACCCTAAGACCTATAACCGTACCAAATTTTAAGTCTCTTGCTCAAACGGTGTGGAAGGAGTAAGTGCACGTACATACATGCATACACCATTTGACTTTTATATATATAGATTTGGAGATATACCGATTTTATAGAACTGGAAGGACCTTGAAAGGTCATAAAGTCCAGTCCCCTGCCTACACTAGCAGGACCAAGTATGGTCCCCTGACAGATTTTTTGCCCCAGATCCCTAAATGGCCCCCTCAAGGATTGAACTCAGAACCTGGGTTTAGTAGGCCAATGCTCAAACCACTGAGCTATTGCCCTCCTCTCCTGGAAAGGATTCATGTGCCTAAATAAAAAATTTAGGCCTCGAAACCCCCGCTAAGCTATTGCTCAACCTTAGAGGCCTAAAATCCATTGGTGCTAACTTTTCACTGTTAACGTTCTGTAGGTTCCTAAATTTCTGCTTTTGGATCTGTCTCAGGTCTAGGTGCCTGAACCCCAGCAGGATCCTCAAACTAGGTGCTCATCTGTGGAGCCAATCTGTGCATTCCTAAATAAGGGCCAGGTGGGGGAAGAGGACCCCACCCTGTAACCCATTTATTCACTTTAATTTAAGGTTTCGCGTGCCAGTACTACATTTTAACATTTTTAGAAGGTCTCTGTCTATAAGTCAGTAATAGATAACTAAACTATTGTTATATGTAAGTAGTGTTTTTAAACTGTTTAAGAAGCGTCATTTAAAATTAAATTAAAAACCAGAGCCGCCCCCCGAACTGATGGCCAGGACCTGGGCACTGTGGGTGCCACTGAAAATCAGCTTGTGAGCTGCCTTTGGCATGCTTGTCATAGTTGCCTACCACTTCTGTAACCTATAGACCAGGGGTTAGGAAACTCACCCAGGATGATGTCTGATGAGAAGAGATGTGAACATGGGTTTCCCACCTGTCAGGTGAGTGTCCTAACCACTCATTCTCATGGTTTCGCTGACCCAATACATATTTCTTTATACACAGTGGAACTGCTTCAACAGGAGACACTGAGACCCCCATCAGAGTATCCCATAGTCTTTTCCTGCCTCCCAGCCATTTTGTTTGGAGTTAGGCATGAGCTCTGCCATTCTTGGAAGAAATGCCTTAGGCATCTGACTCCAAGGGAGTGTTCCCGGTTTCGAATCCCAAGCAAATATCGGTGCCTCTTTCCAGCCCAGACTTAGGCGCCTAACTCTTCCTGAGGGGTGGGCCTTAGGATACACCCTCTCCTCTGTATCTGCTATTGGTTAGTTAAGTGACTCCTTGCCTCATGTGCATCTTTTGTGAATCCCATTCTTAGCTCCTGCCTCTCTACATACATAGCATAGGGAGCATAGGCACCTATCTCAGGGCTTGTGGATTCCACTGGATAGCTAGGCACCTAAAAGTTAGGCACTTGTCCCTTGGTGACATTGGGCCTGTGGTGTTGGGCGTGTGACTCACTATAAAAAAGAGAATAATAATACTTCCTTTCTGCCATGCTTTGCCTATTTAAACTGTAAGCTCTTTCTAGCAATACCAGTCTGTTTCTCTCTTTGTACTGTGCTTTGCACAATGGGACCCCAATCTTGGTTGCAATTTCCAGTTACTAATGTCATCCAAATAAGAAATAATGATAGCCAACTAAAAAATTCCCCAGAGAAATATCTTTTTCTCTAATCTTGTATGGTTACCGAAGACTATGGGTTAGTTGTACCAATAGCAGGCTTAAAAAACTGCCCAATTTTAGAGAGAAATGTGTTTTTAAAGTTAATGGTGTCCCTTTTTCATAGAAGACATCTGAGAAAGAGATCCCTTTTGAAAAATAAAGAATGTGCCTCAAAATGTGCATGAAGTAGAAGCCCAGATTTGTAATCACACTGGTCTGAGTTCCAATACCAGCAGTGCAAAGTGCTAGGCCAATGATAAATTTAGGTTCCTATATCCTAAGAAACACCAGGACTAGAAACACTAGGCCTTATTTTTTCTTTGACGTTTGTTTTACACTGGTTTAGCACCATTGATTTCAATGGAGTCACTCATGATTTATTCTGGTGTAAGTGAAAAAGTGTTTATTTTTCTGATATGCTGGAAATACTGTCTTTCTACTGAAATACACAACATCCATTTCTAGCTTGGCTTGTCATGAGGTATCAATTGTGGCATCTTGATTTATCAAAAGACTGTTTTAGATTGTTTTTAGAAGCCTTTATTAGTTCTAATAATTGTCAATCTGAAGTTTGTACATGGTAACTAAGACAACAGGCCTTTATAGGCAGAAAGATATAAAAATAGCAATAGAAAATTTTAAACCTGTTTTTTTTAAGAAAAGAATTCTGAAAAGATTTACGCAAAAGCAAAATACAAACGCATGTCATTCTGAGAGCAGAAAGAGGATTGGAGAGGAGTGTCTTTTGTTCCTAAAATGATACAGCCTCGAAAATTCTAAATTAAGACTTCTTACATCAAATAATTCCCAATATTAGTATGTCTGTTATGCAAGATTTCATAAGGGAGTAAATTTACATAATGGGAGTAAATTGAAGCCCATGTATAGCAGACATTCAGATTTTAGATATTTGAAGAACAGAACCTAATTTAGGGAAGATATATTTATTCCTTTTATAGGGAGAATATTAGATTTAACTCAAGATGGTCCTGAACCAGAATTCAAGAGCATATATAGCTCCCTAGACTTTGTGAACCCACCTACAGAATTTGGCCATGGACCCTATCTATGTATATAAGGGTGATTTAAAGCCATGGATCAGCGCTACTCCCTACTTTGAAGTGTTCAAAAATCAAAATCTGCATCTGAAGTTTGCATTTTGATCACATCTTAACTAAAGAAGAAAGGCATGTACTGTGTTGGGGCTGGTGGGGTTACAGTGCTACATAACATTCATTTTGAATAAGCAAACTTCTTTTAAGTTCTTCTTTGACCAGAAGAATAATTGCAATTTACATATTTACAAAACTGTTGAAAATTTCAATAGTGACCAGAGTTTCACTCTCCAGAAATCCCTGAAAAGGCTGAATTCTGCCCTCAGGGACAAATAGTACCACCTCTGTTGACTTCAGTGAAAGTTTCAGTCAGGTCAGAGTCTTCGTCAACTAGCATTGAAATCAATGGGAGATTTTCCATTAACTCCAATAGGCAGCAGATGGAAGGCAGCATTGGTCATCCTTTATGTTGTCATGATTTTTATTTGTTTATTTTTTTAAATAGGATATAAAAATGGGTGTTTAAAGTTAGATTCCCAGCACTATTCAGGTATCTAAATAAGTGCCCTCATGCTCAAAATTCTGTGCATCCAGCAGCGTCCATTGAAATCAATCAGAGTAGATGGATGTGTAGTACTTTTGAATATGAGACTATTCATTTAAGTGCCTGAATACAGATTCAGCTTTAGCAACCTATTTTACAAACTCTTGTGTATTGCCCCCAAATGCTCCGACTGTTGTTACCAAAGGTGCCAGTTAAAAATCTGTTTGTTTATTGAACCAGATTAATTTGATAGTTCTGTAGAAACCCCTCTCAGTTCTGTTTACCAATTCAGACCTTCCCCAAGGAATTCAGGGCAAATAACAGTTCTTATATTTAAATTGTATTATTTTAAAATTCTTTTTAACGGCAGTTCAGTATAGTTAAAACAGTTTTCGCTTTCTCCCATTTCATGATTTGCCACTGTAAACACTTCCCTTTGAGCAAAATACTAGCTTTGCCACAACAATATTCCCTGGCTTCTAGCTCCATATAACTCCATTATAGTCACTCTGCTCGTAATAACACCTCTTTCTAGAACTGAACAATGTCTGTCTTTAGATAATGGTGATATAAGAAGAGTAGCATAGCTACAAAGAAGGTAACTGTGGGTTGTAGGCTAGGAAACCACCATGTGTATTATGAGTCTTCTACAGAGGGCTAATTCATTGCAATTGAAGTCTTCAGTTAACTCAGTAATTTGATTCTGTTATTGGACAAACCACAGAATAAAAAAAGGAACATGTCAGTTGTGGACCCACAGCTGTTAAGTTTTTCTGATTTAAGAAACGAAACTAGTCATAAACATGTGTATGTTGGTACAGATTCTGCTAAGCATTTGGAGACTGGAGGGATGACCATTTACTGGCACAGTGAAAATGAAAGGAGTCAAACTTTAAAGATGGAAAAGATCTATTAGGTCTTTTAGTCATTCGCTCTAGCTGTGCAGGCTGACAGTATGGACCCAATGCTATAAGTACATTATAATCACAGAGCTCCCAGTCACTTCATTAGGATGTCTTGCAGGAATGGGTAGCTTTTTTGGTAGTGTCCAGTCTAGTTTTAAGTGAAGCGGGATCCATCCTTTCCCTGAGAGACTTTTCCACCGTATCATAGAACACATTGTCAGAACGTTTTTTCTGAAAGTTTCCATTTCTTAATTTCTTTCTCTTTCTCTCGTTTCTGGGTCTTTAACAACTTACTAATAACATTATATTTATTAGTAATAGAAAGGTTTTATATTTAGAAAATCCATCCTGTCAAAATGACTTATTCAGATCCATTATTTAAAATGTGTATGACCATAAGAATGAAGAAAAAATAATTCTGATGAACCTCATATATACAAAGCCCATAGTGGGGTCTTATAAGGGGGTATGCTGAAAGGGAAAAAGACTACATTTAAAATTTAATAAAAGATAGAGTAAGTCAAAATAAAGTCTATAGTCAAACTCCTTAATTGTGATGCATTTGCTGAGTTTCCCTCTTCCATCGTCAGCCCTGCTCTGATGCCATATGGTCTACCATGGAACATTTAACTTGTCAGATATAATGGATTGTCCTGGAAGCAGATTTTTGCTTTGAGCGCTCGGCTCCTTTCTTGCATTTCACTCTCAGCTTCAGGCTGCAGGATGAAGGATTGTGGTGGAAATGCAAAGAAGAGACACACAGTTGATTCCCCTCAAGAGAGTGACCTATATGCCACAAAATTTTACCCACGTAAAGAGGCATTATCCCTGTCGCTGACCCTAGCCGGCTGCATGTCAGAACCGTTTAAATTTGTCTGGACTTAACAGATTGTGCAAATGTTTCAGAATCAAGTGCTTAGGAATAATAAAAGCTTGTCATTTCAACTTATGCAGTAACAGTGCAGCTCATATTGGTCAAGAGATGAGTATTATTTATTGTGACCTACATGTAACCTAAGCTGCTTGGTTTGTAGACCTTGTGAATTAAGTTCATCTCCCAAGCCTACTAAAATTAAAAAAAAAAAAAAATCTGACATGGAACTCAAATAGCCTTTATTCTCTTTTTTAGGGGTGAGGCTATTGTTAAAAGTGATCGTTTCTGTGGATGAGCCAATAGCAGTTAATTATCTTAATACATTTTGCAACTTGTAATTGGAGGCTAAAGAATTTTCACCTCTCCGCTTGCCACACCTATTTGAAATGAAGGATTCTGCCTTTTAAAAAAAGATTAGGGTTCATTCTACCATAATGAATAGAATATTTTGATTGGTGGGTTCTTAAACATGTGTACAGTAATCTTAAAATGGTCCAACACAAACAAAAACTTGAGTTAATACACTGGTTTCTGAAATAATCATGAAAAGCAGTTGGTGCATTCTTCCATTGATTAGAATGCAACTTTTCTAAATTAAATAAAATCTGAAAATGATGACATATCTAATCTTTGTGGATAATGTATCGGTCTAGTTCTGTAGGTAATTTAAGTATATGGATGACATCTTGACCTAATTGAAGACAAATGGAGTTCTGTCATTGACTTCCATGGGGTAAGGATTTAACCATTAGAAAACAATATATGTATAAAAACAAACTTAATTTTTTTTAAGTCACTACTCAAAATGCCTTACTCAGGCAAAACTTCCACTGATGAATTCGAGTTTTGCTTGAGTAAAGATGCCACAGTTTGCATTTAGTAGTGAATAATTCTAAGTATTGAATAGTCTAGAAAAAGGAAGAGCGTGCTTTCCGTAGCAATGAACTTTCTTTGTGTATCTAAATAAAATATTTTTAGATTTCTTTTGATAGTCATTTTTTGTCATTGTTCATCAGACATTGTGCTGATTAGTTTGTGTGTACTGATGTGATGAGTTTGTCTGTATTCTCAGCCCAAATTGTTATGACTAAAGTGATTTGGAATGTCAGGTCTCAAGTGTAAACATCTTAGGGTGTGGATGCCCTCTGCTGGATATTGCAGATTTGAGTATACTGGATGCATGATCATAATATGTTGCAATGTATATACCAGCTCACTTCTGCTTTTTGCCATATCCTGTAAATGTGTGGTTTGATTCCCTACCCTCACCCCTTTTTACTAATCAAAGTTATACAATATGTAGCCTTGTCACTAAGGAAATAGTAAAAGATCAAAATATAATAAATATTAGAGAGCTTTTTATATTTTTCTTTACCAAGCTGTGTTAAAAAATAACTGATATTTATATTGAATTGAAGCAAATTTTTCCATTTCTATATTTTAAAATGCTACAACATTCTATGTACTTCTGCTAAAAGTACAAAGAGCACTGAGGGCTGGGAACTTAGAATTTTATATTTGATTTTGAAATAAATTAAAACTGACTAAGTAATTCTTTATGTAGGACTAGTTTGATGGGAGATTCATGTAAGACCTGAAAATATATTTGAGCATACTGAAATATATGACTATAAGGATACTTAATTTTATTAAGAAAGTCAGCAAGTTACATATTAACCTTTGCGTTAGACTGCTAAAATGCTAGTTTTTGTTCTTTTTTTTTTTGTTTATAATGGTGACATAAGCACTGAAAGCACCAGTGACTCCGAAGTTCTCTGTTTTGGCACAGATCATGTATTTTAACCAGGTAAAATGCTAATGCAGAGAACACCCATGTTTATCATTGTACCCCTTTGAATGGAAGATATTCCTAAATTGGTGTGGTATCTTGTTGGATTAACATACTGTTAAAGCTAAAAAAAAAAAATGAGATTACAAGACTTGTTTTACTTTTAGGACAAAATACAGCCATCTAGTCAGAATGAGTTTTGTTGATAATGATTAGATGTAGATTTGACCCATCATCCTAAAGATAAAACTTCTAATTGATCTCTTGATCCCCTAGCCATGTCCAACATGGTTTGTTTTAGTAACCTTTTAATAAAGGTTTAGATGGGGGGGGGAGGGTTTACAGTTTAAAGATTTAGAGCCTATACACAAGGTTTCAAGGTTTATTGTCTTCTTTCAATTCTGCTCCTTTCATGGCCTTAGATATGTATCTGGCTTGTTTTAAAGTGATTCTGTTTTCATGCTTGAGTGAAAACCCAGGTTTCCAGATACATGATAAAAATCTCCTGAGCCATAGTCCCCTAACAAATGATAAGGAATTACCCTGGAATATACTACAATTAAAAAACTAAGAGGTTTGTTGTAGGATAAAAAATATGCAACATTTACAGTCTACTTTTACGTTTTGCTTAAAAATTCAGGCATTATCTCAGATATTTTTCTTTTTTATTGCATACGCGTATAAACATTGACCCTGCTTGCATCCGACGAACTGGGTATTAGCCCATGAAAGCTTATGCTTCAATACTTTAGTTAGTCTTTAAGGTGCCACAGGACTTTTTGTTACCTCTGCTATTCCAGACTAACACGGCTACCTCTCTGATTATTGACCTTTTTGTTACCTTGATACTTACTCTAAGAAGATTCTATGATATTTCATATTTTGTAATGATTATTTATTCTAGGGCTTATCTTTTGATATTTGCTAGTTCCAGAGCTGGGTGCATGTAGGATATGGGGCATGCATTTACTACCGTTGACTGCCTCCGTCCAAAATAATATTGAGTGAAATTCCATGACCTGTGTTATGGAGGTTTTCAGACTAGATGGTCATCCCTCCCAGCCTTAAAATCTGTGAATCTATGAAAAGGGAAGGGAATCTAAGTTCAGAGGCATTTTAAATTTAGAAACGATCATTATTTAAAAGAAAAATAGCCTTTCACCTGTACACATTGGAGTTTAGTTGAATAGTTGCTCATTAGTGAAACATATTTGGTAACCTGAGATTAGTTTCTGGAGAATAAACAGTTTTATGAGATAAACAAATTTAGAAGTCCATCCCACAGAGGTAATAAGATTTCTTTAACCCATGAAAGTTAATTTCTTCAAAGCCCATTCGATATTACCACCTGTTTTTGTTTGAACACTTTATTCATGAAAATTCTGTGAGTTTGTTATATTTGTATTCTGCTTCCCGTTGGTGGATGTATTGGATACAAAACATGTTTCATTGCTGTTTACTTGCATGGTTTCTATTACCGTTAAGAAATATTAATACTGTCCTCTGCACTGATTAAGGGCCTCATTCTTCAAGGTGTTGAACACCTGTTGCAAAGTGCTGAGCAATTTCAGCTCTTATTGAAGACAGTGGGAGCTGGAGGGTACTCACCTATCACAAGATCAGAGCCTTAATGCATATAGTGGTTATATAGCAATATATTATCAAGACAAGTAGTAACTCTCAATAGCACAAATAAATGGTTTTACTCATATAAACTCAAAAGAAGATTGAATAGTTCCTTAATCCTCAGTTCCATCGATGGGACTACTCAAGGAATAAGGTAGTGTTTTATATAAAATAGTAACACATACTGGCCCCTAGTACATTGTCAGCAGTTTCTTATTGTTACCGGTTTAAGGGCCAATTTTTCAAGGCTTTTTCATTTAAAAAGCAGACTCACAAAAAGCCATGCATCACTGTTATAAACTATAGTAGATGGGTAGATTACAGAGATGGGATGTGTAAGCAGCGTGCCTCAGTCTTTTGACTTGGGATCAATATTTTATGAACCTGCAGGAACCGCCCCCGCATCTCCCATTGGCCGTGGTTCCTGGCCAATGGGAGCTGTGAAGCCACGGCTCTGGGCAGAAGCAACACACAGAGATGCCTGGCCATGCCTCCGCCTAGCAGTTGAGTGAGGGGGATGTCACCGCTTCCAGGGAGCTCCCCCAGGAAATCGCCGCCCAGATCCTGCCTCACCCCGTCCTCTACCCCCTCTCACACCCAGACTCTGCTGCTTCTCAGGGTGGGGTCACAGGGTGGGGCGTGGTGGCCCGAGACTGCCCCAGCAGTGGCTGGTGTGAATGGCGCCAGGGCTGCCTGATCTGCCTCTGAGCTAGGCACACTGGCCACTGCAGAAGTCATAGAAGTCACAGAATCCATGGCAAACTCGCAGCCTTACCAGGGCTCCATTGTGCTATACACTGCATAATCACGGGACAAATATTATATTTTAGTGAAACATTCTTAAGTACACAATCTGGAGCAGGAGGCATTTCGGGGGACCCACATTTTTGCTACATTGTCATTTGGCTTTGACAGCATAAAGTGTTCATGCCTTTGATTCTTTACAAAGGTCCTCTGTATCCTACAACTTGCAACTCTATCCCTGGAATGTAAGCAGTAGGCAATAGGGGGCGCATTAGGACTGAACATGTGTAACCTAGTAATGCATGTGGAGTAGCCCTATGGCTACTGCCTGGTCCTTGGGATATGCAAGAAATAGACTTGCCTATTTAAGAATAAAATTAAGATCAGTGAGTTGAATTAGTGATGAAATGTCACTTTAACTATGAATTTCCTTGCTTTAGGTTGTTTGGCAGTTCCTTAATGTTATTTTAGTGTAGGGCTTTTAGGATTTAATATCCTTTATATTCTGATGGTACTGTTTAAAAAAATATAATCTCCCCTTGCATTGGCATCATAAAAGGCTCTAGGAACCATTGCTGTTTATTTCATGTCAATGTAAGTGCAGAAACCCTCTTTCATTTAAAACAAAAGAAAATGTTCTTCTGCTAATATTGTGCCACATCCCTGGCACATTTTAACTGGGTTGGTGTCATTAAAATTATTGGGATTACTACTTCCCTTGATTTTATATCTAGTTCATGGGCCCTTCTTTACATCTGATTCAGTGTCACATATTGTTGTTTTGTATTGCACAAATTTAGCTTAAAATCTGCAGGATTTTTCTTATTGTCAGTACTTCTCGTGTAATACAAAGAATGAAACAGCTCATTGACATGATATTTCCATTACCATTGGATACAACTGTAGTGTAAATTATATTATGCAAAACCCTATTGAAAAAATGGGGTATTGTGCATTATGCATTTTAGACATAAAAGTATGAGAGAAACATAGATAGCCCCCAATCCTGTGCTCAACTGGACTAACTGGGTTGGATGTCTGTGTGTAGGCTGAAGGAAGAAGAATTATACCTCAGCCCAGGCTTTCAGAACACTATGGTATGTTTATGCTGGAGCAGGGAGCAAGCCGCCCAGCCTGGGTAGATATACCCAGCTAGCTAGGTTCCGGAAAAATAGCTGTGTAGATGCTCAGGTAGTGGCTTGGGGTCTTAAGCCCACCCAGTTGCTTAAGACCCCATCTTGGGTGAGTAGCTCAGACTATGGCCCAAGCTGCAACATCCATACTGATACTTTTAGCCCACTACTTGAGCTGAGCTAGCAGTAGTCTGTCTATCCAGGCTTGAAGGCTCACTCACAACTGCAGTTTAGATGTACCCTACTAGAGATGATCTACAGGTGTTGCTAAAGCCCAGTAGCCTCTTGGGTCCTTTTGCACTTGCTCCATGGTGGACAATGGCTATTGAATCTGTTTGGCAGCAAATCCACCTACTCTGCCCTCTGTCCCTGCACAAGACTAGTCTTGGATGTACACACCTGTCCAGGCTCCTGGACTCCTGCAATGCACTGCACCCTTTCCACCATTCCAAAATATAAGGAGAAGCATGATAAGAAAGCCAAAACAGTATGAAAAGTAGCCGCTGTTGCACAAAGGGAATAGCAACTGTTCAAATGTGAAAGGGGCTAGTTGAATTCCCCTCCTCCCCCATACTCCCGGCATATAATGAGGGGTGGGGTTGTTCTGTTTTTACTTTCTTAGAGGGAAAAGATCGCAAGGCTGAGAACTTGTATTTTAGATTTAGTCTGATTATAAATTACAATTACTCAAATTTTCAACCTCTAATAAAATCAAAATGACAATCTTGGCAGACTGAAACACTGCTTGCAAACTATTGTGCAGTGTTGCTTGTGCTGTTCAACAGGTGCTGCATTCCAGCCCAATGGCGGCTTCACATCAGTGGTGAGTTAAATGATCCTCGATGCCTATCTATATAAAGGCCAATCTTGGATTTCCTGTGCACCAAAATTCCAATAGACATCAGGGAAGTATAGAAGTGTGTGGGAAATATAGAGTCAGCCCAAAAGTCGCATGATTCTCATGATGATGTAAATTAAACCTTATTCTTTGTATATTAATAACATTGCATGTTGTGCATTGTATATTGACCAAATATGAAACTATATGTAAAGTAGAGAAAAGAAGTTTTCCATTCCAAACCCCTCTTGAGGTGCTCATATCTTTCTCCAAAATATACTTTAGGTTTGACATTTATCATGCTTGGTGATTTCCCCCTCTCCTTAATTTGTCATTCTCCTTGGGTGGACCAGCCAGCCTATCCCTGAGATGCTCTTGGGACACCCTTTCTTCCATGGCTGGTGAATGCAGAACACAGGAAAAGGAAACAAAAATCAGATTCCAAAAAATATGAGAAAATACATGAAGAAATAAGTCCTGACTAGTCCCAAATTCTGAGCTCTTCAAATTCCAGCTCAACTCAAATAATATTTTTTTTAACTGGCCTTCTCTTTGTCAAAGTCTGAATACAGTATGAAATCCCGGCATGTCGGAAATCTGGATCTCCATTTTACTGCTTGAGCTCATCTCTAAAAAAATCTGTCAGACATGAAATCAACATAAACATTGAACTCAAATCATCTATAACAATAGCTGGACTTCCCTTTACCTTAGCAGATGGAAAGAGTTGCCTCATGTCTCCTTATTCTGCATACTAAAAACAAGGTGCCCTATCTCTCAGGGCAAAGGAAAATATAGTGGAGAATTAGATGACTTGCATTTATGCTTTGGAAGTTGCTTAAATTTTCTACTTAATTTGATTAATTTTTCAAAGTGCACCATGGAGAGGCAAGTGGCTTCTTTATTGATTGATTGTCAATCCTGTGCTGCTCTTTCTTACAGTAAAACTAAAATGCTAGCAAATGTAGTTTAAGCAATCATTTAGTTCAGTTTAGATAAGCAATATTTTTGTTTCTTAGGAGTGTTTATAGAGTATAAAACTGCAGAATCAGTGTGTTTGTCAGAAAAGAGGAGCTGCATGTTGTTCGTTCTTTGTTTATAGTTAGTTTGATTGGCACACATTGTGTCAATTAATTGAAAAGATTTTTTTTAAAATTACTTCTGTTAATAAAGATGTTTTTAATACATTATTTTAAGGACACGGCATGCATCAAAGTTATTTAACACTCTACCGTAGGTCAACTACATTTATGAAGCTTTGATTCAATTGTCAGAACATAAAGCCACATAAGGATATATCTTTTGTTACATGTGCTTGGTGCTAGAAACAGTTGGCACATTTTAACATTTGGTCCTCTAGGTAGAAAAATTAATCAAATGTCTGACAAGATTTTTTCTTGGTCTGTATTTCAAGCTCTCTCCCTCCTCCCCTCCACGCTTACAGCAAATATTACTAACGGGTACTTTTAGTTTTTAAATTATGGACATCAGTACTCCATGCAGTAAAAGACTTGAGCGATTAATGCTACCCTTATGCCTCTTTTGAGTAGTTTTAGCCATGGGGCTTGGCACTGCCACCATTGTCTTTGTGCCAAAAAATATCCGCAGCGGCTGCCGCATTCTAGTACTAGAGGGTTGTCTCGAAAATTCCGCAGTGAATGCGTCGGATTTCTCCATCACTGTAGACTCTCTTTTAAAACATTTTTTTTTAAAAAATAATCTTTAGCTTTTACAAACCTTAGTTAGAAAACACACACCACACACTGTTGTGTTAGGGTGACTAAAAATGATACGTAGCGTACAGTAAATGGAGAAATTCAGGAGATGCTTTTGCATTTGTGAACACAAATAGTTACTTTAAGAGCCTACTCTAGCATATTATCAGCACTCTTGCAAATTTTATTATCTGAAACAAATGTGCCAGTGAATTTTAAGCAGAAAATCAACATCAAGACTGTAGCTAATTTTAAATGGACAGTTTATACAAAAGATATTTTCCCTACAAAATGAAGTGTCATTACAAAAAAAAATGTTAATTTCATAATTACAATTGATAGTGAATGTGTGTGGGTATGTGTATATATATTCTAAATGGTTTCTTGATTTTCTCAAAAATCGTGGTTTTGTTCTTAAGAGAGAAGCAGATTTCTAGCTGTATTTGGGGACAACAACAACAAAAAGATGTAATAAAGTTAAGGGCTTACACTATCAGAATGAAATGTTTTCACTCATGATCTCCAAAGCTATCTGTTTGGTGGTAAAAGTGGATGCTACAGATGAAATCTTTACAAGGAGCATAATCCTTAAAAAAAAAAAAAAGAAAAAAAAAAAAGTCAATCTCCTGCTGGCTGCTGTGCTGCTTTGGTACCTCACAGACTTCGACAGAGTCCTGGACGAGTGCCCATTGATGTCATGGAAACACTCAAATTACTGAGAATGATTCATGTCTATGCTGTTCTCTTATCCTCCCCCACACAAATAGAAGTAGATTTTTAACCCTGACAACTTGTAATTTGCGGTGGGTTTATTTTTATATCTGGATAAATATTTTTTAACAACTGAAATTAAGACGAGGCAGCCTGTGTCTGATATGATAGTAAAGAAGACAACTGATACTCATGCAACAAATGAGAATTGCTTTCAGAGTTTCTTGTGGCTTGTACTTAGCTTACACACACACACACACAAACACCCCCCCCCCCAGCCTCCCTTTTCAATCCTTCACATTTTTTGTTTTTACTGACTTTTTTACTTCAAAACAAGTAACCCTATTGGGGAGATGTGAAGTAACACACGTAACTCCAGACACATATCAGCAAGAGGTTTTGTTTTTAGCTCTCAGCACTGACCCCAGGATTCAAGATTAGAATTTGTCATTTCAGTATTTATTTTTTCTATTGAGGCTTCCTCTGCATTGAATCTGCGGGGATAACAAAATAGATTTTTCATCCCTTTTTTATTACCCAACAGGGGTCCTGTTGGAAGTTACTAAATATATACAAACAAATTCTGCATATTGTTGGTTAATTTTTGTGATGTATTGAGTTTATTTAAAAACAATTCTTACATTATTATACAAAAAGTTTTTATGCTTTTGTTTTTCACTCCAGGGACTAAGAATAGGATATGATTACATTATCTCAAACCTCTCTTACAGGCCAGACCTCATCAATAATATTTCTCAAGATCGAGATACGATAGCTTTATATATTAAAATAAAAATGGCTGACAAAATGGGAAGTATGTATAGGATAATTTTAAGAACAATTAAAACTTACGGCATACATTTTCTGTGTAATAATCGGACACAACATAGGTATTATCTCTATTAAAATCAGATCATACTAGAAAAACTGCAAAATTATGTCTTCTTCAATTGACTGAAAATGAGATTTAGTCATATTTTAGACTGCTATTCAACACTTGTCTTCAAGAAACACAATTTTGTCTTCTTAGTCCACTTGCTCTATTTTCCCCAACACAAATTCCCCAACACATTCCCCGACAATGCTTGATCAATGGATATATTTGTTATTACTACAGTGTAAGGTTTCCAAATAAGGTAACATTTTTGTCAGGAAAATGTTTTGTAATGAATGTGTCCTTGATAGTGATATTGAATAAATGATTCATTTTGAATTGATCATGTAGTGTGTATAGCCTGTTATTACAATTTATTATAGGTTTGATTGGGAAACAATCTGAACCTTAGATCTGGGTTCCCAGGTGTTGTTGACATTGATAAGAGTTGCATGTGTAACATCTGGCCCTCAGTAGCAAGTATTGTATGTGGCATTTTATATGTTCCTATCTGTAATAAGAGCTTCAAAATTATCAACAGTGCCCTTAGTGATCTTTGATTTGTTCTTGTGCATTTTATCTGGTAATCATCCTACCATCCCCCTGTCATTATCCTCACCAACTCACAGGCCCTTTATGCCAGTATGTTTTGTACCAACCTTCCTGATTGTTCTTTGTTCCACTTGCACATGGTTCAGCGCGATCCAGCTACGACTTAGCATTCTGCAGTAACTGTCTCTTTCCTGATTGATTTTGTTCAAGACCAGTCTTTCAGTTCATAAAGGATCTTTATTTTACTTTTAAATATGGCATACCTGCAGCCAGTGCTATAGCTCGGCTATTGGATCTGTGTTTTAAAGGCTTACCGAAAAAAAATTAGGTACTTAGGGTTGGCATAACGGCTTGGCAGTCACTGGGTCTCTGTTCAAGACACAGCACTGCTGGTGCAGTCAGAACTTTGGTGGAGAATGGCAAATTTCCAACCAAATTTCTCTTTCCCTGGTGTAAATTCCATCATCACATTGATCATGAGGGAATTTACTCTTGGGAAAGAGAGTAAAAAGCAGAATCCTGAACAGTTTCTTTGTTAAGTTTACCATCTGGAAAGCCTATGATTGATTAGCTTTGCCCTCACCAGTGAGTGTCAGTGTAATCAATGGGAATTACTATGCAGGGGTCACAATATAGGTAGGCTGCCTGCTGTGTAAATAATAATAAAAAAAACCCAAACAGTTGTTCAGCTTGTGAGTGAGAGATGGGGACCAAAAAAGGGGTACCATTGACGAGGGGGTGAGAAGTCTATTTGTTTCTATAGAGAAATGGTAGAATTCCTTTATATTACAGTTTTAGGAAGTATGTGGAGCAGTATGGCTAAGAATAGGAAGCTTATTTCCATGTTATCATACCCAGAATAAAGTGTTAATCCCTTTCTGTTGCCTACGTACAGTATGTGGTCAGAAGTGCCTGTTTTACTTATATAAACACCGATATGGATATGTAGGTTAATTTCATATGAACTATGTAGAGACGATGTATACATTTTGTAACATTTACACACCTATTTATTTTTTATTGACAGGTAAAAATGAAAGGGGGTCATATTCATCATATGGAAGAGACTCAAATTTACAGGGTTGCCACCAGGTAAGTGATAATCTATGCAGTGGAAAGGTTGTGATAAATAGCCTGATAAATTAGCTTTGTTTTGTAAAGTTGATTATCCGTTTTAGAGCTTGTCTCCATGATACACTAAATGGTTTGCAAACAGGTATTTCTCAAAAAATAATCTTTATCTGCAAATGTGTGTAATACAACTTCTGTCTGAACTGTTTTAGTGGCAATACAGTTACTGGTTTCTATTAGTATTTAAGTCAACTTACTAGTATCTCTTAGGCTATTGTCAACTATTACTGTCCTTAGAAACAATGTTGTACTGTTTCAGCATAACAGTTCCTTCCTAATGGCACAATTTAAGGCATTATAAAAGTGGAAACACACCGCAGAGCATGTGTCAAACCCTGGTTTTGGATGGCTACTGCAATAAATTATAGTTTTCACAGAGTCTGTATGATGTTGTGTGAAAACAGGGTTGTACTGAGGGATAAAAATGTCTGTGAAAATATGATTTGTTGTCCCTTTTTGTTTCTGAATTGTTTTTGGCTGGAAGTCAAGGCCAGCAGGCTAACAGCAAAGCCGTCTCAAGGGAAGCATGCGTGAGCTAGAAAAATAAGAGTAGTTTAATTAAATAATAAAATGCCAATGTAATACAAAGGTATAGCATGTGTGTGTTTGTGCCTCTGTGCACTCTGCATTTGCATACTTTTAACTCTCCAGAGAGAGTCTGAGTCTAAAAATACTATCAATAGCCAAAAGTCTAAGCTTTGTTTCAAGACAATTGATTTTTTTAAAAGATGCATTCTTTTTAATTTCAGCAGCAGTATTAATCACATTTTTAAATTCATTTTGTTTTCTGAACAGTTTTAAGCTTCCTTTCCTCTTTATAAGTGCACTAGTTTCTTACTTGGAAAAGTATTGAAAGAAGTTAATAACCCTTTTTAAAATTCAAAGCTTTATGCTTTTTAATTCTGCCACACAGATAAAAAGCATATTATTTCCTAATGGAAAGGGGAATACTTGTTCCCTTCATTCCCGTCATATGGCCATGTTCTTTAATAATTCTTTAATAATAAAGAGAAACAATATATTTTAAATTAAAGAAAAAACATGTTTAATTTATAAAAGGTAAACAACCCCAGTAATTAACTAGAATTTTGCCTTCAAAGTGCACACATGTATCTTTACTATATCTTGTAAAGATGACATTCTGCTCCTTTTCTTGCATCTGTTAGCTATTTCAAGTTTTGACTCTCCAGCATAAGCAGATATGCTATCAGACTCCATCCAGTTCTGCAGCTAAAGATTTGTTGAGATGAGACCAACTGTGGCTGGGTCAGAGACTGAATACGGCACATGTTATAAAGCGCAGCTCATCCCAGTTTATTTGGAAAGAATTCCACAGGAAAGAAATTTGCAGCCATTCCAGTGCAACGGAAATATCTTTGGAATGTGAGTGCAAATGTTCAGCGCAGATAGCTCGGGCAACCAGCCTCTCAGTGCTATGTCTAGTGTAAAGCTTTCAATTCCTGTAGAAGGTCTGTTCCGAGGTATCTGGTTTCGGAGGGCCAAGGCAGAGGTCATTAGAATTTTGGGGTGAAGGAAGCTGATAACATGCTTTCCTTTTGCAGATGGTGATTGAACGGGCTATTTTCAGTCGGGGCCCCTTTTGTTGGCCAATGAGATAATAGTCTTGCTTGCCTCTGCTTCTTTTCTTACTGATAGGAATTGTCATGATTGCTTACAGTAGCGGTTCTGAAACTTTTGAGAACCGCGACCCTTTTTCCTGTTCCTTGGTGGCACGGTGGACCCTTGTATGTCCGCCAAAAAGCTGCCGAATTGAATACTTCCGCATTCGGCGGCTATTTTCAGCGGACATGCTGAGCGCTTCTAAGAGCACTCGGTATGTCCATCGAAAAGCCGCCGAATGCGTAACTAATCAATTCGGCGGCTTTTCAGCGGTGGCAGGAGCTCACGACCCCCCGGGGGGTCATGACCCCCAGTTTGAGAAACCTCGGCTTACAGCCATCAAGATTTCCTCTGCTGAGCAAGAGGCCTCTTCACTTGTGAAGCCATCATTGGAATTGATTGAGTTTTTCGATGCTTTATGTACAAAATACACTGGACCTTCACTAGAACATGGGATTTAGGATCCATGGCAAGTACCGTGCGATAGCGGAGACCACGTTAAAATGAAATGAAATAAAATGATCTTGTTCTATTTTGGGATCCATGGCCGCGACCGCAATATAGCCGAATTCGTTTTATATAGACATGCGTTCTAGAGAGGGTCTGGGGTAGTGTATACTGGGCTTAATATGGAACGGGATAATTAGGGAATACTTTTTTCCTTGTTTAAAGCAAAACTATAACATTTGAAATACTACACAGAACAGACAGAAAGGATAGGGAATCCTCCTAGTACATGTTTACCAATCCAGCCCTGAACATATGCGCATATTTATACACTTACCTGCAAATACCTATTTGATTATAGACACTACTATAGACTTAAAAAATCTGAGCTTCTTTGTATTTGAAATAAATTACAGAATTATTGAAGTTACCACAATATGCGGCTAAAACCACTCTGAACACGCCTGATCCCGTTTGATCTCGGAAGCTAAGCAGGGTGGGCCTGGCTAGTACTTGGATGGGAGACCTCCTGGGAATACCAGGTGCTGTAGGCTTAACACCTGGCAGTAGGTATAAAATGCCTCCAATGCCAGATGGAACGACACATCGGTTGGAGTATACCCCAGTAGTATCACTGGTTGTGTCCACTCTAAGTGGACCCTGCCATAGTGCGGGAATAATGCTAGGAAAAACACATTGAAGTTATCACAATAAGTAGATAAATGCAGAAAAATTTAGGGTAAACTTGTAATTCTATCATTATCTCAATTGAAACAACTACGCTAGTTCTAAATTTATTTTAGGATCCAGTTCAGTATAGTCCTTCTTTTAAAATCCCTTCATACTTATACCTGGTCTGTTTCTATTACCAACCCACATCCCTGCACTCATTCACCACTGATCTGATCACATGCTTTCTCTGTCCATATTGTCTTATCACTCTTGGTGCAAGAGTTTTCTTCTTCGCAGCCCTAGCTACCTGGAATTACCTTCCTGTTTCTTTCCTTCTTACTAACTCTGTCATTTCAACTCTCATCTGAAAATATACTTTTTTTTCTTTGATTATATATTTTAATTTCTCTTTCACTCTGTTAGTATTGAGCTCTGTCTCACAGTACTTGTAATGTTTTGGGGATCTAGAAAGACACAATACCAAAAAAAGTTGTGCTATGTCTTTGTCTTCCTTAATAACCTCTATGAAGAGCTGTGCTGCAATCCCTATGTTCACTGAAGTGATTTAAGGATGACTGATGAGCATAGATCTGTGTAGTCTTGAATCTGGAGCCAAAATGGCCAACCTTAGAAACTAAGAGCTCCTGTGGAAACTCCAGGAGACACTTTGCCAGAAGCAGGTGCATATATTATTACTTACACCATGGTCCTGCTTAGCGGGCCCAGCTGGGATGGATGCTCCCTTGTGCCAGATATAGTACAAACACACAATGAGAAAGCGTCCCTGCCCTGAAGAGTTTACAATGTAAATAGACGAAAGTGTGGGAAAAGGATGTATTATTAACTCTATTTAATAGATGAGGAGTTGAGGCACAGAGGGATTAAGCAGTTTGTCCAAGATTACACAGGAAGTCTGTTACAGAGCCACCGACTGACCCAAGATCTCCTGAGTCCTAGATCCACACCTTAATTACCTGACCATGTTTATTCTCAAGAGTGCTTTTAGCACCTGATTCCTTAGCAACTTCTTTTGACTGAGTGACCAGTCAGCAAGCAGATGAAACCCTTAAGAGGAACTGCCTGTTGTATGTTGTGACCAGAATGGCTACCTAGTAGAAACAGGAAGCAGAATTCCTCTATTTTCTTACTAAATAATTTATTGCACTGGATAGGTGGTGACTCATAGACAAAATAGACCTGCCACTGATTATTAGTTTCCCTTGTAGCTGAGAGAGAGACACACCCTCTGGAGTGTCTTATCCTTTTTTGCCTGTGGTTCATCTGGGGAAGAACAAAGTTTTAGAGTGCCTGTTGAGTGAATTTGATTGCCCATTATTTATAGAGACAGACCAATTCCGTGCATCATGGCCAGAGTTCTCAACATGTGACCCAAAAAAGAAACTACTGAGCCCCTTTAGTCCCTCTGTCATATACCACTTGAGCTGATATAGATAGATATTGTCAGACTGCTGGAAAGAGTAGATTGATTATTTCACTAGGTACCTGGAGTCCTTCACACCTGTCTCTGTGATGATCCTGACCGTTGCAAGCTAACAGAATCTAGTATTTTCCTGAATGGGTTATTAACTGAAGTCCTCATGGGTGGTGAGACCAACTGGGCTTACTTGGAGTTAAGTTAGCATAAGCATCAGTTCCATCCTTGTGAATTAGTTTATCTGCAACTCTAAGACAATGTTCTGGAAAAGTGTAGAGATTGAATATACAAAGGATTCAACTAGGTTGTTTCCAGGCTAGCCCCTTATAGTACCCACTGTTCCTTAGGCTTTCCAGGTTTCTCACTTGTAAGAATTTAACCTAAGCTCAAGAAATATGGGGAAAAAAACATTACAAGAATCAGGCCAAGTATGGGAATTCCAAACATGGATAGAAGTCATGCAAGGTAATAAGGAGAGCAGATAAAGTAAATCACCAGTGCTCAAACAGGAAGGAGAAAAATATCTACCTTGTGAACCTGTTAGAATCTTGGCAGGTACAAGAATGACAGTTGGTTAATCTTGAGGATAGCCCATTGGATTTAGGCTTCCAGATAATAGAACTATCAGGAACCACTAAAGTATCTATAGTTGAGGATGAGGAACAATCTAGAAACCTATTGGAAGCTTTTGGGGATGTGTTTTTGTCCTTACTGGGAAGGTGTCACTTACTGTCCCATCATGTCTAAGGTAAAACCTGAATACCAGAGACAGTTGGGGAGTAATAGCACACGAAGTACAGCACATGCTAAAGCTTGGGACTATCACCAAATCCTGAGTGACTGGTATAGTCACATGCCCCCTCTTGCTAAATCTGGGAGGAGTGTGCAGATTTGTGTTGAGTGCTGAAAGGTAAATTACTACCTATTGATACGATCCATATGGAGTCTTCTGGAGAGGAGAGTTCCTAGACCAAGTAGGATAGCAACACTGGACTTGCTATCCTATTAATTTTGTCATAAAGAAAACTTTCTCCACTTGAACAGCAGCAGCAAAGGCCTGGACTCTCCATACCTTCACCCAGTTGACATTAGTGAGATGTAAACTCTACCACACAGTAACCTATTTACCTCAAGGTGATTTTAACTTCAAAGACTGGGACTGCTGCTGCCATGGAAGACAATGCAACACTTCCACTGACTACAGTGGGAACAGGAACAGCAGGCCCCTTGTGGGAATCATTCAATTCCATTAAAGATGAAAAATCTACGAAACAAGCATGATTATGACCAAGACACTTTTCAAATATTTGGTGGAATCGCAGCTCCACTGAAGCGCCCATTGCCTTCAGTGGGACCCAGAATTCACCCATTGTTTCAATGCTGTCTTGCTTACCATTTCCACCAAATGGGGATGTTTAGTGTGTTGGTATAAGGAGAGGTTATAGAATTTATTTGTTTAACAATAAAGCTTATTGTTTTTTGGATGGCTAACATTTTATACAAAGTAGAACAATATGCCTGGTTCCTGCCCCAAAGAGTTTAGTATAAATCAGTGCCTTAATCTCAGTTTAAACAGCTGCAGTTATAAAAGAGTTATATGAAAAGATTATGACAGAGAAACAAAATAGTTTGTTTATCAACAGCTCTAATAAGGGGGCTTCCCTTCACTGAGATGACACTGGTATGTCTCCAGAGGAAACAGACGCATGTTCTAGTGGGTCTATGAATCAGGATATCTGGGTTCCATTTATGACTGCCACCAATTTACTATGGGACAATAGATGAATCATTTAATCATTTTGTGCCTCAGCTTCCAATCTGTCAGAAGAGGATATGGTGTTTTCTTAATGCAACAATATTTACAAAACACTGAGATCCTTGGATGAAAGGTGCTGTGGATGTGCAAAATATTATCATTAGACTCATAGTATTGTGTGCTGTGTACAGTAGTATGGATCCATTAATCAGCTGATAGTTGATGTGACTGACTATGACATTACGTCAATGGTGATTTGTGAATAGTCTGGAGCCACTGAGATGTGATAAGCAAAAGTTAATAAAAAGTCATGAATGAAGAAAAAGTATTAAAGCACTAATGTAAAAACAGCCTGGTATTTCAGAATTACCCTCTGAATTTCCAAAGTAGCATATGGATTGTAGCAGCATGACTCCTACAGGCATTAATGGAAGTCACAGTGCTTTGAAAATTTAGGGCTGTCTTTTAGCAGATGCACAGTAGCCAATATTTAGT
The DNA here is from genome assembly GCA_032164245.1 of Sternotherus odoratus. Lineage (NCBI taxonomy): Eukaryota > Metazoa > Chordata > Testudines > Kinosternidae > Sternotherus > Sternotherus odoratus. The sequence goes on from JAVMKO010000007.1 coordinate 91,224,571, forward strand.
TTTTAACACTTTTAATTAAAAATAAAACAATCCAAAGGTGACTAGTTGTTATTACTAGCGCTTTGAGGAAAAAAGGTGGGTAAATTCTGGCCTTCAATGTGCTGCTCCCTTTGATGTTTATAAAATGCTCATTGAAGTCATTTGGGGACTCTGAGGGCTGAAACTGGTTCTGGTAAACGATTGTATAGTTGGAATACAAGATAAAATGCCAAATTAGCCTATTTTACTTTTTTATCCTCTTCTAACTTAAAATGTTTCAACACTAATTATAACTAAATTGATTCCAAAATGAGAACATATCTACCAAACTTTAGTCTGTTGCAAGATTTTGTGGCAGAGAAAAAGGTTTATAAATGGTAAGTCTGACGGGGCATGAAAGGTGAACAGAAATGACCTTTCCCTTGGCGTCAGTACAAATGAACATTATTAGAAGGGTTTCATCATAAAAACAGCTTCTTCCTTCTTACTGTTTTTGTGGGTACCAAAGGACAGGCCTACAGCACCCAAACTTTCTGCTTTGCTGAGACATTCCAGCATTCATTGCGATGATTACATTACCAGCATGTGAAATTAGCACCAGAATCCTGATCAAAAAGCGGCAAACTTAGACGTCCTGGAAAGTGAGATGCAGGCAGCCGTTTTAGCCTCCTCCCCTCTCCTCAGGCCCTTGTCCCTATGCACAGACTCTGTCTTTCTCCGCACATACAATTTTCCTTTGATCTGTCAGTACAGATCCCTGCACTTGGGATTTGCCTGCACAATCCACAAAGGTCCAGAACCTTCCAGATAGCTCTGACTATTGGTGGGGGCAATTCCCCTGTACCTGAAGCCATGCAATGCTCCCTCTGAGGCTGTTTACATGGGCATGTGCCCTCCCTCTCTTCTGGCCCCCCAATTTCTTCTGGTTGCCAAAGCAGCAAGTCAGAACTTTATTGAATAGCTCACAAATGCTCATGAATAGCTAGACTGGACTTTCAGGTGGTGCAAGAAGGGTGGAAGGAGTATGCCTGAAAGTCCACTCTTTTGCTGCCTATTGTGTCTCACTGACAGGGGGGCGAAGACGGGGCAGAGAGTGAGTGCAGGCAAGGATAGAAGGGTGGTAATGGATGAAGGGCAGGGAACCCTGTGCAGCGCAGTCCAGAGAGTAGAAACTGAAAAGGGACAGAACAGGTGGAGTTTAAAAGACAGATTGAGGGGAGGCTGGTGTGGAAGCAAGGCAGAGCAGGACATTCACTCACCTCCTGCCCTCCACAGCCTTTCCGGGTTCATTTTTCCCCTCAGGCTGTCTCCTACTTCCCAGGTCTGCCTTGCTTTCCCACCTCCTCCTGCTGCCATGCTGGTTGCCTCAGCTGGCCCTACTTTCCTCATCCCCCTCTACTCCCTGCACCTTGCTTTTGAGGAATGCAAAAGATAAGGAACCAGATGCAGAGGAGGAACTAGTGACTTCTCACATCGATGAGACATACCACATTGGGAACTACATAAAACTTCTGCTACCTGAATCTCTGCTACATGAACACTGTACCCAAAAGCCCTGTCCCAACTTCTCTAGATCTTAGATTCTTGCTACCACAAGACTGTATCTTCATTCCCTCAGTCCATCTTGGAGGCTGGCTACCTAGCATATATGATATTTCCCTACTGACTGCATAGTGTTGGAGCTGGACAGCAGGAAGCCTCTTTTGAATTTCCTCATGCTACCTGCATGGGGGTCTGATCCTCACTGATAAGGTTTCTGCAACTGGAGCAGACTTGTGTGGAGGCGCACAAAGGCACTGCTCTCCTCCCTTGTGCAGATGACTGTGTGCGGGAAGGGAAAAATATGTTTTCTCCTCCACAATGGCCTCATAAATACATCCATTGTGGCCTTTCTTCTGCCCCCTAGGTCATTTCCTGTGCAACAAGGTTCTATGACAGTGTGTTGCATCTCTTTTACAGATAGACCCAAACATAGCCTTTTAAATAATAATAAAAAAAATTGTTGCTTCCTCAGCATAACAGGGTAACTGTATGGAATGTGCTTCTAAAAATAGCAAAAATATTGCTAGCAACTCTTTAAAATAAATATTCTAGAAGTGAAGTGAAATATTTGTGGAAAATTTCTGTGCTAAACATATATAGAGTAACTCAGCCCAGCAGTTTGACCCCCTATGCCTTTGTATCCAATGAGTGTGTAAATTCTTGCATAATAAGCAGTGTTCTCATGCTGACGAGGAAATAGGTAGCAATAGAATCATAGAATATCAGGATTGGAAGGGACCTCAGGTGGTCATCTAGTCCAACCCCCTGCTCAAAGCAGGAACAATCCCCAATTAAATCACCCCAGCCAGGTGTCAAGCCTGATCTTAAAAACCTCTAAGGAAGGAGATTCCACCACCTCCCTAGGTAACCCATTCCAGTGCTTCACCACCCTCCTAGTGAAAAAGGTTTTCCTAATATCCAACCTAAACCTCCCCCTCTGCAACTTGAGGCCATTACTCCTTGTTCTGTCATCTGCTACCACTGACAACAGTCTAGATCCATCCTCTTTTGAACCCCCCCTTTCAGGCAATTAAAAGCAGCTATCAAATCCTTTCTCATTCTTCTCTTCTGCAGACTAAACAATCCCAGTTCCTTCAGCTTCTCCTCATAAGTCATGTGCTCCAGCCCCTAATAATTTTTGTTGTCCTCTGCTGTACTCTTTCCAGTTTTCCCATATCCTTCTTGTAGTGTGGTGCCCAAAATTGGACACAGTACTCCAGATGAGGCCTTACCAATGCCGAATAGAGGGGAATGATCACGTCCCTCGATTTGCTGGAAATGCCCCTACTTAAATAACCCAAAATGCCGTTAGCCTTTTTGGCAACAAGGGCACACTGTTGACTCATGTCCAGCTTCTCGTCCATTGTAACCCCTAGGTCCTTTTCTGCAGAACTGCTACCGAGCCATTCGGTCCCTAGTCTATAGCAGTGCAAGGGATTCTTCTGTCCTAAGTGCAGGACTCTGCACTTGTCCTTGTTGAACCTCATCATATTTGTTTTGGCCCAATACTTTAATTTGTCATGGGCCCTTTGTATCCTATCCCTACCCTCCAATATATCTACCACTCCTCCCAGTTTAGTGTCATCTGCAAACTTGCTGAGGGTGCAGTCTACACCATCCTCCAGATCATCAATGAAAATATTGAATAAAACCATCCCCAAGACCAACCCCAGGGCACTCCATTTGATGCCGGCTGCCAAGTAGGCACAGAGCCATTGATCACTATCCGTTGAGCCCGATGATCTAGCCAGCTTTCTACCCACCTTATAGTCCATTCATCCAGCCCATACTTCTTTAACTTACTGCTTTGGGACACTGTATCAAAAGCTTTACTAAAGTCAAGGAATAACACGTCCACTGCTTTCCCCTCATCCACAGAGACGCTTATCTCGTCATAGAAGGCAATTAAGTTAGTCAGGCATGACTTGCCCGTGGTGAATCCATGCTGACTGTTCCTGATCACTTTCCTCTCCTTTAAGTGATTCAGAATTGATTCCTTGAGGACCTGCTCCATGATTTTTCCAGGGTCTGAGATGAGTCTGACTGGCCTGTAGTTCTCCGGATCTTCTTTCTTCCCTTTTTTAAAGATGGGCACTACATTAGCTTTTTTCCAGTCATTCGGAACCTCCCTGATCGCCATGAGTTTTCAAAGATAATCGCCAAGTTTCTTCAAGTGTAAGTACTGAGACTTCTCTTTTCCACTATGACTTATTTCATTGTTTAAACATCTTATATAATAAAAGGCTAAGGAAGTTTGTCCGAAGCCATCATGCGCAGTAGAGACAGCCCAGACAAACGGCATGCTGGGAGGTGTAGTTCGGCAGCACAACATGGTCACCACACGTGCACCGCCGCGAGGGAAGCAGGGTCTGGATCAGGTGGCTTGGGGAGCGCGGGCAGGAGGGTGGCTGGGCACAGGAGGCGCAGGCAGGGGGCTCTGGCCGGGCGGGGTGCGGGAAGGGGGCACTGGGCCAGCGGGGCGGAGGCGCTCGGGCATGGCCCGGCCAGCTGCGCCCAGCCTAGCGGAGCAGGCCGCCTTCCCCATGCTGCTGGGAGGGAGCGGGCTGGGCTGTCGGGCACATGACGAGGGGTTGAGGGGCCATTGGAGTGGGGGAGAGGGAGAGAGCTGAGTGAGTGGGGGGGCTGTTGGAGTGGGGGAGAGGGGTGAGAGAACTGAGCGAGTGGGGGGGCCGTTGGAGGGGGGAAGGGGGAGAGAGCTGAGCGAGTGGGGGGGCATTGGAGTGGGGAGGGGGAGAGAGCTGAGCAAGTGGGGGGCTGTGGGAGGGGGGAGAGAGCTGAGCGAGTGCGGGGGGCGTTGGAGGGGGCAGAGCTGAGCGAGTGCGGGGGGTGTTGGAGGGAGGAGGGGGAGAGAGCTGAGCAAGTGGGGGGGCCGTTGGAGGGGGCAGGGGGGAGAGAGCTGAGCGAGTGGGGGGGCCGTTGGAGGGTGGGAGGGGGGAGAGAGCTGAGCGAGTGCGGGGGCCATTGAAGGGGGAGGGGGGAGAGAGCTGAGCGAGTGGGGGGCCGTTGGAGGGGGAGAGGGGGGAGAGAGCTGAGCGAGTGGGGGGGCCGTTGGAGGGGGGAGGGGGGAGAGAGCTGAGCCAGTGGGGGGGCTGTTGGAGGGGGGAGAGGGGAGAATGCTGAGCCAGTGGGGGGCCATTGGAGGGGGGGAAGGGGGAGAGAGCTGAGCGAGTGGGGGGGCCGTTGGGGGAGAGAGAGCTGAGCGAGTGGGGGGGGGGGGGCGCGAACCGTTACCGTTGGCCTGTGTACACGGGCTTTTACACTAGTTTCTAATAATTTTGTAAAGGAGTCCATTAAACATAGGTGGAGGAAGGCCATAGGGCAATTTGTTCTGTAATGCCTACTTTTAAGAGAGTTTTCTTTGGTCTTTCCTCCAGCATGAGATTTAGACAGATGCATATTGTAAAAGCAGATTTCTGTTTTAAGTCACTAAAGATTTTTTCTGTTATTAGAACTTTATCTCTACCATTACTCAGGGGCTTTGTGCATCCAACAGACCCCAGCAATGCATACCTGAATCTTGTCCATGCATTCAAATGCCTTTTCTTTCCCCTGAATTGGTCAGGAGTGTTTTTTCAACATCTTGTGAGTTGTTATTGTTTTGTTCTGATTGTTTTGTTTTGTTTTTGATGGACTGAACTCCTGTTCATACTAAACAGTAAAGTAATAGAAATGACAACATTTCATCAGTGAGTGTGGCAACAAATACTGTGTGTCTGTATGTGAACAGAGCTATCTGCTTCTAATTTGTATTTTATTCATGAACATCAGGGCGCGAAATCTTTCCGTTTTATTGGTATTGTATACAATAAGTTATTAGATTTCATCTCTGTAATACACCTGCAGTAAAATAACAAAACATTACTGCACTTAAGGAACATGTGTGTGTGTTACAATGTTCCACCCCTGTACAAGCAGCTGCTTACAGATTTCAAGATCCAGTGTATAAATTCCCTAGAGCCCACCTCTAATAATCGAGACACATCTGCCATTGCAGCATTATAGGCATATGTAGTTTTATTGAAACTATACCTGTATATAAAAAATTAAATAACTCCTACCTCAATTAAATTGGCAAGCTACCTTTTGTGAAGATCAAATTGCAGACCTCTTGAGACATAGTGAGGTTCATTTCATTCTTCTTTTACAAATCACTAGGTATGTTTTTTGATTGGTCAAATAACTAGATTTCTTTACACTTTGATGGCAAGAGTCCTTTATTATAATTTCTTCTTTGTTTTCTTCTCATATAAAACCATGCAAATGCTATATTATGATGACAGAAAAGATATCTAACAAAACAAAGCAATTCAAGGTTAAGGCTCATACAATATCTGATCTTAACCCACATTTTTGTGTCCAGATACAAAAATGTGAATGCCCGCAAAGAATACTGAAGGATGTTTTTGTGACTACACAAACACACCAGTTTGTTGACTAGGCAATGTGTTGATGCAGGATACACTAGTGTCTGACTCTGTATGAAATCAATTATAGAAACTAAAGTTGTATTGTATGTTAAACGTGTTATTCTGTTAAAGAGAGAACAGAGTCCAGTAACTGCCATTTTGTTCAGTGTTCCTACTAAACTGTCACAACTTTATTTACTACTTATACATATAGCACCAAAAATATTTGTGACTTCCTCAGCAAAACAGGGTAAAGAACGTGCTTACAGAAAGAGCAAAAATATTGCTAGCAACTCTCTAAAATATTTATTCTGGAGCAACTCTCTAAAATATATATTCTGGGAGTGAAGTGAAATATTTGTGGGAAATTTCAGTGGTAAACACATGTAGAGTACCTCAGCTCAGTAGAATGACCCACCCACCCCACCCAATGCCTTTTGTTCTAAAGATTTTAAATCTATATACAGTGGGTGAGATCCTCACCCCATTGATGTCATAAACCAGAGTGGATCCAGGATTTCAACCGGTAACTTTTGCAAAAAAGTTTATAGTTTGGGCATAATTGCCACCTGTCACCGTTTTTGCTGAATTGTCTCATGTTGGAAGGCAGAAGTGTTACTCCAGATCCTGAGATCAGTGCCCGTGCCTATGAAACACCCTGTGACCATGGTTATATTGTAGTTTGACCTACATTTTAACACTAATTTAATAACCTGAGTAAATTTTTTTTTGTCAGACAAACTTATAAAAGTGACAAACGTAAGTTCAGGTGTCTGTGTGGTTCATTTAGTAGGTGTTCTCCTAATTTTAGCTAGAAAGGCAAAAGCTCATAGTCTGCTTCATAACTGGAGAAATGCTGAAATGTAACACTGAAGTTCAGTTGTAAAAGGACGTGCTCTACTTTTTGAAGTGCAGTCCTTTGGAGCAGATGTTAAACCAAGTGCTATCTCGGTAAAACTTTAAGTTCCCCAAGCACTTTCCATAAACTAATATCCTGGACACCAACTAATATGGCTGCTTATAATGTCCAGCAGTAGGTGTGTACTATAATTGAGAGCCAGTGGCTTCTCCATTTGCTGCTGCAGTCATTGTATATTACATTATCCATTATATATTATACTAGCGAAAATACCCGGCGTTGCTCGGGTCCATCGGAGGTGGGGAGGGGACAGAGAACTGAGTGAGTGCGGGGTCCGTTGGAAGGGGGAGGGGGCAGAGAGCAAACCTGACAGTCCCACCTCACCCCCCCCAACCAAACCCGACACCCCCACCGCACTTACCCCTCGACCAACCCCGACTCACATTTTCACCCCCAAACCCAACACCCCCACATCACCCCCCTACCAACACCCCCTGACCAACACCCACACCTCACCCCCGTAGACCAAACCCGACACACCCACCTCACTTTCCCCCCCAACCAAACCCGACACCCCTACCTACCACCACAAACAGACCCGACACCCACACTTCACTTACCCCTCGACCAACCCCAACCCCCCTTCTCACCCCCCACAAACAAACCCAACACCCCCACCTTACCCCCCCCACCAAACCCAACACCCCCTGACCAACCCCAACCCCCACACCTCACCCCTCACCCACCCTGACATCTTCCCACCCCCCCAGACGAAACCCAACACCCCCGGCTCACTTACCCCCCGACCAAACCCGACACCCCCACCTCACCCCCCCCGACCAAACCCGACACCCCCACCTCACCCCCCCCCGACCAAACCCGACACCCCTACCTCACTTACCCTCCAACCAAACCCAACTCGGGTCCGTCGGAGGTGGGGAGGGGACAGAGAGCTGAGCGAGTGCAGGGTCCATTGGAGGGGGGAGGGGGCAGAGAGCTGAGCGAGTGCGGGGTCCGTTGGAGGGGGGAGGGGGCAGAGAGCTGAGCGAGTGCGGGCTCCGTTGGAGGGGGTATTATGACATCATAACTACGTCACAGAGAACAGCAGCTCCCCAGCTGATGTGAATGAGCTTTAAAGAATTTCACCCCTGGGGGGCGTCAGAGGTGAGATTTGAAAAATTTTCGACTCTTACCCTGATTAGGACCCTAAGGCCTCTAACTGTACCAAATTTCAAGTCTCTAGCTCAAACGGTGTGGATGGAGTAAGTGCACATACATACACGCATACATACACGCATACACCATTTGACTTTTATATATATAGATTATATTGTACATTGGTTTGATGCATTGAGATACCTTGAATGTGAAAGATGCTACAAAAATGAAGCTATATTTGTGCCTGCAGTCATATCATGCTATATTGTGATCTTGTCATAACTCCTAAACTCATCAGGTTCATGAAAAGCCACGTTGCTGTAAGAAGTAATTCTGGCAATTATCAGTGTCAGAATTGTATGACCCAAACATACAAGTATAACATATGGGGATGCTGTCTTTTGGCTATAATGTAAAAATCAATGCTCTAACTACTCTTGCTTATTAAAGATCATCTGGCTTTTAAATTTTCTTTCTTCAAGAGCAGGTGTATAAATCCTGATATCCTAGCAAAATCCAAATTGGATGTTTGGCCTTTGTGCACATCACTAGCCAGTCTTTGGCACTTCTTCAGCAGAATTCTACGGTCTTCTCTATGCCCTTGACTGTGTCCACAGGGAGCTAGCTACCAAGTTCTATCTCTGACTCCTTTAATAAGCCAGAGATCTTTGTTCCCTCTAAAAGGGCCAAATGGCTACTCCCTAGATACATCAGATACACAGTTCAGATTAGTTGTAAAAAAGTGAGATTGAATTGGCACTATTGCTGAAATATTGCTCTTTAACAATAAGGCACATTTTTTAAAATAATGATTACTGTTAAACAATGTAATATTCTCTGAAAGCGTCACCTTTCCTCCATTTCCTCCCCATTGTCATCTTTTTGGTATTTGGCACATACTGGCACATTGCCTGTTTCCAACAGACCATTTCGGATAGTTTCTCTCCCACATAGAAGTTATACTGTTCTGCCACCATCTAAGGGTATGTCTTCACTACTAACGTTAATGCTAACATGTGGCTTTAACGTGGCTGTGTAGTCGCGGTGCAGCGCTGGAAAAGGGCTTTCCCAGCAGTGTAAAAAACCCACCCCGATGAGGGGAGTAGCTGTAAAAAAAAACACCCCCACGAAGGGTGTAGCTCCCAGCACTGGTGAATTGTCTACACTGGCGCTTTACAGTGCTGAAACTTGCATCGCTCCGGGGAGTGTTTTTTCACACCACTGAAGAAGATACTTTCAGCGCTGTAAAGTGACAGTGCACACAAGGCCTAATTCTAATGTGAATTACCTGCTATTTTGCAGAGAGGGATGAATGTGTATAGCAGCTTTAGTCAAACTTAATTACCATGTAAAAGGATGTGTAGGACCTTCACATTCGGCAGTTTAAGATGGGCAAATAAGTAGTTTTAAGAAGCACCGAGATCACTAAGTATTAAAGTACGGTAATCAATATTTTTACCATGGATAAAATGTAGGCTGCATAGTCGCTGTCACAGCTATTAAATTTTTTTCTACAGTATAGGCATATCGCGTCTTATGCAAGGGTTTGGTTCCCTCGCGTAAGTTCGGCATAAAGCCAAAACCCCATTGACTTCAATGGCAGGCGAAATCGCCCACCCTAAAGAAATTTTTTATATTTTTAGTTTTCCCTTACTTACTTTTTTTTTAGGACGACTGCATAAAGCGGAAATTTCGCAAGTTAAATGAGCATAAACCATGACATGCCTGTACATTGAATACCTGTTGCTTTCATTGGGAAAGAGATTTTACATCACTTCTTACTCTAAATGCTGTTGTGAAATGTGACTTGCACTATTGTGATAGTTACCAGTTTTTCAGTGGTGGCTGCATTTTAGTGATGAAGTTTAAAGCGATCCCTTTACATACATATGGTCAGTTTCAAAACCTGGCCTCCCTCATTTTGTCCATAATTTTCACATACAATAATTGCATCTTCAATTATTTGCAAGCATAATTTAGGTAATTTAGTACCTGATTGCACCCACAAATCAGATGATTGAACATGCAAATGACATAAATTGAGAAAACAAATAATTGTGAGTGCAAAATTGCTTACGGAATTTTTTCACTTGCTGATTCAAATGGATCAACCAGATAAGGACTACTGAAAATTAGGCCTGTGGTCTGTGAGTTTTTCACAGAACTTTGATGCTTCCAAAATGTTAATTAATAACTAGTTATTCCAATGAATAATAAACTATTGCTTCATATATAGCAATTAAGGTATCTCAGATTATTTCATCAAACAATGCACAGTGATTGTGTTGATAAATGGGGAAGCTATTTGTGAGCTCAAGAGCACTTGGAGTCTGTATTCAAATAGAGGCAAAGTAGGCCATGACCGACCCTATAGTTATCCTCTTTTAATAAAAAGTGCTTTGAGCTCTTTAACTTCCTCTAGCACAGAGGATATGGAGAAAGATGGTGGTTTGACTTCTTATCTAAAGGACTGCTGTTCTTACAGCGCACCTTCTCCGTAACACACGTCTTAGTACAGCAGTTCAGTGTTAGCTTTAGGCATTCATCCCAATTCTTAGTGAGGCCGCATAAATCATAGTATTTTGGCACAGAGAGATGTGGGCTTGCTGAGTCACACTACCTGTTATTATATTATTATTAATTATTATTATTATTTTATTAATTTGTATTTATTTGTACTGTAAGAGTAGTAATTACATTATAGCAAGGAGAGATTTTAGGGAAACCATGAGATTCTCCCATCAGTGGATCTTTGGAACATCTGGATGTAATAACTCTGAAATGGTATATCACCTTCTACCCCCAAACCCTCAGAACCAACCAACTAATCTTCAGGCACAATCTTTCTTATGACTTCTCAGTACATGCAGGGAATGAGCAGTTTTCTCCGTACTTTAGGGGGCACAGATTATTCTCCCTGGTGTGCCAGCCCTTCTTTGTGGGCAGGTGTGTGGTTGTGGTAGAGCACAGCCCACCCCTTTCAGTAGTTCCTCCACACCTCACCCCTGAATTATATTTAACTAGCCAGTTTTAATTCAATATAAAACAGACATTTAACCAGCTTTACTTTCTAGAGGTTGAAAGCTGTTTTTAAAATGGTTGTTGTTATTTATTACTATGTTGGGGTTTTGTATGTATTGAGCACTTCTGAAAGATATCATAAAGGCAGCTGTAAAGATTAGAATTTCTTTATCCATACACCCGGTACTCCTGGGGCACAAGCAGTGCAGACCCGCCCACACTGGTCCTGCCAATATGGACTAGTCCTACCATGGGATATAGAGGCTATCAATAAAATGGCCAATGAGAGCGGATTGTGATTTTGGTTTAGGTGGTATGAATACATGTGCTCTGGGAGCTGGACAGAAACCACTAAACCATAACCCAGGAGCAGTTAGTTGGTAAACGTTTTTGGTCATTGTGAAACAGGGCTGTATGTAATTGTCCTAGTGGTGAAAGGTTCTCTATCTGGCAGATGTTATAATAATAAATCACTCTCAATGCCACTTTTGTCCTCTTCTCCATCTCAGTGTAGTATGATGCCATTTTGCCAGTCATGATATTCTTCACATTCAGATCCCTCCTAAAGACCTTCTTCTTATGAGCATTCCAGAAGTGAATGCATAAAGCAACAATAGACCCATGTCCCAATTCATGATTCTCTCTTCTGGGCCTCTTAATACCACCTGTGTTCTCTGTGTCTTGTTTAGTTTGGAAACTATTTGGAGTAGGATTTTCTTTTTTGTTCCATTGCTGTGAAGATTGCTGAATACATTGTTGGTGATTACCACATAATAAATAATAACAGAGGAGCCAGGTACATCGTTATGTCTTCGCAGCAGATGAGGTATATGTCTGCCAGACATATAATGCTTGCTGCAGTATGTTTAGCAACAGTGAGAAAGTTAATATTTTTATTTTGTTTTGAAGTTAATGACAGAATGTGGCCATCTGTCTGCATTTTATAGGCCTTTCTATTTTTAAAAGCTATTTTCTTTCTTTGAAAGGAGGGCTAGGTTGACTATTAAGAGAGCCTGTTTATTTTACTAGTAAAGTAGATCGAGTCAACACTATGGTTCAGGTAAAGTGGATATTTTCCGTATCCTTGCCTTTCAAAACTATCTTGGGAAAAAAAGATCCATATAATGTCTAATAAAACTGAATATATGTCTGGAATGTAATGCACCGGGGTATTTCTATCTTTTTTACATACTGTCATAACATATGGGGTTAGTTTTACAATGCATGTGTTAGATAAATAGACATTGTGACAAAAACTGGATGCAAAATGTATCTACTGTAATTTCACTAAGATGAGCAATTCATCCTGCCTAGTGGAAAACTAGAAAGATTTAAGGGTTTTAATTTTTCTTTTGATGAATTTAACACTAGTAAAAGATGATAGACTGACAGGCTTGGAAACTGTAATCCGCTAGCCCAGGGGTCTCCAAACTTTTCAGCCCGAGGGCCGCATTAGCTATCAAATAGCAGTTCGGGGGCCGACAACACACTCGAGGTCCAAATAAAAAAGAATCAAAACATGGATGTTGTTTTAAATTATTTATTTAATATTATTTTATTCAGTTATTATTTAATAACACATTGATACACTACACATGAACACCTGTTCACTACACATGAACACTACACATGAACACTACACATGAACACCTGTTCACTACACATGAACACTACACATGAACACTACACATGAACACCTGTTCACTACACATGAACACTACACATGAACACCTGTTCACTACACATGAACACTACACATGAACACTACACATGAACACCTGTTCACTACACATGAACACTACACATCAACCCCCCAACTGACCCACCCAGCCAGGTCTCTCCCCCCAAAACCTCCTTTCCTCCAACCCCCAACTGACCCACCCAGCCAGGTCTCTCCCCCCAAAACCTCCTTTCCTCCAACCCCCCCCCCAACTGACCCACCCAGCCAGGTCTCTCCCCCCCAAACCTCCTTTCCTCCAACCCCCAACTGACCCACCCAGCCAGGTCTCTCCCCCCAAAACCTCCTTTCCTCCAACCCCCCCCCCAAATGACCCACCCAGCCAGGTCTCTCACCCCAAAACCTCCTTTCCTCCAACCCCCCCCCAAATGACCCACCCAGCCAGGTCTCTCACCCCAAAACCTCCTTCCCTCCCACCCACCCCCCAACTGACCCGCTCAACCCGGTCTCTCCCCACATACCGGTTCGCCGCCTGGCAGTGGGTGGCTCCTTGTTTCGCCCCCTGTAACTGCGTGGCGGTGCGGCGCGTCCTGGCCCCAGCTCTGAGCCGTCCCTGGCCGGCGGCGGCAGCCGAGCACGTGGCGCGTCCCGGCCGGCGGCGGCAGCCGAGCACGCGGCGCGTCCTGGCCCCGCGGCGGCAGCCGAGCACGTGGCGGGTCCCGGCCCCGCGGCGGCAGCCGAGCACGCGGCGGGTCCCGGCCCCGCGGCGGCAGCCGAGCACGCGGCGCGTCCCGGCCCCGCGGCGGCAGCCGAGCACGCGGCGCGTCCCGGCCCCGCGGCTGGCGGCCCGCGCGGCGCTTCCAGGCCCAGCGCGGAGCCGTCCCAGCGAAAAGCTCAAAAGAGCCAAAAATTCCCTAAAGAGCCAAAAAGATCTCCACGGGCCGGATGAGAGGGCCTCGCGGGCCGCATCCGGCCCGCGGGCCGTAGTTTGGAGACCCCTGCGCTAGCCAGAGGACTCTTCCCATGTGACATAGGCAGTGGCACTGCAAGTTTCTTTACAGTGCTCTACCAGTATGTCTTCCACGTGACCTGGAAGTAGTGGTCCCCTCACGTCCATACAATTTTTGGTGCCTCTGCTAAGAACAACAAGGGTATCAAATAATTTGTGCTGGCAGGGCTTGAAAATCCCACTTACCACTGAGAAGTAAAACTTTCCCTCTGGAACAATTTCCCAGGTCATGCTGCAGAGGACCTCTGGGACTGCAGATTCCCTCTTTCTGTGAACTGTTGTCCAAAATATGACCAAGTGGTTGGACCCTAGAGTAGGGGTGGCCAATCTGAGCCTGAGAAGGAGCCAGAATGTACCAATGTACATTGACAAAGAGCCAGTGTAGTACGTCATCAGCCCCCCATGAGTTCCCCCACTACCACTCCTTCCCCACTCCCAGGGCCTCCCACCCACCGGCAGCCCCACCAATCAGTGCCTCCCCCATCCTCCCCACACCTCTGGATCAGCTGTTTCATGGCATGCAGGAGGCTCGGAGGGGGAGGGGGAGGAGTGAGGGCATGGCAGGCTCAGAGGAGGGGGCAGGAAGGGGTGGAGTGGGGGAAGGCCTGTGGCAGAGCCAGGGGTTGAGAATTGAGGACCCCCTTCCCCTCCCATTTCTCCCCCTCCCCCCGGACACATTGGAAAGTTGGCACCTGTAGCTCCAGCCCTGGAATTGGTGCCTATACAAGGAGCAGCATATTAACTTCTGAAGAGCCACATGTGGCTCTGGAGCCAGAGGTTGGCCACCCCTACCCTAGAGCATTGCTTCACCTTTTCATAGGTCCAGGGGAGTGAAGATTTCAATTCAACTGGGATGCTGCCCTTAGGTTGCCAGTTCAAATTTAGGGTTGATATTGTTAGCGGATTAGGCACAGACTTGGGATTCAGAGTACCTGGATTCTGTTCTTGACTGTTCCTCTGGCCTTGTCTACATACAAATTTGCACTAGTTTAGTTAAATCTCTACATTCCCATGTAAACACTTTTATTTCATTTGTGTGGCTTATTTTGGTTTAGCTTTAACCTCCTCAGACTTTGTTTAAGGTGAAGTGAAATAAGACTGGTTTAATGCAAAATAAGTGTCCTCATAGCCTCTTACACTTGATTAACTAAATTAGTGTAAAATCACACCTTAAATTAAACAAGTGGAATTCAGCTTCTGACAGTGGCCAATGCTAGGTGTCCCAGAAGGAATAAACCGAACAGGTAATCATCAAGTGATCCATGCCCTTTTGCCCATTCCCAACGTTGCCAATCCTGGCTAATAGCGATTGATGGACCTATCCTCCATGAACTTATCTAGTTGTTTTTTGAACCTTTTTTATAGTCTTGGTCTTCAGAACATCCTCTGTCAGGGAGTTCCACAAATTGACTGTGCTTTGTGTGAAAAAATACTTCCTTTTGTCTGTTTTAAATCTGGTGCCCATTGATTTCATTTGGTGACCTCTAATTCTTGGTATTTGGTGTCGTGAGCCCACTATATTTGTAAAAAGCCAATGCATGCCGACATTTCCCACAGTTCCCATGGTTCTAAGTAAAGAGAAATGCTGCAGTATCCCAATTACTACTGCCTGGTCCTTGGCCTAAATACTGTCTTTTTAATGGTGGCCATCATATATGTAATGTATTTATATATCAAGATAGAGACTTTGGGGATGGATCGGACAGGACGATGTAATTGATCATAAAGGTTTGATGGAGTGAAACATGTACACTAATTTGTTCTCACTTTGTTGAATTCATTCTTTCCTATTTTACATGGGAAGCGTCTGGCACAGATGAAGAAGCCACCTGGTGATCTTGATGCTCCCCAGCAATAAAACGTCACCTCTTTCTCTCTCCCTAGGATTGGAATCTACACCTGTTGGTTATGTGATGCAGTCTGCCTGCAGTGTGTACTGCAAAGGGAGAGATGGAAACAAAATCTTTATTCTTAAGCTTTTAATTGAAAGCACATGCATATTTTTAATTCAGAAGTTTTCCTTCAGTGCTAAACTAGCTAAAAGACCATTCACAAGAAGGCTAGGTATAACTGTGTGGTGCGTCATGCTGTATTTTGGCTTCCATGACCATACAACCACTGTATTTTTATCCATTTCAGATTTAACAAAAAAGCTGCTGTGTTTTTCACATTGCTCACATCAGCTGAATTTGCTGATATGTATTGTGGGGATGAGTATAATTTTTTATCCTGTCTGAAAACCAAGGTATCATAAACTTTACAGGTGTTGGGCTGTACTTAAAACGAAGATTGCTCTGGATTTTCTTTGACATTAGTTTTAGAACATAAAAGTGGGCATACTGGGTTAGACCAAAGGTTCATCCAGCCCAGCATCCTGTCTACTGACAGTGGGCAATGCCAGGTGCCCCAGAGTGAGTGAACCTAACAGGTGATGATCAAGTGATCTCTCTCCTGTCATCCATCACCACCCTCTGACAAACAGAGGCTAGGGACACCATTTCTTACCCAGGATTGTTACAATAGTATGTACAGTTGTTACAGCTGTATTTCCATGTGAATGGCCTTTGGAATGCATTTATTAGATTTTGACCATATTAAAAATATTGAAATTAGGAGAGAGGAATTTAAATGCAGTTAAATGGATACTTTCCACTTCTTAAAAATCATAGAATTAATTAATGTGTCACTAAAATACATATTTATATTTGCTCAAGTAACCCTATTTTGTAAAAAACAAAATAAACATAAGTTTATAACAATGAAGACAGTGAACACCCTTAAATTTTTAAGTAGTATTGAAATGCCAATCCGTTTAGTTTGATGATTTTTAACAGTCATTTGCCAAAAAAGAAAAAACAAATAAAAACAAACCATAGCAAAGCAGAGCAATGTATTTGCAAGAGTTCAATTTCAGTTGCAGACATGCATTCAAACAGAAGAGAAACACACTGTGTAACCTAACCCGGGTAAATAATCTTTCATTTTCATCTGACTCTAAAGAATATAATCATCTTTTCCCCACCTCCTCCATTACCATACAAATGTAATTCATGTTAGGCAGTTTTGTAAAGTAGTAAGCATCAGTTGTATCCACAGACATGCATACTGTCTTCCTCCAGGAGAAAAGAAAGGTTATTGGGGAGACTCTGGTGCAGCAGTCCCAACAGATCTCTTCTGTTAACACCCTTCTGTTAACACCCTCTGAGGAGGAAAAGAATGTGGTCCTTTAACATACTTGCAGTGGGCCATATGTGGTTTGCTAAGTCCACATTGCTAAGCTTGTTTGGAAGGGCTTCCTTGGAGTGGCAGAGAGAGGTGCCTGCATCATGTACTCTGCTTCCACCTTCTTACACAATTTAAACTGTCTTTTTTGGTTCAAGTACCACTCCTTCCATCCTCTCCCATTAATAC
This sequence comes from Sternotherus odoratus, assembly GCA_032164245.1. Taxonomy (NCBI): domain Eukaryota; kingdom Metazoa; phylum Chordata; order Testudines; family Kinosternidae; genus Sternotherus; species Sternotherus odoratus. The sequence goes on from JAVMKO010000007.1 coordinate 91,241,655, forward strand.
AAATATATGGTTCAAGTTCCACTTGCTCCTCCCACTTTTTAAGGTAAATATATGAGTTTTAGCTGGATATTGCCTTTTTAAAACTATGTCCTAGATTGTGGAAAGATTTTTAAATTGCTTTTAGCCTCTGGATAACGTTATTTTACACAGAGTTGCTTGATTTTGGATAAGAAGGGGGTTAAGTATTGCTTATCTTTGGGTATGTCTACACTGCAGTGTAAGCCCAGGGTTTGAACTCAGGCTTAAGCCTGTCCCATCTTCCCTCTGCACACGAATCACATTAACCCGAAGCTCGTACCCAAGGTCTCAGGGCCCCACAGGCATGGGGAGTCTGAGCCTGCATCAAGCTGGGACCCAGGGTGCAAGTCTAATTGATTTTGCAGTGTAGACTTAGCCCTTCCGAACTTGTATTGTGGGAGTTCACCAAAACTATTCCACAATCCCATGGGCCAATTTTCTTTGTGCTCTGAATGGTCAAAGTTGGTGGATACTCAAGTTTTCTACACTGCACCATGAACAAAGGGCTAGAGCGGCCACATGCAGGAAGGGCTCTAGGAAGTCTGGGATAAGAATGATTGGACTTGGGCCTGCATAATGTAGTGTAGACGTGGGGGCTTCAGGTTGGGATCCAGGGTTTAACAGTTCCTAATCTGGGGTTACAAATAAGTGATTAGGGGTATAGAACGGCAACAAAAATGATTAGAGGTATAGAACAGCTTCCGTGTGAGGAGAGATTAATAAGATTGGGACTTTTCAGCTTGGAAAAGAAGTGCCTAAGGGGGGATCTGATAGAGGTCTATAAAATCATGAGTGATATAAAGAAAGTAAATAAGGAAGTGTTATGTTCTCTTCATAATACAGGAACTGGGGGCCACCAAATGAAATTAAGAGGTAACAGGTTTAAAACAAACACAAGAAAGTATTTTTTCATGCAATACACTGTCAACCTTTGGCACTCTTTGCCAGAGAATGTTGTGAAGGCCAATACTATAATGGAGTTCAAAAGGGAGATAGATAGATTCATGAAAGATAGGTCCCTCAATGGCTACTAGCCAGGATTGGCAAGAATGGTGTCCCTAGCCTCTGTTTGCCAGAAGCTGGAATTGTGTGAGAAGGCTTGATGATAACCTGTCTGTTGACTCCCTTTGAGGCACCTGCCATTGGCCACTGTCAGAGGACAGGATACTGGGCTTGATGGACCTTTGGTCTGACCCAATATTGCCGTTCTTATGTTCTTATGAAGACACTCAAGCCCTCGGTTAACAAACTGGTTAATCTGCTAACTGGAGTTCTACTAATCCTAGGTTTACATTGCACTCTAGACAGTGTAGTATCTTTGAGACCAACAACAGTAATGAGTTAACAAAAACATTCTTCTAAGCAATTAAATTATTCAGCTGTTTTTTATTTATTTGTTTGTTGTTTTAAAGACAGGAAGTTTTCTTGGTCTTTTGGATGTTTTTAATGTAACTTTTCTTTTGGTAAAAATATTGCTAACACTTAATTTCAGAAAAACACTCTTTTTGAATTTGAACTTGTATAAGCCTTTTCTGTGTTCTCATATTCAAAGGGAAAATAATTATATACTTAAAAATGGGAATTCAGCCACTAACCACCTTTTAAGACTGCAGCATGTCAGAATATTTTACCCCGTCTGAAACAACTCGACCCAGTATTCTTGTAGTAAGCTCTTTATAGTTAAATGTTTACACAGGGAAGAGTGATGTTAATTTTCTTGTTAGGTTAACAGGTCTTTTAAAACTTTGCCCTATTTTAGGTTTTGAAATAATTTGACAAAGAGAAACATTTTAAGGCAAGTAGTGATTAGAATATACTTATTGAATTATACACGGAAGGGCTCACTTGAACTGGGAAAGTAGTATAGACTGACTAGGGAATTATTGCCTGCAATTCTTATGTATTTTACTCTGGGAAAAAATGTAAAAAAGCTCTTTTCATTGCACAGTATGAATTTCTGCACTTCATTAACCCTCATTCTTCCCCTCATCATCCCCAATAAGTGACCACATTGCTGATAAGTACCAGATGGATATAGGATTTGAGACACTTTGGGAAAAGGTGGATGGACTTGGGTATTACGAACAATGATGTTACACTGTAACATTTTTTAAAAGAATGTGAAAAAGAGGTAAAACAGGAAGATGCAAGAGCCTTTTCATAACCATCGGGCAGTTCTGATTTACATGCCAACACTCATGAGTTTTATTTGACTATTACTCCACTATATATTAAGTGGTAGTTACCTTGGTAACACTTACATCATATGCCAGTGCTCTGATATAGTGCATGTTTAAAATACAGAAACACTTAATATAACTGAGCTTTTGTATGTTTTGCTGTACTGTATTATGGGGGAGGCAGAGAAAGTGTCTGTAAGCAGACATATTTTTTCCTACAGTTTGCTGCTTATATACATTGTGCAGAGATGCAGAAATAGGCAGATTTTCTCTTCATGTTTAATTTGAACTGTTGCATAGAACAGGTGAGTGAGTGGAGGTTTTATTTACACAAGGGAGAAGTTGTAGAGAAATTGAATTGTGTGATGATGTGGCAGTTCTCTATTGTAGCATCACTGAGTTGCTTTGTAAGAAATACTGCAGACAGCTCTTAATTATATGCAGCTGAGCAGTAATCCACATTAGATCCAATATTGACTATAAGCCAAATTCTGCCCTAATTTACCCCTCTTGTGGTGCACCCATACATCGGTGGATTTACACAAGTGTGAACTGAGGGTAGAAGTTGGCTCTATATCTCCTATCCTGCCCTACAAAAGGATTCTGCCATTACCCTTCAGATAATATTCACATGATTTGGTTCAGGTTTATGTATAAACTGCATCACTTTGATCTAAGTTTGCTACACTTTCTTGACTATAATATTGTATTAGATTAGTTGCACAGCATTACTGTGCAACTAAGATAAATGTGTGTTATCAACTTTGGTGGCACAAAACTGCACCTCTCTTGATTGGCAAACTGGATGGCGTTCATCCTGGATGGGGTTCCCTGAGTAATGGATTTTGTGTAGAACTCTAAGATCTAGCTTCCTCAACCTCTCTGCTGCCCTTTACAACACTCTTATGGGTTTTTTAAAATGTCTTTGTCAGTCTGGGTTGTTTACATATAGATGAAAGTTTTTGATAGTAGGAAGATTAGGCTCAAATTCCACTCTGTGAATGAAATATGTATTCTGAAAAGTTAAAAATGAAGTGGAGAACTTTACAGTCCTTGTTAGACTGATGTTGTTAATAAGGTGTTGAATTTTCTTGAAATCTAGAGGATGAAGGAGAATGAGTGGAATCATTAGTGGTTGGAGAAAGGAATGTGTCAAGCAGGTGGAATCAGCTGTCATTGGCTGTTGGGTAGGGAAGTGGATGGAGATGTGGATATTGTGGATGATTGATTTACCAGCCTTTACACAATTCTGGAAGCTGGATATGGTATCTGATAATATGTAATATTAGTTAACATATTTTTTTAGTCTTCACAGTATTCAATTCAGTAGGTAGTTGTTTCTCATTCTGACTATTGTAAACTCAGCAATTTCAACCCCAAGCATTTAAAAAATCATGAGTCAGTCCTTCCCTCCTCCTAAAATCACAAGATTGGGTTTAAAAATCATGAGATTTTAAATATGATGACTTTGGAGAAGGTTTATTTCCTTCTCATTTCTGAGCTTTAGGTAACATTTGGGTCACATTTTCTTCACAACCATGAAAGCTGAGACTCTCACAATGATGGGACTTAGGGCTTTAAGAAAAATACCAGATACTGCGAGACTCATAATAAGGGAGTGAGCCATGCTGTAAATGAAAAAGCTGTGGATCAATATTACAAACAGATTTATTAGCATTTAGTGATCACCAAACAGCAGTGCATGAATTTACAGTATCTGACTCATTATGCCTAAAGTTGAAGAAATCGGTAGGGAAAAAGTGAATGAAGATATAGAGGAAATGAATACAGGTCATTCTTCCAAAGTAAAAAGTGAAGTTTGTCAAGAGTTGCTAAGTACAAAAAATTAAAAACAATTTGTGCTCCTGCTTACCTAAAATATGTAGAAAAAATAGATTATTTAGGTTAAAAGTGCCAAATGAAAATTCATCTATTGAAGTGGAAGAGTTTGCTGATTCTGCAAGTGAGGTGTTTTATGCCATCATCAGCTTCTCCATCATTAAAACATAGATGCTATGATGTAATTTAAAACCCTAATCCTGGCTGTCCATTACCTGTTCAACATCAGATTAATTCAAGAGAAGTGTTTTGTTCGTCTTTGATGCCCAAAAAATTAAAATGATCAATCTATGGTTAATTCATAAAATCTCTGAAAGTTGCTAATTTCTTTTATCCAATATAACATTATATTTGGTGCTCAAAATGCACAAAATGAACAATTTGAAGTAATGATTGAAGAACTGCATCCTAGATATAAGTCCCTCCAGAGAGATTAAAACTTAGAGGTCCAACCCTAAGTAATGCAAGTGAAGAAATAGTGGGGGCAGGGAATAATTATTTTAAAAAAGAACTCAAGAGAATCAACATTAAGGATACTAGCGCACAGGGGTTGGTTGAACATGAGAAACTACCATGTTATAGCTACAAGTATTTTGACAAAGACATAGGTTGACTTTTGAAAAAAAAAACCACAAAATGTTGTGTAAAGGTTGGTAAAGATGCCATCTAACCAACGATAAAAAACTATGACAAAGAGTTCTTTGCTATTTGCTCTGACAAAGGAAAGGAAAAGAAAAGATAAGGTGCTTCTCAGATGCAGTCACCCAAACTGCTGACTGAGTGTTCAAGAAACAGTATAAATCTCGCTGAGAAAAGTTAAAGCACTTGGTGGAAGATCAAAATTCTTCCTCAAACACTTTTAGGGTCATGGTTTGTTGTATGAAAAAGGAGAACTCAAGAAATTGTCTCTATATTTTTATATTCAGCTACCGCGAATATGCTGAAATTTACACTAAGCATGAGGGCTTTAGATAAAACAGAAGGTGCATATTATACACAACAGAGGGCTCTACAAAGAGGTGCTAAACTTCCAAAAGTCATTGAAGGAGCTTTTGAAGGGTCTTGGCAGATTATGGGCAGATGACACTGTTGTCACAGTCTCAGTAGAAATCTGGTTTAATAATATAATTAACTACAAAGAACTGAAATCACAGAAGGAGATAACTGAGAAACAATTCTGAGAATGCATGGAACATCTCTATTACTTAGCCAACATGATTGTTACCAAATAAAAAGTTCATAAACTTAGTCCAGAACAGGAAGAAGAGGCTGAATCCTCGATGATAGAATGGAATTGTGGGTTCTTCTCCTCCAGCATTTAAAATGTAAGATTCAAATTTCTATCCCATATCTATGTATGGAAAGTGATTATGCTACAATTTGTTGTCTCAAAATGGTAGAACATTGTGTAAATAAAATTACAGAAGACAAGACAGTTAAAGATCAACACTCCTATTAATCAAGTGTGGTTTTGGTACAATCAGGTTGACTAGATTGCAAGTTTGTAATAGACAAAATAGACAAATTTTCAAAGGGATTTAGGCATCACTGCAACCAGCCCAACTAATTTAGGAGCCTAAATATTTAAAGGGATTTAGGCACATCAAATCCCATTGATTGAGAATGGAGGGTGGGAGGGTTCTGAAAAATGTAAATTGTTCATGTTAAGGAGAATCACACACTCCTCTTTCCTTGCTTTATTTTTCTGAAAAAAGTCATAATCTACTGCTCCATGATGTATAAGCAATCTACAACGGTGAGATTGTTCTCTCTCCACACATGTGTGCACAGTAATGTATTTTGGGATACATCCACAAGTAGCTGAGCCTTCCTCCTTCAGGGATCAAATCACCTGGAAAAGAGTAGGAAGGAAGTGTGGCTATGGTCTTGTGCTCCTTGTCCTCACTGACCTGAAAAGTGGGGTTGGTGCAATACTGCAGGTAGCACTTCAAAACTTGCAAATTGAATCCATAGTGTACAGTAAGAATGTGACAAAGGGCAAAACATGGTGAAAAATACAGATTTTCATTTCCTCATGGAGGAAGGTCCATCAGTCTTCCTAAAGGCTTTCACAAAAAAGAATGTGGAAAGAATTATGAAAAATAATTTTACTGTGTAAAATAATTTTACTTCTACATAAAGAAGGTGGTTTCCTCTAATTTTTAGGTTTATTATCAAATGATCTTGTTATTGGTTTAAGTTGATACATGATATGCAAGAGTTATGATAAAGGTATGGTACTGTGCATGTATATATCAGGGATTGGCAACCTTGGCATGCGGCCCCCCCAGGGTAAGCACCCATGGCGCGCCCGGCCAGTTTGTTTACCTGCCACATCTGCAGGTTTGGCCAATCGCGGCTCCTACTGGCCGCATGCGGTTTGCCACGCTGGTCCAATGGGGGCTGTGGGAAGCGACGCGGTGCTGGCTGCCACTTTCTGCAGCCCTCATTGGACCAGAGCAGCGAACCGCGTGTGGCCAGTGGGAGCCACGATTGGCCGAACCTGCGGATGTGGCAGGTAAATAAACCGTCCGGGCCCGCGAAGGATGCTTACCCTGGGGAGCCACGTGCCAAGGTTGCCGATCCCTGATATGTATATGTGTGTGTGTGTGTGAGCGCACATACTAATAATAGTTCAGCATTTTATGTCCACACTAATGCTCAGCCTTCAGGCTTGTTTATCTGTACAAAGTCAATTTGCCACACAAGGTCTGTGTTCCTCTTCCTGCCTTGCATCATATGGATTGAGACCACAGCATTTTTCTACCCAAGGAGTGGCAAGCCAGAAGGTCTTTGGAAGAGAAGGTCACATATTATTGGGTTAGGTTACCTGGAAACAGTTCCTTATGCGCTGTGTGGAAATACCTGTCATGCTGCTTAGAATAGAATTATAAAATGCACTTGATCTTATGCTTCTTCACCAGAAGAGCATAATGTGTTGAGTTCCTATCACTGTCTCCCTCTGGCTGGGCCACACGATCCTCAGTGCCACATGGAAGGACTATCACATGAGTGGTGTGAAGATTCTTATACAACTACATGAGAAGAAAGAATTCTATGGTGCAGTCACCTTTCCCCTCCATGCAGTCCCTCCTGACATTTCTTTGGACCTTTAGACCCTTTTTCTTCCTATGCTGGGGAACATATGGCCCCCAGTCACTATACATCGTGTAGGTTTGTGATCGTAGAATAGAATTGCAGCTGTGCAAACACTAGAATATTCCAACATGGATTCAGCTCTCGAGCATTTGGCAATAGTTCAGAAAAGGAGCTTAATCTAGTTTAATCTAAAACTGTTTTTCTTTGTTCTAAAACATCCCCCATGATGCCGTCGTATTTGATATCTGATCACAATTTAATGGAGAATGACGAAAAACAGAATACATGGGAAGTCCAGCAAAGTGCCTTTTTGCAGATCATGGGAGAACACCCGCACCCAACCCCACCCCCAGATTGCAACATTCAAGGTCATTTTCCTTTCATCTGAATTAATTATATATTAATACAAGGCAGCACTCATCTGATTCTAATCTCACTCATATCTGTAATTAAGGGTAAATATAATAGTTTCAGAAATCTGCTTCCCACCCATTAGATTTTAAAAAATGATTAAAGTGAAACAATTATTCGGTTGCAAAAAAATCATTTTGGTTTGAAAAGCAAAGTTTCATCTGTGTGATGGAAGCAGACCAATTTTTTTTAACTACCACTCAGGTATTAATCAGTTTTGATAAATACAGTGTTTTTAAAAAAAACACCTCAATTTGTGGTTTCATTTTCTGGATTAAGCGAAGGTTTCCTGGATGAAATTAAAAGAAGACAGGGCTGAGGGTGTGTTAGAAACACAGACCGAGTTCCAGGTAACAAACAAACAAACAAACAAAAATCCATATTGACAAAGAACTGCTGAATGTCTGAATTTGGTAATGGATCGTGCTGTGTTCAGATTGTTTTTCTTCTGTGTTTTTTTTTTAACTCAAACTTTGAAATCTGATCGTAAAATCCAGTCTTTGTTTTTTGATAATACAGTGTACACTACAAACTACAGTTCCGAAGGGCTGCAGGGGTGTGGGTATGCTAAATTGTAAGAATATGTCTGTAGGATTTATACAGTTTAGCTCAAAGATATGCAGCATCTTGTTTCCTGTGTTTCATGGGTACTATGCTGGTGGGGCACAAAGATAACATCAGAACATTAGCTTGCACTAAATGGAAAACATGCAACCATTTTAACCCTGTCTAAAGTCAGGAGAGGAGTTTGACAGATGTAACACTTAACTTGCAAGCCCATCATTTCTTAATGGCAAATATTAATTTTGAATCCCTAATAATTCATACAGTTGTGGACAAATATGGACAAAGAGCCTTAAATGCTATATAATCTGTGGCTTCATGGTTTGTAAATATTTTCTCTTTCTCTTTGTTGCAGGCCATTAATAATATGACATGTAGGTTGAACAATTGTAAATGCCCATTGTTCTATTTACCTGCATCTCAGAATAAATACATATATATATTTATCTTTTCCGCAGTGAAGTGTTTAGGGAGGCCTCTTAACTACACAAAAATGCATGTTTTTGTTGCCTTTAAAGAAGGATTTTGTTGTCCCAGTGAAAAACAAAGGTTTTAAAAAAAGAAGGAATTAGTCTATGTGACCATGATGAAAGTTCATTAAGAGAAAGCAATGCTTTTTCAGGAAAGATTGAGCTTTATTATAGATAAGAAGCTGCTTATAACATCCTACTTTACATGAAAATTATTGATGGTAAAATATGTGGTAGTAATTGTGAGCATTGTGAGCATGCTGTACCTGCAAAAGTAATGCACATTCATATACCAACAATATACACATCGACTTCTTGAATGAACAAACTGTAAAAGGAATCAAGCTGGTATCATAATATTGAAAGCCCTTTCTTGCAATCATTCTTAAACTTTTTCATATTTCTATTCATGTGTCCAAAGTACCAGAATGCTGCTTTATATATAATCCACATATTATTATCTACCTTTGTAGATTTAAGTCATCAAGCGTTTGGTACCAAGGAATTAGTAATCATTATAAAAACATGACTAGTGTTGTCTGAAATAGTTAGTTTGTCTGAATAGTGTTGTCTGAAATACAATAGTTGTCTGAAATTTTTTTTCTGTAGAGATCTCACAGCCTGTCCAGGTCTTTTAATGAAGAAAACAAAAATATAGTACAGTATGTGCAAATTATTTTAGATTAACCAAGATTTATTTTATTTGTACAAAAATTAAAACTCCAATTTTATGTATATTCTTTAAAAAAACCAACAGATTACATCAAATAGGATGTATCTAGGAAGCTCTAAGGCTGGTTGGGAGTTAAATCTTTTCAGACCACTAGACACATGGATAATCCATGTATAGATTAGCTGGTCTGTCTTTATGTGAATAATGTACGTATGATAAAAAATACATGGCTGAGTAGGATTTTTGTGGCTAGCGGTCTTTCATTCCAGAGTGAATTATTCAATAAAAAACATTCAATAAAATTGTTTGTTTCAATAGTATATTCAGAATGAGTTGATAACTTTTTCTGGGAGTTTTATGTGTATTTCTTTGCCATTATGCGACTCAATTGCAAACATTTTTGTCAGTGCAGGTGTATATTAAAAAGCATAGTCATCACAGGTGTATATTAAATAATTGCTAAATGTAAAGATATTAGCAACAAGAAAGTTGAGACTCCACATTCTCACATTTTAAAAACCTGAGTAAATTACATCCTTTTGGAATTTCTATAAAGCGAAATGCTAGACAGCACATTATGTAAAAAGCCCTAAAATAGAATCAATCAAGGATTACTTGTTGATAACCCATTAGTTATTTACACATTGCTCATCTGGAATAAAAGTAAGATAGTTTTATAGATTCAAAAGTTATCTATGGATGTTTCTAGAAGTATAGTTAGCGAATAAGAATGTTTTAATTTCTGATTTTCCAGTTCATGGGTCATATTTGACCAACTGCTTTCATTAGAAGACGTGCCACTTTGTTGAGCTATTTAGGAATCAAAAAGACTGTCTTAATTTAAAACAAGGAGCCTTTGTTTTAGTTGGTGACTGCCTTGTGAAATTTTTCAGTTCTCAGCGGGTTAACCAGGGAACAGGGGCAGAGTCATAATTGGCCTATTTAGAGTATTTTGCATGTGAATAGTGTGTTAGTGAAGCATTACTAAGTCTGTTGTGAGTGACATGGTGATTAGAATTTAGATTAGGGAAAACACATTCTGTACTTTATCAAGTACAGTAATTAGTTCAGTCAGTAAAAGTTGATTACAAGTAACGATAAAGTTAGATTTTTGGTACTTAATTTTAAAATTTCTTTATTAAATGGTAAATTTGTTCTTAATATAAATGGTAGTATCTACACCTGTTTTATTGCATATCAGAATAATTAAAAGAACAATGTGTTCAATGCAGAGTATAATCAGGGGATTTATATATTATGGGTAAGTTTCAATGTAGTTTATAGCAAATAGAATCTTACTCTTAGAAAATTGTTCTTCTTTCATACCGTCTTACAAATTAAAATTTGTCTTTTATTGTGGTCAGATACTGTTTCCTGCTATTTTGTAGAAAGTAGAGTCCTTTGAGTAAATTTTGTATTTGTGGATGTGCATCTTGTTAGTTATAATATAAACACAAACTAGATATACTTAAAAGTCCTTTGCTGCTGCTGCTCTCCAATAGTCTTAGATATTTTGGAGTTATTTTTTTTCCCAATAACTTGGCAAATTAGACAGTTTTTTTAGCAATGTGTAAATTTATTTTTTACATCTTAATCAAATATCGTGTACTTGCCATGTATATTTTGTATGGTATCTGCTTTATATATTTCATGCACAGACTATATACAGATAGTCAATGTAGCTATTTTAATACACACTGAACCATAATATTAGAAACGGGATAAAGGTGTTTTTTTACCAAAAATATGTTTACAGACACATTTTGTCTGCTATGAAGAAAATGAATAGTACTCAAATATATTTCCTCAATGTAGCGTCAAAAGTTTGTGATGAACAATGATCATATTTGCATAAAAAGACATGTCTACTTCAAATGTACGTCATTCTAGTTGTTTTTTTAATTTAAAGAACATTAAACATAAACTAAATGTTTAATACTGTGTACTTTAAAATGTTGGAGGCGCTTAATAGTATTCCAGTTTACCTCATGCAGGTTTTTTTACATTGTTATTTTAAGCAATAAGAAGTGGCTAATGGCTGCGAAAGTTAGATATCACAGCATCTATTTTTTAAATCTTTTAGCAAAGTCTCCTTGGAGGTGACATGGATATTGGCAATCCAGGAGCTCTCTCACCCACCAAACCTGGCTCTCAGTACTATCAGTATTCTAGCAATAACCCCCGGAGGAGGCCTCTTCACAGTACTTCCATGGGTGAGTTACTTCGTTTTTAACTTTTTATTCCCCAATTAAAAAATAACAATTGAGGTTTCAGTTTATTTAATAACATTTTATAGTAAAAGCAATACTCTAACTGAAAACGAAAGAGCATGCTTGTACTTCCAGCTGGCAATGCAAATGGGATTTTTTTTAATTTTAGCTGATTCTTTGCTTTCCCTTGGTTTCACACACAAGGATCCTTTTTAAAACAAAACCGTCTAAGGAGGGAACAAATTATCTAACATTCCAAATCTACACATTCAGTATTTCCCGGCAACTTTCCATCAAACTTCCTGATTTCAATAAGTAGCAATGGTGTCCATTTTATTTTACCAAAATGCTAAAAGTCTAGCCTAAAGCATGAAGAAGCATAATCAGATAGCTTGTTGTTCAGCAAATTTCAAAGAAAACATGTCTTATAATGGCATTTTATCTTTTTTTCAGAAGTACAAACAAAGAAAGTTCGAAAAGTTCCTCCAGGTTTACCATCATCAGTAAGTGCTGCTTGTCTGCCAAGCTTCTTTGTGTTTTCTTTTGCTTTTTTTGATCAAAATGAATCTAATTCCAAGCTCATAGAGCATTTATCAATAAAGACTGTAGACAAGGTACGGATAGTCTAAAAATCCTGTCACTTGACCAAACTTTGAAGTGATTAATTACACGATGAGGACAAATATGTCTTGGTCATGTTGATTTTCAGCAGGGGAAACGCCAAAGAGAGCTCTGGAAAGATGCCTGAACTTTGGGTAGTTACCTGTACATGGCTCTGGATAGAATGAGCATTAGTTTCACGTGTTGGTTAACTACTTTGTCAGTATTATGATGATTTATGGATTTGCATTTTAAAAGAGATTTGTGGAAAGGATTTATGAGAAATTTACATGGGTCTCAGCCCAGAATATGGGGAGAACATCTTTATTTTCTACTGAGGTACCTGAATTAGAGTTATAGAAGTAACTACATCAGTAACTGTCTGCATGTGTGATTCCAGGTGTCAACCAGTGGAATCCAGCTGTTGCCAAAGGTGTTACAGGTTATTTAATAAATAAAGATATAGTCACTAATTACCCAGATTCCTACTCTTCCCCCTGTGCCAAATATGATATATACTTGTAATAAATATACTTGATTAATTATTTTCTCTGGGAATATGGATACTATCAGCCAAAGAGATACATTTTTTTCAATGCTTGTCTTGTAATCTATATCATAGGCAATTAATAACTGAAAAGTCTCTTCAGCTGTATATAATCATTTCATATGTGATCCAAATAACTTTTAATTTGATTTTTCTCGTCTACCAACATTTGATAGATTCTTCTTTATTTTTCTCCTTTTGATTTTTACTGAAAAAAGCTTAACAAATGTATTTATCTGAGTGTAATGATCTGTAAATTTATAATAAACTTAATAGAAACGATAAAGTCTTACAATAAGCATAGCTGCTAAGTTTTAGTATGGCTATGAATATTTTTCTCTGCACCTTCCTATTAGTTTTGTTTGTGCCGAACTATTATATATGTGGATACAGTATTACATCTGTGCTAAAAACATATCTGATAGATTTTCATATCAATCACTGTAAACAAAAAAATCTTATACCGAAAAACGAACAGTTTTTTTCACGTCATAACCATATTTCCATTATCTGTAAATGCGTGTATTAGGATGAGTAAGTGGTAATCAATCTAGTAGAATATATGAACAAATTAACATGTTAATCTGAGCTGGATTTTTTGTTTTTATTGTAAACCCAATTGAAGTTGAAGTTTACAAAGTAACATGTTTTAAAGAGGCTCATTTACTCCTGTGAATGTGAGAAACTGTAATCTCATTACTACTCATTTTAGAAATAATAAAATCTGAAAGGGTAAGAATATGAATATCACCATTTAAATATGAGAGGCGAGGTGGCTGAGGTAATAATATCTTTCATTGGACCCACTTCTGTTGGCGAGAGAGACAAGCTTTGAAGAGTTCCGTGTAAATCTGAAAGCTTGTCTCTCTCACCAACAGAAGTGGGTCCAATAAAAGATATTACCTCACCCACCATGTCTCTCCAGTATCCTGGTACCAACATGGGTACAACAACACTGCATATAATTAATTTAAATGTTCCAATTATTGTGTTCTTTGTGATGTCAGACATACATGAATACGTATCTTTTTATTGTTGAAATATGGAAATTGTGAAAACAAAAGTTGCTAGTAACAGACACTTTTTACTAAAAAGTCACTATACCTATTTTTAAAGTTTACTTAGCTAAGTATTTTTACTGGTCCTTTACAGAAATAGTTCATATCCCCCAAAGGTTTTTCTGAGTGTTTTTATGCTGAAGTTAGCCATGGGATTTAATTTAGATGAAACTTTAGCTTTTAATAGCTTATATGACAACTTCAAATGATATATTCCTCACAGCTGTTTACATTTTGAAGCAAGCCAGTACATAATATGGATAATATTAAATACAGTAGAATATACTTTTGAATGTTCTGGAATGGCAGAATAGCTTTGTGCGGTAAAAGCCACATACATGTAAGGAACAAATGCTTAAAGATACAGTACGTACTGTATATTTAAAATTAATTATTAGCTTTTTCCAGGATTCAGAATTTTGCATATTTCTTTCTGATACACAATCTATTTGTTTGCTAGAGTATCTGTTTTGTACTAGCTTAATCATTGTCATTTTCCCATAATTTCTTATGAATTAAAAATATTTCCTTGTAGACAGCTGACCACTTCAGGACAATTACACTTATACTGTTGTATTCTTGTCATAAGGAGAGTTTTATTATTATGGTGTTTGTGGTCTAGTCTCACTGTGGAGATCAGGTTGGCAGGTGTTTCTTTAAGAAACCTCTCCAGTCAGGGGCTTAAAACTCTGCAGTGAAAGTTTGCTTTGGGCAGATTCTGAACTCACAAGAATCAGAAACATTTGACGTTTTTTGCACATGGGTATCAAACTACTTCCTCCTTTAAACATATTTTTAAAAAGTCTATTTTGCATTATTGAAATACTTAACCTTCTAAATACTCATAAAACCTGTTTTTTAAAAATAATATTTCTAGGCCAAATAATTCTTAAGGTGGACTATACCTCTTAAGTTTGTGAAATTGGAAATTGTGTTTTACTAGGTGTACGGTAAACAAAACAAAGTCTGCAAACCCCCTCACTCATTTTTCTCCCAAATACTTTAATTGCACAAAGTGTTACCTAATCAGAATATGTGATAAATTAAATTCAAATAGTCAGTGACAAGAATACAATGAAGATTCTGAGAGATACATAACGCAAGTGTGTTGGTATAAATATAACTTTGGCTTTGTGCTATACATTAATATATATTGTGAGAAATTATTTGCAAACTTCATAGGTTTAATCCAAGCCATTGTCATCTTGAAAAGAATAATGCATCTTTTAAAAGGATCAGAATATATGTATGTGATACATCTTGCAACATTAGCCTAGACGGGACTATTTATGTTGAATAAACAATATGTATTTATAAATTGAGTAAATAGATTACGTTGCATTTAGCTGATAGGATGCAAATATTATTGTCTTTCTATTAAAATACTTGTATTCTATTGATCTTAGTATTATTTGTACAATGGGTTACAAAGAATTTGGGAAGCAGTTTCAGCTAGTGAATATATAAATGTTCTTGTAAAAATTTCTGCGATCAGTTGTAACAAATACATTGTCTCTTGCTTTTACTGAAAATGATGCCTGATCTTGAAAGCAAAGGCAATTAAACTGTAAATATAATCAGAGTTCAAATAATATAAGGTTCTGAGTTAAACACAAAGTCAGGAAGTTCAGAGTTAAGGCTGAAATGTCATCTTTAAAAATTCACCCTATTGTGACAAGGTGCTTTCCAAACAGTGCATGATCTGCCTGGTCTCTATTCAGAAACACTGCAGTGGCTGTGGGGGAAAGAAAACATAAGTCTGGCCTCCACCGCAAGCCCCAGTCTGGCTGAATGAATGAATGAATGAATGAATGAATGACACTTTTCATCTTATGATCTCCAAGCACTTTATCAGCACTGTGTATCTGAGCCCTTATTCCTGCTGAAGTGCAGCCACTATTGGGGGCATACATTTCGTTGCAAGAAGAGGACAAACTTGTAACTTGGGTGGAATAAAATTTTTGAACCCTAAAAGCTGGATTTAAATAAGTATACAAGTCCCAGAATGTTGTTTCATACCAACACACTCAGTACTTACTGATTATGTTACCTAATCAATCTTCCTAGGTAAATCAGCATGCTATTTCACATAGCATGTACAACAACATATCTTTCCCTAACACATTCACGTTGTTCTTTGTGAAGAATTTCTCAGCTTCTCCTGTTTTCATGGTTTCAGGAATTCATGCCAATTTCAAGTTTCAAGTCTGGATTGGTTTTCAATATTGTCAATTTGATCTAGCTTTCAGCGCATCGTATTGGTAGTTAGGAGATCTAGATTCTGTTCCTTGCTCTGCTTGGCTTGTGGTGTTAATTTGAGCATTCACAAACTCTTTGTCCCTCAATTCACCATATGTAAATAGGGTGGCAGTACTTCCTTTGACTATTTGGATTATAATCTCTTGGGGGCAAGGAGTGTCCCTTACTATGTGCTTCTACAATGCCTAGCATAAAGGGTGTGTAGGTCCTATCATAATAAAAATGACAGTATCTACCTTTGTAAAGGGCTTTGCAAACCTTTGATGAAATCTGCTATAGAAATTTATTTGCCAGCACATTCCAGTCCAAAATATACCTGATTATTGTGTATTTTTATTTTCTTATCTTTAGTTTCCTTCCTCTGTAACCTGAAGCTTTTTTCCATTTTGGTCACTGGCAGTTTAATCACATCTGACCTTTTACTAATATATATACCTAATGCTAATGAAGTATGTCTGATATTGCTTACTCCTGACCACTGGAAAATTGAGAGCAAAACACAATGGGCCATTGTAGCAGGCAGCTGACCAGCGCCTGCTGAGTCAGCCCCTGCTCCATCCAAGCTCAGCAAAAGGGAGAAGCCTCTGTAGCCTTCCCTGCTAGGAAAGGCTAATCAGCCACCTGGGGGTAGCCCTGGGCTGCAGAGGGCTTAATGTGCTCCACCTGGCTGCCTCCAGAGGATAAAGCCTGCCAGTGAGGAAGCCAGAGTGAAGAGGTAGAGGAGGAGGAAGGAGACGGAGACAGAGACGGAAGGTGCAGGGAAGTAAGTAGCTGCTGAGGAAGCTAGCTGAGGCTGAAAAGCCTGCAAGGGCTAGCTATTCCTGGGGCCAGCCAAGCTGAGGGTTGAGCCTGAGCTCTACTTGTAGAAAGCTGTATATAGGTGGTGGGGTTTTTGCACTGTGTGTGAACAAATAAAAGACACTGGTGAAGCCAAAAAGCAGTCTCCCGCCTGTGTTTTGAAGAGGGCAGTCAGAGGCCCGCTTACAGCCATACTGTTCTGTCCATCTTCATGACTGAAGGGGATGAAATCTGGCATATGCCTTCATAGATAGGATGGACACAAAAGTGAAGAATGGTTTATTTTCTTACTCTATGCCTCCTGCCACGAGGGTCCAGGAGGGATGATGTAGGGCTGGCTACACTAGCCTTTCACCATCTAGAGATTCCCCTAATACTCAAATTGCCAGATCATCCAACTTTGATCTTCTTTTGCACACATTGAGGGCCACAGCTTTGCTCATGGAGTCTGGGAATGAAAAGATCAATTGTTAATTCACCTCCTTGAGATGCAGTTTTGCAACAAGAGCTGTTTGTCTGAAATGAGTATTTTATTATGATTATTGATCTGTTTTATAATATATACTGTGTAGAGCACTTCCAATGACTTCTGCGCTATTGAAAGGAAGATACATTCTCTGCCTCAGTGAATTTATGATCTAAGCTGAACACAGACAAAATACTTATGGCACATAATACACCAGATGAAAGTTCAGTCTCTTAACCCTGTGGGCATGTTGGGGAAAATCATTCTTGAAAGTCTTTGTGAAACAAGTGTGCTTTAAAAGAGTGTGTGAATGGAGCATGGTCATATGGAAGAAGGGAAACAATGGCATTCCAAACTTAGGATGTGGAATGAAAGAAGATGTGAAAATGAGACTAGAAGGAAAGAGAGAGCAGTTAGAAGGGATAATTTGGGAGGAGCCTACTGGATGAGAGGAGTATGAAGAAATAAAGAATAAAAATATATGCAGTGTGGTGAATTGAGTAAGGCCTAAGGGTCAGGTTAGGGTTTAAGGTTTAAGCAGATTTGAGGTTTCATAAGTTTAAGTGTCATCCACCACAGTGACTTTGTACCCAAGAACTAAAGGTCTATGCAGATCTTAATTGCCCAAACCTACTAGCTATTGAACCAGCTGCCAGAAACAGAATAAAGAAGTTGAGGATAACTTTAAAAGGACAGAGAAATAATTTCTTGGTAGGAGGTTTAGGATGCAAGTAGACTATGCACATGGCATAGTGTTTAACTTGGTTTAATTGTGAACTAACTGTGGGTGAGATATTTTAAATAAGCTTGTTGGGATGGATAGTCATGAGTGCAACCTACCTTCATTTCAGAGGGAAAAGCTGAGAAAAAGAGAAATCATGGCATACCCTCCAGACACTCATGCTCTAGTGAGGCTCTTGGCTCCTGAGGATGAAACTAGGTCACCATTTCAAACAATGTCTGCTTGTGAGTTTTCCACGTCTTAAGTTATCTTTCTCTGTAATAAAGCTTTCCAGTAGCACAAACAAGCCTAGTTGACATCTTTAGTAATGTGACTTTCTCTGTCCTGTGTGGTGTGATTTTAGTCTTGTAAATCGTGTGATTACATACAATAATTATTGTATCATTCCGTAGTTCTCATCCGTCTCCATGCTGGGATCTCCTTTTTTGCCACCAGAACTGTGACATTTTGGGGATCACCCAGGCCAGTGAGGGCTTCTATCACTTGTAACGGTGGGGAGCCTAAATGCTGTGTTGCTATGG
This sequence comes from Sternotherus odoratus, assembly GCA_032164245.1. Taxonomy (NCBI): domain Eukaryota; kingdom Metazoa; phylum Chordata; order Testudines; family Kinosternidae; genus Sternotherus; species Sternotherus odoratus. The sequence goes on from JAVMKO010000007.1 coordinate 91,260,110, forward strand.
CTCAGATCCTTGACACTAGAACCCTGACCACAATCACAGGGTTTCACCCTGGCTTCTGCCAGCCTAGCTATGCCTTGAAAGGCGACATCAACATCTCTTCTAGTCCTGTGTCTCCTGGTTGGAGCCTGGCCTTTAGGATCTTGTAGGGTGAAAGATCTGAGCCCATAAGTCTACACAAAAATGAAACAGCCCTGCAGCTCAAGCCCTGCAAACTGAAGTCGGCTGGTATGGGCCAGCTGTGGCTTTTTCTTTGCTTGTAAACACAGCCTATTTAGATATGATCCACTTTCTAATGCAAGTTATCTGTTGCCTTTGCACATTTCCCCAACATATCCCTAAGTGAATGGGGGATCCAGTGTTTCACAGACAGCCTCCTACCTAGAGGTTGGCCTTCCATTTCTGGTTGCCTTTCACTTCAAACCCCTTCCATTTTAAAAGGGCTCCAGTTTTGTTTTTTCTTCAGTCATTGTAGAAATTTCAAGTAGGGAAATCCCTAATTGTCTCAACGTCTTCCCATTAACTCCAATAGCCCATTGGTTCTCTTTTCCTGGGTTGTACCAAGCTAGGTACTTGGAGCTCGTCTCATCTGATTGGAGAGGCAGCCCCGACTGACCACAATCCTGCTGTAAGGTGAAGGTGAAACTGCACCACTGAATATGAACACAGTTTTCTCTCTATATACAAATACATAAATTCATAACCACAGTCTATATTCATCTCATAATCACCATCAAGTTCAGAACATTACAAACATTCAGAAAAGACCTTATTCAATATACTTTTATAATACAATAATGCAGTATGCAATTAGTTGCTTTTTTCTACTCATTTTTATGGTTTCAACCTACTGAGTTCTCCCCTTTGAGTGTCCAGACACTGACTATCACAAGGATCATCCCAGGATCCCATCCTGGCCATCTGGCTAGCACTTCCTTCTCGCCTATCAACGTAGGAAGAGCAGGGAGGTTGCAATCAGTTGATACCTGGTTTTGACCTCCTTGGGAGGGGATTCAATCCCCTAGGTTGAGAAATCTATGCTCTATGCTGTCCTTAGAGAGAAGCGTTCAGATGATCAGTGGCGCATTCAGAAAAGGCAGAACCACTTTCATCAAGGAAAATCCTGGAGTCTTTTCTGAGCTCTGACAAGTTATTTAAAACTTTGCCACATGCAAGCCAACACATTTCATTATGGAACAGGAGCTGCTGATGTTGCGTGTCCATTCCTTCCAATAAGATAGCGAAGAGGTTTTAATAGAGTTCTCAACTTTAACATTCTCATTAGGTACCTTTTCCAGTTCTACTGGCATTGTCTTTGCCACCAAAACTTCTTGGTCCAAATGGCTTGGAGTACAATTCTAGTCACAAAGCCACTTTATTTTTCTGTCATAGCTTGGGCTCCATCAATGAAAATACCAATAAAGCAAAGCTAATCCAGATACGAAACCTGATTTTTAAAAGCTTCAGATTATTCTTTTCCTATTATGTTAACATGGCGTTTCCTATCAGTGATAGAATCTCTGTGTATGGCCCACTCATACCAGACAAATATTAAAAATAGGGCAGAAGACACATTTGTTATGTCATCCAGTTGTATTGAGAAGTACTAGCTTCTCTTAAACAGCTGTTCCTGAACACCTGTAATTGTGTAATGAATTCATCAGCTGACTGCATCTTTGGTGAAGGAATCTGCTTTGACTTCTCTGAGATCAATAAAGCAGATCCCAATATCCAAAATGCAGGGTGCAGTGACTGTTTCCCCAATTATTTGAGGGATATGAGTAGTGTGATGCTTGAAGAACTTTCATGTTTAGGGAACTGCCACTTAATAAAAGTCTTCTAATATTGTATACCCATAAGATTTCAGATTAAAATCCCAATGAGTTTCTTTAGTAAAGACGAATGTTTGGTCTCCAAATGAGTCAATGGGCTCCCTCCTTTAAATGTCTGTAAGCATGCACCAAAATCCTTTGCTAGCTACTGCATAACTGCTTTGAAGAATTAGGATAGCTGTCTTGGTCTAAGTCCATCAGAAAGGGAAGACAGCCTGCAATCCATAGACGAGGGAAGATAAGGAGAATGGCTGCAGTTGCACTGCTGTCTGACTCCAGGGAACAGTGCAAGGAGCAGCCACTATAATCCAGGTAAATTCCCATTGAGGGACAAGCTAGACACCCAAAAAAGCTAGCTGGTTCCAGCAGAGCTGGGCCAACATGTTGGACACCTGGCTGCAATAAATAAAACTGCAATATGAAAAACTTCCAAATATGTTTGCAGGAGGATAGAGTCCACAGGGCCTTCACTGAGGTGAATGGGACCAGTTGGTTCCTCCTAAATTTATTTTTGCAGATTCAGTCAGGCATCACTGCATAGATTGATTCTTGGTTCATGTTTTCAAGGGTATTTCTATCACCATAAGGACTAGTCATTTTTTTAAATAAAAGTTTTAAAAGACAAAAAGAGAGGAGGGATTGTGTAGCCTGACAGGTGGTCATGACAACTGGGTCAGCACCCCATTGTGCTTAACACTGCACAACACATGGTAAGAGACACTCCTTGCCCTAAAGAGTTTACAGCCAAAATAATGAGTAGGAGAAAGCAAATATTAGCTCACTTCTATTGATGGAGAAAAAAGGCATAGAGAAATTAGGTGACTTGCCCAAAGGGTAGAGCCAGGAGTTTAAACCAGATTTCTTGAGTCCCACTCTTAACTACAAGACCATCTTTATTCCTTTCTTCTTTATTCATCATATTTAAGGGTGTCCCTATATAGTGAGGCATATTTCGTACATGATGTTGAGTATGCTTACACTCAAAACAGCTTTGACCTCCTTATCTGGGCAGACAAGTGAGTGCATGACTCAGTCCCAGAGCCTAGGGAAACCCGTATCTTATTCCAAAGCCAAGATTATGAAAATGCTACTGTGATGCCACCTGGAGTTTCCCTAAAGCTTGGGTCTGGCTGTGTGGGTTTCCTATGGGAAGGACATGTTAATGGATGGGAGAGAGAAGTCTGTGATAACTTGGCTGAGGAGAGCTGGGGAGCAGAGAACTAGGAGACATTCAGTTTATGCTTTCCCTGTATATTTTAATATATGCTAATGTTAAATATTAGAGGAGGACTAAGCTTTTTTAAAAAAAAGCCAGCCTTACAAATTGTCCTAAACATTAGCTTCAAATATCCAATTTAACCAAATGGGAGTTTTTCAAATCAATTTGAATAAGTGTGTTTCCTATCTGTTCAAATGCTTCTGCTGCTGCCAATGGTCCTCCCACTATGAAATCTAACTCACAAAATTAACTGTTTGGTGGGAATCTCAGCATCATTACTGCTGGCAGCATCTTCTGGGCTCAATGCCATCTTCAAATGTCATGCATCCTGGGGCTTCCCTGGGGTTAGAAGTGTGCAGTGTGTTCTGGGTAATCACTGACCCAGGGAAGCCCTGGAATATTTGAGATGCAAATGGCAGCAGGCCTAGCAGTGAATGCCAGACTTGCTGAAATCCCATTATGGATTTGGTAGAATATCAGCAAAGGTGGTGGGATCTGTTGGGGGTCTGTCTGAACTGACCGTCCGTTAGATCAGAGATGGAGAACAGATGAAATGGAGGAAGACTAAAATATGCATAAAGAGTGTTGGGTTTCATGACTGGGTCCAGGGTAGGAGGGACAGCCGGAGCACTCAGCAGGAAGGAAGCAGAATGGGAGGTCGGGTAGGAGGCATTAGGTGATGGGTTGGGAAGAAAGAGGAACTAATTTGGGGATCTTTGCTTGAACATTTTTATATAATTGTGTAAATACTGAACGCAGGTGGAGTGAGGGCTAAAGTGTTTAGCTAGCTCCACCGCAGTCTGGTGAGAAGACTACTGCAATGTGCTATTAAGCCCTGTGTGTAATGCTCCTCTGCCTAAGAGCAGCATACATGTGATTACAGGTGCCGACTAGCTTGTGCCACTCATAGCAGCTTGTAGACACGTCCTCTGTTCTCAGAATCCCCATCACCAGTAGGCTATGTTATGTACCTCTTTGTCTATACTTTATGCACCGTGAGAGAATGCCCAATCCATAACACGTGGTGCTGCCTTACATTCTTTCTCAACCTTCTACTCAGTGTATCCGATGGGAAATTTGAGCCCTTACTTCATTTCTAGTATGTTCACTTAAACTGGCACTTTTTCAATTTGTAGAAATCCTGTTTATCGTTTTCTAGATTTGCAATATTTCTTTAAACTTTTTTCAAATACTTTATTAAATCAGAATCTACTGTAAACTAGTGAGTTGGCTGATTAAAAGATGTTCTGCTGAAAATTGTGGCACTGGAAAGTATAAAGCATTTCTTTAGAGTCAAAGTGCTGTGTGTTTTTTATCCCCCCCATTTCCTCCAACACACTGAAATGCAGTGAAGCTGTTGATAAAACTGTGTGTGTTTAAATAAATTATATAGAATTCTTTAAACACAAAATAGCATTTGAAAGGAATGGTATGGTTTTTTATGCCTGGGCCTTAAATCTTTTAACTTCTATTAAAATGTAGTGCAAAATTCATAGAGTTCTAAATATTTAACTGTTTGGGCCCAAAACAGCAGTAATGAAGGACTATTCTTAGCAGCTGGTAACACAGGCATGTGGTTATTGTGGTTTTTATTGTTTTGCTTAAGCATAGACTCCCTCTTCAGAGTAATGTAGGTAGTGCAGAAGGCAACAAAGTGTTTCTCCTGGACCCAGGGCTCTGGCCACTGAATACAGAGGATTCCTAAATGCCTATAAGTTCAAACTGAAATACTGTAAGTACCAGCATATTTTTTTTCTTAGGCTGCACTTTTAGAATTGTTGTTTTTGCATAGCAGCATTTACTCTTCCTATTGGAATGATGGTTGTATTGGAGCCTGTGTATTACACCCTATTCGTGGGGAGTTTGTGCATATTCCCTGGGCTGAAACTTGATATGCAAAATTTCAATGTTCCCTCTTTCATTAAAGCATATATATACATACACATACACATATATATACACCCACATATATGTGGGTGTATATATATGTGTATGTATATATGTGTATATATATATATATGCTTTAATGAAAGAGGGAACATTGAAATTTTGCATATCAAGTTTCAGCCCAGGGAATATGCACAAACTCCAAACGAATAGGGTGTAATACACATAAGTTCAATATATACACACACACACACACCCGACAAAGTGGGTACTAGCCCACGAAAGCTTATGCTTCAGTACTTTTGTTAGTCTTTAAGGTGCCACAGGAGTCTTTGTCGCTTCATATATAATAAAAAATGAAAGGAGTGATGAATCTGGACTTAGTGAAATTGCTTCATGAAACAAAAATTGTCACTATGGACCTGATCCTGCAAAGTGTCCATTGAAATCAGTGGAACTCCATTTAGGAATGTATGTATGCCCAGCCTTAACCTTTCACGGGATCTGTAATGGCATTTCACTGTTCTGTTTTCTGTTTGTTGCTTTTGTTTTGTTCAAATGGGACATGAATTGAATGTCTTCCATAATGAAAAGAAATGACTTATATACAAAGAAAAGAAAATTAGATTTGTAGATCAACCTTAGGGTCATATTCTGCCTCTAGTTACACCCACTGAATCCCAGTGCTATCAGAGGAAGTTGGGGAGTTTGCGCAAGTGCAAATGAGGGAAGAATTTGGCACTTAGTCCTCTCTTTGAACTTGTACTTTGGGGGATAATTTTTAGTACAAGACATTTAGAGGGGAAAAATGGCTCCTTTCTATTTCTTTCTCTATGTAGTAAGTAACTTCAGATTGTAACTTTCTTTTAAATATTTCTAGAGGACAGTATTTGGGAATTCTGGTATTTGCTTTGGGAATTCTGTTCTTGGGAAGTCTTTATTTTAATTTTTTTATTCCATCCAAAAACTAAATGAATATGTATGTGGGGAAATGATCACATTAATGAGAAAGTTAATCATGAACTTTATGGGATCCTATCAGCACCAGTCTGACTTAGTTAAGTTTGCTAGCAAAGTCCATGTAATTCTCTATATCACAGGGCCACTTGTTCTTGCTGTAAAGTATTTTTACATTTTCACTGAAAAGGTAAATATGCAGAAATACCTTTTCTCATGATGATTAGGTTAGATTAGATTTAAAAAACCTGCACAAATTACACTAATAATTATTTATTGTGTTTAAATGTCTAGGAAAGCATCCATGAAATTTTCTTGGCATAAAATGTATTAGCCCTAAAGTATCTTTTATATGTTTTTATTTTGAAAAGAATACAAAATGTTTGCCACTCCAAACACATGGTTTAATCAAGAGCTGAACAAAAAAACCCCTAAGCATTTTTATTGAAGCTAGAAATAGGCATTATCCCTATACTTGGGCAATAGCTCAGTGTGTAGGCCTTATAAAGACTTAAAAAACCAGACAAAACAAAAACTAAGAACATTATTTCAAGGTGTTTTTTGGGGGTGGGGTGGGAAGCGACATTGGTATTTATTTGGCTTTACAAAGCTGAGCACTCAGGAACAACCCTGCAATAAGTAGGGCGGTCTATATACAGGAAAGAAATACATTTCAGTAATGTAATTTTTTTTTGTTTTGAGATTCCAGGGGCATAATAAGTCACAATAAGATGATTATTAAAATTATGAAAAATACATCAACAGCATCCTTTTGGTATTTTTTAATAGTAGGACTTCCGCTGTAACCTTATCAGAATCCTGAGACTGCTGTACCCCATATTTTTATAATTTTAACCGTAATCTTCCACCTTCCCCGAACCCTTATAGCCCTGTATCACTTTTACCAACTCCTTAATTGGCCACAAGGGGTCACTGTTCTGTGAGATGAGTCACTTCTTGTAAGGGCCAAATGAGTTACTTAAGGAGCGCTAAAACTCTGTGCTGGCTCAGGGAAAGATAGACCAGGGCTGGTGTGTTAACAACACACATAGCTGTTTGTGTTTTTGTTTCTGTCATAAATCAAAAATGGTTTAAAGGTTTCTAGTGTTTGATGAATTCCGAGCAAATAATAAAACTGTTTATACAGGTGGTTTAGAAGCATTCAAAGACCTACTCAGTTCCTAGCCTGCATTTCTGTGTTACATTATCATTGTAATGCTGCAGCTAAATTCTTAAACAGGGAAGTGAATCTGTTCACAAAAAGATTTGTTTAAAGGGTTTTAAATGACTTTAGTGTTTTAAACCAGATTTGCATATTTCCCTTGATTTGACTATGTTTCCAGATTAGAACATCTTTTCCCTGCCAAATGTAAGCCACAAAGTAATGACGCAAACTTAAATCGTCTGGTTCAAGTCCAGTATGGCAGAGTTAACCCCCTTCCCATGAGTGGCCCTAGATTCGTATTTTAGTTTGCAGTGACATGATCTTTCTCAGCAAAAGTTTGACGTCGGTAGGGTAGATTGGGTTTAGCCAGCCCCTCATTTGTTGTCATTGCCACCTTGTGGATTACAAAAGATATTGGTCTTCCACAAACTTCCATTTAATTTTGGCTCTTTTATTGCAACCGCACTTCAGCAGTGGTGTTTTAGAGTTCTTCACCAAAAAGATCCTCTACTTTGCTCCGCGACACCTCATTTTTCCACTCACAGTTCATTTATGATTCTGATGAGAGTGTTTTTTCAGGAAACACACATTTCACTTTTTGACCTAGGAGCATCTGTTAGAATTTTTTTTAATACTACTCTGGCATTCTGCAAGTGTTAATGTCTTTCATATCTGTTTAATGCTATTTAGGGATATTTATGATCACCTCTTGGTTACTTGGGGTAAAGTGTGTTGCAATTTTTTTCAAACAGACAGGAAAGCATTCATATGAGGAAACAGATTGCTTTAAACATGTGCTTCCTGTGACAGTAAAAAGAACAAATTGGATTTAACACTGTGTAATGAATGCATAAATGTGTATGTTTAAGCTTTTAAAAGCATTACATTTGGTTCTGGTCTAAACAAAAATCAAGAGTCACTTGTTAAAGAGGAGCAAAGTGGATTCAGAAATGTACAACCAAACCTGTTTATATTTCACAAAGCAATTTCCCCATTCGAATCCAGATTTTTTTTTCCTGCCTTGGTCTTAGATTGGAAAATGTAGTCTTTGAGAGCCTTTTTTCCAAAGAACAGCCCCAGTTGTGCGTTACAGAAATGAAACCATGAAAGGGGAATGTAGTTTTAAAGCTCTAGTATTAAAATCACAAAATAGAGACCCCAGAACAATCATTTTTATAAGGAGAACACAAAGAACATACAGATTGCAGATACCTGAAATAACACGAAGTAGGGCATGTAGTGTCATAATAATATAGTGTGTTTTAATGAATTTGATTCCATGGGTTGTCTCTGTTCCATTTTAGCCTCTGAGGTTCGTCCCATCCTTGCCCTCCTCTCTCCCACCCCCCACTCACCCCTGTTAACTCCACACATTCTGCCTGATACCCACCATCCTTCATTCCAAAGACAGTGGGGCAGAGACACAAATCTCCCCTCCTCCCCCCCCCCCCCGCTCCTTGGAGCATCCATAGTTTGGGGACATCCGATTCTTACATTACACACTGAGGTACTAATATCAAAACAGATTACTTATAGTTGCACAGTAGGCTAGTGGGTTTTTTGGCCGACATGCATGAAGTGGAATGGGCATGCTGCAGTCAACTTGGCATCAAAGTGGGATAAAGTAAACAGGGGGAACAAAATCCGACTATGACTACAGTAGCAGCCAATGGCTAACTTCCTCCCCTCCCCTACCCCGCCCTTACACTGGGTGATAACAAACGTGATTACTTTCTTTCTTATTTTTAAAACATGAGTGAGGGTTCAGTGATCCAGAAAACAGCCTGGAAGCACTTATTGTACTTTCTCATGCTGTCGACCCATACCTCATTTCTTTGGGCTACTTGAGCTGCTCCAGCATACTGAAGCACAACGTACACAGGGTATATTGTCATTGAACTCTCACCAGAAAGGTGATCAAAAGGGAATTTAGGCACAGAGCTGCATTTTCTAATATATTTTTAATAAACTGGAAAACAGCATACTGTTAAAAGAAATATAAATATAGATCCACATGCACATTACATGATCATTGTCTACTCACCTATTAAAGAGAGTAGCCTATTCCAAATCCAGAGCTTTAAGGATTCACTATAAATTATTTTAAATGCCTCCTTTTGCTTTGTCTATTTCTGCTTGAAGATACATCTAGAAATGAATGAAAGGAAATTGCTATCCCCTTCCACTCCACGAGTTCCCTCACCCATCTTGTTTTCTATATTTGCAGAAAGCAGTTTCTAAAATGTGATTTGGCTAAATTTTTCAGATGACTTTTTTTCAGTGGGGTTTGTGTGTCTGCCTGCTGACCACCAAACTGTTTTCTACACCAGGTCTGAAAATGCTAACATATTCATTTGTATTAAAATAGAGTTGTATTCAGCATGAAGATGGCTACAAACAGTGAACAATGACCAATTTCCTACAATCCTGAAATTTTTTGCAGGTTCTGGGAGTTAGGGTTAGAATATAATTTGTTTTATAATTAGTGCACATCTTCTAAGACTTTGGGAGAATTCTATTTAACCTTTCTTCTACCACACTCTCACATGAAATTAACACACCTTTTATCATTCTCCAGCATTTAAGCAAATATTTTTGAACCATCTCCAAGCAACAGGTTTCCAAAAGACTAAAAGTATGCTCCAGGTTTCTAAAAAACTTCATTTTTCTTACATTTTAAATGTTCTGTTTGTGCAAAATTTTGAGAATCACCATAAGGGCTTCTTTGCATTTTTAATTTAGTAACTAACATATGAATAAATTTGCATATTAATTAGTTGCAGATTAAATCATGCATACATAATTGCCTCCTTACTGTGTTTAATGTTTGTCAAAATCTCCAGCCTGGTTTGATGGATGTCGTATGAAAGATTACAATTTGACGTACCCTTGGAAGTATTTACACCAATAATGCAGGATTCTTAATAGCAGAATTCTCTAGTTATATACAGTTACTAATAAATGTGTAAGATAGGTGTATGTCCCTTTTGACTAGATTTTTTTTTCCTTGCACCAAGTCGTTTACTATTCATAATCATTAATGCATCTCCTAATTATACAGCATATGTCTGTTAACCATTTCATTGCCAATTTTCGGGCTGAATTTTTAGCACAACTTGTATTATTTTGAGACACTATTCTTGAATCACTTTGCCTGAAACATTAGGTGTCCCTCCTGCTTTGTCTAGCTTGTGATATTCTGAGAAACAGCTTAAAATGCAAGACTTTGTATTTTATTTAGGTTCAAGAAATGAACTGAACTTAATTAATGGCTGAAGGGTTCTCTACAGTGCCTACTGCAGTAAACAATCAAGGGCAATCCAAGTGCAAAAATATTAAATACTGAAAACATCACTAAAATGCTGAGTAATTCAAAAAAGCATGAAATGTGTTACAGAAAGATAATTAGATATGTAACTCCCCCACCCTCAGCAGTGAATTTGTATCAGTATGAGTCCATCAGTGGAGCTGCAGAACTGGAACAATACTGCTGTCTTCTTAACTCACCGCAGTGTGCTGAAGTATTGCATCTCACATGGCTTTCAGTAGGAGGGACCTCAGGTTGACAGGTTATATACTGAGTGCGGTACTTAATGCAGTCAGGGCTAGATTCACAAGGGGACTTAGGCATCTAACTGCCATTTTAGATGCCTGCATTCAACATTTAAGTGCCACTGACATTCACAAAAGCCCTTCTCAGCTGTTGCTTTATACGGGATGCACCATAAGTCCCCACGTGGCTTTAAATTTCAGTGGCTGATCATGCACACACTCATCTAAGTCCTAACACCACCTAGCAGATACCTAACACCTAACTCATGCCTAAGCTCACATCAGGCAAAGAGGGAAACTGAACTCCCACATCCTGGGTGAGTGCCTTAAAGGTTATGGCTAAAGGTTATGGGAGTGGAGGGCATTATTGTCCTCTCTTCCTCTGGTGGCATTTCTTGAAAAAAACTGTGAAGGCAACAAATTCCAGGAGAGGGCTCATGGCTGAAAACCCAAACTGGAGACAGATACCTCCTTCTGACCTGGACTAACTCCCCACACTTGCCAGTAGTTCCAACTGAGTAGTTTAGATGGCTACCTTCTCATCATGTTGGCTTTTGTGAATCCCATCCATAGGCACCTAGCTCTTCCCATGTATTGTACAGGGAACCCGGGCACTTAGCTCAGGTTCTGAATTCCACTAGTCAGCAGAACAACTAAAAGTTAGGTGCTGCAATGTTCAGCATTGCAGCACCTAAAGTCCCTTTGCAACTTTAGCGATGTGAGCTCCAATTCCTAGGCATCATAATACGGTGAGCTGCATGTGAACAATCACCACCGTGCTTCTGGTCCTGAAGTTTAATTAAATTTCTATTTTAAAGCCCTCCCTCTTAGCTTTATGGGAGCTGTTTAACTTATATTTCATGCTCCCATGAAGCTTTGATGTCAATTGTATCACCAAAGTAAGTGATAAAAAATCATGAGTCAGGTTCCCCAAAATCATGAGATTGGCTTAAAAAAAACATAAGATTTTTTAAAATATGTAAATTAGGAGTCTTCCAATTTGTCTTGTGAGTTTTGAGTCTTTAGGGTGCCCTTAAGTTTTTGTCCATAACCAGGAGGGCTAGAAACATTTTTTCCTTTTTAATTAAATAATGAGCGCTTACAGTAGTAGTTACAGTATTCCTGTATCTGAGACTTGGGTGTCAGGAGGAAATAGGGGGGAGAATATTGCACGACGTGATAAAATTGCAAGAGTTGGCAGTAGTGAACTTAGCAGCAAGCAAGATTTTCTTTCTTCTTCCTTGTCTGACTCTGTTATCTACTTTTCAAACAAGGGCAAGAGGGCAGATTTATGGGATTTCCAAATTTCACATTTTGATATAGAAATTGGCATTAATGTGTGTAAAAGCAAGCATTTTAGTGTAAACTTGAACAATGAAAGGAATATGGTGTCAGAATATTGGAGGTCTACTCCCTTTGCTCTTTCACTCACCTGCTGTGTGGTTTCCATTTCACCTCTCTAGGACTGAGTTTCGCCTCCCATGTTTTGTCTGTAAACCCTTCAAGCAGTGACTATCTCTCATGCTGCCTGTACAGTGCCTAGAACAATAGGATAGCAATCTTGATTGGAGCTTTTAGACTCTTCCACAATACGAACAGTATATTAAATGTGGCATTTGAATTTATGCTTTTGAAAACTGGCCTTCTTTGAGTTATTTTAATGGGGGAGGGAGGGGAATTTGTTCAGTAATGTGTTTGTGTGTGTATGTGTTTGTATTTACAGTAATTCCACTGTATTATACTAAGCATGCACATATTATTTCCATATATAGTGTGTGTGTATTTAATATAATAAAATATACAAAGTGAAAGTACCGTATGGCCCAAACTACTCACAAAAAATATTCTTCTTTCAGAAAATTCAGCAGCTTGACATCTTTATTCCACCTAATGTGTTTCTAAGAAAGATTTCAACACAAAGTCCTAATGAAACAACGGTATGACCACCCTTTTTTCAGCAGGATTTTACATGGTAGAAATACCACATAGGGAATTACTGCCCAAACATCTCACAGATTTCTTCTCTAATCACAGAAGAACATAAACTGCTTAATACTTAACCACTAATTATCCTCTTGCACAGTGCAATTCAGTACTAAACCACAAACGAATGTTCAAATACAAGGGACAAATCTACAAAAGCAAGAAAATTGTAAGGCCTGAGTACATTGAGAAAAATCAACCCTATCAAATCACTGGGTTAAATTCAGTTGTGATGTAAATCCCAATATAAGTTACATATTTAGTGCACAATAAGTTGATCATAAACGCGGTGCATTGGGTGTTGTTATAATTGTCTAAGTAGTGGAACTAGCACCAATTCATCATTCAGAGAATGATCAAAATATTTGCCGTGCTTTAATTTAAACCTATACCATGCCCCGTTCTCTCAGGGCTTGATTCATTCATGGCACCAATGGGTGTGATTTCCATTGATGCCAGAGCTGAATTTTGCCTCCAAGGAATACCAGGTGGGTGTAAATTATATTTATTTTGAACACCATCTGGATGACAAATCACTACTAGGTTATATCACTGTTTACACGACTGCTGAATATAGTCCGGCTTTAATACACAATAGGCTGTGTCTAAGAGCTACGTTCTGCACATTCGAGGGCAGAAATGACCCTAATTATTGTGTGGAACAATCTTTGCAAAAGTTATTGGATCATCTACTTCAGTAGTGAAAGAAAAAGTCTTTATCCAACAGTTCTTCTCCTCAAGATTTTATTCCCCGAGTGTTTAAAGTGTGTTAGTTATAAACAGAAAAAATAAACAAAAGTATTTAACATAAACAGAAAAAAGAAAGCAAGAAACCCAGAAACCCAACCTAGTAATAACTGCAGGTAGAGTTCTGCACTTTAAAAATGGCCTTTCTGACGTCTTTTCAAGTAGCTGTTTACATAGTTTCCTGAAGACGTTCTGAAACCTAATTGTTCCTTCACTTTCTAGTTCTCATTTGCTGTTTTGCCCTGTGTGCCTGTGCAGGGTTCACGCAGCAAGTTAACTCCTTGTTTGTTGGAATACTAGCAGGACTTCTGAATCCTTGCTGGTTTAATGCCTTTGGGGTATAAATACTAAAAAGGGAGAGAAATTATGTAATTTAGTACAGTGGAGTACAATGCAAATGTCAAAAGCCAAAGCAATGTCAAGAAAATAAGAGAAGATAAGAGAAGATGAATTTATACTAAATACCAGGTGAAACTTCCTGATAGCAAGATGTGTTCGATTGTGGAATAAATGAGGTGTTGGACTTTTTCACATGAGATTTTTAAAACTAGAATAGATAACATACTAGGAAGTATACCCCCAGTCTCTCAGATTCATTGTCATCCCCCACAAATGGGGTTTATCTTCATGACCTCTTGGATACCAAAATTTCTCTTCCTCACTGAATGAGCCTGACCTGATTCTAAGATCCCAGTGTCCCTGAGCTTAAGCCTTTCTTCCTCCTCAGCATGTCCACCTTGACGTTTCTGCTTCCAAAGAATTGGCTTAGTCCTCAAGAGTGTCCCGAATACTCCTAAAAGATCAGGTTCCCTTTATTTTATACTCAGCTATGAACTGTGATCAAGGACAACAAAGATCTCATGAACAGATGCACCTTTGACTCCTGATCCATAGTGAATAGTAACTATGGATGACTCAGTCTGAATATCCCCTCCCTCTGTGGAAGACATAATTTTTCCCCCCTTACATACATTCTCTTCCTCATACCTACATTGCCCCACATACATTCTCTTTACAGAACTGATGGCTGTTCTGCTGGGTGAGTGAGTCTTCTAGCTTGAAGACTGAGTGGAGCTGCTTCAGAGAGAAAGGCCTGTCTTTTGAAGCTGTTGACTTCCTAACAGGGAAGCATTGTTTTTTAAAGTCTAGGAATTACTCACTTCTGTGCACTGGGGCACTGGTTGGAATATCAGTGCTTGTGCATTCTCTGGCTCCTCCCATTCTTTCTCAAATTATGCCCTCTTCTATTCTTCCATGGCATGCAACAGAGGTAGGGTAGCATGATTTCTCCCATGTTATGCAAAGAAAAATGTAGGACAGAGAAACTAAACAACTTTGTGAGGTCACACGGTAAATCAGGATTAAAACACACAGCTCCTGTCTCCCAGGTTTATAATCTGCTAGGCCACAGTGCACCTTATATGAGCCACTTACCCCGTGTCTCTGTTTTTTTGGCAGCCTTACACCACACACCAAAATGATCCTTTTGTCATATAGAGGGAGGACAGGAATTTGACCTTTTTCAGTTTTCCAAGTGATTACAGAGGATGAGCCAGATCTTCAGGTACACCGAGCTTACACTCAAGATAGCTCAGGAATTGAGTGAGGGGGACAAAAGTGTCTCTAAGTCATCTTTTGTACTTCCCCAAATGCAAGTGAAGACTAAGCTGTTCTCAAACACAAACTGGAGCAGCCATAGGGTGATGAAAATCTGCCTATCCCAGCTTCATACCTGCTGAGATACCCTCAAATGTTGCCAAGTTTACTCTTAAAGTTTAAATCAAACTTGGATTTAAATCCAGTTTAGTTGGAGGAACGGGCTGAGGATCCTGACCTATAACATAATTTTTGAAAAGTACACATGGACAGTGAGGTAGCCTGCTGGATGCTGCTGATACTCTTTCTGCTTTTACAGTTTACTCTGCCAAGCTGATATCATGGGTGCTTTCACATATAGCAGTTACCTGTGTATAAAAGCAGGTTAACATATTCAATCTTAACCAAACCATTTATTAATGGTTAAAATACATGTGTATATTTCTTAGTATCTAAGAGCTGTGTGCTAAGGAGCATATCTACTTCCTCTGTTCAGCATATAGCACACTGAGAACAGGAACTTATAAGTGATACTTTAATAGTTTGTGTATACATAGTTTCTGTAAATTCCTACAGTCCAGCAAACTACATATAAAGACATATTACTATGAATTATTTGGAATATGGGAGGAAATGCACTTGAGATGGAAACTTTGAAGCCTAGTACTGTTTTATAAAAATAATTATGCACCTGTGTGTAATACAATGGTTTTCATCCTTTTTTCATTTGTGGACCCCTAAAGAATTTCAAATGGAGATGCAGACCCCTTTGGAAATCTTAGACATAGTCTGCGGATCTCAGTGGTCCGCAGATCATAGGTTGAAAACCACTGTGTTATACAAGGAAATTTTATCTTCAGTTTGGGGGCAAACCAAAGCAGATCTCTTGTTATTTATGACACCAAGATAACTCCTTGTAAGAACTGTGGACTGTTACTGTTACTTGTTGGTGATAATGATAATAACAGTAATGCCAGTGAGTTTTGCCTTGGAAAACAATTTTTGGCCTTCTAGTGGCAGCCTCTGCTAATGTAAAACAGTTGGCCCACAAATTTCAAAAAGTTATTAGCAATAGGATACAAAATAGTAGTTGAAGCACTGTTCACTATAGACCTTGTTTTCAATCGAACATACTGAATTTCCCCCTATAATCTAAAAGTGTTGTTGTATATTGTTATTTGGTCCAGGCCATCAATGTGCAGTCCAGTCCTGTGTCGGGCACAAAATAAACACACATACAAATCATTTTATGTGTATATTTAGTCAAGTCCTTTAAAATGAATTCAAAAGAAACATGGTGTCGGAACATTTCTAAGGTCAGTGGGGGAGGAGGAGAGGGAGGTAGATGCTATTCAATTTATTTTTGAAAAATGCTCATTGGCCAGACCTCAGGATTGGCCTTGTGTTGACTCTCAGTAGCACATATCTCTGGAAAATACCTGGGGTCATAGAATCAATTTGCTGATGACTTTCCAACTTATTGAGAGTGGGTATTCATGTTCTATGCAGGAAATATTTTCTGCCCTTGGACTTGATACACGAATGCCCTTCTGCAACCATTTTAAGGCCCCTTCACACGGCTAAAACAATGTACGGGGGCCTTAGTACTATTGCAAACCTCAAGTGTTCAAACATCATGGGTCAGTGCCCTCCCCTGCCCCCTTACAAACAAAATTATGGGATTTTTAAAATAATAAATGTAGGATAGGGTTTTCTGACTTTAGGGCTCCTGTTTTCAAGATTTTCTCCATAAATATGGGGGGCAAGAAACTTACTTTGTTTTAAAATGAAATCTGAGATTTACATCCAATCCATGAGTAAAGGAGCCAGGGCTTTTAAAAAAATCAAACATTGCGAGGCTTATGATAAAATGGCAAAAGCTGGCACTTGCTGTCTTGGTGTAACTGAGAGTTCTGGCTCGTGTGTTTTAAATGACTGTCTCAGTTTTTGCAAGCAGCATAGTCAGAAATAGAGATGCTGGCCAATGAATATTTTAGATATATAGTTGGTTTAAAATAGATCTACTGTAAATTATATTTTAATGTTTTTGTGTGTTAGCTTTCATGGAAGGTGACAGACTGACAGCAGAGGAGATTGGAGTTCAATTTTACTGTAAGAAAGAACAGGTACCTCATGAGTGCCATAAGTTTTCCCTTATTGCTCATCACAAGTATCACTAGACTAGGGGTGGGCAAACTTTTTGGCCTCAGGGCCACAACTGCGTTGCAAAATTATATGGAGGGCCAGGTAGGGAAGGCCTCCCAAAACAGCTTGGCCCCACCCACTGTCTGACTCCCCTCCCACTTCTTGACCCCCAGAACCCCCAATCCATCCAATCCCCTCTGCTCCTTGTCCCCTGACCACCCACTCCCAAGACCTCCCACCCTAACTGCCCCCCAAGCCCTCACCTGCTCTCTGTCTCCTGACTTCCCACAGGACTCCCTGCCCCTCATCTAACCCCCCCAACCCCAGTCCCCTTACCATGTGGCTCAAAGCAGCATGCCTGGAGGCCATGCGGCCCGCCGGAGCTCGCAGCCCCACCCCCTTATCATGACACTGAGAGCAGCAAGAGCTTAGGCCCTGCCGGAGCCAGCCACAGCACTGCCCAGGAGCAGCGAGCCAGAGCGCTGGCGGCGCAGCGCACTGAGGCTCCAGGAGAGGGGAGAAGATGGAGGAGGGGCCGGGGGTAGCTCAGGGTCTGGGCAGGACAGGGCAGCTCAACATAATGGAAATGCACTAAAATTGACCTATCTATAAACCATACTCTTTATGCTATGTAAGTTATAAATAACTAGCTTTAAAACACTCTGGATATTATATTGTTAACCTCATGTGCCATCTAGTAAATACAACTACTCATGTAGCTGAGAGTGAATAAACAGGGTTTGATATTTTACAGATTAGTCCTGCTGGACATTTACAATAGCATTGTATAACCTAGTCTAGCCATTGCGGACTGACCATTTTGCCCAGCTAACATAATACAAAACTATCTTTGGCCACAATACCCACCTCAACCAAATAGCTTGTGTTTGGTAGTTCTTATATGGAGACACAATGTAGGTGTCTGTGCCATCAGGGCACTGTTGCTGCAAGAGTTATTTGCATAAGTGAAATGATCATTTCACAATTATATTGTATTTATTTAGACTTATCAGTCTTAAGCATTTTAGACATGTAAACACCTCTGATAATGCACATAGCAGTAATTCAGTAGGATCTATATCCACATTGACACCCACAAATCACAGTTGAGTGAGCATGCAGGTTTGGAAATCATTTGTATATTTCTTTTTGCTGAAGTTATCTTGCCAGTTATAGTACTACCTGAATTACTACAGTGTAATATGCAGTAAATATGTAATGCACATGCAAGTCATAGATTAGCATTGAATAAGCATTATAGTAAGCAAAGCTAATCTACATGGACGCGTTCGTAGTATAGATTTTAAGTCCTTTAGAAACAGTATCATTTGTCCATTGTCATGTATCCTAATTCTTTGATACAAGTTCCCCGCTGGTATAAACAGGTGCAACTCCATTAAAATCAACAGTTACGCCCGCTTACAACAGCAGGAAATTTGGCTTCCTTATGTCTTATAGAGAATTTGTGCCTTTTATGAATAATAGAAAGTGTTCATTTCCAAAGCAGAGACATCCTTACTTTAACAAACAAAATAATGAGGCTTGAGGCAAGGTCCTATGGTGATTGATGTATTAGGAATGCCAGCAGTACGTAATTTATAACTTTAAAGCAGGTATATCAACATTTTAACTGTTTTCTAAACTAGCTTTTTGCATATTGCTGCTGTTAGGGGCTGGCACGTTCATGCAGCGTATATATATCTAGATTTTCAAGCTGTGCTCATCATTATGGTACATGACTGTCTGAATATGGTCCTCTTCCTAGAAGAAGAGGAAAAAATTACTAATACCCAGAAATAGAGGATAGCAAGGAAACATCCTAAGAAAAAGAGACACACAAAAAGACCAGATTCTATCACCCTACGTTTACCAGGTTCACACTGACTTCATTTTGAAGTTGTGCACAACCCAGGGCAGAAATTGACTGGTGTTTGTACTGCTGAAAATATGTCTCATTTTTGTGTGTAAGGTAAACATGATACAACAAATTATTTTGTTCATTATCTTCCTCAGTTTTTGTTTCTATATTGTCCATTAAGCAAGGCACTGCTTCATTGTGTGAAAATAGCCAGCTTTGCTTACTATAAAAGAATTGCATCTACAGTTAGGAGATGGATTTTAAAAAAACTTGCTGCTCATATTTATGTCCCTGGAAAGTAGATCTGGTATCTGTGGAAGAACTGTTTTACTGTGCTTAAATGTGACCTCCCCCTCCAATCTACTGATCTTTAATCTCTGGTCATTATCTCTCTCTACCCATCACCCCTCAGGCGGGGTATGGGCCACCAACCACAAAGCACTCCATCTCTGTTGTTGGCGTTTCAGTAGCAAGTTGGTTCCCTACGGCGTGGAGTTGCTAGCCCCACACCCATGTTAAGCCTACAGCACCTGGTATTCCTAGGAGATCTCCCATCCAAGTACTAGCCAGGCCCAACCCTGCTTAGCTTCTGAGATCAGACAGGATCGGACGTGTTCAGGGTGGATTAGCCGTATCTGGTCATTATAGATGGATAAAATTACTTTGATGGTCCTCTCTAAGATTCCTTTCTCCTTCATACTTCATATTAAAGAATACTATATCTCTTTCCTATGTAGTTAGGATCTATATCAGGGGTAGGCAACCTATGGCACAGGTGCCAAAGGCGGCACGCGAGCTGATATTCAGTAGCACTTACACTGCCCGGGGCCTGGCCACTGATCTGAGGGGCTCTGCATTGTAGTTTAATTTTAAATGGAGCTTCTTAAACATTTTTAAAACCTTATTTTCTTTATATACAACAATAGTTTATTTATATATTAAAGACTTATAAAAAGAGACCTTCTAAAAACATCAATGTATTACTGGCATGCGAAACCTTAAATTAAAGTGAATAAATGAAGACTCGGCACACCACTTCTGAAAGGTTGCCGACCCCTGATCTATATTGATACCTAAATTCAGGGATGTGGCTAAGAAGGATGAGGTTATCCAGCTGATCCAGGCTGGCAGGAACACCAAGAATCTGGGTATTATGGGCTTCTTGCCAGGTATTATACTATTGCCAACTAGTATTTGTTGCTATAAGCTTGTCATCAGACAAATAGTTTCCCTTTTTTTACTACTTTCCTAAGGACTTGTGTTTTGACCATGTTTTCCAGAAAATGCCGTGCTGTGTCATTTCCTTCCAGATTGTCTAGATTTGACAGTTAGTTATTTGTTTCTCTCAAAAGCGGTATACATTGATTTCTATCACTTTCTCGGTTTAACGGTTTTAGGATTTCTCTCAGACCCCAAACATACTGGTTGCTAAGCAGTTTCTGTCTGACATTGGAGTGGAGTGCCTTCAACTCTAATGTACTTCATTGGGCATTGACAACAGCTTATTGAATAAGCCATTTAAAAACTAACATTCATGGCACCGTTTGGAGATTATGCTGGGAAAGAGACTTTTTTTTTCTTGAATCAGTTGGGAGGGTCTCCTGTATGAGTTGAAGACATTAATATTTCCTTTTTTTCTTACTCTTGGGCTTCTCTATTGTTCTGTCACTCTTCTCCTGGGATTTGGAAATAAGGCCGTACATGGAATCAAAATGGAGAAACTGGAAACAAATGTATTAAAGCACTGAAATTGTATATGTATCACAGAAACCACAAACCTGTGACCCTTTCCAGTCAGCTCCACCTGTCTTCTCTTACCCTTTATCAGTTCATCTTAAATAAGTCGATAGCAATTTCTATGTGGTTTTGTCTGTGGATTCTAGCAAAGTAATAAAGAAGGAAAATGAAGGCAGAGGCCTGTGGAAGGAATGATTTTCTTCTAAAATGTGAGACAAGTTGGCAACTTAGAAAATGCTGAAATAACTGGTTTTTTAACTGAAAATGACAAAGTTTTGAAGTAACATGGTATCTAACGCGTTCTATGTCATGTTCGATAAGATCTTATATTAACTTGAATTTGTCCACACTTGTTCTGTATGAATATATTTATAAAACACGAGCATGGATAAATTGCACCTAATGAGTTTTGCTATGTTATCAGTGACCTAGAAAGCACTGAAAGAATGGCTTCATGACATATGAAATGTTGAAATAATGCATTATTTCATCATTTTTTGTGTCATAAGCCTATTATTTCTAACATGGTTTTAAGTCTCCAGCCTTTAGGTGGCATTCCCCTCTGAGTGCAATGTCACAGTTGTTTCCGAAAGGAATACAAAGTTTCAGCATTGTTCTTTATAGTAGTTTTTTAAATGATAGTTTTGCACTATAAACAATTCTCTATGTATTCGGGTTTGAGAGTGGATCTGTTTGTACCTATTAAAATATGGCATCAGGGCTCATAACCAGTGTAGAGAAGCCTTGAATAGACCTTATAGTAACATTTGAATATATAGTGCAGTCAAGAATGTACTTCACAAGCTGTGGGTAGCCAGAACATCTTTCAGTTTATACTGAGAAATAATGGCTCCCATGGTGTTGCTTTTGTATCTCAGTGTACTTTTGATGTGAAAATGTATATAAAGTGGTTGCCCTGAAAGAGTCAACTTTCCCTACAAATAAGGAAATAATCAGAGTTATTCTGATACTACTCTGTGGTACCCGCTGACAAACTTTGACTGAATGGCAACCTAATGTGTGTGTGTGAGAGAGTGTGTATAAATATGCATATACGTGCATATAGATTTCTAGGACATCTCACACAGTTGAATTTATAAGCTCTCTCAGTTACACATACATTCAACTGCTTTTGTTGGTAGTGACTCCTACCGGGGAAGTTGGAACTGGAACAAATTGTGGGGTTGGCTTTCTAGCAGCCTGTATTAATACCAGCATTTTGGATCAGCAATATGTAGCTTAGAACAACTGCCTTTTGCCAGGCTCAGTGGAAATCCCTAAAGTAGTTATGTTATGTCCAGATGCAAATTTGAGAGCACTGCATTTGGAGATTAAAATACCAACAAAGATTTATTTTTGTAAAAAAGCTGTTTCTTGTCAGATAACAGTGTTTATATTTTTAGCAGTTTGCTCTTTTAATCAATAGGTTCCCATTACCCAAAAGCCCAGTTTAGGCCAGGTGGGTGGAGATACATCTCCTACTATATGAATTCACTATATAAGTCTGTGGTAAAATGCTTCTACTCAAACTTAGATGGTGTGGAATGCAGTGCTGTAAGATGAAAGGAATAACATTTGGAAAGGAACACTTTAGCTATTCTGGATAGTGGGTCTAATTCCAGTTTAAGAGGGTTTAGTTCCTGGAAGCCTAGTGGCAGCGCATTTCACTGCTGTGTGGGGGTCAAACCTCCCCAGGCTGTCAATCAGCAGCATGTTCATTCCCTGGAGAACCTCATATCAATTTGTAACTACCCCTCCAGCTGACACTCGGGAGTGTTCTTGGCGGCCTCTGGAGGAAGTTATATTTAATCTTCCTAAGGAGGGAAAAGCATGG